>JAFFJZ010000007.1:22500000-25000000 GCA_018340375.1 Gonatopus flavifemur
TTTGAATGTGCAGTGAATTCCGTCTCCGGAAACCCTTGATGTTTGAACATTAATTCAATCTAAGAATGATTTGTTTTCAATTCCAAACACAATACCTTCCGTATTTTCACGGATGAATTGTCGAGAAAACTCTCATCAAGTTATTCTTATCAATAGTTATTTATCGTGTTCAAATAATACGACAAAAGGTACACCGAGAAAAAAAGCATGCTCCAAATGTAGAGGAGCCCTTCACGCTTCTAACACTGTTGCTTTAACGTGCTTTCAACGCGTGGTAACATGCTTAGAAGGTATGGGAACTCATGCACGAAAAGCATGGGCTCGTGCGTCGAAAGCATGGGCTCATGCATTTAATGCACGTTATAACAAATGCGTTAGAAGCGTGTTCGCTCGCGTTTAGAACATGCTTTTTCTCTCGGTGTAGAGAATTCACTCTCATACCCCTCACAACGGTCGCACGCATCTCACGCGCATAAGATGCAAGCTATGCAACATACCCCAGATAACATTCTGTGCGCGCAAAATTTGAGCCTCAAGAGCCACGTCCTTATGCGCGCAGTTCGCCAGTGTTTTGCTAGCAAATAATACTATCACTCGCCATATGCACGCAAATAGCAATCATGCTCACGTATGAGCGCGATGGCTTGCAGTTCTGTCACAGGAAAGCGACGCACATGGATCCGACTCTGCTAGCGATTCTGTACCTCGATTTGCACGTAAATCGCTCACATTTGCGCGCAAAATGCTATCAGGGACCCATCATTCTTGAGACGGGCATATATGGGTCAGTCAAAGAAACCTGGAAAGAATATATATAGAATTAATAAAAAGAAAGAAGATGAGGTTATTCAAATGAGGATCGATACAACCTTACCATGCCCATCACCTCCTGGATTAGCCAGCAATCCTGATGACGGTTGGTGTGTCTCGTCTGGATCCTGCCTGTACGCTGGAAAAGTGTTATCCTCTTCAAAACCTGGGACAAGGATAGCATTAAAATCAGGAAAATACTATAACACAGCATACGTACCAAAGGAAAATGGGTACCCGATCCATAAGGTGATGAGCTGTGGTGGGGTGGAGGTGCTTTCTCCAACTTTAGACCTGAAAAGCAAAACAGAATAGATTAGGACAATAAGTGAAAATATGACAAGAAGGAACGATACTTGTTCATACCCCATCCCATCAATTTCATTGATCAACCTATGAAGAGAAAATGAAATAGAATAAATAATTGATTATTAAATAATAAGTATAATATAAATCTAGGATGAAACATATTTACCTGTTGTAGGAAACCAAGTGGAGGGACATTCGCGTAAACAATCAAATCAATGCGAAAACCGTACACGCGAAAAATATCAAATCACAACACAACCGCGAATTAAATAATTAACCATTTTATAACCGTCACACGCGAACCCGAGACTCTACTGTCGATTTTATAAAACCTCGCGAACACCAAATACGGGAGTTGACATTTGTCAACAAAGTGCGGCCATGTTGTAAATCATGAAAGTCATTGCGCAGAGGCTAGTGTCATATAGGGAAAGGTGGGAACGAGAGCATAGATGGTATCAGCTCTCAAGTAGGGGCAAAAAGCACAGCCCACGGGGATCTGCAACGCCAACCCTCATACGGCTGCAGCTTAGAGATCCCCCACAAAGACCACATTCTTACTGCCAATTGGAGATTTTCTTTCGCCGAATTTACCATAGAGTCATCATGGGAACAGACCTCTGTGTCTATCCCATCACCTGTCTCCGTTCGTTCAGACCGAATTAAAATCTGTTCGGCTTTCAACGAAATTATAGGGCGAACGATTCGCACCTAAATAAAATCAAATTCCATTGAAACGGGCGCGGTTTCTTCTTGTAGATCACCGACGATCAGTTATTTCGGTTAAATTCTTTCCGTTGGAATACTTGTATTCTTCCGCGCCGCGAAATTCAAAAAGTGTGCACACTTAGGGCGTTAGAGAGTCCGGACCATTAAGTCGTGTCTTAAGATGATAATCATAGATATATAATTTATTAAAATAGACGATCAATCATTACGTTTTGTAAATATGTAAATATATCTATAATTGTCTTCATCTTGTTTTGTTAATAAATCATCCAGCGGTTGAAATATTGAAAATCCGTTTGATCCAGTTCTTTTAAAATAACCTGTGACCCGCGTTCCCCAATCCATCTGAAACTTACCTTGGAACCGACGAGCCAGAGGCACTCATTTGGGGCTAATTACTACATTAATTAGAATTGGTCAAACCCACTAACGCGTGAATCAAATAAATGATAACGAAACCTCACAGCTAGTTGCGCGCAACTCCACTCGCAATTCACGCAACAAAAAGCGACGCACATGGATCTGACTTTGCAAGCGAATCAGAACTCCGACACGCACGCAAGTCGCTTATAATTTGCGCGCAAGATGTCCTATGGGTCCCAATGATTCTGCCCATTCTTCTTGCATTTGGCACAAGTCTTCATCAAGTAATGCCTCCAATTCGGAATCTTCAAAAATGTTCTCTCTTCACCGCCATGTCGGTCCTCGACATTGAAATCACCCTTCTTGAAACGTTGAAACCATCCACGACACGTTCTTTCACTCAAAGCAGCCTCACCGTAAGTACTTGAGATCATTCGATGAGCCTCGGCCGCAGTTTTCTTCAAATGAAAGCAGAAAATCAGAACTTCTCGCAAATTACGAGAATTCGACTCAAAAACTGACATCTTCGATCGAATAAAAAATTCACTCATATGACGATGTCGTTATGTTGTCCAACCTTACTGCGTAACATTCAATACCTAACCTATTCCGACTGCCACCCACCGACGCAACCATGTATTGTAAATGACGGAAGAAAAGTTGTGCACCTAATGTATAATAAATTAATGTAAATTTCCCATGTCTCTAGATGAAGCCTCATTTTAATTACAAACTTCTTTATGATTGAGATGGTTTGAATGTTCCAAAATGATCAGATGTACACAGAGTATGTCAACTACTTTCAGGAAAAGAACGTTCGAAATTGAAATATCACAACGAAATCTAAGATGAGATTATTGAAAAATTCATCTAAAAGTATCATTCATAAATGCTTTTGAATTGGAATGGTGATTGGGGAATAATAGTAATTGGATACAAATTATAGTGTACACAGAAAAAAACATGTCTTCCAGTCAAATAAATCACTTGTCCTGTACTGAAAGGATATTTTGTTGATTCAAATGAATATTTCTTTGGTAAAGGACAAAGAACCATTTATTTGACAGGAAGAAATTTTTTTCAGTGTATTATTGTAAACTCATTAGCCTGTTACGAGGAAATTTTCCAATGTAATTTGAATTCCCAGCCGCTTAAATCGTTCTTCAAAAGACAATCTCAAAACTTCCTCGTACGTAGGAAGTTGGGAAGTTGGTAGGTCCTTTGGACTCCCGAAAATTGGACAAGAAAATACTTTCCGACCCATGTGTTTCCTTGGCGCTTCCATCTTTCAATGATGGGAAAGCCTTGGAACTACGAAATGTACCCAATATAATCAGATAGAATGAAGGTCTACTACGCTCTAAATACCGTGAATATCAGTGGAAAAATAACAAAGTTGTTGAGGTAGTAATTTCTGGATCTCTACGAAAGAAAATCAACAACCACCAGTATGACCGCTTGCTAAAACAAATGAAGTACTTGCTGGAAAAAATGCAACGCCTCTGCTGTACTCGTATATTTCTGTGCCGTTCGCGTCACGTGAGTGAGGTAAGCAGTCGATCCGAATATCTGAGCAGTACACTTCTGATCAGCGTGTCCACAACGAATACGAGAACTTACGCATACGGTGCACACGCAAAACTTCTATATTGCGTATATGTATGTATATATATATATATATTTATTTATTTATACAATAATCCAACACTATTAACTATGTTTGTATGCTTGACAATCATTTTCTGACACTGAATAATGAAATATAAACTTTTTCGAGAAAATATATTGCATTCGCCAAAAATTGTAAAAACTGAAAAACTTCAAGCTCGATGCGCGAGGGTCAAATGTTGACCGATTTGAATGATCTTTTTTTCATTCGATTTGTGTTCCTCCAGACCGTCTTTTCCGCACTATTACGTTCCGGATTTTAAAAATGTTGGTCTTTCGGCCCACCCTAGTATACAGCAGCTGTCTCAAGCCAGAACGGTGTAAACGATAACTGTTGCCAACAGTCCTTCGCGCATTTCAAATTTTTCCCACAGATATTCTTATTAGTAGTATTTTTATGAATTCAAACACCGCTATGAATTGCAAAATTAATAATCAATATAACAAACACGGAAATGGAATTCTAGGAAACATCGTGTTATTACACTTTTCTCGTAATTTTGCTTACCTCAAAATCAAGTCAGTGTCGACGAAAAATATGCCCTAACAATTCCAAAAGTTATTTATGAAATAATATTCATATCAGCATGAATATATTATATTTTATTGATTCAATAAAACAGAATAAACTATAAAGCATTCAATAATTCCAGCAAAATCCGTCTCCTGATGGATCGTTATCGATACGTCTACAAGATTACCTCTCCTCTCATCCATGAGCGAAATCTTATCGATTTCGTTGATAAATTTCATGCTGAGTATTCATCAAGAAGTGAGCCGTTTCGTGATAACCTTCTTCATATAATTGGAACGACCAATCTGGTACAGATATTTGGATTTGAGAGAAAAATTAATATTCGAGACATCGATTTCCGAGGCTTTTATATAGAAATGATTACGATATCAGGAATATCATCTTTCATATCCCACTCTCCTCTTTACTGGCATATGTCATCGCAATGTCACCTTCGATTACCTCCGCTATGTTGTACTTCACTCAAAGGTTTCATCACCGTCGACTTCGGGGAAACGTTATAAGCAGCAGCAGAATGGTAGTAAAGTGGACAAGAAAGAAACCCAATGATTGCCTATTAAACTCAACTTGGGCTGATATGAGGGAGGAAGAAGGTTTACTTGATCGTTCGTTAAATGCCTCAAAGTTGCTCAATGGAGAAGAAAATTTATATTCGGTGAAGTATTGAAGGGATGTGGTTATCGAACCACATATATCCAATACAATTACTTAGGCGGAGGAAAGATCTAGAGAATTGAATTCTGAGATCACAGAGGTGGTTCAAACGCTATTTAAACCCTGAAACACTGGATCGTTTATGAAACATGGAAAATCATCAAAATTACATCAGAACTTCGATTGAAGTAAATTTTTCGTTACCGATATGAAATTAACTCCCATCGAACGTAATAGAAGAGTAAATAGAACGAGCGTGCAAATTACATAATATGCTTCCATGAAATTCAATTAAAGTTCACAACCGCTTTGATATGATTGAATTTTTTGATTGAATTCCTCGAATAAAATTTCAAGACGAGGGTCCATATGAATTTGAAATGAAAAACGACCTATCTTTTTTTGTCTCTACTTTTCCCTCTTTGCCGTATTCTCTCCGCTCACGTATGCTCATTAACAGCGACCTTTTTATGAGTTTCCTTACAATTTATGCATGAAAATACCATGAGAGTTCCAGTTTTACATGTAATCGATTTGATTCAATCAATTTTAGATTGTGTTGAAAATTAATACCTTAATTAAAGTGCAAAGTAGCCGAGGACGTGATAATGAACCAATTTTCTCCGGGAAGGCCAAGAGACATGATTTTCATTTCAATCTAACTCGTAAAAAGAAACTAAGTACAGAGTCTCAAAAAGGAATATCAAGAGACTTTCTAGTGAAATAATATTGAACAGGATGATTATAATGATAATGATCACGCTTCAACCTTCTCAAAATCAATTCATGTGTCTGCACACATTTTTTGTAGTATTTTTGAAAAGTAAATTCATATAAGCTAGGGATCTTATTTTTAATTATTTTCCGCTGAGCACGACCTAAATATAAAGCTCAACTCCATTGTGCAATGAAGTATCTCCTAATTCATGCAATATTGCAGTATGAATTTTTGTACTCTCGCTTGAGTAATTCACTGAGAAAAAATCCTCGTGTCTGTAGCTCCTTTGTTTGTAGCTGAAATGATGCCTAGCTTAAAAACGTATCTTCTGTAACATTTCCGAAGATTTCAAAGTGACAAGACACTTTCCCTATTGCAAATAAAACTTTGACTCCATTAGCTCCGAAGACTATTGTAGAAATGATGATCGTGATCTATGATAGTTCAAGACTCACGTCTTCTGTAGCTCCGGAAAATAGCTATTCCTATTATTTTAGTCCCTGCAGAAACTCAATTCAGAATGATTGATACATGTATTTACTCAAGGAACCATAACTCGTATATACAGTATATTGTAACCGCAGTTGGAAGTTTCAGTAATTTATGAATCATGCGTGCCTATGCTTATGGGATGTTATCATAACATTCTTGCTGGTTCATTATGTTCCAATGAATTCATACATTACAGCGTAGTAATTTTCATTCATTGGTAGAACTTTTACGTTACAACAAGAAATATTTTATATCCCAATTACGATATATCTAATGAATTCAATATCTTGTACTTCATCTATAAAAATGAATGGAACTGGTTCATCTTTGAGTTTATGCTGCCTTTCAATTGGAGTATTCTTTGATTGACCTAACCAAGCTCTGAAATTCGTATTGCCTATTCACAAAGAATAGAGAAACGGCGGGTGGTATGGCCCGGCGGTCGGTATGACCCACCATATGTTCCCAGGATCTGATGCTAGGTGGCAGCACAACACACTTTAAAATAATGTGTCATGCTAGTATTAAACCCCCCTGAATATAGAACACGTCTCATGAGTTTTAAGCAGTAATGTTTGTGTTTTTAGTTATGAACTAATTTTTTCGTCAAAAATCTCGATCGGGCGGTATTGCCCACATTGAAATCGGGAGGTATGGTCCACATTAACCCACTGAAGCTCATGCTGAAATAATGGGGGATACGGTCTCGGTTACCGATGGAATTTCGCTAAACCCATGCTATGCCAAGTGAAGTGAGGAACATGTGTAAAAAAATTGTTTATAAATAAATTGTTCAAAAACTTTTCCACGTCCACATTGCGATCGTTCTGTGTTATGCAAAAAAATAACAAACCAATAGGTGTTTTATTTTTTTATAACAAAAAATTGCAAGGTCGATTCAGGGTAGATGTTTTCTATGTATTTTTTTTTTAGAATCGATTGGTGGGGTCAGTTTTACCGAACACTTATTTTTAAAAAATTGTTCAAACAATTCATTCATAAACAATGTTCTTATGCATGCGTTTCACATGCAAATTCGTTTCTCGATGCTATGCCAAGAATTCAAGTTTTGAGGAAGATTGGATCAATGCCATACCTGTAGAGGATGGACACATGAACTTTGTGCAGATATTACGGACAAATGATATCATTATTGCGATAGATGTAAATTATTCAGTCCACAGTCTAAGTAAGAGTTGAAAAAACCATATTCAATGTTTGAAATAAATAATTTTGTGTTGAAAAATATGTTCTCGTTGTAATTGACCGGTTTTTGGATGGTGAGCCATACCATCCGACACCGAAAAATTTTTCATAAATTCATCTATAAACTAAAATTCTTCCTTCAGGATGTATGTGAAAAAAATACTCCAAAAAATTGTATCCCACACCGTGGTGACATTCTTTTACTCTGGAGTGATTTGATCTCAGTTTTCCCTCAAGAGGGCCATACCACCCGCCATTCCCCTACTGTTTGAAAATGCACTGGAAAATTGTGCGTATTTTGGATGTAATTACTGCGAAATTCCAAAGAACACGGCATTTCGATTCTCATAAGTAATATTCCTCGCTGAAATGTATCTTTTAACCGAATATCACCATAACAAACAACGTGTTGGATTATAAAGAGAGGAGAGGGGGAACAGGGAAAGAATCGCGTGCGTTTATTTTGATCTTAGGTCACAGAAATGTTAAGAATAATATAATATAAAAATAATAATTCTTTGTAACTACACTGGGAAAAAATTGGAAGTCTTCAGTCTACAGCGCTCTCACAAATTGACGTGTCTGTCCTTCCACTTTGGGCGGACATACTCCCCAAAATAAAAGATCAGCAGGTACAACAGCTGATTATCCGAACGCTTGGGGTCGCTGTATTCCCAATTTGGGGAGTCTATCCACCCCAATTAAAAGAATACACACGCCAATTTGTGGTAGCGCTGCACCCAGTATTTTTGGAAATCTGAGACTTCTAATTTTTTTCCCACTTCACTCCAGCTATCCAACTAAAGCTAGTCCAGGGACAAAAAATTGCTAGGCTCATTTCCAGCTAAGATTTGAAGTTGTGAAACTTAAAATAAGCCTTTCCTTTCATTTTCACTTGAGTAGATACAATTTATGCAGTTTCAGCTACAAAACGCTGCTACAGCAGGGAAAACTATTCAATTCTCGATGAAGGAGCTGTGATAACTATTTCCATTTTTCTCAGTGTTGATGAGATATCAATATGGTAATATACCACACTGAGAGAAAGGGTCTATTCGAATATTCGACAGCTAGTAAATTTAGTCACTGTGAATAAAAATTTAGTTGTGCCAGCTAAATTTTATATGTCATAACTATATTTTTTATTCCCATTCAATGTACCATTTTATTCATATTTCAGACAGCTAGCCTTCTATTTACTCCAACTAGAGTCTAGCTAGCGTAAATAAAAATCTAGTTGCGGTAACTAACATTTAGTTGTCCCAACTAGGTACCTTTTTCTCAGTGCAAAACATTATACAAATCTGAGTTTACGGATGAAGTCTATGAATAATCAACATTTGTTGGATAAAGAAAGTTTGTTTCAAGACCTATCATTTAAGAAATGGGATTTTTTTTGTGATTTGGGAGTAGATATTGACAACAATATCACAATCGACGAGATGGAGAGACAAGGGTTTCTACACTCAACTGACAGTTAACAGGCTGACGCTTCGTTACACGCAAACAATAACTATCTCAACGTCGCTCGCGCCGTTGAATTATTTATGCAATTAGGCGTCATCGCTCCATGCAGTGAATAGGTAGAGATTTGTATGCACACATATATGAACGGAAGACAAATAGACTTAATTTTTCATATTCTTCTGCACTCCTCTAATGATGTACAAAGTTTTTCATTCAAACATGCAAAAATACGCGGCACATCACATGATCTTTCAAAGCACTTATTTTGAAAAATCAAAGAAAATATCAATTAAATTATCTTATCGGGCTTGACTAGAGCAAAACTTTGGATGTTGGTACTTTAAGACGCTCCTTTCATGCTTAATAATATTGTTAAACAGCTGTGATATATCGTCCTCCAATAGTAAAACCCTTATTAAAATGTGAATGATTGAAAAATATCTTCACCGCAATTAAAATTTCCTTATTTCGAAAAATTGAAAATTTGTTCACCAAGCATCATCGGCAACAATATATCAAGTGAGTCTGCACTCTAAACAATTTATATGGGCAAATTCACATAAATCTTCGGAAGTAATCACCACGGGACGCGTTAAGAATTTTTCGTATTTTACCGGAAATTTACTGGAAAATGATAGTTAATATCCCGTAAAGTTTGGAATTTTTAGTTAAATTCATATGAAATTTCATACATATTCATCGGAAATCGATTCCCTACCACAAGATCGGAATTTTTCGGTTGCTGCGTATAGGAAAATTCCGATTATTTTTCACAATGTGATGAAAGGTAACATGTCTGCTCTGTCTTCAGATTTCTTTCATCACAAAAGGTAACAAATTTTTGAGACTTGAAAACAGTTAAACTCAAGAAAAAGCGTCAATGGCCTTGGTAGAAATTTGTTTAGTAATTCACGAATTGTAACACTTCCCCTCGTGAAAAACTAGAGACCTCATATGTATATTTATTATATATTTTATGTTATTAGATATACATAATATGTATATATATATATAATGTATGATGTAATATTTATATATATTATATACAGGGTGTCCCATTTTGATCTGTCACCTAGAATATCTCGAAAACGAATAGATTCAGAAGAAAATGTTCCGGGAAAAAAATGTAAGAATCTGAGGGGAACATCCGATGGTGAACTTGGCTTTGATCTCAGATCCCACTTTCAAGGTTATTTTGAGGTCAACTCATGTTTTTTGAATGGAATCCCCTATTTTTCACTACCGGTTTAGATTCTACGCTAAAAACCAAGGAACTTTTGTCTCAAACGTTCTTTCGAAATCCCCATAGATGGCGCTCTAATTGATGAGAAAATGAGAATTCTCAATCCCTCGGATTGTATTCTGTCTAACATAATGCTCAACTCTTGAGTATTTCTCATCTCCCGGAAATTGCCGTCGGCATCAGCGTTACCCAATGTGCACCACGAGAAGGTTGCGCGATCGGACTTTACACATCATTGTGGCCCTGAAAAGGGCCGATTTTCTGAACTGGAGGTGTATCTTCGGGGACGCATTAGGCATTCAAAAGATGTTCAAAATGAGCGCCGTTTTGCCTTTGACAAAGCGCAATTCTTTTATGAAAGTTTTCTACAGTTGCTTGCACCGTAGCAGGTGTTTTTGCTGTGCATGCTCTTCTTATTCGATCTTTCATGTCATCGCGCGTTGTTGGAGGTTCACGGAATACAACATTTTTAATGTAACCCCACAAGAAAAATCAGGCGACGTCAGATCTGGCGACCTAGGTGGCCATCGCACAGGTCCTCCACGGCCAATCCACCTCCTGGGAAACTTCTCGTCCAGAAATTTTCGAACAATTCGCATGTGATGAGGAGTTGCTCCTTCCTGTTGGAACCACATCCTTGATCTCACGTCAAGACTTACGTCTTCCATAAGAGCAGGGAGTTCAAAATGCAAAAAACGAAGATACTCCGCGCCAGTCAGGTTTCCTTCAAAAGAATACGGCCCTATGATCCTGGAATCTACAATTCCGCACCAAACGTTCACACTCCAACAGTGTTGATGATTAATTGTACGGACCCAGTAAGGATTCTGGCACTCCAATAATGGCAATTGTGCCTATTGAGAATTCCAACATTGTGAAATATTGCCTCATCAGAGAACATAACGTGATGAGAGAAAGTAGGATCTTCTTCAATTCTCCGTTGGGCCCACGGGCAGAAGTTCATTCTTGTTATGAAATCCTCAGCTGTTAGAGATTGCACCAAAGTGATATGGTACGGATGATAATCCAACGATTTCAAGATACGCTGAGCTGTGGATCGAGGAATCTCGGTCATTTTCTCAATATCCCGAAGACTGATATGGGGATTAATATGAATTGATGCCAGCACAGCAAGCGATCTCACATCAGGATCATTGTCATCCGCATAAACTTTCTTGTTCCTCTGTCGTTTGAGGAGACCTTGACGAGCACGTTGTTCAAGAAATCAGATCGTAATGCGATTTGGACACCTCCAATCCGGCAAACGACGTTGAAACGTTCTCACAGCTTCAACATAATTTCCCCGCGCTTCACCAAGACACAACAAAACGTCAACAATATCGTTTGGCGCGTAATCAGACATGATATTTAGAAATGTGTTTCCTCCAAATGATAACAGAGAACTGAGCAGTTTGGGAATGCTAAATTTCTAAGGTATTCACACGTGAATCAAAAAAATAGCAATTTCCAAGAACAAAACCAAAACAAAACACAACCGACGGCAATTTCCGGGAGATGAGAAACACTCAAGAGTTGAGCATTATGTTAGACAGAATACAATCCGAGGGTTTGAGAATTCTCATCAATTAGAGCGCCATCTATGGGGATTTCGAAAAAACGTTAGAGACAAAAGTTCCTTGGTTTTTGCGTAGAATCTAAACCGGTAGTAAAAAATAGGGGATTCCATTCAAAAAACATGAGTTAACCTCAAAATGACCTTGAAAGTGGGATCTGAGGTCAAAGCCAAGTTCACCATCGGATGTCCCCCTCGGATTCTTACATTTTTTTCCCGGAACATTTTCTTCTGAATCTATTCGTTTTCGAGATATTCTAAGTGACAGATTAAAATGGGACACCCTGTATATAAAAACACTTATAAGTTGGTGATTGAACTGAAAAGTTACTGAATTGGAACTCTAGTTTTTCGTAACAGCAAGTGTTACAACCAGCGAATTACTAGAGGAATTTCTACCAGGGGGACTAGTTATAAAAATTAAAATGTTCACGAAAAATTTTGTTGTTTTCTTCGACAGAAAATGAAAAATGATAGGTAAAAAGTAATGGAACGTTGAAAAAGAACAGCAGTGAAGAGAGTTAACAAATCTCTGACTTCAAAATCTGTGAATTGACAAAATTTGATATGTTTCGTCATGTCACTGAAGATATATTCGCTTCTCGCGTAAGGAGAAAGAAATTTTTTCCAACGGAGATACCGATTGATCAAAATTGTCAGAAGTATAGGATTAAACTCTCGCAATCCAAATCAGGGAAAAGTACTGAGAGGAATAAAGATTTTCTTTACTCTTTTTCTTCATTTGATTACTTCCGAAGCAAATTTAATCAAGCGGTTTCAATTGTGCACCTCTATCATGGACAACCACCTCTTTAGCTGTAGAATAACACTCTGAACTAATTGCTTTCGTGCATCATCAATAACGCTCTAAATCAAGTATCGTCAATTACGCTGGAAATATAATCAACAACATACAAGATTCCATCCACTTTCAATATAAGGGTTTACTCTAAAGTTACCTTCGCTGTTGAAATCATTAATTTTGAAGCCAAGATCCTACTCTTGAGAGAATAATATACACGTATATATATATATGTTCGAATCCATTCACATGCACCCTATGCTATCAACTCGTGTATACATAATTTAATTGCAAAATTGCTTAGCACGTGGCATAATAATACACGTATGCACATAAGTTCAAAGGAATTGAGTATAATTTTTGTGCGACGGTATCCACGTGCTACATATTTGTCCTTTGGATTCGAAGTTCGTCGGTTATCAAATCCGCCAACTCTTTGAGTAAAAATCCAATAATATATAGACGGTTCAGGGTACCATTGAATTCAATTAATACAATATCTACATTTACGATATTACACTTTGAATAACATTTTACATTTCCCTTGAATGAAATTAATTGGCAATGGAGTTTTAATTTTCCTCGATCATGTTATATCAACCACTTTGAAATGTTCCCAGAATAAAATTAAATACCTTCAATCGATTCATGCACAAAACTTTCCTTCATCTAAAATTTATAAATATTCGAGTTGTGAATGGATTTCCATCCCCATGAATACATAAACATGAATTCGAATGAACTCTTTCAGTGCGTACACGGAGAAAAATGCAGGTTGAAAATATAGTAATCTTCAATAAAAAATTGGAGAAAATTTCTTAGAATCTGAGAGTATTTCTTAAATGCATAATAAAGATAAAACGGTTCACATTTTTGTGGAATTGTATTTGAAAAACGATGAAAAATTAGCAACGCTTAATAAAAAATAGAGGAACATATGAAGTTTCCAAGAGTTGCGCGTGAAATTTTACAAAGCAATAACAAAATTTCAATATCCTACTATTCACTTTGTAAAATTTCATACGCGACTTTTGTGAAGTTCATATGTTTCTCTATTCTTCATGAAGTATTGATAATTTTTCATTGTTTTTCCAATAGAATTCCACAAAAAAGTGGACTCTTTTATCTTTATCATGCATTTAAGAAAAACTCAGATTTTAAGAAATATTCTCACATTTTCATCAAAGATTACTATATTTTCGACCTGCATTTTCCTCCAAGTGATTTCTTTCAAGACCAATTGTCTGGTACATTTCTAATTTCTAAACCATACAAGATCTAATCGTTGCCTGATTCTCGGGACATAAGTTAGTTCTACACACTTGACAGTATGTTCATGAATTTTGGCAGACTTTTTTGAACCACTTTTACTACCTGAAATAATGGCTAGAAATGAATGACCCATCTGCGCACTGATAAGGTACCATTTTGTAGTGCGTACTGAAAGGGTTAAAATATAGTTCTCATATATTCATGAATACATCAAGAAAACTGAGGCACAAGATTCCCTTGCATCACATTGTCCCACATTGCGTTCATGTTCTCTACCATTAATTCCAGCATGAAATGATTCATGACATGTTGTACAATCTCGTACCAAATGTTTCGAACAATTTAATGTCCATAAAAATTGGAAAATAGTTTATCGCATTTTCTCCAATTATGAAACTGGCATAGCTTTGTGACCAAAACAATTCCTCGATGTATATGTGTATCCTTGTTAATTTAGGATCAGGCTTAACAGTAATTAACGGGAAAGAGATTGAATTAATCCTACCTCGAAGAGGGGAACATTTGGTGTACGGTTGGTCATGAATCATATACGAGCAAGCACAAGCACGCACAATCACACATATACATAAACAGACATGATGAGTTCAGAAACAAAAATAATGCACTAAATTTTCAATGCTTCGCGATTGAAAGTTGATGGATAATTTCAAATTAAAAACTTAACTTGGAGTGAACTTTCGACACTGTTATGTAATTTCTACGGTAGGCTATTTTGCCACTCGATGAAGATCTTTTACTTGAATTCACTTTTGAAATATATAACTTCTTGTTATAGTACTACACGGAGAAAAGAGATCTTCAAAAAATAGTGAAGTTCGCTGTCATACGTAGTACAGCCGCCCCCGATATGTGAAATAGTAAATTATATCACGTCGCATTCTGATTTGTACGCACATGAAATTTAAATTCAGTGATGGAAATCACAGAAATTGCTAATTCTCATAGGGATTCATAAAGATACCACGTGGCATTACACTTTTTAATACTTTACATCACATAATCAGTAAATTACGTAGCTTATTCTACTAACAACATCTTAAAAACATTTATTGCTATATTGAATAGTGAACTCTGCTATTTCTCAAAGACGCACTTTTTTGCGTGGAGAATGGGGAATCTCTCAGTATTATACAAATCCTAAACCACAAGAAATTCTAATTATCCAAATAATTTGAAAGTGATCAAATCCGAACTACACCGAATTCTCACAGACGTACTTTGAGGGATGTGCAGTGGAATTTCAACGATAAACACCAGCAAATCCGTGCAACACAGCAATTCGCGATGTAATGAATTTTCTATGAATGTTCATAATCACAAACAAGCCCTTGAACCATTCCCCCCTCATATTTGTTACCGAATGATAAAACTCGGAATCGGAAATCACTTCTAATCAGGTATCTATCATTCCCGACTGTTGTAATGACTTGAAAACAACCTGTATACGTATGTAAACGAACATATGTCTACGTTCATCAACATACATGTGTATGGATAACGGCTTTCGGCAAAATACGTTTGCCCAAGGTTTTGATTACACTGTAATTCAAGGTTGATGAAATTATACCTCTGGTGAATGGATCATCCTTGATGCAGCTTATACATCTCCATCGAGAATGTAATGATACATCTCCTGATGGGATGTATTGAGCAATGATTTTAGATAAACAAGAGTAATGTGTCAAGACACTCCATCAATGAATTCCCCAAACAAAAAATAAGTAATGAACACCCAAAATTTCGAGCGACAATGTCAATTCTTAACCCTTTCTGACCTGGCTCAATTCTGATGATAATAAAAATTTTTCTTCAAAAGGCAATAGTTTCTATAGCTCCTAGTATGAACTCTGAATTTTCACAGAATTTTTAGTAACGTAGATTAAAAATGACTGATATATCCATTCCAAATGGACCCAGGGTGTCTATGACTAGAACATGGGAGGGAAAATTGAAAATATTTGTATATCACTATTCGTAATAAATTTTCAATCAATTTCAATGCTTCAATATATCAAACGGGAATTACAGAAAATTTCAAGGAAATGGGTAATTTTCCAGAAGAAACATTTATTGATTATAAATGCAGGCTGTTGATGAGTGTTTAGAAACAAGACAGAGTATCAGCATATATTTTTTGTCTATTTTCAACTCCAACCTACGTAGCATATCGGCGCCACATGCAAAGTAATATCAATGCAGGGTGTCCAGTTCGGGAATTT
Source organism: Gonatopus flavifemur (assembly GCA_018340375.1). Taxonomy (NCBI): domain Eukaryota; kingdom Metazoa; phylum Arthropoda; class Insecta; order Hymenoptera; family Dryinidae; genus Gonatopus; species Gonatopus flavifemur. Next base: position 22,516,082 of record JAFFJZ010000007.1, read on the forward strand.
TCTATTTGTGTTATTGGTCTTTCGTTCACCTGATTTCATCACAGATTGATTCCATTAGAATTTTCCGAGGCTGGACATCCTGCAGTGATACCACTAAGAACTCCAATGTTATAAGAGAGTTACAACTTTCTTGTAACGGATTTTTATCTTGAAATCCACTGGAACATGATTATTAATTTTTAGTCATTTTTATACGTCGGCCAACCGTAAGAATGTTGTTCATGTTAATTTTCGTTCATCTTCACTGAAAGAAAGGATTGGGACAGTGGGTGGATTTGATCCATTCCTTGTTACTTCTGATGAGTTGTAGAAAACTATGCGATAATTCACAAATTTTGATAAAAATTCAATTTCAAACTTCTAAACACTTGAGAAATAATGTATGTACCCTTATCCAAAAAAAGTATTTAATTTCAATACTTGAAATATTGAGTATCAATACTTTTAATACTTGAAAAACAAAATTTGAATATTTTGAATGCTCAAAGTATTATGAATGAATACTTGCGAAGCTTTGGTAGTATTACTTATCAGTACTATTCAAATACTTGAAACATGAAGCGTATAAGAAATGAAGACTTACAAAGTCTGAGAAGTATTGCTATTCAATAATATTAAAATCAGATACTGGAACGAGTCTTTTGAATACTAACATTACTGAAATTCAATACTTCAAGAATTTCAAGTATTGAAAAAATACTTGTGAATCTCACCCAATATAAGTACGTATGTATATGACTTCGGTTCTGAAATACACTGTAAGAATTTTCTTTGTGGGTTCAAAAAAAAAGTTGGGAAGTTTTTTTACATAACTTCTTGTTTGTTGGATTCCCAAACACATTCGGAAAAAATCAAACTTTTTTTGTTAGTCAACCAAAAATGTTTGATTTTTTTCAACAAAGAAAAAGTGATGTAAAAATTTCCAAACTTTTTTTTGAATCTACAAAGGAATTTTTTACAGTGTATATTATATGTATGGGATGAAAATTTCATGGTTCTTATATTGATTTATTTATTTGCGAAATCCAAATACTGATTCAATTCAATTGACAAGTCATGAAAATTATTAAATAATCTTCCCCATACACTGGAAAAAATATTTATTTTTCCTCTCTCCAATTTATTTGTAGAGATTAAATATTTAATTGGTTGCAAAAATCGATTACTTGTGGCGAATAAATTGTTTATTTGGAAAATCAATTTATTTGAGATAATTATTCTATTACTTAATTTGATTGAATATTTTATTGATTCTGAAAAATATTTTATGGAGAGAGGACAAATAAACTATTCATTTGGTCATAAGAAATTTTTTTTCAGTGTAGAACAGAAATCTTAATGAACGGTTATTTAACCTAAAAAGGAGTTATAGAAATTTAAAGGTTCATTGAACTTCCCGAATTTGAATTTATAAGAAATAAACCTGAACTTGATCTATCCGACTCAATTAAATCTATTAGGTGTACAAATAATTTTCCGCGGTTTTTTATAAAAAATTTGGAATTTATTGTAAAGGAAAAGTACATTACGTTTTATTCAAAGTATTTTCCATCATTTGCCACTACTTTTCCCCATCTTTCTGGCAACATTCGGATACCCCGTCGAAAAAACTCTTCATCTTTTGACGCTATCCACAAATCTACCCAATTTTTGGTGTCTTCATATGATGTGAAGCGCTGCTCAGACAGACCATGTGCCATCGACCGGAACAGGGGATAATCAGAAGGGGCTAAGTCTGGTGAATACGGCGGGTGGGGTAAAACTTCCCAGTTGAGTGTTTCCAAGTATGTTTTTACCAGCGCCGCAACATGTGGACGAGCATTATCGTGTAAAAGAATAATTTTGTCGTGTCTGGAGTAGTAATGGGCGCGTTTTTCCTTAAGTGCCCGACTCAATCTCATCAATTGTGTTCGGTAGAGAGCTCCAGTAATGGTTTCGCTTGGTTTCAGCAATTCATAATACACGACACCAAGCTGATCCCACCAAATACACAGCATGAGTTTTTTTCCATGAATATTCGGCTTAGCTGTCGATGTTGATGGTTCGCCGGGCTTAACCCATGACTTTCTCTTCTTTGGATTATCGTAGTGAATCCATTTTTCGTCACCAGTGACTATACGATGCAAAAAATTCTTTTTTTTATTCCTGGCAAGCAGCATTTCACTCATGCATAATCGGCGTTCAACGTCTCTCGGCTTTAGTTCATATGGAACCCAATTTCCTTGTTTTTGAATCATTCCTAACGATTTTAAACGATGTGAAATTGCTTGTTGAGTCACTTGTAGAGTAAGTGCAAGTTCTTTTTGCGTTTGGGACGAATCTTCCTCCAATAGTACTTCTAATTCCATGTCTTCGTACACTTTCGGCCTTCCACTGCGTTCTTTGTCTTTAACGTCAAACTCACCGTTCTCAAACTTTTGAAACCATTCCTGACAACTTCTCTCACTTAAAGCAGCTTCACCATATGCTTCTAGAAGCAATCGATGCGCCTCAGCTGCAGATTTTTTCACATTAAAAAAGTAAATCAAAAGTTCCCGCAAATGATGCTTATTCGGAATAAAACTTGACATTTTTGCACGAAAAAAATTACGTGATGCTGATACGGAATCACTAGTACTTTAAGGTTATGGTGTTGCCAGATGACTAAACTTGGGATATTACGTTTTACATCTGACAATTTCTCCATAACCTTCTGGTGGGGCCATCTTTTGACAAACCGCGGAAACTTATTTGTACACCTAATATCTATCGTTATGTTGGGATTGTTCATCGGATGTGAATGAGAAGATATACAGTTTTGAGCATCTCTTCATATTTCTAAACAATTTATGACAAGGAAGCACATCGGCCAATCTAATTCTATACGATTAACAAGAGGTGATATACAAGAAGTATTATTACTAAAGTTCGTTAATACACATTTTTCACCAAGCATGTCAGGATTAAACGCTATTATATCATTCCATGGACTAACAATTTTCCAAAACTTGTCCGTAGAAATTTTCAATTTTTTATCCACACAAAGTGGGTTACAACTCATAAAATCAAACATACCACCAAGTATTACGTATTTTTTGGAATTATCGTTTAACAGTGTTATGGCGTATATTCCGATAACTTCAACTATACTTCCATCATTCAATTGACATACACTATTATTTCTCATTTGTAATTTTTCATAAGTTGAAGAATGCCATAATGTATTTTTATGAATAAATCTGTTTCATTTGTGAACTGTACTATAAATCTGCCCGTTGCATAAGTTTTCAATACATGTTTGTTCAATCAATGACGAGTTACATGCTTCTGATTTGCCAAGTAATCTTGAGAAATTATCAACTGCTACACATTCACTTGATAGGTTTTTATTCCATAACATTGTAAATAATTTCGTAGCTTGCACAGAACAATTGTGTCGATTGACTATTTGAATGGACATGTCCTCTACGGCTTTATATCGCAAATACGCTTACATATTTGTTCCGAAATCGATTGCGAATTATTAAACATATCAGCCAACACCCCATTATAATGCTCAAATGGAAAAGTTGAAGTAGCCCACAAAGCTCCAAATGATTTAACAGCTTCAGGTATATGGAGTAAAAGGTGTACATTGAACTTGTAGTATTCATCACCGTAAAGATTGCTAATTTGCCCAACGAATTTTTCTAATGCTGATGTTGCTTTATTGAAATCGACCGGATTAATTTTTTCCTGCAGGAAGACAGACATACTATATGCGAATAGAAAAATGTGGTTGTAAAACTTGAGGAATGTTGATGGTATTATCATTTTCAAACAGGGCAATGAGTAATAAAGCAATAAATGTTCCAATTGAGATGCTTTACTCGCATGCATACTTTCGATTTGTAGCGGAAGTCGGGTTATTTCTTTGGGAGGTTTTATAGATTTTAATAATTCATCAAATTGTAACCTTACATTCCCGAGATACCAAGGCTTATCATGATTAGCAGAGTTGAAAAATGCATCAATAAACGTTTTTTTTACCCCAATGCAAACTGAGTGTGAATATTCTGGAGTAAACGACGAAATGATGTTGAAAGTACTTAGTAACATCAAGATTGATGGTCCTTTTACTCCTCGTATAGGTCGACCTTGTTTGACAGCTTCTCTACAATCTTTTTTATGATTTTGTGCATCTCGAAGATCACCCTTTTTCTCTGGGTAAACTCTCGTGTGTCCTTTTCTTACAGGTACTACTGTGCCTTCATGATAACAAAATGAACAACCGTTCATTCCATTGAATTGAACCATGTTTTGTAGTTGTGGTCTCTCTACTGAATCCACTGGGCACACTATGCAATGCACCTTGATATTTATATCCGGCTCACCATCGACATGACGTATAATTCCGGTTTTGTGTAAATCATTCAGTTCTTCAACCAAATCAGAGAGAAATAGATTACTATCTGGCTTCCCAGGACCATACCACAAACCAGCCAAAAACATATTTTCTCTTCTACTTCTATAAGGCAATTCATTCAGACATATTTGAATGGGATACATAGGATTTGTGGTGGAGTTGCCGGTTTTCACACCATCGACGTTAAGTTGTAGAGTCAAATCATTTTCTGAGATATAACCTCGCTTTTTCAAATCTGAGTAAAATGTACCAGATGTAACATCTGATAGGGTTTTGTTCGATCTTGTAATCAAATGATATTTGTCACTGTTGATTGATTTCTCTAACTGTGGTCGTAGTGGTATAACAATGAAATAGCTGTGTATGTCTTTCAATCTTCGCTCATTATAGTTATTTCCACAGTGGTGACAATTCCAAAATGTTTTTTCCCCTTTTTCTAGAAATATATTGCAATTTGGGCAAATGAAACGTTTAAAATTCTTCACATGCGGATCATATTTTTTAGTGAAAGTGACCAATGATTTGTAAATTGGAGTTGGCAAGTGACAATTCACGAGTTTCAATATATCTTTCAACGCTAAGTGACTTCAATTGTGCCGCAGAACCAAACTCATTATTAATAATTCACTCTCGTCTCGAGTTAGCTCACAACCTTCGTAAATCGTCTGTTTTTCCTCCTGGAAAATGTTGTCAATTTATAAATGTTTAGATATTCCCCGTGTTCAATTGTAAAGAAATATAGTATGCAAAAATCATCACCGTGCAGAATGGAAAATTCTCTCCATGATTACTATCTACATTCCGAAGATTTCCGATATTAGAAATCGGAATGTTTTCGAAGTACAGTTCATCATTATCAACTTCAATTTCGTCCGATATCGGAATATTCGAATGATTCACTTCCATCGCTTGATTCATCTCTTGACTGTAATAAACCGAATTTATGCTTTCATGAATTATTCAATGTATAATTCACTGCATAATTTTTTTTGTATTTGTTATCGTCGATGAAATCAATTCCATAATTTCTGAAAAAACCAGGACATTTCAAATCAAAACTGGAATGCTCCCTAATATTTTCAGAAACCAGAACGTCTGGTCACCCTAAGTCGCATTCGTGGTGAAGCCTGAAACGACAATAACCTGAAACACGGTTGGCTCGAAATTTGATATCTCGAGGAAAATGTCTATTGACTTCGATGTACCCTCAATACTATTTCATGTTTGCATCCTTTTCCATCTCACAAAAACGATGAATTGCAGATGCGTCATCAGTCGATACATTGCAATTTGGAATATGAAGTTTCAATTCAACCACGTTTCGGGACATTGTTATTTTGACATATCCGGGCCGTACTGAATTTAGTACCCCACTATACGGTATTGTTACCTCACGGAAAAATCCATCAACACCATCAGTTCTCCATCGCTTGTCTGAAGTACATGTATCCATACCTTCTTCTTCAATATCAGACCTATCTCTTTCGTTCGTATTGGAGGAAGCTGATTCACCCGGATCGTGGTCATCTTCACTTCTCTGCATGTAGAAAATTATGTAGGAACAATTCATATACTTTATTACTTTCAGGGATATCGTGAGATTTAGAACTACCCCAAGAGGACACAGACCTCTTAGGTGAAATTTAGGTCCATTGTACGTACTTTCACGTTCATGGAACGTTCACTGGACCATCAAATGTCCAGACGTTCAATGCACCTCTATTGTACGTACACCGTATTGTACGTCCTAGGGCGGTAAAATACGGCACTATTGGAATTTCTATTAATATTTACTGGAACTTCAATCAAATCTGCTATCGCGATAGTAAACTCAACTATGACCATCATGGATTCTATTATAAATCTCTCATAAATTTCAATGCCCTGGTTAAAAAATCCTATTAATTCCTATTAAATGGACGAAATTCCGATGAAAATTTCATGAGTATTAATCGGTTTAAATCAGAATTTTGTCCGTTGGATCGGAATAGATGGGATTTTTTAATCAGGGTGGTCCTGTATGTTACTAGACATGTTAGTGGATCTTATGAAACATTTTTTCTGTGCAAATACTTTTTACAGATATCCCAAAAATTTCCAAGTTATCTCGAGACCTGATACAACATTTGGAAAGGTCAAACTCGCTCCTGAAAAATACATTGGTACTCGCATTTGAATAGTCTTCTTCTAAAATCAAATACTTTATTCAAAATTTTCCATATGATTTTTTCCGTTCAGGATATACAAAGTCAAAAGACGGTGAAAATTGGGGATGATGATAATTCCGACTATGGGGTCACAAGATGTAATTCCTACACCCACATCAACGTGAAATCAGAAAAACCTACGAAGCAAAATGAACATGTTAATATATGAAGAAATATTGTCTTTAATTTTGTTATCTTGGTGTTCACCCATCCGAACAATCTGTTTACAGGCAAAGGATACAATCCATAACCCGAACACTTCATACCAGTTAGATGAGGAAAAAGCAAAATTATGTAGCCACACTAATGTTAGAATACTCGCGGGGGATTTAGCGAGTGTAATTTTCACTGCAGAAGAGTTCAAGAATTCTTCTTTATCAAGAAAAGTCAGTAACTTTCACAAGAAGAAAGGAATAACAGCAAAGCCGCCGCTGAACCAAACAAAGATGCAAGCCATATTTGGTTGGCCAATCATTTCGCATCAAATTCTTAAGGGGACTCGAGCATGAGGAAGTGGGCAAGGGGAGAAGTCAAATTCTGCGCAAACTCTTTCGAGAAGGTAAGTAATTGATACAAATTCAGAGTGAATAATGATAATTTGCACACTTGAGATTGCACATTGCCGCAAACTTTAAATGTCTTAAATACTTTTTAAAGGCCGAAAGATAGAGCTGTAATATTTGTTGACGTTTTGAGGTTAACATTTTGGAATTCTTATTTCTTTGCCTTCAGGAATCATTTGAACATTTACAGTTTGCCGCAATGCGCAATCTGGACCCTCACGGAGGAAAAGGAATTCGCTGTGACAGCAAAGTCAGATTTGGCTGGATCTCTTTTGCTGGAAAAGCAAATGTTTTGCTCTGGCAGCGAACTATTTGCTATCACAGCAATCTTTTTAGCTACAACAGCAATTTTCTTGCTTTGGCAGCGAAAATTTTTTGTTCCTCCAGCAAAATTTTGTTTGCTATTTTATAATACTGAAATTTTGCTGGCCCAGCGAAAAATTTGCTGTCCTAGTGAATCATTTTGCTGTCTCAGCAATTCAGTTAGCTGTGACAGCGAATATTTACCTCGGTCAGCGAAAAAATTGCTATTCTACATATAATACCCTAATTTGCTGCCTTCGAAAATTTTTTCTTCCCGTGCTGGTAAGGAACATTTCTTTAACAAGCTATGAAAAGTTTCTTAAATTATGGAAAACTTTTGCTTGAAGACGTTTTTCCCCTAAGAATGTCTCTGAAAATGTAGAAATATCTCTGAAAAACTCTGAATTTCCCTGGAAATTGCTGTAACTTTCTGAAAAACTATGAACATCTTTGACATTCTCTGGAAAACTGTCCGCTGAAAATTTCTAGAGTCTTCAGAGATTTTTTTCCACCAGGAAAGTGTGTAATTCATTGCTATGCACTTTGAATTTATATTAATTACATCCCTTCTAGGAAGAATTCCCGCAAAATTCGTTTGTTCCCCTTCCTTTACTCTTCTTGCTTGAGTCCCCTTCTTATTATTCATGACTATTTATACGTAACAACGGTTTCACATTTCAGATTATGTCAAGAAGACCTTCCCAGCAGATGATGATACCTATATTAAAGATAATGTCAACAGTGTATTGAGGAAAAAATGTAATAACGCAAAATGATCCATCCCCGATATGTAGCATATTTCAATTTATAACCAATAAACATCACTTCAGTTAGTATGAATATGTGGAATAACATGATTTCCTTCTTTGTACAGTAACATCCTGCAATAAGAACGCCTATTGTCTTCCTTCAACCCAAGACAAACACCGTACGAATGAGAAAGAGAATGAGCGTTCTTATGCGGGGTTTCACTGTATTTTAATTATTACTACACTGAGAAGGAAATAAACTCAACTATCAGAACACACTTTTTTGTTTTGAGAAAATATTTCATTTTCTTATCTCAAGAAGATGTGTATTTGGGGTAAACAAATTTTCTTCACATCAGACTGTATCATTTTGAAATGAGAACATGTTTTCTCCCTCCAAAGAAAGTTTTCTTAATTGAAAAAATATTGGATAGGACTTGGTCAATCCAAAATTTTTTTGGTTGAAGATTTTTTTCTCTCAGTGTAGTTGTCAGTATATGTACAGTATACATGAATGCACGTATTACACACCTTACGTAGTACACTACTTGAATCAATATATTCCATGTCCGTAGCAAGCTAGTATAGCTAGTATAGCCAGTATACGCTGTATACATCAAGCGTATACTAGTATTGAAAGTATCAGAAGTATCATTGAATACTATATACTATACAAGTACTGAAGCATAATCCTAATACTACGTTCGAGAAGGTAAACTTATGAAGTATTGATATTAGTGACAAGTATTCGCGAAAATAGTATTCTGGTGATACTTTCATCTCATTTCAATACTTTTTTTGGATAAGGGTAGGTCGATGAGATCGTTCAAAAGTTTCGAATTCAAATATTATGGTTACAATCGGGATTTAATCGTGGGTGTTTTTAAATTCATGAAATTTGCAGGGAACGGATTAAATCCACCGAATGTAACAGTTATCAAATATATGTTCTTAAATATGACCAATCAAATGTTCGATCACATTGAACAAATATCAATGATATTCATAAATTCATAAAATACTTAATCATTATGAACACGTACATGAAATGTAATAATTGCCATCAATTATTTCATGAGTGTGATTGAATATTCGATTGGTCGTATTTTAAGAATATATTTGACAACTGTTACCAGCTTTTTATCAGTGTAGTATTCTATTTTTTTGACTGTACACTCGTTACCTTGTTGTAGATGAATTTTGCCAACAGGCACTTAGTGTCCATTGTAATGGACACATGATGTTGTTGCATACTATAGCTGTTTATTAAAATACTTTAAAATATGAAAAACACTTTTTTGTACTCAAAACCTCTCCGAAGTTGAATATATTTTTTTTTGAATATTCAAACTGCATTGTGTAGAATCAGTAAAATTCGTTTAAGTAAAGGAAATTGCAGTATCAAAATTTCCGAAATTCTCATCACATTAGTTCCGTTTATTAAAAACATACCATACTGCAAATATAATTTTGAATAATTTTCTTATCGTCAATTGACACCTTCATCTTGATGATATCATGGGTTTCAAATTCCTCTGATTTGTGGAACGATTTTTATAATTTGCTGAATTCTATGTCCATTGGAATGGACGTCAGGTCAGAAAGGGTTGAATAAAAGCAAGAATTCTGTTCAAATGAGAGAATTTTCGCCTTCAGATCAAATATCTCAAGAAACATAACATACTCTTGAAATCATAATTTTCACCCATTTAAATGCGTCCGATGTCCGCCCTTCACGGAACAATACTACTCGCAGTAGTCCACGTACCCGCAACCACGAACAGTAATAAACTAGTGAATTTTGAGTAGTAAGTATTTCAATAGTACTCCACGTGGTCGGGAATTCATTAATGCGTGTAGTTTTTTGTTCTTTCATATGAAGCATCGCTATTTAAGCGATGAAAAAAAAATTCCTGTATTCATACCTTCACCCTGCTCACATCTGGGGTGAAATGAACAACAAAATGTATACGAGTCAAGGATATGGCACGGGAATTTAATTTTCCGGTAAGTACAACAGCCAGGGATTGTTTCCATTTGAATTTCATTCAAATTGACATATAGATCTCTTCCATTGTTGGAAGATTGCAATCATTTTCATATAACGGGATCAAAAATTTTAAAAATTGTGTAGAATTTCCATTCGTACCGCCATATGAACTCATTTACGTGTTTTGTGAATATATTTCACTAAAATTCATCTCGAGTGAACTAGATTTTTTTCATGTACAGGATCAACATCCGTTTTGGCTCGCATCGCAATTTTCAATACAAGAGTTGAATTACTTCAAATACGAGTCTTAAAATAGGAATTTTCACAATATATATTGTCAAATAATTCACTTTATAAGATGAACGCCCCCATTCAGCCCCCATCAGCGAACAATCGTTTATTTATTATATTTCCATGTTGCTGAAGTTTGAATCGTTGATTGAAACGAATTAGTAATTGAATGACGAAATCCTCGATCGTTGAAGAACCAAAATTTTGCAGTACTTCCTTCAAAGGATGTTTTCAGTTCAAAACAGTGAATTTGAAGAGTTAAATAACTATCATTCATCAGATTTTGTGGGTTTGAATTTTCGTTTCCTTTCTATAAACGATTCAAACTTCAGCAACATATATTTTCCTGGTGACATATTATTCTGGATTTATTTACATACCAGGGGTTTATTTAGTTTCTAGTTAGTCATGCTGGGATCAGATTGAAGCACTCAATGAAAAGAACTATAAACTAAAAAAACCAAAATGTTCATTAAGGGGTCGCGTTCATAAATGAGGTCATCTACCTTAAGACAAAAATAGATTTTTCTTCTATGATGTGAATTGTTTCACAATATATATTGTAAAAATTTCTATTCGAATACTCGAAGCGGTGCATTGTTATCCTAGATGGTGATTTTTTCCGTTGGTAGACTCATCTGAGTTTACTATATTCGGAAAGTTGATTCTAGGGATGATAACAAAAGGAATTCTCTTTGATACAAATTTGTTAACTTTTTTTACTTCCATTGTCAGTATTTGAAAAGCAGTAGCATTCTGCACTTTGTACAGCGAGAATGCTGTGAATTTCGAAACAAGTGGAAATTTCAACTGACGGAAACATTTCCTACTTGCGTTTCCAGGGAGTTTCTCTATCTCTTTTATAGTGAACAATACCTTTCACAAACATATTTGAAGCATCCTGTATATGTTGATTTCATATACATATACATATATGAACGAAGTTCAATTCGTTCACAGCATTAGTTACAATATGTGAAATATTTTGTGGCTAATAGAAACGCATGGTCAGTGGATTTGGAGAAATGAAGCAAAAAATTGTTCACCTTCTTTCAAATGAGTTGTCGAGGTTCATGAATTCATATTTATCATACAATTGTAAAAAATGACACTCAATCCAAGACCATCATCTCCGAACAGATTCATTCTCCCCTTTTCCCATCTCTTCGGTTTTTCTTCTTGCTGTATACATTCAGTTCATATACAAGGTATATTGCAAAAGGCAGCCAGGCGATGTCGTTTACTCTGACAACTTATCGCGTCTAGAACCTGCAAGCGACATGTACCGAAAGGTACGGTCGCCGTTGATATCACTACCACTGCTGGGTTTATTCTGAAGGGATAAATCCTATTTCTGCATCCTGCTAGCGCTCCTTCGTTTTTACCCTTCCTCTTTTTTGCACTATCCTTTTTGCTCTCCGTTTGCGGATATGTATGTATGTGTTCCTTTTTTTCTGTTTACACTCCTCGCTTCGTACTATACCGATTTCCCTTCACAGCCTCAAGATAAATGTTGAAATTATTAATGATCCCGTATTTTCCACAAATTCATTAGAGTTTATTAAATGACGTGGAAAGAATAAGATGAGATAACAGTTCCAATAGAATATGTAGTGGGGAGGAATTTCAATAACTGTTCATAAAAAATTGTTCCAAAAACAAGAAACGATGGAACGATTCATTTTCACAGTCAAATCCTATCGTTTTGCACTAAAATGTGTATCAGGTGTGCAAATAAGTTTTAGGACAGTTTTCAAAACATTCAAGATTTATTATTAAGAAGTAAAACACAGTTATTCATCGAAATGATTTCCATCGCACTGAATGACCTTCAGTCATCTCTCAGGTAACTCGCGGATGCCTTCCGCAAAGGAACTTTTGTCTTGCGAGGTGAGAAATTTAACGACCCATTTTTCCACTTCTTCAAATGTTTTGAATCGCACGTCAGACAAATCGTTCTGCATTTTCCGGAATGAGTGATAATCGGATGGGGCTGAGTCTGGTGAATGCGCCGGGTATGGTACAGCTTCCCATCCAAGCGCTAGTAACGTATCCTTGACCGGTTTACCCACACGAGGCCGCGCGTTATCATGGAGCAGTTTTACTGGACGTTTTTCTTTGCCAAAAAATGGACGTTCCTTCTCAATTTCTTGATTCACTTGCATCAATTGATGCCAATAGCGATCGTCAGTAACTGTTTGACCAGGTATGAGAAATTCATAATACGGTACGCCTTTCATATCCCACCATATGCACAGCATGACTTTGTTACAATGGACATTGCGCTTTGGCGTGGATGTTCTTGGCTCGCCGGGGTCAACCCAAGGATGTTTGCGTTTCGGATTATCAAAATAAATCCACTTTTCATCACCGGTCACAATTTTCCACAAGAAAGACTTTCTATGTTGCTTGTTGTAAAGACTCACACAAATGTTAAGACGACTGTTTTTATTTTCTTGAGTCAGAAAGTGTGGTATCCATTTTTTTCCTTTCCGAATCTCACCCATTGCTTTTAAACGATAAGAAACAGTTTGTTGAGTTACTCCAAGCGGTTTCGAAAGTTGTTTCTCCGTCTGACAAGAGTTTTCATCCAGCAACGCTTGCAGTTCCTGATCGTCCACCTTTACAGGAGACCCGGTGCGTTCACGGTCACTAACGTTAAAACCACTCTATTTGAATCGCTTATACGAATACTCACATGTACTTCTAGATACAATGTTGTCTTCAAGAACAGAACACATCGATTCACACGCTCTCCTAACACTTTTTCCTGGATGGAATTCATAGCGAATGCAGTGTCTAATAAATAGCTTATCGGTCTGCATGTTTAATTCTGTTTTTTTTTCATTCAGTTTTTGTTAACCCGGTCTCTTTACGCTACCAAGGCCAATTGGACCGAGGGAAGCGTACTTCCAACCTCACCTACGCGGCAGGGGTAAGATTCCCTGACTTATCAACCGTCGTTCCCCTATTACGGTGGTAGCCGCTTTCGGGATAAACTTTGGTTGCCGCACCAACCGCCATTTCCCCTTTCGCGGCATGACCGTTCGAGAGAAAGGCGGATTGATCAGTCAGGGATTCGAACCCCCCAGCCTGCCGGACATGTTTGATTCACAGAATTTCTAGGTTATGTTTATGACTCCTTTACGTTTCGATACATATCAACCGCCATCTATCATAAGTGAGCGGGACCTTTGAATTATGTAGAATAGCTGTTATGATATAGAATTGAAGTGTCCTAAAACTTATTTTTACACCTACTAACTATAATTCAATGGTGGGGATAAAAAGGTATGCAAGAAGAAAGGGATGAGTATACGTACATTGGTAGATCATTTCAAATAATTTTATCCTCTAAAATTTGAAACTGTCCAGAATGAGATGGTCATTTGCACACTGAGAAAAAAAATAGTGGAGCGAAACCCGTAAGCATTTGGATACGGCGAATGTCGCCGCGCGGTTGAGGCAACTGAATATCAATTGAAGTAAATCTCCGCTTAATCACCTCTATCGACATTCAGTTGACTCAACCGCGCGGCGAGATTCGCCGTATCCAAACGCTTACGGGTTTGAGCCAAACCTGTGTTTTCTCAGTGCATGATCGCCCCCGTTGAAAAAAATCTCATCGATATCCAAATACCACTATTGAATCCCATATATTGCCATGAGATTGGATCAGGTCCAATATACAATGGTATTTGGACACATCAGATTTTCCCATACAGGAAGCACAACCATGGAAACACAGCCGATGAACGGCCAATGTATGGTTCGTGTTCAACAGCCAACGATTGATTTTCTATTACTGGCTGGACTATGGCCAATCAATGGCTGACAAGGTACCCCGCAATGCAAAGAGCCGATAATCAGCCGATGAACGGCGACATTGAATGGCCAACGATTGAGTTCCCGTAAGGGGCCCAATATATGGCCCACTACTGGTTGACAAAATACGCCAATAATGAAAACAGCCGATTTTATTTCCTGCCACTAGCCAAAACATATGGCCCATCATTGAATTAAATTTATCTTTAAGTTATATATTTTCCATTGGTAATGACTCTCAAGTAAATAAATTATTGACAACTTACTGTTACATTAGTGTATATGGCCCATCGTTGAATGAGATTCAACCTCAAGTTATATACTTTCCATTGGTAATGGCTCTCAAGTAAATTAATCATCCACAACTTACTGTTATATCAATGTATCTATTAATATATTGGCAAAAAGATGTTAGGTTCTTTGTGAATACTGTAATACATTTATATGTTTTTCACCTCCCATAGGGGTTCCGTCTTGAGTAAGGTAGTATACTGCGTTTGTTGTTGTTCGTTCAACCTTCATCGCGTATTGAAGAGAAATTTAACCGTTGCCGGTGTATGTTTTCGTTTTTATTTAAGACGTAAAGTTATATCTCAATACTCCTTTGTATCCATTTCAAACATAGAAATACATAAATATTTTTTTAATGATGATGAATTATAAATGAACAATGTCTCGAAATTACTATTGACTCAAAAAATATCGCGGACTTGGAAAAGTGACAGATGATGAAAATGTCCGGGAACATTCTGACACGATATGTAGCTCATTCGGGAAGTATAGAAACGTAAATTAACCGGAGAATGAATTGATATCATAACAGTTTCGCCAAAAACCCCCAGTTGCCAACAGTTCCAACAAAATTTCACGGGTAGCCCATATTCGGACCCCACTTTCAAAAATCACAGTTTTTACGTTTTCCAGAAAAAATTTGATCACTCCTTCAATTATTGAAAATAAAATATATTGCACAAACACACACCTCTGGTAATAGTTGTAGGTTCTTGCTGTGATTCTTAATTGGATTTTTTGCGTGAAGACTGGCCAATATGAGATGAAATCGAAGTGGTAGCCCATTTTCGGACCTTTTCCTCTACATCTACCAATTTTCATTTCTAAGATCTGATAGAATTTGATTGAATATGATTGAATGTTTCCAGGTTCAATCCGTTTCCCTTTGTTCATTATCTCAATAACGATCGATTGGTTAAATTTGAACGTACTAATAGAAATATTGCAGGAACTAAAAATATTCTTTGAGTTACCGATCGAAAAATTTCAGGAAATCGTAAAAAGATAAATTCCATCATTTAGTGGCTGAAAAAGAATCAAGAGTATCTACAATTTTTCGACGGATAATATTTGAAGCTTCCTTTTCTGCATCAAAGAGTTACTATAAGATAAAGAATTTTTAATAGTTGTTCAATAATTTTTCAGTATGTTCTAATGATGAAACTGTTCACATGATAAGATTCCTGAATGGTATTCCAATATTCCTTCAATCAATTTTGTAACTATTCTCGCAATACCATTTTCGCCGATTTCATATACACATTAATTCCGTCTTGTTAGTAATGCTGATGACGGTTAAGAGAACAAGAGATACTTGTCACTCATCCAACATTTTTCTCTGAACATTATAACTTGCGATGGTCATGTTTTGAGTTTCAAATGAATCGTTATTATCCTCATGATTTCCAGCCAACCCAAAATGATATCCTAATTTCTTTGAATTTCAGAACACTTTTGATTTCTTCCCAGAACACTTGAAGGAGTTTTTAGAAACAAAAATCAATGAACAAACAAATATTTCGAAAAAGGCAATTAAGTCAGAAAAAAATAAGCCTCCAATATGATTTTCAAAAAAAAATCGACGAAACTAAAACATTGTTGATTACGCATAACAGAACTGCAACAAATCAGCCAACTATCTCGGATACGGGGAGAAATTGGATGTACCGCTTCCCATCAATCATCTGGATGAATTTGTAGATTTAGAATCAAAACTGAACACCACACCTGCTACCAAACAATCATTGGCAAGATATCGTATTATATTGTATGTATCATTTTCAGTCATACAATATTTCATGATATGTACAGATTGTCAATATCGTTATTAGTTCAAGGTCCTCGTATGAGTAAAAAATTATACATTGGTAATTGGAGTTTGTTTTCATTTTTCTAATAATGTTTGATTTAGATAAATTAATATGTCCTTTTGGCATGTGAAGAATGATCCGCCATTTTTACTTGAGTTGACCCAAGCGTCGCGATCATTATGATCTATTATGGTCTACTATTTAAATTTCCTAGGACTGAATTCGAAATTCCCGAAAACTCAATCTGTTCACCCATCCAATTTTTGTAAGAACCTTGATATTCATTCAGTTCATCAAATAACACTTCATTTTGTCATATTTCATCATTGAATGTGTCTGTGTGATTAGTTTGTTTCTGAACTCTTCTTTACTGGTTATCAATTTGAGAACTCATTTGAAACTTGTTAAGGTTTTTCCTCGTTATAATGTACTGCCTAATTCACAAATAGGGTAGAGTGGTCCGAAACCGACCGCCTAGTTGGCAAAGGCAATAAAAGTGCGAAAAATAGATTGTTTTATTCGAACCAAACTTTGATTCTTCAGAGCGAACTTTATTCTAAGTTTTGAGCACCTTGCCGAAGTTTTCGGGTATCGTTTATTCAAGATATTGAGGCCGTAATGGAAGACTGTGTATTTGTCAATATCAGAAATCGTGGTCCGAAACCGACCCCCTACTGGTCCGAACCCGACCCCCCATTTTTTACAGCAGATCATGTGAAAATATAAAATTTTGATTTTATTCTATAACTTGTCATCAAAACAATACAATTTGGTAACAATTTTCAAATTTATTTTGAAACAATTTAACGCTTTTTTTCGGAAAATACAGTTCAATGGAGCAATTATGTACAATTCCACTCGTCCAAAAATATCAAAATTTCAATCATTATCTTCTTCCTCACAATAACTGCGAACAGCTAACCGGCGAGCAGTTCTTCGGGGCTGAAGTTGTCCGTTTTTGTCTGCTTCTTTCCGTTTTTCTTATCGCTGCTTCTTCTTTTCTTCTTTTGCTGCCAGTTTTTTTTCACGATCTTCTTCTCTTTTTTTAGCCTTTTCGTCTGCTTTCCTTTTTTTCCTTTTTCTTTTCTGGCTTTTGCTTTCTCGGCAATTCTTCGTGCCTCAGCTTCGGATGTCAAAATTGATGTTCAGCCTGGCGGTCGACCTCTTTTCTTCAGGCTTCGCGGTGGAGCCTTCGGGACAGGCAAAAGCGACTGTAAAGTAGAATCCAACGAGGTTGACTCTCTCAAAGTTGATGTGTTTGATTCAATGATTCCGTCTTTCTGATGTTGATTTTCTTCTGCATTTTTTCCTCCTTCCTCATCAACGTTCATCTCATCCAAAGCGTTATTCGGATCCGCTCGATCCGTTGTAGCGCTTGGCATGAAATCTGCTTCCTGGAATATGTCTGGTTCTATGGGCCATTTACCTGTGGCTCGGAAGCCGGATTTGATGTTAATTCCATTAGCACCAATTTCCAATGCACGCGATACCATCGCCGGAATATCATGAATTTGAACAACACGCCCAGGATTGATTCGCATAAATGTTTCGAATTGCTTGTTGATCGCAGTTTTGAAGGGCTCAAATACGCTCACGTCTAGTGGCTGCAGGCGATGTGAACAATGGGGTGGAAACGAGACAACATGAATTCCGTTGTCGCGACAAAACTGCACTGCTGCCGAAGAACAGTGGGATTCATGGTTGTCCAAAAGAAGAAGAACAGGATAATCACGGTCGCAGCGAACAGAGGCCTGGAAAGATTTCAAAAACTCGAGAAACAATTCCGCAGTTGTCCATCCGCTGGGATTCGCTCCTCCTCTTGAGCCCACGAGTCCACCATTCAAACAATGCGGTTGAAACCGAGCGCGTGGAAAGACAGAATAGGGAGGTACGCGATTTCCAGTTGCCGATACAGCCTGGACAAGTGTCACTAAATTTACACGTTCGCCTGAGGCGATATGTCCAACTCGTCTCTGACCACGACGTGAAATCACACGAACTGCTCTGTGCACAGTGGATACACCCGTTTCATCGACGTTCCAAATATCATTCGGCCCAACTTTGATGGCATCTATTACCATGCAGTAATTCGAAAAAAAAAGCGACAACATTCGTTGGATTAAATGCGCTAGCTCTGGCTAAGCTTGTAGCCTCAGGTTTCCTTAAAGACAGTCGTGGGTGTCTGGACAAAAAATTGCGAAACCATCCCAAGCCAGCCGTTTCTTCTCGATCCCAAGAAGATGGATAGGAAACCCTCAACTGTTTCGCATATTGGTACGCTAATACTCGTGCGTCTATCGGATTTAACCCGAAATAAACATCAGCCGAATGAAGAAGATGTTTCTCGAGAATATCCTCTTGTTCTTTGAGGAAAATCTACAAAAATAAATCTCCAACGTGTTGGTGCATGATTTTATGTGATCGATCGAAATACCAACCGTTTTGGAGCCTTTCTCTAGGATTTGAAAATCGTCGAAATCAACTTCAGTCGGTCGTTCAATTTCATCTCTTTTAAGAATGTCTTCATTATTTCTGCGATGAAGCAGTAATGTTGAACAAGGAATTCCGAATTCACGCCGCAGGAACGCTGGGTCTCGTTTTTTATTTCGACGTTTAAAAGATGGTCCCATTTCTAATTTCACAATGTGTAATGATCGTTAGAACCCTGAGAGCACAATCACCGATGTCCACGTCGCATCTCCGTGGACTCTACGTGGATAAATGGTGGACGTGGATACAAGGAAGTGTATGAACAAAGATACCACGTAGAGGCAACGTAAAGGTCACGTAGAAATGTACGGTGCTGTACAGAAAATCATTGAATCACGGTTTAACAATCAAAAACATTTTAGGGAATGTCTAGTACGTGAAAACATAGGGGTCGGTTTCGGACCACCCATAGACGGTCGGTTTTGGACCACAGCGACTTTTTTCAAACGATGATTTGCCGTTCACTTACAACGATTCAATAGATCTAAATTCATTAAGGCGTGTTTGAGTTTAGGCCATAAGCAATCAAAATAACCTACCTTTGAATTCTTCGAAAAGCAGTAAGATACTTCAAACTGATTTTCTCAGAAATAGACTTGACAGCTGTTGAAACAACGACAGTCTGTTTAAACGACTCAAAACCATAGAATAAAATGAGATAAAAAAATAGCTTGCCACCTCCAAATTGTCGGTGTTGTGAGAGCTTTCAAATACCACCGACATTTACGGTGGCAGCACAAGTACTGAGAAACATGGGGTGGTCGGGATGGGACCACCAGTCGGTTTCGGACCACTCTACCCTATCGAACGTCAGTTATTCTTCTAAGAACCCTCTCCTTCAATAACCTACTTTGAACATAAGAACGAAGGAAAATTTACTGTTTTTGAATAAATACTACGACTGTTTGTCAAATGGCTCTTTATCGAGTACTGATTTTGCGGGAAACAAGTGTCAAAGGAGGCATTGCAAGAATTAATTTATCAAGCTTGACCAAAGAAGTGGAACTACATTATTCAGGAACGGGAAGGACAATTCGGGGAGTTGGAAAGAAAAACTTCAGCGAAACTCAGACTCTTATGTGTTTAAGAGGTGAGACATTTGTATTCGTATATTTATGTACGAACAGATTTTTGAAAAAATTGATTTGTATTTCTATTTCGGATGCGATATCAGAAAAATTTGCGAATTCGGCGAACTGCAAAAACTTGTCAGGAAAAGTGGGTCGATGGCTGTCTAGGGCAGGTGACCGTGAAGGAGGCAGGAACGCATAGCTTAATTTGAGGATGAACGTCCATAATCTTCACAATTCGATACTTTTTATTTGTTTCCTATTTTTGATTATAGAAATCTATTCCAACGCCATTATACTTCTAAAACTTCCATTTATGTTGAATTTTTTCAAGAACAAATTGAATTTTCATTCTTGTTCATTATTTTCTGAAGAAAAGGAATTTTACATCCTTATTCTCTTGGGAATAACCGGCATATACGCTCCCAAATTCTCACATATTCAAAGCGTTATATCCAAAGCGATATTCATAAGCGATATGTCCAAGAATACTGATATAATTTTAATTTAGATATACGTTCACAGTGCAGTGTGGATTATGTGAACTCGAATTTTGTCAATTTTCCGATTGCTACATGTATAAAAGCATAAATGCGCAGTGAATGAGGAGAATAATAGGATAGCAATCGATTTATATGATCATCTATGTGATAATAAGTGATAAAGTATGGAAATTCAATGGATAAAAATTGACAAAACTTGAATTCCATGAATCAACGGTTTACTGCATTCAAAGACTATTAATTCAATATGATTTTGTATTACTCTCGTTGCAAGAGAGTAAGAAGGACGTTAGAAAATAATGATTTTATTTTGATTCAGATTCCAGTTTAACGTGCAGTGTTGATTATCCGAACTCGGATTTTGCCGATTTTTCGATTACTACATAAATGCAAATACTAGATACATAAATGCAAGTACTCAGGATTTCAGTTCGTGAGAATAACAACGGCATAGTACTTGATTCATCCGATCATCCATGTAATATTTGTAGGTTGCGTAGATTCAGTGTGAACGAACATATTTATTATAATATAAACATTTTATTAGGTCAGATGTATGAAAGACTAACGGATTCACATATTGAATGAATGTGACTAACAAACTCGTACCGTGACCATCTTGCTACCGCCACTCTCTATCTATATCTATAGATATATATTATATCAATGTGTTGAACAAGACACATTCACCAGAGAACCAAACATACAAATCAAATGTATCACATCCCCTTTCTTTACATAAAAAAGAAACTTTTCTTTCACAACAAGAAATACTTGAAACTATCTGTAGAAGTTACTTATAAACTACAAAATCCTTAAACTTTGAAGGCGCTTTAACAACCCGACCAGATCCAGTGTACATTTGAGAATTATTTTGTTCATTCAGTCTATCATTAGAATCTGGTAACACTACTTGTTCATCAGGAACTTGCTCATTCGCAACAGATTCCAAATTATTTCTTCTTTTCACATTAAAATGTCTACGAGTTCTTTCTAGCGTATTTCCACTATCAAGTCGAATTTGATACGAATCAGGTCTATCACAAACATCTATAATTTGACCAGATTGTAAAGGCTGACTGTTACAAGGCTGATTTATTCTCAGGTGATTTCATACTTGAAGTGGCCCTAACTTTCTCAGGATCAACCTTGATTCCAGAATCAGTAAAAATATGACCCATATATTTGACTTCAGACTTCTGAAATTCACATTTAGATTGATTAAATTTCACATTTCGCTCTTTAGCACGAATAAAAACCTGTTCGAGTCGACTATTGTGTTCTGCAATACTTGAACCGAAAACAATTATGTCATCAATATATATTTTGACACCTCCAATACCCTCAAAAATTTGTGCAAAACAATCTTGGAAAACTTTAGGAGCTAAAGATATACCATAAGGCATCCGTAAAAATTTATACCTCCCAAACGGAGTCATAAACGTAAGCAAATCAGAACTTTTTTCAGATACTTTGATTTGCCAGAATGCACTGTTTGCATCGAGGGTACTAAAAATTTTAGCCCCATGTATTTCTGACACAAGCTCTTCAAAAGTTGGTAGATGAAGATGTTGCCACATTATTGCTTGGTTCAAGTTCGGAGGGTCAATACATAATCTTAATTTGTTATTTTCCTTCTTCACAGCAACCAAAGGATGAACCCAATCAGTGGGTTTAACTACTTTTTCAATAATTTTATTTTTAACCGTTTCATCTAACTCAGTTTTCAATTGTTGTTTAATCGAAACAGGAACTTTACGACAATACTCAATTTTAGGAATAACATCATCCTTTGAACTGATATCGTATGTATAAGGTTTGATATGACCTTTACCTGGGAATACGTCTTTATATGCTGAAACTAATTCAGTTATAGTTTTGAAATTATTTACAAGATCTATTCTTTTCAACAGATTCAACTCTTTGATGGCGGGAAGACCCAAAATAAGCGGCACTGAATTTACTTCTCCATTTACAATAATGGATTCAACAATTTGGCTAGGTTGATTATCAATTACACAATGTAAATAACATTTTCCAAGAACCTCGATTTTACCACCATCAAACGCATTTAATTTCACATTCGTTTGTTCAATATCATAAGATTTGGAATTAATTTTTTCTAAATCAAACATGTTAATAACATTACAATGCGCACCGGTATCGACTTCCGCATTGAATTCATATTTTTCGTTTATCAAAACTTTTATAACCCAATCATTATCATTTCTAGTCGAATTAATTCTATCTATGTACAAAGAATCGATTTCAGTAACCGCACTGTTTTCAAGAACTTGAACTTTACGAAGTCTACAACAATTAGAAGAATGATTCAGTTTGTAACACTTATAACAAGTTTTACCAAAAGCCGGACATTCTTTAGGTTTATGAAATTTACCACATCTGGGACATGTGTTTGATTCCCGAGCTCGTTGTTTTGGTCGAACACCTTGAGAAGAAGTCGACGAATTGAACGTAGTCGGCTTTCTGTTTACATTATTCCCATCCTTCGTTGTAGATTGTTGCTTTGTAAACGGCTTCCTCGATGATTTGACTGAATCGATGTTTACTTCTGAACACAAATTCAAGTCTTTCATTTGAATGTGTGCAAGTTCATCTGTCTCACACATCTGAACACACTTTTCTAGTGTCAGATTTTCTTCTCTCAATAAACGATTTTCCAGATTTGCATCTTTTATGCCACAAATTACACGATCTTCAATAAGACTGTCACGAAGATCACCGAAACCACAAGAAAAACTCAATCTTTTCAGTTCGGTTAGAAAAACAGAAAAATTTTCACCATCTTGTTGTACTCCGGTGAAAAATATATGCCTCTCGACACTCTCATTATCTTCAGGAGTGCAAAACTCCTTGAAAGCTTTGACAACTTCACTATATTTTTTCTTGTTTCCTTCGGACAAGCCAAATGTATTGAATTTGTCTATCCCTTCATCGCCAATGGTATGCAAGAGCACCGCAATACGTCTTTCTTCATTTTTTTCGTCCAAACCAGTAGCTTGTAGATATAACGAAAATTTCTGGAACCATCTATTCCAGTTTTCTTTGATGTTTCCATCGAAGGATAATCGCGCGGGTGGTCGCATAGACATCTCCATTGTATCGACTCCACAATCCTCATAGATGCTTTCTTCCGACGAACTATCAAAAGATTTCAGTAACGGAGGATGTTCTTGATCACCAGATATTACATCTCACGGCTGATCTTCTCTAATTGATAAAGGAGGTCCATCACCTACACCACAAAAATCACACTAACCATTGACTGCGCCATATAATATTTGTAGGTTGCGTAGATTTAGTGTGAACGAACATATTTATTATAATATAAACATTTTATTAAGTCAGATGTATAAAAGACTAACGGATTCACATATTGAATGAATGTGACTAACAAACTCGTAACGTGGCCATCTTGCTACCACCACTCTATCTATATCTATAGATATATATTATATCAATGTGTTCAACAAGACACATTCACAATATACATTCCGTAAGAACCAAACATACAAATCAAATGTATCACAATCCATACGATAACCGAAATAAAATCGAGCAAAATTGATAAAATTCGAATTCCGAGAATCAAATAAGCATTTGAACTCAATGTCTGGTAATTTTGTATTGTTTTTGTTACAAAAAAGTATTATATCTATCGTTTTTTATATAATAATATACATCTAGTATCAAATCCGAATGTCACTATGTGCTGTGCAATTTTATCTAAGAGACAATATTCATTTGAGTGAATGAGACAAAAATTGTCATTTTTATGTATATTCATTAATAAAAAGTTATCAACGATATACAGTGTTTCCTTTTCTTTTTTCAGGGGGAGGAGTAAGTAATATTGTAATTCTCGTATGAGAAATCAGAACATGTGTAGAGATTGATAAAAAAATCCTTGCCGAAAATGACAAAAACTTGAGTTGCGACTATTGGTTTTGGAGAAAACTTCGAATTGGAGGTTGGAATTTTAGACGAGCTCCCTAATGATGGAATGTTCATCATCATGACAACCTATCATTACAATTCACAAAATATTTCCGATCTTTGGTTTCAAATTTCGGCCGACAAGCATTAGCTGAAAATGTAAACCGAAAATCGGAATTATTTTGTTGATTACTTTGATAAGTGATCTATTACTGAACCATTAATCAATCTTAGCAATAAATATGACCTATTGGGCCATGACTGGACCATTACTGGGCAGATTGATTTCATTGTCGGGCCTAATACTGGAACGTCACTGGGCCACTCCTTAATTCCATCATTGGCCGTCATTACTGGTCCCAAGTTATCATCCAGCATTCGACCATTTGTGCACCATCAATGGGTGCCATTACCGACGCGATCAATGCTGGCTATGGCCCAGTGATGGGCCATTATTGCGCCAAATGTAAAACCCTGTATGGGCCGTGAAAAAATCGTTCAGGTCTGATAAAGCCTGTTCAGGCCTAATCATGGACATTTTCCAGCAAAATTATTCATGTTCCATACTGACTGCACGTAGTTTGGCCTGACTACACCTGGTCGTTCATTTTTTAGCTCCGTCACCACTCAAAGTGCTTCAATTTTGTACCCACGTGGAAACCTGTAATCGAGCTTAACCGCCAGCGATCATGCCGGACAAACCGTCCTCGTCCGTGATCATGCAAAATCTCACCGACTGAGGAATATCCATACAAAATGACTGTATGTTGATTTTTTTATCACGAATACACATGCTTCATCATGCTAAGTCGGCCCCGAACGCATGCACGTACGCCTGATCACATATGATCATGCCCGAAAAAGGAAACTAGAAAATGGAAGCCGCATAAGCACAATGAGTGGAAATGATTGACAATAAATTAGTGTTTGATAACATTGTTACAGTTCCATTCCTTACGGAAAACTTATTGATTTTGTATGAATTTCTCATGTATGATGGAGCGTAATCAAGCGTGATTGGGCGTGATTTGGCGTGATTGGGCGTAATTGAGCATGATTAGTCATCATCAGGTGGGTACGAAATTGAAGCCTGATCATGCCTGATTAGGCTCCCCCCGTGGGGGAGGTGGGCACCCGTGACCACTGTGGGGAGGGAAGGGGATCGTGGAGTAGGTGATTCTTCATTGTTCATTCTTCGTGTTACAATGGTTGTTACAATGTTTTTTACTTATCAAAGTACTATTTATGGAACCTTGAGCGCGTGTTTATCCTAGGACTGTGGTCCATATTGGGTTTATGTATACTCCACCGTCACGGTTGATGTTATGAGGTTGTTTTTGTATTTCTATGGCTTCACGGATTCTTCTGCTCGTCGTGTATGGTGCTCACGCTATGGTTCTGGTTTTCTCCAAGTGTACCGGTTTCTATTGCGTGTCCCGCTATGGCAGACTTGGGATTTTTGAATCTCAGACACTTCCGTGTTCTTCCAGCCTGGTGCTGATTTTTCTCCTTGTTTCCCCTATATAAACTCTGCCGCAAGAGCAGGCGGTTTCATAGACTCCAGGTGAGTTTAGTAGTGGTAGTTCGTCTTTTGGGATCATCAGAATATCGCGGATTTTATTGGAGGAGTTTGAAGATGGTTTGGATTCGATGTGTTCTCAGTATCCGTGCGATTATGTCGGTGTTTCCTTGCATGTAAGGGAGATAGATGGACGGTTTGTTCCGTGTAGGTTCTAGACATGGGCGATACGTTTCGATGCCGATACATTTCTATAAAATGAGTATCAGATTTTTATCAAAATTTTATTGAGATGTATTCAAACTAGATATAAATTCTATAGTAACGTATCACCCTTCTCTAGTAGGTTCAGAGGTGGGGTTTACTCTTGTTGCTCTGTTGGTGATCTTCCGTATAATTCTTTGTATTGTTGTTCGCGGGTACGTGTTGTTCACCAGTATGTGTATGATGTGGTCCAGTTCCTTATGGAGGTGTTGTGATTCACATATGGTTGTTGCTCGGTTGATCAGGGAGCTGATGACTGCTCGTTTCTGTGAGGGATGGTGGTGTAAAAGTCCGTTCAGGTAGCGGTCGATGTGTGTGGGTTTTCGGTATATTTTGTGTCCCAAAGTTCTGTTGTCTCTTCGTTCTACTAGGATGTCCAGGAAGGGCAGGCTTTGGTTCGATCCTATTTCCATGGTGAATTGGATTTTGGGATTGAAAGAGTTGATGTAATCTAGGAAAGTCGGAAGAGTGTCCGCGCCGTGAGGCCAAATGACAAAGGTGTTACCCACATATCTGCACCAATGCTTCGGTTTCAGAGGGGACCCCGCAGAATTTTGTCTTCGAGATGTTCCAGGAATATATTTGCTATTAGTGGAGAAAGGGGTGAACCCATGGCTGCGCCAGTGGTTTGTTCGTAGAACTTTCCATCGGAGAAAAAATATGTGGAGGTGAAACAGTGTACAGAGTGGAATGTAGTCTTATGGGAAGCTCAAAATTTATTTAATTCATTTTGAATTGTTATTCATGGATTGATAAAGTGGTGCGAATTTCAACTTCTCCTAAAGTTTTGTTTCCACTTACATTGGAATATTCGTGACAGCTGTGTGTATTGTAGAATAATCAAGCTGTATAAGTTACCGAACAATCAAATCTGGATTCTCACCACTGATATCTCACACAGCACAGAAGTTTGAAAAGAATTTTTGAGAATATATAATGAATTCTCCAAACTCCAATTGAACTCTTTCTGGAGTGATGTGCTTCAAAGAATCCCACATAACAATCTTGGGTTATTCTAAACTATATCTCATTAAATTCTAGAAGATTTTTCGAAAAACACCGAAAAACATCTTTTGGAATCCTCCAGGTGTGATTGCTTAAAGTTTTCTGAAGGGATTCTTCGATATTCTCAAAGATATCTACCGTGAAATCTTTTTAGATTTTTAAAGATACCTTTTAGAATGTTCCTGGAGGATTCTTCGACATTGTTCTCTGGGATAGCTTACAACACGTTAACCATTTTCTCAAAACCAAATGCATGAAGGTTTTCAGACATCTTGTGTTATCAGTGGTGCATTTGAACAGTGGATTATTCAACTCCGATGGTGGTTAATTTCCAGTCATTTCGAAAAATATAAATATTTTAAAGAATGAGAAATCATCGAAACAATATTCTACAATCACTCAAGGTATAATGAATATACACATTTCCTAACAAATGTATAAAAAAAACTACAGTACAATTTCTCTTCTGATAACTGGTTACAATTCGAGTGGAAAAATTGAAAAAATCATACATAATCTATATGTAATTGTATATAACTTATATACAATTATGCTATATCGAATTTCATATGGATTATGAATAATTTTGTAAAGTTCTTCAGCAGAAGAGTGACAGTCGTGAGTTGTCGTGGCTGATAATATTACAAATAGTCACAAAATATACTTCATACATTATAATGTTAACGTTAAATCGAGTTAAAACTGCCTGCATGGGATCAGTTGGGGGTTCAAATTCAACTTGTGATCAAAGGTTCTCGTAGTAAATCACTGTCGGTATACCGATCATCATAACCACAATTATGGCACAACATTATAGTTTTGTATCAGGTCCCTAACAGCACATCCACCGGTTTCTTCGTCGCATCTCCGTGGACTCCACGTTGATCAATGGGGGACGTGGATAGAACGTGGATGAACGGAGATTCCACGTGAAGGCAACATAGAGGCAACGTAGAAATGTCCGGTGCTGTACGGGGTCAGACATTCACATAAATTAAAATAATCCTCCAGTGGATTCTGAATTTTTTTAAGTAATTGTCTTCAAGACCACGTAAATATTGGAAAAACATGAATAGTTCCATACCTGACAACGATTATTATATGCCAAAGAATCTGACATTTGTTTTTACAATGCCTTCTCTCCTCAAATTCATTCAAAATTTCTGAAAAAACAAAATCCATTCGCAAATAATGAATACACTCCTCAGAAAATCAATCAAAATAAATTCTAATCATTCAAAGGGTATGTGGAATTCGTTTTCAACTTTGAACGAATCAAGAATTCTCTCATAAGTTTTGACCTACAGGACAAATACTCTTATACATGTTGAATTTAATGCGATGCAAATTTATTGTGAAAGGTGCACAATAACTTCACAGTCAATCACGACATATTGATTAATTTCATCTAAGCTCGAACTCACGTACAGAAGATTTATAGTATCTTTACATCAAGTGTCTTAGAATAAATCAACTTTGAAACAACTGAGAGTAAACTTCACAAGTCAAAGTTAATTTGAAATGTCTTGAAGTTACTTAAGGAAATCTGTAATATCACTTCGTACGTTCTACAGATGGATTTTCATTGCAGAAAGTTCATCTCATAACATACGTTTGAATTCTAAAATATTTATTATTCAAAGCTGAAACTTCCAATGATTGTAAGAGTTCTCAGGATTGAAAATATGGAAACTCGTGTGGAAGATTTAAAATAATCGAAGATAAAATCGGAATAATTGAAATAAAATACATATGACATGGATAACGTGGTGAAAAATTCTCATCATATTTCGGAATACCTATGTTTGTTCATTGATTTTATGTCATTATTTTTGTCAACGTTCTCTGTTAGAAATATGCTGATGGTTATCGATATAACAACTTTATGATTCCATCTGCCCAACAGAAATTTATCACACTCGCAGAAAAACGTAATCACCGTTATTGAAAAAATAATGGAGAAAGGTTCCAACTGTCCAATGGTAGTTAATACGCACATTCGTTGAAATTGTACAAATTTGCTCATCTATTCGACGAGAAAAGAAATGAGATCAAAATTCGTCCATTGTGTATTGTTGGTACGTTTCAAGCGAACAAATTAGATCTCAATTTTATTATTATTTTTCTATGAAGATATTGAATTTAAGCACTCTTCTTCAATTACTGTATTTTCATTAATGCAACTCATTCCAATTGGACCATTGCTTTAATTTTCAGGGTGTACTATTCTGTGAAAAATTGTTTTTCAAATCGCATATAAATTGATGTGAAACAATCAACACATAAATTTTGTGTTGATTTTTTTAATTTTGTCTAATATTTTATATGTAATTGTGTAACGACTCATAAAGAATCATGATTTTCCATACATTTTATCATTTTATATGAATTTCAATGAATTTCGCAGTAAATTTAATGAACTCATGATTGAACGAGCCTCCCCGTGGATGATTGCGGGTCTTCCAGGGGGATATTCATGATACCTGTCCTTGATATCCTTTTTATCCATCCCTGGTAGTATCTGCTTCCTTTACGTGGTGGGGAGTATAAGTATCTCAGAGTTGGATCTTTTTTTTTGAGTGGAATAAACTACTCAAGAGAAAGAATACAAACTGAGAGAAACGAAATCATCCTAATGCCAGAAACATCGGCAAAATCAAACGGAAGGAAAGCAAGGGGAAACTACCTTCCTTGACATGTTTCAATACTTCCCGAGGAAATGAAACCTTTTTCCTAACCTGGAATATTATGTAAAATCAAAAATGAAGAAATACTCGAGCAGATAGATGAAGAAAGAAATCTTTTGAAACACATCGTGAAAAGGAGAAGCAATCTTATAGGACACACATTACGGCATGAGAGTTTATTGAAAACAATATTGGAAGGGAAAATGAATGGTAAAACTGGTAAAGGTAGACCTAGAGCAAGTTATATGAAGCAAATCGTACAAGACAAGGGATGTAGTAGATATGTAGAAATTAAACGTTTGGCTGATAATAGACAGGGGTGGAGGGTTTCATCAAACCAGTCGTAAGACTGATTACTTCATGATGATGATGATGATGATGATGATGATTGAACGAGATTTCAATTATAAGTTCCAGAGTTTCTATATTCATCTGATGAATCAAATTCCAGACTACTTTTTACAATGTATCGTTAGTGGTAACATCAAAACCGCCATTGGTGGCCTCCTTGTTTATGTGATACTTATCATTCAAGGTTTTTAATGCACCTTAGCTTTAGCAGAACTGTTCATCCATTACTCAAAACCAGGGACTGTACCGTTATTCACTTTCGTTACTCATTCTATATAAAAGATATATAATAATATATATATTGTACACAAATTATATATTTATTGTATATATTTTATATATAATGAGTCATAATCATGAAGTAATCTGTCTTATGACTGGTTTGATGAAATCCTCCAACCCTGTCTATTATCCGCTGACTGTTTACTTTCTGCATATCTACGACAACCCTTATCATGTATAATTTGCTTCATATAACTTAATCTAGGTCCACCTTTTCGAGTTTTTCCATTCATTTTTCCTTCCAATATTGTTTTCAATAAGCTATTAGGTATGTAACTTTGCTTCCGCCGTTTTGCAATAGATGGCTGTAGTGGTGAGTGGTAGTTCAAATAAATAGATCATAGATGTCATACAATGAGCTTAGGTATTTGTAAACATAACGCCATCGAAATATTAGTCCGATTTGTGTCTGCATCATAAAGTTATTCTCGATTAAACATGTCAGCTTACGAGCCAAGATCTCGTCATTTGCGGGAGGTTTTAATTTTCTGCTTTAATATGAAGAAATCTGCGACTAAGGCTCATCGAATGCTATCAAGTACTTACGGTGAGGCTGCTTTGAGTGGAAGAACGTGTCGTGAATGTTTTAAACATTTCAAGAACAGTGATTTTAACGTCAAAGACCAGCATGGCGGTGGAAGAGAGAAGGTTTTCGAAGATGCAGAATTGGAGGGATTACTTGATCAAGACTCCTGTCGAACGCAACGAGAATTGGCAGGATCATTGGGAGTGACGCAACCAGCCATTTCAAAACGCCTGAAAGTCATGGGAATGATTCAGAAACAAGGAAATTGGGTGCCGTACGAGTTGAAGCCGAGAGATGTTGAACGGCGTTTGCGTGTTTGTGAACAGCTGCTTGCAAGGCAAAGACGGAAGGGATGTCTGCATCGCATTGTGACTGGGGACGAAAAATCCCTGGTGGAAATGAAGCGTATACACAAAGCGAGAAGGAAACGTATACGAAGCGAAAAACGTTTCAACTCCCTCTTTCTGAAGCGTATGATACCCACTTGCTGGGAAGTCATCAAATCATACGTTCTGTATACTCAAAGTATTGTCGATCGCTGGCCACTACTTTCTCCCATCTTTCGGGCAGCATACGAATCCCGCGTTGAAAAAACTGATCATCTTTTGAAGCGATCCACGAATCGATCCAATTTTTTCCTTCTTCGTAAGACCGGAAGTGCTGGTCAGCTAGGCCGTGTGCCATTGATCGAAACAAGTGATAGTCCGAAAGAGCAACGTCTGGAGAATACGGCGGGTGGGGTAGGACTTCCCATTTCAAAGTTTCCAAGTATGTGTTGACCACTTTCGCGACATGGGATCGAGCATTGTCATGCTGTAAAATCACTTCATCATGTCTCTCGTTGTATTGCGGCCGATTGTCTTCCAACGCTCGGCTCAAACGCCTTAATTGCGTTCGATAACGATCGCCTGTGATTGTTTCAGTCGGTTTTAACAACTCATAATACACTACGCTGAGCTGGTCCCACCAAATACTGAGCATAACCTTGGAACCGTGAATATTCGGTTTGGCCGTTGACGTGGAAGCATGGCCGGGATATCGCTATGATTTTCAGCGCTCGGGATCATCTTAATGAACCCATTTTTCGTCCCCAGTCACCATGCGATGCGAAAATCCGTTCCGTCTTTGCCTTGCAAGCAGCTGTTCACAAACACACATTTCGACTACGGACCAAATGCAACAAACAAACCGCACCCAATCAAACCTTGTCAAATAAAGAATAAATAAATGAAAATGTCGGCTAGCGAAGTGCTGTGTCCTATTCGAAATCTAGGCTTATTCATTAGATGTTTTATACCCCGCGCTAATGGATATTGGGGATTTCTCATTTTATTAAAAGAAATCGTCTGCATTGTTACATCGCCAGTTGTGAGCATTGAGATTTTGAATTACTTGGACAGTCTTATATCAGAATATTTAGGGAAATTGAATATATCATTCAAGAATTCAATGAAACCCAAGCATCACCTTTTGGTTCACTACTCTTCAATTTCGAGACGTTTTGGGCTTGTATGGAATCTGGCAACTTCAAGATGTGAAAGCAAGAATCGAATTTCAAAAATGGCATCCCATGCCTCTCGCAATCGTCAAAACAACACAAAAATAATAGCAGTTAAATCTCAGTTACAGCTTTCTGCTAGATTTTTGCGTAATGAAAATGTCAAATTGAAATTCTACGAATATCAGACTTCAAACACTCTGTCCGTAACAGATTTGCCGGATATACATTTATATTCTACTCTCCTTCTTAATATTAAACCTCGAGATACCGTGAAACAATTGGGTTCCATTGTTCTTCAGGGTCAAAACATCGGTCAAAATACTGTACTCATGATACCTGGTGAAAATGACCCCAGAATTATATGTGCTTCATGTGACTTTTGAAATTGAACCAGAAAAAATTATCACTGTTATCAAAAACGTGACTGATTATAATCTTCATGACCATCATTTTCAGGGTTATGAATTGCACAGCAATGCTCTCACCGACACTGCGAATGGTGGATGGGTGTTGTCTTAACAATGAAAAATTACAAGGGGCTTACGTTTCTTTCGTTGATAAAAATGAAAATGGAAAACTGTACATTCCAAAGCGATGGATTTGAGCCAGCTTTGTAAATCAAATAAATGATCATTCAGATTTTACAAATACGTTATTAAAATTGAGAAAAAATCCCCAACATTAAGAAGTAAATTCTTGACATTAAGAATTATATTATTGAATTCAATATTTTATCATGAAATTCAATAAATTGTTCATGTAAAAAAACTTCATAATATTCTGATGAAGTTTGAGGCAGATTTTTTCTTATAGTGTATAATAAAATTCAACAATCAACCATCTTTAGAATAATGTATTACTTGTGGCATAAATACATGCTTTTGCGAACGTGTTTTGATTTTCTAAGCTATTAACTAACATTCGTAATCTACTTTAAAAACGTAGGATGAATGTTCATTAGGAGAAGAAGCATCAGGAGAAGTGGGTGAAACTTTGTGCCAACTCTTTTCATAAATCCTCAAGAAAAAAAGATTAGATCCAACGAGATCTATGTAGATCTCTTCAGATCCAAATTTCGGTAAAAATCTCTACTTAGATCTGAAGATATATCTTGATATTCACTTATATTTGAAGATTTCAATTGAGGAGGAGATCCAAACAGATCTTTGGAAATCCAAATATATCTCTGGAGAGTTTTAGAGCTATTTTTGGATTTGCATAGATCTCTTGGATCTCTTCCAAAATTAAAATCTTTAGATCTAAGTAGATATCAGGAGATTTGATCTCAAAAGATCTACATAAATCTCATTAGATCTGCATATTAATGAAATTCACGATCTGGATCACACTTGGACTCTGAATGTAAGTTTGTCTCTTGCTGATTTTTTGTGAGTATATCCCCCCCTCCGTTATACATAACAGGGTTTCAAAATTGATAACCTCAAAATATCAAAAATTGTCCACAATTTTTTTCCCAATATCTCCAAACTATGAGAGGCCCCAAATTCATGTTTAGAGTACAATCTCAAGTATGTTTTTCATTATCATCTATTTCAAATTCGAATTTATTGAGTAATTCATGAAGCAAGTTGGCCCAACATTTCACCTGCTTCTCCTGATGCTTCCCGTACAGCACCGGAGATTTTTGCGTGGCCTCCACATTGCCTCTACGTGGCATCTCCGTTCATCCACCTTGTATATCCGCGTCTACCATTTATCCACGTAGAGTCCATGGAGATGCGACGTGGACATCAGTCGATGTGTTATTAGGGTTGAGTGTCCTTAAGTCTAATTAAAATTATCCATCTTCACATTTCTAATTAAGTTATCTTACCTACATTGTTTGAAAATCAACAATATTGATCGTTCTTAATTTACACGCAATATCTAAACGATAATCCACAATTGCTAGGGGTATGCGAGTACTGATTTTTTCAAGTCGAGTTCAACACTCCAAAATTATTCGGAATTTATCGAGGACTCGTTCAATTTTTTAATATTTGACAGGTTTTTGATTGCTCAATGAATTCTTAGTATTTAATAGATTTTGAAAATTCATTGCGTGGCCAATGTCGCTCTTCAACTTGCAGATCATGAATAAATATCCACTTTGTACCTTTACTTCGTGACATGCATGTGAAATTATGTTCAGAAATATTTTTACCCTGATGGAAAACAACAGCTATAACTTTATAAAAGTGTTGTGCAATTATAATTTTTGAAGTTGGTACTGCTTTAATGTTTATATTTCCTACCTTTGTTGCTTCAACATTATTGTGAGTAAACATCATCAATTGCACAATTACATATTGTTCTGACGCTGTTATAAATGATTTTCTAGTTTTATGCAAGTTATTACAATTGTCACAAGAATCTTCGAAAATTTTCTATGTTGAAAAATTGAACTTGAATATTTCTTGAAACTCAAATGATTTTTGTGAAATTGGAGGTAGCCCAAGACGTGTAACACAATTTGTACCAACAATATTTTCGGTATATTCACATTTCGTACATTCCGTTACGGTAGTTATTTGGTGCTTCACTAAATTTTTAATAGCCATTGAATTTTCGCAAATAGAAACGATGAATTCTCCTGCATCTTGTGAGTGATTATGCAAGTATTGTAGACCTGCAAGCTGTTTTAAAGCTATCCCTGCTGAGAATTGCTGTCAGAAACAGTCAAAAAAATTTTCTGACAGTTTCAGAGCGGTTTTTGACTTCGCATAGCCGCATTGGAACACTCAAAGAATATTGAGTTAGTATTTGACTGCGTTTGGGAATGGCTTGCACCGCTTAGATCCGGTCAAAGATTTTCATTGAGCGTTTTTGACTGGCATTTCTATTTATCAGCAACGCCTGTTGGGAACAGTTGAAATTTGAGTCAGAATCTGGAAGGACGGTTATCTGATCACTAGATCCAAAATGTGGTAGTTCCTGACAGTATTGGCGAATCCAGTATCCTACAGCGTGGACTGATCGAAAAGATGAAAGTTTCTGGCTGCAATCATCATATTTCAAAGAAGCCAGAATCACTTTGGATCCCCGCTTCAAAATCATGACAGTTTTCTAGAGGATTTACATATTTCATTAGCAGTCTGTTCTTACGCGAAATCACAGATTCATGATTCACGCGCAGTAGTATGGATTTCACCACGATGATTTTGATAGATCTTTATGGTGGTGACACATTGAAAATCATTTTGTTTTTGTCAGTCTTCGTAGAAATGTGATAGTTCCTGACAGTATTGGCGAATCCAGTATCCTACAGCATGGACTGATCGAAATGATGGAAGTTTCCAACTGCGATCATCATATTTAAAAAAAAAGCCAGAATCAATTTGGAATCCCGCTTCAAAATTGTGACAGATTTTTAGAGGATTTACACATTTCATTATCAATTTTCTGAGTTTTTTAGTTTGGAAATTACATACTTCGTGATGTGATATCCAAAGTAGAATTACTTATTGATCCATCTCTAAGATATTGATATTGCACTCAACAATTAAATACTCATCTGATTTTAGTTACATTTTGAACTTCTTATAAATAAAATTTAATTTCGGTACGAAGCCAGAGGTTCGACGCATGAAAACTTCACCCCAGCCCTGCTGTACAACGGGAAAACCTTGGTACTTATGCTTTTTCATTTTTTTTTTCTTTCAGGGTTTTCATGTACTTGGCGTCGAGACGTCACCGCGTGTCTTGATTCTCATTTAAATCAACTATACTTGTATTAATGTGCAAAACTAGAGTGTGGGGCTAATCATGGGGATAAGATTCTTAGCCCCATGGTTGAGTATGAGTCTTTAGCCATTGTGAACTCGGAATTCAGTCACTAATTGAAAACATTATGTCTCTCATGTGGACAACATCGGCACAATTGTTCTTAATGAACGCTTGTGCCGAGCTTGTACCAGGTACAAAGGCCATTTCAAAATTATGTACCGTCACTGTCTGTCCATTGGAAACAACGGAACAATCATGGAATAACATTGGTCCAATTGTTCTCCATAGAGGTTTGTTCCTGACATTTGTGCCACCCTAGGATAAGTTCGGATTGTTTTCAGTCGTGTAAATACTTACATAGACAGTCATGACCTTGATTTTCAAACGACTTTGGCGCAATTGGTTGTTTCCCAATCATAAGCGTAGATCCAAGTCCCATCTCCCGTCATGATGCAGTTACAAATCGTCTCTCCAAAAATTTCAACGCGACAGTCTTTCTCGGAAAAATTGAATGTTTTTGGTGACAGTCGAAATTTTATGCATCTGAGGTCCAACATATCTCTTAAAATGGAGTTGACTGATGATTTTGAAATGCTAATACGTATCATCGACAAAGTCTCTGATTATTAATCCACGATTTTGGAATACCAAATCTCGAATTTCTTGGACACGACTTTCACGCCATGTCCACTGTAAGTAAATTTCTATCCATCATCGTATGGTGCTGAAGTTTGAATCGTTTATTCAAACTAATTAGTACTCAAATAACGAATTAGTACTCAAATATTCAGCTGTTAGAGACCATAAAATCTTGCAGCGCATCTTTGGACGATATTCCCAATCCCAAGGACTTAAATCTAAAAAATAAATAACAATTCATCAGATTTCATGAGTTTAAATTTTCGTTTCGTTTCAATAAACGATTCAAATTTGCACAACATATCATTGTGGGATAAGTGTTCTTTCTTCCCACGAGTGAATAGCGAAATGACTACATCAGCGAGGCAGAGTTATCATTTGCTCACTTCAAATGATTAACAAGCACCTCACGAAACTCCATTTAGAAATTCTGACTCGATTGAGATGATCGATAAGGAGAGTCAAGACTTATTTTCGATTAGTTTTCATGTTGGGTACCTACTCAAAGTACATACCGCACAAGTAATTTTTCTCCTTGAGAGGGATGTCACCGTCGCAACGTCTGTCTCGTTATTCAGTTCTCTATCTTACTCCTTACCGCGACGGAACGATCAGTGTCGCTTGCTTGATCGTTGCGACTTTTCCTATCTCTTAGCGAATTAATCGCTAACTGTAATGCGAGAACTCTAGCAATTCCGAGCGTCATGAAAAGAAAAAGAAGAATACAAGCGCATATATATATATATATAACACATACATAAACTCACACACAAAAGTACCCTTCCTTTGGATATATACAAACTGAGGAAGAGATGATGGGAATTGCTAGCGTCGTGAGTTAAAAAAGATCCGATTACTAACGAGATGACGGCCCGTTTCGTGTTCATGAAGAGAGAAATAGGAAGCCGAGCTACGTCCAAGACTGGAGAGAAATGTCGATGGAAAAAGATGGAAACCGCCATTTCATATGACAGAAGGTAGCGTAAGTAATACAAGAAACAAAATTTATATCGTATCAAAAGAAGGCTGATGGAAACGAAAAAACTAAAAAGAATAAGTTTTTCACATTGAAAACTACGGCGAAAATTATTTCATATAGATTCCGTTGAAAGTATATAAGTGAGATGTTTCGTATTTATTTCAATGCTGAAAGAAATTTTTCGTAATTTACAGGTCTTACATGATGTATTGCTGATGCTTTGCTGCTTATTGCTCTCGATGCAAAGCAAGGTAAAGCTTTGATTCATTCGGATCTTCTCTTAATACGAACTCGACAGAATTTTATCACTTTAAATTTCATCCCGTATTCACACACTACGAGAAATCCTCAAAGTTACCCTGTCACGAAAATCCAGTTGGGATTCGACGTGGATTCCAGCTCTGGAATTGACCCGCGTGTTCAGCTGGGATTCCTAATTCCAGGTGGATTCTCAGCGAGAACTCCAACTTCAACGTGGGATTTCAGTTGGAATTTCTGATCCCAGGTAGAGTCCCAGTTGGAATTGGGAATCCCACATGTAATCCAGTTGGCATTCTTGATTCCAGGTGGATTCTTAGCTGGCAACGCAGGTAAATTTCGGATCTGGAATCCACGTGGAATCCTAGCTGGATTTTTTAACAGGGTACTGTAACTAAAACGCTTCAACCGAATATTCTCAGTAAAAGCTACTGGAAATTTGATTAATTTAACCAAGAAAATATAGTTGATACAACTAAGTGATGAATCAACTACACTTTCTGGGTTGAATCAACCAAATTTCTAGTGGCTCTCATCAGGAATGTTTAGTTGAAATGTGTTAGTTACAGTGACTAAAAAAATTTCTCTCAGTGCATAACTGTGGCAAAAATAATCTCAGAATTTCTCATGGAGTCCCATTTCGTGCAGAAATTATGAAAAAATCATGATAATTTCTCTAGGAATTGGGACTTCATGAGAAATTATAAGACCATAGTTTCTCATTTTGCCAGGATGAATTCATGCATAGTCTCATTCACACTCTATGCCACACATATGAATGTACACTATAAGACAGAAATTTGTATTATAATAACATTTGCGTAGCAAAACCAGCAGACACGTAGTCATTTGAACAAGTTAATCGTGACGGTACTGATGTTGCAGCCTGTAGTATCATCGTCATCATCGACGTCGTCAATTTATAA
Source organism: Gonatopus flavifemur (assembly GCA_018340375.1). Classification (NCBI taxonomy): domain Eukaryota; kingdom Metazoa; phylum Arthropoda; class Insecta; order Hymenoptera; family Dryinidae; genus Gonatopus; species Gonatopus flavifemur. Next base: position 22,555,182 of record JAFFJZ010000007.1, read on the forward strand.
TCTACGAATTCCTTTTACGTTCAGCTAACTCATATGTCCCCAGCGGCGAACGCTCGATTAATTGAAAATTACCGAACCGTATTCATCCATCGATCTACACAGTATGAGCTATCTTCTAATCACAGGTCCGGTCCACTACTCTCTCGTTAACCCGATATGCTCCATGCGTTTGGTCCAGCGTTTCATCATCGCCAAGTGAATCGGGCTTATCAACGCATCCCAAATATACAGGTATATCGTATTATTTAGTACACGTCTCACTTATCATAGACATCCACAGGGTGTCGTTTGGATTAGGACGTTCCGAAGCTTGATAATCAGCAATATCGACTAGATGTGCAGTGATACACGCTCTCTCGCTTATACGTGTACGTGGAACAAATTGTTTAAAACCAAATAATGTGAGGTACGATTATCCGACAAGATGTGGTCAAACTTTGAACTGATTTCGATCGAGGGGAATTGAATCACGAACAATTAATATTCTAAAGTTTATTCATATCATCGCTCATACGTACAAAGGAGGAAAATGTAAACAAATTCACAGCTTAGAGCGATAACATAGCGATGAAAGCTTGACCATCTAAAACTGTCCATTATTATATAATGTATTTGATCTAGGATTATGGAAATGTATCTAACCTGGAATCTAACTTATGAAATCTATTTTATACTAAAACAGTAAATTGCGGTATGTTAACGTACATGTATGACGTTCGATGCTGTTCGTTGGGTATCTAAACCTACCTTATCAATTCGTTTGTTTTCCCAGAAGGAAACAAATTTAACCGTCGTAGCCTCGTGAAAATGATTGCGAAGCAATATATTTTCTGACACGGTTCTCAAAACAGTTATCGTTATCCATTTTGCTTTGCATGTTAAAATAATACATTGATGTTTCTACACGTATACCGATCCGCCTCTTATACACAGAAATTCAGTGATAGAGATCATACGAATGGAAGCTGGCTAGCGAGTGACATCACGGAATCGATTTGGCTGTTGCATCTCACAATGATGGATGAGACTATGTGAGATGAACACTGCGGTTAATAAACATTTTGTTCTTGAATGTGTGTTCGTATTAGTTTAAACCTCAACATATATTCTTCCACTGATTTTCTATAACTGGAATCATCGTTTATTGGCCGTTCTCCAAGAGAGGAACTAAATATACATTCATGTCGACAACATTGAAATGCACATTTGGATTCATTTTTTGTGGAAGATATATCACCTAGACAGCACAATGTACCACTGGAATGTCCATTAAATGTTTCAAAAACTGTCCCAGAGACCCTACATAGTACTACAATCCCAGAAGAATTCTTATTACACTGATTGTGTTCTTTGTGAGTTCTTTAGGAATTCTTCCGCGACTGTGGTGCGGCTGTGAGCTGTTGAAAAAGCGACAGAATATATGCTATTGTGTCCAAAAAATAAGGTGACATAGTATTTATTTTCAAAAATCTTTATTTATTCTCCCAAATCAAGTTCATCCCCTTCGAAGTAACCCCCCCTCCCCCCCGGATACATTGCACTTATGCCAACGCATTTTCCAATTTCCGAAATAGTTGTTACAGTCGGTTCCCGGGATGGCCTTCAGCTCTCTCGTCGATTCGGTTTGGATCTCCTCTATCGACTCAAAACGATGTCCCCGGAGCGGTCTTTTGAGTTTGTTGGATAACCAGAAGTCGCATGATGCCAAATTAGGTGAATAAGGTGATTGTGGAACGATATGGTTCGAGTTTTTTGCGAAACAGTCACGAAGAATCAATGCAGTGGGAGCCGGTGCATTGTCGTGGGACAAAAACCTAGAGTTGTCTCCCCGGGAAAAAATGATCAGATCTGACCAGATCTAAATTTTGGTCAGATCTAAACAGATCTATTAAGATCTGAAAAACTGCGATTTTGGCTTGTGTTTGTCACAATATATGTGCAAAATCAAATTCATATACAGACAGAGATCACAAAATTTCTGACAGTTGAACCACCAATTGCTCATTAAGATTTAATCTAATAGTCAATTCAGATCTAACAAGATCTACTCAGATCTAACCAGATGTGCCAAGATCTGATCAAATCTACTGAGATCTGAACAGATCTGATCTGATTTTTTGAACCAGATCTGACCAAAAATCAGATCTACTCAGATCTATTTAGATCTGAATAGATCTAATGATTTTTTCCTGGGTCGCCACAATTCCGTTCTCTTTAGGCAAATTGCTTCACGTGAACGACGCATAACGCTCAAATAATATTCTTCGTTGACAGTTTGACCCGTTGGAAGGAACTCAAAATACACAACACCGCGATAATCGAAGAAAACAGTCAACATAACCTTGATTTTTGAGCGACTTTGGCACGGTTTTTTTGGCTTTGCCTCACTTTTAGCGCCATATTCACTTGATTGATCGGTTGTTTATAGTGTTGCCGCGATATTATCGTCGAAATTCAGAAATAATCGATTATCTTAATTTTGACAGGTTTTCATGGAACTTTCAACGCGTAGATCTTCGACTGTTAACGAAATGAAACGGGATAATGGATCATCTTGGTCTTTTAAACAAAATAAATCAAAATATTCTCACACTATCGTAACGATAATTATCGATATATCGTAACGATAAATGGAAGCATATCCTGGTTTATTTTGGGTACAAGTCTGGGATCATTCATTATTCCGTTTCATCATGAGCATAATCGAAGATTCGTGGATTATATATTCCATAGGAACGTGTAAGAATTGAGATAATCGATTATTCCTCAATTATCGACGATAATATCGCGGCAACACTAGTTGTTTATGGGTCGTAAGCATGAATTCCACGTCTCATATCCCGTAATAATGCGGTTCATCTTGTCCTGATACCCAGTGAACACCATATGTAAATCTTACATAACACAGTAATCACAAGTTACTAAACTCTGTTATATATATGTGATGTAATGATTATATAATATTTTACGCTCATGTTACGTAACAATTTGTTACTTCTGTGTTGTGTATTAGTTACATAGGCAATTTACCTTCAGAAAATATGACTAGGAATTTTTGTTATGTATTAGTTACGTAGTACCTAGTACCTAGTTACGTAGTATGTAAATATTACAGAACATAAAACTCAGAAGTTACATACTTTTGTTATGTACTCGGAATGTAGCGATGATATAACATTCTATCCTCATATTACGTTACCATTTGTTATTTCTATGTCACGCTGTAGTTACATATGCAAGTGACCTGAAAAAAACAAGAAAACCAGAAAAATACTGAGTCCGTGAGTATTGGCACAATGTTGATTCAATCTCTGTTCGAAATATGAGTATAAAATCAAGAAAGTATTTTTTTTCAGCTACATACGCAGTGACCATCGAGAGTAACATTGATTGAACTATTACTGTATGTTCCGCAGCTTATCCAGGTAGGAAGGCGCATTCAAAGTGCTTCAAGGCGCTGCTCTGCTACTTGGGTACGAAACGGTTATGTCAATGTTCCATTCAGTGGGCGCTGGAATGTGAACATAAAAGGGATGGAATTTTTTTTGTAATAATTACATAATTTTTTAGCATTGAAGTGACATCGCCATTACATTGCAGCTGCACTGTAAGAAGAAACTGGAAATTTACGGTGCAAATTGACTGGAAAATTTCAGTGCTAGTACTGGAATATGGATATTCCAGTCCTTGTAATTAGAATGCATAATTTCAATTCCGTGAGTTTTCTTGATTGAGATTTAGAATTATGATAGTAATTGTAGCGGATAAAATTCATACATACACTGAGAAAAAATGTAGTGGAGCCAACCGCATATGAGTTTGGATACGGCGAATCTCGCCGCGAGGTTGACTCAACTGAATATCGATTGAAATGACCGAATGAGCATTTACTTCAATCGATATTCAGTTGAGTCGACCTCGCGGCGAGATTCGCCGTATCCAAACTCATATGCGGTTGGCTCCACTGCATTTTTTCTCAGTGTAAGGTTCTCAAAATCTATCCTCTTGTGTATTCTAAATGTGAAGCATATGTGGACTTCCAAGGTGGCCGTCCAGCAAGTCGCGCCATAGCTCAGCGGTTAGGTCTTAGGTGTCAGTCGGTAGGTAGGTAGGAATATAGGTTCGAATCCCGATGAGTAGATATCATTTTTTCTCCATCTGGATAAATGATCAAGTTCCTCAATGGTCTTGAAACACAAGGGATATGCGAAATCACTTCGCGTAATAAAATTTTTTTTAATTTTTACGAATATTTTCAGCAATAATTTTCCAGTACACACTGAGTAAAGAACCTAGTTATAGTTACCAAATTGATTTGGTTCCCTCAAATATGTGATTGGTTCATTATTACCAAGATTTGGTAACTATTACCAGGATTTGGTAATAATAACTCAAGTTTGGTAACTATAACCAAAGGCATTAGTTGTGAACCTGTATGTCGGTAATTATAACTAAATATTCATTTCGCCATATTCAACTATGTGATTTGGTAACTATTACCAAATGCTGGTAACTATAACTAAATCCTTTTCTCAGTGCATATACTGGAAAAGTCCAGTACGTTTGTGTACCGGTTACGTAAAGGTTCTGCTTTGTATTCAGATAACTGTAATATAACATTGTTCCTCATGTAGTTATGCAATCGAGTAGGAAATTGTGAGTCACACGTGACTCACATAGGATTCCTAAGTTATGTAACCAGCTACTTAACGTTAGGTGGTTTTTATGGAACATTTACGTAGCTGTGTTTACTGGGTAGTCAGAAAGCATCGTTTTACACACTTCAACGCGACGATGTCTTTCCAGGAAAGTCAGTGTTTTCGGTACCAATCGAGGTTTGACGCGTCTGAAGCCCAAAACATCCTTGAAAATGGTATTGACTGATCCTTTTGGAATGCCCACATCAATGCCAAGATCTCTAATTGTTAATCGAGAATTTACAAGCACCGAATCTTTGATTTTTTGGACGTGAACTTTGTCAATTGAAGTTGATGGTCTACCGGGACGCTTTTCGTCTTCGACACGTTTTCGAACTTCTTGGAACTCTTTATACCACTTGTAAACATTTTTTTTAGACATAGCCTCATCACCAAAAGCTTTCTGCACCATCCTCAACGAATCAGCAGCGGAAAATTCATTCCGCAAACAAAATTCAATACAAATTCTTTGCTCAACAAATGCGGACATTATAAAAATCGAAAAATTCACTTTCAGCAGCTTACAAAACGAAGCGTATCTCAAACGTTAATGAATATTTTAATATGACCCTTGGCCAGGGTTGCCATCTCGAATGCACTCATGACCCGGACAATGAAAGAACAAGAGGAAGGCGGGGAAGGAGAGATAGGGTGAAGAGCACAGTGAAAAATTTCTGAAAATGCCACATTCCGCAACTTGAGGAAAATGTCGCAATTTTTCCCTGTCCACTTCCACAATCTTGCAAAATTCCTATATTTTTGTCCTTGTTTTGAGGAAAAAATGGGGAAAAGAACAAGCAAATTTCTCAAGGGCAAGGAAAACTTTCCTCAGAGATTTAAATCATAAAAGAAACCCGTAGAAAATTTTGTTAAACCCGGAAACCGGAGAAACTCAACAAAACACGGAGTCTCCGGGTCAAACCCGGAGAGGTAGTAACGATGCCCTTGGTTACCTGATATCAATCACAATCTTACTGACCTAAAAATAAGAGCACTTTCCCAAATACATTTGCGCACAGAGTTCAAATTCAAATGTCACCTTACTTTTTGGACACAGTAGGACTTGGCATAGAAGGTTTTTCAGATCAATCCACACAGCAAAAACTTATCATGCATCGCTAATTCAATACGAGTATCCTCATTATCACCATGTTTCACACAAAGTTTCTCAAACTTCATTGAAGTTGATGGGAATTTGTCCAATATGAATTGGTCGGAATTCATTTCCTGTATTATTCGATAGCACCAAAGTTGTATAAGTCTACTCTCCTTATGTTCCTTGGTGGAAGAAAGAAAACCGAAACAAACTGGTCCGCTTAATGAACGTCACGGCTGATTGACATTTAATTCTAGCAAGAATTTCTCTCCTTTGAACAGGGTGCGACCAGACAAGCAGCGGCTACGGTCAACGTACAAAAAACTAATTGCATCCCCGCTATGCTCCGTTCGGTTCCGCCACCTCAATCCTTCCTCTCCCAAGCCGATAATGAAAACCACTTTTTAGTGCTAGAAATTCAATCAAGCTATCATTACCACCAGGTTATGTCTCCGAAGAATTACAAAATTCACGCAGTACGTAATAATTCGATTATTTATGCAGATTTGAATTAATTTTCGAGATAAAAATTCGAAAGATCAAATGAGAGTGAATGATATACGTGAATTATGTTTTTTGAAGCGTTTGATTGATCGCATTTGGAATGTCATATTCTTCCATTCAATTCCTTCCTTTTAGATCGATCGTCATTCGCTTGACCGCACTTCATGTGCTCAGTATTCGATTCTGGTTTTCAGTATTCGATTCTGGTTTTCAGTATTCGATTCTGGTTTTCAGTATTCGATTCTGGTTTTCAGTATTCGATTCTGGTTTTCAGCATCAAAATTGAAAATCTGAGAATTCAAATTTACGAAAATGAAATGAATGATATGAATAATACACATAAATAACAACCTTGTTTGTCAATAATAGTGTTAAAAATTTCCATGTGCCATGCGGGTATGCAATTGCATATGACATTGTTTCAAATACACCAAGAAACTTTCGAAAGAAACATAAAACATTCATGCGAAAGTCTATATAAATACGCATCATTTTCTTCTCAATGCAAGGCAGGGTACAAAATATTTCAAACGTTTTGGTACTATCCAGATATATTCCTGAAAAGTTTTATAGTATTGAAGTCACGTAGGTCATAGACAACCTCAAGACAACTTCATGATTTTTCTATATGAATGGAAAATACTCGTTCCAAGAAGACAGTTGAGCTCAGGCAGTTTTAAATTCCATCCATCTCGTCTTACTACAAGCTTGATGCATTTTCTCCACTTCAATCAGTTTTATTTCCTTTTTCATGCCAACCAGCCACTTACCGTACGCTCATATATACATATATGGATGCATGAATGTGCGTTCCGTCGTATTATCACGATAGATCCTTTTGGCAATCTGCCACTGCATTGAAGAATATTACCTCACTCGATAGTACACCATAATTGATGAAATTCGTTTCGAAAATCTGTGAACACTTCTTACATATTTTGTATGAAAGCGAATATTACTTTTTTTAAGTTATTCGTAATGACATCCATGATCTAGCATTTATTCTCTTCAACGGTGAAAAGTCATGGAGAGGAGTTAAAATCCAGTTCACCAGGGAATAAGAAATCGAATAATTTTCTTGTGTAAAAATAAAGTGACAAAGTGAACGGATGAGTGATCAATTTTCAGAATAAGTGGAACAAGAAAATTTATATTAGAAAAAAAAATATCGAATTGTAAACAGCTGGCTTATGAAATCCCTCGCACATAATGTCCTTCCAGGGAGGTATTCAATTATGAAGAAGCTGAAGGCTTGCGTCTTGTTTATGTATAATACACCCCCGGTGTATGCTGTTCTTGGCTGACACGAGGAAAACTTCGACTGTAGAGGAGGAAAGAAAATCCGGACCGTCTGAGAAAAGTCCACCAGGAGGATGAGAACAGGAAAAAAAATAAATGAAACATATACGCGCTGTTAGAAGCGAACGTGCTGTTTTTCTTTTTATCTTCGCCTCTTTCTCCTCTCGTTTTGTGTAGCATCGGTGAGAAGGGCGGGAAGGATGTTTCAAAGTTGGGCAATAATGCTATAGTCAGTCGCAGAAGGTTGTGGATAGGTCACAAAACTCGTATTGAACCAACTCGTGCGTGTACGCAGTGTTCTCTCTTCGTCCCTTTGTTTCTTCTGATCCAATTTTTACTTTATTTTCGTCTTCTTTTCTGCTCCTTTATAATAATCGTCCATCGGGTTGTTTCTAGAAGGGTCTTTCTTAATATTTTTTGTTTAATGTCCCCGGTTTGTCCCTGTGGAATCATTATCACATCAACTCTCACAAATGTGAAGAAGATGAAAATCAAGTGTTAAGCATGATATGTGAAAACTTGGATTGTCACTTATTTAACATTTACTACATTTGATCCGCCAATCGAGAAAGAATGATGAGTTTATTCTTCTCGTGCTTTAAGCTATATCAATGTTCATGTCAATCTAAATCACTTCAACCCACTTAACGTAATTTTTTTCTTAAATCTCTTGACCGATTTTACGAGTATCATTATTCGAGTGCATAAATCTTGTACATTTGAAATAATTCAAATTGGAGCATGTGTCCTTATCATACACGGAAAGACCGGGTCTATTAATATTTAGAAAGAATTTACCAACGTTTAGAAAAATGACTGTCAATTTAGGGAAAAAGAGGATCGCTGGAAAATATTCGTAGTGAGTCTACCAAAATTTCGTAGTCAAAATATTAACAGTTGATAGCTTCATTGGTATTTTTCACAGTGAAACTATCAATTGTTAATACATCGACGACGAATTTTTAGTAGACTCACTACGAATATTTTCCAGCGATCCTCTTTTTCCCTAAATCCATAGTCATTTTTCTAAATATTAATAGACCCGGTCTTTCCGTGTAGATTCATCAAATTGTCACACGTATTGAATATCGAAGTATATATTCATAGTTTAAGCCACGTGTGTATGAATATTTTTTCTCCAATCAAGTAAATAGTTCATATATGATTTCGTGTTACAGAGATTCAGTCGTTAAATCAATCATCCCGAGAGGTAAATATTGAATGAGATGATGACGGGGATGGCAATATTGATCAATCTGTACCACACTATGCAATCATATTCATCATTACGCTCATTCACTGAACTATTTTCAAACTTATTGAAATAAGGTATATTAAATTCCATACTTTATGATCGTATGTCATAAACTCCACATTTTCTGAGAAGTATTTATTCAAAGAATTCCTTGAATTGCTGACTGGAAAATTATTAAATGATATACGATGGAACTCCACTTCTCTTTTCGAGCATGTCTAAGTGCTTCGTATAACATTAGCGAAATGTAAACGCCGTCGAAGTACCACTTAAATTATGGCTTAAAAACCACCCATCAACTACAGGAAGATGTGGCTATTCTCTTCCATATTTTTTCTGTACTTACAAGAGTTTCAGAACCATTTTCATCCACAGGACGAATTCCGTGCGTATTCTTTTCTGTGGATTTCATGGATTATCTCATGGAAAATAATTGGATTGTATTTTTTAAAGAATGATGATGATTCAACCTGATAATTTGTATTAACCCTCAGCCTCCACACCTCATTCGCGCAAACACTACCTCCACACTAGTGCGAATTTGGCTTCCCGATTTTTATTCTGTGTAATTTCTTGGAGATAAATCAGGATGAAAGTGAAAATGACATGAATTCAGGGTGAACTTTCCGAGAAATCCATTGAGGATAATGGGTAAAAGAGAAGGTAATGTGGTGCAAATTCGCACTCGTGTGGAGGCTGAGGGTTAATTGACTGCTTCATAGATTAGGAATTTATTGAAGCAAAATATCTTGAATTCGTGACGAAATATCATTCTAGGAAATATAGATATATACCGAATATAATTTCTATCAAGCCAACGATATGGAATGATACGTTCATTGATTCATTATCAATCTTGCGAGGATAGATATTATGGTTTTTTCCGAAGAAACAGTTCCAGAACACAAAAACAATATCGATAAAAAGAAGAAAGCAAAATGAGGCATGGAAAGGCATTAGCAAAGTTTTTTATACGAGCATCGAAGCACCGTATCAATAAATTTGGGAACGATGAGAGAATGATGCATAGAGTAGAAGCATTTGCTCACACAGCAAATTGAAGTATTATATATGGGATAGCAAATTTTTTTTCCAAACCAACGCAAAATTTGGTGCCATAAGAGAGAGCAACATTTTCAGTATTGTATATACAGAATAGCACACGAATTTTGCTGGGGAGTCGACATTTTTTGTTAGCACAGCTACACTGAAAAAAAGAATTTCTTCTCACCAAATAAATAGTTTATTTGTCCTCCCTCCATGACATATTCATTGGGATTGATGGAATATTTGATTAAATCAAATAATGGAATGCTTCCCCCAAATAAATTGGTCTTCTAAATAAATAATTTATTCGCCGCAAGTAATCAATTATTATTGAATATTCAATTTCTACAAATAAATATCTTATGGAGAGAGGACAAATAAATATTCTTCCCAGTGTAAAGAATCGTTATCGTAGCTAACAAAATCACTATGATAGCAATCAGTTTGCTGTCACAGCCAAAAACTTGCTGTTCCAGCAAAATCATATTCCGCTGCCGGAGTAAACTGTTTCTCAGTGTGTCAAAAAATCCATACTCCAATGGAAACCTATTAAATCATCAGAATGGAAGAGTTATTTCAGCCAGAATATTCGATTGTTGATTAATCTGTTACATATGAACGCTTATTCTCTTATATATATTGGAATTTCAATTACTCTGATTGGAATGAATAGGTCCGTTCTGCGTAAATCTCTCACACAAATTAACGTATTTTGGAATTTGACATCCTTGATTATATACAACTATAGAAACACGAATCGCAATCACGGAATGTTGTTTTTCCTCCATATTTCCAGATGAAATGTGGGAATTGTTTGTCAAACTAATGAAAAATAATCCTACATCTGACGACCAATTCCGAAGTTCGACATGAATAATTTGGGTAGAAGTATTTCACCAACTCAATTTAATTTGGCTATAAATCAAGATCAAATGAAAATTTTTGGTTATCAAGTAATTAAAAAAATAATGATACATACTTAATAATCGTAGCTATTAAAGGGATAAAAGAGAAATTCGCTGTGACGGTAAAATCTAATTTTGTTGGGTCCTTTTTGCAATGACAGCAAACTATTCGCTATCACAACAATATTGTTAGCGACGAGAAACAAGCTTTTTTAGCTGTGGCAACAAAAAATGATCGCTTCGCCAGCAAAATTTGTTTGCTGTTGCGTATATAAACTGAACATTTTGCTAGTCCAGTGAAAAATTGTTCGTTTTAGTGAATCATGTTGCTCTCTCAGCAATCCAATTAGATGTGACAGCGAGTTTTTAGCTACGTTAGCAAAAATATTTGCTATTCTATATCTCAACTGGCCAAACATGGCGAACCAATATCAACCCAATATGAACCCATTTGTTATTTGAGAACCCACACCATGTTTCATAAGGAATGCATATACAACAAGTGGTTCGAGATTGGCAAAACATTAAGCTGCCAAGCATGGCGAACTAATATCGGCCCGATATTAAACTATTTGTTATTTGAGAATCTATACCACGTTTCGTAGGGAATGTGATTACAACAAGTGGTTGAAGCCCGGCAAAACATCAAACTGTCAAGCATGGTGAACCAATATTGGGCCAATGTACAATCAATGTTCATTTGAGATCCTATGCCACATCTCCATGTTCGTGATTTTTACAGAGTTGTACCGATACCCCTGCTAAAAATCTTATCGTTTTCTATGGGAAATTTTTAGCAGGGATGGCATGAAAAATGACGTCATTTTTTTCTCCAAGAAGTATGTTTGAAGAATCAGGTTGAAGCATGGCAAAAGTGAATATATACAACTTGGGCCAGGTCCGGTCTAATCGTATGAGCCAAACTCCAAAATACTCATAATACATATATCATGAAACATTGGGCCATGCTTGGCATTGCATTCTGGCCCAATATAAGTCATAATTGGGGCCAAGCTTGGGCCATTTGTTAATTCCTACCTGGGATATATCATCTCGACTTGCTTCGTTAGCATATTTTTTCTCCGTGTATTTTCAACAACTGACTTGGAAAAAAATTCCCACCGTTTCCAATAAATTCAGTACACATTAAGCGAATGTCTGATGTATTACATTGAATTGCGAATTCAGAACGCATTCATCCCGATTTTTTTTTCTTTCACAAGGTACCTCCGTTCAGTAAAACAAGATAACTTACTACATTGAAGGAACACAAATAATAAACTTTTCGCTCCATTGAAAAAGTCCAATTGAAACCAATAGATGTAATTTCATCGCAATCAATTGGTTTTTATCGATTCTTCGTGTCGTTTTGTCACAAGATCTAGAGGAATCTATTGGAATGTATTGAACTTCTTCCTTCAATAAGGTGAGTTGTACTTATACATGATCTGTATTTCTACATCGTGTACATTCACGAATAAAACAAAGGAAGAGAACTTTTATCGTTTCTCGAAGTCTCGAATGTTATAATAATAATGATGATAATGAATGATAATAATAAATGCTAAAATGTGATTGAAAATCCTTTATAATTTCAAATAAAAACTGAAAAATAGTACCCTGTGTAGATCTGATCACGTCCTGAATAGGATTTACTATTAAATAAAGGTATAAATTTCATTACATTGTCTTGTGATTTCTCTTTGATAATTGTATCAAATGTATATTTTTTTTCAAGTAGATGGCCGAGGAAATGGAAAATCATACAATTTCGTCTGAAACTTCGAATGTGAATCAAGTGGAAAGTAAATTTGAGGGCGATGAGGAAACAGCAGATGATGCATACGAGAGTGACAAGTTTGAAGCGATTGACGAATTCGATTATGAATACGGTGAAGTAGAAGATGCAGGAATTTGGGAAAAAGAACAAGAGAAAATAGGTTAGATTCAGAAACAGTTTGGAAACATGATACATTATAAATATTATTGGCATCTGATATTATTGTTCAATTATGTTTATCTAGTGCTGGTGTATACACTGAGAACCCAATTTCTTAAACTGGAAGAAAATTTTCTTTGCCCTCATTCTAATCAATCTTTTTTCCAAAGGAAAAAAAAATTCAGCTGGATGGAAAAAGTTTTCATCAGACTAGAACAAAAAATTCTCAAATTGAAACAGGAATATATTCCTTCTTGAATTTGAACAATGTGATTTCAATTCAATGAAAAATTTTTTCATTGAAATGGATTATTTTGTCCATTGGAAACAAGATTTATCAGAATGAGGGCAAAGAGATTTTCTTCAAGTCTAAGAAATTGGGTTCTCAGTGTATTTTTGAAACACTTCACTGTGATAGTAATCTGTCTCATTAAGCGATTTACAAGAACTTTTTCATTCTGTGTACAAACGTAGGAAAGGAATAATCATATTGGATCGAAAACTATGTGAAGTGTTTGACTATTTACCGTTAATCGCAAAAATTACTGTTAGCCACAGAATTATCATCCAGAGCATCAGAAGCTCAAGTAGAAGACTGGGAAACAGAGGCGAAAAAAGAAATTCAGATTCCAATAGATGACGCGAAGACACAGAGACGCAGAACAATTTATGAATTCGACTCTTATGTTACTTCTGGTCCTCCAGCAACGAATATTCTGAAAGATCCCGATGCCGTTGAATCGCGGCCAATTCGTTATTCTACATCATTGGTATATTACGCAATTACAGCAACACATGACAAAAGTTACTATCACTTTCTGTGTAATTTTGGTATCGGTTAGTGGTGCCGCGAAACGACACAGAGAAAAAATTGCTGTAAAATTAACCTTACGTCCGATAAATATAGGGATAACATTACATTGCTGTCATTTATACCGCGATATCTATTAGATTCATCGCAATTTATGTGACCACTGCAGCAAATTTTCGTTTTTATCGGAGACTTTTGTTGATTGAACAGGAATTTCGGTATATTTCACAGTAATTTAATGCTGTCCTTATAATCACAGCAATTTTCTCTCTGTGAAGGATAATTTGATGAGAAACAAAATTCAGTGTCAAGAAGCGAGGAATAATATTGCAAAAAAAAGCTGGAAATGTTGAGATTAGAAAAAGCATATTTTCATCTCGTCTGTTCTCGCGGCATCAATAATTTGATTGATACTGTCATCTAATTATATTTATTTATTCCATGTAATGTTATGCATGCATACAAAACCCTGCTTAAAGTGTGATATAGAATCGTATAGAATATCATAAAATATGATTCAAAAACATGATAGAAACTGTGAATCTTATCATGTTTTTGAATCATAATCTATGATATTCTATACGATTCTATATGACACTTTAAGCAGGGTGGGAGTTTGGTATTTTTTTTGTACAAAACATAGATAATTATGTCTCCTTTCAACTTGACCCTTCAAGTACACACAGGTGCGAATTGGCACCAACTATTTTCATACTTTTCGTTTTTCTTCAAAAATTGGTTTGACCCTCGCGTTTTTTTCACTGACCAAATGAGATATCTGTGAATTTTCTTCCTCACCACGTTAATCTGCACAGTTTTTCCTTCAAATTGCAAGAAAGGAAGGTCAAATTGGCCGAATAGGAACCGAGCTATTAATCGGTAAAGTTGCATGATGCGAATTTGCACCTGCATGTGTGTACTCCGAAGGTGTGGAAGGATGTGTGTACTCGAAGGGTTAAATTACCCAAATTTTTGAGTACGACAGCAACAATCTTCATCAATCCGTTCAAATTAATAAAAAAAAGTAAAATTCAGAGAAATTTCATTCATTTCAGGGCATATCCGGTATAGCCAGAATCAACATATCGCCATTAACGCAAAAACTCATCGGTTGTGTGATAGATGAAAATGTGAGTACCGAATATCCCTGGATCGAAGTGAAGAAAGAACTGATCGAAGATAATATTTATCTATACGAAGGGGAGAGTGACTTTTTCTCAATAAGAGAAGAAATCAAAAACTATCCGGAAATGAAAATGTTGATAGGTTACGCTCCAAGCTTGACTCATGAAGGTCAATTTTACATTTGTTTGACCGAAGCTGGAAAAGCGGCGATGCTCAAACATATCGAAGATAAGAGACGTGAGCGAGAAAGAGCTGTTCGAAATGTGGTTTACAAAAACATTGGAGTATGGGACGATCTTGGAAGTGGCGCTGAAGTGGATCAGAGCATTGTGAAGAATACAAGACCTCTTTACGAGATCGAGGTTAGTTCATTTATTTCAAAGAACATTTCGTATTTGGAGATCTAAAAGTATACACTAACACTTGAAAAATGTGGAACAATAATTCTGGCTGCTTCATTCATTTTCGTTTCTCCCTCCTTTTTTTAACGAAGTACGAAGAAATTCTGGAAAAAAAAACCCACATACCTCATTACGCTCTGATGACGGAATTCAACCATTGTTCACATGAAAAATTCAGGCATTGAAGTTCCAGGGGAGATATTTTATGTTTGCCATTCTGTAAATGAAGAGAATCTGACGTGAACAAAAGGGAAAACAAATAATAATGAGAAAACGAGAAACGTCAGAAATCGCGATATTCATTTCAAAGTGAAACATATTTGGATTCGTGATATTTATGTAAATGAATCTGTTGATATTATTATGTCATCTCGGAGAATTAATTTTGCAAGAAATCTAATTTATTTCGATAATGGAGAGTCGAATGACTGATCTTTATCTTTTGTTATGTTGAATTGGAGCGCAGCAAACAATACGTATGTGCAAGAAATTAGATGAAAATCGCTCGACTTTGATCATTTTTCGAAGAAAAAAAAATTTAAGTTGAATCAATTTTGTTAACTATAACAGCAACTTTTTAGCGGTGACTGCAAAAAATCTTAACCCCCCCAGCTAAATTCATTGACCACTTTTTATACACGGAGAGAAATTTGTAGTTAAATTTACTATGTTATTATTGTTCCCGAGGAACAGACTGAACTATGACGGGTTCCCCCATAAACATAGTAAATATGATCAGCATTCTATTGTTGTACCATAGTAAAAATATGCCCTTCATAGTAAAATCCGACAGAATTCAGTCTGTTCCTCGGGAACAATAATAACATAGTAAATTTAACTACAAATTTCTCTCCGTGTATATGTTAACACACTCAGAAAAAAATCCTAGAGCCAAGTCGGTAAGGGTTGGGCATACGGGAGTCAACTAAATATCTATTGAAGTAAGTCTCGAGTCAATCATTTCAATTGACATTCAGTTGACTCAAGAGCGCGGTGACATTCGCCATATCCAAAGCCTTGGGGATACGGGTGCGCGAGATGATATTCTCGCCGATAATTTGAAGGTATTGTCGTCGGTATCGAGAAATATTGTCAGAAGTGAATACCGTCTCGGTGTCGTCTTGGTATCGTCTGACACAATAGCGGTATTGTCTCGGTAGTATCGGTATCACCTAATATTCTTAGTAAAAAGAACAATACCTTACTCCCCTGTTCTGCAATATCAGGGCAGCAGTATTAGCTGGTTAAATGATCAAAGCAGCTTTTTTTAATTGATAAAAGAGACAGAGAAAACCGATAATCCAGAGTACGGAAACAAAGTTTTGGAACGTGGGCCTGGTCATATATATGAATCATTTTATTCAGGAGTACGATCTTCATCTCAGTGAAGAACTCTGCAATGCCTCAAGAATAGTATAAGATTTCTTCGAGCAGAATTCATGAAAGATTCTGAGATTGTCGGGAAATAATCTTTGATATTTTATGTATCGCGCTACAGATCTGTAGCGATTCCAAAGTGACCCATTTTTTTGGTTTACTTTCGGTTATTTTTTGGTTTGGTAAAAATTTGGTCAGAAAATGGTTACCCAGATGTTTTTACCGTATAAAGACCTATTTGTCACCGGAAACTAACGATTGCTTAGAACAAATCTGCCACCAAAAGGTCACCAAAAAACGTGGTCCGTTTTTGGAATCTTTTTGGTATTTTTTAGGCAAAAACCCAAAAAATCACCACAAAATAACCGAAAAACCACCAAATTGAGATTGGTTGAATTTTTGTTGGATTTTGGTCAATTTTTATTGAAAAAAATGTCCTTAACGACCAACAAGTTACCAAAACCAAGATTTTTCACCAAAATGTAACCGAAATTTTTGGTCGCTTGTCGGTTTACCCAGATCCGCTGGGGAGCCCGAATTTCAAACTTTGGAACAAAAATTCTATTTTTCCAACTGAAAAATAAATTTTTCTCCCCAAATTCGAAATTCGGACTCTGTACCGCAATAGATAAAGTATCAATAGGTATATCCCGAAAATTTCAGACTGCAATCACATGAAAAATTACAAACGAATCATGAAACATGTTTCATAAATTCAAATCAGAGAAATCTCAGAGACAAAATATTCACGCGGATGGTACGCTTGAATCTTCTTATGACCTAAATTGAATTTTCTCTAATAGCAGATGATATTCACATGATATTACTGGAACATTATCCTCTTTTTTCGAGGAATATCATTGTGTCCAGTCAAATAAATACTAGAGGCACCATCCGAGAAGAAACTCGAAACTGAATTCGTTTAAAAAAACTCAAATTTTCAGGGATGATCTTCCGAGACTTTATCTACGTCTGTATTAAATCAACATTTTTCTCAAAAACAAAGTTCGGGTCTTCTATAGACGTAGATAAAGGTTCGAAGAATCATCTTAAGAAATTTCAGATTTTTCAATGAATACTGTTTCGAGTATCTTGTCGAATGTGGAGTGAATCAGGGTAAGATGACGCACTTTCCCGCTCCATTACAACACGGAATAATACATCAAACCTCATGTACGAGGTGTGTTCAAAAAGTGAGGTGACTTTGTATTTTTAAGAAAAAATATTTATTTATTTATCAATATTTATGTTGTCCCCTTCAAAGTAATCCCCCTCAGATACAATACACTTATGCCAACGGTTTTTCCAATCCTCAAAGCACTTCTCATAAGCACTTTTCGGTATAGCCTTGAGCTCTTCCAGCGATGCAGTCTTTATCTCTTCAATCGTTGCAAATCTCCGTCCTTTCATAGGTCTCTTTAATTTTGGGAACAAGAAAAAGTCACATGGGGCCAAATCCGGTGAATATGGTGGCTGAGGCATGATTGTGGTGTTGTTTTTGGCTAAAAAATCTCTCACAAGCAAAGATAAGTGAGCAGGGGCATTATCGTGACGCAAAAGCCATGAATTATTTTTCCACAATTCTGGACGTTTTCTCCGTATTGCTTCTCGCAAACGACGCATAACTTCAAAATAATACTGTTTATTGACCGTACGACCATATGGTAAGAACTCCTGATGCACCACGCCATGGTAATTGAAGAAAACAGTGAGCAAAACTTTGACATTTGATCGAACTTGGCGTGCTTTTTTCGGTCTTGGCTCATCTGGGGTCTTCCATTGGAACGATTGGACTTTGGTTTCGACATCATCACCATATACCCATGATTCGTCACCAGTTATGACCCTTTTGAGTAAATCTGGGTCGTCGTTGACGTCATTCAACAGTTCTTGAGCGATGCTCATGCGACGGTTCTTTTGGTCAAAATTTAGCAATTTTGGAACAAACTTCGCTGACACACGTCTCATGCCCAAAACGTTAGAAAAAATTTCATGGCACGAGCCAAGCGATAAACCAACATCCTCAGCAACTTCTCTGATAGTGATTCGACGATTTTCCAAAACAATTTTCTTCACTGCTTGAACGTTTTCATCAGTTGTTGACGTGCTTGGGCGTCCAGAGCGAGGCTCGTCATTGGCATCTTCCCGGCCATCTTGGAAGAGTTTGTATCACTTGTAAACATTTTTTTTACTCAGAACAGTTTCACCGTATGCTACTGTCAACATTTTAAGTGTTTCGGAGCACTTTATTTTATTTTTTACACAAAATTTGATGCAAATCCTTTGATCCATATTTTTCGATAGCAAGAAATCGCCGAGCACGCAAAACACTCATAACCTTTACGCCTCTCACAACCAAACAAAAAATGCTATACACTTGAAACTTGGTACAGATGTTCGGGAAGAGTGTGCCAACATAACAAAACAAAAAAATCGATAATCGAAAGTACGTTGCCCGCGAAATTTGAAAAGTCACCTTACTTTTTGAACACACCTCGTACTTAAGGAAAAATTAAAGATTGTAATTGAATCTTCATCTTTTCCTTGCGTCGACGAGGTTTGATACATCACTTTATGATGTGGAGGAGCGGGAAAGTGCGTCTTCTCACCCCCATTTACCCTATTTGGAAATCTCTGGAGTCGATTTGTGAAACTCGGAATTAAAGGAGATCGATTAAATTCATTTGTAGTTTTGGTACTCACAAATTTCCTTACAATACACTGAAAGAAATGACAAAGTTGTAACAAAACGAATCTAGATGAAAACAATTCCTTTCATGTAAATAAATATTTCATTGGTTTGATCCCATTTTGATCAGGAAAAAAATACTTGAAATGTGTGACTATGAATATACATTTATTTGCCTGATAAATAAATGAACGTTTCAGCTAGCTTCGTTATAATTTAGTTATGCCGCCTAAGTTATTTTATTGACCATATAAAATGAGATTCAAACATGTTATTCTATGGAAGAAATAATCGCATAGCATAAAGTCTTCAATATATTTATAAAATGTGTATACTGCATCATTCACATGCATATGATATGCACAAAACGTTTGAAAATAAGACCATGCATATATAATGGCATTCGAGAGAGATATACGGCTCTTTTTGAAGATGAATTTCGTCCCATCGCTGTCAAAACTAATGTCTTATTCTAATAGGTGTCTGTATTCACTCTTGAAACATTTGGTTTGAATTTCAAATAAAGCGTTCAAAAAGTGAATACAGTAACGTCTTAGAATAATGTATTAGTTTTTACAGTGATATATCATTTTGTAATACTTTTTTTGTATTATTTCCACATGAAGAAAAATCAACACTATTGATAATATTTCCAAGTATCAGATCTTTATTCTCAATTCTGTTTGAATTTCAAAACAATACCGATGTTCATCTCATGCTTCCGTGCACTTCCAGTATCGACGATATTCTCGAGTATCGAATCTTCGGTCTCGGTATCATCTCGACTCCAAATCTAAGAGTATCGTTTCGTGATGTCAGACGATACCGAGACGATCTCGGTACTAGTCTCGCAGTCTCTTGCACTCCTACTTAGGGACCTGAGCCAAATCTGGTGTTTTCTCAGTGCACTAAAGATTTTGCTGCTTCACCAAACAATTCGCAGCTACGGCAAAAAATGAAAAAACAAAGTCACATTTTGCTGTTCCAGTGAATTTTGTTTGCTCCGTGTGAAAAACCAAGAAAATTGTACATTCAAGTTTTTTAACATTCATTTCTTCCTGTTTCATTCGTTCCAGATGACTAGCTCGGGTGACATATTGAATAAGCCCATAAATTTCGAAGATCGAAACACTAATGATCAAGCAGATGGGTATTCAGAATTGATAACGCAAGAAATCTTCAACTTGGTGTCGAATAGACTAATAGATACAAGCAGTCAGATATCTCCAATGTACAAAACCTCAGATATGCAATGGGCATTCAAATGGACCGTCGATAAAATTTCCCAGTATCATTATGAACCTGATCCTGTAGATATGTCAGGATACACAGGAATGGAAGCCTACATGATTCAGTTTCTCCAACGGCATCGCGCATATTTATACGATCAGGTGAGTCACTTTCTAATAACTATTTTACGTGTAATTTTATGATTGAATTTATGAAATTGAAACAAATGCAAATAGGAGCAATTGAGGATATGGCAACAAACTTCTGACTAACTCCAATCTAAAATCATGTCTTAAATGGTTATCAACAACTTTTTGCGAAAACGTGCGATTTTTTAAGTGAGAAAAATTTTACACTGTAAAAAAAGTTCTTCGTAGATCCACACAAACATTTCACCTGGTCGATTCCTCAACGAAATTTTTTTGGTATCCCCAAAGAAATTTTTTACAGTGTAGATCCAATATTTTTATACGAAACCGATTATGTGCACATTTTTTTTCAGATCCAAAGAGTTTTCGAATCCTAAATTTCAGAATATGTAGGGTCCGGAATGAAAAATTCAATATAGCGCTCTCCAAAATGTAACTCACAAGCAGTGGGCTTTTGAAAAAAAAACAAAAAAATACTCAGAATGAAAAATTCTTAGGAATCATTGAGGAATGTACTGGAATTTTTTCAGATTTTTTTGGTGACATCCTGAAAAGGTTTTGAATTAAATTGTTTGGAAATTTTTTGAAATTCACGGAAAATTCTGAAATACCCGAGTAAAAATGTTAATTTCGGTTCGCCAAACGGGACTGGTGCAGACGTGTTGCATTTTTCTGCGGTACTGTTGCAGATTCAGTGCGGGCACATCACATCCGCAACAGTACCGCAGAAAAATGCAACACGCCCGCACCAGTCCTGTTTAGCGAACCTGAAATGAAAATTTTTACTCGGGTACTTACGATATATTCTGTGATGGGTGCTCAGCATTTTTTGTTCCTAGCAATTCTTTTCGAAAGTTGATAGTCTTCGAGGAAAAAATCTCAAATGTTGGATACACACTATAAACAATTTTTATAAATTTCCAAGAAGAAAAGTATGGGGAGAAACTTATGAATTTATAAATTTCCAGATTATTTGGGAATCTAAAAATTTTCTTTGAATTTCCAAACAATTTTCGTGACTTCCCAAAAAATTGTTGTTGATCGACGAGAATTGTTTGTGGATTTACTAAAAAATGTTAGGTCAAAAACTTCCAGTCTATTTGTGGAAGTTTCTTTTTACAGTGTATATGGGGCATTCTTTGTCAAATCTTAGTACCCCCTTGTCCAAAACTGCGTTCAGTCTGAGAATATAGTAGGAATCCTCAATGAGAGTCTATGATGTCTAGTGCACTTCACACCGAGGAAACTTTATACTTGGATTTATTCGGATTGACTAAATTTTGTTTGAATCAACTGAATTTCTATTTAAATATGAATCTACTAGAGTTTTAGTTAGATCAAATAAAACATTTATTTCATCCAAATAAATTTTTAGTCATTTCAAATAAAATTCACTTGAATCAAGTAAAAATTTACTTGACAGGTCATATTCTAAGGAAATTCAAGAACCAACCGAAGCGGTGGACACTCGATTTCTTTAAGACAAAAAAAAGAAAAAAATGTGTGAGAAGTATTTCTTGAATTATTTGATATTTCCTTAATTTTACTTTTGGCATAACTCAATATACCCCTTGATATGAGGCGAAAGGCTCATTATTTGAAACAAAAAAAGAAAAACATTTGACTGAAAAGTGGGTAATATGACCGCGTAACACATCGAGACCTATACCATTCGATTCGGCATCGAAAAAGCTATGAGAAAACCTATCACCGGACCGCGAATTATCTTTCTGAATGGTAGAAGACATGGAAAAACTTGTAAATCATGATATATTTCCACTTCTTCCCGCACTCAAAACTCAAATATCCCGTTCAAAATGCATTTGAGTGTTTCCAGACCTATCTCATTCGATTCAGCGCATCAAAATCTACAAAGATCGGTCATTTCCATTTCGATAGTGATCTTGGTTCATCCGCTAGTTGGATTTCAATATCAGAAAACTCAAAAGTACAGTCCCTTCCAAAAGTGTAGTTGTACGTCTGCTAGCTCTCGTTCGGTAGCTTCAGCTTCATTAATTTTGTTAGAACTAACCGTTTTCACGTTTCAGAACTGATCGTTTTCCTTTAAAACTAACTTTTTGGTAAGAACTGACTTTTATAATATGCCCTGTTACTTGATACAATGAAATATCTAGTAGCTTCATATTCAAGTAAATCACTTTTCTGGATGTACGCATTGGCCTTTTTGAGAATCCAGTGTGGCCGACCGATTATGGCGTCAAATTTCAGTGAAGAACGGTTACGGCGGAGTCAAATAGTGGACTATCCAGCCAAAGAACATCACGAGTTCGGAGTAGATCGGTGTATAGGGTTTTCTGGTCGTGAATTATGAATTGAGAGTCAGATTTGGGGTAACTATTTCTTCAATAGTTATTTCAGAAATCATTCTCAACAATTTCTTTGGCCATATTTTCAAAGAGCCCATATAAAAATCTTCAGGCTCCGCCAATGCTGACGACGAAATATAGCTAGACGCAAGGCTGCCAGCCAAAGCTGGGCAATCTATGTAGGGACAAGAATGGTTGACAATGGTCTAAACATTGTACCAATATGGGAAGTCATAAGTCGACTTCATTGATCCATCATTGATCATTGGCTGCGCCACGCTTGGCCCATCCTTCACCCAATATTGCTTGAAGGAAAAAGCATGCTTTCAACAGAGGCTCTCTAGGGCTTGGCGGGACACTGCTCCAAGCATTAGGCAACTCTGAATGACAATGGATTCTCATGTTGCACTAAGCATGGGTCGTAGCTTGGTCCAGCTTGGGCAATAGCTTGGCTCAGCTTGGGCGATGGCCTCGCTCAGTTTAGGCGTTAGCTTGACTCGACTTGAGTAATAGCTTGGCTAAGAGTGAAACTTCCTTCTCAAACAGCAAATTACAATAACTCTCACCAGAGTGATGCTTGTTTCCTGCGAGTGGCGAAACAAGCATTCAATCAATATATAAGTCTCCTTTGAAGATTCCATGACAGAAATAATTCTTCATCTGTTTCCAGACCCGCCTACTTCTACGCCAGGACCACCGGACTTACGTCATTCATCAGTTTAAACTAATCAGAAAAATTACATGTTGAAATTCTCCAACATTCATTTCGTTCAATCGAAATGATAGAATGGATTTTTTATTTTATTTTCAATTACAATAAAAAATAAAAGTGACCATTGGCATGAGATGGGCGCAACCCTGCCGCAAGATTGCTACAGCGTTGGCTCATCCTTGGCGAACAAATTTTTGTATGGTCTGCCATTGACGGCATATGCTATCACAACCCTGTTTCCAGTGTTGGGTCTTGATTGTGGAAACAAATGGGCTGAGGCTGGAATGATGTTATCATTTCAGAGTTGCGCCATGCCTGGTAGCCTAGGCTCGGCCCATCTTGGTGAGCCTTGCGGCAACCTAGCGCCCATGGTCAATTTTTACCTGGGAGCATGAAATTTTACATCGGATGTCATGTGTCGGAAATTTTTCTTAGTACAGATGATATGAGCAGAAATTAGATGAAAATTTATTGAACATTGACGACATTTGAGACTTGATGGGTTGAAGAAAGTTTTCCATGCTGAACACATTGAGACACACGGTAGTGATCGATGCCAGATACATAAGCGTAAAATAATGGAAAAAATTAAAAATTTCTCGATAAAGGTTTGATAGATAATAACTTAAAATATCCCTAGGTAGAAATTGCGACCCTGCTGGAAATGCCGAGCAGATCCACTGAAAAAAATACTAGCAAGAATTACTGCTATTTTAACCGGAATTCTAGTTAAATGAATCAAGTCTCTGGTAAATTTAACAAGAATTCCAGTAAAAGTCACAGATATTCCTTGCTGTCCATATAGTAACCGGAATTCTGGTAAAATTAACAGTTCATTTTTTTCCGTGTCCGAACGAAAAATAGTTGGCAGGCTTTGAACGATTTTTTTCTCAGGACGTCCGGTCAAAAACTAACAAAATTCCTACCTGGTTTTGTCCAAAATCGCTAAATTCGAATATCGTATCAAAAACTGACAACATTTTTTCAGTCCGTTTTTGACAGATTATTCCATGTTTTGTGATTACGGACAAAACCAGGTAGAAATTTTGTCAGTTTTTGTCCGAATTTCCTGGGACAAAAACCATTAAACGCCTGACAACTATTTTTGTACGAATCTACCTGGAATTTTCAGCATGGCAGATGGAGGGAGTTTCCAGATTGACATATGGTTCCAAGTTACCGCCCGTGGTTACTCGGGCTCCTGTCGAGATTTTCAAAGTCCAATGTGTGAATATACTTGAGTCCCGGATTACATGGGCCCGTGTTGAAACTAGTATGATCTAACCGGTTCCGGGTGCACGGAAAGACCAGGTCTATTAATATTTAGAAAAATGACTGTCAACTTAGGGAAAACAATAATCGCTGAAAAATATTCGTAATGAGTCTACTAAAAATTCGTAGTCGATGTATTAACAATTGATAGTTTCACTGTGAAAAATACCAATGAAACTACCAACTGTTGATATTTTGACTACAAATTTTTGGTAGACTCACTACGAATATTTTTCAGCGATCCTCTTTTTCCCTGAGTTGACAGTCATTTTTCCAAACGTTAATAAATTCTTTCTAAATATTCATAGATCTGGTCTTTCCGTGTGGGAACCCGAGGAGTCTCGTGGACCTTGGGTAAGGTCCTGAGTGATCCCAAGCAGAAAACTGGGACTATATCGTAATTTGTGGATTACAGCATTCGGCAATCTCCACTTCACATCTGGGCCATTCATTTCACGTACTGAAAACTGCTCTCAGTTATTCTAAAATGATTGCATTGGTCAATTCCGAAACATATATTTCAAAATCCACGTCTACACGAAAGACTTGATTTGGCCGATGGAAATTCCCCTCACTCATTTTCATATTACTCCCTTTGAGTTTCCGTACTTTCTCACAACCCTGAGTGAAAAATCTTACCCAGCTAGAAATGTAACTCTTTGGCATCGTAGATCCTGCTTTAGATCAAGTTGGCGCGATGTGGGCCAAGTTAGAGCCTCTCCCAAGTAGATTTGCTCTAGTTGTTGACGAGTTTTGTAACGCTTAACTAGCCACAAACTAGACGCTTGCAAGTGCCTCGTAGGGTTCTGGCGAGTTACTTGCAAGTGTCTAGTTTGTGGCTAGTTAAGCGTTACAAAACTCGTCAATTACTAGAGCATTTCTACTAGGGCTGATGGTCCAATTCGGAAAAAGGGCAATTTCTAGCTGGGTATTGATTCCGATCAATTCCTATTCAACGTGCGAAATTCCGATTCAAATTTTGGAATTTTGCATATATGTTTAATCAAAATGAATGAGATTCGTTAATCATGGATTCTTCACTTTGAATGAAAATATAATCAATGGTGTCCATATAAATTTTGTGAAATGAAGTTTTTTAGCGAATCATATATATAATTTACTATTGAATCGATTTCCTATAGGTCGAACAATACACCGCATGGGACATTCTTGCAAAAGATTACGAAAATCTCGTTCGTGACGAAAAAGATACACATGCACCAGTACCTCTCAGTTACATAGAACACCAAAATTACCACAGTGGCAGATTAACTGGGCAAAAAGTTATTAATGATCTCACGTGGCATCCACTTTGGACTGGTATAGCGATCGCTGCGTACACTAACGACTTAAAAACCACCCATTCAACGGAATATAAGCATCATAAAACGGTAAATGAAAATTCATAATCTTGAATTTGGTGAATCAAGGACGGAAAAAATCGAATCTATCGATTATTTGAAAAATAATTGTGAATTCTGGGAGAAAGTGATAAGGTTTGAATGCTCAAAATTGATTACCCATTGTTATTTTCCTCAATACTACTATAATTGTCATGATTGATAAGATTTAAGTGATTTATTCTTGAATTGATGATTGTTTCCTGAATATTAATAGTCTCATATTTTCCGTACCCCGGGTAGAAATTCCCCTAATTGAAAATTGGGTTATTCAAGGCCCTGTCTTGGTTCAAACCACTCCAACTTGAACCCAAAAGAGGTCTTGAATGGATCGATTTTCTTTTCTCATCGGGATGTGACTTATAAGCACGTCTTCAGCTGAATCAAGATGAACCATCCATCTGTTTCTTGGAGCCATAGCAAATTATTTATTTCATGATAAACAACCGGGCCAATTGAAAAATTATTTGTAAAAAGTAAAATCTGTTGGTTCTGACTCACCTAATTACAGTGAGTGATTATTTGTATGTCGATTTACAACAATACAATCCAATATCGAATCTCAAGGGCACTCAAGCATCAGGAAAAGCGGGTAAAATTTTGCGCCAACTTTATTTCTGAATTACTTGATAAATTCAAATTTGAAATCGATAATAATTGAGTATATACTTGAGATTGGACTCTCAATACAAATTTAGGTTTCTTCGAGGTTCGCAGATATCGGGAAATGAAATTATAAAAAATTGTCGACAGCTGGAGCTTATTACTTTGAAAATTTTCTTATACTCGCCAAAAAATCGATGAAAGACTGAAATTTATATCCAGAGTCTAATGCTTGTCATGGATTTTATCATTAATCACTAGAAATTTCCGTTGAACGCCTAATTTATGAAAAAAAGTTGACGCAAAATTGGACTCGCTTCTTTTGGTGTTTGATTGCTCTTAACGAATTTCAGATATCTAGAGCTTGGGAAAATAACAATTTAGTTCTCGTATGGTCTTTCAACAACTGTTTATCTCCGAAACTAATTCTAAGGTCTCCAAGAGAAGTAACCAAAGTCAGTGTGTGTCCGGTCGATGGAAATATTATCATCGGTGGTTGTACAAATGGTCAGGTAAATACCAGTATCAAAGACCCACTGCTGGGGTTCATAGAAAGAAAATTCATCCGAATCAAATAAATCAAAATCGAATAATTGTGAATTCTAGAATCAAGGGCACAGTTTTATCTGTGTAGTAATGCTTTCCAATTCAATTCGGATCTCATCAGCAAATTTTAAAGTAGATACCATATATGATATCTACTCGCAGCAGTCATAGGATTCTGTTTACTTTATTAACTGTGTTTTTATATTTCCGGTGCATACAGACGATCATTTGGGATATTACTGGCAAGATCGAAGGAGTGGAGAACGTTGAAGTCCTCTTAAGTTCCCAAGTAAAGAATAGAGAAATTATGAGAGATTTAATGAGTTGGACGGCAACATATTCTAACAAATCAATAGTCAACCCAACAGCAATGTCTTCTTTACAATACAGTCAGAAAGGCATGATTACTCAAATAGTTTGGGTACCGTGTTATTATAAGGTGAATAAAAATGGTAGAATCGACGCCCTAGCAGCTGACGCGAGCTACCACGACTTGAATTGGCAATTTGCTACAGCCTGCGAAGATGGTACTGTTGCCTTCTGGGACTTGAAGTAAGTTAGTTCACAATATTACTTCTTGTACATCTTTATTCGCTTTAGTTATCAAAAGTTATTTAAACAACCATATAGTTGCGATGATTCTGTTAACAGATGTACGTGCTTCGAATGACCGAAGATTTGAGAAATATCTACATAAAGACAAGATTATTCTTCAAAGTAGAACATATTTTTCGAATGTTTTTTCTTAAACATAATATTGCGTAATCGAAAATTTTTTCCTCGCAATATGATCCTTTGAACAGTTTAACGAACAGCAACTTTCTTCTTAATTGATTCGATCAATAATGAACTAAAATATAGACTTATGAATTCTCTTTATTACGACAAATCTATACATAATCTCAGTATATGGATGTTTGGAATAACTGTTCAGATATAATAACTTATGATCAATCCATAATCAAAATTAATCCATCGAAATATCTCATGTTATGAATTTTCCTCGAACCCTCATAATTTATACTCAAATATAATAGGAATCCGCACATGGTTTCAAGTAGGTACTATCTTCTGTGATTCTCCTCAGAAAACTACGATGAACAATCGTTTCCCTGTTACGAAGAAGACTATAGAATATGAGGATGTATTTATAATTCCAGTAAAATCAGTAATAAGAATGGTATGCACTTTATTAAAAAGACCCTCGCAAGTTTTACAGCGGATGTAGATGGGGAAGGTAAAAAGTGTGAGAATTTATTCAATTTCTTCTGAGATATACGAGAGAAAAAAACTTCTTATCATCAAGAAGAGGATAATCAATTTCATCTGATGTAAGATTACAGTTGGATGAGTTGAGGATGGGAAGAGAGTATTCGTTTAATTCATCTCGAGACAGAGAAATATTAGAGCCTTGTCCTTTTTTTTTTCGAAAACTGATGATATTTAATTGACGCCGTTTCTTACATGTGTCGCCTGAACCATTCGTCCGGGAAATGTATTGTATAGAATCTTCTTTTGAAATCAGTTACTAATTTTTTGGAATAATTGTAGTATTTTCAAGATTTGATCAGTTAATTTAACCTATGTAAAAATTCAGCGATTCTGCTCATGCTGACTGCGGGAATTTATATTAAGCTCACGTTGATCGATAACAGAAATATTATCGTGTGAATTTTGATGATCTAAACATGAATTGTGTTAGAACAGCATTGGCACAAATTTGTGCTCGCATTAATCCAGGTTTGAACCAATGTTAGTTTCATGCCAAATCTTTTGTGTCGGTCAACGAATAGGTCAATTGACTTATACATTCATTCCTCACGCATTGGATGATGATGGAATTTATTACTCCAATCATGGCATCTAAAAAGGAATCAATGAATAGCATTGAAAATATAAAAATAAACTGACGTGAATGCAGCAAATCATACATCCCTGACTATAAGTAGAATCCTGAAACAAACTCGACATATATCAACCGATCTAATTCATCTAGCAGCTGACTACAGTTACACGAGACTCGAAGAATGGCAACGCCGTCATCGTTGTCGTTGTTGTTGCTATTTTCCTGTGAAGCCTGAAGTTAGTGACTTTGTCCACGCCCAGTAGAGAAACTTCTCTCACAGGATCTAAACGACGATGAAGAGCGCCCATTGACGTACTCAAACCAATCCACTTGCCCACCATTCACTCAAGAAGGAGTTACTATAACTTCACTTCGTTCTCTTCCGTCTTTCACGTTCCTTTTTGGGATGTCTTATACCGATCTATCCTCTACTGGTCTACTCTCTTTCTCCTCAATATGCCATCGCGTGGAGATCTCCTTTTCCTCCCATCCCTTTCGAGAAACTCTCGAGTTTGCGGAACTGTAATGGTCCCGCAACTCGCTGTTCTTCATGTAGTCGGGATCGGAAGATAGTCGTAGATGTCTTTGTCATCGTTGTCCACGTTTTCTTGGAAAATAGGTGTCGTACCGTTCTTCTACCATTGATCGGTATTC
The DNA here is from genome assembly GCA_018340375.1 of Gonatopus flavifemur. Taxonomy (NCBI): domain Eukaryota; kingdom Metazoa; phylum Arthropoda; class Insecta; order Hymenoptera; family Dryinidae; genus Gonatopus; species Gonatopus flavifemur. The sequence goes on from JAFFJZ010000007.1 coordinate 22,585,066, forward strand.
GAGTGCGATGTCTCTGCATTCCTTCGATTCATTTCAATCACAGTGAATAATGACTAATCTTTAATCTTGACTTTGTCGTCATCAAAGCGATCAATTTTACATGCTTCATGTTTTTTTTTTTTTTTGAATGATAACAAAATTAATGCAATGTAATCTAACCCCTGACAAATGAGTTGTACATGGAAATTGATTTCAAAAAACAAATGTGCAATTATCGATAACATGTAGAAAAAATCTTATTCAGACCTAATGATAAGTATAAATATTTTTATGAAGCTTCATGAAACCTTCGATGAACCTTCAACGGACGTTCCTGAAAGTATTTCGGGATGGACATTTCAACGTTCGTAGAACCTTCGTCAAACGTTTGTGAATCTAAAAGTTAGAGATTCTAAAGAATGAAAAATAATATTCAAGTTTCATAAGGGAGTAATGATTTCAGTATGAATTATTTCCACGAACTCCACTATCTTTACAATACAGGAATTTCACCGTTATTGAATTAATATAATATTGAAGAAGATAAGAAGATGAAAAATTCCACGCATCTACAATGTTTCATGACATTCTCTAGATTTAAGGACGCCATCGTTATTGATTTCAAATTTAAATCCATGATATTTTCAAAGAGCTCGTCCCCCGGAAAGGAAAGGAATGCAGCGTCAAAGGAGGAGGAAACTCAGAACGACACTCCCAGACCCGTTGATGCAATCGATTTCTCCTTTCAAAGCATTCAATGGTATTTTCAAACCTGATTACCTGCTGACCTTTCAATATCCAGATGAGAATCGTACTCCTGTGATAACCAGCCTCAGTATGTTCAGCCCAGAGCTCAACGTTGTACAAACCGAGCCTTTCCCTACGTCGGCAGATATCACGCAAAGAAGATTTTATAAACTTGTTTTGGAAAAACCCAATTACGAAATGAAGATGGAATTGATTTTTGGTACCATCGAAGGTGAATTGTATTACCACGATATTTTTTACTTCCCGACAAATATTGAAGCAATTTATTCCAGTTGGGGATGATTTTGTCGTCTTATTCAATTTTTAAGGTGAAATTGGGAGCGTTACTTGGGAAGGCTATGACTTCAATACCGGGAGCATTGTAAATCGTGAGATATGTAACTGGAATTGGTCGAAGACCATACACGATGGTCCAGTCACGCACATCATCAGATCCAAATATCTACAAAACATTTTACTCACAATCGGGGGTACGATATTTGCCGTGTGGAAAGATAGTTTCCCCGAACCTTGTTTTATGAAGAAATCCAGTGTGAGGTAAGTTGGTTTATTTCAATTTCCTGACGCATTCCTTAGAATAAAAATGTGGATTTACGTTAAGTGAATGTGCATGATTTTTGGTGACAATTGTCCCCAGAGTGAAATGTACGACGGAAGACATTTAACTGTCTTGAGAGCTGTGTTTTCAGTATTTGCGTAACGGTGCTTTTAAGCTCGTTATTCGGCTTTATTCACAACACCCTTGATTTTGACGGGGCAATAACCACTCTGACACTCTAAAGATACCGACTTTTATGTCAAATAAAATCGCTCTTCCCATTTGTATATGAAATTACAATGTGCGATCTATGCTTGTGAACAAGGAATGAGTATGTATGATCCCTGACGTCTGACAATACATTGTTCTTGCTTTAATGATCCAACTTCATTCCGCATTTATCATAAACACAAATCCATGAATGTAATACATTTTATATGACATTTATGATTCCAGGTGCCATCTCAATAAACACCCTGTCTGAAACATGTCTCCAAATGCTGCATAAAACGTGTTTAAGATATCGTGTTTGATGGAATATTACTAGTTTCAATTGTATCTCAACTGGTATATCGACTTGGTTTCAATTCATTCAACTAATTTTTATCTAGCATATATTTTTCCCGAGCCAAAAATCTCCTGAAGGCTTTTCGCTCTCAATTTCCCAGTGGATAGAGTTTAGGGATAATATCTATGCAAAATTGGGACCCATCCATTAATCTCCTTGAACCCGGATATCTTTTTTACGACTCTATCCAAATTTATGAATTCGTGATGACTGGGTGAAGAACGTATACAATGAACTTACAATTTTCAGCCATATTAGTGGTATATAATCCACATTTCTACTCGCATTTGTTCATTTGATTCAATTATTCTGAGAAAAAATGACGGGAAGAACAGAAGAATGCCTCAATTATTGGTTTTTTCTGATATTCATGAAGTGACGATTTCTCTCCTGATAAACACACAAAAATATGTATATATATATACATCCACGAAATGTAATCCAACTTCAAATTACTGCACATAATTACAAACGTATGTTGGCGCGCATATAAATCCTATTTTCTGCGTTTCCCAAATGACTTCGAAGCGGACTCATTTCACAGCCAAATAACGGTAACCTTCCGCTTCTGCAATGATTACCGATAAAACAAATTAGTTATTTATGAGCCATTCTGCAAATACAAAACGGTTACTATAAATATAATGCAGTCATTTTCTAGGTACATTTTCATGACTTCGAATTCTGTCGAAATTCAATTTGAATTGAGATTTTTACTGTTAGATGGAGATCGAGCACTTTGCGGGTTTCTCACAGCTCAAAATCACCCTCGCGTTTTCCATAGCTACACGGAAAAAAAGAAATAGTTGCGGAAAGTCCTCAAATAGTCGATTTTCGACCATCTACTTAAGTGGTTGCTGCAGCTACTTGATAGTCAGGAGAAGTAACTCGATAGTTGCACTAACTAACGTAAATACCTGAGATATTTTGAATTAGTTGAGACCGTGAACGTGTTACTTGTCCTGACTACTAAGTAGCTGCAGCAACTACTTAAGTAGATGGTCGAAAATCGACTATTTGAGTAGTTGCTGCAACTATTCTTCTTTTTCCGTGTAGATTAAGGAAATTTTATGCAAAATGAAATTTCTACAGAATTATTGAATAACCCTAGTAGAAATCACTCTAGTCATTCTCTAGGCGATTACAAGGCCTTACGAGGCCTCGCAAGTCCCTCACAAGGACCTAGTGAGGCCTCGCAAGGCCTAGAGAATTACTAGAGTGATTTCTACCAGGGAATGTCTCTGTATAGGATCTCTGGGGCAGTTTCTGCACAATCCTTGTCTTATTACGTGGTAATTGTGAATCCTGTGCATTTACATCATGTAAAATGAAATTTTCATGATATAATGGATGGGAGACGCCGATTGATGAGACACAGTCAAACGAGTGAACGATTACCTTTTTGCAAGTAGAAATACACGAGCTTTTCTAGTCAGCGAAATGTCAATATTACGAGTTAACGAAGCATCGCCATGAATATACATAAACGTACGCTGGCCATAATAGCCGCATTTCATCCGCAGTAAAAATAACGAGCATACCTACTAGCCACGATAAATTGCTACGTTGCGCTACGTGTAATTGCCGCAATATAGAATTTCCTATGTATAGGTATATGTGATTGCAGTACGAGAGCTTCTGGTACTTCTCTACACATATCTCGTATGTACTAATACCACTAAAGGTTGATGTATTTATCTCATATACGTATATATTGAGTGCATTACAAATAATGTGTCTATATAAACCTAAAGATACAAACTATGCATGCATAGTGTTTACGATAGTGTGAACCAAACTTTCGACATGATCTGCATGACAATACTGTAAAGTCATAACTCAAGTTCTCATCGTTAACGGCAATTCTCTTTCCCTTCGGAGAGGGAATGAGAGAGTAGCCGTTTATAATGCAGCTTTCACGATGAAGTTGCATTCATCCTGAGTGTACGTGAAATTGGGATTATAACGAGGTGATTGTATTGACGAAATAGATTTTTCATGGAAGAGTAGGGACTTGGTCAGTAAAAGTTTCGTATGGCTCTACCTAGTCTGGTACTAAAGTATCAACCTAGGTGAGATAATGCTAGGTAGTCTAGGCCTACATTATGAAAAATATAAGGAGTTTGCTTTCACACCAGCAGTAGATTTCGTCCCCTAATCGTGGACAAATTGTTTTCTTTTCGTCAGAAATAAAAGGGGTCTTTTCTCCACTTTGAGAAATGGTTTCGCTTTGAGGAATTGAATCCTCTAGAAATGAGAAAAAAGTTCGCCAAAGAATTGAAGAATTCCCCAATTCCCCATCCATACACTGAGAAAAGTGAACTGTAACCATTACCATGCGAAAATAGTAGTTGAATGACAGAATCAAGTTATTTGGTATCCATCTTCATGTAAATGGTAACCATTCCCATGTGCATGAACATTGCTACGATTCTCTATAGTATCCGAAACCAAATTCGCGAAGTTGTCCCCCAATTACTATTTGTACATGGTAATCATTACATTCCACTTCTCTCAGTGTAAAGGAACTCCGTTATCACCATCTTTTGGGGGAAAACTCCACAATCAGTTTTTACAGTGTATGCAAGAAGTAGAATAAACTTTTCGCAGATCTCATTTAAGGTTTTGAAGTTTTTATTGGACTCTTCAAGAACTATTCGAAGCACTTCGAAGTTTACGGATGTTCATAAAACATGCTCAGAAATTTGCAGAACATTTCCACCATTTCTGATCCCTTTGTCACTCGCACTGTATGGTATAATTGTGAAATTTTTCCCTAAAAAATGGTGGCAGCAATCCATATAGAAATTTATCATTGGCACTAGCATGGTGCAACGTAGATAAAGTATGACCAAATCTTGGCAACCAAGCAAAAATCTTTTTAAGATTCATCTATGTGTTCTTCCAATAAAGTCCCATGACTGATGAGAAAATGACAATGAAATAGGAAAAAGTATTGAAACTTCTGACCTATTTTTGACTGTTTGATTCTTCATTCCCATAATATTGAGAAAAATAAATTTTTATGAGTAAATATCAGTGAACAGTATACCGTACATATCATGGAATTTTCTGAAGGTTTTAAATTGAGTTCTTCTATGCTTTTTTTTCATCTTTGCTGCAAGAAGATGATTAAGTCAGAAGTACAACACCCTAATTTACCTCTGACCTATTATTAAGGCCTTTCAGTAAAAAAGTAATTCTTGAGGGAAAGACATTTAATAGATTATATTAACAATAGATTGAAGAAAATAAGTGAAAAAACGATTTTCGATTTATCCATCATCAATTTTATTGGAAAATTCAAAAATAATAATTAGAATACTGTAACACAACAATCCAAAGGAAATAAACACAAATAAACATTTTTACTAACGATTCATTCTTTGGTTGCAGATATCCTAATAATACCAGTCTTTCTTAAGCATTGGAATATTAAACCGAAATAACATCAACTATAAGATATTTTTTGAATTAATAAATAATTGAAATGAAATGGCACGGTTCTAACAAAAATATTCCGAAAAAATAGGCCATACATTGACTGTTGAAGGAAGATATGAATAATGAGATCAAGTATCTAGAATAGTATTGATTGGAACTGAATAAATATGTTACATTACTAAAATTAAATAATTATATTTGAGAAACTGTTGAGTAATGAGTTTGAGAGACTATGGTCTCATGGTCAAAAGGTGGTTTCTTCGTTCAGCAATCGTATGATGACCTGAGTTTTGCAATCCAGAATATCGGTTCTTGATTGAAATTTATATTAAGAGGAAGGAAATAGTATAAAAGTGATGATGACCTCATTACAAAATCAATTTTATCCAACAATGAATAATTGTTGTATCTTTCACCAAGGCCAGAGATACAAAAGCATCTTTAGGTCAGAGGTACACGATGTAGACTTTTTCTATTCAACTGTCTATAAAAAATTTTGGGTTAGGAGAACCTTGATTTGGTTCTGGCACAAATAATATGACATGGATGCAACGATTCATTTGTTTTCAATCAACATTGAATATCTATAGATTGCTAAGCGTTGCCTGTAAACATCGCGCCAAGCTATATTCTATTGTCATAAGAATTTCTATACGGAAAGGTTTCTCTATGATAATTTGATGAATTCATTTCTACATTTTTAGAGGATTCAACAACCAAACGGCAAAATAATTCCTCTGAGTAGAGGAAAAATTCCTTATTTCTGATGGAAAAATTATTCCCAACCCAACGATTAGGAGACGAAATGTACCACTGGTATAGAGAAAAACTCCCCACATTCTTTACAGTGTGAGAACTTTTATTGCTTATTTTTTCATACATTCCATCAATATTAACCCTAGAACTACTGTATACATGGGTCTAGTGGACTGAGGGCGTTTTCTCAAATTCATGTCATTTTGCACTGCTCGGATTTTTGACTACCACAAACATGGGGAGAGAAAAACGTACGTCCGATTGGATTCTATTTTTATTCATCTAAGTATGGAGCTCACAGTTTGTTCTCCCGATTTTGATCCCATTGAAGGGAATCAAGCACGATCGTTAAGAATTACAGCACATTTCATCAGCCGGGTCCCGTGGACCCATGTATACAGTATGAGGGGTAAAAAATATGTATACAGTTCTAGGGTAAAGTAATTATCAAAATCCCTAAATTATTCAACAGCGAAGACGAAGAAAATATTGAGTATTTTATTCAAAATCCATATGAGGAATACTTTCTGCTGTTCATTTATGTATACTATAGTAAGGCGAGCCAAAATAAAAGTTTTCTCCCATCAATTTTGCTGGAATCTTGATCAAAGTTCACCCCCATTACCAGATCCATTTCAGTGAAATTACAATCGGGAATACCAATTGGTATAGAAAATAAAGGGAAATAACAAAAGGCGTACAAAATTTCCGCTCCAACGACTCAAACAGCTCCAGTAGGAAGAAAGAATGTATCTTATGCTTCACTGGAATTAATTTTTCAATTTTTTGAAATATCTTCCGTATGATTCATTAAATATCAGGATCACTAGCCTCTCTCACTTACAAGATGAAACGGCAAGTAATTCTTCTACAGTATTGAAAGATTCGCCATAAAAAAATCATGATTCATTCATGGATGAAATGGTTTGTAGTAAAAGCGGCTGTAAGTTCAAAGTGTTCAAGATGTTTCTTAGAATTTGTTGATGTAAGATTTCTTATCCTTGCGTATCTATCACGACAGTCAAATAATCCACAAAGCGAATTTTCTTGAACGTTGGACATTATATAACTGCTAAATTTTTATCAAAACTTTCAATTAGACAGACTATGGCAGAACTTTTGCATCACTTTCAGTAATCCCAGTTCTCATTGAAACTACCAGACAGATTTTGAATCTTAATGAGTCTACCCAACAAACACGGCGTCTACAAATTGACAAAATATGTCGCATAAGACGTCCCAAATAGACAATCCGATTTCTATAAGATGTCTGAAAATTTTGTAAGATATGTCAAAATTTTTTCTCAAAGAGATCTCTCAGATATCTTAAAGATATCGGACGCAACACTATTATATATCTTGATGATATCTGAAATGAGATCTTTCATACAAATAAAATATCATACACTTACTTGGTGAGTTTTTATCCCATGAACAGGTGAATTGCACCTTTGAATCCCTTGAATCCTAATATATAACATTTTTATATACAGGGTGGTCCATTTGAAGTGATATACAGGTTGGTTGAAAAGTTTCTGCGCTCGAAATGAAAGAATACTGTTTTTGTTACGAAATATATTTTTTTATTCAATATAATCTCCTAGAAGCTCAATACACTTGTTCCAATGATCTTCTAATAATTTTATCCCATCCTTATAATGGTTTTCCGGAAGCTCTGCAAAATAACCGTCTACGGCTGCTATGGCCTCTTCATTCGACGAAAAATGCTTTCCACGAAGGAATTGTTTGAGATTTCTGAAGAGATAGTAGTCGCTAGGAGCCAAATCTGGCGAATACGGTGGATGTCCAAACAATTCGTACTTGAGTTCTTTGAATTTAGCCATCGTCAAAACACTTTTGTGAGCAGGTGCATTATCTTGATGAAAAATGATTTTTTTCTTCTTTTCTCACGAATTTTTTCATCCAGCTGATCCAAAAGGCTGCAGTAATATTCGGAGTTGATTGTTATACCTTTCTGAAGATAATCAATGAACAAAATTCCTTTTGCATCCCAAAAACTGATGCCATAACCTTCTTTGCTGATCGTTGTGACTTCACCTGCTTTGGAGCTGAACAACCAGCTTCAGTCCGCTGTAAACGTTCTTATTTCAATTTAGGATCATGGTGGTAGATCCAAGTCTCATCCATAGTTATAAAACGACGCAAGAAGTCGGTTTTATTCTGCTTAAAACGCTCCAAATCACGCTGAGAAATTTGTTTTCGATCCAGTTTTTGTTGAATCGTTAACGTGTGCGGCACTAACTTTCCAAACAGTTTTTCCATACGTAATTCTTCAAGTAAAATATGGAGTACTCGTTCGTCTGAGATGCCTATGGCATTAGCAATTTCACGCTTAGTCAAACTTGGATCTTCACTAACCATATTATGTACATGCTCAATGATTTCTGCTGTGGTTGCAGTTTTTGGTCGTCCTCCGCGTGGATCGTCTTCAAGGCTAGTACGACCACGTTTGAATTCACCAGCCCAAAATTCAACGGTGCGTTTTGAAGGTGAGGACTCCTTATACACTTCTAACAATTGTTCACAAATTTTCTTTGCTTTTGAACCCTTCAAAGCAAAGAATCTAATGACTGCACGATATTCAATTTTTTCCATATTAAGAAAAATCAATGACACGTCAACTTCAAATGGCTTGTAAACAAAGAATGAATTGACAGAATGACTTGTAACTTTGCATGTGTTCTCAGGACAGATATACCAACTTGAGAAAAAAAAAGTTTTGAGCTAGCAGTGCTATCTCTTGGTGAGCGCAGGAACTTTTCAACCAACCTGTAGTCAAATATCTCGGAAACTAGTGGAGATGGAAAAAAATGTCCCAGATAAAAAGTTTAGGGTTCTAAGGGGGAAGTATGATGCTGACCTTGAAAAATCCCCCAGAGGTCATTTTGGAGGTCATTCAGGGCTCAAGATGGTTTTTCTAAATGGGATTCCCATTTTTTAATCATGGCATGGGAAAGTTGGTTTTAAACCCCTTACGAAACACTGGTCACGGACCTCTTTCCGCCCATCGGGGTGCAAGGTATGGACCGTCGAAGTTATTGATGAACTACTCTTAACGCTACCCAGGAACAACGACGTGGACGTGGTAGTTCTCTGTTCCCTCCAAAGTGCTTGATTATCGTGAGTCCTCTTGCCTTTCACATGAGTGGTGCTTGATGCTGTTACAATAATTGCTCGAAGTTACCCCCCTCTGCCTGGATACATAATTCTGGTATGTTGGCACAAACAGTGCGGATGCGATCGATCATGTCCTCCCTCATTTACAAAAAAACTTTCAAATTTTGGAACCCCACATGTAAGAGGCAAGGGGACTCACAATAATCAAGCACTCCGGGAGGAACAGAGAACTACTACGTCCACGTCGTTGTTCCTGGGTAGCGCTAAGAGTAGTTCATCAACAACTTCGACGGTCCATACCTTGCACCCCAATGGGCGGAAAGAGGTCCATGAACAGTGTTTCGTAAAGGGTTTAAAACCAGCTTTCCCATGCCATGACTAAAAAATGGGGCTCCTATTCAAAAAAACCATCTTGACCTCTAAATGGCCTTCAAAATGACCTCTGGGGGATTTTTCAAGGTCAGCATCATACTGACACCTTGGAACCCTAAACTTTTTATCTGAAACATTTTTTGCCATCTCCACTAGTTTCCGAGATATTTGACTATATCACTTCAAATGGACCACCCTGTATAAAATTCAACATTTGACACGTACTGCACGCAAGAGAATGAGGCAGAAAAGTGATGCGAAAGGCAAAGTCAGTGGACACCATCTTTTCAGAAATGAAGTTCTGAAAGATGTCTTATGGATGATATTTTAGGAACTCCGATGCAATCAATTTTTCAGATATATTTTAGATATCTTATACAAGCATCTATAAGATATCTTTCTGAAGATTTCTGATATACATCTATAAGACATCTTTTAGACACATCTTAAAGGTTTCTTTCATCGGATATCTTATACTCATCTTTAAGACCTCAGGGTTTACTCGGGTCTTTTAGAAATCTATGTATTAGATATCTCAAAGACATCTTATCTAACATTTTTCCTCAACTTTTAAACGTTATATTTGTTGGGTAGTTAGAAAAATTGATAAAAATTCTTCTCTCCTCACGCAGCATCACAATCCCAAAAGAACTCTTAAAGGATACAATCGAATCATATAATATTCCTAATAATTTTCTATCAGACCCTCATCAGGTTTCATTTCGGGTTTCCCTATTTCGCTCAATTTTATGGAAATTTTAATCGAACCCTATTGTACCCCTGCTTTACAACCGCATTTGAATCCTATTAGAGAAATCAGATAAATACATTGTAAGGGCCTCATAAGATTCTCCTTATTCACGGTTCCCGGATTCTAACCTGATCAGGACCTTATTGAGAAGAGGGAATGCCTGATCAAATTTCTACTAGGGGAAGGTCTGGAAGAATTCTTCTCCTCGTCAAGAAGTCTTTGAGAATTTTCAGAGAAGTCTTCAAAAATTCTAAAAAAGGCCTTGAGGAATCCTCAGCAGATTCTGAAAAGAATTCTTAGAGGACTCTTAGGATATTTTCCGATTTAACTATTTTATCCAGCTTTAGGGGTGCACACGAGACTCGCGTCAAGAACTTGGAAAATGATCTATATTCATCATTCTACTGTTTGTAAGACATGGTTTACTAAACTCAATTGAAGCTTCGCATCAGACGGAACAAATTCGTGACAGGTTTTGATCTTGCAAATGAAAATGATCAAGATCTATATCGAGATCTGCATTGAGCGTTGCACCGAGACGAGACGAGACTGACAAACGATACCGGAAGCATATCTTGGTTGATCTTGTTTATGAAATCGGAATGATCGATTATTCCGTTTCATTAGATACGAAGTCGGAATTCTGTGCGGTGGATACCTCATTGGAACACGTTTGAATTAAGATGATGTATTCTTTTTCAGTCTCGACGAGAATATCGTTTGCACCCCTATCCAGCTCGCCTAAAAACCTTGATGCATGGCTAATTGCTATAAAAACTAAAATAGTTTTAAGAATCTTCTGGAACAATTTTAAACAGAGCATGAGAAATTTCAAAAACATTATTGGAGAAATATTTCAAAATCCTATGAAAAAATCTTGAGGAGCCGCAAATATCAAAACGAACGTCAAATATTTCGCACTTCGCTGCAAGTTCGATAAATTGACTGAAGATGTGCATACAGAAGTATCCGAATATCTGTTTTGTAACATCTTTCGATATTTTTATGAATTCATATCGAATCTTCTTCAGTCCGATTCGAATCACTCACTTTGAATTTTCCAATGAATTTGTGACAAATTCTCTCATCTTTTCTAGAATATTCTTGGGATTTTCGGGTGAACTGAGAAGTTTTTAGAGTGGCTCGATGAATTTTTTTTTCGAAAATTTTCCAAGATTGTTTACAACCTCATATAGCATTCTTTAATGCTGACCTCTTATATGCTGCGGAAGTTTGAATCGTTTATCGAGACGCATTAATAATCGGATAACGGAATACTTAGCTTTTGAAGATCAAAAATTTTGCAATACATTTTTTGAATAACGTTCCCAGCGTTCAGGGGTTAATTCGAAAGGATAGAAAACAATGATCAATCAGGTTTCGAGAGTTTGAATTTTCGGTTAGTTCCTATCAACGATTCACTCTTCAAGAACATACCTTTTACAGAAGTCTTTGAGGAATACTCATTGACTCTCCCAGGATTTTTCATGAACTCTCTTAGGATTCTTGATGAACTCTTTTGGATTTCTTTGCGAACGGTTTGAAGATTCTTCAAGAGTTCTTTCGGACAAAACAAGACTTCCCTCTGGAATTCATTCTGAACTGACATCTCGGGGATTCTCTAAAAATTCCTTTTGAATTCTTTTGGACGAGTTATGGTGTTTTCTCAGAATTCTGGAATTATCAGACAATTCTTCCTGAACTCTTTTTGCTGTGTGGGTTATTTGCTTGAATAAATTGTGAACAATGATATATTACCTCATGAGACTTCAAGCTTCTTCACAACGCTCTCTAATTATAAATGACGCAATTCTAGAATTCGATATTAGAAACTGTGGGGGTTTTGAAGATTTTTCGAAAGAGATGATTTCAGTTATTGATAAAAGCATATAACTTTGTAACATTCATTTGCTTCCGTGTTTAAAATAAATCTAATTCATTCGTTTTTTCAAGTTAATTGATATCCAATTGAATTTAATTAGATCTGTACTCATCAAATTTCTAAATTTCATTGAATATAAGATTAGTTTGGGTTCAAGGCCGTTCGAAAGTAAGAAAAGAGAGACACTCTCTTTAATACTCGCAAAACAAACCTTTTCTAAGTTAACACGGAACGGTTATGCACCCTTGTGGTTGCTTTTCCAGTTCCAACCAGTGCTGCCAGAAATGAAGGAGCTCCAGCGTTTTACCCCCTCCATGTACCATCGCAGAGCACGCACGCTATAACTATATATATGACATCTATAGTTATAGCGTGCGTGCTTTGCAATGGTATATGGAGAGGGTAAAACGCTGGAGCTCCTTCATTTCTGGCAGCACTGGTTCCAACTATGCCTCCCGCCCTTTTCAATAAATATAATAAAACGATATAAACTTCAGGTATACGGCTTGTTCTTGGGGTACGTACCGTCCAACAGTCATTGTTCTAGCTCGTACCGACGGTTCGGTGGAAATTTGGGATCTGATCGTGAAAAGCCACGAGCCTTGTTTCATACAAAGTATTTCCGGCCGTCTGATATCAGGTATCTATACTCATCATCTTCCACTGGATCCTCAGTGTATCGCATTTTGCGATTACCATGGCGTTTTGAGAATGTTCACGGCACCAACGTCATTTCAAAAATATACCACGTCCGATATCCAATGGATGGAAAATTTCATTGAACAACAGATTGATAAGGTAATTTCAAGCCAAACCTCCGCTGTAAAAATTATGGAGAGTTTTTCCTCGCTTCAGAGCTGCATTTCATCTTCCAATCGCAGGAGAAATTGTTTATCCATCAGAAATATGGCAATTTTCTGCCACTTCGAGAAATTATTTCCCTTTTTAGGTGTTAAATTCTCCAAAAAGTGAGGAAAAAGTATTCTGTATTTATAATGTAATTTTGATGCCACCATTTTTTGATAAAATGTTGTGCAATTATTTTTTTACAGTATCGATCAAATCCTTTTTGTTACTTTTCCTTACAAAATTTAGTGGAACAAATCTTTAAAGTTGAATTTTAATCATTTCTCAACGCCTTTATATTGGGAGTACAAATTAATTCGGTCCGTTTTTTACAGTTAAAGATGCGTTTATTTCAGAAGAACATGAATTATCAAATTAATCAAAGTATTGTCCATCGCTGGCTATCACTTTTTCCCATCTTTCGGGTAATTTTCGAATCCCGTTACAGAAAAACGTCTCGTCTTTCGAGGTGGTCCAAGTGAGGAGCCAATTTTCGATTTCTTCGAACGAAGTGAACCGGTGGCCTGCCAAATCGTGCTGCATCTGTCGGAATGACCAGTAATCAGAAGGAGCAATGTCCAGTGAGTACGGCGGGTGCGGTAGAATATCCCACTTCAACGTTTCCAGATAATTTTTCACTACTTTTGCGACATGAGGCCGAGCGTTATCTTGTAAAAGAATAACTTTGTCATGTCTTTCCTTGTATTCCGGACGTTGTTCTCGTAACGCACGACTCAAACAAATCAATTGTAGCCTATACCGATCACCCGTAATAGAATCACCAGGTTTTAGCAACTCATAGTCTATAGCACCCTTTTGATCCCACCAGATACACAGCATGATCTTTGAACCATGAATATTCCTCCTTGGTGTCGATGTTGAAGTCGATGGCAACGATTGACCGGGCATAGCATAGTATTTTCTTTTCTTGGGGTTATCGTAGAATATCCATTTCTCATCTCCTGTCACAATCCGATGTAAGAACCCCTTTCTTCGTTGTCTTTGAATCAGCTGCTCGCAAGTGAAAAATCGCCGTTCAATGTCTCTAGGCTTTGAGTCATAAGGCACCCAATTGCCTTGCTTTTGAATCATGCCCATGGATTGTAATCGTACGGAAACTGCTTGTTGCGTAACTCCTAATGATTCCGCAAGCTCCTGTTGCGTTTGACTCGGATCTTCGTCGAATAAAGCCTCCAATTCCTCGTTTTCGAATTTTTGTGGTTGTCCTGAGCGAGGCTTGTCTTCGCCACTAAAATCGCCATTCTTAAAACGTCGAAAGCATTCCCTACATAATTTATCAGTTGGAGCATTGTCACCATAAACTTCCACAAGCATTCGATGGGCTTCAGCTGCACTTTTTTCCAATTAAAACAGAAAACTAGCACCTCTCGCAAATGCTGCTTAGTTAAAACGAAATTTGACATACTTCACTGAGTAAAAATCGGGATTCTGGAAGGAACTCGGAGTGATATCAACTGAATATTATTCACAGGTGTCTAACCTCTCTGAAACAATTGAAATCGGTTGTGACTATGAAACATTCATGAGAGCGAGAGTCATCTTTTCAAACTGGACCGAACTAATTTGTACTCCCAATAGTTGTAGAACAACAACAGCGTTAGGAAAAATTTCAACTGGGAAGTTGAGAAAATGTTGCTATGAATTTTTAAAGACACTCATGTTTTCATATCATGTACATTCAGTTTCAGTGAACATTCTCCCCTCCAAAATTTCAAACATTCACTATGTTCTGTAAATGATATCAGAAAGTTCTCTAATGCGTCGATAGTTAAATTAACTTATATCACTTTCTGATCAATTCCAGACCTCATAAGAAAGGCATCAAAAAGATTTCAGAAATCGACGCATTAGAGAACTTCCTGATATCATTGAGAGAACATAATGAATGTTTAAAATATTGAGGGAAAAAACCTTGATAACACACGAAAAAGTGTTTTTCAAAATCAAGAGTAGAATTCTTCAAGAACTCTTTTCGAACCAATGAATTCTTAAAGAGCTCTGGAGGAGTTCAATGTTTGGAACATTAACGAGTTCTTTGGGAATGCTGAAAGTATGGTTTTAGTACTCTCAAAGAACTCGTGAATGTCCCAAACATTGAACTCCTCCAGAGCTGTTTATGAATTCAGTAGATCGAAAAGAGTTCTTGAAGAATGCTATTCTTATTTTTGAAAGAGAATTCTTTGTGTGTTATCAGGGAATGTTCACTGGGATGGTTCGAAATTCGGTATGAACATACATGTTTTCCATTTACAACAAAGTACACGGAAAAAAGAAAACAGCAATGGTTACTGTGAATCACAAAAATACATTGAAACTCAAATTCATTCTATGCAGTACTGTGTTTCCCAATTCTCATTACTGTCCAGTCAGCGTTGACGCATTTCATTACAATACCCATCACTGTGATCGCGCTAATCCTCACTATCTAGCGTGTTTTCATTTGTTTTTCAACCGATCGCTGTCATTCACAGTAACCAGTAGTGTTTTCTTTTTTCCGTGTAGATAACTGATTCCAATACATGTGAATATAAACTGATTATGATTAACAAACAAACCTTCAATTGTGCGCTCTTATTGAGGGTTGTTGGTTTGTTTTGTGGTTGGAGCGTTGTTGATAGGAAGAAAGGAAAACAATGAATTTTGTCGATTATAACAATACAAAGTGCAAAATGAATGATATTTTATCATTCTCGTCATCGATGCGATACTATATAATATATCACATGAATAATCACTCGATATTTCGAAACACGCTATTCCTAACGCTTATCATAACAAGAACATTTTTTCATTCAATATCGAATTCAAGCGTGATGTTTTACATTTTTTCACATAGAAAATGACATTTGATAATTGGCAAGATGCGTGGCAGAAAACCAATCAGCAGATGGCCGTGGGAAAAGAGAAAGGGACAATTGAAAAGGCGGCAGAGGGAAAACATTCAAGGGAAGAAAGAATCCAAACAGAGATCGTTGAGACGGAAACAAGGATCAGAGGGAATAAAAGTGATATGGTGGTATGATGATTCTTTATTGGAAATCCGTTTATCCAATCATGAGTAATAAAATAACGAACACCGATACGGTTTGTAGAGCGTAGATTTTTCGTTAAGGATAAATATTTGTGGCCGAACAAATAAAGAAATATCAACGCATCCAACGACTGAATATTTGCAATTCGTTCGTGGATTTTAGATTTTACCTTTGATCGAGACTAATGGTTTGTTTAGCTATTTCATATGTTTGGAAAGGTACACATCATTACTCTTCGCCATGCGATTCAAACCACTCTATAATTACAGTTGAATCGTATCAAATGTTTGAAGATATCAACAAATTCAGCAATAATCGTTGTGAACTAGGTCCAATATAACTGTCATGTGTTGATATTTCGGTATATTAATCATTCGAACGAATTCGTGTATACGCATCCCGTACGAGGTTATTGAATTGTTCGAAGAATCAAATTTGTGAGGACAAAAGATGTTTTGAATTTAATTTGTAATCATTTTATCGGCTCATACGAGTTTTTAAACCGAATTGATTTTCTTACATCGTTTGGAATTCAATTTGAACTTGAGTTGTATTCAAATGAGGGAAGTGATATATTCAAATCATTTTCTGTGCGCATATTCAATTTCAATCTCCAGGAACATTAACCCATTTCGGCCAAAATGTTTCATCTTGTATTCGTTAAAAAATTAGATAAAATTGAATTTCAGTCAGAGAGTTACAATTTTTTCTCAAAAATACCCACACTGTAAATTCAAGTGTTCATTTTGATACACTGAAAATGTTGAGGCGTGCAGTCATTTTTTAAATGCTTAAAATTGTGTCAGGTACCCAAAAAATGGATGAAATGTTTCATTTTAAAACGTGTAATCTGAATTATCGACATATTTACACATTTTCAACTTCACAATTTGAATTCCTCGAGTGTATTAAAATAAAACATCTGAATTCGCAGTGCATGTATCAGTTCCTGCTCAAAATTCCAGATATAATCACGGAGAAAAATAGATACTAATGACAAGGATCTGAGGACAAGCATCTGGATTATACCAATTTTTCCTAGTCCCTAATATCCATATGCTAAGGAGTATAATCCAGATTATAAGGAGTATAATGCAGATTATAAGGAGTAATCAAAAGTTATCGAAGACTAGTATCCCAAGGGTATAATCTAGATGCTTATCCTCGTATACTAACACGTATAATATTTTTTATATCCATAAGTATCTATTTTTCTCCGTGATCCATTAGAAAAATGTTGCTGAAATTTATGCATTGAAAGAATTTCATTCGGAAAATTACCGTGAAATTTCAGTGATCGAGGGACCAATGGAAATTTTTTTGAATATCACCGTACATTCCGCAAAACTTGTGGAAAATATCACTCTCAACTGTTGAAAAAAATACACTCATTTTTACAAGCTGCACAGTAAGTTTTTGAAGAATTTCTACTTGTCCTTCGAATACTGAAATTTTACGGTAATTTTTACAACAAAATTATTTCAGTGTGAGATTTTTTTCGTATAAAATACAGTCAGAAAATAAACGACTCATTAATGAATAATGTTGGGCAGATTTTTAAACGCTGCGGTATAATTTTTTTTTCTAACTTGAGCTGAATTTCGGTATTGTCAATTTTCAGTTTTTCTTCATTCAATGGTATTCAATTTAATCTAATTTTAGAAAACCATAACAATCCATCAGCATAACACTCTCACAAATTCCTTGTAAAGCCAGGAAATATTATAGTGAAAATGATGAAATATAAACTTGTTTTTAAAGGCTCGCCAGCAAGATTTTCTGAGCCGGGCGAAATCGCGTTGGCGTGCAATGGAATTGGAAAGAATGCAACGTGTGATTTTAGAAAAGAAAGGTCTTTATGAAGAAGCTTTGCAGAAACAACGTGAACCTCTCATGAGGTTACAGCAAGAAGCCGCGAGGAAAACACGAAAGATTCAAGAGATTCTACAGTTGCAAGATAGGATCTTCGAAAAGGCTGTAGAATTCCTTTTTCCAGAGCAACATCGAGAGGGAGGTACTTTGATTCCCATGACGACAACTTTACCTCTCCTTGAGGAATATATGACGCAAGAACATCCTGTTATAGAGCCAGAAAAGGTAAAATTATTTCCGATATATAGTAATAAATTTTTGTCAGTTTGAGGACAATCGTAGAACTTTGATAATCATTCCTCAGATATATATATATATACATACATTTCGTTTCATTCCACGCTAGTCTTGGATAACAAAAAAAATACCAAAATCATAAAAGTTCACTTTTTATTTCAACAGAGGCAATTATTGTCATAAATCAACGATATTTCTCGATATATGATTCGAAATTGAAGATAATGTTTGATCCAAGCCATTATATCGAATAAAAATAAGAAAGAGAACAGTTCCGTAATGTAACGATGCACATTCCTAATTCATGGCACCTGAATATTGGACAAATTTGGGAATTCGAATCCACCAAAAATTAATTTCTCTCTTCATGGTAGTTTCTTGCAAAGGAAGGTCGTGTTACGTCAGGCAAAGTTTCTCTTCCGCAATTATCGTGTCGTTGCAGATAACGACGCTAAATAATTCGGAAAATTTCATCACTCACACGTAGATCGGAGGCGTGAAAAATTGAGACAAAAGGGAGAAGATATTCCTAAATGGAAAGAGAAAAATAGTTGACTCGAATATGAATCTACTAGCATCCAATAAAATTTTACTCGATTTAAGTGAATTTTATGTTAAATGAATAAAAGTTTATTTGGATGAAATACATTTCTTATTTGATTCAACTGAAACTCTAGTAGGTTCATATTCAGTTGATTCAAACAAAGTTTGGTCAATCCAAATAAATCCCAACACAAATTTCTCTCGGTGTAGTTTATAAGAAAGAAATTATTCTCCTGTAAAACTAAACCAATGTAATATGGAAGTGATTTGCATATCTATTTCATGAAACTTTTTATATGACTTCTTCTTCTTCTTCTTCTTCTTCTTCCAATACATAGGAAGGAGAATTCGAATTCTCAATCCCGAATTAATATACCATATCAAGAATCGATGAGTATTTTTTTTCCTTCAATATTGTACCTACGCGATCGACTTTCCTTACATAAACTAGGTCGTGTAATTCATCGATAATCTGATATCATGAAAAGCATTAATACCGTCGAGAATATTAACCGACAAACTGAAAAACGTTGAACAACGAATGATTGAAAACCAAAATTCAAAATCGATGAATTTCCTCAATTACTTGAATCTCGTTCGGATGGTGTAGTACAATCGGAATTCATCGGTGATGGAGTGGGCTCCAACATCGGAAGAAACAGGTCAAATCCCGCGCCAATTTTATTCGTAGATCACCCAAGTTATTTTTTTTCTGTTCCTCGAAAAACAAATTTCAATCATTCAAGAGAATTGAGCCCTTTTGTAGCATTCCATTTGCTATCGCAGCAATCTTGTTAGCTACACTGAGAAAAAATATAGTGGAGCCAACCGCATATGAGTTTGGATACGGCGAATCTCGCAGCGAGGCTGATTCAACTGAATATCGATTGAAGTAGATGCTCATTCGGTCATTTCAATCGATATTCAATTGAGTCAACCGCGTGGCGAGATTCGCCGTATATTTTTTCTCAGTGTATGACAGCAACTTTTTTTTTAGATGTGGCGACTTCTCTAGGAAAATTTGTTTGCTATACTGTATATAATATTGAAAAATTTTATATTTTAGTTCATTGTGTTGCTCTCTTAGCAATTCAATTGGCTGTGCCAGCGAATTTTTTGCTAGGTTAACTGAACAATTCGCTACTCTGTAAAAAATATCTCGATTTTCTACGTCAGTAAATTCTTTTTCTCCGTGTGAAGGAACTGAAATAGCACTACACCTACGTTTTAAAATAAATCCTTGAAGACTTTTTTTCAACACTGAAAATTCATCAAAAAATTCTTTACGAGTACAATACGAGCTATTGTGGTATTTTGATGAAGAAGTCAACTCCGTAAGAGCACGCAGATAACTGCGTGTTTCGATTACATTTACACTCAATCGATTTAGGACCAAATGAAACGCATAAATCTGTTCAAGGGTGAAGTGAAAAAACTAATCATATACTTTCGTGACTGCAACGATCATTGAAGCAATCAGTTATATTTTTGAGCTGGCAAATTATTTCTGCGGATATATATTACAATGTATAGACGATATAAAATTGTTTCTTCAAATGTAATATCCAACGGGATTATTTTGTTGACGGTTCGTGAGCAAATTATCGGTAACGTTTGTGCGATACACGCAATATTGTTCCATTCTTATTACCCGACGTTTCATTTCTACGCCTAATTCCAATGTTTTTCTCATTTTCATATTTCATTCTCATTGAATACCTTTCAGATAGTCTTGATACGTTTCTTTGTCATTTACAATGAACAATGCAAAAGTTTTTTGTTCTCCATAAATTATGGATATCATGGGATTTTGTTTTCGACGCGAAGTACAAAAAAACGAACCTTGAAGTTAATGTACATGCGCACGTGCAATTCTGTATATGCGATCGTGTGCAGTTCATAGCATGATATACTATGATGTATGGTATAGATGGATTGCAGATGCATCCAAATCTGTGTGTTAGCTTACAATCGTAGCGTGACATAGATTGCCTGTCTGGGTATTTTCATTCAAAATATACATAACGTCATGCACCCCAAAATACCATAGATTATTCTCACCTCGTAATTCTGATTTTAGAAAAGGCTTCCTTGGCCTTGCAAAATTTTATATTCTTCCCATATATTTGCTCACCTTTCCCTCACTTTTTCGTCAGAATATGGGAAAAAATATGGAAATTTTGCAAACCTGGAGAGATGAACAGGGAACTTTGCAACTGCTATTTTTGTATGGGAATGCATGAATATTTTCCAATTCGAAAGTGTTGATTTTCATCGCTTTTCTTCCTTTTTTTTTGTATGAAACGGTGGCTCATGTTTTTGTAAAAGCACTGGAGTTTTTCATTTCTTTAACTTCACACTAAAAAATAATTGAGGAACAAAAAATAGATATGGCTCCTCTATAGATGTGGAACATTTTACCATGATTTTGTATACTGCCTCCTCACTTTTTGAGTAATTTACCATCCAAAAGGTGGAATGCTTCTTCACGCAGAAAAGTGCCTTTTTGGAAAATAGCAGAGTTCACTATTTAATATAGCAACACATGTTTCTAATACACTCAGAGAACGAGTTGGTTGACGCAACAAAATCCTTTGATAAATACGAGCTGGCTAAATGGTATTATTGGTACATAAAAATGATTCGAATACAATCAACAAAAAGAATTCATCAAAATAATTTTTTTCGGCCAGCAAAATGATTTGAGATATCATTACACCACATGATCGTCGCAATGAAATAATTTGGTCGTATGAAAAAAATTATTTTGATGAATTCGAATCATTTTCATGCGCAAACAATATATTTAGCCGGCTCGTATTTATCAATAGATTTTGTTACGACGTCAAAACAGTTCTCTGAGTGTATGTTTTCAGTAGAATGAGCTATGTAATTTACTGATTATGTGATGTAAAATATTGAAAAGTGCATTGCCACGTAGTACCTTTATAAATAACTATGAGGGTTAGCAATTTCTGTAATTTCCATCGCTGAATTCCAATTTTATGTGCCCACAAATCAAAATGCGACGTGATATAATTCATATACTATTTCACATATCGGGGGCAGCTGTGCTACGTATGACAGCGAACTTGACTATTTTTTTAAGATCCCTTTTCTCCGTGTTCAAAGTAGAAAAAACATTACCCAGACAGCACAGATGATCATTTTGAATTCACAAAAACTTCTGAAAGTACTTCTTGAACAGTCCCCGTTATGACAATAAAAATGAATTCAATATGAACCCAATGAATTCAAAATGCATACACGTTGAACGCCTGAATAGTTCTTTATGAATTCGTGATATGAATTCTTTCTGAAGATTGAGTTATTCATCAAGAGTTCATTTTCAATTCAAACTATTCATAATGAATTCATGTTTACTGTCATAACGGGAGCTCTTTGCGGGGACTCTTGTGCTGTATGCCCAAACAGCACCGCAGTTCCTGATCCATTCATAAAGAATTCTTTATGAATTCTCATGGTTCTTAAGGTACTGGTTCTGAACCCAATCCCAAATGTTCCCTAGTAGAAATATAATCAGTTTTCCCTATTACTGATGAGGCATTGATGAGGAAACGCTAATCAGGGAAAACTGATCATTTATTTATTGGGAACTGATTTGTCTAATATGATTATTAAAATTCATATGAAACTGATCAAATTCTGACAAGTTATTGCCTTCCCAGCAAAAAATATCGGATTGAAATTCAAGAATTTGAATTCGAATTTTGGAGTTATGGAATTGATTTTACAGAAATTCTATTCACCTCTATTCTAATCTATTCTACAGTTGAATCGTATTCCAAATCTGGAATTCAAATTCAATTTTTCCAATGTAAAATTTAGAATAACAACTTCTATATAGTCAATGAATTACCTTGACGATATTGAATAAAAGATTTTCATTTCTGTTAGGAGAATTCAATACAGAATAGAATCTAAGAAAAAGTCTAGGAAAATTTTTCCTACGGGTTTTGCCGAAAATTTACGTTTTAATCCTTGGAAACATCTTAAACAAAAACATAAATTATTATTTGAGTGAAGAATCATCAATTTAGTGTTATAATTTCATATCTTCATCGACATAACCTGCATTTTTGTGGGTGATAAATGCTTCGTTAGTTACTCGCAAATAACTCATCAACTACCGATCAGTCCCTCATCAGTTACTCGCTCATATCTGCTCAGTTTCTTCAATCAGTTCCTGATCAGTCAGAGCGTTACACCCCTTGTCGGAAACTTGTAAGTTTCCTGATCAGTCCCTGATCAGTGAAATGGAAAACTGATCAGTGCCTCATCATTTGCTAGAGAAAATTTCTACTAGGGTTGTGCTGTCTGGATGGGTACTTATATATTTTTCATGGAAAACCGATTCTTCCACAATCGGGGTACGAAATCCATCATTTATGTGTTTTTCTACCGTGATATAGAACAATAAAGCGAATCGTTTTCTATGAGATTTATCACAAGCTTCATGGGATTCTACCGCAAAAGTCCTACAGATATTTGAAAAAGACGCATATTTTTTCAGAACAACCGTGACGATTTCGATAGGACGTCTACGATAAAATCCCATATACAGGCTGTGATAAATCCCATGAAACATGGTACGTTTAATCGTGCAATTACGATAGAAGTATGGGAATTTACGATTCAGAAACCACATTTAAAACGATAGAAAAACCTCTATCGTTTTCTTTGGGAAATTTTTAGCAGGAATCATTTGTATACCAAGCATCACTACATTACTTTCACATCACGTATAAAATATAATTCGGAGAAAGAGGCTGAAATACATCGATTGAATTCATCTTAAATTCTCAACTCATAATGAACTTCTTAGAGAGTAAATATGTGGAGATTCGTACACGCTACAGCACACACCCACCCTCACATGTGAAGTTTGATAATAATTTCTGTACACAATGCTATTTACTGGCCGAATTCTTCAAGCACGGCGTATGAGCGCATTCACTTGATACATACAAAACGATCCGTATATCATTCAAGAGAAACAACGGCATAATAATAGAAAAAAAAAATTCACAAATCATTCAAAAAGTATGCGTCGGAATTTCCCAGGGTATAGATTTTTTTTCCTGAAAGAAATGGTTGTTGAAAAAATTGACCGACTCTTTTACAAATTGCAAATACTTATCCAAAAGAAAACCGAAATGATAATTCAACTAGATGACGCAAACTCTACTAGAAATATCTTTAAAGTCATTCGGGTCAAGTGTGCGCACTTGAGCATTTAAAAAGATACCCAAATTAAATGATAGGGATGAAAGGAAAGTGAAAGAGTGTATGTGAAAAATGATTTATTCAAGTACTAATTAAATTGAATAATAATACATAAAAACTTGAAACTTGGGGACGCACATTTAATCCCTATTACGCGTAGGTAACGCACTTGTGCGGGGTAAGTATGCGCATTTGGAGGAAGTGTATGAATTTTTTTAGTAATAGTTTCAAACATCTTGAAATCGAATGAACTCAATAACACTTATAAATCTTTTCACTAAGCAATTACTTCTTCGGAAAAAATTGAAATGATCAGACAAAGTTATGTGAGACCAGATCTATAAGTGATTAGAGATCCATTCACTAATATAGTATCACATAGAATCAGTAGTCAATAAATTGACTTGAATTAGAATGAGTTGATATGAATTTTATGACAAATCATCTCAACAGTGACCACAGATAAACGGATTCCCTTCACAATAATATATTTCCGTGCACGCGCACACTTACTCCAGATAGACTTATTTTATAATCACTCGCATACTTTCACCGAATTCAGACATAATCTCGAATATTATGATGGACAATAAGATTAAATAGATTGGTAACATAAAAAGAAGTCAATTTCCTTTTGTGGCTCCCAGCAATACGTTGTGGCCATCTTCGCCGTGACAGCTAAAACTATTTTTGGAACGACTGATTCTCATTTTTTCTTCTTTCTAATAGATGGACTGCACTAGGTGGTTTTATCCTGTATGAATTATATGAAGCTGAGACTAGCAGCCGTAAAGCTAACAGCCGATTGTTGCAACTTTTGATTAACCGTTGTTGAAGCTTTTTTTATATCAGAAATCGATTGAGCAGCTTCCCAGTGATCACAGTTACGTAAATGTTACATCAAAGTTACATAACGTTAAGTAACCAGTTACGTAACTTAGGAGTCACATGTGAGTCACATGTGACTCACAATTTCCTACTCAATTACATAACTATGTGAGGAACAATGTTACATCACAGTTACGTAAATAAAAAGATTTTTTACGTGACCAGTGCATAAGTGTAACGTGATGGCGATGTCATGTCAATACTAAAGAATCATATAATCATCACATAAGAATTCCAATTCTTTCGTGATCACATCCCAGCAAATACTGAACGTAACATTAATGTAACTACCACGTACCCAGGTAACAACACAGCATGTTGAAGCGCTTAGAAAGCGCGTTGCTACTTGGATTAGCTATGAAACATATGGTAATAGGTTACTTTCGATATTCACTAGATATGTACCTGAAAAAAAACTCTTCTGAACACCCAACTATACAGAAATAGTTTGACATTTCCCAACTTATCCGACACTCCCCTTACTAATGCATAACATAAAAATAACAAGTTATGTTTTCTCAAAGTCACTTGCTTATGTAACTGATACATAACATAGAAGTAACAAATTGTTACAAAATATAAGCATAACATATTATATAATTGTTACATCACATATACGTAACAGAGTTACGTCACTTGTGATTTCTGTGTTATGTAACATTTACATATGGTGTTCACTGGGTTTCCACTACACTTTTCAGATGCTCAAATCCCTAATAAAAATTTTGTGTAAAAAGTTGTAGCAAACGGCTGCTAGCTCTACGACTGCCAGTTTCAGCCTCCTGTTAATCATTTTTCCCCCAGCATATCTGCAGGTTAATCACGTATGTTATTACTTCCTCGCCCCCTTTTCCAAAATAAAGGGGTGTGCACACTTACTCACTACGCATGGTTACCTCGAACGACTCTTATATATACAGGGCGTCCCATTTGAAACAGGACAGCTGAATAACTCTTCAGGGAATGGAGGGGGAGAAAAATTGTTCAGATAAAAGTTGTAGGGTTCGAAGGGGGCCATAAGATGGTGACCTTGAATTTGACCTTGAGGTTAATTTTGAGCATAATTGATGGTCAAAGTATGTTTTTTTAAATGGAAAACCCTACGTTCGACCTCAGAAATGGAAAGAGCGGAAAATTTTACGTCCGATTATGTCAACATATCAGGTCATTTCGAGGTCATTTGAAGGTCAAAAAACCATTTTCTATGGATTTTCACGGAAAAGCCTCAAACGAGTTGTTTCTCTGACCAAAGTTATCAAAGTTAAAGTGAAACCCCACGTTTCGACCTTGAATTCGACCTTGAGAACGATAATGAATGCCAAATTTGAAACAATAATTCAAAAATTATTCATTTTTCCAGTTCGTCGTTTTATAATTACAGATGGCACAAATCCGTTGACGGGTGAGGCACACTTATTGCAGGAGATGTTCGAATTGACCGCCAATCACTTCAATACATAACTCCAGCCGGCGTCGAAAGTTTCCAAGAACAGACTGAAAAACTTCTGCACGAATATTCGCAATTGCGTATCTGATGCGTTGTTGTAGATCCACAGGTGTTGTTGGTCGGTTGGTATAAACGACATTTTTTACGTAACCCCACAAATAAAAATCTAGAGGGGTGAGATCAGGAGATCTTGCCGGCCACAGTACAAATCCACCTCGACCAATCCAACGATTGGGGAAAAGGATATTTAGATAATCCCTCACACATCGAGCAAAGTGTGGTGGTGCACCGTCTTGCTGATACCACATCCTCTGCCTAGTTGCTAATGTCACATCTTCCATGAGAACTGGTAATTCATTCTGTAAAAACTGTAGATAATTAGGACCGTTAACAGTTCCATCAAAAAAATACGGCCCAATAACTTGATTGTCTAGAATTCCACACCAAACATTTATACTCCACCGATGCTGATGATCAACTTGTTGAGTCCAGTGCGAGTTTTGCGCTGACCAATAGTGGCTATTGTGACGATTTAACAAGCCAGTACTTTGAAACGTTGATTCATCACTGAAAAGAACATATCGAAAGAAATCGGGCGCTTCGTTCAACCTCTGTAAAGCCCAATGGCAAAAGTTAACCCGATTCTGCATATCTTGTTGAGATAATTCTTGGGTCAGTGTGATGTGGCACGGATGATATTGAGCAGCTTGTAGAATTCTGTGTGCCGTACTGCGTGGAATACCCAAATCGCGTTCAATATCACGTAAACTAACATGAGGATTCATGTGTATTATTGCTAAAACAGCAACGCATCGAGGGTCGTTAAAGTTGAAACCTTGATTGTTTCGGCGTTGACCAATCCTTCCTTGTCGACAATTTCTTTCAACTTGGCGAATGACTTCTGGAGAAGGATGATGCTGCCGATCTCCAAACCGCTCTCTGTACAATCGTGACGCTCTTTGATACACTCCGCGACACTCTCCCAAGATCATTGAAATATCAACACATTCGTTAGGTGAATAAACCATTTTGAACCCGCACTTACACCGTAAACGATGAAAACTTCTTAATGATCATTTTCGTACTGATATGAAGAATAAACTCTGAAGGTTAGTTCTGTTTACTTTCAATTCAAGGTCGAAACGTGGGGTTTCACTTTAACTTTAATAACTTTGGTCAGAGAAACAACTCGTTTGAGGCTTTTCCGTGAAAATCCATAGAAAATGGTTTTTTGACCTTCAAATGACCTCGAAATGACCTGATATGTTAACATATTCGGACGTAAAATTTTCCGCTCTTTCCATTTCTGAGGTCGAACGTAGGGTTTTCCATTTAAAAAAACATACTTTGACCATCAATTATGCTCAAAATTGACCTCAAGGTCAAATTCAAGGTCACCATCTTATGGCCCCCTTCGAACCCTACAACTTTTATCTGAACAATTTTTTTCCCCCTCCATTCCCTGAAGAGTTATTCAGCTGTCCTGTTTCAAATGGGACGCCTTGTATATATATACCTTTGTATCAATAATAAAAATTTAACATTATTCATTTTAGTGAATATTTTTCTTTTTATTCAAAGATTTAACTTTTCAGTACAAAATTACTGCGAAAACCGATGTGTTGTTGTGAGATGGTTTTGTAGTCACTTTCCAGAAATTTTTAAATGTTACTGTAATATATTCAAAAGATGAAAGTACGTTTTGATTCAAGACGTGACGTGTTTGATCAACAAACAACAATGTTTGGCAGTTGTATGTCGAAAAATAACCTCGAAAAACTATTTCCTCAACGTTGAGGACAGTGTTTCCACATGATCCCTCTTTCTAAGAGAATTGACCAATCACGACCTCGCATTAACTGGATAGCCCAATCAAATGAAGAGAGAAATTCCTTTGTGGAAACACTGGTTAAGGGGTCTTTCTGGTTAAGATTTTCAAGAACAATTTTTCTTGAAACATTTTTTTCTCAAAGACAAAATTGAGATATCGTTTTGAAAATTTGTAGGTATGTTTATTACACATTAAATATTACACAAAAATTTTTTCAGATAAATAAAAACTTTTTTTTCCGTTATACTATTTTAAACAGAAAAACACCAAAAAATGACGGTGGGAGTGATTTGGGGCCACCGGATGATCTAAAAAAAAAGAAATGGCAAATCATTCTTTGTTGGAGTGCCCATCGCATGAACTAGAATATTTTTTTCCATCAAAAAATGACAAAATGGCGGCGATTTTTCGAAAAAATCTATTTTTGAGGGTAGAAAATCGGACGCAAATCGGACAATTTTCGACTAATCAAGAAGATCCTAGTTCATGCGATAGCCACTTCAATGAAAAATAATTTGGCATTTTTTTGTTTTCTTCAGATCATCTGGTCGTCCTTAATCACTCCCACCGTCATTTCTTAGTGTTTTTTGTTGTTTATATTAGGATGACGGAAAAAACATTTGTTTGAATCTGAAAAAAAATTTTTTGTAATATTCAAGGTCCAATAAACATACCTACAAATTTTCGAAACGACATCTAAATTTTTTCTATGAAAAAAAAAAAATGAAAACAAAATGTATCCTCGAAAATCTTAACCAGAAAGACTCCTCGAAGTGATGAATACAAACAACGTATTGAAATGTATTTTGTGACATTTTAGAATAGAATTGAGGGAGATTCTAATCAACCATATGATTAGACATCATAACCATGAGCCATCTTTTCAAGTTGAATATGATAAACCACACCTCTCACATCTTATTTGAAAACAAACACATATTCAAACGTCAGTCTCGCGAAATAAAATATTGATGTTTCCAGTTAGAACAGTCAAGGTTTTGATTTTAATTACTCACACACATGTGATGTCTTATTCTGAGACATATATTCGACGGCAATTTTTGCGATGATTGAACCTTGAATAATGAAAAATCGAAAATTAACGAAGCAATCGGTAATTTTCCATTCAACTGATTTTTCACTTCCAGGATATCTTTGAAGCTTCGGAAGAAGATATTGTTTACGATTTCATGAAAGTACAAGCAGAAACAATGGCTAGTTTACGGCAACAACATTTTGAGAGGAAATTTGATTTGCGGCAAATCTTGAAAGAAGGAAAAGCAAGACGCATTGCGCTTAGCCCTCAAAAACTTAAATTCGAAAGGACCGAATTTACCTGAAAGACACACACGATTAGAAACTATGAAAAACTACTTTGAAAGTTTGCACCTGAAATCAAATTTTTATATTTTCACCTAATATGAAAATGAAACGTCTATTGTCTCAGACAAAATCATGCTGATCAACCTTAAGATTGTTGCACAAAATCCTCCGCTGAACTCAGCTCTCAATGAAGATCTCCGAAAGAACCGCTTTTCCACTGATCACAGTACTCAAATTCAACAGAATTTCCTCAAAATATATGTAGAAGTAGAATTGATTGTAATCACAAAGAAGAAAGTATTGCTGGCATATAGCAAACGTGTCATACTATAGCGCTTATAAATAACATTTTTTTGCAGTCATGAAGAAACTCAATATAATTATTAACGTCTCAGCCGTGAGTGTAAACATTGTTGTAAATACAATACACTCTCTTATAGGCGCTATAGCAACAAACCATTTTCCATCGTAACGATTTCAATCTCAAATAAATGTTTTATTATTATGAATAAAAAAAGTAATTCTTAATGTACTCAGCAATAACTCATTTACATAAAAAAAGTGAGGACGAATTTGTTTTAATGAAATCTAAAATACCATGTGCATTATGACATGTGAAAAAATTTCAAATGCAGATTATACGAAGCTCTCACGTTGAAATCTCCCTTACTATTACTTACGTGAGATACCGCATGGGCGAGAGCCGACAAATATAACGTCATAATAAGTTTTTTTACATCCTTTCGCTATTATCGCAAAGTTTAATTCTTGACATCCGAGTACGTATGAATTAATGTATTGTATTTTATGATAGAACGATAAAGATGTCTCTTTGATTCATATTTATGAAAGTAGTATGATATATGGGGGTTATAATTTAAGAGAACCAACCAAAAATGTAGTTCTCGATCGAACGAATGGATTCGTCGTATCGTTTTTCGTTAGAGTTATCGTTTTTTTGCGTATATTTTGTTTTATCTCATTCTCGCTTCAGTTCTTCTCTTGCATATAAATTCATATCTCACACATCAGATTTTGTTTCACATCGCGAAGTATGATATAGTATGTTTGATATTCGTTATATAGATCGACAGGAACATTCGTATGCATTCAAAATTTTATATGATTGCAGATATACTGTTCTTAATCTTAGGAACATTTATGTTCGAATAGTTTGATACATCAATTCAAACTGGATTCGGAACGTAATCTTAATTGAAAATCGAAACATAACAGAGTTCGATGAAACAACTGTATATGCTGAAGTTGAGAAAGAATCCTAAAAGCTGCAAGATTCGGTTTCTCATAGTGGGATATACGAGAAACACTTTAATATCTTACAAATTTATTGATATTGGAATGATATATAGATTGATGGGAAGAAAAACATTAAAGAAATTCATGAGGGGTGGAAAAACATGCTGCATAGAAGTTGAGTTCGTGCAAGGGATGGATTCAACCAAGATATATCTTGAGATATAAACATTTATTAAAAATGAAATATGGATGAAGAAAATAAACGGGGGGAATCAACATTCACGTGCAATCAAGAGATCGTAAAATATGTTGATTGGTGTGAGCATACATGGATTAAAAATTTTTTTTCGAAAAAAAGTAACCGGTGAAATAAATAGGAGCCGTCAACCTGAATAAAAATAAATGAATAACAGCTTTTTCATATCTCAATTCAATAATGAAAAGATTCTAGTAGATTAATTTTTGTGCTTTTCTACGCTTTCGATTACATCAAATTTTTTTTCGGAGAGTGAAAAGGATTCAAAAAGTACCTCTGGAAAATGCACAAATCATTTAGTTTGAAGGATTTCCTGTCATGTACACTGAGAAGAAGGATTCGTTGAATCAAATGAGATTTGTTTACAGTAAATAAATCGTATATTTGGATACGAGCAAAGAAATATTTACTAACATTTATTTTATCACATAGTTGTTGAATACACTACATATTTCTTTGAGTCAACTTCATACCGATGATGATTCGATAGATCTGAATTTGACAAGAATTCATATTCATTCACATCAACCTCAATCATTTTGAATCAAATGAATGATTTGGTTATAGTTAATAAATATGAATTTCTTGACTCAACAGAATGTTTGGTTATAATCAATATGTCTTATTTGTATAAAATGATACTTCTTGAAAATGCTGAACCAAATGCGTTGATTTGTCAGAAGCAAACCTTTTTCTCAGTGTAGTTTGAATATTTGTTGGTTTGAGTATTCAATAAATGAGAAATAACGACCCGAGAACAGGCAAATTCGATGGCATGCATGGTAAGGGGGTCGATCTTGTGCAGGGGCCAATACACTGCCAATGCACTGATATGGTAATATTAGACAATGCATTCGAAATAATAAATGACATGATAATTCAACACAATCGTCATTCCACTTATAGGAATTATATAATTGCAATATGATATATTAATCATTCCACTATGATTTGATTACACGGAGAGAATTTTGTAGTATAGATTACTACAATTATTTTGTAACGCTGAACTATACTGACACTCTGACTAAAATCACTGAACGTTTATTCAGAAATGCTTTGCATGCATCCCTTTTCACGATTAAGACATTGCAACCTTTCTTTGTTTTGTTTCCAATTTTACTATAATCTATCGTAATTTAAATCATTATCATCGCAATATTCCTCGTAATGTCAGTATGGTCCAGCTTTACAAAAACATAGTAATATTGAACACATTTTTTATGCAATGTATACTAGAAAATTTTCTCCGTGTAGATAACCATCATAACATCACCATAATTTTCATTAAGAATTTACATTTGGTTGCATACATTAAACCACCCATCATATTTAATGAGAAAAAATGGGAATCCTTCAAACTTTTCCAATCTCCTCTGTTCTTTTTTCCCTTCTTTTCCAGAGCAGTCCGCTTGAAGAAAAATAAATACATGTTGTACGCACTTCTCCTAATGAAAAATTTCTGATCCCAAAATTAGAATGATGCACCCTTCACGATATTTTGCCGAATTTAGAAATGAAAATGAATGATCTCAACATTAAAGCGTGCATTAGCGATTTTATTCAAACTTTCTCCAAAGAAAATTATTATAATATTTTATTGTCGCGCTCGCAATTAAATATTTCATTCAATTTTGTCAAAATATAGTTAGGAAAATATGCAAACCAACATTCATTGTCACAATATTCATATATTGAAAAAAAAAGTGTATTCTAAAACTTCTTCTACGATTAATACCATTCAAGTTTCAAAACATATTATTTCATAGACACGAATGTGAGGTGAGACAAAGTTATTCAGGAACCCTGTCGAGGTATTAGAAGTATTCATGTTTTCAAATTTATCAATGTCCGATTATGAGTTCGTTTCAATAAACGATTCAAACTTCAGCAATATCCACGAATAGTAAATTTTATTATTCTCAACATTCAATGAAATTCGTATAAAATGATGTTGTGTAACACAAATAATGACGTTGTAATAATGATCATGTGATAATCTTTTCAAGAAGTAACTGTCAAGGACTTAACTCAAGAATACAGCTCTCAATGGTATTGGATTCTCTTAACTTCATATGAAATATCATCAGTAAACAATTGGCACAATGTGAACAATGTTGAGACTGTATCCATTCAACATTTATAGAATATATCAGATCAATCTTCGATCAAGGATTCTTACACTGGAAGAATTTTGTTGTGAAAATTACCATGAAATTCCAGTAATCGAAGGACAAATAAAACCTTTTCAAAAAATTACTGTGCAGCCTATAAGAATGAGTGAGTTTTTAAACAGTTGAAAGCAGGGTTGTGAATAATGCATTGAGAAGATAATTGGATTAGCACTGGAATTAGAATTTTTTTTCATTTTCTAATCCCAAAAACTCGGGTTAAAAATAATTTTTCAATTTCTAACCCCACCATAAAGATTAAAAAGTGAAAAAAAATGGTTAATCCCGACATTGGAATTAAACAGTAATTTTTAAATCTTTAATCCCGACATTAGGATTGAAAAGTAATTTTTTCATTTTTAATCCTGACATTGGGATTGAAAAGTAATTTCTCAATTTTTAGTCCTGACTTCGGGATTAAAAAGTAATTTCTTAATTCTCAATCCCAACATGGGGTTCAAAAGTAGTTTCTTAATTTCTATCCCAATGTGAAGATCCTAAAATGGAAAAAAAAGTTTGATCCAAATCTTTGCATTGAGGAGATGATAATTATCATCATCATCATTATATATATATATATATATATATATATATAGCGGAGAAAATGTTCTCCGAGATCACGTATTTTTCAAGAAAAAGATAAAAATAAAATGTCCAATTGAGATCTTGGCATCAAAAAGTAACTTTCCAATTTTCAATCCCGACATTGGGATTGACCAATAATTTCTTAATTTCCAATCCCAACATTGGGATTAAAGAGTAATTTTCCAATTTTCAATCCCGACATTGGGGATGAAAAGTAATTTCTTTAATTCTCAATCCCCTCATCGGCATTGAAGAATAATTTATTCACTCCTCAATCCCAACATTTAAAATAAAAATTGAAAATTCAATGATGATTTCAAGATTTTTGAATTAAAAATTTCACAACCCTGATTGAAAGTGATATTTTCTATAAGTTCTACAAAATGCACAGTAATATTTTCAAACAATTCCTACTTGTCCCTCGATCAGTGAAATTTCACGGTAATTTTTCAAATAAAATTCTTTCTGTGTCTCAATTAAGATGGTATGAAATGGAAGTAAAACAATACAATAACACTTCACACGTTCAATGTGAAGAAACTGAAAATGTACCAATGGGATAATACGAAATTCTAGTTCATTTGTATTGAACGCACAGAAAAAATTGATTCACAAAAAATTTCCCGAAATTGAGTGATACAGGGACATGCACTGTGAAAGAATTCCTTGTGAAGATTCAGAAAATATCACTGTAATTCTTTACAGCCACTGTTTTCTAAATTTTCAGAGAAACTTTGTTAAATTTTTAGAATGAGCTCCGAAATTGAGCTGAAATTTCTTAAAATTCAATGAAATATATCTGAAAATTCAGAAAGAAGTGGCTGTAACAAATTACAATAAAATTTTCTGAGTTTCCAGAAGGAATTTTTTCAGTGTTATGGCATTCCCGCGAAATTCGAATCCGATTGACTTCATTTTACTTTACTACAGAGGAAAATAAATTCGAATGTTTTTTTTATCTCTACAAGTTGAATACTGTTCAGAAACATCTTTCTTGAATTTTCATCTGTGGTTGAGTAAAATGAAGTCAATCGGATTTTCAACTTCGCGGGAATGCGACATGGAGCAAAAGAATTCGCTGTGGTAACTAAGAATCTCAACTGTGGTAGCTACTTCGTGTATTTGATACTTGGATAGCTGAAGATATTGTTGTATGGACCAAAGTTTAACTACTATAGCAATAACATTTTTTGACACGACTCAAAAATAACTATCATAGCTAATGTTTAGCTATCCAAATATCAACCACATCATTTTTTTCCGCACCGAAAAAAAGAAGTGGTGAAATTTACATCTTGTGAAGTCAATATTGGGATGATTTAAAAAAAAACTCTGCCAATTGGCAGAGTTTGTGTTGAAAAAAAAATACATGTTTTCTTTCTCTCTCCCGTTTTTCTTAGAGAATCAGGTTGAAATTTATATAGGACTGCGATCAACACTGCATAAAGCTGTGGTGGAAATTTCATGACAGTTGGATGATAGAAACGGAAGTTATCCGCATGTTAACGAAATTTCCAAATTTTGTTTCGAAGCTCAGTGCTTACCACTTTCTTCCTTCAATTCCGATTTGTTTGAAATTCACACCATACAACCAACCCCCCGTAAACTGATTATACTACAAGTTTCATGGCATTTGGATGATACCGACATGGGAGCTTTCAAAATATTGTTAAATAATGTGAATTGCGAAACAAAAATTTTCCACAGTTTTCAATCGATTAGAATGAAACTCATATGGGGACACTATAGGATCATCACCAGAACGTGGTTCAAGTTTGATTGCAATCGGATAATAGGAAGCGGAAGAACGCGCGTCCGCAAAATCACGATATTTCGAAAAATTTCTTCTCCCCCCTCCCGTTCTTCTGTAACGATGAGGTTGGAACTTATATGGAACCACTATCAACACTGCACATGACTCTGGTGAAAATTTCATCACGATCGAATAATACGAACAAAAGATATACACGTTCGCAAATTTGTTATATACACACAGACAAAAAGGAACCTGATTTCCTTTTTTTGTTCCTCCCCCCAATTCCAATGTGCCTGAAATTTATATCATATAACTAACATCTCGTAAATCGAATATACTCAAAGTTCCAAGACATTCGGATAATATGGACATAGGGCAGACATGCTTTAAAAAAAATACAGATCCCAAGGAAAAATTTTCCACAGTTTTCATCCGAGTTGGATAAAACTTATATGGGACCACTATCGGGTCATTACTAAAACGTGGTTAAAGTTTGATCGGATTCGGATAATAGGAAGCAAAGATACACGCGTACGCAAAATGTTCATTTTTTGTCAGAGTTCTTCTCATCCACCCAATTCTTTTAAATGAATCAGGTTGAAACTTATATGGGACCCTAGTCCACAACTGTGATAAAAATTTCGAAACGATCGGATAAGCAGAACGGGAGATATGCGCGTACGAAACTTAGGGGGGGGGGGGCTAAAGCCACACACACACACACACACACAGACAGACAGACACGGTAACAACATTGTTCCCCGAGTTCTGAGGAACATTTTGGTCTAGGAGATTTTGAATTTCAAGACAAAAGCATTTTCGGCTCCTCCTAATCTCCTAGACCAAAATATTCCCCAGAATTCGGGGAACAATTTTGTTACCATGTCTGTCTGTCTGTCTGTCTGTGTGGCTGTAGCCCCCCCCCCCCTAAGTTTCGTACGCGCATATCTCCCGTTCTGCTTATCCGATCGTTTTGAAATTTTTATCACAATTGTGGACTAGGATGATAGTAGTCCCATATAAGTTTCAACCTGATTCATTCAGAAGAATTGAGTGGATGAGAAGAACTCTGACAAAAAATGAACATTTTGCGTACGCGTGTATCTTTGCTTCCTATTATCCGAATCCGATCAAACTTTAACCACGTTTTAGTCATGACCCGATAGTGGTCCCATATAAGTTTTATCCAAATCGGTTGAAAACTGTGGAAAATTTTTCTTTGGAATTTGTTTCGCGATTCACATTATTTGACAATATTTTGGAAGCATGGCTTCCCCATGTCGGTATCATCCAAATGTCATGAAACTTGTAGTATAATCAGTTTACGGGGGGTTAGTTGTATGGTGTGAATTTCAGACAAATCGGAATTGAAGGAAGAAAGTGGTGAGCACTGAGCTTCGAAACAAAATTTGGAAATTCCGTAAACATCGTTAACATGCGGATAACTTCCGTTTCTATCATCCAATTGTCATGAAATTTCCACTACAGCTTTATGCAGTGTTGATCGCAGTCCTATATAAATTTCAACCTGATTCTCTAAGAAAAACGGGAGAGAGGAAGAAAACATGTATTTTTTTTCAACACAAACGAGGAAGCCATGTGTCAATTGGCAGAGTTTTTTCTCCGTGCACTCATACGTTATATCGAACATGGTATTTTTCCCAATGGACAAAATTACCCAGTAAACGTCACGATGTGCACATAGTGCTGAATGGGTTTGCGTCACAAACGAACGCGTTCAATACACATGTCACTTTGTTTTTAGAACAATCGGTGCTACAAAACATCGTAACCAACACGATCGACTCTTTTTTAAATATGTAACATCGAAACATCATTAGATGATTCTCTCCGTGCATCTACGCTCAACTGTTGAGGATTTGTTGAAATTTCATAACTTTTTCAATCACATTTGTAACTGAAATCTCAAATTCTTGAAATCTGAATTGAAAATTCATCGACAAATAATTAGATTTTCAAATTTTCACTATATTATATCACACATTTATGTATAATTTCGTCACTGAAATTCCATACACATGTATCTTGAATTTTCAGTGACGTGATTGGAAATTGCTTCCGTTACGTGTATTTGAAATTTTGTCCTTCAAAGACGTATTCTTATATACACTCTAATTTGAAGAATACGTACTATTTGATATCGGAAAATTGATCCTATTCAAGTAGTACAGTTCACTCGATCCGTACCCAAGATAATGAGACGAATGTACGAATATTGTGTGATTGGAAATAGAAAGAGTCACTTGATAAAACATACGCTGCAATATGATAAGTTATTGAAAATCATATCAAATGCAAATTCATGGATCGAATGTTCGGATGATAGAACAATCGAAAAGATATTCTTCGAATAGATCGAATACAATTTGTAGTTTCAAAATTAATCAACATCAAATACCTCAACTACTACACATCGAGGAATGGAACTACTCTGCTCTTCAAACCGATCTTATGATCCCTCAAGAAAAAGATTTCTCAGCAAAAAGGCTTATCTCTGAACTCCCAAGTATCTTCACAAAAGAAACTATTGTGTGAATGTGGACTGGATTAGATAACATAATAACATAATAACACTTTAACAAACGATTTGACGTAAACGTTCGTCATCTCACTGTGCACAAAATCGAACAAAAGCGCATCATCACCTGTGAGATTCGTATGTAAGCAAGAACGTAAATATATTTACGCTCATGATATACACACACATATATAGCCATTTACCATTTTAATATTATGATCATTTGCAATTTTAATGTTCAACCTTGTCCTCTCATTTTCCACAACGATGCCCCGATATGATTCTCTTTCAAAACCCGATAGACTGCACCGAATGAACATTCCAAAAGTTAAAC
The DNA here is from genome assembly GCA_018340375.1 of Gonatopus flavifemur. Classification (NCBI taxonomy): domain Eukaryota; kingdom Metazoa; phylum Arthropoda; class Insecta; order Hymenoptera; family Dryinidae; genus Gonatopus; species Gonatopus flavifemur. Next base: position 22,623,447 of record JAFFJZ010000007.1, read on the forward strand.
CTTGATCGATCAAATTTCACAACAATTCCAGATTAATTGTGAGAGAAACATGAGGAATCACATTCCGTGGAACCAACCACTCCAACAATTTGTCTTCAAACAAACGAAGTAATGAAGTCTATTTCTTCATTTCAACTTGAACCGAAAATTAATTCCTCGTATATTAACGATCCGAAAAAATGTCGGCAGCGAAAAAACAAGATTACCTCCGATAATGCAAAGAGATGAAGAATCCACGTATAAAATCTTTTGATATTTATACTTTTTGTTTTCCTTTACTTTGGTCACTGTTATAAAAACAGCATTACGTAAAAGCGCTAGTCCCTGGTTACTTTTTTCACATCAAGATCGTGTCACTGTGGTACCGTCTATAACAAATGCTCATGTATCGATATGAGCGGAAGTCGATGTGAATATTCAATCTGTGGACTTTCACGCCGCGCGTAAGTGTGCGATGATGCGGGACATGCGTAGTGTTTATAAATGATAAATACGATTTTTCTAAATCTAATTCACCAAAAAGTGATGGGAAATTAATTGGAAAGTGATGAAATAAGTGAAAAAAACGTAATGGAAAATGACAATTCTACGCTGGACGGTACGTCAGTCGATGAAAGGGATGAATATTTGGCCAAATGGGAAATAGCGACTCTGACTGTTATATTAGCGATTACGTTGATTGGTAATACTTTGGTACTATTTTCTTTATATCTCAAAAGACATCGTGGACGACGGAAAAAATTCACTAGAATGCATTTTTTCGTGATGCATCTGAGTATCGCAGATTTATTGAGTGGAATTTTGAATGTTCTGCCACAACTCGTATGGGATATCACGTTCAGGTGAATATGTATTTTTTCATTTGATTACACAAATTTTTAAATAGCATGAAAAATATTTCAAACATTCTGTGAATGATAATATTCTATGGTCAAAAATTGTGTTTATATATATAATTTGACAAAAGGTTGTGAACTGAATTGAATTAAATAATGTTTTGTGAAGTAAACTACATAGTAGAAAATTTTGTATATTTTTAACACACGTGTATGTCCCAAACGATCCACTCAACATTTGTGTGAAATATTAACCCAAAGGAAGTGAGGAATTAACACAAAAGTGTTAAATTGACTTTGAAAATCTGTCAATTTGACACTCATCTGTGTTGATTTTTAATACGAATTTTGAGTGGACCATTTATAATAACACAAAATTTTTTACTGTGTAAACTGTGCACCAACAAATGAATTGATTATTCCAATTTCTAGATGAGATATAATGACATCTACCGAACGGCTGGAAATCATGATACATAAAATCCGGACCTATCAATTAAAAATAACAACGTTTTAAATCAACATGACAAAACATAAAAATCTCATCGCTATATCTTTAGTCTGTTTTTATGTTATTAAACCTTTTTTCTCCGTACGAGGATACTTCACAGGAATGAATTGGTAATCAATGAAGATGATTGTTTCATGAATTATGTGATTCGTTTACTGCTTATCAATTAAACGCACGTTGTGACATTAACGATCGGGAATAAATGCAAAAGCAACATTCAAAAGCGTTGGAAAAAATCGCATTTTGAAAAAATGTCACTCAGGTATTATCATTTTATTGTTCCAGTTCAATTTTTACGATCATCTTTTTCCAATTTATCTGTTGAGAGTTTTACGAGCAGTGTTGATTTATTACGCTTGAGAAAATAAATCTCCCTGATTGGAAAGCATTTAGTGCTGAATAATTCCAAAAGATCAACTATGAATGGAATGTGGAGTATCAGGATATCATATGTTACTGTATCTTTTTGGAAAAGTTTGTCATGGCATTTACAAATTTTTGTAATTTCAACCACTCCCATGTGTAGACATTTTCAAATGTTGTATTATACATAATTTATATATATTTCAATATAGTTCAAATATTATTATTTATATGTATTATACATAATTTTAAGAATTTTTCTACTTAAGCTGAGCAATATTGACAATTAATTTAGGCTCAATAAGAATAATATTGCACGGACATTAATTTCATTGATATCTCAGTCAGAAGTGTGGAAGAAGGTTCATGAAAGAATTGGACTCAATTTCTAGCAGGGACTGTAACGTTATTCACTTTCGTTACTCATTCTATATAAAAACATATAATAATATATATATATTGTACACAAATTAATATTTATTATATATATTTTATATTTAATGAGTAACGAAAGTGAATAACGTTACAGTCCCTGATTTCTAGAAACTTATAACATAACTTTTTCAGAACAGTGATGAAATTTTGAATAATTACACTAGTCAACAAATACTTCCTTTCTTCGAATTTGGAAACGGATTCAGAGTGAATATGATATGCTCACCCACGTACACTGAAAAAAAAGTTTTGGTAATGGTAACAAAAGTGTTTTGTTGTTTGATTTCTCATGACCATACTATATAATTTGGTCAAGGGACCCAAAAGGAGAAATCATTTTGTACCTCGAACTATACTGATTTCGATTGTTTGGTTAAGATCAAGTACATTTCTTGGTTACCCACATCCTTTGAAAAAAACATATTATTTGGTTGTTTTCACAAAACTCACGCGGGTTTGTTCCACAAACAAAATAATTTGGCATTTCATAATGACTTCATCTTTGTAGGGAAAATATTCTTTTGCATTTATGAAACGTCAATTCACATGAAAAGTTTTGTGTCGTGAATAAAATAATACATTCCTGCATGGAAGAATACTTTGATTTATTACAATCATATAAACTCGTGCACTGAGATGCATTGTTAATTGAATCTTATAAGGAGATGTCGCAAGAGCCCGGAGCTACTTTTCTATGAAAGTCATGTGTACATGTACCATAGATATTCGTGATGAAAATCATCCTCACTTCAATCCTAACACGGCTTAGTATTTGAAGTTCGAGTTTGAAACATGAACACAACTTGTTATATGCAAAGAAGGTCCCCCTATCCAAGTGATCGGCAGTGGCTTGAGTGATAGAGCCTCCGCCTCCAGTCCCGGAGACCTGTGTTCAAGTCTGCTGGTGGTGATGTTTGTTTTTCCAATCTGACCCATGATTTTCTCATCAGGACAAAATATTTTCAGTCTGCAGACGATATGATTTGGTTTCCCAAGCAAAATGTATTTACCCAGAAACCAAAGGTGAGCAACAAAGAAATAATATGGTTTTCAACAAAACGTTTGGTTGATCACATTTCAACAAAATTCTTTTGTTGAAACAACAAAAGTTTTGTTGTTTTAACAAAACATTTTTTTCGGTGTAGGACACAAGATCAGGAACATTCTCAGAATATCACAAATATCTCGCTCAGAACATTCTTTGCGGAACATTTCTCCAATATTGTATAGATATTGTGGACACAATCCCACACGGCACCACAGTACCAGAAGAATTCTTGGAGAATTCATACAGAACACAATCAGTTCAATAAGGATCCTCTATGAATTCTTTTGGGACTGTGACGCTGTGTGGGATATTCCATCACAAATATTTAGAGAATCTTCTAATCGAAATATTACACATACGATATTCTGCAGTGTTCTGAGAATCTATGATGCAGGATATTGTAAGTTTGTCGCAAATGAAATATTCTGGAAATATTTCAATAACAATGTTTCATATGGCAATGAGAATTGAGGTGCCGGAAAGAATAACTCGCTTAGCGCTCGAAAAGTCGTAGAAGTATTGCCCAAACCGTCAGGTCGAAGGTCGAAAACAAAAGTCGGAATTCGAAAATTGAAAAATACTTGGTGATAGGGCTCGAAAAATTGATGTCAGTGTCTCCTTACCATTTTTGGATAGGATGTATAGTTTTTGAGAAAAAAAATAAAAACTACACATTTTTTCGTACCAAAAATCAATGTTTTTCAACACTCAATTCGTTCGATCTCATTCATTTTTGAATGAATCGGAATGAATATTACGGATTTCGATTTGTAAAACTTCTCCGAAGATCATAATGTCGCGAAAGTTTTTGAAAGTTATTGAAAAATTGACAAATTTTTAATTCAAAGTGAAAATCACGTTTTTCATGCTTTGCATTAAACAAGGAGTGGAAGAAGTAAGAGCTACGAAAAACTTCCAAGGACAAAGTTGTTTGCTAGTGTATGGACTAACTTCATGGAGAATTTCAGATCGATTGGACTATTAATTTGCAAAATACAGCGATTTATTTATAATCACGTAACGGAAATCTGTTACAATTATATGTCGTTTACCGGCTGAATACTAGGGTCCGTAGGAAAGATTGTATTCGCTCAATTTTTTGATCTGAGTTTATGTTTTTAGGTCGCAGAATTCGAATACATATCCAAATATTTTTACATTTCATTTTCTCTATCCATGTTTTTGTTATAAACAGTTTCATTGAAGTTACAGAAACTCGCTTAGCGCTTGAAATCACGTAGAACAGTGATCATATTGGGCAGTAAAAGAAGGTCAAAACAAATAATAAACAAATTATATACATATTCAGATAGATATAATGGAAAAATTCTTTCAAGTAAAACTTCCCAACTTGAAATATATTTATCATGGTAAAACTTAAAAACTGAAAAACATTCTCGGTCATTTCAAACATTTCAGAAAAAGCTTCTGAAATGCATTTTTCAATCAGAAAAGTATTTTGAATCCTTTTTCGACAAAGAGAAATGTTTTTTGAATGCATTTGGTACATTTCAAATGTATTTGTAATACATCAAATATGAATTTTGTATACATTTTAAATACTTCTGTTCGAATGTATTTGGAAAGTGTTTTCTGTTTTATGGGTTACTCAGTAGTATACCGATTGTCACAGATCACGGGATTCAGTGGAGACTTTTTTTTTTCGACCCTCGACCTGACGGATTGGACAATACTTCTACGGCTTTTCGAGGGCTAAGCGAGTTATTCTTTCCAGCACCTCAATTTTCACCCATCTCCCCGAGTATACTTAGTAAAATTTACAAGTTCAGATCGAAAAAAATTGCTCTCCCACGACCTGTTCAATTTTCCTTTCAGATGATTCTGAATCGATTGGTCTATATTTCACGGAAATGAATTTCTCGAAAACTCATCGTGACAATGACGTTAAATGGCGCTTTGAGAGCATTATCGTCATCTCGGTAATCAGCTGATGTTTTAGAGGCTTTGTCTCCGATTCGGAAAACTAAGATTCAATCCTCTTATAATCGACATTTCAATAGAGATTTCTCTCTCAATTTCATCCAAATCAGATTCCGTGCAACATTGTTGAGAAATTCCACTTGTTTATTAGATGGTTTTCTTTATAAAATATCGCTGAGATAATCTCAGAAATATTTCATAATGTCTCCAGAATGTCACGAAGATGGTGATAATTCATTTAGGATTCACTCTGACAATATTCTTGAGATATTTCAGATGTAATATCCTGCCCTGGTGGAAACTTCCACTCCCCGGAAGCGAACTTTGAAACAAATGAAGCGTAAAAATGTTTCAATTTCCGCTTCTTTTACGCTTAAATACTGTTTCATTTACTCTCCCGCGTCGCTTCATACCCTTCTTACGCTCCCATTTTCACTAGGGTGGCCATGTCGTTGAGACATTCTGTGCTATGTGGGATTGAATACGAAAATAATGTCCAATTCCTTGAATTAGTTTTTTTTGTAACTTTTTATACATAAAATTCATCAATTATGGATCAATCCTTAGGAAACAAAGAAGAGAAATTGTTTTTGTTGTTCCGTGTTACCACACTGAGAACCCAATTGCTTCAATTAGAAGAAAATTTCTTCACTCTCATTCTGATAAATTTTATTCCCAATGGGAAGAATTTTTCACTGAATCGGAATTATATTCTTCGAATTTAAGAAGGAATATATCTGTGTTGACTTGAAAATTCTTTGTTTCATTCTGATGGAAACTTTTTTCATTGAGCTGAATTTTTTTCCATTGAAAAAAAAAAGATTGATTAGAATAAGGGACAAAAGAAATTTTCTTCTAGTTCAAGAAATTGAGTTCACAGTGCACTAAATTTTCCATCAAAATTTATTTGCAGTTATTGTGTAGTTTAGCGATTTCAGAACTGTGAATTCATATTTTGTGATATAAACAATCATACGAATGAAAGTAATTTAATGAGAGATTTTTAAATGAAATGGAATCATTTATCAAACTAATTTATCTTATGTTATTCAATGGAAATTTTAATCCGCTATCATGGTACACAAACCAAATTCGGACACGATCTGCACAGGTTTCACAGCTCATAATCAAGCGTAATAACGATTACTTGCTTCGAACACAAATAAATTTTGAATTTGATCCCAATTTCTCTAAAAATAACATAAGAAACTTATCGATTACTGGAATGTCATTGTTTCGATAACAATATACTATCGCAAAGAATTCATAAGAGCAGCAGAAAAAATTCTAATTTGAAATTCCAATAAATTCAATCCATTACTTTCCTTGAATACAATCACATATATCATCGCATATTCATGTGACACTACTAACAGTTGAGTACGTTCAAAACAATCTCAACAAAGATCATCGCATTCATTTTTTTCGAGATCACCATCGTTAAGTGTAGATCACATTTCTGAAGGTGACATTGCTGTCAATGAGTGGAGTGATATTGAAAAGAACTATTTTAGCATAGATTCTTCAATCGCATTCAAGTTCAAGGCAAACCTGAATTCGAATGCGCAATCATCCTACCAAACGTGAAATTAATCTCATCGTTCAATGGATATTATCAGGTCGTAAAATCTGTTTTTCCATTTCACTCACTCGTAGTTACTCGTGAAAATAAAAACCTCACCGGACTTGCATTCAGTAGCCAAACGAGGCACAATTAGTAAATCAATAATGAAATTGCTCTAATCAAAGATTTGAAGAAAAAAACAAACAAATAGGGAAGATCGAAGCAAGTTGATCTACTGAAATATATTTTTATTTACACTGAGAGAAAAATTAGTTGATTCCTAAGAACATGGTCATTTGGTCAGAGAATATATATTTCTTTCTTATCTAAAGGAGATACGTAATTGGGGTGAGAAAATTCTCTTCATATCACGTTGTATACCTTCAAACAGAGTCAGTGTTCTCTTCCATTGACTCAAGGAAATATCTCATTGGACTCGGTCGATCCAATATTTTCTTGGATGAGATTTTTTTTGCTCAGTGTACCTCTCGAAAATATAATTCTTCAATACTTATAAACTACTAGTGAAATCCAGAAATGTGTCATTAAGATCCAGAAATTTATTATGAAATTCAACTCTCAAATGCTGGAGCCTTTGAGTGGTGCATAATCGCGCGCATTTGCATAAAAATTCTTTATGTATCTCTTTATTACACATACGTTCATACATTCTATTCAAGCCAATTTTTTATGAAAAAAAAATGGAAATTCAAATTATAGTGACCTAATTGTTCATTATAAGGGGTTATAATAGTGTGAAAGGCTGGGAATCGAGGTGTTTTCCGGATTTTTTTTGTTGAAAAAACAGCTGCACGATTGACTTGAAAATTTTGTATGTTTATTAAATCAATTCCCAAAGATTTCATTGTGAATGAAAATTGGAAAATATTCATCAATTCATCACGAGATAATTCGACTCGCTTCACTTGATAATTGATACGATTGATTAAACACAAGAATGCGTTAATCAAAAATCTGAATTTGTTAATTATAAATACAAAAAAATGAGGTGCGAAAGATCTTAACGCGATCATCAAACAACTTATTTTCTTGGCCAACATTACTTTTACTATCGAAAAAAGTATAAAAAAACGCTACTATTTCACGAGCATAACGTCAATTTATAAAGATCCAGACTGATGACAAGTTGATGCGGCGGTCTAACGTGCTTCGATTGTAGGGAGGTAAAATGCCTTGATACTCTACTTGACTTCGTTAACGATACCTTGATTGGATTTTTGGACGGTACATAACACGCAGCATCGATGAATAAGTCTCCAACAATAACTTATCAGGATATTTATTCATAAGAACAAAAGAAATTTTGAACGAATAAATTGATTGAACATAAATCACAAAATCATATGCGTTGTAAAGATCGAGTGTTCGTTTATGTAGCGGCTTTTGTAATAAGCTGAACATGCAGCGAGACATTCATTCTTAGGTTTGTTGTGCTACCCATCGCTCAATGCCGTAAATGAACCGCCTGGGCCAACATGTCCCAATCTCCCCTAGTTTGTGAAACGTCGTGGAATTCCTCCGGTGTTTCTATAGAATATTTTATCAAAGGTACAAAGCCGTCGATAAATTAAAAGAGAATATTGCTGCCTAATTCCATTTTATATATAATCACAATAAGTCCAACCCTCCCTACGTAATTTACTACGTATATATCACATACTGCTTCACATACGCGAAGAAATTAATTACAAATGAAATTCAAATTCTGAATAAGATGTAAAATTCCTTTATAACTAGAGATGCAAATTTTAAGCTTCTTGACGTACTTTGATCGGTTCATACATGGAATTTGGAAACTTGTTTTATCCAACTAATTTACAAAAGCTAATAATTTATTGTATAATTTTGAAGGTTTGATTTTTGTGTCCAAAAGAGTATAGAAACGCTCAGGGCCGAAGAATAATTTGTAAACTATTTTATTGTTAGAAAAATTCGAGGTGTAAGAAATATATTCAAAACAAAACAGATTTTTTATGCGGTTTTCTGTAAGAAAAATAGAGCCTTACTGGATAATAGTGCAATTTCTGTTTATGAAGGTACTTTCACCGCACATTCCATTCCAGAATTCTACACTGCTAGTAAAACAAAAGCCATTATCTTTTTAATGCAAAATTTCGTATTATTTCCAACGATGTGGTTGAGAATTGTATGAAAATGATCACTATTTTAAATTGTTGATATCGATCAGTCGTCGTTTGCTATTGTTTGTGAATTATAATATATCGTCAAATTACACTGTTATCACACCTGTTCAACGATAATAAACTTCACCACTCAATAACAAGAAAATCGTTGAAATGGTTTTTATTGAATAGCTCTTAACCTATTCAACACATCTTGTAGAATGTCTTCATTCATAATTGACTTGACAATTTATTCGTATTTTATAGTTCAGAATATCTTTATCTACACTTTTTCCTTCGCTCCATCCTTCAATTCAAAAAATCAGGTTTCATATTTATACACAGATACATACGAAATATAATAAAGCGATAAAAAGAGCATTCAAATTTTTAAACAACTATTGCCCATATTAAAAGGATTCCGTTGTTCGTGGCACATTCATAAAAATTCATAAACATTTTTGAATCTTGACAAATTGTAATTTGGAATGACGAATAAACGAATATTTGAAAATATTCAAATTCTTCTATCAATGCATCAAGATTTTATGCAATTCATACCGCATGTCGGATCGATACAAATCTAAAAATGAATTTGATTCAAGTTTATCGGGGAAAAAATTGCCTATTGAGTGTGACACGATGAAATTATATACCTCAATTATACATTTTTCAACGAATTCGATTGTTATTAAGATCCCTGGACACCCTTTTTGATGCATTAAAAAAATTTTCCTGAATTTCCGTAGAGACTTTTTGATATCCAAAGGAGTCTTTGAACCGTTGAAAATATAAAATGAAAATATAATGTGCTGGAATTCAAAGAATCCAAAATCTCGGAATGAAACAGTGAAACACCCAAGCAGAAAAATTTTCAAAATTGAATATAATTCGATTTAGTTTATGGACAAGTTAAATATAAATTATATTCAATTTTGGGAATTTTTCAGCTGAGGTATGCGTATGTAATATAATTCAGATACCGATGAACATGAATTTTAAACATTATTCAGAAATTCACGAGATTTCTATTCAACGCAGTTTATTCCTTTCGAAGCGTTTTTCCTGTGTTTTTGTCCATTTAATTCCGTCTAGAAACATTACTCATTCAATAATCGGTGAACATTACAGTATCTCGTAAACGAAAAAAAAATTAATTCAAATCGATTCCTTTTTCCATGACGCGGAACGTAGTAAAAAAAGAATATGAAGGTCTGAGAAATTACATCGATATCGTTGGGACTTCGTCTTGAGATTGGAAAACTGAGTTACGTCGTTGAATGTGTGTCGTTATGTATGTATATCGTTTCAGATCTTTTATCAAATCATGTTCAAATGATAATTGATAATTTGAACAAAGATATGCAATGCTCTGATGTAATTCATTGAACATCGTCCTCAATTTGATTCTCATTAAAGATTTGTATTGAATATCATTAAACGCGTTAATGTAGAATGATTCAATCAACACCCATTATCGCTATTATTAACTAGTATTGCATCCATTCGTACTTCAGGGTTGAATAATTTAAATACGTAACATTTATATAGATCGAGTTAAAACACCCAAGATAAGAATACTAACTCTTACTATAAAACTTCCAATTTAGAATGATATCTACAACATGACATTATTTTATATGAAACACTCATATGTAAATCTCATAAAGTAGACGGTACAGATTTGCACTGAGTATAGATACTCAAATTTTCCGTCATAATGAGTTCACATGTTTATTAAAATGTCGCAAAACCCCCACTATTCTTTGTTTTTGTGTCCCGTATGAGAATATGTTAGTTTTTCATGTTTTAACCCTTGTTTACTACACTGGGGTAAAACCCACCCCAGTCCCATTCTACCTAAATTTCAACACTACAAGAATTGATGTCTCATTTTAAGATATTCTTGTAGTCACTTTTCAAACATTTTGAAATCTTACTGTGACCATATTCGAAATACAAAATTACCTGTTGATTCAAGACATGACGTGTTTGATTAGCAAACAGCAGTGTTTGAAGGTTGTATTTAGAAACCATGGATCAAAGAATACTCCGGATGGTGCCTAAAGCTCCACTTTAGGCGAGAGGTGCCTCCGTACAAATGGAATGAGAATCAGGCGGTCGCTACATGGAGCGGCAAATTAACATATTGATCAGAGAGAGCAATATCGCCACCTCAGAGCATATACTACTGGAGCAAGCATTGCCTATAATTTCAATAGAAATAAATGTGGTCGAATTATGAGAGAGAGAAAGAGACCCGCCTTTCAAGCAGTTGTCTCTCTTTGTATCCAATGAAATTTAAACAGAAATAGCACTGCCTGAGAGTCGGAACTTTCATTCTATCTTCAATTTAAATTTACCACACTTCTCCGTACACGGAGAAGAATAAAGTTTTACAAATTACTACATTCCTACTGAATTGGCAGGATAAGAGAAAATATCACTGTTATTGATATAAAGAAGTGTAGTAGAAATGTGTAATTTATCATGCAGGAGTTTGCACGCTCATACTAAAGAATATTTTGTTAATCATCCGTTTTTACTACACTGTCTATCAATAACAGTCATATTTTCTTATATCCTGCCAACTTGGTAGAAATGTAGTAATTTTCAAGAATTTTTTTTTCTCCGTGTAGCGTTTTCCGAGAAAAAAAGATTAAATCTAATGAGATCTGAGTAGATCTCATCAGATCTCAATTTTGGCAAAAATCTCTACAAATCTGTTCATATCTACTTACATCTGAACATATCAATTTGGGCAACAATCTTCGGAGTTTTCTAATATCCGCTCACTCCCAAAGGTTCCAATTTTGCAAGAAATCCAAAAATATAGGAACATTCGGAAAGATTTCTGTAGATCTCTGTGGATCTCCGTAGATCTCTTCTTGCCAAAATTTAGATCTGAAGAGATCTACATATATCTCAAGAGATCTACCTATATCTCAGTAGATCTAATCTTTTTTTCTCAGATTGCTCGCTCCAGTAGCATATGCTCTAAGATTGCCACTCAATGAGGCGATCTGATCCCCCTTCAGTCTGTGCGAAGAAGATACCGCACCTATGTGCACCATCCAGAGCATCCTTATTAATAATAATAGTAATTACTATTCTCTGGTGAAAATCAGCATATGGAGCGACCCCTGTCCAAAAAATCCGATAGATTCCAATGAATTGCGATAGGTGCTGTGACAAAAACCAAATAAAAACCGATAAGTTATTTTGTTCCTATCAGTATATTTATCAGGTATTATCGATCATACCGATAAAAGCCAATATAACATTGAATTCGAAATAGAATTTCATGGGAGCCCTCAGGTACTTAAGGTGGTACTAGTGGCGTGGCAGCAGCCCAATCGTTTCTAACAAACTACGGGCAAACATTCCATACTTATTAAAATATCGCTCTATACAACACTTCTACTTGCATCAGAGCAGTGGTGTACAGGGCGATAATTTGATTCAAATGAAGCGTTTAGCCGTAGTTTGTCATAAACAATTTGGCTGCTGCCATGCCGCTAGTATCGTCTTGAAAAGTATGAATATTCAATAGTTCATTTGCTATAACAACACTGTAAAAAAAACTTGAGGAAAATTCCAGTACCGTACTGGAAGTAATTAACCTGTACATTTGTACTGCAAATTTACATTCAAATCATGAAGAATCTAGTACACGTATCAGAAAATTCTTGTATTTATACTGGAAAATTGAAGTACAAAACATGAATTTCCATGTAAAATACGGGAAAATTTCGATACAGCAGGAATTTTCTTGTACGGAAGCTGAAAAATTCGTCATGAACAGAAATTTTCCAGTTCCTGGGTACCGGGAAATTCCAGTTTTTTTTAACAATGAATTTCTGTCGCTGGGGTGGGAATCACCCCAGTGTGACGAGTATATGTGATTCCTCAGTGGTAAACACACTGAGAACCCAATTTCTTAAATTGAAAGAAAATTTTGTTGCCCTCATTCTGATAAATCTTGAAGGATTAATTTGCAAAGGTCGCTCAAAATTTATGAACATTGTTTAATTCATTACTTTTGATGATTTTGAGCGGCCTTTGAAAATTCATATCAACATTCACGATGTACTATTACTTTCAATCAGCATTATGAGCATTCCGAAGTTCCAAGAAATCCCAAATCTCTCCCCCTCACTTTTCTCAAAAACGACTTGATCAATCGAAAAATAATGAGTTCATGCATCTCCTCCATGATTCATAGAAGATGCATCGACTCATTATTTTGCGATGTAATCAGTCGTTTTCGTAAAAAATCGGGGGAGAGATTTGAGATTTCTTGAGATTTTTGAATGCCCTTGATGGAAAAAATACACCACGAGATGAGGAGAAATTTAATACATCGCAGAAATATGAATTTCCCTAATAAATAAATTGAATCAATTAAAAAAATCGAATCAATCAAAGTAATTAAAATTTAATTTAATTATTTAACTCAATTGATTAGTTGATTTTATAAATTTGAGGAATTAGAATTTCTTTTATAATTTTCGAGTTTTTGTTCGAAAACATTGAAAGCAATGAATTAGAAAATGTTCAAGAATTCTGAGCGACCTTTAACAATAAATATTTTGAGCTGTAACATAACTCTGCGGAGGTTGCTATTGCTTGTGAGTACTGCATTTTACCAAAACGACAAAAAGAATTGAAGAATAAGAAAATGATTTTCGACTATTTTGAGAATTTTTAAAATCCTTGAACGATCCGTAAAACATTTTTGTTCAAGCTGATCTTGGGAGAGAACTCTTGGAACATAAAAGACTAACACGAAGAAAAACAATAGTCGGTTTTTTGCACCACTCTAATGTTTATGGATATATCTAAAGTCGAATAATTCTCCAGTATGCACCCAGACAGCACCGAAAGTTCTCGGGACGTTTTAGAAACGTGTCCATAGTTTTCGAGATTTGATTCTGAAAACATCATGTTCTAGATGTTTTGAAAACGTTTTTTTTTCATGCATTCCGCAAGATTTTGAAAATGTTATTCTCATGTTCTTAGGTCATTTTTGAAACGTTTCTGAAATATTAAACCAAATGGGTATTCGTAATATGTTTGCATGATACTTTGAAATGAGACTGGAAACATCAACTTCAATATAATTTATGCACAATTATATTTAATCAAATCATCATAGAGAATTGAAGGATTGTTTTGAAAATTTTATAATTTTCTCTATTTCTTTAACATGTATAAATAATGAATCTTTGAAAAATAATAAAAATCATGGATTTGAGCATTTTGATGTGTTAGTGCGTAATAGAATTGTGAAAGTAATCATTCAACATATCCTAACCTAAATTTGAAAATTCACATAACTTGCTTGGTTATCAACTGATGTAAAATTCATTTTTATTACATAGAAAATATAAAATCCATGCAATTCCTTTCATTTGAAAGATTTAATTACACATATTTACATAACATGAAATTTTTATATCCAAATTGACAAATCAAATGCCATAACCAAGAATTTAATTTGATCAAAACTGCACTTTATTCAATAAAAAATCAGCTCACTTTCACTTAAACTCGCTCAACATTCAAATATTTCACGTAAATAGTTCAATATCATTAAATTCTCACGTTCCGAATGATATCATTGCAGGACTTTTTTGTGGACATCTGTGTGACACCTTGCTATGTTTTGAAAATATGTTTGGAATATTCCAATTCTCCAAGGAATAATATGAATTTTAGTGACTGAAAAAGACGAGGGAATCATTCATGCGACGTTTTCAAAACATTCACAATAAAATGTTTCCATCACCTCCCACGAGAACGAAAATAAAACGTTCTAGGACATTTTCACGTTTTCAAAACATACATGTGACATTTTGAAAACATCCTGGGACGTTTTTGGCATGTTTTCTATGTCACCAACCACGTTTTGAGAATGTTTTCAAAACGTCCCAGTGCTGTCTGGGGCGCATGTGTTAATTTCATATATATCCTTTTCTCTGAATGTGAGTTTTGAGGATCTCAATCTCATACTCTCACCGAGAACTACCCTATTGCTCCTGAAATATCGATCTCGCCTCAAGCTTGAGTTCAATCAGTTCTGAGACGCTTTGAATTAATGGAATTCCTATTTCGTTACTCGCATATGGATGTAGTCGGTCTCAAGTGTACGGGAGTGATTATTTTTGAATTTTCCTCATTATTCTTTCAGAGAAAATGCATAACGTTATATATATATAAATCAAAAAAAATATGTTCTCAAGTAAAATTCCACTTACTTACAATGTTGTGGAAATTTGAATCGTTTATAGAAACGAAACGAAAATTCAAACTCACAAAACCTGACAAATTATCGGTATTTATCCCCAGATTTCAACTTCTTGAAATTGCAAACATAGTTTAAAGTTGCACTGCAAGATTTTTTGGTTTATAATATCTGAATATTGTGTTATTCGAGTACTAATTCGTTTCAATAAACGATTCAAACTTCAGCAACATTACTTACACATAATTTATATAAGAATCATATGAATTATATGAAAATTATGTACAATCCTTACTAGAAAAATAAGTTCATAGAACTTTTATTGAATTCATACATAATTCTTATACATTGCATAAAATCATTTGTGACGTGATTGTATATAACCTATGAAAAGAAAATTTTTCCAAATAAGCACATGTTTATCAGAATATTCTTCAGTAATTATGTTTTAACTCTAAATTAATTCCAAATTAACGATCATTAATCACCTTTTGAATACACCAAATATATCAATACATCAGGTTGATCAAATACTGCACATACTATACCCCATAAAAATACGTTTCCAATGTTCCTGCTGTATATTTCAATTTGATATCCACTCCAAATAAATTCAATTCATAATTTGCAAATTTTCCCCAACAAAGGCCACATTACGTCGGAAAAAGGGAGTAGTTTATATTCAAGCGAATACGATTTCTCAATTCCGCAATGCAAATAACAATCTATTTCCTGTTTTTTGAAATTGTGATTCATTCAAACAATGCTCATGAAATTCCAATATACTTAATTCATTTAAAAGCAATGGGATTGGAATCGAATCTACATTTGAATAACTTTGCGTAGAATAAGTGAGAAGTGAGGCATATTGAAAATACCGTAGGAGCTGCGAAAGAATGTTGACTAATTGTATGGCATAAAATATACTCCTTCATTTTTCTCCGTGCAGCATCGTGAATTTGGAAAACAGTGTTCAAACCGATAGCAAATATTTTATCGTTTTCTATGGGGAATTCTCAACAGGAATAAAAACTTGAAAAATTTTGATAAAAAGATTTGCCAATAAGCTTGGGTTTGTTCTGTACGATGAGTGACAAAGCAAGAATACATTTTAGTAATTGAATAACACAATATGAACACCGAGATTGTGAAAACAAACAAATCTTACAAAGGTTTATGAGATTTCTCAAGGGAGTCATGAAGACAATGTTTGAGGTACTTTAGCGTATCTAAAATTTCTTCTTTCTCAAGTGAAATTGTCTCGATGTAATGTCTTTTCAAATTATAAAATACTCTGAGATCTTATCGCGTCATGTCATATGAATGTACAAACGTGAAATCATGAATTAATACGGACAGCTAAAATCATCAGGAGTCTCATAAAAATAATTAATTTAATAGGACCTCCAGCTCGATGATAAATATTTCATGAATTAGTTTTGTGTTTTACAACTCCATATTATTACACCACATTGAAGCTTCCACGAATGAGATATACCTTACATGCAATAGGATCAATGATCCTCATTATTTCTAATTGAAATTGGTACATAATGGGAACTAATTATACGTTATCGATACGTTGTGTGCACAATTTCACTAAAAGATTAAATTATGTATATTTTCATTATCATTTCAAAATATTCAATCCAATTACGGTTTTTCATTAAGGAGAATAGAGAAATCAATAAAAAGTTGTTTTCGATAATTTTAACAATGATGACTTTATAAAATGAACAACATATCATATCGTGAATAATTATGAACACAAACGAACTTATTGATTTTTAATCAACAAAATGCAAGTCTTTTGTAATTATGAAATTGATTGAATACCGTCATTTTGAATATGTTCTCATGCTGCGATAAAATGTATACCTTTGTATACAACTGAATTAATTTTTTGCCATTTACATTGAATAAAAATCTCAAAGAACTGACTCTTTAAGGATTGACAGAAAACTATAAGACATTGAATGAATAATGATAGATTTCCAGGTGGTCCAATACTTTGCAAGGTAGTCAAGTTCGGGCAGCCTCTTGGTTCTTACCTGAGTTCTTACGTACTAACGGCAACTGCGATCGATAGGTACCATGCTATCTGTCACCCCCTTAGTTACTGTGGCATCACGTCCAGAAGATCCAGGATTATGGTTTATTGCGCTTGGGTTGTCGCTCTCCTACTGTGTTTGCCGCAGGTACATTTCAAGACTGAAAAAAAAAATTGATGCGTTACCGGTTAATGAAAATGTACAACCTTCTACTACGACATCGCTGTAAGACCAGTCATAAAAAAAAGTATACCAAGCAACCCTCCACATTATTTTGAATCACCATAATACTATCAAAATGATGTTTCGTTCGTAATACCATACGCAACATCAAAGTTCGAAGATAAATGCCCCCAAGTTTTTCTTTTTACAAAATTATACTGTATGGGAAATTGTCGAAATTAATGCAAAATTCTAATGGAAAATAATAAAATTAAATACGCAATCACTTCGAGGGTAGTTAAAAGCACTGAACAACCTAGTGAAAATGTATAGAGGAGAAAGTTTGTTGCGGGGATCGGAAAGGATACTTCTCACACACGATCTCTGATCGCACTTCGCCTCTTGTAATTACCCAAGTAGCATGCTAATGTTTCATATACACTGAGAACATTCATAGTACCTTCACAACATTCTGCAGCTACTAAGGTAATGTGTTTATCTCATTTCGAATAATTGGTTTTATGTTTCCTTTGAGTGGAATAAACATTAAACATCCCCGTTGAAAAGCTTTCCCTGTTTTCTGTCTCATACTGGCAAAATTTCCATGATTTGAGGACAAAGTGGAGAAAAAGTATATATAAATTTTACAAAGGTGAAGATACCTTGCTTGCACTGAAAAGAAAATTCATAAAATGATCGCTAGATATGATAGTAAATTGGTTTCAACTACGGATTTTACTCAAATACGATTTAGTATCACAAGGCAGGCACCATTACTCGTCTCTGTTAGCGACTGTATACAGAAATCCGTAGTTTTCATCCCTAACAGCGAAACGTGTCTCTGGAACGTTTTCTGAACGTTCAGAAAACCTCCCCTGTACACAAACAAATTCCACATTAATCTAAATAAATGTTAATTACAGATTCTCATTCCATCAAATAACTTAGTAATGAGAGAAATAAATTTCAGATCTTCATATTCTCATATCAAGAGATAGCGCCACACATTTGGGACTGTTGGGCTACCTTCGATGTACCATACGGTGAAAGGATATACGTAACTTGGTAATATGAAATCACTATACCTCTTCAAATTTAAGTTTAACACATCAGATCTTAATATGATCAAATGACGATCTCACTGATATGAACTAGGGTGGGAAAAGTCGACTTTTGATCTTCGAAAATCGATTTTTCACAATCGAGTTCACATTTACAAACTGTGTCAATGTAAATTCGATTGTGAGAAACTTTTGACGGTCAAAGATCGACTTTTCCAACCCTAATATAAACTCGAGCTATAATTTCATGTGATTAGGTACAGCATAACTGTGTTTCTACTACCTTTTGTCGTTCTGATTTACACCTACACTGGCATTTGTATCGGAGTATGGAAAAGCAATAAGATATCCAACGTGATCATTGGGAAGATCGGTATAGATACAGTAGATTTCATGAATCGACATCGGAGTCCTTTAGTGTCAAAAGCAATGATAAACACCTTAAAACAAACAATAGCGGTCATCAGTCTATACGCTATTACAAGTACACCGTTTATCGGAGCTCAGCTATGGGCAACTTGGTATCCTGAAGCAACTTCCACCTCATTCTTCACCGGTAAAACATTAATTATACCAGCAATTCATAATCTTATTCAAAATATATGATACTATAAAATTTCATAAATGAGTAAGAAATGAAATGCAATTTCTTTTTATATATAAAAAATATCTCTGGAAGATCCATAAAAAATTTTCTAGATAATTGATGTTATTTCAAGATATATAAAATATGTTAGACTTACTAACTAAAATTTATCACAACACATGAGCTGTGATACGAAAAGCAGGAAAACTCACCGCATCGTCTATTATTTGAGCTAAAATACGTTAATGTTCCATTAATATTTTATGTCTCTTGAGTAACCTTCATTGAATGCATATAAGATGCCGTAAAATCTGCTTTCCTTCTCTCAATTCATAATAATGATAAAGTAACGTCCCGTGCGAAAAAGATCTATGCAGGAATATACAATATCCACATGGAACAATTTATCACAAAAATAAATAAATGTAATGAGAATTATCTATTCGTTTTCACGCGATTGATGCACTTTTGTGTTTTTTTGTCCAGGTCCAGCCTTCACCATCTTGGCTCTGTTAAGCAGTTTAACTAGTTGCGTCAATCCTTGGATTTATTTGTCCTTCAATCATGAATTGCGGGCCATTTTAATAGATTATTTCTACCACAAAGGTGATTACATTTTGACGAATGGTAATTACGAGCTCATGATTCCATAATTGCCTTACTCGTGAGATCTTTAATTCGTAAACTTCCACACAGCACAGAAATTTTGAGAATTCATTTTGAATTTATCAAGTCCTGTTTGAACTCTTCATGAACTCTATTTGACGCAGTACTGTGTTGTATGGGGGTTTTAGGAACAAAATCAGATGCACTGACTGGATTCTGATGAAGAAAAGAGTAACTGTTTCTATTATAGCGAAAAAGATGAAATCCCTGTTTAATTGACTTTACGATGAATAGTGAAAGGCCTAACTCAACTCACTGTACTCTAATAGCTCTTGATTAGTTTGAAAAACTTTCATACTGTATAGATGCAACATGAAATGATTCTAAAAATTAAAATTGTGAAAATTATAGGAATGATATTACGCGTCATGAAAATTGATATTTTTGTTTGAAAGTTTCAGTACTACATTTAATATCCACTCAACGAGTTTCATGAAAATTAAGGACAAATGTTCAAATGTACTCCAAATATTTGTCTCACAAAAATGGTTTTATCCTGACCCTCGAATATGTATTTAGATTTGAGATATTTATGTTCCAAATTGATTCATATGAAACTGACAAGGGGAGCATCTACCGTTATAAAGCCGAGTTCATTTATTTTGCAATATGTTGTGAAATTCTAAAACCTGAGAGACTCACATTTTTTCATATTGACCTAAATTGATATAAAAAGCATGACATGCACTTTCAACGGTGAACGAAAATAAAGAAGATAAAAAGAGAATTCGCCCATACTGGGGAGAAAAATGATGATAAAAACATAAATCCGTACGATTGGAAATTAATCGTATCATTAAATTCTCATCTTAGAATTTAGGAGATCGAATCAAATGTGCATACACATACTTTTTCATTGAAATTGCAAATTTGAAGGATTTTCACACATATTGGACACAAACTTTGACAAAAATTGAATTACAGCAAATTTTGCTGAATGATTTTGAAGCAATATTGGTGAACGTGGAAAGAATTGATGTACGAGTTGTTTATTGATATTCCACGAATGTCCCTTAGAACGTATCAGTATACCACAGACTATGGATTTTTATTTTTACCCAGACAG
This sequence comes from Gonatopus flavifemur, assembly GCA_018340375.1. NCBI lineage: Eukaryota > Metazoa > Arthropoda > Insecta > Hymenoptera > Dryinidae > Gonatopus > Gonatopus flavifemur. Next base: position 22,644,128 of record JAFFJZ010000007.1, read on the forward strand.
CAAGAAAAACTCTTGTACTCTTTTAGAACTCTGGAATTATTGAAGGCTTCCAAAAGGAATTTTATCCTCACACATTTCAGAGGTCTGCTTTTAAAATCCTTCTCAAAAAATTTCAAAAACTAGATGAATCAAATTTCTTTCAAACTCTTCAAGGATTCTAGAGATTTAAAAGAGCGCGGGAAATTTTTTTTTCATAATTCATTATTAATAGATTAATGACAAAAATGAAACCCATTCCAGACTTGCACACGTTAGCTTTTCGATATAAAATGAATCATTAACATTAAGCTGTCCGAATCAAATTCTCGTGAAGATCACAATGATTAATATATTTCTATCAACAATCCATTTGAATAGTAATAAAAGTTATTTCATACACTACACGATGAAAACATCATGTTGCGAAGTCCCAAAAGAACACGAGTCGAACAGATCAATATTAGATTGATTTTAGTTGAATTTACGAATTCAACGAACGTTCAATAAATGTCCATATTTTCATTTGAGGTCCAATGAACATTCGTTGAACGTTTCTGTTCTTTTGGGGGAGATATTTTTCGTTCAGAATTGATTGTTGAATTGACAAGATCATGCATAGTTGTTTGCAAATGATACATAGTCGAACTGTGTATAACAAGACTTCTTGTGGAAGCAACAAGATATTTTTCTCGTGTAATATCAAATCAGACTGACATCAATTAATGCAGATCCCTTAGATTCTCGCGCTCCACAACATACTGTGAACTAAACAATGTAGAAGTCACATTTCTTTTGGATGCCTTTCCTTATCAATCAACTCATTCCTTCCTAATCAAACTTCCAGGCAAGTGTGATCTAATTTTCTCTACACTGAGAGAAATTTAGAGTTAAATTCACTATAGGATCTTAGGGATGGAGGGACACATTGACTTCTAATGGAATTCACTGTGAAACATTGTCAATTTGATCAGATTTCTATGGTTATACCATAGTGAATTTCATTGGGGAATCAGCATGTTTCTTCATTCCCATCCCATAAGATCCTATAGTGGATTCAACTATGAAGTATTCTCAGTGTATTTTTGCTTTACAAATTAACAAATTTCTAATGATGTGGATATTAATGTCACACGATTTAATAATTATCCTCAGATTTTGAAGTCAACCGGAACAATTCGAACGAAACGTCTTCAAGGTCATCCCTGATCTCAAGAATATCTAGATATGCCGGCACAATTATTTTTCGATGATCTCTGCAGCCTTCCATTGAGTGATCGTTTTGCGAAATAATGACAATATATTGTACGAATTACATATTGCTCTTAGAATATTTTGTAACGTTTTTTAATGTGGAGAACAGACTTGGAGAGGATGTATTAAAAACACAACGAAACAGAAAATTATTTTGATGAATTTTTTCTTCTTCCTCGCCCAATCTATTGATGTTTTGATTAGTATGGTTTTAGAAAAATCAATTCTATGTGGAGAAAAAAATTCACTGTCATTGTGAAATCTGATTTCGCTCGATACTTTTTGCTGAAACAGTTATCACGTTAGTACGTTAGCAACACAAATCACGTTTGGCTGCTTCAGTGAATACTGAGTCTTCTGTGTATTTTTTCGTTGACTATATTTTCTTCTATATGGTATAATAATGATGAGCGATCGATAGTACTATCGATAGTGTTTTTTAGAAAATTTGTTGAGTTTTGATATTGAATTTCATAAAGTTGCAATCGAGGTTATATAAAATTCATGTTTTTAAAGTTTGAATTGTTTGTTAAAACGAATCGGTATTCGAATAACGAAATACTCAGCTGCCAAAGAACCAAAATGTTGCAGTACTTCCTTCTAGCAATGTTTCCAGTTCCGAAGAAGTAATTTGAAAAGTTAAATAACGATCATTCTTCAGATTCTGTGGGTTTGAACTTTCGTTTCGTTTCTACAAAAGATTCAAACTTCAGCAACATTAAAATTGGATAAAAACTCGACAAATTTTCTATGAAAAATTATATGGATAGCTCATCGTTATAGTATTAAGCTTGAGATATGAACTGTTGATTCAAGGATTGTGATTTAATTCAATAGAAGATTGGAAATGAATCATTTCTAATGGTTGAACAACGAAAATCGGTATGAGTAAGATACACTCGAATCACACTTTGAAATTCCTTTAATAGTATACATAAAATATCCTTAAAATAATAAAAATCATTAGGACTCAGGAATCGATTGGAAATACGATCCGTTAATCTTATTATTTATTAGATTAATCGAACCTCTGTAAGCCCCTGACAAATAACAACCTAAACTATTGCTCTGTGTCAACCCGCTGTGTAACGCTACCTATCGACAGGAGTATTTTATTTCGCTCTCACGGAAAAGCATGATAAGCTTCACCAAAGAGGAAAATTCTCCTTCATAATCGATACTCCATCACAAACTTTGAATTGTTGGTAAAAATAGAAACAATTATTTATTACTGAATGATCAAGGAAATTCACCTCTTGAACTTATTAAAAACAAATTATATTACTCAGGGATTATTGGAGCTCCAAAACGCTTTTATCGTCAGAAAATCCATTTTCTCGCTTGATCTACACTATTTGACGCACTCACGGTTGCGTTTAGTTTCACATAAGTGATAGCTACTCTCTCTCTCTCTCTCTCTCTCTCTCTCTCTCTCTCTCTCTGTTCTTCCCCTTGGATAATATACCATTGTATCATTAGCTTGACCAGCAATTAATTCACCTGTCGAATCAATTTCCTTACATCCTCTTCTGTATATGTGATGCACGTCGTATCTCTTGCTGGTCTATCCATCAACTGCATCAAGTCAACTACACTTTATTCCTTACATGGTGATGTTCAGTGTGAGATAAATTGATAGATATTCCATAATGCTTCTCGATGAATATTTGGTTTTATGAAACCCTTGAGAATGATTCAATTCAAAATAATTACAAACTATCCATTCACACGGAGAAAAATGCCAGTCGAGAACATAGTGATCTTTGATAAAAACTCTCAGCATCTGTGAGTTTTTCTTAAATTTGTAATAAAAATAGGATGGTTCACATTTTTGTTGAATTTTATTTTTAAAACAATGGAAAATCATCAATACTCAATGAGAAATAGAAAAAAATTTGAACTTTCCAAAAGTCGCGTATGAAATTTTACAGAGTGAATATTCACTTTGTAAAATTTCATGCACGACTTTTGGAAAGTTCAAATTTTTTCTATTCTTTGTTAAGTATTGATGATTTGTCATTGTTTTTCAAATGAAATTCAACAAAAATTTGGACTGTTTTATCTTTATTACAAATTTAAGAAAAACTCTCAGATCTTAAGAAATATGCTGAAATTTGTTTGAGTTGTTTATAGAAACGAAACAAAAATTCAAACTCATAAAATCTCATGAATGATCGTCATTTAACTTCTCAAATTGAATCTTTAGAATTGAAAACATCGCTTCAAAAAAATACTGCAAAATTTTGGGTCTCATTAGTTGAGTATTTCGGTATTTGGTGCTAATTGATTTCAATAACTATTCAAACTTCAGCAACGTTTTTTTGAAATTTTCTATCAAAGATTACTATGTTCTCGACTTGCATTTTTCTCCGTACAGTACCGGGATTCACACCTAAGTCGCAGACTTTTCGGATCTTTTTTTTTCCTTTCTACAGACATACACAGTAAAAAGTGAAACTTAAAGTGATCCCTAATATCAGCTTAAAAATGCAGCCAAAAGTAGCGGCTATCCCAACTGAAAGTAAGCAATGAAAAAGACTGAATTTCAGTCAATTCCATCTTACTTTGGAATTAAGATAGAACTTAATTTCTTCTAAAATATTTGAGTATGTAATCCAATTGGAAGCTGGATAGTTTTTCATTTCATGCAATACTGATTGATAATCCGTGGGGTTGTCTGTCTGTCTGTACTCGGGATAACTCTGGACCGAGTGGACCAAATTGGATGAAATTTATAGAGGACCTTCTTCAAACCCTTCCCCAAGGACCATTTTTTTTATTGCAATCGGACAAGTCCCTCTATTTTTTTGAATTTTTTTGTCCACGTCCACCATTTATCTACGTGGAGTCCACGGAGATGCGACGTGGAAGTCGACGGATGTGCTGTTAGGGTAATTGAGATGGAATTTCACGGAATTAGTATCATAATCGGTTTTTATAATACTGTCAATATGCTTCTTTAGGAAAAATTCGATTAGTTAGTTTGGAATTGAATGATTGAAAACCCTCCCGTGCAGCACAACCACCGATTCTCCACCCAGGACTTCGGTGGACTGGAGGTGGAGAATCAGTGGAGAAATGAGACCCGTGGGAATAAGGGAGAAATTAGGGAGAGTCTCCGTTGAGGCAACGGAGAGGCGACGTGGATTTGCCCACCCCCTTTATTTTCAATAAAATTCATATCTGTCGATTTACACAACCAAATTTCAATGAGTGAATCCAATAACATAAATTTTATTGAAAATAAAGGGGGCGGACAAATCCACGTCGCCTCTCCGTTGCCTCAACGGAGACTCTCCCTTATTTCTCCCTTATTTCCATGGCTCTCATTTCTCTACTGATTCTCCACCTCCAGTCCACCGAAGTCCTGGGTGGAGAATCGGTGATTGTGCTGTACGGGCTATGATCAAAGTTACCCGTCAAGTGAGGTTATTCTCATCGCTTATATTCTGAGTAGGCGTTTGCTCAGTGAATGTTTATATTTCCGTATGAAATGAATAATACTGGTCAAAAAACATTCAAGAATGATAAACGTTCACGAGAATAATGAAATAAGTGAGTATCTCCGTTCAATCTTTCCAACAAACACAATGTTCAAAACTTGTCAAGAAATGCTGCATAAGACGTCTTTCAGATATCCATTAGATATTTTTTAGACAATGATCTGAAAGATATTCATCAGGTCATTAAAAGACTTCTTATAAACATTTTCCATCAAGTTTTAGACACTGTGTTTGTTGGGTTTATTTACATTATTGTAAATAAAACAAAATCTTACTGGAATCACATAAACTCGGATCGTTTGATATGAAAACTGGAGCAAAATTTCACAGATGGGTATAAAATATCAATGCGAAACTGGAATCCTGTATGATCTGTATCATGTAATGCAATTGAATGTCAAAAAACTCTCTTCATAGAGCATCTGAATTTCTCTTTCTGCGTTGATCAAGTTTTCTTCGCCCTTTGCTTCTTCTTTTCTGCAGAAGTTGGAACATTTTCATCATTTTGGTTTTCTGACTCAAACACTGATACACTCGCTCCCAGAGCAACATTTGATCCAGTCCTTCCTCTCATTATCACCCTATGTGACTGATCAAAATCACACCACACCGTTGATCAAAGTTACCCCATATACCTGATCAAATTAACCCCGTACACAAAATCTTTTAACCCCGCGTAAACATTGGGGAGTACAAATTTGAGTTTTGATTCATGGTATCTTCAAAAAACTGATCCATCGCATATTGCAATCCTAGATTCATTGGAATATAGGGGATGAAATTAGTGATAAAATTTTCCGATATTATGAGTTCAATAAAAAAATTTGCGATACAGATCGTTACATTGCTAACAGAATTATTTAGGGGTCTTCTGTGCTGCTGACCAGTGAGACAAAAATTAAAAATTGAATATCATCTGCGCTTAAAATATTGTTTTATATAAAAACAAAGTAGTTATCAAAGTAAACCCGCGGATCGAAGTAACCCCATTCTACGGTACGCTTATTACGCTCAAATGACTTTTAGCTTACACTTTCATCGCGCTTCCAGGCTTTATTTTTACCAGAACAGTCGAAATTCTGCAGTTCTCCAGGTACATGTTTCTGCATCATTTGGAGATGGTATGAAGGATGGTAGGCCATAAGTTTCAGGGTTTCTGAATATTACATTAATAAAGTTTCTCAATTGAGTGAGAAACCGATGAGTGCCTTTTCATATATCTCCGGATAACTGAATTGTTCAAAATGCGAGCGAAGCGAGCACATGTGGGCTGCGATCCATTCCAAATGAGCGAAGCGAATTTTGAAGGGGGTCGGACTGCTGAGCGAAGCGAAGCAGTCAGGGAGCGGATCCCTCTGGTTCTGTTTCGAATAAGAAATACAACCTCTATTTTACACATCCATGGGAGACTGATTTTTGCGAAGCGCTCTACTTTCAAAATTCAAATTAGTGAAAGCTTACTATTCCTGAGCTCAAAGTCAACCTCCCAATGGAATCAGTGAAATATCAGTGAACACTCACTAGTTATTCAGTTGGAAGTGTCCCTGACTAATTAAATCAGTGAGATTTTACAGCAAAAATTGGTTAATGTTCACTGATTGTGCATTGTATATGCACTGATTCGCAGTGATCGATGTTTCCCTGCAATCAGTAAAATTTCACTGTTTTGAATTTGGAGAGTACAAATGTGGACATAACTCTTGTATGTCTGCTCATTTCACGTTAGAAAGAATTCTTTTGAATTCAGACTTCCCCCTTAAATCTCACAATTTTCAAGTTTTTGTAATTCCTCACATTTTTTCTGATAAAAAAAGTCTCTTCCATACAGTAAAAGTGGCGGTGCAGTCACTGCTCTGATGTTGTTTCTGAATCCCATCCGAGAAAGTTGCAAAATTGTATATAATTCATATATAATTGAATATAATTTATATACATTATATTAAACCTTGAAAATTCTTTCACATGAAATGTGATTGGGAGTTTCATCAAACCGAGCAATATTGATGCACGATGTTTGACGATATCGATATGTTTTATGGGAACCTTGTCGAATTTATATTGAATTTCATAAAATATTGATAACAACTATATACAAAGTGTACATAAAATATCGATATCGTGAAATATCGTGCATTACTACCGAGGAGAACAATTGAAACTGAAATTCCAGGTTTATAGCATCTTTTGATGCATTTAAAAAATACAACACCCTTGCAAATTATTTCAAATTGTTGTTGAGTGTTTTCAAACCCGAGTGAAAACTTCCATATTCTGGAATAGTTGGTTGATAGATGAAATTGATAAAACTGATTTCCAATAATTATTAAAAAATACATAATTATATCTCATGGTGTGTATGTAGTTTGAAAAATCATATTCGAATAGTTCGATACCCAATAAACATACACACGTGATTTCAAGGTTGAAAAAACGTTAGACTGTCAAACGGACGTCAGTCGTTCATTTCATAACGTTGATTTTTAGTTGAAATTTGATAGGGAAATAGACGACCAGAAATTCCGTTTTGATAACGCGTAATTTGAGCTGATATCCAAAAATAACCATCAAACGACGTCCTCAAAAAACGTGTTTTGAACGGGGTTGAATCACGCCTTTAGAATGTGTTATACTCAGAAATACTATTGTTCTCGATATTGAATGAAAAGTTTTCACAATAATTTGTTGGATTCAATTCACGTTTTAAAACCATCATCAGAACGCGTCAATATTTGACGTCTTTTCAACGACGTTTAAACCATTGATATGACGTTATTTTATGGTTGAAAAACACGTGATCTGCCGCGACATTTTTACGTTGAATCAACGCAAGAATATTACTAATTCACAACGTGTGGTTATTGACTGTTTTTGACGTTTTTAAAACGTGCGTGTGTTTACTGGGTAGTGCCAGGAAGTACCCTGGCTGTTTAAAACGCCGGCAGTCTTATTTGCGAATGATGTTATATAATCTCATCCTAATCAAATATATGTTACAAAAAATCATTCGGCTAATGTTAAAACAGAAAACAATTCATACACTGAGAGAAGACTGTATTTATATATTTAATAAATTTGTTTTAGATACGGCGAAATAAATATGTTTTTCACAATAAATAAATCTCATATAACATTTCTCAAGTATTATTTTATGAGATAAAGATTTACTAAATACAGATAAACTCAATGATATGAATGTTATAATCATTAAAATTTAGAACGAAAAGTTGCAAAACAATTTCTCATTCTCTTTCACTCACATAATACAAATTTTACACAAAGAAATCGAACACAATAGTCAAAAACTCCTTATACCCATAACATGCATCAACCATGCTTTCTGTTAGTTTTATAATTTCCATTTGGATCTATTTTGTCCCTACAGCGACACTATTCTTCGCGATCCGTTTACACATTGCATAGCTCATTAGTATTTCTATTGAGCGGGTGTCTATTATATTCCAACGCTCGCATTTTCACTTTTATCCTCTATCATCCCAGAGACTCTCATGCTTATTTTAGTGGAGCGAGACAACGGGTTCGACCACGTGCAACAGAAGACCGTATTAGTTTTAATCGTCTATCAAATTTTCCTTGTGAATAACCAGAATTATCGATGTGTGAACAAATTTGCTGGTCCGATCATTATTAATAATTTATCTTTGAATCAATGATTGGGAATTATTTATCTATTCCTCGAAAATTTTCACTATCTTTGGTACATTTGCCTACAAATAAAGTTGAAGAAATTAATTTTCATGATAATTATATATATATATATAAATATTCACTGATTAACTTTAGGAATTCAGATATACTATGATGGTGAGTGAATACGCCCGAGTGGAAAAATTTTGAAAATGATATTCAATTTATAGATACATTGGATATGAATATATGAGTTTGAAGAATGTTCCACTCGGACAGCAAAGAATGAGTCAAATGTTTTACTGCATTTCATGAAACAAATTCAAATTACGGGAATACTTCGAATCCAAAGATGCAATTCTTATCAATCAACTATTAATCAATTCGAGAAAGTTTTGAAATGATTTAAACCATGATTGATGAGTTTAGTAAGTGTACGATTAAAGGGTACAGAATGATTTGTCAATGCGGAGTTCAAGAAAAGTGTATAAATCTTTCGATCTATTGAATTTTATAAATTTTATCCATTTTAACAATCTGCTTGAGTCAAATATTATATTCCAATCAATTTCATCAATATTTAATATAAATTACTTTCACGGAACACTGAATAAAAATCAAAAAGATTATAAAAAAGTTTAAATGTGCGGGCCGAATATCTGTATCTCCATTCCTGGAATTAATTGGAACCCACAAAATACGCTCCTATCGCTTTTATCAAGGTGTAGGGTCCGAAAAATGAGAACCCCTGTCGGAACACCTGAATACTTAATAAACGGATAAAATTAACATTAATAACGACGACTGTCTGTGCACGTCGATCCACATTTTTTTTTCAGAGGACAAAAGGAGGTCCTCCTCTTAGTCTTGGGTGACGACTTCGCTAGACAATTTTGTAGGTGCATCCGATACAGCGATCGAAAAAGAAATAGGAGAATTAGTTTTCCCGCACTTCCCTCATCGCTGCTCGGTACGCAGTATCTCTTCAAGGTATTCTCTCCGTAAACCATTTGATTAGAAAAATTACATTTTTTGTTTCATCTGTGATGACATCATGACATCCGTGATGGAGCATCATAACTCAGTGGAGTTGAAAAATGAAGTATCCGAGGTAAGTGAAATTTCATTAATAAAGTTTCCGGAATATAATTTCTATCATAATCCATCAGACACATCACCCATATGATTCAAACGTGGCATTCGGTACGAGATTCAGATAACGGAAACTGCAATCCAATTCGGCAATTTATCGAAAACGCAATCCAATGATACACGATAATACATTGACTTGACTGGAAATTTCTCTCATAATCGCACGTAATTCTCCAAAATACTATATTTCGTTCTATGAATTTCATATCGGGATTAATCTCATAAAAATTTGTGCAAAGTTCAGAACGCGTCATTTATCATCGAACAATTATGTGTATTGAAAAACTTTCTAAAATTCGATAAAGATATATCACATCCACAAGAGTACTCCGATACCCCCCTCGTGAAACATATTGTATTGTACGAAAATTATTATGGATCAAAAAAGAACAGAACAACTTTCAGAAGTTTTGTACAGAAAAGTTTCTGAATAATCTAAATTGTTTCAGATTTTGAAAAAATTACCCCAATCATAAATCGAGTAAACTCGTTGACCCATGACATATGTGGAAATTATATATGTGCATCATATGATTTCTATTATTGCGTTGTTATGGATCGTATTCAATTCAAATCTATTTTGATAACTACGTCGTTATTCTGACCACATCATTTTCATTGTAACCAGAAAATTGAAGTAATTTCCGATAGAAGTGAAATGTCACATTTCACATTGTTGAAATTGTTTCCTATTCGATAAGAATTTTCCTTCTCCTTGTAAATTTCAAGATCAATCAGAATGAAAATTTTGATCTGATCAATCTGTTGTTCCGTTTGATTTACAAACTAATTATTCAATTATTGCAGTTTACCTATTTCGTTCAATGCGCTATGTGAGAACCCAGTAAACAGTCATTCGGACCCTCCATGATGTTATCTAAAAGATGTCGATTTCTGCCACATTTTTTATGTCTTCTCAAGAGTTCCGAATGCTATCTAAAAAATATCACAAATAACTTTTAGATAGCATTTAGAACTCTTGAGAAGACATCAAAAAGGTGGCAGAAATCAACGCATTGGAGATCATTCCGACATCTTTCAGATAATATTATGAAAGTTTCCAATGTTGGTTGAAAAATCGTTCACTGCGAAGATATCTATACCTTACATGTTAATCGTATAAACTTTATAATAAACGGATACACTTTGAACAAAATGTTTTTATAGAAATTTGTACGGAAACTTGCGTCTTTAAAGCGAGAGAACTGAACATGCGTGTATATACTTTACTGTGATTTTCAGTCTGAAAATGACAGTCAAGATGAAGATTATGTTAGATCACCAGTATTGTTGGATCTGGATGAAAACTCCAAACAACAACGTCAACAGCAGCAACAGCAAAGACAACAACAACAACAACAGCAACAACAACAGGCACAGAAAATCGGACCTCAAGATTCTTCTCCCCCAAATGGTTTGCCAACGGTGGATCAACAAGTACAAAATCAATTACCACGTTGTGGATCAGGTAAACTGTTACGCTATTAAACCTCCATATTGAAATTTTCGATACAATAGAGATGTATGGAAGAAGTTTAATATTTCAATTCTTTAAACAAAGCTATTTGGTTCCTGTGTGTATAATTATACTGAAATGAAGAAAATTATAAAACGTAAGAAAAGGCAAGGCTTATTCCAACAATGTTCACGAGCCAACCATGGATAAATGTACTTTATTGTAAAAATAAAAATCAAGAATAAGGTAAAAGATATGATGATTTGTCCCTTAAGGGGGTACTAGGAACGCTATCGAATACCTCTTTGTATCGTACAAGCGTGACCTTCTCTAACCAACTCGGATGATAACGCTAATATCACCTGATAGGGGACTCAATCATGGGGAAGTGGGGTAGGGAGACAATTAAATTTTGCGTAGACTTTTTTCGACAAGGACGTAATTATTACAAATTTGAAGTGAATAATAATGAATCACATACTTGCGATTGCGCTTTGCCGCAAACGTTGAATTTGTTGATGTTTGGAGGTTAAGATTCCTGGTGAAAATAAAGCGTGCATTTGGAGTGTCGCATAGGAGTGTTATTACCGTCACATGAGAGTGTATTAAGAGTCAATTGGCGCAGTTGAGCGTGGATCGAGCGTGAAGAAAAGCGTTCATGCACGCTGTGCTCACGCTTATATTGAAGTAAGCGTGCATTGAACGTATATTGGCCAGAATCACGTTATTGGTACGCTGTTTGAACTTTATATGCACGCCGTTTTTTCGCCAGGGTTTACATGTGATTTTTTAGCCTTCAGAAATCATTGGGAAATTCCAAGTTTGCGGCAATGCGCAATCCCGAATATTTAATTCATTATTATTCCCTTTAAATTTGTATTAATTACATATCTCTCGAAAAACTTCGCGCAGAATTTGACTTTTCCCCTCCCTCACCTCCTCGTGCTCGCGTTTCCTCAAAGTGATGACTAAATTTTCTAGTTTTCTCATATTCAACTAGACTCTTCCTCTGAGCGTATTAGTACCATCGATGTTACATTTCCAAAAAAAATAATCTGACTTTGGTATGTTTTTTGATGTTATTGAGTTCACTTTCGATCATGATTCATTCCTCCAGTTTCCAATAAAAGGCCAATCATCGTACTGGGGTCGGAAACTATGCCCACATAGCATAAAATTTCTCAGCAATGTTTCGGAGTATTGCTACAATATGACAAATGTCTCGGTGATGTCATGAGGAAAAAAATTTAACTGAGTTGTGAAATTTCTAGTTGAAAATTTTTCAGAGAGTTTCAGTGATTCTCAGAATAATTCAAAAGTTTGTCAGAGATATTCATAAAGATTCAGGAAAATTTCTAGTAGAAAAACGTGTCCAATGAGCAAGAGAGTTCTATAATTTTTTAGATTTTGAACGAATTTTTATCGGTTGTCCGAATTTTTCAATTTTCCAGTGAAATTCAGAGGAATTTTCGCAGATTTTTCACGATCGTTTGCACGTTCAGACAAATGGCTTGGTTACACGGAGAACATGCAAATAACGTCTCAGGATGTTCTAAAAACTGTACTTGATACAGCTGTAATGATATTTGGGGCGATAGTAACAGTCACTTGATTATTTCAAGCATACCCTAGTAGAAATCACTCTAATTCTTCCCCGGGCCATTACTAGGTCTTGCAAGACCCTCACAAGTGCCTACTGATACCGTGTAACTGCCTGGACACTGGCTAGAATTATTTCTGTTAGGGTACCCTTTTCTGGGTGGATGCTTTTTTAACCTCTACACTGAGGAACCAATTGCTTAGAGTCGAAGAGACTTTATTTGCCCTCATTCTGATAAATCTTGTTTTCAATGAAAAAAATTATTCATTGACATAGAAAAATTGTCCATTGAATTGAAATCGTATTCATCTTGGTTTTATTTTGGTGTAACTTTTCTCCATTGCACTGAATTTTCGTCTATTGAAAAAAAAGATTCATTAGAATGAGGGCAAAGAAAATTCTCTTCCAGTCTAAGAAATTGGGTTCTCAGAGTAAAACCAATGTGAGGCCGAAGTATACCTCCGGCCTAGCCCCTTCCGATGAGAGAAAAATTGGGTTATTTCTGAAAACATATCTTCTTATTCTAAGAATACATATTTTTTTTTTATCTCAAAAAATGTGTACTCGGCTTAAGAAAAATTCCCCCACATTATGCTGTATTGCTTCGAACTGAGTAAATATTCCTTTTGAAGAAAGTTTTCTTGACTCAAAAAAATATCGTATTGGATTCGGTCGTTCCAATGTTTTCCTGGTTCAAGATTTTGTTTTCTCTCAAAATTCAGTTCAAAGCAAAGATTTTGCTTTAGAAAGCGTAAAAAGAGTGTTTGTTTGATAATTTTTTAGGTACGATAAAAGAAATTTGATCAAACGAACTTTTTTTATGCCTGTTTCACACTGTAAAAAAGGTTCACCGGAAAATTCCAGTAAACGTACTGGAAGTCATTAACCTGTGCATGCACTGGAAAATTTTAGCACATTTGTGCTGCAAAAATTCAGTACAAATGTTATGGAATTTCAGCATCAGAACTGGGAATTTGCTGAGCCTCAGTACTGGAATTTTTCAGTACACGAACTGGACTTTTCCACGACATGTACTGGAAAATTAATGCTGGAAATATTCATGAAAATTGGAAGAAAATTGCTCACACAAAGTGATTTTGCACGGTCCTTGTGTTTCAAGATGACTGAGAAACTTAATCGTTCATGTGGATGGACGGAAAGTCATGTCTACCTAACGGGATTTGAACCTACACTTTTCTATCTGCCTACCAACTGAAACCCAAGACCTAACCGACGAGCTATAGCACGACATGTTCGAAGGCCAGCTTGGGTTGCTACATATGCTTCTGTCTAGAATACACAAAAGAATAAATATTCGAAAAACCTCATATATCAATTTTATTTGCTACAATTACAATTATTATTCAAAATCTCAATCAGGAAATTTTTAATATAAAGACTTGAAATTTTTCCCACCAGAAATGACAAAGTCCAACAGAAGTGGAAAATTTCAGTGCGACAGTGATTAAATTCCAGCATAACTGGAAAATTTCGTTGCATAGCAACTGGAAAAGTCCATCACACAACCCGAAAATTGCAGTTCAAAACCTGCAGAATTTCAGTATACCCACGATTAAGTTTTTTTTGTCTAAATCCGAAAGTTTTTACAAGTCCTTATTGAGGGGATACTTTTTTCTGGTGCACAAGAACTGTGAAATTGTAGTACGAGCCAGCAGAATTTCCCCGAAATCATGGCAAAATTTCAGTACACAATCCCAATCTTGAAAATTCCAGTACAAGCACTGAATTTTCAGTTATGCTTTGTAAATTTTCAGTACCGTACCAACAAAATATCTGTACATGTTCTGGAATATCCATATTCCAGTACTAGCACTGGGAATTTCTAGTTCAATTGCGCAGTCAATTTCCAGTTTTTTTTTACAGTGCAAGTTGATGAAAAATCTGTTTCCAATGTGGAATGATTATACGTGCAAAAGTTATGTCTACACTCGTAGAGCGCGTCGCGATTGAAGTCTCCTATCGGTGGGAAAGATACAGGTTGTGTTTTGTATCTAAAACAGAAAGACCAAAAAAAATTTTGATTTTCATACATTATTCTTCTATGTAAAGCATAAAAACCCCTGCAGAAATCGTGGAATACAACATTTACTCGGGGTTTGAGAAAAGAAGGTCCTTTTGGAGGAAAAATAACTCGGTTAACATTCTTCTCCTCGACATTCCAAACATTCATTATTATGTTCTCTAAATATTAACAGAAAGTTCCCTCCCGTACAGCACCGGACATTCCTTCGTTGCCTCTACGTTGCCTCTACGTAGAATCTATGTTCATCCACCATTTATCCACGTGGAGTCCACGGAGATGCGACGTGCAAATCGGTGGAAGTGCTGTTAGGGCTAATGCGTTGATTTCGGAAATCTTCTGGAGGACTTTCTTATGAGGTCTGGCAGTTTTCAGAAAGTTGACTTAAATGACTTTTTGATAACTTCCAGACCTCGTAAGAAAATCCTCCAAAAGATTTCCAAAACCAACGCATTAGAAAACTTTCTCATATCATTTAGAGAATATGATGAATGTTTAAAATGTTGAGGGGAAAAATGTTCACTGAGAATTTACTTAAACTTACTATAAAACGTACTTGGAAATAATTTTCCATAAATCGTTTCTGTTCAAATGGTAGAGGATAAAAAACTGAAGATAACAGCTGCGGTTTGTTTCGATTGGACGTTTAGTTCTTTTGCAATCTCGCCTACCAATTCATAATGATTGTGAACACGAAAACTGAAGAGAATGCGCTTTATCTCATCATTTCTCATTGAAAAAAAATTTCTCCATCAACTTGAAACATACACGAAAATACTCCGAAAAGCTCATTTCATTCAATTATTTTTCTCGTACCGAAGAAGAATTCTTTAAAACAACGCTCTTTCAGGCTTCCTAAAGCAGGATCCCGCTTCAAGAAATTTGAAAGTTATATTCCACATGTCTTCGTTTGAAATTCCTCAACGTATTTCTCTAATATTCTCGAAGATATAACATATTCTAGAGTGTTTCAAGTGAATGATCTAAGATTGCTATGTGGGGTTCTCTTACTTCGTCTAATAATCTTCAAAACACTATCCTTCCTTTTAACGTTTGTAACCTCAATAAAATAATACTACAACTATGCAAAAAAACAGTATTCTAACGAAGTATTAGAAGATAAACCTTTCAGGTTCGAGCTGCCAAACATTTGTAGCTTCACAGGTGGAACAAGAGATACACTGTACACTGAAAGAATATTGCTGTAAAAATTACCGTGAAATTTCGGTAATGGGAGGACAAGTATGAATTCTTCAAAACATTACTGTGCAACTCGTAGAAATAAGTGAAGTTTTGAACAGTTGAGATTGAGATTTTTCAAAATTTTTACAGAACGCACAGTAATATTTAAAAAAAATTCTTACTTGTCTCTCGGACACTGAAATTTCACGGTAATTTTTCAAATAAAATTCTTTCAATGTAAAAAATATGGGGAGTTTTTCTTCACCCCAATGATAGGCTTTGTCCCCTGATCGTAGGGGGATTGGTTTTTTTTCAATTAGAAAATAAAGGATTTTTCCTCCGCTTTGGGGAACTATTTTGCGTTTTGTGTGTTGAATATTCAACAAATTAAAAAAAATTTCACCAAATCGGGGTGAAGAATTTTCCACCAATGCAGAAACTTTGTTATTATCAACTTTTTCGGAAAAATCCTACGATTATTTTTTTACAGTGTACAAAAAGTTGACGTAAAAATTGACTCTCGTCAAAACAATTTAGCAGGAAACAGATAGCTTTGATCACGAATTGATTTTTACTTTTTGTAACTTTGTGTCATCGTTTTTAAACTTTTGCTATTAATTGAGTCATAAATATGAAAATTTATTAATTTCTTAGGGTTCAGAAGACGTTGGCAAGATACAGCATTCGAGCAACGTCAACAAACGCCTGATGGAATCCTCGTGATAAGAGTGCCGGAGCCTGAAGTTATTAATACACATCCTCATTTAGAAATATTGCATGAAACTAATATTAAATCAGTACAAAGAGAACCATCGCAAATCGAAAAAGGTATGTTAACAAATGGACTCACATAAACTATGCACAATTCATAGTTTTCCTCTCAAATGTTGTGTTATATTTTAAAAAAAAAACGTATAACTTTTACCGAAAAATGTTTTGAAATTCCTCAAATGAGGAATATACGCCTTAAATGCTTCGACGGTATTGAGAAAACAAAATTCCCGTCGAATTGCGTTGTTTCAACACCGCGTAGTATCATGCCAACACCGTTTAGAGTAACTCGATACCGAATTTCTATAGAATGCACCCCGTGTTCATGCTGACACCGCTTTTACATGGATTTAATCCCATTAATGTCCCATTCAAAAAGACGATAGTAAAACAATTGACAGGATATGATAGGATAATTTTCACTTCAATGTATTATCATAATGGACTACTCAGCTGTCTTGACATGAATTTCTCATTCATGGGTTGCATCGGACACTTTTTTTCTTTCATACGTGAATTCAATTCTTGCTCTAACAACGTAATGCGCAAGTTTTTATCTCTGGTCCTCTGTATCTGCTTTACGATTATCGAAACAACTTCGTTTTTCTCTTCTTCTACTACTACTACTTCTTCTTCTTCTTCTTTTTCTTCTTCTTCTTTTTCAGAGTTTTCATTTTTGTTGATTGCGTTTCTGTAAAACCGTAGAAATTAAATGAATCAGTACGCTAAAAACACATTCAAGTTGCGGCTACTAAAAGTATCCCTGGTAATTCATAATACAAAAATTTTATTATGAAAAATTGTGGACCTTACAGGTGTTGTGGTGATTTTTTTAATGAATTCTAATGAAATGAAATTTCTGAGAACTTTGTAATAAATACTGAAACCTCGACTTATACCTCGAGAGAACACAAACCTCCGTGCACGTTTATTAAACGTCCCTGAATATCCAAATACATCCATTGGCTCTTCACGGAGGTTTGTATTCTCTTTGAGTACCATTATTGATTTTGCTCAAATGTCAATGTTCGTGTATAAGGATTCATGAAGAATTATGGATTTTCTATTGCGAAGTTCATAATTTTTCATAATACAATATTTTATTATGAATTGCTATTATATTTTAACCAAAGGTGGTGCAAATAGCTTGAAATAAGTTTCCAGTGATAGTCAGTATATGGTATCAGTTCTTGGAATTGTATTTACAATATCAATGCTGCTAAAAACTCTCTTTGAAACCATACCTACTGAACTTTGAATTGTCAAAATCAAACTATTCTTTCAAATGCACGAAGAATATTTTGTAATGCTGTTTTGCGTCACTCAAGAATTTCTTTTCTTTCCTACAAATCAGAGATTTATGAGATAAGATTATTTTTGCAGATGAATCATCAGTTTTTGACGAATCGGTTAAATTTTTCGGAATCAGAACTTGAATTGTTGTATTTTGGTTTCCATACGGAACGTCAAAAATTGTTATTACAATACATTTTCAACTTCATTTCATCCATAAAAAGTGTTGCTAAGAAACTTGACTTGGTTTATTTGCTTCATTAGATTTCAGTGTTTTTATATCTCATATTGTAAGCAACTTTATAGCAGTACAACGTACAAAGGGACGAAGGAAAGTGTTTATGTTATCCTATAACTTCAACATTTCTCATGTAATAGAAAAGATCACGTTTTTTATCGCTTTCAATAGGATAATAAGATACAACACAAAAAAAAACAAATATTTTCCACCGTACTACAAATATGAGATCATGTATTACAGGATTGAGTTAATATGTTCTTTCCCGTGACCCTCGATGATAGAATAGTTATAAAAAACTGTCTAGGTTTTAGCTTCCACAATACTAGCTGCCGGAGTTTGCAAGTTTCTTTTTATGATTTCAAATGTCTCTGTTTATGCTACAGTTCTGTGTTTGCTCATGATGCTTGTATGACATATCCTACCCTAGTAGAAATGTTTTTACGAACCATTCAAATGTCTCCTTAACCCCTCTCTCACGTCAACAAAAAAGGAATAAAAATGATTTTTACTGAGGTAATAATCTTGATTTCAAATGAAAAAAATACCGTCCCAAATAATACGATGCAAATTATTTAAATTGTTCCATGACGTTCCATAACGTAGCGCAACAAAAAATGAATACTGAGTTTCGATAATCGTATCAACGTCATTCTAGCCAAAAAAAATTGTACAAACTTCTAAAAATGAGCGAAAGCGAACCTAAAAACTCGCGAGTAACCTAACTGGTTTTGAAAATATCAATAAATCGTATGTAACAGAAACATACTTGTGCGAATTTGTCGGATAGGTATTTACAAGAATCCTTTTTGCTTTCCTTTTATGGATTTCATTCCTTTTTCGTTTCTCGCTTCTATCGTTTTTCTTCGGACGCTGAGGATGTTTGTTCAGAGGTGTAGAACGTTTAGTTCCATAATCACTTGAAGAATCTGCTTTCCTACCCAAAATCTGAGCAAGAAAATGTAAAATCGTTTGACCTAAAGTACCATACTTCCACCAACTTTGACGCTGCCGCTGATCTTGTCGCGAGTTTTGTTTATCGTTTGGTTTTTTACGAGGAGATGTTTTCAAATCTTTATCCAATTCTCTATGTTGAGGAACGCTTGAGGTATCGTGATGAATTGGTATTTCTAGATTACCTACAAATTTTTCTTGATGGTCATTCAAATAATTTGTTGCAACGATAGGTTCAATATTCCGTTTATTCTTTCTATAAGCGAAACGTGTTGCGATCGAAGGACTTTCGTGATTATTTTCACTGTCACGAATGGATTCGCTTATCATTCCATCCTTCATGCATAATTTGTCACAATTCAATTCCTGATAAATATCCTCAGTCTCATTAATCTCTACAATTGTAGGAATTTGTACATCTTTATATTCGTTCGAAGGCTCGATGGATATCTGCTGATGAATTTCCATATTTGTGTTTTCAACAGAAATCATCTTCTTTGTATTTTCCATAATTATATCTTTCAATGGAACATCATCAACCCATTCTATTAACATTTTCGAATTGGAATTAAGTGTGTGGGAATTCAGTGAAGATACGCTATTTTCCAGACAATTTATTTCGCTTTGTTCAGATTTTTCGTCTTGCAATTTGTCCCCGAAAATATTTTGATCCACACAATTGAAGAGGTTGATGTATTCGATAGCAGCCATTTCGGTGGATGGTTGTGTAATGTTCAATGTTTTTCTGTGCACTCTCGTCCTTACTAGAGGTTTGAATTTCAAATTACAATCCAAATCTTCGGTCACGAATGATGGGTTCAATTGGAGAGTAGAAGCATATGGCATCAGACATACAGCCGTCATTTTTTTACGCACGTGAGGCAAGGGTTGACGGAAATAATGTGCCTCGTTCAATTTAGTTCCTGGTGATTACATAATTGCGTTATTCTTTGACAGTAAGACTTTGAACAACGTAAAAAAAAATTCACAAATGTTTTTAATTATGAAAATTCGCTAAAAAGAGAAGTGAATGCAAATGATTACAGTCACTTTTCCTGCATTTTTTTTCAATTACATCTTTGATTTCCATTACGGAACGATGGGATGAGATATGTTTGATGTACCATAAACGGTAGAATTATTCAACAAACACTCATATTGAAATTATACTATGTAAAAATTAATACACAAATTCACCAGAAGAATCAATGTTGATTCCAATCAAATTTAACGATAATGTGTACATTCGTAAGTACAATGATGATCGCAAACCTCGCCAACCTATTAACGCGCATCAGTATCAATTTCAATACATGATTAATCGTTCCAATGGAAATTATATTAATTTTCGATAATTGAGTTGAAATCAAATTCATCTCTCTTTCGCGGTGTTTTTAAGTAATTAGTGAAGTAAATCATGTTAATGAATGGTTCGAATTGGAAGTAGACAAAATATTAACCTTTTCGACTAGTTTTCATTTTTTTGAAAAATTTGTACGTGTGATTGTCATATCTTAAAATAATTCCTTATCCTTGCAAAATAATCATGATGAACTTTTTTCTATGTTTTATCTATTGCACAAGTATAAAAAATTTGGCTCCATGGTTTTGGCCAGTACTTAAATTTTCATATTACAAATCACATTCAACACAATATGTCACATGGATGAATGTTTTTTGTTTTGTATTATCATGCGATGACGTAACCAAAAACCCACCGATGTCTACGTTGTGCCTCTCCTACCCTAATGGCAATCATTTTTCTTCAATAGAACCTGCCAAGTCTGCCTTCTTCCTTGTATCGTCTACGGATCTGTCGATAGAAATTCACGAAAGTAGAAAGAAAGTGTGTAAAATGATCCCTCAAGATGAAGTGATCCCAACACGGCTAAAAGGGATTCGTGACATGCCCTAAGTGCTTGTCAGCCCAATTGAAAAAGTCTGAAAAGTGAAGGAAGCGATGTTGGAACAAATGAAACGTGAAAAACGTTCCAATTCCCTTCTAAATTACGCCTAGACGACTCTCTGTTACGCTTAGATAAGAAAAGATGTAGAACCCAGATAAAAGACCATGCTCTAAATATTTTGTAACATAACGTGCCGTGAACATACTATCAAGAACTTTACTCAACTTGCGATAATGCATAGAATAGAAACGTGATGGATTCACTATGGTGTCATCACCTCAATTCAACACCAATAACAATGTTTCATGCGGAAACACCTTGACAAGATGATGCGAACATTTCTTCGCATGTATGTCACTATTATGATGGCATTATTGAGAAATTTTTCTATTTGAGAGTATACGAAGAATATTTTGATACCTCCTAAATATTCTATAAAAGTGCATCAAATATTTAGTAAGCAAGAATGTGCTGCAGAAACCCATAGAATATTTCAAATCGGAAATCGGAGTTCCAAAAAGCGGGAATTCCAACGAATAAAGTGTAAAGAATGTTCCAATTCCCTCCTAAATTGCGCTTAGATGATTCTTTGATTATAATTCCACGCCGTTCTTTATTTTCACCAGGGCGGTTAGAAACGCTGAGTCTCACCCCAACAGCCCAGGTGAAAATGAAGTGTTGAAGCGCCACAAAAGCGGAAGCTAAGAATCGTCCAAGTGTAACAAAAAGTCATCTAGTTGTAATTTATGAGGGAATTTTCACCTTTCACTTTTTTCAATACCCGCTCCCTTCACATTTGATTTTTCACTAGGGAGCAAAATGTGTCTCTGCGGACACTTTCTGAACATTCAAAAAACTGGTCGATTTTAAATTGATTTACATTCACCGAACATTCAATGAACCTTCAAATATCGATAACTTTATTTTAGATCTAACAAATGTTCGTTGAATGTTCATATTCTTTTAGGAAACTTTTCCTACGTTTTCAATCAGTCCATTCAAATTCTGTAAGAAGAATTTTAATATAAGCAGAATTGGACCTAAGCTCACAAGTCTCCCCTACGTTTTGTAAGCATTCCGTCCCGTACAACAAAACCACCGATCTTGCACCTAGGACTTCGGTGGACTGGAGATGGAGAATTGGTGGAGAAATTGGAGCCGTGGGAATAAGGGAGAAATAAGGGAAAGTCTCCATTCAGGCAACGGAAAGACGACGGAGAAATGTCCGCCCCCTGTATTTTCAATAAAACCTCAATTCATGAATTTATACATTCAGATTTGGTTATGTAAATGCACCAATATGAATTATTATATCGATATCATTCCTCCCTTATTTCCATGGCTTTCATTTCTCCACCAATTCTCCAACTCCAGTCCTCCAAAGTCTTAGGTGGAGGATCGGTGATTGTGTCGTACGGGATCAACGTTTCACCCTGGTGAAAATTGAAGCAGAAAGGAAAAGTAAATGAAGCGTATGCTGGAAAGTAACAGAAAGTTAATGAAAAGTATACGGAGCCTCAACGAAAGGTTTAAGAAGAGTATGTGAAGCGGGAATTGAAACAAACAAAGCGTATACAATCGAAAGAAAAAAAATTAAACTTCTTTGCGGGAATCGAACCAGGGACTTCCACCATAGTGTAAGAGGGTCTTATCAACTAAGCTATAGACCGCCGTTGGCATTATTCGCTTAAAAACATTATTTGAACTTAGAATAGATATAATTCGCACACGCTTGATGTAACCTACAGTTACGTCACATGAAGCGTGTTTAAAACGGGATCAAAAGCTTATGGAGCGTATATGGAACGTATGATTCCATCACTTTACAGCAAACGAGCATCACACGCTCCAGGAAGAGGGAATTGAAACATTTTTCGCTTCGTATGCGCTTCCGTCGCGTTTTCTGTATACGCTTCATTTTCACCAGGGCAGTGACCTTCTGAGCAAAAATAATCTGATAATTTTTCATAATTCCTCATAAAAATCATTTTCCTTCATGCCCAAGCAGAACACATACCTTTTAGGTGAAATTCAGGCTCATTTTACGTCTATTGACGTTCAGGAAACGTTCAGTGGTCCATCAAATGTCCGAACGTTCAATCTACCTCTATTGAACATTCTCTGAACCTTTAAGTTATCTTGAGATACCCATACAGGACACCTACGTCGTCTCTCCGTGGAATTCAGGGAGAAAAAAGGAATCGGTTGATACAGCATGGTACGACGGAGAAATGTCAGTCCGAAAAATGGCTCGGACATTTTTCCGTCGCCTTCACGCTGCTTCCCCATTTTGCCACAGGGTTGTCAGATTGGGCGATATATCGCCAAATGGGCGATTTGGCAACTAAATTTGCGACCAAATTTTCAGATCTGCGATTGTTAAAAAATTGGGCGATATTCGCTATTCCGAATGGCGACTTTTAGGCGATTTTTCCAAGGACCAAAAATTCAAAGAAAAGAAACAGAATCAGAAAATCTGATTGGTTCACTAAGATTATCCAACTGAAATACACTAAAAACCACCTAGAAATTCCATTTGATGGAAGAAAAGTTTAATTGATGCCACGATCTACGAACCCACTTCCCACTTGTGCAAAACCTCTACACTTGTTCCTTTCATTTTAATATATCGATGCTCGAAACAATCCCTACTTCAAAAATCTTATTAAAACCGATTTATAAAATTTAATCGGAATCTATCCGAATTTTGCATCAGAATTTTCTTATCAACCCAATTCTTATTCAATACTACCCGATTTCTTATTCCAGAGGCATGTTTATTCAGATATTTCCAAATCAATCTGATTCAAAATGCATATCTGATTAATCCCTATTGGTTCTTATTCATCGCGAATAAGATAGGATCGTGGATTTGCATCGGAATTGAATCGGGTCATATAGGTTTTAATAAGAATT
This sequence comes from Gonatopus flavifemur, assembly GCA_018340375.1. Taxonomy (NCBI): domain Eukaryota; kingdom Metazoa; phylum Arthropoda; class Insecta; order Hymenoptera; family Dryinidae; genus Gonatopus; species Gonatopus flavifemur. The sequence goes on from JAFFJZ010000007.1 coordinate 22,668,016, forward strand.
TTTGAGCAGGGATAATACACTAAATAATCTCAATACACAAAGGGTTAAGGTGTAATTTCATACGAGCATCTAGCGTCGAGCGATTTTTACAAGTTCTAGATTTCAGCGTCAAAGCTAAACAATGTTTCTCTGTGAGGTTAGAGCAATTTAAGACGCGCAGAAAGAACGACGTATTTGATTTAAATGTGTTATTTGATCAAATATTTTTAAAAAAAATTTTCGAAAGTGGGTACCGCAATCCAAAAAGTTTATAGTTCTGCGACTGGGTTCAAAACTTAAACCAGATTTAAATCCAAAATCAGCCAATCGGAATTCAGGATTCACGACTTAAACCTTGGTTAAACTTTAAATTTAGTTGGTAGGATTGGTCTTTGAGAGCACTCGAGCGCACCTAAGTCTTTCTCTTTCTTAGCTTATTGATAAAGATAAATGATATAATACTTGACCACCTTTGGAAAAGAAATTTTTATACTTTTCTGCGACTGTAGGCGACTTGCACGTTAAAAATCATTTCTGCGACTTTGGGCGACTTGCGCGTCACACTGTAAAAAAAATTTGTTGAATTCCAAACAAAAATGCTAGGAAATTTACAAACTTGGTTTGGAAAAATAATTTCCGAACCTTTTTTGTAAATTGCCGAACAAAAGTTTGTGAATTCTCAAAAATCTTCGTGAAATCAAAAAATTTTTTGAATGTTTACGAACTTTTGTTTGGTAATTTACAAAAAAAGTTTGTGTAAAAAAACTGCAAAACTTCTTTGGCAGTTTAGGAAGTATATTTTTTACAGTGCAGAAATCGGCGATTTATTGTGAATGGGACCTGACAACCCTGTTTGCCATGTTATATCCACCGCTCCCCTTCTTCTCTCTTCATTCTACGTAGACTACCCTGGTGAAAATGGAGCGTTCTGGGAAGAGTTACAAAGACGTTATTAGAGAGTCCTATAAGAGTAATCGAAGGGTCAATTCAAAGTATCAGAAGCGTTTCGCAGGAGTCATTTGGCGGATGTAAAGCGTGCATGAAAGTGAAAAAAAGAAAGTAAAAAAAAAGAATTTGCAAAGGGGAATCGAACCAAGAGCTTCTGAACTCGGGAGAAAGTCCTTCACCGCTAGGCTAACATCGGTGATTGAAAAATTAGAACTTTATTTCCCTGATGAACTGTGTCATAAGGGAATGTTCTTTAAATTCAATCTTTCTCATTGAATTAAAATGATTTTTCATCCTGAAAGTTTACAAATCAATTTCAATACCCCATGTGTAATCATTAAATGTGCAAAAGAATTTAATTAACTTGCACATATCAAACATCATCAAATTACAGTTCGATAATTCAAAACAATTGTGGTTTAGTAATTATATTGGTATATGTATCTTGAATACGAATAAAATTTTGTAGCTTAACAACTGGTATAAAAGGTAAAGAATACCCTCTAAACATTCTAACCTCAAAATCATATAATTCTCAATCAATCAAAACATATACACAAGGGAAGTCCTATAAGCGTGTTGAAAACCTTCACTACCGAAACATCGTCAACATCAGGAAAGAGTTATTGAAGAGTTGGAGAAGAGTGTTCAGTAAGAAGGGTGCGTTAGACGTTCAATGAAATGTGATAGCACGCTCAACCAAATTTGCCTTAGAGTCATTTGGCGGTCGAAACTTTTCACAAACGCTTCTGTCACTTTATTGCACGCTTTGACGGTGTTTCAAGCACGTTCGATTTTTACCAGGGTAGGGCTGGACTCAAGACTCTCGAGTAAAACGAACAAAACTTAATTTTCCCAATTCTAATGCAAGATTTTTTGGGTCAATGTAAAACTATTCAAGGAATGAAATGAAAGAAAATTAAAAAAAAAATTTTTTTGATTTCGAACACTAAGGTTTATTTAAAACTGTTGCAATCTCGAAAAAGGTTTTGTCTTGTCTTGTCTTGGTCTTGAGTGGAGAAAAATTGTTTAATGTCCTAGATTGGATATCATAAATTTCGTCCTCTCAGACGTCCCTCACAACACCACAGCACCAAAAGAATTCTTGAAGAATTCATAGAGAACACAATCAGTGCAATAAGAATTCTTTATGAATTTTTTATGAATTCATTATGAATTCTTCTAGGACAGTGGTGCTGTGTGGGATGTTATTCCCAATTATTCCATACCCACACTTGACTTGATGTGGAGATTCGCTTCAAAAATCATAAAATTGAATGATATTTATTATTTTTGAATTTTACTGGAAAGAGTCTCGAGTCCAGCCCTGACGACGTAATCCCATCGGCAATTGTCCAGTAAGGGTAGTTCCTCATAAAAGTCCCAATTTCGATTTTAAAATGAATTTTATGGAAAATTATAAGATCATTTTTGCGAGGAGTCTTCAGAATTTTTGGATAAAACTTTTGCGTAAAGCATCCTCCATTCCCTGGGTGAAAATCACAGCGTACGTGAAGTGAATATGGATGTCAATTCACTCTCTTCAAATCACCTATCTTTTTTGATGGTATACCTAGCCAGCACAAAAGATCAATTTGAATTTATATAAAGCCTTCTCAAAGATCCCTGGTGAAAATGAAGCGTCGAAGTGCGACGAAAGCGTGAGGAAAACGTAAGCAAAGAGTCAACTAAGCGTAACTTAGGAGGGAATCGGAACATTTTCATGTTTCATTTGTTTCAATACCCGCTTCCTCCACTTTTGGATTTTCACCAGAGATTTCTCAAACATTTCTTAAGCAACCAATAATGAATTCAATAAGAATGCGATGAATTCAAAATGAAAACGTATTGAATTCCCAGACTATCCATTATGAAATCTCGATATGAGTTCTTTCATAACATTAAGTTGTTCATTGGGAGTTCATTTTGAATCCAAAATATTCATAATAAATATATATTGATTAGCATAATGGGAACTCTGCAGGAACTCGTGTGCTGTATGCTTAAGGGAATACGAGCGGCTGGGCTTTTTTGAATTTTTTCGAGACAACCCAGATAGCAATTTAACCTTGCTGCAATGTTGTCAGGCAAGCTTGTGACAAGGTTGATATAAGCCTCCTAGTTGACACACGACAAGGGTACAAGCTTACAAAACCCTTGCAGCAGGGCTGTAGCAACCTTACACTGACAAGGTTGTCAATAACAAGCCAAAAACAATCGAATGACAAGTGTGACAGGGTTATGACAAGCCTACATGTTATCTGGGAAAGTACGTGAAAATGCGTGCATCGATTCGAAATATCTCTCTGTACAGCATTTCTTGAGATGCTAAGGGAATGCTGTGAACCCTGGTGAAAGGGAAGCGTGTCATGAAGAGTAACGGAAGCGTAAGAATATTTCAGATTACTTCCCTAATACTTCTCATATGCTTCCTATCCACTCTCTAACTACGCTTCCGGACGTCAAGCCCGGTTTCTATGAAATTGGTGTTTCTTCGGATACGCTTCACACACTTCAAATATACGTTCGAACCACTCTTAATGTTCCACTTGACGCTCGGTATACGCTTAAATCAACGTTCCAAATACTTTCCAACTACGTTCCTGATACTTTCTATTACACGCTTCCCTTTCACCAGGGCAGAGAGATATTTTGAATCAATGCATGCATTTTCACGTACTTTGTCTCGAAAGAATTGGACCTCTCGTATCCCCTTAAGCTGGAAATATTTTTTAAGTTCTGATATACTGCTTACCCAGATAGCACACAAAAATCTCAAATGAATTCTGGAAAAGAACTCTTCAAGACCTCTTAGAGAATACCAAGAGTTCTTGAAGAGTTTGAAAAAGAATTTGATTCGTTAAACATTCGTGAGTTCTCTTAACATGTTGCGAAACTTCTTTAAGAATTTTACCGGAACTCACAAATGTCTGACGAATCGAATTCTTTTTAAACCCCTTTGAGAACTCTTTGTATTCTAAGAGAATTCTTAAAATGTCCGTTTTTTAGAATTCATTTGGGATTCTCGTGTGCTCTCTGAGTGATCTGTGAATTCAGAGTGAATAAACATAAAAAACCGCAGAATCCACGGAAATGCAACGTAAACATCGGTAAGTGAGTTGTTGGAGGCCACAAACATTCTGTTTAGGGGATGTACACTGTAAAAAAAAACTGGAAATTTATTGTGCAACTGGACTGGAAATTTCCAGTGCTAGTACTGGAATATGGATATTCCAGTACATGTACAGAGATTTTGTTGTTACGTTACTGAAAATTTACCAAGCATAACTGAAAATTCAGTCATTGTACTGGAATTTTCAAGTTTGAGATGATGTACTGAAATTTTGCCATGATTTCGCGAAAATTTTACCGGCTCGTACTACAATTTTATAGTTCTGTGCACCAAAAAAAAAATATTCCCTCAAAAAGGACTTGAGAAAAAATTTGGAATTTAGAAAAAAAAACCTAATCGTTGGTATACTGGAATTATACAGGTTTTTAACTGCAATTCTCAGGTTTTGTGATGGAATTTTCCAGTTACTATGCAATTGAATTATACAGGTTTTGAACTGCAATTTTCAGGTCGTGTGATGGAATTTTCCAGTTGCTATGCAACGGAATTTAATCACTGTTGCACTGAAATTTTCCACTTCTATTGGACTTCGTCATTTCTGGCAGGAAAAATTTCAAGTCTTTATATTAAAAATTTCCTGGTTGAGATTTTGAATAATAATTGTAATTGTAGCCAATGAAATTGATATATGAGGTTTTTCCAAGACTTATCCTCTTGTGTTCTAGATATGAAGCATATGTAGTAACCCAAGCTGGCCTTCCAACATGTCGCGCTATAGCTCATCGGTTATGTCTTAGGTTTCAGTTGGTAGGCAGGTAGAAAAGTGTGGGTTCAAATCCTGTTAGGTAGACATGAGTTTCTGTCCATCCAAATGAACGATCAAAAGTTTCTCAATCATCTTGGAACACAAGGACCCTGCAAAATCACTTTGCGTGAGCAATTTTTTTTCAATTTTCATGGATATTTTCAGCATTAATTTTCCAGTACATGTCCTGGAAAAGTCCAGCTCGTGTACTGAAAAATTCCAGTACCGAGGCTCAGAAAATTTCCAGTTTTGATGCGGAAATTCCATAACGTTTGCACTGAATTTTTGCAGTACAAATGTGCTGAAATTTTCCGGTACATGTACAGGTTAATGACTTCCAGTACATGTACTGGAATTTTCCGGTGAAATTTTTTTACAGTGTAGAGAGAGGAGAGGATCCTGAAATCCGTAGGTTTCTTCTGGAGGGATAGAGAAGAGAAATATGGAGGAAATGGTAGAGGTGTGGAAATCACTTCACTCACATGTAACGTTAACGAGGTTTAATAATGACCACTAACAAATTCTACACTGGTAGATAAATAAAGTTACATAATTTCGAAGTTTGAATTTAATACATTAATAATGTTTCAACAAAGGAATCGCGTTATAAAGATGAAGCGAGTTATTAATAACGAACTCGAGGATAGAGATTCGCACGCGAAAGAATGTAACAGCGTTCGTACAGTGCGCGGAGAGATATGAGTTCGCTATATGGAGTAACGAGAACGACCAGTGATGTAAAATGACCGGTCATAAGAAATTCGGTGACGTCATGGTCATTATGACCGTCATATGACCGTCAGTGACGGTCAGATTTTTTACAGTTTGGATATAAAAATGACCGTCAGATAATCATTTGACCGGTCATGACGAGTCAAATAATAATTCTCGTCGAATTTCTTGAAATATAACCTACGTAACCAAAAAAGCTTTCAAAATGCATTTCAAATAAATCTTTGGAATTGAGAAAAGTTTAAAAATATATTTAAAATAAATTACTACATTTTAAATGTATTTCAACAAGTAGATTGATTGATTGAAAGTATGTTTTAAATGCTTTACCGAAATGCACTTCAAAAGCTGTTTTGATTATGTGGGAAAGTTTGAATATTTTTTTTTCATTACAAATTATCTTCTCCTCTTTTTCACAAAACATCACCCTAATAGCACATAACAGCCTTATAATATTATTAGAATATTATACCAAAATATTCATAGAACATTATGTATCCACCCTTATAAATATTATATTTTTTTATTAAGTCACACATTTAATAAAGTTTTAGGGAGAATAGAGGATAGTTTACTCTTATCTCTGATACAACTCAAATTCCACAAAACAAATGTGATTTTATAACAAAAAAGATAATGAGAAATATTCCTATAATATTTATTAGATTGGACATATAACATTCTATGCATATTCTAGTATAATATTGTGATAACATTATATGAATATCATGTACTATTAGGATAGTGATGAAATAACTATTGGTATCAAACTTTGAATACAGTATGCGAATTCAGTTTTCCTGTGAAGGTTTCGGAGTTCAGTATATTAATAAAATATTGAAACATTCCTAGCAGTACTGGACTATGACCATGTAAAAGAAATCTACAATAGTCCAGTGCTGCTAGGAATGTTTCAATATTTTACTGATATACTGAACTCCGAAACCTTCACAGAAAAACTGAATTCGCATACTGTACTCAAAGTTTTGTAATAAAACAAATTACTTTTGGAGTCGTGAATTTATGATTTCATATTAATAGAAAAGTCAAAATGTTTTTATGTCTTTTAAAATCAGAGAAACCACGTTGATCTAGGAGTCCTGACGTAATTTCTTGTATCAAAATAACTGGGAAAAGATTATCTCTCAAGAGAAAACAACCCTGACGAGAGAGTTTCTCATAGTTTTTCATGTAATTCAATATTTTTTCATATTTTCTTATATATTCTGATACATTTTCATAAATGTCATAAAATTCCATAATTTCTCAAGGAATTGGAACATTTATCATGAGAAATATTTTTTCATAATGAGTCATAATTTCTCATAAATTAAATTATATGTCCTCATGTGTTTTCATAATTTTTCATAAAATTAGATAACATTTTTCATAAATTAAATGCTGACTTTGATATATGTTTCTGGTAATTTTGAACTATAACATATTTGACTATGCTATACTGTTTCTCCCTCAGAAGTCATAATTTCTCATAAAAACTAATAATTCTCATGAGCAAAATTAAATTAAAATATACACCAAATTTTTCAAAAAAATTTCATATAGCCATATTTATAGATTTTTTCCTTGCTGTTCTATGGAAAATCACACACGATTACAATTTACCATATTTATTGCAAGTTTTATTAATTTTCTTCATTAATTCTCGAAAATCCACCAATCCTTGAAGCAGTATAATTTCCTAAAGAAGTTGGAAATTTTCAAAGAAAAAATTCCGAGAAATCATAAAATTTTATGAAAAAATTATGAACAATTATGAGAGAATCATTTTTCATGATAATGTTCCAAAATCTTGAGGAATTATGAGATTTTATGGAAAAAACATGAGAAAAACTGATGAAAAAAAATGAGAAATTATGAAAAATTCTATTGCAAGGGAATTTTTGCCAAATTATTTTATTAATTTTTAGATGTGAGTTCGACTATCAGAAAGTTTTTCGACCGGTCAGTTTGACCTGACCGTCAAAACTGACAAAAATTGTCCCCGTCGAGTAACGGTCATGACCGTCACATGACCGGTCATTTGACGAGCTCACATCACTGAGAGCGACTGATTACAACTAATTTTACATAGCGACCAGACGGAGGTGAGAAGTCTCGATGGCAGAGTATACCATTCTTCCCGCCGATAATCACCGCGTGAAAATCATAGGGAAGGAAGGGGCACATGGCATCAGAGGAAACCCCTCACACGATTTCAAGCTACTCGGTCCACCCGGAAGCATTAAGGGGTTCCTTTAATTCCTTTTTTCTCCCTAACAGCACAATGTGTCTTTGGGACGTTTTCTGAACGTTCAGAAAACCTCTCCTACGTTCTATAAACCTCCCATAAACGTTGCAGTGGCACGTTGTGCTGTCTGGGCTAATCACATTAAAATTCGAAAGAAAAAATCCCTGTCGTTTGTTATTTCCAAAATCACCTTGTCGATGACGTAATTCACTGTGTTCACAAGACATAATGTGTATAGCAATGTAATCACGGTCATTGTTTTTTTTTTATTTCACAGATTATAAAAAATCCGCTTGCGATCGAGAACGAACCAGAATGCGTGACATGAATCGGGCCTTTGAGCTACTGAGATCCAAGTTGCCGATATGTAAGCCGCCAGGAAAAAAATTATCAAAAATTGAATCGTTAAGACATGCAATCACATACATCAGGCACCTACAAAGCCTTTTAGAACCTCAATATCCTTACACGCCAGGTGCAACCGATAGGACAGGTTATTATGGAACCCCTTCAGGTTCATTCGACGTTCAACATCCCAATCGATGGGAATCGTTCGCTTATTATCGTTACGAATATCATCCCCCTTTTACGGCTCCATCACCACCTTCATTACCTCCAACCGTACATCCACGTCTTCCCACTGATCAAGAAGATCGACAATTTCAGTATGAAACTCGTCCTTGAATCCAATTTTCCAAATTCACTCTGTAATAACTCACTCAAAATTTATTATATCCCTCTCGTAAATTTGAATGTTAATTTCTACGGAAAGGGGATTCAATTTATATATTTTTTGAATATTGAGTCTATCATAGTTTTCTATAATAACTTACTTGTGAATGTTTTATTTGTCAATATAAGAAGACCATAAATAATAAATGAAATATTTAGTAATAAAGAGTCTGAAAGACTTATACATAATAAGATATTATTGTTTATACTGTATATGAAATTTTATTCGAATAATGATTCATTTTGAGAAGTACTGAAAAGACATGGTAATTTTCAAGTTGAAATTTGAAAATCTTGGATTAAATGTATGTGTACTGAAAAAGAAACAAAATTGTTGAGAACAAGTTTTATATATTTTATGGCAAACGAAACATGAAACAATGATGAATGAATTTTCTTTTTATATTTTTGATACAGTGATAGAAAAAGTAATGATCACAATTATGATTACGCTTTTGATAGGTAAATAATATAATATCGATATTAAAAAATGCAACCTTTGGATCAGAACTGATCTCACAAAAAATATATTTTATCAAAGGTACAAATTTAAAAGAATTATGTAAAATGGATGGAAATTCAAATACAAGAAACATGTAGATTTTAACATTTTTTATTAACAAAATATAAATATTTATACAATACATTTTACAATTCAATATTCATTTCATAAATCAAATTTATGTTCTAACATTTATGATAAAAATTGTAATCTAAAATCTAATCAGAAATAAATCTAATTTTCTTGCAAAATATTATTTACATTCCTTTTCATGAATTTCCAATTTGTGAACAATCCTGAACTTTCACTATCGAATTTACACGTTAATATTTACTGTACTAATGATTTACTGTATTGATTTTTATTTTTTGAAATACATGCAATCAGAAACGTATTGAAGTTCGAAAATATTTAATTTAATGATGATAACAAATTAAATGAAAATCATTTAAATAATAATATTATATTTCGTTTGTTGAGATGTGTTTGGAGGAGTAGTTGTCGGATGAATATGCAAAGGTAAATCCCAAATCATAGTTTCAACGTCTAAAGTCGAAGAACCTTGCCAATTGATCGTATTGTCATCAGGCATTTCAACTGGTTTAAGGGTGGTGACAAATTCGAAATGTAATCTCCATTTCAAAGTAACCAAATGATTAGAATAATCCGGTGTAACATGAAGAGGTATGGGAAGTACTAATTGAGAATATTTCAAACCCAAACACATCTCATGATGTTTGTTGTAACTAACTAAAGCAGGAGAAGAACCTCTTCCTCGCCTATATTCTTCGGCAATATGTTCTTCAGACTGTAAAGCGACTGACACTTGGGCGCATGATACTGTTGCATTCGAAAAATCGAATGTTCCTACGATATCTTCGCCCAATTTGTAAGAATTTTTGAAAAGACAAAATCTTACAACTCTCCCACGTCCATTGGTTACATTGTAAAAATTCGGACTTCGTCGAGCTGTTAAGTTCTGAAAATGATAAATATTCGTATTTATTTTATTGATGGATAGAGTTTAATAAGTTTGTAAGTTGATTGATTCATCGATAGAGTTTAAAGGGACACGAATACTTGCAGCCAAGTGTTGTAGAATTTTCTTTTAGGTGAAATTATTGTTCGGTAGGAGTGTACAACTGTGATTTGCCTTTCGATTTCTTTCAGGAATAATATTTTGATTTCCACATGAAACAGGTTTCGATAAACTTGAATGTAAAGTTTAACGTAATTTTTGTATTACAAAATTTAATTATAAATTGTTCTTTTGTTTTTTTGTTAACTGTTTGTTCGTGTGCACGTACACTTCATTTGCCATTATATTTCTTAATTACACAAGAATATTTTCCAAATATTTTTATATCACAGCAGTGCATTCCCTGTTTTTGAATGGTCAGTGAAAGAAAAAAATACCACTTGAAAACTGTAAAATGAAATGATATTTCATCGTAAATTTGTCAAAATCTTACTAAATCTCATCACAGGACTTCGTAACATTTTTCAAATAAGGCTGGCATGAACTTTTTCGAATATTTGAATTGCAGTTTGATTGGTTTGCCTCAAATTTTGAATAATACATTAATAATACAATACATATACTCACTGTGAAAGTATAGATACCTGTAATGTTTGTAAAGCAATATCCAATGGAGTCTCTCTGTGCTGGGTTTCCATAAACGGATTATTAGGACTCAAATCAACACTATCATTGCACGTTGTTACTTCAGATAACACTGAAATAACGATTAAAAATATATATTATATTTTTCACAACGCCCCAGGAACAATATCCTCAAATTTGAAGAGGAATATCAATAAAATTTGTTCTCCATTTTAAAAAATATCATAAATTCAAGTGAATTAGGTTGAATTACTTCTTTTTGACTCACATAATCAGAATTAAATTTAATACATTCAAATCAAAATAAATGTATAGTTTTTTATAACTGATCAAGATTTGAGAAAAGATTAATTCAATCCATTGTACATACATACCACTTATGGAAAGTACTCGAAAAGGTACTCGAAGTAATTTGATGACCGTATTGACTCTCTGAGTTCCTATTGTTATTTTATATGAATATTTTACTGCTTGACCTCTATAAGAGGGTGGAGCATCACTAGGAATTTTTTCTCTATAAATATCTGGAAATGGATTGAAGTTATTATCACATCGCTGAATCATCATTCATAATTGACAGTTATAAAATTGATTACAAGTTGGATCAGACAAGAATTCTTTGCTAGAAGCTGTTTTACATTTTTCTCCAATGAAAGAGTATGATCATACTGTACAAAATTTGAAATGGAGATAGATTATTCTTTTACTGTGCTCTCTGATGTGAAATTACAATTTTTTTCCAGCTTCTTTCTTTGAACTGAATCCAAAAAAAACCGTTATTTGCCAAAATAAGCAAAATTTTAGCACTTATGTAACATAAAAATCGAACTTACAAGTTTTACTTTCTCCAGGAGATAACCGTAAGTCGCAAAATAAAATTTTTGGTTTGGTATTTAACACTGCATGACCATTATCTTGCTGCCAAGGAACGAATGTTGTGTCTATAAAAAAAGGTTTCTAATTATTTGTAATTAAAAGCGCTTGCAATTATTAAATATGCATAAAATTGTATTCATCAGTCAGAAAGAAAAAACAGTAGGAGGATCTTATGCTCAGATTTAAAAATGACTGAAAACTTCTTTCAACGGTATTCAATTGATCTTGTAATTTCCAGGACTGTTATTACGAGATTATTCTTAAACTCTAAAAAGTAGTATAATCTATGATGAATCCAAGGGTTGTATAAATCTTAAATTCAACTCTTTATCCAACTAAAAATTGCTTACAAAGCCAGGCAAAATTGGACTAAAATATAATATGATTCAATTAATCCATATTTATCCATTTTGATATGGTTCTTGTCTCATTTTTATTCAAATCTATTCAACATTCTCAACAACAAAGTAATTGCAAAAACTACTTGTGAAAATAATATGACCTAAAATGACATATCATCAACATTTATGTCAAAAGAATGAATTATACATAAAATATTGTTTCATCATTCAACTTAAGTATTGAATATGAAGATAATAAATCAGGGAATATAAATTGATTCTAGGAATCATCTGTCTGACTTTTTTTTCTCAATCAATTTTTTCCATGATTGTTATCTTACTTGCATTGATGGCTGATAGACGTGCAGTAGTATTCAACTTTTCTGATGCTATTACTTTACTGTTTGTTGAACATTGACAATGGATCTGTGCGCTCGCCCATGCCAGACTTTCGAAAATATCACTGTAACAAGTTGAAAGTATTATGAGTATTTGGAAAACATATTAAATTGATTGACTACATTACAACTTACCTATTGCTTTGAGATATTTGATGTATGGGATTAGGAGGATTACTGAAAGTAACCAGACACTCTATGACTTCTCCAGAGAAGTATACAGGGCCTCGGACAAGTTTTGCTGTTATTTCAATCATGCTTAAAATTGTTTCACACTTGATTTTCACTTGTATGTTTTTTCAAAGTTTTTTTTATTTCACTTATATTATTTAATAAATTACGTTATTTACAGAAGATTAAAATGTTCCTTGATTCGATAAATGAAGTACATTTCCTTCATTGTGTGTGAAATTCTTCAACATATGTTTACCGTAATAACAAAACCCTAAAATGTCTTGGAAAACTTTATAGGTTAGAATTCACAAATGTCAACATCGCGAATGAGAAGCAACTCGTAAACAAGTTTCAATGTACATATATATTTTCACAGTAACGTGGAATTTCTTAATTTTTACAAACTTTTACGCTCATTTAAATACACTGAGTTTTCTTCCCCCAATTTAATTTGCAGAATGCTGCATAAAAATTGCATACACATTCCAGTATCTAAACCTAACCTGTCTACGACATTCTTGTAATTCAATAAGTGTGATCTAGTGGCTTTAGTGCACTCTTGTGTGTTCCGAGTTACGATGCACGCACACTCCAAATAATTCTATCTTTCACTAAATGATGCTAATAACAAAAGACGTGAATAGTCTCAGTCCGCACGGTCCGCACGAATCTACTCAAAGATGTCTCAACTGTACTTGTACACGTATATAGAAGATATATATATATAACGAATATCTCAGAAATGTTTATAAAAAATTAACTTCAAATGAGAAGATTAAGTTTTTCAAAAATAAAATTACTAAGATTTTCGTTTGAAATGATATGACTTTTTCAGAAAACCACATAAGACTGTGATTTTTCTGTTTAAATATGTCTGCTTTTTGTTTCTATACTTTATTTTATATTTTAATGTCGGGCTGTGTAATATATCCTCCAACAGAATTTGTATCGGCCGGTTTAACGGTAAAGGATATCTTTGCAAATTGGTTAGGGAGTGAAAGTGATTCTTTTGTGCGATATCATATCAGAAGGAGCATAGTTACATTATTTATCCACTCGATACTTCCTCTAGGTATTTATATACATGTATAGTATTTTGATCCTGACGAGTTAATTTTTATATTAGGAAATTAAATATTTCATTACTTCTATTTCAGGTTACATTACAGGTCTAATTTTCTTTGGACATGTGAACTTAAAAACATTTATAAAGTATGAAAGCTCTTCGCCGTTGTTGTCATTTACTTTTATTGTGGCTATAATTCTACCTATTTACGTTTTATTCAAAATATTTAAATGGTACTCTGACCAATGGTCTACACATCCTATAGCACGGAGCCTTGCAGTATATTGTAACAATAATACAACTTGGGTCAACGTTGCTTCTGATATTGACATTGAGTACAGAAGGTAACTTCAATTTCAGTAAAAACATTTATTGAATTTTGACTGGATGTAAGAATCAACAATTGGTCTGAATGGATGCTAAAATTCTTATTCTAATTACAATCCACATAGCGCAAAAGCTCAGAAAGCATTCTTGAGAACTCGTAATGAATTCTCAGAGTCCTAATTGTGGTTTTCCAGAAATCTTTGCGAACTGTTCTGCTGTGTGGGAATTATTAAAACCAAGAAAAAATTTTATTTGTTCAAGTTTCTTCAATTTAATATGATATAAGGAGATACATATGTATATATATCACCTGTATGTTATTAGTATTACCAACTTCTTTGATTATATTAATTAAAAATATTATTGGATTGTATTATAGAGTGGATAAAATCGTGATTGATACCAACAGCGTAACTCGTATAATTGCCACAGATAATTGGGTTATCAAAGTCACATCTTATAAAATTCAAGCTGCACATCAAAGTGATACAGCTTTGGTAGTTAATAGAAGTGATACTCATAATATGTCTCCTACAATGAGAGGAGAAGTGCAATTTATTAACATAGAGGTAAATATCATTGAATTGATAACAATTTTATATAATTCAATAATGGAATGAATCTGCACAGGTGAAACCTACAAGAACAGGAGCTCAGTCATTCGATATACGATTGAATGCTTTAGATTTCAAAGATTTACAAGACAAAGTCTCACGACCTATCACTATACTGCAAAATGTAACTTTTCATAAGACTCTTTTAGATAGATTCATTGATACATTCAAAGAACAAGTTGCTCAAAATCCTCATTACAATACTGCACAAGTATGTAAGAATCAATAATGTATTATTAATTTCACATCTTTTCAGTCAACTTCTTTTACAATATATGCAAATTTTTAGGAACTGGAACAATGTATTGGATGTATGCAACTTTTGTCGAATGTTAAATTACACAAACTTTGTGGAGATTCCAATGTAAGTAGGGGACCGGATGAATGTGCCACTTGCTTTTGTCGCCCAATGTGGTGTATCGAATGCATGGCAAAATGGTTGGTATTTTATCTTTATACTTATCAATTTTCCATTCATGTATGCGAAATGTACATATTTTCTTTTGTAGGTTCGCGTCAAGACAAGATGAAAATGCACCAGAAACCTGGTTATCTTCTAAATGCACTTGTCCGGTCTGTCGAGCGAAATTTTGTATATTAGATGTGTGCTTTGTACAGAAAATAGAGCGATGATAAAAACGTTTATGAATTATATTCTGAAAAGCATATAGTGAAAAATATATTTTTTACATCCAATCATTTGTGATAAGTATCACTTCATATAAATCTACAGACCACATAAAAACTAAATCACAAAAAGTTATATTGTTCATGCATAAGGAATCCGATCGTAATTTTATGGGATTCGTGAACATATATATTTGTACATTAAAGAGAAATGTTTATAATTTTATTTGTATAAGATGAAAAAATATCTTTTATAAACATATATTCGTTAAACGTTACCAAAACTTTATGTGAACTAAAGCCATGTTATATCACAATGATGATCACAGGTTCCAACAATTTCCAAACTGTAACGTGCGAATTGAAAGTAATAAATTAAATTATACCGATGCTTCGTGCCTTTTTACAGTCTCTACCATTCTTTCGTCATGCTCTTGTAAAACTTGTTGATTTACTTTTTGTTCTCTCTGATCGATACGTATGGAATCACGTTCCAAAGGTATAAAAGTGTCATTTTGTATTTCTTTCCGTCGCACAGTTTTTTGTCTGAAACGTCCTGAGTTTGATATAGAAAGACGTCTTTTGCTCACGTCATGATCCGTTGTGATTTCAATTTGATTTTTATTTCCAAATATTTCCGAAAGGAATTTTCGTGCAGCCATGGTGAATGATGAATTAAGACTACTGTAAAAACAAAAAAAAAGCATCTCATGTATAAAAGAAATCGATTCTTATAAAATTTAATAAAAACTAAAGCATTTTGAAAATAATTCAAACAATTCAAATACAAAGTGAATGATGATCATCAGAATTAGAGATCTTAATATCTAATCATGATGAGATATAATCACGTTACCTACATAAAACATGATTGTATTTAAACATGCATATGATGTTATTATTAATGGTATTCATTTATCAAAATTTGATTTCAAGCTTAGAACATTGAGATTGTATTCAATTGGTATAAAATATTTGCATTAAATTACCTTTGTTTTCCTATCAGATCATCAATATTTCCTTTTCACTATCATGCTTTTTTTCTCAACAACGGTCGTTTATAATGACGGTTCTATTGAAGAACTGAACTGATTACATGCGGTAAATTTTATCTGTAACTAATCACCTCTTATCTACATGTATAAGACTGCTTGATTATTCTCCACTCTTGACTTCGATAAAAAGGATTTACTCAGTTTGTCAATAGTTGCAATTGTTTCATTATAGAATAAACAGAGTGATTAAAATACATCGTCTATGAATTTCAATCCTCGTCATTGTGAATGTCGGATATAAAGAAACATATTCATATTTCAGTGGAATCATTGCATTTATTTCTGCATAAAAGTCACAAACTGTAATGGTATAAATAACGTATCTTATTTGTAACTTAATCCATAATTAATTACACGTTAATTACACATTAAAAATCATTTCCCCTACAACAGAATGCGCATATTACCTACGCCCAAGACAATTTCAGAACATGTATAGAAAATCTACAAAACACGAGTGTCTCATACTTTTGTTTACATAAAAGTGTAACTGTTGAAAATTCAGAGGAATCATGTAAAAAAGTGACTTGAATATTAAAGGGGCTCTCTCTTGAATATTAAAAGGGTCTTTACTCTCATCGCTACTCAAAATGAATTAGAATAAGATACTAATTCATCTCAAGTAATAGTACTAATGAAAAAAAATATATCAATTACTGTCACATTGAAGTGAGAACATGTTTAAAATAAGGACTTTTAAGCAACCATAAGTCTTGGAGCAATATTCATGGCCATGAGTTCTTGGAACAAAAGTTTAGCTGCATATGGCAATCTTACTTGAGAGACTTGAGTTTTATTTTTACATCCCTTACATTCAAAGGTATTGTTTCTCAAATTTGCTATGGCTATTAAACCACAGAAATTGCAAATATGAATTCTATAGGGGTCTGAAACTTCGAATAAACGTTCTCTCAAGAATTGTGCAGCGCCGTGAGATATTTGACAATCACGTTCCATTTCTCCGAAACGTAAACCACCATCCCTAAACAGAATAAAACATGTTTCATGAAGAATAAAATGTAATTAATCGGTCAATGAAGAAATGAAAATTTCAAGTCTTTTCACCTTGCTCTTCCCTCCATAGGTTGTCTCACTAAAATTTGTACAGGTCCACGTGCTCTACTGTGGATTTTATCATCCACCATATGTTTCAAACGCTGATAATAAGTGGGACCCAAAAACACTTGAGCATTGATTTTACGGCCTGTATGACCATTGTACATTACTTCATTGCCTCTCAACTGATAACCGTATTCTTGTAAAAGCGTGGAAATTTTCTGTACATTCACAGCATCATTGAAAGGAGTAGCATCACCAATTTCACCTGTGAAAATGAGAAATCGCAGTGTTTTTCTGAACAAATTGAATGAGTGATAAGAACTTACCCTTATTTGCAGAGACTTTGCCTTGAATACATTCAATCAAGTGACCAATTGTCATACGAGATGGAATAGCGTGAGGGTTAATGATAATATCAGGGGTCAATCCCTCGCAAGAAAACGGCATATCTTCTTGTCTGTATTGAATACCACAAGTACCCTTTTGACCATGCCGAGAAGCAAACTTGTCTCCAATTTGTGGAATACGTACACTACGTACTCTGATTTTACAAAATTTATAACCTTCGCTATTTAACGTTAGCATGACTTGATCCACGATACCCGTTTCACTGTTACGTAAAAATGTCGATGCATCTCGTTTTTTGAACCTCTTTGTTGTACTTTCCAACTGCAAATTCAAGTGAAATTCAATAGTAAATATTCAAAATTTATAACTTAATAATAAATTTGAATAATATTTACCTCATCATCTGTTTCAGGAAGAGTAATGGTTTTTCCTATAACCACATCATCTCCCGATACTCGAATTCCAGGGGCAATAATACCATCGTCATCTAATTTATCATATATAGCATTGCGCATTCCTTGACAAGTTTGTCTTGTAGGCTTTTCAAATTGTTCTTCTTGATCACCTATTCTTTTAGATTCTGAATCCTTATAGGAACGATAAAAAACGGATCTGAAAAATCCTCTTTCGACAGCACTGGCGTTCAAAATAACACTGTCTTCTTGATTGTATCCAGTGTAACATAAAATAGCTACAATACTGTTAATTCCTGCAGGTAAATCTCGAAACCTGAGGTATTCCATAGATCTGGTTGTAACTAAAGGTTTGTGAGGGTAATATAACACATGAGCCAGGGTATCCATTCTTACATGGAAATTTGTAATGTATACACCCATAGCTTGTTTACCCATAGCACTCTGGATCGAAAAATAACACATGAAACATTAGATTGTTAATTTTATGTAATAAGGAATAGATGATTAAAAAAAAAGGCCTGCACATACTTGATAAGTGTTTCTGGGACTTTGGTTGTGATCAGGAAAAGGAATGATTGAAGCGCAAACACCAAGAATCATGGCTGGATGAATTTCACAATGAGTGTACGTTGTACAATAAGCGTATTCTTTTTCTTGTCTAAGATCATCCGGTGACATGGCAATCATAACTGTTTCCTCTTCAAGAGTATCAATATACTCTACTACACCACTTCCCACTAGCTCTTGCCATCTACAAATTAGAAATAAATTAGTGATAAGCCTAAGTAACATGAAGAATATGTAGAAACAACCTTGTTTATCAATTCAAACAGAAACCGATTGGAATAGACAAAAATCACATTACATTTTTTTAAACCGATTTTCATCTGACATCGAAAGCAGGAAAGTGCATATAAATTCACTTACCCATCGTTACTATATTCTCTGTCTTTCAACATATCAACGTGTCTTCTCTTCAATAATAATTGTTGATTTTCTACAATTAATAAAGGTCTACTAATTCTTCCAGCATCGGTATATATTCTAATTTCTCGATCTCTGATATCTCTAATCATAGATACTTCTGATACAATAATGTCCATCTGTCTTCTCAATTTACGTAACGTAGCCATCAACTGATCTGGATCTCTATGAATTCCAACCCAACACCCGTTTACAAAAATTTTTGTAGCATCGGCAATCGCGCTAGGCGCGATTTCTTCCAAATTTTCCATAGACCACTCCTCTAAAAACTCCAAAATGGGAGATGGTTGAGAACCGACACTGATGTACGCCATGAGTGCTAAATTTTTTACCAATCCTACAGCTGCACCTTCAGGAGTTTCAGCAGGGCACAGCATACCCCATAAAGTGTTGTGTAATTGACGTGGTTTGGCCAATTTACCATCCCTTCCGATGGGAGAATTGACTCTTCTCAAATGTGACAAAGTGGATGCATAAGTTAATCTGTTCAATACTTGAGATACACCTGCTCTAGCCTGATGAGCTTTCTTTTGATCACCCCAATTACCGGTAGCGAGAGAATACCTTAGACCATCGGTGATAATTTTGGTTTTGATCGCTAATTCTAAATTGAAATCTTTTCCTCTGTCAATGAATTTTTGAGCATACAATCGTACTTCTTTCATCAAATTTTTGAATAAGCCTCTGAATAAAAATGCTAACAACGGACCAGCTAAGTCCAATCTTTTATTACCGTAGTGATCACGATCATCCAATTCTCTTCTACCCAAAGAGGCAGATAATAATCTATGTACCATGTAGCCCAAAAAATACGCCTTCTTAGTTTCACAAAAATCGCTTATACCAACGTGGGGAAGCATTTCTTTTTGTAAAATTTCTCTAGCATATTTTATACGTTTTTCTTTTGTCACGCCGGGCCTAGCGCCACGCGAACCAATGAAATTCAAAGCTACATTTTGTTCTTGTATCACAAATGCCTCATCCAAAGAAGGTTTCACCATTTCCATCATTTCAGGATCATCGAAATCATAAATGATGTGTTCCAATATATCGCGATCGGCCACAAATCCAAGCGCACGGAATACTATCATTATTGGAATTTCTTGCTTGATGTATGGTATAATAGCGATGATGCGCTGACCAATCGCTGATTTTTTGATGCTCTATGTAAAATTTAATATCAAATTTTCACTACTGATCAAAAAGTGTATTATTATATGAAAATTATGAAATGTATTACTTACTGCGCCACTCTTTGCCATCATATTAATCCATAACGTGGAAGTTGGGCGTGAACTGTGCTCCAAACAAGATCTAATTTCTGCTTTGTATGCATATTTACCATCTTTCATACTGAATACGTAAACTGTATTGGTAGCCATTTTTTCTTGAGCTATAAGCACCTGTACAGTAATACCAAAAAATAATGTTAGATTTTCAGTTTCTTCAGGGTGTATGAATTTCATTCACTGAAACCATAGACCAACAAAATTCACCTCACTCAAGACTTAATAAATCAAAATCACTTACTTTTTCTGATCCATTGATAATAAAATAACCACCTGGATCCAGAGGACACTCATTTAACTCAGTCAAATCGCGATCTGATAAACCAGATAATAAGCAATATTTTGATCGTAACATGATAGGAATTTTTCCAATAAATGTCTTTTGATGTTCAGTTTCTGTAAGGAAAGATTCATGAAATATTTTGCCATTCAATAGACTGTTTTTGTTGCATACCTATAGGATCCTCTCCATCTTTGACAACTGTTTTGGTAATATCTACGTATAAAGGAGCAGAATAAGTTAAATTCCTAAGCCTGGCTTCATTTGGCATCATAGGCGATGGTGCACCATCTTTTTCCCAATGAGTTGGTTTTGATAGATAAATCTGTTCAAATTTCAATAAATGTCTGACAGGATTTTCAATTTCACCAGATGTATGCTGAGCTTCTGCTTGTAAATCAATTTGTGGTGAATCTTCGACTATTCTCTGAACTGACATTTCAATGAATTCATCAAAACTATCGAGCTGCTGTCGAACCAGACCTTTCTCATCGAAGTAAGAATTAATGACGATCCAACAAGCTTCTTGCCAAAGCTTGGAGGAAATTTCTTCAGCATCTTCATCCTCATATTGATCTGAATAATATTAAATATAAAACACAAAGTGATTATGAGATTTGATCAACTTATCATACTGATCGTGATGAAATAATGTACGGTAAAAAAATTTAATGATTTGTTAAAGATTATTGTATACGCCAAATGTTTTGACATATTCAACAGCTAAATAACATAACAAAATCATAATTCAGTTTGAGGTTATATTTATACTTTGTTCCGTAACATAATTACAATCTATTTATAGTTATAAACAGTTAAAGAGAAATGAGATGGGAATACAATGCAAACCTTCTTCAATCCCATACATATTGAGTTTTTGTAATAAATCACAAATTGAAGAAAAACTTCACGACTAAAACAAGAACCGCATACGATGAAAGCAGGTGCGGAACCTGTGGAAGTTGGTGGAACCTGTGTTGCCGTTGCCAAAAACAAAGGAACAAGAGCGCCGAGACCGGAATACATTGGTCATTCCGATCAACAAGAGTATTTGATTGGATGTAGGCCGTTGAATCTCTAAATTTCTGGCATCACTGCGTCGAACTAACGTATATATTGCGTATTGTTGCGTATATAACCAGTGTTGCCAACGTGAGGAATTCACAGCTTCTATAGGTAAACACCCGTTGGGCCGAAAGCCTGTTAGGCCGAAAGACCGTTGGACCGAAATTTATTTGACCGAATGACAAAAATCCGAAAAAGTCTTGGTGACATTTTGTCTTATTCGCACACGACTAGTAACGTATAGTAAGATTTCGGATTATTGTCATTCGGTCAAATAAATTTCGGTCCAACGGTCTTTCGGCCTAACGGGCTTTCGGCCCAACGGGTGTTTACCCTTCTATATAATAGGCGCTAGGTAAACCCCAATAGACCCGAAGAAGAGCGTCCCGAAAGTCAGTTAACCCGAAAATTAAGACCTCATGGTTCTATATAGCCCGAATTCTAAAATCCTGAATGAATGTTCCTATAAAACTCTTTCAGAACTCTTGTGCTGTCTGGGTTTATCGCTCTCGGGTGAATGCCCACCAAACACAGTTTGTTACCGTATCATAACCAGAATGTAATTTCAAAATCACATGCAATGTAACCTGCTTGTTACATGCGATGGACAGGAAACTTGTAATTTCACACTCATGAAAAGTAATCGCAACGTCACTATAACGTAACATTCCTTGTGTTGATTACATGGTGGTTCCCTAGCGGATTCAAGTAGACCGAAAAATGACCGAAATATGACGTCAGTTTGTGAATTTTTTCGACTGAAAACCGGACAAAGAATGACCCATTTTCTTTCGAATTGCGAAATATGAGCATGGATTTCATTAGGTCATATTTTGATCATTTCCTAGGAATCAATCAGAAATAGACCATTGCACAGGGAACGCTGTTACTGGTCATATTGCGGTGACTTTTCAGACGAAAAGTGTTCAAAATGACCCGCAAATTTATGTGGTCAAATTTCGGTTGGTTTCATCGAAATGACTGGGGAAGCACCAGTCGATGAAGGATTCCATTCGGTCATATTCCAGTCATTTTCAACAAACCAACCTTAAATAAAGCATCGCATACAAAGCACCAGGGTTGGGTTTATTACGTGATTTTTCAATTTCTTACGTATCATACTTGGTTTCTGACACGTAATATATGTAAGATCCCGTACAGCACCGGACATTTCTACGTTGCCTCTACGCTGCCTCCGCGTGGAATCTCCGTTCATCCACGTTCTGACCACGTCCACCATTTATCCACGGGGAGTCCACGGGGATGCGACGTGGAAGTCGGTGGATGTGCTGTTAGGGATACTTGAACCCTCCTGTCCCCCCAAAGGCAAGGGGTTGGTTTTATGCGTAAGATACTCGGTTTCTTACGTGTCGTAAACTATGTAAAATACTGAAATACTTAGAAGTACGTGCCAACCCTGCAAAGCACCCCAGCAAACACTGTGGTCAGGTTCTTTGAAGGACCAACATTGGCAGTGCCGGTGAAATGCTGCCATTGGTGAATATGTATTGGGCCTTTACAGGATGTGCAATAACACTCGATACATTGTTCTCCATCGAAGGGCCAATAATGGCATCACGTTCATTTCTGATGCCAGGAAATTACGACAGAATTGTAATGACCCGATATGTTGCCAATAATGGCTCCCCGTATTATCGTACTGCCGTCTGTTGTGATCCTTATGAACTTTGTTGTTGTTGGTTTTATAACAGATGATCAAACCCATCCCATTAAATTAATATTTTATGAGAATTCTTCATTCATTCGAGAATGAATTTCTATATTTTAAATTGAAAATAAAATCATACCTAATATCGTGTATCGAGTGAATCATGCAGGTTTCATTTTATTGGGGTGTATTGTGAGGTGATGTGAATAAACAAAGTGATTAGGTTACGTGATTCACTATTCAATAACAACACATGAGAACATTTCATCAAACTTTGAGTAGTATAGACGTCTTTACCCGACAAGAAACTTGTTCGTGATGAAGATATTCTTTCCAACATTTGATTCAGTGTAAAAGTAGGAATGAATCAGTGTGTGGTTTCAAGCAGGGGTATGGCACTTCCTATGCTCACCGTATAAAAATGAGGGTCGCAATTTGTATCCCCCTCCCCGATCCCCACTCACCCGCGCGGCAAGGTGGCGCCACTAAACTTCGTCAGCAGCAAAGTTTGTTGTCAACATTGGATCAAAAACATGCAGAAATATTGGTTATGATCGGTTAGCCTATTCAACTGCTGACGAAAACGGGTGCTGCCACCTATCGGAGCGGGGGTGAGAGGTGCGGG
The DNA here is from genome assembly GCA_018340375.1 of Gonatopus flavifemur. Taxonomy (NCBI): domain Eukaryota; kingdom Metazoa; phylum Arthropoda; class Insecta; order Hymenoptera; family Dryinidae; genus Gonatopus; species Gonatopus flavifemur. Next base: position 22,691,872 of record JAFFJZ010000007.1, read on the forward strand.
GGGGATTACATCGAATTAAGAACACATTTTTCAACGGAGTGTCATACCCCTGGTTTCAAGTACCGTATATTTATGATCAGGATATATTTTCAATAATTTTTCATTCACTACAACGCCAATTAGTGCTCTAACGAGAACGAAGGACTGGCAGCAGCGCGTCAACGACTTCTGGACGTGATCATGAATGTGCAGCATTCCCAGGAGCGGGAGAAGTTTGGATGGGTGACCATGGACACAAAGAATGACTCAGGATTCTTTCACGTTGGATTACAACGACATGTTTGAGGATAAGAAAATCATTGCGGATGAATACTACCATTCATCCAATAAGTTTTTTTTTCATTTTATAGTCTTCAATAAATTCATCGTTTTTTATTCTTGTTCAAAATAATATTGAATTCACAATGAATTCGTGTCTTGACATTCATATTCAATCAGTGAATAAAGTTTGATGATTCAATGAAGGCATACGGTGCTGGTTGAATGTTATGTGGCCGAATGCTGGCCGATGGGACATATACGCGCTGGGCCATCAAAGGCTGCCAATGGAGGACCATCAAAGCCATTGCTGGCATTTATTGAAGACCCAGTACAGGGCCATCAGTGCAGTGTTTGCTGGGACTAGTCCTGATCAAATTTTGATGATTCTTCAAACTAAAATTATCCAAGATGACCCGTGAATTCATGAGGTCGAATTTCGGTTGATCTCATCGAAATGACTGGAAACGCACCATCCGATGAAGGATTCGATTGGGTCATATTCCAGTCATTTTCCACAAACCAACCTTAAATGAACCATCGCATACAAAGGGCTAGTCCTGCCCAGATAACACACGAAGAATTCTTTTTCAAGAGGAAGAATAGAACTCTTCAAGAACTCTTTTCGAACTAATGAATTCGTATAGAGCTCTGGAGGAGTTTCATCTGTCGGACATTAACAAGTTCTTTGAGAGTACTCAAACAATACTTCTGATATTCTCAAAGAGCTTGTTAATGTCCGACAGATTGAACTCCTCCAGAGCTCTATATGAATTCATTAGTTCGAAAAAAATTCTTGAAGTTCTATTCTTGCTCTTGAGAAAGAATTCTCCGTGTGTTATCTGGGTGGTTACACTTCGAATTTGTCTCAAAGATCTCCGGGGATCTTCAGTAAGTGACCTTAAGATTACCAAAATCATCCCGAATCTGATTGGATTCAAATTCAATTGTTAATTCAAAATCTATGAATTAAAAATTTCACAGCCTTGATTAAATATCCTCTATCCGCTAGGAGCGCTGGATGGCGTGTTGGCAAATTTGGAATGAATGTAAGCATTAATCAATGCGCAGATACTCCATCAAACCCGTACGCAATTTCATACCCTTACGGAAGAAGTGTTAATTGGATGTATTGGAAATTCCCTGCTAGAGTTAGCGATGGCACAGCCAGTGCTCCCAGGGCAACTTTTGGACAGGCGGAATACGGGATTGTCAGGGGCCTGGTCATTAGCGAAGAACTGATGATTTGTGATGAAATTACGAAATATCCCTAGCGATCAACCAATGATCGTAGAGTCGGGCTTCTTGCATGTCACCATTTTTGGACTCCTGCACCGTCACCCCTGCGCAGTACTGGAAGTGTATTATAACACAGGTCAACAACAAAATTTTTTGTCTGGTGCCCGAGGTTTGGTAACTGATTCGGAGTGCTTTTGGTGCGTTGAATGCGAAACGAATGTCAGATTTCTTGGATCAGCTCACTTTCTGTTATTTTTTATACATAATTTGCATATATAATCTATATAATTGATGACTTTATATATGAAAGATCCCCAGCGTGTATGAACTGTAGCCCACTCTTGCCCCAGTCTTGAGCCCATATTGGCAGGATGGGGCCCATGCTGGGCCGGGGGGGGGGGTCCCATGGTACAAACATGCTAGGGATTGAAAAAAAAGCGGGTTGATCCAACAAATCTGATGTTGTTTTCGTATTTAATGCCCTAAAACTACTCCGAATCAATTTTCAAACTTCAGGCACCAAAATGATTGTTAACCAGTGTAATCGAATAAACGTTACGTGGATCATAAATTATAGAATTTGATTTTCTATTCCATTTATAATATTTACAATGAGATCGGCGTTAAATTTCATAGTTCATACAATACACGTGATAAAATTAATATGCCTAGAACCTGAATCTCAGTAGAACAAAAACATTCGAATATTCTATGCACATGAAATATTTTAAACACTTATATAACACAAAACATTATGGAATGTTTTATTTTGCTGAAATCAACAATTCCTTTAAGGTAATACCAGCGGTAGTATCGAACCTCTCTTTCTATCGTATTGGCGCGCCTTGTACTAACCAACGTGCTTCAATAGTACCCGCCAGTACTCCTTAAGAACATTAAAATAAATCGCGAAAAGCATTCCAAAAGAGCTGGTGGATATCAGTAGAATAGAACACTTGCAGAACTCTTCATGAATTCATCAATCCGAAAAGGCCCCTGCTACAAATTTCCCATAGACAACGATAACATTTTTTCAATATACTGTATCGTGAAGTCACGATCAAAATCTATCGGTTCTTGTCGTGGGTATATACATTAAATAAAAATTTTTATTGCTGCATGGAAATATTCCTGCCAATATCATAACAGCACAAAATTTTTGAATTGTTCTGGGAATGTTTTCAACACGTTCGAACGTTCTTGGCACATATTGGAAATATCTGTTGATGTTGTCTGAGTATGTAAGATGGTGGAAATCACATCGCTTTCTCTTGTGAAATAATTTCAGAATCATGTATATAATCTATATATAATTATGTAAAAATTATGTATAAACTATATAGAATTATACATGAATTATGTACAATTTTGAAAATTTTCCAAATGGGACACCACATGTGCTGCACCGGAAAACTATGTACATTGAACTAACCTATTTATAAATAATACAAAAATTATAAGCAGGAAAGATGGTAATGTTGCGGAAGTTTGATTCAGAAAATAGGAATCAAAATCTGAAAATTGAAGAATAAAAATGAGAATATTTGAATTAATGAACTGCCCTAGTAGCACAAAAACATTTGGAATATTCTACGGATATGAATGAAAGATTTTGATAAATTTTGCACTCCATTCTTCAAGAATAACCCAGACAGCACAACACCGGTTCAGGATACGTTCATGATGAATACCTTTGGAACCATGAGAATTCATGAAGAATCCTCCATGAATACATCAGGGACTGTTGTGTTGTCTGACCCAAATACTGCTACTCCGATGGAAGTGAGAATTCCACTTCATGAGAGTGAATTTTCACTTTATTGGAGTGAAATTTTAACTCGGTTTGAAGAGTGAATTTTCCACTCTTATTACAATTGCAGCAGTTTCACTCTTTGAGAGTGACCTTTCATCCCAAAAAATTTAGAAAGGATGTACACAGATGTATCATTGATCATCCGAGTTCGTCAATCAATTCTCAAAGACCTCTTTGAGAACTTTGACATTGAAATGAAGTTTTTCTACGAGTCTTTAAAAACTCTGTGCTATCTGGGATATATTTATGCCACCTGGAGGATCAACTTATTCTTTTTAGAATTCGGAACCTAGGTCTCAAATCAGAAAATCGTAAAGGGAAACATTGTTTGTTTTCATGCATAGAATACGCCTGCGAAGTACAGTTTGCAAGTTGTGTTGTTATATTATACAGATATAATAGTAGTCAGACAGCAAAGAGTTCGTCAAAGACTTTTCCAAGAATTGTTTGAATATTTGAAGAAAAAAGAAAGAATCTTCGATTTTGAGACCCTTGCAACGTTCATGAGACTTCGACTCCTGGCGCAAACACAAGTTGCTCCACCCTAGTTGAGGGTTCAGCACAGAATATTTTCGTACATGAAAGCGTTCCATACACAACGATAGAACATTCCAAATGGTCTTGTGTTGAGTGAATTGTTGTTTTTTCATTATGAATAAACTAAGCATACTTTTATCATTGGGATCTCGAACTCCACATTGACGATGTCCTAATGTTGATTTTCGTTTGCTCTCTACGTATCCTGGAATGAACAAACTTGGGGCCTCCAGTTTGCCTGTAGATATAAGTTTACTGAAGTCTTGTTCCAGTTTTCCGGCAATAGGACCTGTATGTGACCAGCATTGGAGTTATCATTCAAGTGAAAATCGGTAATAAAAAATTTACTTCAGCTATTAATTATTCATTACAGGTCATGGCAGAATTGAAACCTCGAACGAGTGTCAACGTTAGAGGAAAACAGAGGGAGTCCTTCCCTCGTAGAAATGCTCTAGTCATTGACAAGTTTTGTAAAACTCAACTAGCCAAAAACTAGACGCTTGCAAGTGCCTAGTTGGGTCCTGGTGAGGTACTTGTCAGTGTCTAGTATTTGGCTAGTTAAGCGTTACAAAACTCGTCAATAACTAGAGCATTGCCACTTGGGAGGCACGGAAAGGAATTTTTAATTAGGTCAGCTAAATTTCAAGTTCCATAGCTAAATATTTCAGCATTCACGGAATAGCTAATTTCTTAGCAACATTGGCTAAAATTTAGCTGATAAAGTTAAAAATTTTGCTATAGTAGCCAAAATTTAGCTACAGGTGCTAAAAAAATGGTTGTCCATCTCGTAGTCAACTACTTTTTTCCGTGTGTTAACAAAATTCCAATACAAAAACAGATAAAATCCGCATAAAAATCTAGATAATCTGTACCCGGGTGTGTCCGAGCGCACATACGAGTTTTAAAGCCATACTTTATCCGGTTCTATCTGGATTCTCTCCAAGTTTTAGGACTGGATATTATCTTTTAAAGACCCCAATGAAATCCGAATAAGAAACTGAATCAGTTCTATTCAAATTTCCACCGGGATTCCAAACAATATCCAGTCCCAAAAAAGGGATAAGATCCGGATAGACCTGTATAAAGAATCACTGCAAAACCTGTATTTGTACCCGGATACACTCTTATCTGGTTTTTTCACCAGGACTGCTCATACGGGCATACGCAGTGCCCGTATGGATCATTTTGAAGCATTTCGTGACTTTCTTTTTGTACGAATATTTATGTTTTCCTGTCAATGTTTCTCTATTTCCTTCTTCTGATCATCCTATTTTATTTTTCTGATAAAATAATACGAAACCTTTGAAATGCAATAAGAATTGAATACACGCTCCATTGTGTAGGATTTTCGTTTGCCTGTTGTCGATAGATAACATCCACTCCGGGATACCCATCACTTTTCTCACATCTGACAAAAATTGTGCACTAGAAAATATTTCAATTAGGTTTCATGATAAATAAAATGAAGTTCACATATGAAGAATATAAATCACTCTTACGTTACAAAACGTGGCGGTTTTCTTATGTTTGCATACTTCACGATATCATTATCAGGTTCAATATTGGCGCAAGCAAATCTGTGATGACCGAAATTCTTATCCAGAATCATAATAGATTTCCCCATAGCCGAAATTGGTCCTTCTAGAGGGAAATTAGGATCCGAAAATACTTGTCGGTCCAACCCAATGTGAATTGGACCCAAGCGAGCAGAAATATCACCTACGTGGCATCTTAATGGTAAATCGGACCCACATTCTTGTCTGTATAAATCCTCCTACATGGAACAGTACATTAATTTCAACTAAACATTTTTTCTCAGTAAAAATATCATTTATCAAGAATTATATTCCATTCTGAAGAAATTAATGATCGTTTGTTTTTCTTTCTCTTGAATAATGAAATGAAATTTTATTTCTATGAAGTGGATATTTTTTTCCTGAGCAACTTAAAGATTGAGATTGATTGCATTTTGACCAAATATTTGTAAGCATCGACTCCGCTCAAAGTACCCTGTCGAAAGTGAAGTTTCTATCGTTCACTCCTCACAAAACGTCAAAAATTTATCATTTAGAAACCTCACACAGAGCGATAGAAATAATTCATCGTTTCTTATTATTTTCGATAGAAAACTTCCAGCAGGGAAATAACTCACGTTTAAGGGATCAGCCAACTGAGTAAAATACGGATTCCATATATAACCACCTGCCACGCATCGAGTGTCTTTAATTTTTACCGCTGCATCAACACCAACAGGATTCACATATATCGCCCAGTTATGATTTGTAGACTGCAGAAAAGAATTATTATGAAAAATACACTGAGTTAAGCAGGAAGTTTGAATAATGTCGCCAAATATCATTGCAAAGGTCTCAGACGGCACGACGTGCTACTGGAACGTTTATCAATAGTTTATAGAACGTAGGGGAGGTTTTCTGAACGTTCAAAAAACGTTCCAAAAATGCATTTCGCTGTTAGAGTCAAGATGAAAGGATGTAATCAAATGTTATCAAAGTCAAGACCTTCAGGGATCAAAAACTGCAATTCTACTAAGCAATCTAGATGTGGAAATTCCCCTACAAACAATGATTACTGACGTCTCAATGGCCCTGCGATGCCCGTGAAGGGCCGTCACTGGCCTTTTGAGACACCAATAGTCCTGTTTGCTGGGTCCTCAATATTCAATATTCAATGACTTACTATGTTGCGATTTCTTTCACCAGGATATCGTAATTTCACTTCAATCACGGTATCACTTTGACTTCCATCCTTGTACACAAGTTGAGTCTAAAGAAGAGAATATCAATATACAGTACATCACATCCTAATAGCCATAATAGTAGTAAGGGATGGTCCACCACAGAACTCTTTCCAAACTCAAACAAATATAATTAGAAATTATAAAATTCTTCTTGGAGGATCAATCAATCGCCCCTTTTTGTTATTTAGGTTTTCATGGTCATCATTATCATTATCAATTATTTCAATCATCAAATAAGCATTGTCCCATACCATCCTTATATACCCATAAGCGAAACCTTGCGGATGATGGAAAGAAGCAATTGCACGTAATTCTCGAGCTTCAGACGGAGAATAACCTCTTTCAATGGTAGAACAAGCCCATCTGAAACAGTATTTTCATTCGCAAGCAGTAAGATTGGACAGCGTAATTTTTGATCAATTATTTATTGTAAATCATTCAAAAGCTACCGTTGATGGGAAACATACCTAAAATTTTTCTCTCGTTTGTGAACGATCACACTCCGACCAATAATACTTCTTGGTCCAAACAATGATAATGTGGTATCGTTGAAGGTTGCCATATACTTTTGTCTGTTATCCAAAGTGCCGAATTTTCCACTCAAGTCACCCATTTCGTACCGATCCAACGTACCCTCCCGTGGCGGTAAATTCGTCCTTTTGATGCTCAATGGATTCCAACGTCCGTACAACGTTGTACTCTCACACGGGAATTCCAAATCTACTTCCACAGGAGTCTGATGATCAACAAACCAAAAATTCAATTAAATTACTGCCATTGACCCCTACACGGAGAAACATACACTGGAAAAAATATTTATTTGTCCTCTCTCCATAAAATATTTATCTGTAGAAATTAAATATTCAATTAGATGCAAAAACTGATTACTTGTGGCGAATAAATTAATTATTTAGAAGACCAATTTATTTGGGGCAAGCATGCCATTGTTTGATTCGATTAAATATTTCAGTAATTCTGAGAAATTTTTTATGAAGAACGGACAAATGAACTATTTATTTGGTTGGAAGAAATTTTTTGTCAGTGTATGTTCGCTATTATATCATATTGTCAGTGTATGATCATCAAAATGTACGTATGATAAATCATAGACCTTGCTAGGATTGTAAAGAGTGAACCATGTTAACGACTCTCTTTTTCCGTGTAAAACAAAAACCCCAAAAGTTAATTAAAAAATGGAATGCATATTATACCATATGAACATGATAACCACTCATTTTTCTTGTCAATCCATCCAAATTAATTTCAACGTCAGTAACATCATATTCACTCTGTTGAATGAATTCCAATTTTCCTCTCAATGAAATTGGCACGCCGTTCCCAAACCAATCTTTCACCACAGCTTTACGTCGATAAACTCCTCCTATTCTGAAACGGATAGTTCGAATTAGATACAATCAAATCGTATCATTTTCATTCAATTCAATGATTTCTAGATTCCATATTTATATTACATGGCACAGCCAAGCCTTTCTCCTCTCGCTTTAGGCCCATGATCGTCGTACAATACCAAACTTTTGCCCAAAATACTATTCGGTCCGGAGAGTGGTAAAAATATATCGGTGAATAGTCGTCTCGTCAAAAGTGGTCCATAAAGTTTTCTGCCAGCGATTTCCAATGTTCCGTGTCTTGATAAATCACCCAAACGACAAAGTGAAAACACATCGACGGAGCAACGTGCTGGATCGCTTGAATCCCAATGTACCTAAAGAATTCTCATTTATCAATAACATATGATTTGAACTTTGTTTTCCAAATTCAAACAAACCTTGTAGGGATTGAAAGGTGAACCTGCACTCAAGCATCGACCCGTCCAATTATAATAATCTTTTCCAGGAGGATGTTCGTGGATCATCCATCTGAATTAATGTTTCACAATTAACATACAGATTCGTAGGTTTACAGTACGAGTTACGACAAACATTTAACCTGTGATTCGCGGAGTTATTTAAGGAACTTCCATCGGAATGGACCAAATTTTCTACGATAATTGTTGTATCAGCTTGTGGATCGTTCTTTGGTTGTCGAAAAATAATTCTACCAACAATAGGGTATCGGAACACAACTTCAGCCGTGAACACTGCGACTTGGCCGGCTTCGTTTGGTAAATGAAGTGCGAATGTACCACACACCCATGGTATAAAGCTTTTGTTATCCGTTTCATTGTATCTAAAGATCGTTGTAAAAAAGAGATGAATAAAATGACATATTCTCATGTATATACATGAATTATTATTGGAACATAAATTACTTGTGAACTACTAAAGACCGATGAATCACACTATGCACTCCAGAAAGTGGGAGATAAGTATCCCAATAAGTTCCACTGAGTTTTGCACTTCCAGGTAAGATATCGACGTGATTGAAACCTTCTTTACGACCCTGGAGTTTACCAGACAAATCGCCTATGCTGTACTGATCTTGCGTACCTAAACCTAGGTTCAAAAATACGTTCAAGATGAATCAAGATCGTCATTATTGTAATAGGCCTTTCCTGGGTAAATTTCCTTACCAGGAGGAGGTAACGTTTTTTCATCAATTCTTGTTGGATTGTAAATTGCTCTAGTAGTTTGACATGGAGCACCAGACTCTTCCAAACTCCTTGGAGGTTCTGGAGGTAATTCGTGAATTCTATACGCAGCAACTTTGGTTGCATACCGCAATCTTGTTTCCAAATCATTAACCGTTCCTAAAGATACATTGACCCAAGTTGGATCAAATGGAGTTTCTTGGGTAAGAGTTATTTCACCTTTTATTCCACGAGAGTTTATCAATGTTCTAAAAATATATTGAATTTAGGCAATGAATAACAAAAGAGATACACATTTTTTCATTACTTGGCAACTATTGGTTTCCGATGATTGATCTTGGCGCACGCTAGAAACGAATCTTCATGAGTGGGATGAAAAATGACTAGATACAAGAGTCGATGTGGTCCAAGGAGATCAGCTGGCAATAGCGATAATTCGTTATCCCTGTAAAAAGTTTTGAACCGTTTGTTCAATTGTTTGGCAACTTTTATTTTACCAAGTCGCCCATCCACGTCACCGATAGAGTTTCCAACTCCCGCATTATTGGGATCAAAAACGGTCTGGAGAATATTGCAATTGTTCTTATCTGAAAATTTATTTTCATTAACAGTGATGAAAATGAATAGAGAATTTTACGCAATGTATTACTGATAAGATATTAACCTTTGCCAGAATCGAAAATATCTGTAACGTAGATCTTCCAGTAGTGTTCCGTATGATCTATCGAAGAAGAGTTTATTTTATTCGTATGATATAGATCGGAATGGATGATTGTTTCTATTGTATTATCTCCCACGAGACCGCCTAACCATCTGAACCATACGGAACCTGCTACGGGACCATGAAAACGAGCTTCAGCAAATTTTTCAGTATTCTTTTCAAGTACCTAAAATAAATCGAATAAATGTTATGAGAAATTATTTTTTGTTAATATACCTACAAAAGACTTAGCATTCGAAATCTTGAGCCGAGAACTGAAAGTAATGATTATTTACCGTGATAGAGGCACAAATAATTCTTGACGAATAAGTGTCTTTCAACAAAAGACCTTTACCCCATAATCCTTTTTCACCTGTTAAACTAAGATCTTGAACTTCAACGGTTCCAGTTTCGTTGCCTGGTATGTCTATAGGGCCCAAAATCTCTGATAAATCAATGACACTGTAATTAAGAATAATTATTGATAACATTAGATTATTTGTTTTTGTATGTTAATTCAAAATCCAATCACCTGTCTCCAAGCTGCGATTCGTCACAACGGTTATCAATGATAGTATAATCAACGGGAAATTTAGTAACAGACCAAAGCCATTGTTGATCAGGATACTGAAGGGTCGGTTGTAATGCAAATCTTATTTTGATGGAATTCTCAAAACTTTGTTGAAATCTTATCTCACCGTGAAGGCCGCCCGAGGATATGTATGCCGCGAGTGTTAATGCTTCTCCGGTTGCTACTACTCGAGCGCAGAATGACAACAATGTTTTTTAATCGATCAAATACTCTTTTCATAGATTTCATTGAATTTCAAATAATTACGACAAAAGTAAAAACTAACGGACATTTAGGTTTTTAATGCTACAGAGAACCTGATAACTTTCTTCTTTCTATCAAACTAGTAATTAATAATATTTCAATCTTTCATTGAAATATTCAAACACAGTGATTTGATTCTGGTAAAATGACATTAATCAAATGAAATAATGTATATTTGAACAGAAATTAAATATGTTAATTCCAAACATCATCCACAATAGCCATAATGTCGTTTGACACTTGATTATTCACATCATATCACTATGATTGACTAGAAATTCTTTTGAACGCACTAGTTGCACTTACCACAATGTACAAATAAAAACCACCACAACATTATGTAGAATAAATATGAAGTTATGGAAACATTTTTATGAATTGATTAGACTGAGACCCAACCAACAGCTTGGTTGGTGATCGACGGTCTTCGTTGTTGTAGTCCAAACTAAAGACTTACCTGAAGACTTACCTGTAAAACCAGCTAGAGTAACGCCTTCTTGTACTTTCTTATTTCTTCCGAAGCTTATGGTGGGAGTTCCCAGATCGGGTATATAAGAGACCGATGACCTTTATTCAAAGGAAAGCGAACTGTGAAACACGTACGATGTGAAAGGAAATCTTCTGACGACTTTGATTATTCACAAATGATTCGTCGTGATTTTAAATTCAATCCTTGTGGATTCATAAAGTTATTATGGATTGCATTGTAGGGTGAGTTCTGTCGAATTCATACACCTGGATTAGCATTTTCACGAGAAATAAAATTCATTCAAGATTGGATAAAACGTCAATATTACGTTGATATTAAAAAAGAAGCTGAGAATTCTGTTCCGTGGGATTTGAAACATGTTTTTCAGATACTTTCCCTTTACTCGGGTTAATCAATCTTGTATTTGAAGATTTTTTGATTGTGCTTTTACTCTAATTCTCCTTTTCCATAGATTTTTATACAAAAAGGGCATTTGAAATACAGGGATTGGAGGGCCTCCTTTTGTACTCCAATCAGGAATACTTGAAGAGCACCCCGATGTCCCAGTGGACCGGTCCATCCCTGATAGAAATCCTTCAACGATTAGGCTCCGGTATGAATCACTAATTAATCTTTGGACCATGGAGTGGATCTTTGGTCTCCAGGCGAAATTGAATAGTGTGCGTTGCTCCGATATATTTTTTTGCGAAAAATTTGTTCCCAATAAAAATTTTTCCCCGATTGGTTTTTGAGGGAGAAGTTTGAGAAGAGTGATATCCACAGTTAGAGATTTTTTTACCCATCTTCTGGATATAGTAATGACGCGCTAGAGACGAACGACCCACCTGAACGGTTTATAGATGCCCCAAAAGCCTTAATTAGTTAGTTAACCCTCTGGGGATACACTTATAATTTCCTCACACATGGGATACACTGGGTCAGTTTAACCCAAGTGTTTTTCAATCGCTCATATCTCGGTTTTAAAATATCGTAGAGCAATGTTTTTTTTTAATTCATTGCCGAAGTCTGCAGAATACGAATCCGAAACCCGCTTTGCACTGCAGTTGATAGTTTTTCTAATATTTCAAGAAATGTAAAGGTACTTTTTCAGAGATATACAACTTTTTGGAATGAAGGATGGGTCATTTTGACCCAGTGTATCCCTAGAGGGGATCCTAATCCACTTCCTTGTCGTGTGACCATAAATAAACAGCAAATTTCCTAAAAAAATCTTCACGATTTAAGAGCCATGAAGCATTAGAAAACGAACAAAATTTGGCTACGCAGTTTTTAAATGACTAAGCAAGGATTACAAGTTTTAAATATATAGCAATAAAGTGCACTCCCAGGCATTGGTTCTAAATATAAATCCAAAGCCCAAAACATATTTCTAAACATAAGAAGACAAGTTATAAAAATTATTCACATTTGCAGATTAATATGTTTATAATCGTTCGCATGATTCTTAGGAATCATTTGCAGTTCCAATTTCATATTCAAAGCTCAATTTTAGCAATGTACTTCATCACTGTGGATTTAAAATTTGTATTTATCGCTCAGTTGATCAGAAAGTACATAGCAAAATTTCGCCCATACCTTGATGAACTCAATGGTCCTTAAGAGTTAATATAATTGATTGACTGAACATAGTTTCTCACTAGATTGGTAATCTTTGAACAGAATTCATTACACAATGTGTGATCGTCATTTTATAATTATAAAAATAACCTGATTCAATGTTGGTCAAACCTTAAAAATTCATGAGTAACCTCAATCGAGTATTAGACAATTTTTCAAAATTCCAAATTCTTGTATCATGTGCAGTAATACACTATGTTGTGGAATCATTTACAAATACAAAGTATCATGAATTCATGGAAAATGTTGTTCCCAATACAGTTTATACCGAAGTTATCAAGATTTGTCTTCAAGTCTGTTGGCAATTTTTTGGCAAGCTTGATGTAAAGTATTTGTAAACTTGTGATTTATACTTTTTTTCTACAATTGTGCGTTCCTTATTCGAAAAATAATACCGATTCTGTCAATAGATCTTTTCGAAAGCATGTAATGAACAAACGATTACAAAGAAGGAGACAGAGAATAAATCAATGTCAAAAATTCAAGAATGAAGAAGACATGAAGGATATAATGCGCAGGTAACATTACATTTGTAGTTTTCGATAAAATATTTATAGGAAATTGTGCTATTTAAAGGTAAAGAACAATTTCGGACTTCATAATAGGATATTATTTTGTAGGGAATATAGACGCATTCGAACACGACGTGTAATGGAATCAGATTTTTTAGCGAATCTCGCCTATAAACATCGTGTAAATAAAGATGACTTGTGAGTTGATGATATAAGTATGTAATAAGTCGTTTTAATTATGACCTTTTCATACATGCTATAATATGTATTATAATGAATCATTTTAGAGACAGAAGATACAATGATTGTCCTTCTTCTTGGATTACAGCGCCACAACAAGAACTACAAAATCATGGAGACACGTATTTCATTTTGAATTTTTTCCTTCTCACTTCAGTTTGTTCATTCAACACTGTAGTTACAAACTCAAATTTTCCTGAACCACGACCTTATGAGCTGGTTCTTTGTTCGCCTACGGAATTCTTTCACCGAGAAAAAGGATGTTGTAAAATTTAGATCTTGTGAAATCAATATTTGGACTATTTTTAAAACTAGTTCCCCTGCTGAGAATGCTAGGCGAATTCGGATGAATCCTAGCAGTTCCTGGGGCAAAAACCGAGAAAGTCCAGGCAAGGACTTGTCTAGGATTCATTCGGATTTGCCTGAAATTTTCAGCAGGGTCGAGCTACCACAATTTTGATTGATTTTACAGCTAGGAGTGTGAAATTCACATCAGCAGTGGTATATCTCAAAATCAACTTGAATTGTAGTAGCTTGAACTATTTTTGAAATCGTCCAACTATTGACCTCGCAAGATGTAAATTTTACAAATTCTTTTTTCTCAATGTTGATAATGATAAAACGTGCTATAATGTCCAAAGAGCGTACAAACAGTAGGAAATGAAACACGATTACCACCCTGCTGAAAATGCCAGGCAGAACCGAGTCACAAATTGTTGTTGGGTTTTGAACGGTTTTTGTCCCTGCGCATCCGGTCAAAAACTAACAACATTTTCATTTCGTTTTATCTTGAATTATCAAATTGGAACAACCCATCAATTTTTCGAGCCGGTTCTGTTTCCGAAAAGCACATGAAGCTTCAGCGAACGTTCAGATTAGATCTGTATGTACGGATCGAAGGTTCATGAGAGCTAACTTTTAGATTCACAAACGTTTGTCAAAGGTGGTACGAACTTTGAAATGTCCACCTCAAAATACTTTCAGGAAACATGGATGGAACGTTCATTGAAGGTTCATCGAAAGTTTGAGGAAGCTTCACAAAAATATCTATACTTAGATTAATTTATAATAATTTATGTTTATTAATTAATTTATTTTTCATATGAATTGATCAAAATTAATATAAGTATAGATATCTCTTGTGAGGTTTCGTCAAACCTTCGATGAACCTTCAGCGAACGTTCCATCTATGTTTTCTGAACGTATTCCGAGGCGGACATTTCAACGTCCGTAGAACCTTTCTCAAACGTTTGTGAATCTAAAAGTTAGCTCTAATGAACCTTCGGCCTGATCTATACACATCTGATCTGAACGTTCGCTGAAGCTTCATGTTCTCTTCGGGTTTGGAATTCGCAAGCTTTTATATCCATTTGAAAACTGGAGAAAACTTTCCCTGCCAGGTTTTGATAGAATTTTATAGTTTGATACATCCGAACAAGACCACATTCGCAATTTCACTTTTAAAAATTTGAACATTTCGATCCGTAGGTAAATAATGAATCAGACCACAACGTTTTCTTTCAGGAAAACTTGAATACATGAGATAGAATTTTTCCTGATGGAAATGAAATTTTCCATCAGGATTGCTATACAAAGGTGAATTCTAAATTTTATACGAGTTGATATAAAATTCTCAATTCAAGGCCTGCATCAGAATGGTGGAATAAGATACAACAACACGGGGCGTGTATGCCACCATTATTGCGTGATGAAATGCGTGTAACGAAGTCAGATCGTTCTTCGACGGGTACAGGTTGTCGATCTCAAATACCAGATACCTTAAATGAATCAAGTTCATTACCAAGGAGTGATTCTACGAATGATGACATTCCAAGGTAAATGAAATTGTATTTTACAACCATCCTGTAACACCCCCTAAATTGAATAGATTCTTAAGAACTAGAATCAAATTTTTTTCGGTGAGATTACAGAAATACTCAGTGAATGTACACGCTGTAACGTCAACTTAACTACTGTTGGATAACAAACGTTCTGTTAAGTTACAGTGATATTATTGTTACAACTTCTGTTACATGACTATATTTTAATATTTCGATGAAATTCTATTGATGTTAAACAATTACGATACAGACCGTTTTCTTGAAAACAATCAAATGTATTTTCATCATTGTACCCAAAAGTTTTGGCTAGAATCCCAATGCTGGTCTCCCTCCAAATCGAAAGATTCAAGCGAAGTTTAAACTCTCTGTTTAAGCTTCAGGATTAATTTCACTGAACAGAATTAGAGGGCGAAACTAATAGAGCTGAGAGTAGTACGCGCAACAGAAGAAAAATGCTTGAAACTTAACGTTAATTACCTCCCTTGAGACTTTATTTTTAATTTTATTGTACTAAAAACTCTTTCATTATCAAAAACATAACCAAAATGAAAAAAACTGAATTCCAACAACTAAGTATGATATAAAAATGGTATGGTTGGTATTTCTAGTTGTAACATCGCTCCAAACGTAATCAAAAGTGCATCAACAAAAAGCGCACGTTCGCCAAGTATCAAGCATGAAACCCTCAATGATCAAAAGAAAAATCCACCTAGGAGACGCATGTTTAGAAGAAATAATAAATTACTCAACACGATCGCCATACGTCCTCAAATTGATTGTTTTAGTGACTGTGTAAGATGCTCAAGAATTTTATTAAGAAGTATGCGATCGGAATGAAAGCTCATGTTTGGTAATGTACAATTTGAATAAACGATTCAAACTGAAACCTAATACTCCAAGAGAATTATCATGGAGAATGTGAGTCTAATTTTATATGTGTTTTCAATGTTCTTATTAGATTTTTCGTAATTGGTCACATGTAATAAATATATGATTTTTGATGAATTAATATTTTGTGAATATATTTTCATTTAAACTTTTATACAAAGGATTCCGATTATTTTCAATTCATACGGAAGGAAGACACGCATGCAGTTAAGAAGTTTTATTACGAAGATTATTTCAGGCGCACCGTGCATGGGACTATTTCAGTTCTAGACTTCTCGGTTATTCTTACAAAATGAACTTCTCGATTAGTGGAGAGAGAATACTAGAATGAGGTCAAATGATGTGGATTATATTATCATCATAAGTTGTTCAAAATAAATGTTGCTCTACCGGAAAAATATGAATAAAAATCCGTAAGAATAAAAGTATAATATGATTTCTTCTGGTCTTCATTCCAGATTCATATTTTGATTCATACACTGAGAAAAAAGAAAGAAAATTTACATCTTGCGGAGTCAATATTTGAACGATTTCAAAAATAGTTCGAGTTACCATAATTTAAGTTGATTCCACAACAGCGAATGTGAGATATACTACAGCTGATATGAATCTTACGTTCCCCGCTGTAAAATTAACTAAAATTATGGTAGCTCGTACTATTTTTTGAAATCCTCTAAATAATGACTTCAGAAGATGTAAATTTTCCAAGTTTTTTTTCTCAGTGTATTCACGCCGTGGAATCTTATTCAAAATTCTTATAATAATATTTGGCTAATATAAGAATAATTCTCAAGATTGAATATATATTTCTATCTTATCAAAACGTTTCAAAATATTCTAAGAGTGATAAAAATTTCAAAAAGTCCTACATTCGATCGATTTTGTTTAGAATGTTTCGATATTCAAAACGTTGCAGAAACGTTGTACCGTGCTTTTGAAGGTCTCAACTTGCATCAAATAAATTACGTCGATTCACATTCGTGATTGATCGTAACTATGACTCATGAACATTTTTTATGCTTCGCAAGCACGTGGATCACTAATGAGCTATATTTTTCATCCATAGAAACCACTGTCATCATGTTTGATTTTTCTGCAGTAAACAGAAAAACTTCAAACGTTTTATTTTTTCCAAAATAAAACTGTGACAAATCTGATGTTAACATCAATATCACTCGAATAAGATAAATGTTGAACTCGAAATTCGATAATAATTACGAATAAACATGAAAAAGATCTTCAAATGTGAGATAAATGAAGTGTTTTTAGGCTCACAATTGTTATAACAATTGAAGCGAAGGTTAGAATAATTTTGTACTTCTTGATGGATCTTCAGCAAAGTAAAGTTATCGATAATTTTAACATTCACATTGTAGTTCTAAAATTATTCGGAAGAATTCTAACGTAATTGAGAGAATTCAATATCCTTCTCAACATACATAATCCAGGAAGAGAGTATAAACCAATCAGATCAAGTGTGTCCCTTGGTTTACTCTGTTACCGTACATATTGAGTCATTGGGTAAAATTCCAGAGACACCCTTGACTTATATTTTGAAAAGCTCATCATCCTCGTTATCCCAGGAACTCAACGCAGGCAATGAACAAGGTAAAATGAATCAAAAAACGAGATTTTCCATCGCAGAATTCCTTGATAGTGAAAAAGAGAGAGTCCCGAGGAGAATCATCATCTGCGGTCCCCGGCAAACTGTTTTAGTCGAAACGGCGAAAGGGCGCTATTTTGAGGCGGCTCGCACTAAATATGGTCAGATAGGCGTTGGCGTTGATACCCGGGCAGGGCAACCCTGTTCGGCCACCGTGCCTGAGAAGTGGGGGGAATTGAGCAAAGCTTACTTAGACAAGTTCACCTCTATGATTCGAACAGTTGGTTCGTTGTAACCATCTCGCACCATCCTCTTAGAAATCAACCGTAGACATGGTAAGTAAATACATGACAAACCGGAACACAAAAATTCATCCGCAAATACCGGATGTTAAGTGACAAAAATCTCAAGGAACAACTTTCAAGGGATTTAACGCTTCTCCTTGGAATTTTGGATCTCCCGACTCGTCAGTTAGGTCGTGTCAAATACAAATTCGTTACGGAAACAGTGATAGTTTAGTGGTTGGAAGTATTCCAATGTTACAAATGTTGTATCTTCTTCGAAGCAGGATATGTAAAATCTTGCATATTATGGATGTCCCGTCGGGTTGTTATAGTGTTTTGATTGAAAGTATGGCGATAACCGGAAGAACAAAATCTGTCGAAATCAACATGGATTATGCGACGAATAGCATCGAGTGAAAATGCTGACAAGTGATGATCAATTGTTGAAAGGTGTCAAATTTTGATATTAATTACAATGATCAGTTGCGGTTTGTGTTCACAAAGTGCTATACAGTGATAAATTTTCATGAAATTTTTGGCAGTCAGCCATCGCAATACGGTGACAATCTTAGAGCTATTTCCTGTTGGTTCTCGTATTTTTGTTTGTATATTTGAATCATTTCAATCTTCGATTATATCAAGCTGAATTTACCCGTGTTATCAACTTCAACTTTTTTCATATGGATTTTTTTAGTATATATATCAATAATATAGTTGTCAAGTCATTGAAGTGATACAGCTCAATAATTTTTCTTAAAACAATTTGAAGTTGTTCATTCACTCGTTTCAGCTCAATTAAAATCAATCATTCAAAGTTTTCTTTTCCATTTTTACGATTCAGATGACCGAATTTTGCCAAAAATACATCAGTATTAGTAAGATAAGTCAATTTACAGGATTAAAAGTGTAGTAGAATGAGACAAAAATGAGAAATTAGTCTCTTTCATTTTGTTTTTGTGAGTTACAATTTATTTTATGAAAAATTTAATGAATCTATAAAAATGCATTAAAAATCGCCAATTATAGTTATCAAATCTCCTGATTGTCAATTTTGATTGTTCTTCAATTGAGGCAAATGATTTTTTCCAACGGAAAAGGGATGAAAAAGTTTGAAATATCAAATTTCTAATGACTCGAATGTGAAAAAATCGAATCATCAAAATTGTATTAATTTGGATCATATCATATGATTTCCATGATTTCAAACTCCCGCTGTGAGTTGTAAAATAACTGATTGATACCAGATATCGAGATAATCAACTCATTTTCAACATCGATCTCATCAAAAAATTGCGATAAAACCTTGATGGAATATTGTAAACTTTTTAAAAATAACTTCTCCGTCGCCTCTTTCCAATACAGTCCATAACAACGGATGCGTATCACAACGCGTATGTATTATTGAAATAAATGTGAGAATTGCATAACTTGATGGTAACTTGAGAGGCCGCACATTGGCCAGACGCTAGCTCTATATACGTCTTGGCTGCTCTGTTAGTCGTTCAAGATGGGGTGGCTCTATATTTAGGCTCGATGAATGACGACGACGCCTACCTAATTTTTCCTAACTTCTCATGATTTTCAAAATAACTCCCAGATTATATTGGTTGTTCATTATCTCACTCCTTACTTCATTTTATTTTCAAGCTAAATTTGATGCGATGATTGCTTTTCAAAACAATATAATCATTCCGAAATATTGAATAATCTTTCAAAACAGTATTTCACATTTCAAATTGAACTATCGATCAAATAAATTATATTTTGATGATAATATTGATTTGAATTTAATGAGTATTTAATTACCAGTTTTCTTTTTTTTCCTTTCAATGGAAAACTATGTTATTTAATGAATTTTACCAGATAGTAGGGAATAGGTAAAAGATAGTTGATATGATGTTTGATACATTTGGATTTTTTGAAGAAAAAATATTGACTAAAATTAGAAAAATTCTTTTGTCAATACAATTACATGTGACAGAAGACGCATAGCGGGATATGACAACTGCAAATATACTTATTCACAGACAAATAAGAGGAAACGGTACATGGAGAAAAAGCATTGTGCAAATCGTATTGTACCAATTTTGTCTTAGTTTTTAATATCTATTCATTAACGGGGTATTAATCAGATCATAACGAAGAATGGAATATTTAGAGAGTTATTCAGGATTAGTATCTACACTGGAGAAAATTATTTTGTTGGAATGTCATCAATAAAAGAACTTTGTTGTCCCGACAAAATTCTTTCGTTGGAATAATACCATTTTTTTATAATAATAACAAAAGAATATAACTGTCCAAACGAAAAAATTTTGTTGAATATCAAAAGTCTCCTGTTGATGACATTTTAACAAAATAATTTTTTCAAGGGAACATATTGAAGTGTACATTGAAATGAATAAATCTAACCTTCCAAATATAATAAAACTTTCTTGGTTAAAGATGCCATTCAATCTTGTACAATATTCTAATTGGAGCCATTTCTAAAATTTTCAAACATATTCCATTAGATACAGTAGGCGTATTCAATAAAGAATCATTGTGTTTCGTGAAATTCCGTCCAAAATGATTCAAGTGGATTTTATGACCTTATCCAGTTATTCATTCAAGGAATATTCGCCTCGATTCATCCATCATCTTAACTTTGCATTGGTACCCTGGTAGAAAAACTGAACTGGAAATCACTGGAATCTGCAGAAATGTTCAATGAAGAGTTTTCCAGAGGGTTTCGGAAGTATTTATAGTTTCTCATAGAATTTCGATGTTTTTCAGGAAAATTAAAAGTTTTTGAGAGACATTCATAAATATTTGCATCCGAAAAACAAGCAAGAGTTTTTCAAAGTGGAACAAAATTTTCATAAGTTTTCAGTGTAATTCAGAGGACTTTTCTTCACCCGACTATTGTTATTTTTGTGAAAGATTTTCAAATTTAAATACTCCAGTTATTATCCATTCCATCTCAGAGAGACGGGAACGTACTAAATGCAGAAATGTATCATTACACAAGGGAGATTTGAGACATTTCAACTTGTTCCTTAGCGGTATCACAGACCGTAATATCAATCGAAGAATATTTGTGGAATGTTTACTTCGATGAAAATAGATCCAAATATGAAAATCTTGATATGTCAGTCAAAAAAGTGATGGGAAATTACACGTATTGAATCACTTTTTTTATTTTGAGCTGCAACTTGATTCATTTCCCTTCGTTACAGGGAGTAACTATACATATCACGCCTTTGTCATTCTATCACTCAATCAAGACTTTGTATATATTCAACAATCATTTGTATTTGACATTGATAAATCCCTTTGAAAATTTATCCGAACTGAACAATCGAATGAGCAACATAGAGTTATAGCATAAAATCATATTTTTCATCTGAAAGAAAGAAAATTTTTCGAACATTGCATTTTCATAAAGACCAATTTAAAACATACATTCATTCTTCCATAGGAAATTAAATATTCAATTTGAATATTAATGCAATCGATAGAAAAATAAATTCCTTGAAATTCTTGTCCTGTTAAGATCTTGAACCTACTCAAGTTCTCTTGAATAAATGTAAAGTGTTTTGTAATAATGGTGAATAGTTACTTCAGGTTAAAATATTCCGATAGGATAGATATTTATCGAAAAATTTTTCATATTATACATAATTGATATATAATTCTATATAAACTATATATAATTTTGAAAATTCGTCAACTCGAAATTGCGATGAAAATGTCCTCTTTAAATCTGAAAGAGTCAGAAGCCTACTTGAACGAAAATATGGGTTATCTTCAAGTTCCGCAAAAAGTGAATTTTCGCTCATTAAAACTGAAATTTCACTCGTTCAAATGTGGAGAAAAGACGTTTTCTCGAAGATGTCCCGTTGTTAATTTTTATCAAAAATCAGAATAACTTCGGGATCTAAAAATAATGAAAATCAAATCTTATTTTCACTTGATGTAATAGTTTTATCAATGTACATACAGAGTATCCTAGAAAACATTACGCCCCTCCCAAAGGTAATTCCTAGACCAAAGAGAAAATATTTTTTCCTTAAAAAAAAATCCGGAAAATGTTCGGTTTTGGAGTTGACTTCAACCAATCAATTAATTGCTATATAACTTCACTTATCGATCATCGGATTAGCCGGTGCACGGAAAGAAATTTTCAGCTGTATCAGCTCAATTTTAGCTATTATGGATAAATATCTTAGCATCCACAGAACAGCTCATTTCTCAGCAATACTAGCCAAAATTTTTCTGATGAAACAACAAATCTTGCTGCAACATCAAAAATTCAGCTCTAGAAATTTAACACATGGCTGTCCATCTTACAGCTAATTACTTTTTTCCATGTGTACTTGCCATCTGAATGGTCAACTTATTTTGTTTACAACCCCTAAGCTCAGCATTTGTTTTTTCATCCAAAATTATACGTTCAAACAGATGCAATGTTTCCTGGAATACCCTATGTATACCGAACAAATTCTTATTTCACTAAATTTGTGGAATTCATTTCATTCAATAACAAAATGAGTATTAATTTCAGGCGGATAAAGAGAAGAAGAAGAAGACCAAAAAGAAGGAGGAGGCGGCGCCAGCGCCAGAACCCGAACCAGCTCCAGCCCCAGCGGAAGAAAAACCACCAACTCCAACTGGGACACCCAAAGATTCTGGATCCACGAGAGCAAGCAGTCGTGGAAGCCGGAGGGCGAAACGGGCTGGTTCCAGTGTGTTCTCTATGTTCACACAAAAACAAGTCGCCGAATTCAAAGAGGTGATTATAATTCGCCATGAACCCAAATTCTTTTTTGCTGACACTTTCTGAATCTCTAAATAAGCAAAATTTGACCAACTTCCATGGATTCAGATTCATTTGCGGTTACATAATTGTTTTAGAATTCCAAAGATACTTGGAAATACTCACCCATAAAATTTACTACATAAATTGTGTATAAATTCTATAAAAATGTATACATAATGTTGCATGTTTCCACTATATTTTGGAATTTTATAAAAACTCCATTCAATTTCTTTACATCATTCTTCAACTTGAAATCTCAAGTTTGAGAAAAATCTCTTTCATTTTAATTCAAGCTACAGAGTGTAGTGTAATCGTCAATTCACTGTATCCAGCAATCGGAAAAGCAGGTGAAAAAATTCGATAGAATTGTGATGAAACTCCTGTCAGGATTTGGTTCTATATAATCTTATTTCTATAGTTATTTTATAAGAAATTCATGTCACCCAACTAGAGCTGGAGCTATAATATGACTCAATGTGTTTTTATATGAAATATCGATCGAAATTTTGATATGACTCCCATTAAGTCCCATTATAGCTCCAGCCCTAAATTCAACATGATTCATTGGAAATTCTATAAAAATGCCATAAAGTTTTTATAGAAAAAAACCTGACAGGAATTCCATTACACTTCTATCGAATGTTTTTCCCTGAAAATTCGATAGCAAATTTACAGAAAACTCAATTATTTCATACACATTGATGTAAAGGTCTCCATAGAAATTTCTTAAGATGTACGTTGTTGTGATCAATCAACTTAAACTTGAATTTTTCAGGCATTTGGGCTTATGGATGCGGACAAGGACGGTATCATTGGCAAAAATGATCTCCGACAAACATTCGATTCCGTTGGTCGTTTGGCCACTGACAAAGAACTCGACGAAATGTTAGCAGAAGCCCCTGGTCCCATCAACTTCACTCAGTTATTAAACCTTTTCGCCACCCGAATGTCAGGATCAGGTGGTGTACAAATTTTAAATTTCAATAGATTCCGTATGAAAGATTTTTCAAAAATTTGTAATATTTGTATTCGATTTTAACTGTTGTCTTCAGGTGCGGATGACGATGATGTCGTTATTCAAGCCTTCAATACCTTCGACAAGGACGGCAAAATCGATGGAGAAAAGTAAGAATAAATTGTTTCAATAATAACATTTTCCAATTTCCTTCAACTGTAATGTTGAAGATTGAAATAGTGCCGATGATGTTTCAAACTGTACGGTCTAAGTCTGACAAATACGTGAACTATGTTGAAAATTAACACTGAAGCACTTTTTGAGTACCACACGTACCGTTCTAGTAACACAAAATTCTTTATTACAAACGTCGACATCTATAATTGGCATCTTTTCACATGTTTGTCTTAACATGAGATGTTGACAGTGAGATGTAATCCTTGTGGAATGTCTGATATTATATTTCTGCGATAACATATGACAAATGAGAATGAAATTGATGCAAGATCAATTTGCTTTTTCAGGTTTAGGCACGCCCTTATGACCTGGGGTGATAAATTCTCTGCGAAAGAAGTCGATGACGCTTATGACAACTTCTACATCGACGATAAGGGTTTCATCGACACTCCAAGTCTTATTAACATGTTAACTGGAACTGGAGAGGAAGAAGATGATTAATCGTAATTTCCAACTTTATTATACAAAAACAAATACGAATATCAATAACATCTATTAAAAAACAACACATCACAAAAAAAAACACCAACTGTTCATCTAAAATAAAATATTACATCAGGGTCCACCTCCAAGAGGAAGAATAAAAGCGTTAAAAATGATGGCATCGACATTCTTACTTATGTTCAGAGCGGATGATGTAAAGAATGTTCATGTCATCGATATGACTGACCTAACCGTTGATAGGGAAAGTCCACAAAAATTCTCTTGAAGATGGATCCATCTGTCAGGATTGCCGTAAGGCGGAACTTCATCGAATCACCATATTTATCGTTCATATAATAAAATTAATTGAAAACACCATGTGGATTGATCTGATTTCGACCCGTTCAAAACATATATTCAACTTCTCAAGTATGAGTTATTCTTGATACATACGATAGTTCGAATATTTGTGCGTAAATTGTTTTGTTCACTACCCAAATATTTTTTATTAGCACATATTTCTACGTTATGATGCATATATATTTGAATAATATTGGAGCACAAGAATCACTTAGAAATAGGAACTATAGAATCAATATTAGCTTACGATTTTCGCTTCAAAGGGTTGTATTGAAATGTCAAAACGGTGTACTCTTCTTCTCCTTCTCATTTTTAACGAAGGAATTGATTTTTAATTGATTTCAAACGCAAAGATAATCCTCAAAACTTCTTTGCGCGTAAAAATCTATACTCCAGAATTCAATTCCACCAAAACTATATATATAGACAATATGAGTAATCGCGAAGAGCAACGGGAATGCGGGTTTTGTTTAGAACGAGTGTTTTAACTTGAAAAAAAAGTTGAAAATTACAACGTTGAATAATCAACGTTGATTATTTTTACTTAGTTTTTCAACCAGTAATTCACGAATTTGAATGCACAAATTGAATAAGTACCCATACGTAGATTTGAGAAGAAAGAATGTATGCAAAAGTACAGAGAAATGATTTCTGAGGAGACTTAGAATAATGAGATGTATGTCACGTAATTTAAGATAAAAAATGAAAAGAAAATCTTTATCCAGGAGGCATGGAAAACTCAACTCAAACACGTACCGATAAAATCTTTGATGTAATATATAATATATAATATATTCTGATTTTGTGTGAAATGCTATCAAGTGTACAGAAAAGACGTAATAATAGGTTTCATGCATTCGCATCTTTTGGGAAGTCAAATGAGAAACATTATACATGATTAAATGTATTGGAAACTAAACAAAAATTTTGCTAATTCTTTGTACCCAACCATTGTTGAAGAGATACCCTTCTCGTGATCATTTTTGGTAATTGAGGCATTTTCTTATGAGGATCAGAAATTAGATAGCGTTGCCGCGAGCCGCAAGATGAGTTGTGATGAATTTCAAGTCCCAGATTATCTGAGGTAAAAGTAGACTCCTCTTTGGTGAACAAAATTAGTTTAAAATTAAGATTAATAGACCCGTTACTGAATTCGCGAATTCAAATTCGCATATATCCTTATTGAAAAAAGAGTTGAATCAGTCTATATTCGAGCCAACATTGCGAGCTAGATCCGTTGGATGTATGAATGGATTGAAGACTCGAGAAATGTAATTGTGAGTCAATATAAACTCTTGAACCAAATTACAAGTTCGTCCAATCAAGTATTGAATTAATTTTCACTTCTCACCAGGCACTGTAACGTTATTCACTTTCGTTACTCATTCTATATGAACAATATATAATAATGTATATATTGTACACAAATTATATATTTATTATATAGATTTTATATATAATGAGTAACAAAAGTGAATAACGTTACAGTCCCTGCTTCTCACAGTTCTAACTGAATCCTATTGAAGTTGAGAGCTTGTTATAGCTCGCTTCGTGGCTCGCGGCAACACTAATCTCAAGTTGCAATGAGCACAGATAATTACATTGTGAAATAAAAATAATGTTTCTTAACAGTTGATTATCCTTTTCCACGCTGAAATCTAGGAATGCTCGATATTAACAGTGTCTATACTTTTGTATACAATATTGATTCAATTTCAATCGAAATTTTATAAAAATTTATGAATCCAAGATACCTATTGTACACAGAAGTATCGATTCTGTAAATATCGGAGATCTCTATCAAAATCAAATCGAATATCTAATTAGAGTAAATCAGGGTAAGATGACGCACTTTCCCGCTCATCTACAGCATGGAATAATATATAAAATCTCACTTACTCAAGGAATATTCAAAGATCGCTGAGAAAGGAGATTTGGTTGATATATGCCCAACCAAAATTTTTTGTTGGCGTAACTAAAAATTTAGTCACATCAACTAAAATTTGTTTATGCTAACCACAAATTTTTTACCAAATCACTTTTAGTTCAGGGAATCAAACGTGAATTGACAAGATGATTTGCTTGGTGGAACCAAATTTTGGTTAGATCCACTAAATTTGTAGTTGAACCAATAAAAAGTTTTGGTTGGGCATATGATAACAAAATGGTTTAGTCGACACAAAAAAAAAACAGTTTCCTCAGTGATTGTAATTAAATCTTTATATTTTTCTTGAGTGAACGAGGTTTGATGTATCAATTCACGCTGTGAAGGGCCAAGAAAGGGCGTCATTTCATCCCGTTTTAATCCACACCGTAATCACAATTTTTTTCCCGCAGAAAAAAGATCATGTTGAATATTACCAAATAGAGTATAACTCAAAAAATACTCGGAAGATATATTTTATCATGATAACAAACAACATTGGTACGTAGGGCTAGGACGTAATATGGCACAAAGTATAATACATGGTGTTGGATACGTAATACCCCAAGCATCTTACATTCAAAACCAACCCCTTATTCTTGGAGGGTTAGAAAGGTTCAAGAGTCTTACATGGAGAAAAAGAAGTAATGATAATTATTAACCAAGTGGTGAAATAAGGACAGGCCAAATTGCACAGCCATAAAAAGTAAATTCAAAGGTAAACTAACGATACTTTTGTAGATAAGTGTACTTAACGTTTTACAAACTACCTGAGGATTTGGTAGACTGCTTCTCTTTCTGCGTTCGAAATTCTTAGTAATTTTAATATAAGTATGAAAAGAATAGAAATCCTCTTTTAATATTATCACCTCAAAAACTCGATTCTGAAGGTTGAAAGATGTTGCTGAAGTTTGAATCGTTTATTGAAACGAATTAGTAATTGAAAAACAAAATGCTGAGTTGAAAAACACTCAAAATCTTGCAGAATATTTTTTAAACACTTTATTCAGTTCCAAGCACTCAATTCGAGAAGATAAATAACAATAGTTTATCAGATTTTGTGGGTTTGAGTTTTCGTTTCATTTTCATAAATGATTCAAACTTCAACAATATTCCAAAGATTGAAGGAATGTACCATTAGTTTTCTAAAAATGTTCAAAACCTTCATTGTTTCTTCTAAGCGAAATTCAGGGTACCCCGTCAAAAATCGTCCTGGCTCTCATCTAGGATTGCCTAAGAACTTATGGGACCCCACATGGAAATTAGTGGGTTCCCAGGAATTCCTGTGTAGCGATTAGGATCCTCAAAAAAATTCGATTTCTTTCTATATAAAAAATATCGGATTTTTATTGAAATCTATAAGAATTGTTTTTTTTTTATATAAAAAAGGATCGATTCTTTTTCGAAAGATCCCCATCACTATTTCAATGTAGGTTTCTATGGGACACACCTGGATTTTTTGATATGGTAGGCATTCGAGGGAATGGAATAATGATTGCATCAATTATAATGAATGTATGCCTGATCCTTCCATGGTTTACTATACCAACCCATGTGGAGAAATTTTCCAAACCATATGTGAATTGTTCATAATTGAATATAGTTGATATATAATTTTAATACATTTTTGTAGAAATTATATTTAATTCTGAAAATTTTCCGACATGGGAGGTTAGTCAGTGATATATACATATATATATATATATTCCACATCACTAAACTTAAGATATTACAAAAGAAGATTTATAGGCACAAAGCCATTCCATATTTCTCAACCGATTGAGATGAAACTTATATGGGACTACCATGGAACTATAACTGAAACCTGGTATAAATTACATTGCAATTGGATAATAAGGGGAGGAGATATGTGCGTTCGCAAAATCACAATTTTCGATAACATTTTTCTTTCTCCTTTTCCGTTCTTCTGTAAGAATAACGTTGAAACCTATATGCGACCACTATCAACCTCGTATATAAAAATGGTGGAAATTTCATGATGATCGGATAATAGGAACGAGAGATATTCGCGTTCGTTTCTTCCTGGGAGAATTCCTTCCGAATTCGGAGAAACATTTTGGTCTAAAAAATTTTCATTTTGGAGACAAATCAATTTTCGGTCCCATATAGCGTATATAGATGTAGGAAATAAGTAATATAAATGCGTATTGTGCGCTACATACCATATTTTATTAGGTATTATGTACATATTAAGTATATCTTATGGATACATGGGGAAAAGGGAGTAAGGTACACCGAGCAAAATGAAATGTGAAAATAACCTCTATTTCATATATTTTTCACCCGTCAAATAATGAAAACTGAAGCCAGCCTTTCAAAATTGAAAAGTACCTTTTCAGTGTTGAATTTCACTGTACATTCGGTTTGATTCACCAAAAAGATGGTATTTATCACCTAGTTCATGGTGATAATAACTAAAAAGATAGTATTCATCACCTAACTCATGGTAATAATAACCAAAATAATGTATTTTTCACCGTCAAATACATGACTGTATTGAAACATGATTTCTACAATGCAGATTTTTCTCAGTGTAACTGTGGGTTGCATCAGCCACTTAAGGTAGTTCTCCGGGAGAATTCAGGATCAAATTAGAAAAATTATTGTCAAGCAGAGCACCAAGGTCGAAGGAATTCGATAATCATATTCGTTGGGACTTATATTCTTATTTATGATAAAAAAAAGAACCAACTCGAAGTATAAATAAACAAACTTGGAACAACAACTCGAAATTTGACATGGTTTTTTCCTTAAAAAATTTGTATTTTTGATCCGTTTATGACTTATGAGGGCTCATTTTGTTCCTTGTGAGATTTAAAAACCTTTACCATGGGGGTTTCTCTTATATGAGTCATCATGACACTATCACACGCTTTTGTTTATGGGCATGTATTTTACTATTAATCTCACAAGGAACAAAATGAGCCCTCATAAGTCATAAACGGATCAAAAATACAAATTTCTTAAGAAAAAAACTATGTCAAATTTCGTGTTGTTGTTACAAGGTTGTTTATTTATACTTCGAGTTGGTTCTTTTTTTATCATAAATAAGAATATAAGTCCCAACGAATATGATTATCGAATTCCTTCGACCTTGGTGCTCTGCTTGACAATAATTTTTCTAATTTGATCCTGATTGCTCCCAGAGAACTATCTTAAGGACACTATTTCAATCATTCAAGATTATAGTGTGATTTCTTATACATTATTATAACAGAATATTAATTTAAATGAACTCTGAATACACAGATTTATTTTTAGTAATCACCAAAATACAAAGTTCTTTGATGATGCGAATATCGGCCGGTTGCTGATCATTCCAGCCACCATTAGATGGGCCTTTCAGCCGGCAATTGATAAATACATTTCTTATTGGAAACAATGAAATTTATTGATGCAAGATGAATCATTTGGTTATCTATTTCCATTTTTCATTAACATTTTAATTTTTTTGATCATAATAAAGTCAATCAATTTCATTAAAATTTTTTATCTTGTAGGATCGATCGTGGAACATTGAATGATTTGCTTGCTTGTCGTATGGATAACCCATTTTGTACAGCAGCAATAGTTTTTTCCAAATCATCCATAGAATATTGTAATCTTTTAGATGCCATTTCCTTCAAAACATACATGTTTTATTATCCGTTTTGATTTTCATTAATTGCCAAAAAAACATACGTTTTAAAGTTGAAAATGTGAATTAACACATAACTCCCCATTTTATGTTCTTGAAACATCAAAGAGTTATCCTGCGTTGTGTAGTTCGTAGTATTCAAAAAAAATATATATGAAAATAGTGGCCGATATGAAACCAACTTCGGGTGGCCGATATAAACAACGAGGTCGATACAAACCACAGTGACCTTAGTGATAATTACTAAGCGAATACACCGAGAAAAATTTTACTGTAAACAGTCCCATCATTGTCAGTAAGTTCAGGATACTCTTAAAATATAACTGAATGTAGGTTCAATTTTATGGGAGTTCACTGTCATGATGGTGCATTATCCGGTTATTATATCAGGTGTACACATAAGTTTCCGCGGTTTTTTATAAAAAATTAGGAATTTATTGTAAAGGAAAAGTACATTACGTTTTATTCAAAGTATTTTCCATCATTTGCCACTACTTTTCCCCATCTTTCTGGCAACATTCGGATACCCCGTCGAAAAAACTCTTCATCTTTTGACGCTATCCACAAATCTACCCAATTTTTGGTGTCTTCATATGATGTGAAGCGCTGCTCAGACAGACCATGTGCCATCGACCGGAACAGGTGATAATCAGAAGGGGCTAAGTCTGGTGAATACGGCGGGTGGGGTAAAACTTCCCAGTTGAGTGTTTCCAAGTATGTTTTTACCGGCGCCGCAACATGTGGACGAGCATTATCGTGTAAAAGAATAATTTTGTCGTGTCTGGAGTAGTAATGGGCGCGTTTTTCCTTAAGTGCCCGACTCAATCTCATCAATTGTGTTCGGTAGAGAGCTCCAGTAATGGTTTCGCTTGGTTTCAGCAATTCATAATACACGACACCAAGCTGATCCCACCAAATACACAGCATGAGTTTTTTCCATGAATATTCGGCTTAGCTGTCGATGTTGATGGTTCGCCGGGCTTAACCCATAACTTTCTCTTCTTTGGATTATCGTAGTGAATCCATTTTTCGTCACCAGTGACTATACGATGCAAAAACTCTTTTTTTTATTCCTGGCAAGCAGCATTTCACTCATGCATAATCGGCGTTCAACGTCTCTCGGCTTTAGTTCATATGGAACCCAATTTCCTTGTTTTTGAATCATTCCTAA
The DNA here is from genome assembly GCA_018340375.1 of Gonatopus flavifemur. Classification (NCBI taxonomy): domain Eukaryota; kingdom Metazoa; phylum Arthropoda; class Insecta; order Hymenoptera; family Dryinidae; genus Gonatopus; species Gonatopus flavifemur. The sequence continues at coordinate 22,723,564 of JAFFJZ010000007.1, forward strand.
CGATTTTAAACGATGTGAAATCGCTTGTTGAGTCACTTGTAGAGTAAGTGCAAGTTCTTTTTGCGTTTGGGACGAATCTTCCTCCAATAGTACTTCTAATTCCATGTCTTCGTACACTTTCGGCCTTCCACTGCGTTCTTTGTCTTTAACGTCAAACTCACCGTTCTTAAACTTTTGAAACCATTCCTGACAACTTCTCTTACTTAAAGCAGCTTCACCATATGCTTCTAGAAGCAATCGATGCGCCTCAGCTGCAGATTTTTTCACATTAAAGAAGTAAATCAAAAGTTCCCGCAAATGATGCTTATTCGGAATAAAACTTGACATTTTTGCACGAAAAAAATTACGTGATGCTGATACGGAATCACTAGTACTTTAAGGTTATGGTGTTGCCAGTTGACTAAACTTGGGATATTACGTTTTACATCTGACAATTTCTCCATAACCTTCTGGTGGGGCCATCTTTTGACAAACCGCGGAAACTTATTTGTACACCTAATAGTATGTTTGCCCGTGATGGTTTTTTTGTTCTCATAAAATTGAACCTACAGTCAGTTAGATCTAAAGAGTATCCTGAACTTGCGGACGATGATGGGACTTCTCACAGTACAATTTTACTCAGTATAGTAAAATACGGACAGACCAAACTGCACAACCATAAAAACCAAACGACTCGATCGAAATTACGATATACTTAATCAAACTGACGATACGTTTAGGTAGAATAACGACGCGATTGATTATGGTGACGAAATGCTTGGTCTGTCCATATTTGACTATCGTAGGGAAATTATTGTTCCACCGAAAATGAGGGTTTTTTCCACCACTTTGAGGAATTATTTTGTTCTTTAGGTGTTGAATTCTCCACAAATGAGGTAGAATGTCATCAAATTATGGTAAAAAATTTCCCAGGAACTTCGCTGCCACCATTTTTTGGGAAGAAATTCGACAATCATTTTTTACAGTGCATGCCAAAGCCCGAAAATCTCTTCTGTTATTATGTGTTGATACAAGACAATGTAAGTCCAAATCAAACTTTACAGAGAAAATCAAGGAAGATATCTCATTCCAATGTCTCATTTAACGTCATTCGTAAGCACATTGAATTATGAAAATCCAAGCCTGAAATCCCTGAATTTATGTGCCTCTCATAGCACAAAATGTTCCAGAAATGTCTGGAAATTTATCGCTTTGACATTATCAATATATTTACGATATTGCAGCAATATTCCGAGACATCAACGAGACATTTTGTGTTATGTGAATGTATTTCTGCATTTAATAAAATGTTGAATTTCTTAGTTTATCTAGGTAGGCGATATGAATATCAAATTATACCCATACATCATCAGGTTCTTCAGTAATGTACACTGTAAAGATGGGGAATTTTTCACCATTTGGTGAACTTCCCCTCGATTTGTAGAGGATTCAACACGCAAAAAACCAAATAATTTCTCAAAGTGGTGGAAAAATCCCTCATTTTTGATAGAAACACAATTCCCCCACAATGAGAAGACGAAATCCAACAACAGTGTGAAGAAAAACTCCACACATTTTTTACAGTGTATCAGAAAAGTCTCCGTTATGAAAGCGGACATAGAATTGTTTCAAAGGGTATTCAAATACTTTGCAAACACCGTTCTAAGTTCACTTTCGTAACGCAGACGTTTTCGATCCATTATTGAAGTATCTAGTGACATACGAAGGTATAAGGACATAATAATTGATTCAAACGTTTGACGAGCTTCCAAATTGAATACTAATTTCAAAAAATCCAAAACTGCTTGTCAATTTCTTAAAAATTTGTCGAGTAGAAATTTAAAACCTCTTTTCCCCCTGCATATGGAAGATCAGGAAATTTGTATCATTTTGGGGAGCAGAAGAGGAGCTACATCCTTCCCTTTTGCTTCTCAAAGTAGCAGAAATTTTAGGATCTTCCATACGTAGGGAGAAAGGAGGAATCACTTCTCGACTCGAGTTTTCTACCTGAATCATTTGATACAATATTAAACCCATGTGAATCTGATCTGTGCAATTGAATGGCCAGATCGAATAATCGGTTTTACGCGTGCGTCTGAAAGTAGGCAATCGCTGCTAGTCATTTCAGATTTTTTTATGACTGAAAAGCAGGGATTGTGACGTTATTCACTTTCGTTACTCATTATATATAAAATCTATATAATAAATATATAATTTGCGTACAATATATATATTATTATATATTTTTTATATAGAATGAGTAACGAAAGTGAATAACGTTAGAGTCCCTGCTGAAAAGGCAAGAAATTTTCAAGGCCAACAAAACTTCTAGCGGCAAAGTTGTTGCAGATATATTCACCAATAATTTGATGAATTTTGAGTGGCAGAACAAGTACTCTATTGTTCATTTCTCTATTCTCAAATAACTCTATTCCTACACTGAGAGAAATTTAAATAGTCAGATGAATTATTCAAGGACAACCATTAAAATTGAGTATTCACAACTACACTACATATAAACAGTTATGTCAACTTGTTTATAGTGATGAAAACTATGTAATCTCATTAACTATAAAAGAAGTTAGGAAAATTATAATTGAATAGTCGTCTCCTCACAATGTTGCCATGACTAGATTTTTCTGAGTGTAAATATCTTTATTCTCATAAGTCTCCTATATATAAAATAAAAAACATCAAAATATAAAAGAATAGAGATTTATAGAAACGGAGCTATGTATAATTAGTCATATTTGGAAATAGAGTTATTTGAAAATGCAGAAATAAAAAATAGAGTTCTTGTTCTACCGCAAGAATATTACTCTTTGAATATGGAAGAGTGAAGATTCCACTCTGTTGGAGTGAGGATTCACTCTTTATGCAGTCAGAAGGGACCTATCTTTCTGTTCGAGTAGAATTTTCACTCTCTCGAGTTTAGAGAGTACCATTTTTCTTGAATTCATGATCATTTTTCAACCTATAATATGAATGTGGTTCAAAATTGGTTAAATTGCTGTTGAGTATATCTGTAACAAATTTCTTGCTGGAAGTTTTTATCAGCCTCGAGAATTCACTGGCCCATGTCAGGGCCAGGGATACACCTAGTTTTCCTCAATAGCGCCAGGTAAGGGGCGAAGGAGGGTATAGAATGATTTTTACTAGATTTCTTGTGTTCGTTTTTTTTTTAATAATAAAAATCCTCAAACGCGATTAGCCGTGATTGCCTTTTTTCAAGTGCATTAGACAGAAGATCATGCACATAACCGATTATTTGATCCAATTATTCTATCAATGGGATGAATGGAAACATTTTGAGGCGAATAGGACGACCCAGAAAATATGTTGAATGAAGTCATAACTAATTAGGTGATTAATAGGAATTGTCAATGCGTACTATTCATCACTTTGATCATTTGAACAATCGATTACGAATTCATTCAACATGTTTTTTCGTTCGGGATTCCATTCATTTGAATGATCCTGTTCACCCCACTTTACTCTCTAAATTCTTCGGAGTGAATATTCACTCTTCAAAGAGTCAAAATACTGCAACTCTAGAACGGAGTGGGAGCTCAACTCTTGAAGAGTGAAATTTCACTCTTTAAGAGTCAATATTCACTCTTTTTCCTAAGAGTGAGTTTTTCCCTCCAAACACCAGAGTTGATTTCCACTCTTTAAGAGTGAAATTTTTCACTCTTTCGGAGTTGCAGTATTTTCACCCGGCAAGAGTGAATTTTCACTCCAAGGAATTTAGAGAGTACGGTAATTGAAAGTTGAGGTGGAGACTGGAGACAGAGATGAGTTGAAGTCTCAATCATTTTGTATTAAATCTTACTAATCTGATAAAAAAACGCAAATGGAGAGAATAAAGTGAAGAACACTCATCTGGAGCGGATATTAACATTTCTAGATTCAACATGTATGGCTCATGTTCATACATGGTTGATATATAGATCTTATACGGATCATGTAGGATTCCTCACAAAACTCATATACGATTCATGTATAGGTCATATATGATTCATTTTTACTAGGTTGCACTGTTAAAAATTCAACCTCCCGTCACCGCTTTTTGGTAAGGATACGCGTCCATCAATTCTGTGTTGAAATTTTATTTCCGATATGTGTTGTACTTCGGGAAATTAACACCGATTCAAGTATAATCTCTACACAATCTCGGTGTGTATATATGTCTATTAATTCAGTGTTAATTCTTTTTAACAGTGCATGATTTATCGAGAATCAGTTTGGAATAATTATATCCAAGAAAAGAGTTGGCCAAATGCAGTCACTGATGGGCTTGAATGCTCTTAGAACCGCGAATGAATGGCTATTCAAAAATTGTCCGAAAATCATTCAGATTGATGTAACATAATTGAGTACTTCAAGTAAATCACGATAAATTCTTCATAGATGAGATCGTTGACTCAGCCATGTGGAAAAATGTTCAGAATTACATATAATTTATATATAATTATGTAAAAATTCTATATAAACAATATTGAATTATATACAATTTATATATGATTGAAAAAATTGTCCACATGCACTCTGAAAAAAGGCTGCTTCCTGCAATCGGATTCTTCTTACCACAAGTGGAAATTCCATTCAATATTCCATCAAACAGATGTCAGATTCGCCGAAGAAGAATTTCTACTTATGGCTAATATGCTTGTGAGAAGAAGATGTTAGATTGCATGAATAAGACATTTTGGTTCTTTGTAAGAAGAAGCTTTGTGATCATTTTGAGGGACTCCAAAATTTGTTCATCTTCAAAATGTCTTGAATCAAAACGTTTCTGACACCTCCAAAAACAAAATGGGTCCGACCTGTGTCTGTTTGTCAACAAATAACCGAATTGAAATTCATTGTCATGAACCGATTGTTTTCATCACATTTAGGGTTGATTCCCGTGTAGGTTACATCTCACTTGGTTGGGATGATTCCCGTAGAAGTCGAATAATATGGTGGAAATTTCAAATAAGTCAAGTGTTAAGATTAATAATGTTGATGATGATGATAATAATAACAACAACACGAATATTGTCTAGATTTCAAAATGTTTTAAGAGTGAGGAAATCTAATAATCGCATAGAATCTGTTGAAATTAAGAATTTTTCTCTAAGAAATGCCCAAAGTGTTTGAAATTTCCATGTACAAGCTGTACCAATATCTGTCATATAACTGTGTTTTTTCCTAACCAATATAAATCGGTTGATAACGCTCGTCTATTCCTTAAAGTTGTCGAAGATTGCTAATTGAACCTCAAAATTCCTCAAATGCTCCTTTGATTGCAGTTTTATAAGATCATCTCAGAACTCTCCTTAACAGCAAAATGCTGAGCAAATATCCAGCGGTTCATTGAAAACATACAACAGTTTGAAGCAATTTGCCGGGATGTTGCGTTGCCAAATGCGCAACAATATGTTGTAAATCTAGGATTTTAGCTTGAGGTGTTATCGTGTTGCTAGGAAGTTGCTCGGTTTCATGAAACTCTTAGTCACATGCGTAGCAAATTTCCAGCAAATTTACGTGAACTTGATAAACAACGTAAGAGCAACGGTGGCACAGCAACTTTTGTTGTATGGGCTCTACCTGTTTAGAACTTTCGCTCAAAAACTGATCAAAAAGTTGTAGAGGGCTCCGCGTGTAAGTTGGTCTATTGATTTTGTGAAATGAATAATTTAATGCGGAAATTCAAAATGATCGATGAGGAAATGAAAATTAATAACCAATAACACTATTACATCTATAAACTTACAATCCATACGGAATCACCCTCTGCAACGATAATATTTTGAGGTTCTGACTCGGCCAACTGGATGAAATCGCCACCTGAATTTTTGAGAGATTTCTTGGTCACATTGTGAACCGGGAAGAATGTACGAGTCAGAGGGATTTGGGTTATTTATTCGGATCATTTTGAAGAATGTAAATTGATTGAAAGTTCGGCACAAGTTAAGTTTTTCAAATGTACAATTTATCAACAAGTTGAAATCAGGTATTCTCAAATTACATAAGGTGTCCAAATATTCAATTATAATATATTATGTAAGAACAGTTATCTCCTGGAAAGATGTGTTTTGTTAAAGGTCCATATGATGACAGATTCTTAATCGGAAGCACTAACCAATCATTAGTCTTCTCAATCCAATAACCAGGGAAAAAAAAATTCCATATATGTAACCATATATGGATTCATATATGCATTCATATATGATCATACGAGGGTGGATTGATAAGTTTCCGGCCTGACCAAGAGATGGCGCCACTAGGCCTACCTTGAGGTGGCGTTCTATAGTACCATCCTTAGATAGCTTGTAGCTATAGTTTCAGTCCGATCGCCATGTTAGTTTAGTTTTGAGAGCACGCTGACCAAGACGCCTCTGTGTTTTTCGTAAAAATGGAAAAGCTGGAAAATCGTGCTGTCATCAAATACTTTTATTTGAAGGGGTTAATGCCGAAGGAAATTAAAGAAGAGATGGACTCAACACTGGGGACATCCTCCCCATCATATTCAACCGTTAAGCAGTGGGTTTCCGAGTTTAAAAAGGGTCGTGTGAGCACCTCTGATGAGCCTCGCTCAGGACGCCCCATTGAGGTCACAACTCCAGATATGATCGAAAAAATCCATCAAATAGTGCTGAAAGATCGCAGATTAAAAGTTCGTGAGATAGCTGAGACCTGTAAGATGTCATATGAACGTGTACAAAATATTTTGCACCAACATTTGTATATGGAAAAGCTCTGTGCAAGATGGGTGCCGCGTTTGCTAACAGTCGACCAAAAATTGATTCGAAAGAACATTTCTACCGCCAATTTGGCGTTGTATAAGCGTAATCCAAGCGAATTTTTGCGTCGATTCGTAACCGTTGACGAAACTTGGGTCCACCACTACACTCCTGAAACCAAAGAACAGTCTAAACAGTGGATTGGACCAGGGGAACCAACTCCAAAGAAGGCAAAAACAATTTTTTCGGCGAACAAGGTTATGGCTACTGTTTTTTGGGATGCAAGAGGGATTATATACATTGATTACCTTGAAAAGGGTAAAACTATCACTGGTCAATACTACGCAGACTTATTGCAACGTTTGAGCCACGAAGTGAAAATTAAACGACCTCATCTGGTGAAGAAAAAAATCTTGTTTCATCACGATAACGCACCAGCGCACACGTCAATCGTTGCGATGGCTAAAATCAACGATCTGAAGTTTGAATCAATGCCACACCCTCCCTACTCTCCAGACCTAGCCCCGAGTGACTATTATCTGTTTCCTAACCTCAAAAAATGGCTTGGCGTTAAGAGATTTGCGGACAATGAAGAAGTAATCGAAGCTGTAAATGGGTATTTTGAGGAGCTTGACGAATCAGTCTATAGAGATGGCATTACTAGACTCGAACACCGCTATGAGAAATGTATCAGCCTTGGAGGAGATTATGTTGAGAAATAAAAAAAAAAAATTCTTAAAAACGTTGTTTTTCTTGGTCAGGCCGGAAACTTATCAATCCACCCTCGTATATGGATTTTGGCCATATATGTTCATATATGGTCATATATGAAAGTGGGGAATTTATCAGCATTGATCTCACTTCTCTCTTCTTTGGTTTTTCATCACATTCCATGTAAAATTGTGACATTTTTTTGTCCATATATGGATGTATATGATAATGTATGATTGAATATGATCACATATGGTCATATACAGTCTCATTCATACATGGTCATATATGGCCAAAATCCATATATGCTCATATATGATCTCATATATGTTTATATATGTTCATATGTATTTCATATATGTTCATATATGATTCATATATGATTCATATACGCTCATATACGACCATATATGAATTATTTTTTCCCGGGAAGCATGTATGTGAGAATTGAATCCCATAGTTTAACAAAATCTCAGAATGAAATAATACTCATTATCTGGACGGCGAAATATATGATATATTTCCATGAATGTAGAGTGAATTCCATCGTTTGACCCACATACAATGAAATATCCCCTTTTATATAAATATTCATTGAGTTTCAACCATTTCATGGATAAAGCAACATCATTAGAAGAAAATGATGAACATTGTTTGAAAGAACTGTAATTTCCCAAATCTTTGATCACTCTTTCCTTACAAGGGCCATATTCACGTTTATTCTGTGCTGATTTAGATGTCATGAAATCACGTGCTGATAAAATTTGATTCTTTGTAGCTAATGTTAACGGGGCATTTCTATGATTCTTACCATTTTTTGCATGCGGAAGGAGAGTACGATGCTTTGCCTCAATACGCATACACCATAACAGTACAAGAGGTCCTGATTTCAGTAATACATCAGGGTAATGGAGTAAGAAATTATGCTTGGGCTCCAATTTTTAATTAGGAAACTGCTTCATCCGTAATTTCAAACATGATGTAATCAGATGTGTCATCATGTGATAGTTTCCAATTTCTATAGTTCTGTATAAAATGAGATCTCTGGTGAAAATGGAAGCAGAAAGGAAAAGCAAATGAAGCGTATGCTGGAAAGTAACAGAAAAGTTAATGAAAAGTATACGGAGCCTCAACGAAAGGTGTAAGAAGAGTATGTGAAGCGGGAATTGGAACAAACAAGGCGTATACAATCGAAAGAAAAAAAATTAAACTTCTTTGCGGGAATCGAACTAGGGACTTTCACCATAGTGTAAGAGGGTTTTATCAACTCAGCTATGGACCGCCGTTGGCATTGCCTGCTTAAAAACATTATTTGAACTTAGAATAGATATAATTCGCACACGCTTGATGTAACCTACAGTTACGTCACATGAAGCGTGTTTAAAACGGGATCAAAAGCTTATGGAGCGTATATGGAACGTATGATTCCATCACTTTACAGCAAACGAGCATTACACGCTCCAGGAAGAGGGAATTGAAACATTTTCCGCTTCGTATGCGCTTCCGTCGCGTTTTGTCTATACGCTTCATTTTCGCCAGGGATCCGTTAATTGAGGAAGCATCAAAAACCATTCTTATACAGGATCATCAGCAAGAATGACATCCCCTAATATTAGAGGTAAATATTTGATCAAAGTCATCAACGAAAGTGCGGTCAATCTTTCCCTTGCAGTGTTCACAATACTATGAAGTTGACAGAATATATAAATTACATACAATTTGAAATCCACTAAGGAAAAGAGGATTGTGAGTTATGTCAAGTGGATAATATTCTTCAGTTCAAATTGAGTATTCTTGGACTCAGTATGTGATAATTTTATCGGAACTGATTCTTCTTGATACAAGAAGGATAGTATCTCGCGCAAGAAGAATGAACCGAAGAAGCCGAACTACTTGCGAGAAACATATTATTTTTTAGAGTGTGGGTAAAAATAATGTAAGAAAAACCTAACTACGTGCAGAAATATCGTATCCAATGTCCTCCTCCTCCTCTTCGCACTTCATATTACGCCTCCAAGAAACGCTCCTGTTGTACCTCCTTGTCTTTTTATCATTTCTCTAAACGAATGTACTTATACTTTACATGAATTCAAATTATTGATGAGCTGTAAAAAGAAACAGTGTCAAGATTCTATACAGCAGTGTACTTTAAAATTCGGCATCACATAATTCCAATTGTTAGTAGATCACAATTTTTAGATTATTTTTAGTTCTTAACCACCGTGAGATTGAGGAGTTGTTGAGAGAATCTCAATCGAATAACAGAATACTCAACTGTTAAAGACCCAAAATCGTGTAGTACATTATTCAAACGATGATCTCAATTCTAAGGATTTGAATTTCCGTATCGTTTATATAAACGATTCAAACTTCAAGAACATCATTCGGTGTTGACCCCTTCTAACACCGTCGATTCTTTATAGTGCATAAGTTATACCTAATGAATAGTAAAACTTACTTCCATCCTGAATGTAAGCTTATTTTAACCCTCAGTTATCTCACGTATTTTCATTAGCCTTTCATTTCACACTGCCTTCAATTAAATTCAGCTTTTTCAAAGATCAAAAATATACTACGATTCTCAAATTTGATCCCTGTACTTGGTTCAAATTGTAACTGTTCACCCCTATAAATAGGAGATCAAATTTCGAAAATCCTTTCTTCCCTTTAGGCCTCATTGGGGTAACTGAGGGTTAAGATGTAGTAAAAACCACCCTTCTTCTGTCTAAAAGTACTAAAACCAAATGCAGGCACAATGAAAGAAACTAAATTCCGATCAATTTTTCAAGTAAGATATAGTCGGAAGTTTTACAATGGTCCTAGCAATGTTCTTTAAAAAAAAAATGTCAGCACAGAGAATCTTTAATACAAAGCAACCTTAGTGACTCTCGAACGTTGCATATGCATTATGAATATCTAGGTATACTATGAACAAGTACCCATGCAGGTATTGCCAAGACTGAAAAAAAACCCAAGTTTGTCCCAAGATTGGCACATGTATCAGAAACAAACCTCCGTGAAGAACAATTGGATCAATATTGTTCCATGATTGTCCCGTTGTTCCCAATGTATAGTCAGTTATGGTACATTTGTTAATATTTTTGAAATGGTCACTACATTTGGTACAAGCTTGGCACAAGTGTAAAAATCGAGCATTCGTTGAAAACAATTGTGCCAATATTGCCCACATCAGTGGCACAATGTTTATAAATTTATAAAGTTATAACTATTGGGGCAACCTCGGACGAAGGCTGGCCACTCTAGAGCAGGCTCGGTTCAGGCCGGGGCCGATAGTCATGCTCATTAGGGATGATATACACGTGAAGATAAACCATCAGTTTTTCGGGTGACTCGGGGGATTCCAATGCTGGATTCCGTACGGGATCAGATTATTATAAGATTTATGTTATGGTATTTCAGTAAGATCTTATTAGTTCAGTTTGAGCATAATTCAACAACAGAATCAAAATTGATTGAAATATCAAAGAACGCAAATTTGCCAATGATCATACAAGCTTGTCCCAGTCTTGTCACATTTTTTCTATCGTCTTGAGATAATTCATGTACGGTATTCTGAGGGAGAAAGTCATGAACTGAAATATGAATAAATTACTTTTTTCATCCATATCTGCGATCAAAGCAGCGTTGGTTGATGCTTGGTAAATGAATTGAACTGGGCCTGGCAAAACCACTGGCCCAAGCTTGTCCTGATCTTATCATTCCCAAGCCTGGGCCAAGTTCGGTAAATTGTTCAGGACAAGTCTCGGCAGGTATTGTGCGGATTGTGCCAGGCTTGGTCCATCATTGGGCCATTGGTCCATACACACATGGGTACAGTATATATTCAATGTTCGGGTGTAAATTGAGAATTCTCATTGAGTTAAAAAAAAACTGATTGAAGAACACATAAGAAGAAATGTCTACTTCACTTCTGAACATTTCTTTTTTGTAATTTCTTCAAGTAGAAGTGTTCACAGTGGCAACATCAAGACCTAACACACTTCATAGGTTATTCATCGTGAGAAGAAAATTCGAAAAAAAAAATCTCGAAAGGAACAGAATTGTATAATTACAAAAAAATGTATCCTATGAGGCATAGAGACGCATTGGTGCACGCGTAATGGTGAAATCATATACATACAGAACTTTTCAAAAATAATGATACCGTTAAATTTACCAAAATGTTCAATGAAAGAATAGTACCTTGTTGACCGATATTTGAAATTCTAATGGATATCATTCAACATCAGAGAGAGTGTAATAAACTGTCCACGTAACTATGAAAACAGCAAGTTAACATAGGAAGAATCACCAGATCGCGATATTATTCCTCAACTCCTATTCTAGAGTTACGATGAGAGTCAGAACGAATGGTAATTAACTCCATACACTTCGCTCCAAAAAGTGTGTCGTAATGAATTCTTATTTGAATCCAAGTATATTTTGTTGATTCAAAGGATCAGAGGCGGACTTTGGTTTTTGCCGCCCCTGCGCCATCTAGCTTGCCGCCCCTTATATGGCAGCAAAAATTAATTTTTCACGAAAATATTCATTACTAGAAATTTTTTTTTACTGATTAGAATTTATTATTCCTCAAAATTATTTTTAAATTATTAAAATTTTCAACCTCATTGCCGCCCTTTCACGGCCTGCCGCCCCTCCGCCATGGCGCCGTTGGCGCAGGCCATAGTCCGCTCCTGCAAAGGATATGTCAAATGTTTCGCTACCTATAACCGCAGATGTATTCGGACGAATAAAATTATTCCTCCGTGTATAATTTATATATATATATATAACCCATATATATTTCATACATTATTTTCACCTAAGCTAATATCGTAACTTCCGTGTTACATGAAGATTTAAGATCAAGAGATCCCACAAAGTATGTTCCATTCCAGTCTCATGATTCAGTTTGAATTTTCCAATATTTAATACGAAACACATGCGTTTTAGAAACATTGAATATTATGGCGAACTTATTGCCAACTTCTTACCTCGTTTCTTGTTGTTACTTCCATAAAAGAAATGGAGCTTAACGCATTTGTATGATGAAGTTTGAAAGGTGTATTTTATGTAGCTCATCTTAATATGTAAGATTTATATGCGCCAGGGTAAATTTAGGTAACTGTCATCATCAACATCGTTCGAAATCTTGATGGTTTGCCAATTTTAAAATCAGGAGGCGTTACAAACGACCATCGCAGAAGATTCTCATTAGAACGAAACATGTTGCAGATCACACATCCAACTTCAATGTTTACATTTGAGAAAGATATTACACGAGAGCGAGGAATATGAAGCTCTTTCATATACTTAGTATATGACTCTGCGGAGAATTATAGAGAGCGGGCACAATTCAAATCTTCCTTGTACTTTGATCAACAAGAAGAGAAGATTTGAACTTCGGATCCACCTGTTCAACTAGTTCATGATAATGGTGCTATTGTACAGTGCTCAACCTTGTTTTAATTTGTCACTGCCATGGAGTTACGTTTTGGTTTCAATTAGGGGTGTGCGGGTAGCACTTTTTATCGGGTCGGGTCGGGTTCGGGTATTTGTATTTCTTTTCGGGTCGGGTCAGGTCGGGTACCCGATTAAATCGGGTTTTCCAAGTCGGGTACCCGAATATAATAAAATCGCTTGAATTTAATATTTCCAACTTCTATTCGAAGTTGCCATTGCCGTTGATATTTTAAGGACAAATTGTCTTGAGCGATTGTAGGAATAAGGGGATTTCATATGAATTCAATTCTAATATGAAGAATGCCATATTCACTACAAGTCTATTAGGGTTGTTACTTCATGTAATTGATTATGCAGCGCATTAAGAAATCTCCAAATTGCTTCATGGAATGTTTATATTTATTTTTTAATTCAATGAAAAAATATTATCACATTTATATTTCATAAATAATATATTATTTATTTTCGTATTTAGTAACCACAATATAGAATCTTGAACATCAATGAAAATAAATATTCTTCTTATAAATATCATTCTTTTTTCATATTTCTAAATTTGAATGGAGGAAGCACAACTCTTCCACATGCTTTGTCAGCAATCTTGATCGAGTTGCTGTCACAATATTTCCTGCTGAGGAAAACGTTTGCTATATTTGAATTACCCGAATGTAATCGGGTACCCGAAAAACTCGGGTAATTGAAAAACCCGACCCGACGGGTACCCGACCCGACCCGACCCGATAAAAACCCGATGACTCGGGTACCCGCACACCCCTAGTTTCAATGTTTCTCATTTGTGAGCTAAAGTACACTGAAAAAAAGTTGTGGAGCCACTCCGCAGTGGGGTTTGCACTTCGCTGCGGGGTTGGGAAAGTAACGCAGAGTAATAGGATGGTACGGCTCAGAAAAACTGAAGGTTTTCCCGTTGATTTTTCGATTAGAAGTAATTAGCAAGTCTAGTTAAGATTCCAAATATCTTCATCAGGAAAGATCCCACAAAATGAATGATAAATTACACAGAACAGCAAACAACTTTTGTTCACCGTTGCCCAGGAGTGAAAACTATCTCAAAGAAATTTTTAAGTGCTCAATGCGAAAACAATATCAGATTGTGTGGATTCCCTAGTAAAAATTTGATGAGGCATCCCCTATTTTTAATAAGGTCCTGATCAGGCTAGAATCCGGAAATCGTGAATAAGGAAAATTTATGAGGCCATTACAAGGGACTTATCTGATTTCCTTGATAGGATTCTAATAGGATAGTAACGCAGAGGTACAATAGGGTTCGGATGAGATTTCCATAAAATCGAGCGGAATAGGGAAAACCGTAACGAAATCTGATGAGGACCTGATAGGAAATCAGGCATGCCTCGTCAGGTCCTGGTATTTTCACATTCCAAATTTCTACTAGGGTTGGTTCAGTTTTACACAAAAATTCATAAAATAGTATATTGTTCCTCAAGGGGGGAAAGTGGGAAATTTCCGACGAGTGTGAAGTTTGTCTTCCCGAGCCGAAGGCGAGGGAGACAATCACATGAGTGGAAATTTCCCACTTCTTCCCGAGGTGAACATACTATTTTTTCCCACAACTGCAAGGAAAGTGAAAATCATCTGTTTAATTGCATATAAAATATTCATATGCATATTTCAGAACGAAAAGATAGTTTGTATTTTCCTCCCGCTGCAAGCGGGCAGAAAGTACTTTCCTCCCGTTGCGAGCGGGCAGAAAATACTTTTCTCCCGTTGCGAGCGGGCGGAAAATATTTTCCTCCCGCTGTGACATATTCGCTTGGAATTCAGCACCTTCTCCCCTAAAAATAGGTCAGAAAACATCAACTTTCCGTGCAGGTGTGGGAAAAATGGAGTTAATCCAATAAACATAACGATGGTATAACTTATATATAAAATGTATTGAAATGTATATAAATTATATATAATTTTGGAAGTTTGGAATTATGCTTGAAGGCTTTTACACTCCAAAGTAGAAAAAAACACTGCCTTAACAGGAAGTCTATCAGAACCTGCTCAGTTTTTACCAAGGATATCAAGTATTGATGACTACCATTTTAATCTGCTCAGAACCTCTACGAAATTCTTTACGAAGGTGCGTAAAAATGTTTCAGGGCTTTTTTATTCCTGGACATCACGTTTCGAACTTATCACCCAAATAATATAAGAGGCGAAAAATACTAAACTCTGATTTGAAATGTCCTATGAACATCCTCAGAATTGTCGAATCAAACTTGTGTTAATAATTATATGCTACGCCCTGCGATTGAATATATTGATACATAACTTCCCAATTTTATGAAGCAAATAATCGCCGAACACTTATTGAAATCATCAATAATATCTATGCCACTTTTTCATGATGGCTCAATGCCCATTGAATTTATTTTTAGAAATGTTCTCACAATAATTTATTGCACGATTTCGACTGTTGGTAAACTATTTTTTCCTACTTTCTCATATGAGTTGTAAATTATTCAACAAAATTTATTATATTTATTAGGATCATTAAAATTTGGAACTGACATGCAAATATATATTATATGCATTGAAGTTGAAAGCGAGCCATACTGAAGCTTTCTCGATTCGAATCAGTTCAACGTTTCATATACAATTTCACGTGAAATGCGATAATAATTAGATCATTGACGCTCAATTGGTTTTTTACATTGCGAATTCACGTCACTCGTGTAGTCAAATCCCGATAGAATCGAATTATCAGGATGTGACAAATAATCCGAGCAAACTCGATTCCTCCCACTGCTCCTGGGAGGTATGAATATTTATTAAGGAATGTACAAATAAGGATTTTCATTGAAAAATATTGTTCCAAGCCATTTCTACTATATTTTTAATAACTAAAATGAATGGAACTATTCTCTCAACAAGAAATTGCGTTCGATAAATTGAAAGGGCAGTCTATCTCGACGCAAGGATATTTATATTTATCCTATGAACTTTCATTAAGTGATAGATGAAAAAAGTGGCAATGAAAAAAAAATCTCACTGGATTCGGAAACTGGAATGATTTGAAAATCAAGCAACGTTCCATCATCTAGGAGGTAAAATCCCTCAAAATATTTAGGCCATTTAATCGAGTTGAAGCGAATATATTTCTTTATTCCAAAATTACAAGACGTGAAAACTTCTAAGTCATCTAATATAAATTACCCTCGCATGTATTCACACCGGAAAGATTACGTTGGTGTCATCCCAATGATCGATAATATTTTAGACCAACTTCAAATCCATCCAAGTACATTGAAGAGGATGAACTCTTCATTTTCATTCATTATTATCATTAACACCCAGTTGAAAATCTAGAATAGAAAAGAATTAGGGAAGGATAAAGGATGCTATTCTGTTCAATTTTCCCTTTATAATTCAGATTTTTGACCACACAATAGAAATATTTGAATTTCAATCTTGTGTATAAAATTCAGTTGCTGTTATGAATTGAATTGAAAATTGTCAAGTCAAAATTGTTAACGACATCGGGGCCAGATTAAGCAGTTTTGAGACCCCTTCAAAGCGAAAAACGACGGAAGGAATGTTTTTCAGAGTTTTTTTGCATCAATGCAACTTCCTCAAGTGAGTCCCCTCATGAGCGAGGCCTGGGGCTATAGCCCCCTCCCCCTCCTGCCCCTCAATTTGGGTCTGAACGATATTCATTCACAACATACGAATCCTATCTTGAATTTGCCATTGGAAGGATTGAAACGGAAACACAGATTTGAATAGAACTTTTATGTGGGTACGTGCTGAATTCGAATTTCTTTTTGTCTCTTTTTCATCGAAGAAAAAATTCAAGATTAATTTTTTTTCACCAATTACATGTAAATATGAATATTCAATAAGAATATTTTCCTCCTCTCCCACTTCTATGTTATAAGTTCAAATGCAGCAAAGAATATTTCTTATTACTTCATGATGCTCAAAAAGATATTTTGGATAAAAGAGCGTCAAATTGTTCCATGCAAATGAATTGGCTGCCCGGCTAGAGTTGATCCTTAGCATTCCCTAGCTCTTTTCAAAGACTAACCAGGGCGTGATAAGTTTGCATGGAGTTTTAACAAGCCTCCACCAAGCCCTGATAAGCCTCAGGGAATATCACGAATTCTCAAGTATACTCTTTAAATTTGAAATAGTGAAATCTCACTAATTGCAGCGAAAAGCCGAAATCTGCAAAATAGTGCATATGCACTACAGAATGAGTGAATATCAATTGATTTCAGCACACTGTGAGAAGTAAATGTGGAATTTCCCTCTAATTTGGTGGCAGTAATAATCCACCACGTGGAGTAAATTTATTCCCCCTATATTCTGGGAGAATTCTTCTTCATTGTGAGAAAAATTCCCTTCAGAAAGAAAGAATTTTCTCCCAAATGGAGGAGAATTCTTCCAAAATATACACCGTCAGAAATATCTGGGAGTTTTTTTCAATCACGTACACTGAGAGAAAGGTACCTAGTTGAGACAACTAAATGTTAGTTGCCGCAGCTAGATTTTTATTTACGCCAGCTAGACTCTAGTTGGAGTAAATAAAAGGCTAGCTGTCTGAAATATGAATAAAATGGTACATTGAATGGGAATAAAGAATATAGTTGTGACAAATAAAATTTAGCTAGCACAACTAAATTTTCATTTACAGTTACTAAATTTCCTAACTGTCGAATATTTGAACAGACCCCTTCTCTCAGTGTACTTGAATACACCTTCTACATTATGTACACAATGTACAAAAATATAAGAGAACTATGGATTATGCTATAGTTTACATTAATTTCAATGTAAAACGTGTACGAAACTGAATTCATGCACGTACTTGAGAAAAATTTCCAGCAAAACCAATCAAATTCATGCAGAAATTTCTCACAGCGTAAGGAAGATGAAATTCCCGCGTTTGGGGGATTTTGCTGTTACTAAATTTGGGAAAATTCCCCTTTCACTTTCTACATTACAGGGAATCGTCACTGATTCAATTAATGAGAAGGATTTCCAACTGGACAATCACTGACTATCCACTGAAATCTCACTGATCCCATTCAGTGGTCAGTCATTAACTGCAAAAATAGTGAGATTTCACTGATCCAAATTCCGGGAGCAGAATAGTCTAAGTGGGGAGTCGTAATAGTAACTCCCATAATTCAAAAGATTTTAAAATCAAGGTTGTAATTACTTCACCCCTTGACTTAAGAAATAAATGTTGAGTTTATCCACTTCCACTTGTTGGAATCTATTGATTTTCTCATTCTATATCCTAGCCATCTTTTTTCCACCCAATGTTAACTTTTTATGGATTTATGTAATCTAACTCCCATTTGTTCCATATTGCGAATCAAATTAGGCATCGAAGGGAAAACCAGCGGTGAGTATGTGAGAGGTTTGAAGGGACGAGTGGCTTGGAGGCAATAAAGAAATATTAGTGATTGTTCGCAAAATATAAGGAATACAATTAATTTCTACATTCTTTTATACTTTTGTGATTGATTATATAACAAAAAGAATCAAAATATGAATTGTTTCCATGGCAAAGACTAATGAGCTCTACTAAATCATAGTTAGAAGTAAAATGACATACGATCATAGCCATAAAGACACAAGTCGTAAACCGGAAATTATAAGGACACACTTGCCAAGTGACGCACATTCAATTCTGGCGACAAGCTTTTTATATCATATTCATCCTAATTAATTGAATAATATTCGATTGTACAAAGTAATATGGACCTTGATTCATACTATAATCGATGCGATTATCAACGAAGATTCTTCACATAATTTGAATTGTTGTATTAAAGTCTCTTATAACTGAATCAATTACTTTACCGTTTAAATACGTGTGCAAATATTTGACAACGCTATATTCGTGTACGCATAAATTCCTGAAACAAAAAAAAATTACATGGCAACCCACAATCTCGCTGGAAACGAGCGCCAAATTCATATAGAGGGGGTACATCGTGAATCTATAAAATGACAGTGCGTCAGCGGTTCCTACACAGTTCGTAAATTTTCAACTTCCATGTTAATCAAAACATTCTCTGGATAAATATTGGTGTTTATACAAAATATTGTATTTCATTTTTCTCATCCCGCCAATCGACCTCAGGTTAAGATTTTGCGTATCCGATGTCTGCAATTGTGGAGGAAGATCCGTCAAAAACCCAAGACAAAAAGGCAAAACATTTCGACAGAATTACACATATATAAGACTTTTATCGCGACTCAATCCGTGCGAGTTATCATGTCATTGTTTTATGTTTTAGAAGAAAAAAAAATCAAAATCAGACGAAGACAAAAGAAAGCAGAGCGTGAAAGAGAATAAGGAGAATGATGAGCCTGAATCTGCTGAGAAAAGCACGATCCAGAATGAAGATACCAATGCGATTGATGCGGATATTGAACAAAAGGACAAAAGTAAGGGAGAAAAGCAAACTGAAGATCGGATCGGTACGGCTGCGGAACACCAGATAGGTGAATCAAAAAGTGAGAAACAGAAAATTAATCATGAGAAACCCCCGGAACAACCTAAAGAGAGTGTGAAAAAAGAAAAGAAAGTACAAGCCATAACCGTGATTCGAGAAGAGGATCTGCAAATGCTTTGTGAATTGAAAGAGGTGATATACATGATAGGAGAATTCATCGGATAACAATATTCATGTTTGTGTATTCATTATAGCTGTTCCATTTGATCGACGTGAATCGTGATGGGTTCATAGATCTAGAAGATTTGAAAATTTTTTATGGATCGATCGGACATCCGGATATGCCAACAGAACAATTGAATCAGATGTTGGCTGAGATACCAGAGCCGATGGATTTTGATGCGTTCGTGGATTTGTTTGGGTAAATTGAAGACAAGTCTTCGAGTTATGAATACTTATTGTTCAATACATTGAAAATCTTTTCAATAGATGTAAAATAGAAAATTGCATGGATCCCGAAGAGGTACTCACCGATGCTTTATCCAAGTGGGATTTGAGAGGACAAGGATATATACCGGAAGAAAGGTAAAAATTCCAACCAATTTCGATTTAAGTGGAAAAAGAATGTCACTTTCGTGCATTTTTATTCATTGGTATTTATCATGAAGTGATTCATTTTAGAATAAATTACTTCCCATAACTTTTCATAAGACTTTTATGATTCACTAAACTCTGATCGGAAAGAAAAAAAACTGAAAAAGTGAATATTTTTTATTGACAATAATTTTCTTTTTGTTAAATATATCCAAATGTAAAATCAAAAGATTTTGTCGTATTTTGAGGATTGAAAATCTTTTCTAGATCTTTGATATTTTTCAATGAAGTTTGGAGAACTAATTGGAATTTATATCTTCACTCATTGTAATCGAAGAAATTACAAAAAGAATATCAAGTAGCAACTACGGTGTTGAAAAAATATGGAGTCAAAAGTACAGGGAATATCCCTGAAAATTACAAATCCAGAACGAGTGACGGAGATCTTTGAAAAAGATCTATCCTTTTTTTTTAAACGTATCAAATTTTTATTGAAATCTATAAGAATTATATAAAAAAAGATCAATCCTTCTCAAAGAAAAAATTTAGAAGAAATGATTTCTACACACACGCTGATAGAAAAACTTTGAAAATATCAAAGTAAAAGAAAAAAATTATATAAATAGCCCAAAACCAAGATAAAATAAGTTTTATGAACATCGAACGATTTTATCAAACCAGTCGTGAGATTGAATAAATTATAATTTTTTGTAAACCTATTAATTTTTCTTGCGCAATCTTGTAATCATATCTGTGAACAGAGTAATTGATTAATAACACATTTATAGATTCAAAACAGATCTTGAAAATCGAGGAGAACATTTATCACCCCGTGAAATTGAAAGAGCTTTAGAAGAAGCGCCTGTACACATCGAGGAAGGCACATCGGTGATAGATTATCAAGCATTCAGTAACAATATATGTGGTATGAGAAATATGCCAAGATGTAGAAATTTTCAAAAAAATCAAGAAAAACGTATGGGCTTGTGAATGTTGATGGAAATTGTTTGAGGCTTAAAATGTTTGAGAAAATCACTTTTATTATGCCATAATCGCTTTACATTTGTTAAATACTTTGTACTGCATTGTAAAATGAATTCAAATACTACTAATAAAGTAACTCTAAAATTATTGTCAACAATTGTGTGTAAGTACAGTAGAAATACCTTCTCAAATGATTTTTTGTTATAAGTATCCGTACATTTTGAGTAAAAGAGGAATGTTAATAAGACCGATTTATATCCCAGTTGACTTAAGTAAGCCTCAATAACTCACAATTCTGTCATTGAAAGGCGATGAAATCGACTGCCTCAAACATGGGCTTATCGATGTTCCTGCTTTCTTTGAAATGATATTAAGTACCTTTTTTTGGACGTTCTCCGAAAATCGCACTACCCACTCTGACATTTGTACTACCAAGTTCAATCTGTAAAATACGTTTGATAGATTCATTTATCCGTGGAAACAATTATCTTGATGGATGAAAAATAACGTCTTTACCGCATGTTCATAATCACTCGACATGCCCATCGATAATTCCACATCTTTGTAATCAATTTGGAATTCTTTTATGATATCTTCTCTGCATTTTCGTAGACACAGGAAGTCAGGATTCGGCCCATTGCTCACATCATATCCATACATACCGATTGTCATTATCCCCATGAATTTCAAATTTTTACAATCTTCCAAAACGTATTTTACCAACGGTAACAAGTCACTTAGCTCACAGCCATTTTTCTCTAAAGATATTTCATATTAAAAGAATCGTAAATTTCCATAGTGGAGGAATCATTATAATTGTATTTATACCTTCCTCTTTGCTAGTGTTAACCTGTACCATAATGTTTAACCTTAGATCTTCCGTTTTTCTGAACTTTGGCCAAGCTTTATCCAACGCAGCCGCAATTTTTTCATTATCAACGGTTTCTATCACGTATAAATTTGGTACTCCCAGAACCTTATTCACTTTATTCCTCTGTAAGTGACCAATGAAATGCCATCGAATCTCTTTGCATTTTTCTAAAATACTTGGATGGTGGCCTTTATCCAACAATTCATTCACGTAATTCTCTCCAAAATGTTGTTGAGCAGCATCGTACGCTTCAATAATCAATTCTGGAGGTTTTAGTTTGCTCACAGCAACTAAACGAGGCTGACAGTATTGATATTCCTAAAAGAATATCTTCTAAGAACGAATACGACTTTTATGTTAATCTGAATGAAGATGAATGAAACATGTGCTTAGAGAGAACACAAAATCTGTTGAAAATGTTCTTATGAGACACGATGGCATGATAAACCATATCTAGCTTTTCATACACTAGAATAGATACTAATGTTATAAAATAAAAGGTTGTTTGATCTATGATATACATGTGGAGGGGATTAAGAATGATTAATGTGCGAAATATAGCATATTTCATGACAAACTGTATATGATGGAATTACAATTCATAAAATATCATATTTATGCAACAAATATCATGTAATTTATTACATGCTTCAGTGTGAAATTACAAGCATTTTACATGCAATATTTCCGTAACGAAGACTAACATATCAGATACATCGTTGTCAATGTTCAACTGGAATAGGATTTGTTCTTACGGATGTAACTCACCGGATAATTTTATGTGAAATATTTTATACATAAATGGTATGAAAACTTTAAACAATCCTCCCATGAAGAATAATTTTATAGAATTTATATACAATTTTTATATAGAATTTGTACGAAATCTATAAAAATAATCTATAAATACACAATTCAATAGAATTATTTTTGTCCTATTATATACAATTTTGACAACATTTCATAAGAATACACGAGCAAATATATTGTTTTGGGTCACCATACATAGAGATTTATCTTCAAAAATAAATCTTTGATAACAAGGATTTATGAATGGAATGTGAATAATAAAATTTTCTACTTTACCGGTATTCTCTTTGTTGAGGCTAGAATTATTTTATCCCGTATCACTCTGAGATTCACAGCGATTTCACCCATTTCTGAATAAATTCCTGTGTTAGGTTTTCTCTTCTAGTGATTCAATACCCTTGTTACATATCCCTTCATGTTTCGTCAAGCTTTCATAAAAATATCTTCACTCATTTACATCTATGGACCTAATGTTTTTATCTACAAGGACATAGGAAATCTACAACCATTGTGGAGAAGTACATCATAATTTAAGGTCTTGCCAGATAAGCATTGCGTTGTCGTAAAAGTAAAGCGTAACGTGCCACACAGAACGATGATAATTGGTGGAATCCCAATTTCAAACGAAAATAACTAGGAGTCCACCAATCGCGATGCTTTAGCATTGCGCGGTACGTAGTCAATGAGGTTTCACTTCCACATTCGAGTGCTCGTGCCGTCCTTAAGGTCTATCCACACAAGATTTTCAATGAAACATGAATTTGAACGTGAACGGACATGCTTCATCACTGATATTCCAAAATTTGTTCGAATAGATTTCAAGATGAATATTCCAAATACTCTTCATACAAAAAAATCTGAGGGAATTATTTCTCTAAATTCTTCTTATTTATTTTATTTCGGATGATACATTTTTGAAATATGGTGATGTTTTCACTCTTAATTTTTTTTCTCCTCATTCAGTCTTAGTTGTGTTTAGAATATTGCGCTGTATAACAAGTGAGAGATTAGCGATGTGTGAAAACATCGATGTTTTGATACAAAGGAATATCTGGTTTTTATATATATTTTATGAAATTAGATAAAAATTCGATATCGATATTTTCAAACCTTCCCAATCTTTACAATAAGTTATACAAAGAAAAGCAGAGATGTGAAAGCATTCCCTCATGAAAAAACCCGATATCGGAATTTCATCGTTAAGTCCGATAAGAATACGATATCTACGATAATTATCCAATGTAAATCTGATATAAATATCTATCGGGAAATCATCGGGTTGATGGTTCGGTTTTGTATCGGATAATTATCGTAGACATCGTATTTTTATCGAACTTGTCTGATAATGAGACAACACGATAGATTTCGGATAGTATTAATACAACTGATGATTGAACGATAAAATCCCTATCGCCAAGGAATTTTGCTGAATATTCCTCGTTTCTGCACATTTTCTATGTGTTTCCGTGGTTTTCTTCTGGAAAAAATTTCTCTGAATACGATATATTTCATATTTCATATTTTATAATAGATTTCCGGAAGCATTTTACATTTTCCATACAAAATGCAAAATGCATTCCGAAATATATATGATAAAATACAAAATACGAAATATGTCATCTTCAAAGAAATTTTTTTAAAGAGAAAACTACAAAAGCAAATAGCAAATATGCAGAAATGGGGAAAAACAGCAAAATTTGTTGGCAGTACCAAATTTTCGCTAAAAAGCATTTCAAATGCTTTCATATCTCTGAAGAAAATATGAGCGAAATTTAGATCGTTTCTTTTCTACCTTGAAGCGATAATGTTTTCGCAACATCAATGAAATCTTTGATGATTCATAAAAACATGAATTAAAAATAGAGTTTTTGAATATTTCAATTAATGTTTTGCGACTTCAAGAAGATAAAACAGTGATTCTTTTTAGCGTAAGGCGAAGTTTTCTCAAAGCTACGCCAGGTTGCCCACATTCAGGAGCATCGCTAGGGTCATCGTGTTTGAATATTCTAAAAGTTTCATTTCGATGTCGCTCCAAGAATTCATCTAGCGTACCAAAAACAACTCCATTGTGAGCTCCTGATGCATAGAAAAACCAATATCCAGTATCCAAATAATCTCATAGCATAAATATTTCTAAAACATTCATTGAAGGTTCATAATATACTCACTCCTGCATTATATTTAAAAACATCTCCTGTAAGTTCATAGAACATTCAGAACGTATAAAAATATTTTATAGAATATATTCATGTGATATTTCAATAATACGAGAAATAATAAAATGCGTCATGACTAATGTGAATAGATTTGTTTAATTGTTCCACAAAAATGTTTTAAAAACGTACCAGAAACGTTGGCACGTTTTTACAACGTTTGTCAAATCTTTCAGAACCTTCATGCTGTTGAATGTAACATTTTACTTGAAAACTGAACAATGATATAAGGCATTTTCGAATCATTATTTGTATTCGAAATAGAGTAATTTCTGAGTGATGTTTGAACATGTTTTGATTTCGCGGGAGAAATTATTATCGCATCGATCACGTCACGATCCATCAGTCTTGTGCATAATAGAAAAATACATTGCCAAGTA
The DNA here is from genome assembly GCA_018340375.1 of Gonatopus flavifemur. NCBI lineage: Eukaryota > Metazoa > Arthropoda > Insecta > Hymenoptera > Dryinidae > Gonatopus > Gonatopus flavifemur. Next base: position 22,748,737 of record JAFFJZ010000007.1, read on the forward strand.
CTTAGATCGTTACTTGAAATAATCGATTTACAAATCAAATTTCATAAAATTGTTTCAGTTGAAACAGATTTAGGAGATTTTCAACGGTATCGATACTTTTATATACGTAATATATATAATTTTTATGAAATTTTTATATAAATCTCAATCAAAATTTGATAAACATTATATACAAAAATATCGATACTATAAATATCGTTCATATCTAGTTAGAAGTAAGTCGATTTCAACAGCACTGATTATTAAATATATTTGTACTCAATTTTTCGTGGATGAAATCTGAAAAGCAAACAAATTTTCGATTTTGAGAATTATTCTTATTCGTGGAATTAACAATACATAATTTTATTACATATCATCCTTCTGATTTTTGTTCTTTCATATCTGTGTGTCGTTACGAGTTTTTCCTAACTGTAAAACAAAGTGCAACACACCGCACTTGTTACGAACAGCATCATCGAAGCTCCTATTGCAATCGTGGGATAAAAAGAGCTGCAGCATTTTTCCCTAGGATATCTCTGTTCTTCTTATGGTGTAGTTTGGGGAAAAGTGTTTCCTTGCCATACTGCTTTCTCCACATTCGACCGCATCCCTATGTCCCTAGACGCCGATGTGGCGCTGACTACCGGCTCACCGTCGGAACTTTGCCGATATATCCCCACTTAGCCCTGCACCAGCGGCAGCAGCCGTAAAACTGGACTGAACTGAGCAACAAGACAGAAAGGTTCGGATTCTCGATAGGATAGTGGTAGTGTTATATTTCACGGTGGTGGTAAAACTGATGGTGGAGAATGACCGACGTCGTGTGGCATTGTGTTTTGTGTGTGCTATGCGTCGCTGTTGTTGCGATGCGATGATGCGTCTGCTAAATCTCGAATCGTTATTGTCGTGAGAAAGAAACAATCACGGGAGAGCCTCGCATTAGGCCTCTCTCATCCGGGAACAGGATCATAAACGGAAAGGTTGTCGAGGGTAGAAATAGCATCCGCATGTATAAATGTAAACTCAAATCAAAGAACAACGATGGCGTAGGCTCGTTGTTGCTCCAGGGATTCACTACTTTGTCTTGTGCTTGTGTGTGTCTGTGTGTTCTGTCAAGTTATCACACAAATGTAGGTGTACATATGTGTTTTGTTTGTGGAAAAATTAAAATTTCTTCCGAGCACGAGGCGTTGACAGTTAAACGTCAGTGGCAGAAAGTGCATCTGTGTGTATATAAATGTGTATATATTCTTACCTGTGTATGCGTGTGGCTGTCAGTCTGCAGGTGGCAGTGGTGTTGTCATCGACGTCATTTTAATAATAATATTATCAAATTCACCGGTGTTTTAATGTAAAAAATCGAGATCGGCTTTTCATTTTCCCAAATCTCCATTTCCAGCTTGGAAAAAGTTTCGTTGGATTTGACTATATCGGGAATTCTTCGAAAATCGATTTCAACGTCTCTCTGTGATTTGTTATTGTTTATTCTCTCTTTCATCATTGTGTTAATATTGTATGTTGTGTATAGAGAGGATTGTGTTCTGTAACAAACCAAGGAAATTCAACTACAGGAGGAGTAATATGGTTACGATGATCAGTGATACGTGCGGATACGTTCTCTTCCTGCTACTGTTGTTGCTGGTTCCCTACATCGAAAGTGGTCAGTCACGTTTTCTAAGTTTTTGTTTTCTTTTTAATTGTGACCATCCTCCTTGTTTACACGTTTATTTATGTTTAAACAAATAATCCTTGAATCGATATTGAATCTATTCACACGGTCAACGGAAAACAATGAGACTAGAACCATTGTTTCGAGTGATTATGTTATTCGAAGAAACAGTTGCTTTGAATTTCTTGAAATTCTTCAAGAAGAATAAAAAAGAAGGAGACTGACGACCATGAATAATTTGTACTTGGATGATTCATCCGGGATTTCTAAGAATCTTGGGTTATCAACGATTTTTTCCTCCTCGATTCGTAAAAACACACAAAGTTCCACGGATATATTTTCAGCACTCTATCTCTATCAATCACATTATTCTTGATTTGCAAACAAATACGAATAAACTTTCATGAAAATGGTTTTTTTTTATTATTATAATCTTTTGTTCAATATACCGAAGGAAGAGTTTATTTTCATTTGATAAATCTTTTTTTTGAGATTAGATAGAATAAATATTTATTACACTCAAACATGACTTATCACCATCAAATAAGGTCTATGAATAGTTAAAAAATGTCATAAGTTACAGGTGTGTAATGGTTAATAAACCTTACTTATAGATAATGCATTGGACGCATCCAAAAAAAAAAGAAACAAAAGATCAATCAAATACAAATAAACTGTTCTCTTAGTGTAGAATAATTAGTGCTTATTCAATTGCAAACGCGAAAGAGTGTTCATCAATTCCGTCGGACATTCGATTATACATATTTGATTTTTCAAAGGTTTTATTCCGATTGTACGAACCAAACATAGCATTATTGAAAGCGTATCAAATAATTTATGAATAGAATTTTTGCAGTAGATGTTTTTTCAATATCGATTACAGCTTGTTCCGTGTACAAAGGCAAATAATGTATATCTAAGCAGTATATTGAAAAAATGAAGCTGAAACTGCACGGAGAAAAATGAAGGTCGAAAATATAGTAATCTTTAATAACAATTTGAGAATATTTCTTAAAATCTGAGAGTTTCTCTTAAATGCATAATAAAGACAAAACGGTCCACTTTTTTGTGGAATTTTATTTGAAAAACTATGAAAAATTGCCAATACTTAATAATGAATAGAGAAATATATGAACTTTCCAAAAGTCGCGCGTGAAATTTTACAAAAATAGTAACAAAATTTCAATATCTTATTATTCACTTTGTGAAATTTCGTATCCAACTTTTGAAGAGTGCATATGTTTCTCTATTCTTTATTAATTATTGATAATTTTTCATTGTTTTTCGAATACAATTCCACAAAGAAGTGGACCGTTTTGTCTTTAATATGCATTTAAGAAATATTCTCAAATTTCTATTGAAGATTGCTATATTTTCGACCTGCATTTTTCTCCGTGTGGCAGCCGTAGAACCAGCAGCTGATTGTTATAACTTTTTACACAAAATTTTTATTAAGGATTTAAGCATCTGAAAAGCCTAGTGGAAGGCTGCTCAATCGAATTTCTGATATAAAAAAGCTTCAACAACGTTTAATCAACAGTTACTTCCCTTCCTCAAAAATACCAAACAGATTTCAAAAACGCATCACATTTTTTGGTTACCTTTTGATGGCAGATTTGTCCTAAGTAACCATTAGTTGCCGGGCACAAATAGGGCATTGTATGGTAAAAACTAGGGGTGTGCGGGTACCCGAGCCATCGGGTTTTTATCGGGTCGGGTCGGGTCGGGTACCCGTCGGGTCGGGTTTTTCAATTACCCGAGTTTTTCGGGTACCCGATTACATTCGGGTAATTCAAATATAGCAAACGTTTTCCTCAGCAGGAAATATTGTGACAGCAACTCGATCAAGATTGCTGACAAAACATGTGGAAGAGTTGTGCTTCCTCCATTCAAATTTAAAAATATGAAAAAAGAATGATATTTATAAGAAGAATATTTATTTTCATTGATGTTCAAGATTCTATATTGTGGTTACTAAATACGAAAATAGATAATATATTATTTATGAGATATAAATGTGATTATATTTTTCAATTGAATTAAAAAATAAATATAAACATTCCATGAAGCAATTTGGAGATTTCTTAATGCGCTGCATAATCAATTACATGGAGTAACAACCCTAATAGACTTGTAGTGAATATGGCATTCTCCATATTAGAATTGAATTCATATGAAATCCCCTTATTCCTACAATCGCTCAAGACAATTTGTCCTTAAAATATCAACGGCAATGGCAACTTCGAATAGAAGTTGAAAATATTAAATTCAAGCGATTTTATTATATTCGGGTACCCGACTTGGAAAACCCGATTTAATCGGGTACCCGACCCGACCCGACCCGAAAAGAAATACAAATACCCGAACCCGACCCGATAAAAAGTGCTACCCGCACACCCCTAGTAAAAACCATCTGAGTAACCATCCTCTGACTAAATTTTTTTTGGAATCGGCAGGGTTCATATTGAAAGAAAAACATGTAATAATTTTCTCAATCAAGTTTGTCAGCAACTGAAAAATTTGTCCACATCCGTATTTTTATCGCATCCGTGTTTTTCGTTTAATGATTTTTGTATTGAAATGATAAAACCTCAAGTATGTTGTTTTTTTTTTTAAATACAATGACATTTTTATCTTCTCTATACTCACTTGATTGCGCTGAATCTTCATGACAATCTTTTCTTTTTCCTCTCACTCGCAACATGACTATTTTTCACAACTAATTTTCAAGTCTCAATGAAATTTCCGGTCGTCGTTTTAGTGTTGCCTTGGTTTCATACCAGCATTCCATGACTCTCACTATGCACTTGAGCGTAATATCACGTTCATCCTGTGAAATGCAAAGATATTTCCATTGCATCATTCTTTCATGTTAAGGAAAATGGAATAACGAATAACGGAAACAACAATTCAAATCAATAAAGATAGATCCTCAAAATCTCGTCTTTGTTGAAGTCTGTCAAGTGATGTAATGACACGAGAACCAAATGCCATTTTACGTTGAGCATACGATTAATTTTGAAGTAGTGATGGAGATCCTTTCAAAAGATCAATCCAGTAGACTCTTGTTATGAGCCTCCTCTAAGTCCTTGTTCAACTCGGTATTTAATCTTATGTGAGAAAAAGACGCAGATAACTGATAACGAGGCTTACAGCCAGAGTCTACTGTCCTTTTTTTATATAAAAAGTATCTAATTTTTATTGAAATTTATAAAAATAATATATTTTTCATAATTAAAACGATCGATCCTCTTCAAAGATCCACATCACTGTTTTGAACTTGAACCAAAGGTCAAAGCGTTTCGAATGAATATATTTTATATAGAAAATATATTAATCGAGAAAACACTTTTTAATCACCATTTGATGAATAAATCATGATATGTGGTTATTACGAACACTCATCTAGGGTGTCTGCAAAGTCCACCTTGCAAAAACCTTTCACAATGACTTATCAAGACTAATGAGTGAATACGTATACTATGTGCTATGAATTTCAAAACTTTTTGTGAAGATTTTATTCAATCAATCAAAAAACATATACAGAATACCATGTATTGTGTTGCTTGGATGAAGTAAGAGGGAGAAAGGCGGGAAATGCTTTCACATAAATTTTGTTGACAGCTTTAGCGAGACTTCTGGTTGCACCGAGAAAAATCAAATCCGAAAAAGCATTACCTCTGATAAGAAAAGCAGGACAGATTTTTGAATTCTTGAATGTTGATTACAAAAAATGGTCCCGTGCTATTCTGCATGTGACAATTATTCTTCCACGAAACGATTCCAACTGTGATATCGCTGTTAACAATGAGAGAAAGAAATCCTTTGAACAAGGGGCATTTATTTGAAAAGTGATATGAATAACGGTGACACGCTAATCACATTTTTCCCATGATAATTTATATCGGAATTCAAAGGACGTTGGAATATCAAAACGAGAGCATAATCCTTCGAAACATTGTAACCAAGTGCACAGTCTTGTATATATTGTTTATCTTTCAATAGTATTTCTAGAACGAAATTGAAACTCATCGGAACATGAATGCATCCTCGGTTCTTGTATCGTGCCTACAGTATGTTCCATATCTTTGTTAAGTGCTACGTACGTAACTCACACTCTATGTGCATAATAGTGTGCGTGGAACCACATTAACTGGTTTTATGTACATGTGTGTCTGGCTGTATGTCTCGTGAATCATCCTTTCACGAAGATAAGCTTGTCGTTCTTTCATCCATTTACACGTACATACGGATGTATATATGTATGCGTGTACGTATTTTGCGTGCGTGCATGCGTTCGTTAACCGTGACGCTTTCGAAACACATTTTCTGTGATCTTGGTACTAAACAAGGGTTAGCTATCACTTCTCTTGCAATTGAATATCATGCTTTTCATGAATTGTGTAAGTTTGTAATCAACAATGATCCTGTCTTTCATGAAAAAATATTACTGTATGGAGAACAGAAATTCGCAACAGCGGGGCAAATATTAATTAATATTTTTCGAAGTATTTTTCGAATCAAAGCTAAATTTTGCAAGAAGATAGATAGATTTTTTGATAGATCTGACAAAAAGTGGAAAAAGCCATGAATTTCTTTGTAGGTTCAACTTTGACCTTGAATAACTTTTGAAGGAGTAGGATTATCGAAAATTTCGTAGGGACCTTTTTTGTAGAGCGTTTAATTCTCCATAAGAATATGTTATAGTCTTAGCAGTTCAGTGAATCGTTGAGGAGTTGAAAAATTCCAAACTTCAAAAACATTTTTTCCCGTGTTATTTAAATGGGAAATGAACAAGTGCGATGCGCGACCTCTAAATATTAATATTAAGAGCTCTGCTTTTCACATTGCCGTCTTTTTACACCTCCTGCAAAAGTTTTTATGTACGGGTTTCGAAGAAAAAAAAATTTCGATTTTTTTGAAACAGTCTAATTAATATCCTCAGTTGTCATAGCATTTTTATACTGTCGGAGGTGCAGATTTTTGTTGACTACACAGTAAAAAATTTTTCTGTCAGAAACGGTCCACTCAAAATTTGTGTTGAGAATCAACACAGGTGAGGGTCAAATTGATTGACAGTGTTTCAGGGTAAATTTAACACTCTTGTGTTAATTGATTATACCCTTTATATAAATATTTAACAAAAGTTCTGAGTCAACCGTTTGGGACATGCACGTGTGTTAAAAACACACAAAATTCCCTACTGCTCTCTCAATCTGGAAGAGTAAAAAATCACTCGTTTTATTCCACTAAGTCTCAGAAGTGAGCCAGTCCGCTTCGAGTGGGATTTTCACTCGTTGCGAGTGGACTCCCACTTTTTTAGACTGAAAAATTCACTCTAGAATTGGAGTGGCTGTGAGTTTATAACCTCAAACCTTGAATTATTACTCTAAAAGAGTGGAAATTTCACTCGAAATTTCGACAGGCTCACTTTTGGCTGGCTAAAGAGTGAAATACCACTTCAACAATTTTAAAGAGTGTGTACTATGATTTTTCGTATCAAAAAATATTTAAAAACCCATGACACAAACAAGAAGTATATTTGCCAATGACTGAATTAATGATTCGTTCTCTTGAGGTTGCATTATTTGGGAATAGTTATAAAATTTGATGTACTGATGTAGGGAAATAGAATTATGGATATTGAACTAAATTTGCTACAGCAGGCAGCAAATTGTGTATGAAATTACACTGGGCAACAAAAAAAAATTTTTTTCCTGTGTATCCTGAGGTTTGAGAGCTGATTCGGAGTGGTTTTGAGGTGCTGAATACGAAAACAATGTCAGATTTCTTGAATTGGTTCAATTTCCATAATTGTTTATACATAATTTTTATATAAAATCTATGATTGATCCATTTTATGTATAGATCGTTACAAAAAACGAACTAATTCAAGAAATCTACCTTGATTTTCAATAAACCTGAAACTAGCAGCGGTAAAGCTAGCATACGGAGAGAAATGCAGGTCGAAAATATAGTAACGTTTAATAAAAATTTGAGGATATCTCTCAAAATCTGAGAGTATTTCTTGAATGTATAATAAAGATAAAACGGTTCACATTTCTGTTGAATTTTATTTGAAAAACAATGAAATATTATCAATACTTAATAAACAATAGAAAATGGTAAGAATTCGCGCATGAAATTTTACAAAGTTAACAATAAGATTTCGAAATTCTGTTATCCACTTTATACAATTTCATGCGCGACTTTCAGAAAATTCATATTATTTTCTGTTATTCATTGAGTGTTGATAATTTTTCATTGTCTTTCAAATGAAATTCAACAGAAATGTGAACCGTTTTATTATACATTTAAGAAATACTCTCAGATTTTAAGAAATATTCTCAAATTTTTATGACAGATGACTATATTTTCGACCTGCATTTTCTCTGTGCAGCCGATTGTTGTAACTTTTGATTGAACGTTGTTGAAGCTCTTTCACACCAGAAATCTATTGTAAATGACATTTCACTGAACGTTTTGGATACTTGAATCCTTGATAAAAATTTGGTGTAAAAAATTATATCGATTGGTGCTAGTTTTACGGCTGCTAGTTTTAGCTTCATTTATTTTTATATTCAGCACACCATGATAACTTCGAATCATAGATCAAAGATACAAAATGGCTTTTGACCAGTGTTAAAGGGATTGTTCATGAAAAAAAAGAATTGATGTAACTGTAACTAGACGTTCTCTGCAATTTTGAATTTTTAATGACACTTCTATTGGAAAATCCAATTTGATATATGTAGAGAATTCGTAACGGTATCGTTCTGAACCACGTTCATTTTTCACGGGATTAATATTTATCACCATGGAACTGGCTGTGATGCCAATGTACAGTACGGAAAGTACAGTAGTGCTTGTCTTTACGTGTATTGTGAAATACACCGTAGTTCGTTTACATCAATTTACATCTATATAATGTACCGTGTGGCATTCTTTCCATTGACCGTAGAATAGTCCACAAATTTATAGATAAATACGTGATTCAAGCACAAAACGATAAGGCCAAAAACAATGTTGAGAAAACTGTTCATGCAAAATGTTTTCACAGAGAATTTCCATGTTCCTTGTATAAATCCTGGTATGTGAACCCTAATGGTTTGTATGAATTTGGCTAAGTTTTTATCACTTCATAAACGGTTTGATACCTCTAGAGAACTTACGGGTTTTCACGACCTCATATTGAAATGCAAAAACTTCCCATTGCATTTTTCTACTTTCCTCATGGAGTTAATCTACAACGCAGTTCCATTTTATGTAGAAAATAACAATTGCATTGCGATTGTGAGAAGTGTTTTTCCATTCTTCACTGTTTAGCTAGGATGAATTACCATCAAATACGCAGGATGAATCGTGTTGAAATTTGTTAGTTTCAAGTAATTTTAGATTCTAAATGTGAGTGATGAAACCTCTGTGAGTTACCTCAGACGGAAATTTGTTCATATTGAGGTTTTCATCAGCTTCCGGATACTCCAATTAAGGATTTATGATGTCATTATACGTGGATGTTGTGGATTTTAATTTGTATTCTGAGAAATAAGTTTCTCACAAATTTGTATTCCTTCAATTGCGCTTTTTCACTCTTTCTCAATCGTAAACTATTTTCCAATGGAACTTTTGAATTATCGAAATATCAGATCGTTGAAGTTTCGCTCGAGGTTCACGGATTCATGATTGTAGCCTGAATTTAATTGGCCTTTCAGCGTGAGAGGATACAACCAATTCTCAAGAGCGATTTACGTTACAAAGATTGTATATAATTCATTAATTCATCACATTATTGTTTCTGAAGTAAATAACTTGTCGAGACCATTGTGTGTACTTGAGATTTTGAGTTTTCCTTTTTGATGATTGATGTTAAACAAAGATGGAGTAAAAAGAGAATTATCAGACCGTACGGGATGCCCTTAACAGAGCAGAGAATTAGGTTGGAGTTTTGATGGAAGTTCTTCTCTCTCTTTTCCTCTTGATTTTCATTTTAATCAAGTTTACTTCTACATCGTGTCTTCATTTATCTCAGAAGTTTAAGAGTTTCATGCTTTTAAATGGAAAAATAATAATTGTCAAGCTAACTTTGTGTAATCGAATGAATTAACGTTATTCAAAATTACAAGAATTGATTCATCATTTCATTTATGAATTGACTACTCAGTTGTGGATGGATTCCTCATTAGGATTTGTTGATATTTATTTGTCAATCGAATCTCGCTTGAATAGTTTGTGACTTCTTTTATGCAGTTTTCAATTTAAAAAAATATATGTATGAAAACTATGTATAGTAAATTTTTCGATATATCAGCTAATTTTTGGCTTACTTAGTTCAAGGGACGATTGAATATTTTAGGTCGAATATGATGTTTTATTTTGGAATGAGTACAATGTGTGATGTTTCGAAAAAAAATAATTCAGACCCAATTAGATCTAAAGAGCTGGATCAACATAGATATTAAAGTGGGGCCTTCGTTCCTACAGACATTTTCTGGAAATGCAATCCTAAGGATGAAGAATAGGCAACTTGGACCGGTGATATTTCAAAGACCTATGCGCAAGAGCGCGGTTATTGCGATTAGAATGTTTTTCATGAGAGTGACATCAGTAATTCCAAATTCGTTCTATAGAATGAATTTAAGAGATGTCACTAAGACGATGGTTGAAAAATTTAGATTGATTTATGTATTGTATAGATTTTCTCAATTCCAAACGGATCTGGATTTTCCAATTTTTGAAATCCAAATAGATCTAATTGGATATCGATAAACCTAATTATATTCGCAAAGCTCTGAATTATTTTTGCTCAAAGTGTTATGTCACCGTCTTACGTGCAGTTGAATTTCTCAATTTTCTAGCTTTACATAAAAGGGGAGGAAAAAGAAATGCGTCATAAAGTTTCCAGAGAAACCTTAGCTATCTGTGACCTTTGATCTGAGATCTGCATGTGTTGAAGAAGTGTGGAAAGCGGGCGAAAATGTGAAATTTTTCAAGCGTCATATCATTTTTTCAACGCTGAATATTTTCATGATGAAACTTCAAAGGCAACTAGTAACTGATCTCACTCCTTTTGCGACATGGAGATTCAGTACTTACGTACTTTATGCATGTACATGGAAGTCATGAAAAAAGTCATTGAGGCAAGAAAATATTTCATCCAATGGTATCTATAAAATATTTCTTTGAACCAATTAAATATTATTCCAATGAATGAAATGGTTCTTCACCGCATGAAGTGTTCCATGAAGTGGAAAACCATTTCGTCCATTAAAGTAAAAATGTCATTGATCTAAAGAAATATTTTATAGATACCATTGGATGCAATATTTTCCTGTCCCAATGACTTTTTTCCTCAGTGAAGTAGAAAAGTTTGCAAAATTATTTATAATTTATATACAGTTATATATGAATTATATATATTTGTGAAAATGTTTCCACTCGAGGTAGGTTCTGGGCTATAATATAACTCAATGTGATTTTATATAAAATTTTTATCAAATTTCAATCGATATTTTATACACTGTAAAAAAATTTCACCGGAAAATTCCAGTACATGGACTGGAAGCAATTAACATGTACATGTACCGGAAAATTTCAGCACATCTGTACTGCAAAAATTCAGTGCAAACGTTATGGAATTTCAGCATCAAAACTGGAAATTTTCTGAGCCTCGGTACTGGAATTTTTCAGTACACGAACTGGACTTTTCCAGGACATGTACTGGAAAATTAATGCTGAAAATATCCATAAAAATTGAAAAAAAATTGCTCACGCAGAGTGATTTTACAGGGTCCTTGTGTTCCAAGATGATTGAGAGATTTGATCGTTCATTTGGATGGACAGAAACTCATGTCTACCTAACGGGATTTGAACCTACACTTTTCTACCTGCCTACCAACTGAAACCTAAGACCTAACCGATGAGCTATAGCGCGACATGTTGGAAGGTCAGCTTGGGTTACTACATATGCTTCATATCTAGAATACACAAGAGGATAAGCCTTGGAAAAACCTCATATTACCAATTTTATTGGCTACAATTAATCTCAATCAGGAAATTTTTAATATAAAGACTTTAAATTTTTCCTGCCAGAAATGACGAAGTCCAATAGAAGTGGAAAATTTCAGTGCAACAGTGATTAAATTCCGTTGCATAGCAACTAGAAAATTCCATCACACGACCTGAAAATTGCAGCTCAAAACCTGTATAATTCAATGGCATAGTAACTGGAAAATTCCATCACAAAACCTGAGAATTGCAGTTGAAAACCTGTATAATTCCAATATACCAACGATTAGGTTTTTTTTTCTAAATTCCAAATTTTTTCTCAAGTCCTTTTTGAGGGGATATTTTTTTCTGATGCACAAGAACTATAAAATTGTAGTACGAGCCGGTAAAATTTTCGCGAAATCATGGCAAAATTTCAGTACATCATCTCAAACTTGAAAATTCCAGTACAATGACTGAATTTTCAGTTATGCTTGGTAAATTTTCAGTAACGTAACAACAAAATCTCTGTACATGTACTGGAATATCCATATTCCAGTACTAGCACTGGAAATTTCCAGTCCAGTTGCACAGTAAATTTCCAGTTTTTTTTTACAGTGTACAAATCTAACGCAACTTGATGAAAATTTGATATAACATCACACTGAGTCACATCATAGCCCCAGCCCTAACACGGAGTACCACCAAATAATGATGTACAATATTTTACAATATCGATCTTCTATATACAATCTTTATATAGTTTTCATCAATGTTCTACAGCATTCAATATGGATTCAATGAATTTTCTTCAAAAAATATCGATATCGCGAAATAGCGTGCATTACTATCAGGAAAAAGCATTTTTTCTGTACTGATTTTTCAATTAAAAAACATTTTTTAGAATTATATTTTGTGAATTTTTGAAAATTCACAGAATTATATATGAATTTTATACAACTCAATATATTTTGTATATAATGTGTATCCCCAAGGGGATAAGAAGTTCCAAAGAATATTCTATAGAGGTGCATTGGACGTTTACACATTTTAAAGTCTATTATCAAACTTTCCATGACCATAGTTTACGTACAACATTCTCATCAGTTCGAATCGGTGTTGTCAAAAAATATTTAGTTTTTATAGATTTTCATTAAAAAATTCTAGAAAATTTGATGGGTTTTATATGAAAAAAAGTTGGCTCTGTTCCAAAATAGATTCCTTCTGACAACATTAATTCGAATCAATAGAAAATATAGAGCATCAATAAAATTTCACTGTCGCTTAGTACAAAATTTTCTAATAGTTGAATCGGTAAAGAACTTATCACTGTTTCTGAGTGAAATTTCACTGATTCCCCAATGCTTTTCATTGATTTGGATTTGAAAAGTGAATCCACGTTGAATCTGGAAGATCTGTGTTCCCTTGGAGATTGTATACTTATGTTAATGCATTGAAAATCAATGCGAAAAAAGTGTTTCCTCGTTGCACGTTGATCGTAAATGCATAGGTTTTTTACTACCTGCGTGACAGTATCTCTATGTATACTGGATTAAAAAAGAAATTGTATTGTAGCATCTACGGCATTAAATTCTAAATGAAATCTGAGTGCAGGAGAAATTTGATCTTGTTTTTCTAAGGAATGTGTTCCACTACCCTAAATAATGATTGCTGAGTACGTTCAACACATGAGTTTCAACAAAGAAAAAAATTTTGATGTATAAGCGTATTCACCAAAATGTTACCAAGCGATACATTCACGTCAATTACACGAGGATTCAGATCAGCGTATACAGAGGGATTTTAAAAGAGTTTGGAATCGATTTTTCCCGTGGTAAAAATCGACCCGAAACTTAATTTAAAAATCATGACCGCACTGAGAGAAGAGCGATTTAGAGGTTCGATGAATGGTAATATACTTGTTTGATAAATCTAAATAGTACTTAACTTTCAGCGATTTTTCATGAAATCTCAAGAAGGATTACCGTAATTTTGCTTCACATTACTCAGTGTTCTTTAATCGTTATCATATAATACAATATTCATGACCAAATTCACTAAGTGTCACTCAATTACTAAACGTTTATGAATTGAGTGGTACACAGCGAATTTGGTCATGAATATTGTATTATATAATAACGATTGAAGAACACTGAGTAATGTAAAGCGAAATTACAGTAATGTTTCTTGAAAAGTCATGAAACATCGCTGAAAGTTCAGTAATATTCAGATTTATTGATCAAATATAATAGTACTTACCGAATCTCCAAATTGCTCTTCTCTCAGTACGTTTGAAAATTTTTGGAAAAATGCAATAAGAACGGATCATTCCAGAGTTTTGACAATCAAATAATTCACCAACCCGGAAAAAGACACATTGATTGCACCACTCGTAAGCTCATTCAGCGTTTCGAATTTCCAAGTTATAGCAATTCGAAGGTGAAAGATTCTGGTTTGTCGAAATGGTGCAAATTCCAAATTGCTATAACTTAGGAACTCAGAATGCTAGGTGAGCTCATAAATAATACAGTCAATGAATCTTTTTCCGACTTGGCGAATGATTCAATTGCCAAAGCCCTGGGGTGACCCCTTTTTAAGACATTTGCATTTTTCCTAAACATTTTTAGTAGTCATGACTTTAACACGTTCCGGATTAACTTTTATCACAGGAAAAATCAATTCCCAGTTTCACAAGGAATTCAAGTTTCCAATGGTATTACGAAATTCTGGATCATCTTACATATGAACCAATATTTATTCTTAGGAAAATGTATGGAGATGAAATAAAAACTAATGAGCGCGAGTGCTTTTATGTGACTCTGATCGCATATATTTCTCAAATACGATGGTTATGATTTGACATGATGGAGGATCACAATATTCCACTATGAATAGAAAAACTAGAATTTGTCGAACATTTCCTAATGAGTTATCATAAAATTCCCCAACATGTGCGAATACGCTGAATAACGTTGATTATGAAATGATGTTGGGAGCAGAATCCTGTTACCCTGGAGGGAAAATCGATTACTCATACTAATAAATCATGAGGTCATAGGGGATTTCATTCCGTAAAAAACCAATGACAATTAAATTAAGAGAATGCTCCGTATGATCTTGATATGAATTCTCTTGATCATAAACGTATATTTCTTAAATAATGAACGGAAAAAATATTATTCTGTCGAAAAATATAGGAAACAAAGGAAATACATTTTCATTTAACAATAAACAAAGATCTTGGGAACGAAAAAACAGGCCAAAAAACCAGTTTAGTGTAATTGATTTCCTCTTTTGTTATCCTAACAATATATTGTTCAGAACATTCGGATTTTTATTGAACCGAATAACATTACAGTTTTCTCCCATTTTAAAAAGTGATCATGTTTTATTAAGATATATTATACGACCAATAAATCTATAATTCGTGTTTTCCTTTTCATCGCGCAAATGCTTGTTATAATTTTGAATTCTCAATTCATTCTGTTCGGATTTCATAAGAGAAGACGTTGACATCAGGATAACAAAATACAAGTTGAAGAGAATAATCACGGTTGATGTCATCAGAAAAGCCTGTCGTGTGACTACAGGTTACCTGGGACTGCGTGATTCATCTACGTGTATATATATGCAAAAATTCAAGCGATACGCATGAATGAACTCCAACATCAAGGCTGCTTTAATGCATCGTATTCAATCCAATGTCGTTTTCTTACTTTCATGAAGTCAGGGTCGTTCTTCGTAACTGGTGTTAGCTCCAAAGTCCTCAGAAACGAGGATTCTATTTGAAACATTATAAGCTGTCGCTAGTTCCATGTGAAAACAAATTTGTCTAACAATATGTTGTTCATAATTCAAAACCGTTGCGTGTCCAGTTGTCATACATGTCAATTTTCGTTCAGTTTTCGTTATATAATTCATTCTTAACACATGGGCTGAAAAGTCCCGGGCCTAACACATAGATGGCGCGAATTTTACTGCATTCACCTGTTTTTCAGTTAGTACTAACCTTCAGAAGACAGCTGTCAAAATTTCATGATATTCTATTCATTAGTTTGTGAGTTATTGTACTAAGAGTGACGTTACTTTTGTTATTTTTAAAACAATGGATCAAAAATAATTTCGTGTTTTAATCTTACACTGCTTCTTGATGGGAAAAAATACCGTTTAAGCGAAGCAATGGCTTGAAAAGTGTTATGGGGACTTCGCTCCATCAGAAACTACAATAAAACGTTGGTTTGCTGACTTCAAACGTGGTCGTAGAGACCCCGATGATGCAGAACGCAGTGGACGTCCAAATGAGGCGGTAACACCAGAAAACAAAAAAAATCCACCAAATCGCTTTGAATGATCGAAAAGTGAAGTTGCGTAAGTTAGCTGACATCGTGAAAATATCAAAAGAACGTGTTGGGTTTATATTGCATGAGCATTCAACTATAAGAAAGCTCCGTTCAAAGTGGGTGCCGCGTTTGCTCGCTGTTGACCAAAAACAAGAACGTGTTAATGCTTCTGAGTAGTGTTTGGCCATGTTTAAACGTAACAAGTCGAAATTTTTGCGTCGATATGTTACAATGGATGAAGCATGGATCCATTATTTCATTCCGGAATCAAAACGATCGTCATCTGAGTGGACAACCTCGTCAAAAGCGCCCGAAAGCACAACAATCGGCTGGAAAGGTTATGGCCTCGGTATTTTGGGATGAGCGTGGTGTAATATTCATCGACTATCTTGAGAAGGGAAATACCATCAACAGGGAATATTATATCGCATCATTGAAGCGTTTGAAGGCCAAAATTGCAAAAAAACGACCGCATACACGGAGAAAAGAAGACACTACTGGTTACTGTGAATGACAGCGATCGGTTGAAAAACAAATGAAAACACGTTTGGATAGTGAGGATTAGTACGATCACAGTGATGGGTATTGTAATAAAATGCCTCAACGCTGCCTGGACAGTAAGGACTGAGAAACGCAGTACTGCATAGAATGAATTTGAGTTTCAATGTATTTTTGTGATTCACAGTAACCATTGCTGTTTTCTTTTTTCCGTGTATAGTGGGCATATTTTCCATTGGAGTAGCTATAAGAATCGTTGTGATAGTGAAAATACAGCTACTGTGACTGAGAACTCTACTGGAGCTAATTTTCAGCCACAGTGTTTTCTCTCAGTGTATTAGTATTAGACGTATCAAATAACTCAGAGATATAAACAATGTAATTCTCTAAACTTAAAAATACTAGCAGAAAAGCATGGATTTGTATTCACGTTGTTGCGGATGTGCGTTAAATCGTGATAGCGGAAAGAGCTTTCTTATTTGTTCTCTGTGGCAAGAAAGGGAACAATGCTATAAATCCCAGAAAAATGATTCACTTGAATATGAACCTATTAGACATGTCGTTGCATCCAGTAAATTTTCACTTGATTTAAGTAAACTTTATCTGAAGTGATTAAAAATTTATTTGGATCAAATAAAAAAATTGAGTCAATCCAAATAAATTCAAGTATGAAATTTCTTGTTGTCACTTCTGGCGACTGATTAGAGCTTCCCGCGATACCTTCAGAATCATATAACTCAGTAAATTAAATTATTTATACACTCAGAGCACGAAATGAGGCGAATAACTGTGATAGTTATTCAAATCAATGTTTTCCCATACAGCACCAAAGTTCCAGAAGAATTCCTACAGAATTCAGAAACAACACAATCAGTTTAATAAGAATTCTTTATGAATTGTTCTGGGACTCCGGTGCTGTGTGGGTTGTGAGCACTGAGAAGAATTGGTAGCAAAGATCTCCATAATAATAGCAGTTTTGGAACACATGAACATTTCTGCATTGATTTGTCATAATTTTTTGAAAGCTTACAGTAATATAATGTGTCAGATGCAATGTTATTTCCACCAAAAAGTGGTATGGATTGCCATAAGTTGGAGGAGAAGGCCACATAATATACATGCTTTTATCCCAAAACTACCATTATTATGATAAGGGGTTATATACAGTTGAGATTTTCAAAACATCGATTTTTTTTTATTTCATTTTCGTAATGTACATACATTTAAGTACAGACACAGGAGATTTGAAGTCAATCCGGCGATTGTCGTCCAAGTTACACGCATGTTGGTAAATTTTTTTTACTCTATGTCAAGTGTTTTTGAAACTTTCAATGCGTTTTTCTCCAAACTGTGTTTTCAAAGCCGGTGACCAAGATTTCTAGAAAACGGCTGGGCCGATCAGTCTCAAATTTTAACACAAGCTTGTTGATTATGTTTTTTCAGTAATTATTCGGAAGGTTTCCTCTCACCGATGAATATTTTTTTTTTATGAACAATTTAGGGCCAAAATTTTTGTGAAAAATCGATTTTTTTTTAAAAACCGCCATTTTTGTCGAAAAATTTCATTTTGCTTGTACCGTAGATTAATTACTACATTATACATTACTTCAACGGAATCCGTTTAGTTTTTTCATTTTAAAAGATTCAGTCCCGAGATATCATGGTCACCGCAAAGCGCTTCTTTTTAGAGGAGCTCCCGGAGATCAGATATAACAGCTCTCAAAATTATTATTCTTACTAATAAAAAATGTTGAAATATAGTTGAAAGTTATCTCAATATGTATACAAATTTTTACATTAATTAATTCAACTGACTTTTCAGGAAAAATTCGTCAAAAATCGCTCTGTCTGCGTCTCTTAACTGTATATAACCCCATAAACCATACCTTTTTCAAACACACATTGGCAAAAATTTTCACGAATTCTTGATCAGTTTTTATGACTTCTCATATAAAGAAAATTTGGAATATCGTGATTTTATCCATTTGAATTGCAGATAAACATTATTTAACGATCGTGATAATTGTTGATTCGGTCAGAAATTATTTCGTTAAGGTCAACTTTTCATAAAAATCCATCCGCAAAAATTTACAAAAATTCCTGATTAGCTTTCATAATTCTTTATAGAGGTTCGCTTGTTTCCACAAATTAAATCATCTTACTCAATTTGATATAATATTGTTCCGGTGCCGATGATACAAGATGCAATAGAATGATTTATTTTTACTCAAAAGACAACTGTAAAGATTACACAAAAGTAAAATTTATTGCTGTAAGGATTCAATGTTTGTGTGTTGAGTTAGGAAAATCCGTGTGGAAATTAATTTCACTGGTCAACAGCCATTTGGTATCTTAAGGTTTGGACGCTGATTCAAAGTAATTCGAACGGAAATTCAGTTACATTTGATCGGATTAACTCGGCGTTTGAATTGCTAGTCGGGGAATATGAAGCGCTGAATACAAAAATAAAGTCAGATTTCTTGAATTAGTTTGTCTTTTATTTATAATGTTTTCTATATAAAATCCATCAATTATATAAAAATTATATGTAAACAAATATGAGAATTGAATCAACTCAAGAAATCTGACATTGTTTTCAGATTCAGCACACCGAAACCGCTCCGAATCACTTCCCAAACCTTAGGATATAGACAAAAAATACCCTTTTTGTCGTCCTATGGTTTTAGCGGTAGTCAAGGCGTTCAAACTAGACGTTGTTATTTCATTTCAGGCCCTATTTTGTTATTTATTTTCATTATCATTATTAAGACCTTATGTTATTTTATTAGTTTAAAAATTTTTTTATATTCACATATGCATAAATTCTGAAAGAATATATAAAACGTTTATGAATTGTCTGTAACATCCCTTTTGAATTCTTGGTGTTCTTACATACCAGTGCCAAGAAGAGAGAAGACAAGGAGGAGAAGAAAAAGGTGGTGGATGAAGGGGTGGATCATGGTTACTCTCGAGGATTTAAGTCGAGAACAAAGGATCCTCTCTTCTTCGGGGTAAAAAAAGTTGCCGCCGGCGGGATTTCGATTATGAGATAGACAGAATTTACATCGTCGTCCTTGTCGACATCTTACTCAGAGACTGTCAGGGCATCGTGAACTCTAGAGGATTATCTTTAAATAGTTAGACTTTTTCAAAGTTATCAGTTCGCTTCAGCTTATTAACATTCTTAATTCTTACTTCTCATAATTTGGAATGAATTATTTTCGACTCAGTATTCATCGCATTGATTAAATACTTTTCATCGGCATAAGAAAAATTCTTTCTGGTCGAACAGTCACGCTGGAATAATTTTACCTTGTTACATGTTTTTTTGAAATAAAATATGTATTGAATCGACTTATCTCCATTTCAAATTTTCATCAGGCTTCAACTTAGAGGTTTACAAAAGGAACCATCGATACTGAAATCAGTCATATCAGATAACTAGCGATGTAACAGAATTATTCCCTCCATTAAGCCATCGTATAACACACACGCTATATACGTTATATGTATAGTCATACACAGAAAAAAGTAATTAGGTGTGAAATGGACAGCCGTTTACAGTTCCACTGTGAAAAATTTCTGTAGGGGAAACTCCACATAAATTTTAAGAAGTGATTAACACATCCATGCGTCAGGAGTTTTCCGTATTTTACCAGAAATTGACTGGAAAATGATAATAAAAATCCCATGAAGTTTGTAACTTTAAGGGAAATTTCATGTACGTGCATGCAAAAAATGAAATATAGTTGTGGCAACTACACTGAGAGAAATTCCTATAGTCACTGTAACTAAAACATCTCAACTAAGCATTTCTGATGAAAGCTACTAAACATTTGGTTGATTCAACCAAGAAAATATAGTTGATTCATCACTCAGTTGCATTAATATATTTTCTTGATTGAATTAATCAAATTTCCAGTAGCTTTTACTAAGAATGTCCGGTTGAAGCATTTTAGTTACAGTAACCTCAAAAATTTCTCTCAGTATACTCGCGTCTCCAGCACCCTTCTTTGCTCCTATAGCTAAAATAATTGCAGCTGTAGCTATTTCTCAGCTACCCCAGTAGAAAATTGTAGCTGTAACTGCATAAGTTTTCTGGTTGATATTTGGATAGGCAAATAATTTAGGTCTTGAATTTTCGTTGCGGCAGCTACATTTCTTGCTGCTGTCGCTGAGTGAGTAGCTGTGACAGCTAAAAAATAGCTCCCGTGACTAATTTTTAGCCATCCAAATAATGGCTACCTATTCTTTTCCGTGTATACCGGAAATTGATTTTATATCCCATGATCGGAATTTTCCGGTTGCTGCGTATAGGAACATTCCAATTAGTTTTGATAGTGTTCTATAGTTACATTTTGGCTGCTGCAGCAAAATCTTTAGCTTCATCAGCGAAATTTTGGCTAATCTTGCTGAAAAAATTAGCTATCCTGTGGGTGTTAAGATATTTAGCTATAATAGCTGAAATTCACCTGACGCAGCTTAAAAAATTACTTTCCGTGTAGCGTGCGTATTATGCGATGGTTACAACAGAGAGGGAGTGATATTGGTGTATCGCTAGTTATTTGGCATCATTGACTGAACCACGGTTATTTTGATATTACGAATTCAAGTTTTTCTCTTTGGATTAACGTTTGATGTATCGAATGTAAATTTGCATCCACTAACTGTATTTACCAATCATTCGAGGATGTGATGTACGCAGGCAATTCTGGTTATTCAATATTCACTTCAATATTCGTTCCGATAGGGATATTGAAAAATTGGACATTTTTCAATATTGTACGTGGCGAAGGAAAAATGACATTGTGGGATATATTTTCATGTGAAATATCATTCATTTGAATAGAGAATGAATATTTATGAAACGAGAAAGAAAGGAATGTATATATTCCATAGAAGTCTTGATTCTTATTGATTGATTTGATGAAAAAATTCTTTTGCTGCCACATTCATATTTGATAGCGATGATTCATCATTTGAATATTGGAATATAATTTGCTTGCTTATTGAACAATTTTGAAATATTCTCAATATCTTCAAGCGTGGATTAACATTTGATTCAATGGATTTCATGAGCATTGCAAGAGGAGTTTGTATAATATTGAACTTTTTCAAAAAGATATCTGTGTATTGTAATTGATTGAATCCTGGTTCTTCAAATTATTTTCTGACCGGATTCCGATCACCCAAAACAGATCAACTTAAAACTTGAGCTAATTACATTTTTCATGCCAAGTTTTATTTTGACTATTTCTATTTATTTATATAAAATAAAGGAACGTCAAATTTGACAATCCTCAATGCGGAATACACTATTATAATTGGGGAATGTTAATTATGCAAAGAACTCAATGTATAACTTATGCACTGAATAGCCCATCAAAATTAGAGGGAGTTTTTCCTCACTTTAATGATGAAGTTCTTCCTCTTGGTTCGGAGAAGTTTTTCTGAAATTTGCATATTTTTTACTTCAATTTTGGATGAGGCACGGACGATTCAGTATCAACGTGATCGAAATAATTTACGCCGTGCTCATAGAAAATTATACGTATTCCGCTCCATATTGAAGTGAAATACCTCGGAATATCAAGAAAACTCCTTCTAACATAGCCGAAGTGACACAAGAGGTTGAAACTGCTGAGAATGTGTTTGGAAAATCCTACGAACGTGCTCAGAACCTCCCAATGAGACTGTTTCGAATAATTATCTGCTATGCACCTGCATAGAATATCTCGACGAATTTATCCAAAATAGTCTCATTTGTACATTCTTCATATTCACTGAAAAACTATAGCATATTTGAGAAGTACTTGTGTTGTTTGGAAGAGCAAAATCTTTGTTGCTTGCAGTTTGTCGAAATGGAAAGTGCCCTCGATAGTGTTTTTCGTTGAAACTCAAATGCACGTGGTACACGGAAAGACCAGGTCTATTAATATTTAGAAAAATAACTGTCAATTTAGGGAAAACGAGGATCACTGAAAAATATTCGTAGTGAGTCTACTGAAAATTCGTAGTCGATGTATCAACAATTGATAGTTTCACTGTAAAAAATACCGATGAAACTATGAACTATTAATATTTTGACCACGAATTTTTGGTAGACTCACTACGAATATTTTTCAGCGATCCTCTTTTCCCCTGAATTGACAGTCATTTTTCCAAATGTTGACAAATTCTTTCTAAATATTAATAGACCCGGTCTTTCCGTGTATTGATCATGTTGGAGTTTGAATCATTTATAAAAACGAAACAAAAATTCAAGTCACAAATCTGATAAATCATCGTTATTTATTTTCCCGAATTAAGTGCTTGGAACTGGAAAAGGCTTTTGAAAAATGTTCTGCAAAATTTTGAGTTCTTAACAACTCAGCATTTCGTTTTTCAATTATTAATTCGTTTCAATAAACGATTCAAACTTCAGCGACATGTGGTATTGACAGTATAAGTTTGTTATGCAGTATTTATCAAAATTCGATCGATTTGTTGTTTTTGAGAACACTGTAAGAAATGATTGTGGAATTTTTTCCAAAAAATGGTGGCAGCAAAGTTCCTTCACAGATGGGGAATTCTCCACCATAATTTGGTGGACTTTCCTTTCATTTTTGGAGGATTCAACACTCAGAAAACAAAACAATTCCTCAAAGTGGGGGGAAAATCCCTCATTTATGATGGAAAAACAATTCCCCCACGATTAGGCGACGAAATCCACCAACAGTGTGAAGAAAAACTCCCCACATTTTTTAAAGTGAATGAATTGCAATATCGTGAACCAAATTTCAAGTCAGTACGATCATTTTTCAATGATTAGTCGCAAAACACATTTCGGATGGAATTCTGTTTTATCGACCGCATTGTATTCCGAGACGTGTTCCAACATCGGATCCCATTATTCGGTTCGGCTACTGAAGTTTTGTGCTCTTGAATGTTGCTCACGTGGTTCCAACAACTCCACAACATATTGGCTGCAACAGAACCTCTAACAAGTATATAATTCAAACACATGAAAACATGAATAAAACAATTGCTCAATTAATGCTTCCTATACAAATGAACAACTATTGTCTTCCATTATTGTTTGATGAAGTTGCAAAGTAGCAGCTGTAAAGCGAGCAGCCGATCTTCATAATTTGTTACATTAAATGTTTATTGGAGATTTAAGGATCTGAAACGTTTAACGGGATATTACTTGATCGATTTCTGGTATGAACAAAGCTTCAACAACGTCTAATCAAAAGGTCCCGTGTGGAAATTTCTCCCGGACTCAGACTCGCACAGAGAAAAGTTTATATTAAAGATTATTAGACACAGTATCGTACCCGTGGGATATACTCGATTATGCCGATAGGGACTATAACTTTGTATTTTCTTATTACTCCGTATATTGAACTCAAGAAGAGTTGTGGTAATCTGTCGCATAGTCATGGTTCTTTCCGCCACAATAAAGTAGGGATGCACCGGATCAGGTTTTTGCCGGATACCGGATACCGGATATCCGGCCTCACGATCGTTGCCGGATACCGGATAATCCGGCCGGATCGCAATTGCCAGATAATCCGGCCAAATATCCGGCGGCCGGATATTGAACATTTTTTCGTATTGATTAAGAAAAATTGAAGAAAATTTGGAATTTATATCAAAAATCTTGTTTCTCTGAAAATACTAATTTCCTATACTCAGAACAAGTCATAATTCTTATCAATCAGTTCTTATTCGTAATAAAGGATTGGATATAACTCGTATAGTTATGGATCATAACTCGTTTAGTTCTTTCATTCTTTCCAATCATTCCTAACAAATTCATACGTGACAGTTCATTTATAGTAATCCTAACGCTGCTGTCCTAGTTTCTATATTATAGACCCAGACAGCACGATAATTGTAAAAGAGCTCATAATGAACACAATGTATTATTGAAGAACCTGGTTGGAACTCGTGTTGTATCTAGGGAATACTATGAAAGACTACCATCTCGAACTCCCGGAATTTTTTATCACGAGTAAGGCATCAAATCCTCGACTGTGCATTAACCCGAACATTCATTTGCTCAAACTCCATTTGCCCAAATTCTATCAAACATCTCTTTCCAATTCTCAAGTTAAACGAAGGGCGGGGGGGGGGGGTAATTGTTGCACTGAAAATGTACATCAAACTTCAAATTTTCCGGTAAATGAATATTCGGACAAATGAGCAGTCGGGCAATTGATGCCCTGCCGGATTGTATTTATCGAAAAAACAGGAGGCCAAATGCTACCTCTGAAGAGCTACCTTCTCCAGTAATATACTTTACGAGTCGCAAGAGTTTGGAGCTGATTTCCAAAGAATTCATAGAACGTCTTGGGATCTCATTTGAACGTTCTCTGCGTAAGTACGTTTTGTGAATGTTTAGAAAACCTCCCGATGCTATCCGGGCATGGATGCATTATGAGAAACCATTTCGCTCAAACATAATGGATATATTATTGACGCATACCGTGGCATCCAAAACAAGAGCGAACTCATAATTTTTTCCAACACGGGCCGTCCGTGCCCAATAAAGTAATCGCCATTATATTTCCTCCGTGCACTAAATCTCACTAAATCTCATTGAAATTTTTCAAATTGGCTATAACCAGATCATTGTACCGTGAGCGAAGAAAGTCCGTGTTGGTTCCAACGGTAGATTTTTGGTATTCTGTCATTATTTTCAAAATTTTGAAACATTGCTCTCATTAATTGAGTGGATAACGAGTTCTGATGTTTTCTTATCATGGATCAGAGGGGTTACAATACTGCGAACTACAACAAAATTCCAAAAATCTGCCCGTTGGAACGGACACTGACTTTTTTACTCCCTGTACAAGATTCAATCAGATATGGCAAGATTCAACAGATTTCTTTAATTAGGGAAAACTGAAACGTTCCACTGAATATCATTTGAACAATATTTCAATAATATTAAACAAGAGATTCATCCTCTGGGATAATATGAATTTTATAGAAATTTTATTCAGTATCCAGCCGGATATGTGTCCGATCCGGCGATCCGGCTGGATCGGAAAATGAGGCCGGATAGGCCGGATACCGGATCAGGGCCGGATATCCGGTGCATCCCTACAATAAAGTATATCCCACGGCTGCGATATAAATATATTAATTTTTACTACAAAATTTTCTCCGTCTGGGCCAGGTTTATAATCCCTACTTGAAAAGTGGCCCCAACTTGGAACGTTATACTTTTCAATCTAGGCCCCGTAATGGTATCAAATATCCAGGAAAAACAATGGTAGCCAACTCGGGGCCTATACGGGCCGTGGATTGGCATAACTGGATTGAAATATTCCAGGAATATAATGGCCACCCCAACTGGGGACCACATAGGCCGTTAGTAGGCAACCTTGTATTGAATGCCTAAGATACACCCCTACGGGACCAGGGCCGCCTGCCTTACAATGCCCAGGATTGTTTTCCTCACGGGTTATAAGAACTGGCTACTACACTGAGAAAGAAAATAGTGGTGTCAACTACGCACGGCAGTTGGATACTGAATAAAATTTACGTCCAAATGCAATACTCGATCAACTGAATTAGATTCGTAGTTGACTCAACTACGCGTATTTGAATGAACCTTGTATTCGAATCGAGTTGACGAAGGATTGCATTTGAACGTATCCAACTGTCGTGCGTAGTTCAGTCCACTATCTTTTTTTTCAGTGTAGCTCTACGGCCGTTAGTTTCAACTTCATCATTGTTTGTGATCGGAAGGGAAGCAGAACTCAGTTTTCTTGGAGAATAAACTTTAGATCCGGTTTTATCATGCCAAACAATCCCCAATTCCTCACTTTCAATTCAAAATACCATCTTACCCAAAAATATCCAATTTATCGTTCAATCTGAACTTTAACTCAAAATTACTCAAAATTTTGTGTAGCATGAGGAAAAACTGAGATAGCAGTTTTGTTCGTCTTTGAAAGGACTACAAAATGGCATACACTAGAATGTTCAATGGCTGTGCCCCATAGTCAGATTTCCTTGTTAATATAAGATACTTCATATATCTAAAATATGTATCCCACATTCTTTAATATCAACATCTTTTCTGAAGAGAGAAGAAATTCATAATCATTTTTCGAAGTGTGGTTTGAAATGGGTTTTTTTACAATTTGTATTCTTTCATCAATACTGTGTTAATAGTTGTGAAGTTTTTTTCCTTTCCTTCCTTGACACATAAAATTCCGCTTAAATTTTCGAGAACAACGTCGTAGTACTCAAGTTACAAAGATAAATTACCCCGGCGTAGCGTCGCGGTCGTGATCCCAGGATATAAGAAAAAGCGAATGAACTCTTAAAACTATTTCCAGATGAACGACACTTCGTAGTTACATTGAGTTTTTTTCTATGTTTGTATCTACAGATTCATTCTCACCAGGAATAGAATAAGTACCTATTTCTGATATATATATTCCATGCTCCATTCTAGTTAATACGTGGAAGGAATATTACCATAATTTATATTGAAGAAATTCAAATGAGAAATAGATGAACGAGTGATAAAATTACCTTTTGTCAAGGCATAATATAATTGTTACTATATGTATTTATGAACTGAGAAGTGTACTTCTTGAAGTGAGTATATTTTAGTTGAAGCGAATATGCATCGAAACAAAGAATAATTATCTGAAAATAGTATATTATTCATCAAGGAGGAAAGTGGGCAATTTCCGACGAGGGTAAAGTTTGTCCCTCCGAGTCGGAGGCAAGGAATGCGATCGTACGAGTTGAAATCGTCCACTTTTTTCTGAGGTAAACATGTTATTTTTTTCTCACACCTGTGAGGGAAGTGTCACATCTCCCTCCTGTACAGTGGGAATGGAATATATCTATTCTCTCAATGGACGTAATACTCGTAATTGTATATTTATCTAGAATCGCCATATTCTCCCCAAATGTAGGTTTGAAGCTGAATGCTTCTTTTGCAAGTGTGGAGAAAAAACGCATTTCTATTGTTGGGGACAAATTTTCATGAATATCAAACATGCATACAACATATGTAGTCAAATAAGAGTATCAACAGGAGAATTGAAAATTGTATATTTCTTTAGGAAAACATGTGAAAAATGTGTTGGAGGGAGAAAATAATTATTAGACTCCGGAAATTTATGCAAATATTGATTTTTCATGTTACATTTTGCTTTCATATTTCACATCAACGACATAGACAAGTGTTTTACATACTTGTTTCTTAAAAGAAAAGATACTGGATGTTGTTTCATATTATTGATGTAGAATTTACAGAAAATATGAACCATGAAAAATCGATATTTGCATAAAATTCCCCAGTCTAATAATCATGTTTAATCTAAGTTAGAAATGAAAATTAAAATACAGGTTAAAAACGAACTAATTATTGATGAATCTTCTTTTGTTATCTGGAAACCATTATCTGGATATAAACAAAAATAAGCTAATATTCGAAAATTATTCGACAATACTTTCGCTTAGAAATAGTAATATTTTGCATCAATTAAAATACCTAAGACGTTCGACACCATTCGCGTAACCTGTATGGCTATATGTTACGAACATACATTGATGACTGGAAGTTCTGCTACATTCGTCTCATCAAGGGACATCGCGCATATTCCGAGATGCTTCTAGTTCAGAGGACTGCTTCGAGAACTTATAATGATATCAGTCTTCATTGTTGTAATTTGGTTTGTAGAACATATCGACACGAACAAATCCCCACTAAAGTGGAGAACTTTCGCATTGTAATTCAATGGATATTCCAATTACGGACATATTTAAGAATTCAAATTATGAATTTTCAACTATCGCTGCAATTCTTGGTTCTCATTAATGCTATTGAGTGAATCAAGTCGAATGAGTTTGTGGATCGAAAATTATTCATTCCAGTACAGTAATGGAAAAGAATGATGAAAAATATAAAAATCATCGAGATTTACAAGAAACAGCAAGTGAAAGCCTTGCCCTATCGTCTCATTCTCGTCTTTGACGTATCGACAAAATGAAAAGAAAAAAGTATCAGGGTAGCAACCAATGTGAAACATGTCAAGTTCCAGTATGGAATACATATTTTTTCAGTTTTTTCTCATTCTCCTCTTCCTTGTGTATTGCATTTGCTCCGCATATGCATAGCATTGTTCTTTTTACTTTCGGTTCTTCCTTTCAACTATGATGACATTCTTTTTCGTTACAGAAAACGAATTGTTTTCCTCTTTCTTGAAATGTCTCGCCGTTCAGTATACAAGGTTAAAAAGATTCTGAGGTTTATTTTTTGATCCTTAATGAGAGATAAATAATTTGAACGACGATTATTCTCAATTTATTCTCTAATATGCGTGAATTTTTTGTGTTTCAGGTACGTATTTTCATATTCGTTTCATTCATTCATGTGAGTACGCCAACGTTTTTATCACTTTTACATTCTCCGATTACCATAATGATGCAATTTTGAGAAATCGTAAACATAGATGGATTTTCTTGATATTATCACTGTATAAAATTTGTTTGTTTTGCTATTGTCGAATGTAATATAGAATACTGTTATGACAAAGGTATGATTTTCATTAAAATTTTGTAAAGAACCCTTGGTTTTATGTTTTCAGTAACATGATTGTATGCAATAATGAAATTTCTTTCCTCTTCAAGGATGTTGACACTATCCTGTTTTCTATTAGTCGCAAAGTAATATAATTTCGAACATGCATTCAAAAGTTTAATAATGTGATTTATCACGAACCCAGGTGGAGGTTTGTGAATAAAGTTTGAAATGTTAACTGCGCTAGAAACCTTTCTGTTTCTGAATTTCTAGATATGATCAGTAACTTTATGAGCCGTAATTAGTTTTGTTGAAGTTCGAATGATTTTTCAACTAAATGTAATATCAAGATCATCCTGAAAATTCTGTCTAGAAGACATTACGAATAGAAAAGATGAGAAGTAAGACGACAAGATGACTTGTGGCTAGAATAAATTTTAATTCATCATTTCCATTCGATTAGGATTTTCTAAAAGTACCTATGTGGAAAAGTTTTTACACCGAAAGAAATTTTTATGAGGATTTATTTGGATTGACTGACCTCTGTTTGATCAACTAAATTTCTATTTAAATATGAACCTACTAGAGTTTTAGTTCAATCAAATAAAAAATTAATTCCATCCAAATAAACTTTGATTAATTTCAATTAAAATTTACTTAAATCGAGTAAAATTTTATTGGATGCAATGAAACGCCTAGTAGGGGTTCATATTCAAGTCAACTATTTTTCTGGGTATAGAATTATATATAAACTATATTGTATTATATACATATTATAATGCTGTACATGTGTTTTTGTTAAAAATTGTTCGTATTGGATGCGTAACTTTCAATTAGCAAAATTTTAATAATGAATCATTAAACTTTCCGAAGAGGAGAACGAATATTTCAAACAACGTGTCAATCATGATGAGGATAAACATAGGTGGAATATTCTGTTCACCGTCACCATTTGTGTACCTATTAACAGAATAGACTGTATGTATCACAGTTCAGTCAATTGAATACGATTGCAGTCTATAACACCCACATGAATTGATTCAAATGAATAGAATCCTGTTGCTTCAAATTTGATCAAACTTTCATTCTAATGAACCAGGTTTCAATACATAAATGGTATGATTTTCTTTCAAAAGCAGCTTTCAGGTATGATATGAAAAATGATTGTTTATTCAGAGTTGTTTATACATATAAATGTTGACATCGAAGTTTTTGTGGGCACCGTTTTCCGTGGAGTAGAATGTTTTCAGATGTTGGCATAATCATGAGATCTTTTGTAATCGATCTGTTCAAAGATCCTCATCCGAATTGAATTTTTTCGTTCTTTCCTTGCGCCCACATTTCTCTACACTTCTCAAAAGGGTCGTTGTGGTGTTGGATGAAATAATTGAATGCGAAACGACGCTTATCGATCCGTTATGTTCTCGTGCGCAGCAGACAGCTGCTCATAAACGCCTGGACATAACTGCCATTCATATTGTTAAGTGTTAAATGTTATGCAAAAAAATTATCTCACATCGTTATGGTAGTTAGAACTTCGTTGATCAAAACAGGAATTTAGTTATCAATTGAACTTGTTACTCCGTTGTCACAGTGTATTAAATTTGATATTTACATCAACACTCATACACGGAGAAAATATATTGACGAAAAATTATTCAAAGTTGAGTAAAACGAGGACATAGTGGCATTCCCGCGAAGTTGAAAATCCAGTTGACTTAATTTTACTCGACTACAGATGAAAATCAATTCAGATGTTTTTCAACGGTATTCAACTTGTTGAAATAATGAAAACATTTGAATTTCTTCTCATCTGTAGTCGAGTAAAATGAACTCGACCGGATTTTAAACTTCGCGGGAATGCCACTATGTCCCCGTTTTACTCAACTTTGGGTAATTTTTCGCCAATACATTTTCTCCGTGTAGTAAAGCATTGGTATGGTTTGACTCGCAGTAGTAATCATCGTATAATTTTGTATCGAATTATATTTTTTCAATTGTGTTCAGCAAGATCTTTCTTTCATATTCCTCCAAACCACATTGAGTAAAAGAGATACTTAAAAAGAGATTCAATTAGATCGAAGAAAGAAAAGACACGGTCAAATAAGACATCCTGATTGGGATAATCATGTATTCATCAGAGTTAATTGTGATGAATAATTGATACATCGCTTCGCAATAAGATATACCGTATCTCTGATCTCATATGTGATTGATTTCCAGACTTTTTCGAAAGTACAACTAGTCAAGTGAGTCATAATTAATCTGACTATATCGTAGATGTAACTATCATAAGTAGGAACATTCGTCATGAAATTGATCATGCGGGCTATGAAATATTTCTGGTACATTGAGTTCAAATACGCTTCCAAGTTGGCTTTTAGAGTAGATATAATTTATAACTAAGGACTTTCACAGTTATTCTGACGAAAAATTCCTTCCATTGTTATTATGAGATCGTATAATCGGATTCTCTTCGTCATACATTTTCATAATTCTACCATCTTGAAAAGTAGAAATCTTTCTGCTCGGATCATGACAATACTCTATTCGCTGTATTGTGATTTCTACTTGAAGAACAGTTGACGTAATCTGCAGTCTTGTTCTCTGGGGAAAGGATAAGATAGGAAGCAACAATGAATACGACCGTTACGTTCGTCTGGCATGATATGCTTCTTTCTGAACTTTTATCCAGATCTTACCTCTTACTTCGTATCATACCTGTGATGAACAGAATATTCAAATGAACTAGCTAGCAATCGTCTTTTCAAACCAAGGTGAGCATTTCTCAAAAATTGTCTGTGTTGAATAATATCGTGTGATGAAAATCCAGTACTTTTTGTGTCTCTCTTTCTTATCATTGAATTCCTATTCACCGAAGATTATAAATTATTTGACCAAGATAGGAGGAAGATGAACTTATACAAAATCTTAATAAACTTGCCTTTGTTTGAATCGGAAAGTGATTTTTTTTCGCAAGTAGTAATCCTTCATCGTGGAATAATGGAAGGATACAATAAAGCAGGTTATAAATCAAATTCATGGCATGGAAAATCATTTAATTTTCTGTCACATCGTATTCAACATTCATCTCATGCAGACAAATAATTCGTGCAGAAGCCCGGGATAAACAGAATAAATTTCCAAATCATATACGATTTCCCTTTGATGATACATTCATCTGTCCGATGCTGTAAATATGCTAAGCACATTTCGTACTTTACTGACCAAACTCGTGATATCAATTCGTTGTTGACTGTGTGGCTTGATTTCCAATTATCCAATTTCAGGCATTCGTGAGAGTGGTGTCAGAATCGGAAGATAGAAGAGAAACACAGATGAAGGAACGAATGGATCGCAAAGGGTTAGCTACCGGGTGGGGTAGAAATGTTCTTGAATCGAATTCAAACTACCTAAAGCTCTCTCGAGGACGGTTCGAGGCTGATAATACGAATCGTGGACAAAGGATACGTGTCGTCTTTGAATATGTAATCGAGGTTCATCCTACGTTATCTTCTGCTCGAACTTGCCCTTCTATCACCTTTCTCTTGTTCAAATATGGATTTGTCATTGTGTCAGTTTTTATATAATTGTTGAATTTTTTCTCCAAGTTCAGACCTCGAATTGAAATTGATACAAATTATCATTCACGTACTCGGAACAAAAATAAATTAGTTTCGAGAGGAATAGGCATTTTTTAGTTACTACAACTAAATATTTCCTGCGGAGGAAAAATGTTTATCAGCAGAAGTTTAGGTGGCGTTGCTGAGAAAATGCAATGGTTGTCGTACGAGTACTGAGATACTCAGTTGCCATAGCTAAAATTTAACTTACCAGCATGAAAACCGAATCCATAAATGGAACTAAATGGATTGTTGAATCATTTCTGATTGTTTGAAGTTTGATTGAGACACATAAATTGCGGAGTGTCATATATGGGGTCCGAATCAAAGGAGAAATAATAAAATTAGTGACGGTGGATTCGATTTCCGTGACTGAGTAAAAACTTGCATTTGTACAACCGCTAGCAGGTCGCATTTAATTAAATCACTGTTTGTCTCTTGTTTCTCTATAGTTCACTTTTGCCTTAATCTCCTGTCGCTGTTCCATTCTCTATTATTCCTCTTTATTATCATTGTTTCTCTTTCACGATTATCCAATTTTTTGTAGTCAAACCTTCATGTTTGTTTTTATTCTTTCACTATGTTTCTCGATAATTCCGTCATTCTAATTAAATTCCTTACTTCTCATTCAGTCTCTTATGAACAGTTGAATGAAGGCCCAATAATTCTAATTTGTAACATGGATTCATATGATTTAAACTAAAAAATAAACCGTCCGAGTGTTATAATTACTTTTCTAAACCTCAATCCATGTTAGTTTGAAAAATTGGTGTCAACAACTTAACAAATCTCCTGAGGTATAGTCAATTCCAAGCTAAAGTAAGATGTATGTTTTCTTCATTCACATGCTACATTCTGCATCAATTACTTCGCTTTTGATATTGAAGTATTAATTTGAATTACTGATCGTTCGAACTATTGAAAACAATATTTATCAGCTATAACGGCGAGAAATGTAGCTGCCACACCAAAAATATCACAGGTCAATTATTTGGCTATCCAAATATCAATATGTTGCTGAAGTTTGAATCGTGTATCATACCGAATTAGTAATCAAATAACGAAATAATTAGCTGTTAATGACCCAAAATTTCGCAAAGAATTCATTCGAGAAGATAAATAACGATGATTCATAAGATTTTGGGAGTTCAAATTTTCGTTTTGTTCCTTTAAACGATTCAAACTTTAAGAACATATATCAACCACAAAATTTGTGCGATCGCAGCTTCGATTTCTTAGTGTGGTTGCTAATAAATAGCTATAGCTGCAGTTATTTTATAATAGTGGATAAGTGAGGTAAAAAGTGAGTAACTGTCACGCTGCATTCATTGTTTTTCGTGCGGGTGACTTTGTAAAGAACACGTGTTTCTTTCATGAATCTTTTTGTTGTGGGGAAACATATTTTCTATTGTTGAATTTCCTGTTCATGACGCATATATCCGCCATTGACAGGAAAGAGATCAAATAATAAAATGTCAACCCAATAGATTTGAACTTTTAAATGACTGGGTTTCGATCCATCTCCTTTTCAAAAGGAAAACATATTCCTGATGAATGGGTTGAAATGAATTTCATCTCACATAATATAAGAATTTGTTTTCAAACAAAACTTGATCGTGTTTCTTGTTTACAATAAAAGATATTTTCAGAATGTCTTCACATCTAACGATATTTGCATTGCGCTTCGATGACAAAAATATTTTACAGAGAACTATGAAGGAAATATTTGAGCAAACGATAGTCTAGTCCAATATTTTTTCGGTTGAAGCAAGAAATATATTCAAACAGAAAATAGTATATCCTCATTCCAGAATTATTTGAATTGACCATGATATTAAATAGAAATGATGTTTTCATGTCAAGTATGATTCCTGACTTCATAAAACAATTTTTCGCTATACCAGCTGACATTCTTGCTATTTTATAGAGAAAATTTAATTTCAACTTGAACAGCAATGAAATTCCTGACCATGGAGAATTTTGCGCTAGATTAAAAAACTTCAAACAACATTTCAATTTAAACAGAGTGTTAAGGTATTTATTTCTATACGTGACTGAAAGTATTAATCCAGTAATGAATTGAACTTTTGGTTCTATTATAAATAATTAATTGATTGTAAAATCTTCGGTGGTCTTCGAGTAACCATCGAACAATCGTTCTTTCCATATTGATCTTCACTTGAACTTATGATTCGAATTTAATTGTTTTTTTATGATGGCGAACAGTACATAATTCTGTATTATCAACTGTAAATTGTCAGCACACGTAAACTTCTGGCAACGCACAAAAGACGAGTGTACAAAACCGCACGCGCCCCAACGGAAAATCAATAGCGCAGCCTCCGCACGGGCAGTAGGAGAAAACATGGTTTCTCGTTTCTTGTTACGAATGAAATGAATGTCAACTTTTACTTTTTATTTCATTTTTTCCATAGGTGTTTTTGATCAACAAATTTTAGATAGATATTCTTTCCTTTCTATTGCAGCCAGATATGAATTGAATCTAGAAATAGTGGATATTATTTGAATGATATAATTATGAAAATGAACAGTACGCTTTGTTGAAAATCAATTTACATTCAGGGAGTTTTATCATCGAGAGAAAATCATTTAAAACAATCGCAATAATTATAAGAAAAATAATAGAAGGGACAACTCATGTATGGGGTACAAGTCCTCTGTCTTGTTGATGTTTCAAGGACTCCGTGAAATCAAATTTGTAATCTGATTTCAGAACTTCACTATTCAGATATGCGGTGAAGAATTGCTTGAATAAGTTCTGAATGCTATCCCTCACAATTCTTATGAATAAATTTTATCCGTTCATATAAATTTTTATCAGTTCATATGTGATTTCTGTTCTAGAATTTATGGATTTTTATGATTCCAACATGAAAATGCAAAAATTATGTGAACACTTGGTTGAATTCAATCATAGTCATTTGCAGGATTTCACCAACTCTTATTAAGTCAAGGTTTTGTGCTAGATTCCATGCGGTTTCTTTCTTAAAAATAACTGAAATTCATTCAAGTTTATGAAAATTTTTAAACACAGAGATTTTATCACCTAGCATAACAATTGAAACATTTGTTCAAACGTATAAAACACTTTTACACCAATCGAATTGCTCAGAAATAAAATTTATGAATATCCGTTAGGAAATTCAGTCTTCTCTCTATAGGTGATAAAGCAAAGTAGAAGCTCTTATAACCTACAGAGAAGACGCTGCTTTTGGTTGTCAGTAATTACATAACTCAGTCTCGTCCTAAGCCATCCTCGTCATTTCCTTGCATAATATACTCGCATATTCCTCTGGTAATATTGGAAAATAGGAAACTACCATGCAGTAGAATTACAATGTCATACGGAGAAACAGGAAAGCACAATAGCGAAGACATTGACATACCTGTCTGGTGTTTGATTATTAATCACAGCCTAACGTACCAGAACTTGCACTATTTTATTTTGATCGGTTTCAATAATAATCAAACATGTGCAGTAACATTATATATATTACATTTAGTTGTTCGTTTTTACGACTTCATAACTCGCGTAATTTTTATTATTATTATAAAATTCCCTTTCACACGTAACAAAAACATTTGAGTTTAAACTACTTATTCGAATGAATTATGTGAAGATAATGGAACATGAATTTTTCGCGCATCAATCATTTTGAAGACTTTCTCCTTCGACTGACTTCCAAGAAAATTACTGTATTTTTCAATCATCAGAAAGAAAAGAGGAATTTCATAAGAAATACCAAAAGCTCAAAGTAGGAAAGTAGAAACTTTTTGCATATAAAACAGTACATGATTTGTAATTCACTGTTTGAGCGTTTTAAATAATTAAATTTTTCTTGGATTTTGGAAAGGTGTTTCCTTTCCAAAGGGAACACATTTGTGTTGAAGGATTTCGGAAAAGTGAAAGAGAATCTGTTAAAGCTCATTCAATAAAGCATGTTGTCGTAGAAAATACATATTTCTCATTATGTATGTTTGAAAATGAGAAAAATTCATCAATGCAAACATTTTCATGCGTAAAGTCTGTACGTTATTTTCACTATATCAATTTCATGTCCGTACTTCACATTTACTCTTTTTAACGCAGAATGCTTTTTAATGCTTCGGATATAAGCACTTTCCGTTCAACTCATACTTCAGTCAAACGAACCATACAATTTTTCTTTCACTTTAATCCAAAGGTTATTTTTAGCCTGTCTATGTTAAAAAGGGAAATATCATTTCTGTCGTGTTTGATGAAAAACTGTTTATAACTCTTTGGAAAAGGCGTGTTCGATTCAATCCTAGAGGGAGGATTCGTTAAAGTGAATAAATGTT
Source organism: Gonatopus flavifemur (assembly GCA_018340375.1). NCBI lineage: Eukaryota > Metazoa > Arthropoda > Insecta > Hymenoptera > Dryinidae > Gonatopus > Gonatopus flavifemur. The sequence continues at coordinate 22,785,715 of JAFFJZ010000007.1, forward strand.
ACTAATAAAGTGAAAAATAACAAATCCGTATTTCTGGAAATTCAGAAGTTTTGCTTGTGAATACTGAAAAATCCGTTAAAAAGAAATCTCATGATTAAGTTTCATATTTGAAACAACAATGTCCGATTTTTTAGATAACATTTGAAGATTTAGGTTCGCTATACCACAGTTCAGAGAAAAGACAGAAATGTTTGTGACACAATCCTCCAAGTACAAAGAAGCCATTTTGTTCTCGTTTATGTACGCGTCGTGCCCACAGAAAGCGAGAAGAAAACTTATTGGAGCTTTCGGAAAAGTTCACGACTCCTTTTAGCGCCTCGTTCATTCTCATCCGTGCAGCTTTGAAACGGGAGCGACGAGTCGAAACAGAACTGACCTAATTCTATCGAAAAACTTTAGTTCTCCTACTTTTGATCGCATTAATAATGCGATCTGAAAAATTTATATTTTCCTTCTTACGACTTCAAGTTTCGTTTTCTCAAATGTATTTGTCTTGAATCAATGTTGTTTCGCTTGTGATAAAATAAGGATAAATTCATATATTGCAATAAGACTTGAATCGTTTAATGAAACAAATTCAAAATCAAATACAAAAATTCTAATTCGATTTTTGAACCCTAATAACATAATAAATTTAACGTTGAATAATATAAAATGTTCATTCGTTGTTCCTCATCATGGATTCTAAAATATTAGAATTTTATGTTTCAATGTTATTGAAAAATTAGAGATTCAAATCCAGGTGAAATCAATAGATTCGTAGCACAAAAATCTCACGTATCTTTAAAGAAAACAGTTCTACGAGAGGCATTTCCATTAAAAGGCTCCAGCAGATCCTAGAGTTACTGTATCTATGTATCAAAAGTATTCCAAGACAGTTCAATAAAAATCCATTAGTCAAATTTGTTCCGTACCAATAACCAAAGGTCTAGCTGGTTAATTTTGTTCCATTTTATTGAATTTTTTTCAGTATTTTGAGTACAGAGATCTAGTAACTCTAGGGTCTATGAGATACCCTTAAAATAGCAATATCAGCGTTGGGACTCCAGCCAAATGTTTTTGGTGAGATTACAGGGAGGTAACAATACTCATCGAGTCCATGATGTTTCATTTGGATATAGAGTATTCTGCAACATACGTATACCACCACAAGTACGTTCATCATAATTTATTGATATGACGTTTCAAGGGTAGAAGAATGAATTTCATCCCACAGGCATATTTAAGATTCAAAATTAAATTCTAAAAACATGATATTCTCTGAGCTGATTTAATCACTTGCATGTAAATTCAAATGATGGTATTAACTGCATGCATGGCAGTTTTATATCTTCATAAATCGCGCAATTCTAAAACCAACGAGTTTCAAAACAAGTGTACAACATCTGTTGATGATACATGGAGTATTAAGCTGCGGAAGATCAAACTATAGGAAGAATAAAGTAAACGAAGGCAAGGACACATATAATACAATTTTGAAATAAATATGGAACTTTAGCATCTATTTTTTAAGATAGATAGATTTCTATCTTCAGAATCTTCTGACATGAAATTTGAAATGTTCTCAATCTGGAAATGAAAAATACTGATTTCACGAATCTAGGTAATTCGAGCTTCTATTACAATCTCAGTAAAGGAAAATTCTTGTTCTATATCTGGATGTAATACATGAATTGAAAACACCAACAAAATTGTTGACAATATAAAGAAGAATGAATACATTCTCTTCTCATCAATGCAAGAAACTACACATTCAGCTGCCACTTCTTCTTGCATCCTTGATATATTTTTTTATTTCCAAGCGGAGTCTTGAACCTCCTCGATCAAGCAATTGACGTATAACAGGGATATTGCGCGCACATGCTGACTGAGTGCAAAAAGCGTATAGCCTGTCAATATTTTCTCCAGGACGGAATCGCATTTTAGAGAAAAATATGTATACAACAAGCTTCACTTTGGGTCAGCTCTGTTCAAACTAGTCGACTTGAAACTGGCTAGCCGTCGTGAATATCCCAAGAGACAATTCTCCTTCGGTATCCAATCTCAGTCTGCTGCTTGGTTTAGCTTCTTTGTTTTCTTTCTTCCTTCCTCTTTTTCATTCTTGCTCCAGCCACTACCGGCGATCGAACAGCCCTCCAAGCTGTACCTTAGTCTCATACGAAAACCCAATTTACCAGAGAGCAGATACCCAAATGCTCCGGCCTCATCATCTATTTCTATCCCAACTCCCCTTCACTTGGCTGGTTTCTACTTCGAAAATGGTATTGCAGTCAATAAATCTGATCGTTCTTCATTATATATAATTTCAGAGCAGAAGTGTGATATGAATTTCAGGGCAGGATATAATCTTTCGGATCAATTCTTTTATATTCCTGTCGTTACTCGTGTCTTCAAATTAAAAGCAGTAGAATGATGATTTTGAGGGAAGGCTTTCACTTCTCATCAAACGACTGAAAAATAAGGTGAATTTTTGCTTCCTCGTTAGAGGGAAATTTTGAAATCGTTTCGAGGGATCTAAAATTTGTTTGTCTTCCAATTCAAAATTTTTTACACCAAAATGTTTCTCCGAATTCGGGGAAATTTTTCAGTCCCGTGTCTGTCCGTCTGGATGGATGTGTGCCCCTCCCCCTCCGAATTGCGACCGCGCATACCTCTTGTTTTAATTATCCGATCTTCATGAAATTTTTATCACAATTGTGGATCGAGGTAATAGTGGTCCCATATAAGTTTCAACTTAATTCTTAAGGAAGAATGGTAAACAAAAAGGAATGTTGTTACAAGAATTGTGATTTTGCAAACGCGCGTATCCCCGCTCCGTATCATCCGAATGCCATGGAACTTTGAGCATATTCAATTTACGAGGTATCAATTGTCCGATATAAATTTCAAGCAAATTTTATTGTCCGATTTTTATGAAAGTTTTACCACTGTTATTCCTGGGGTTGATGATGGTTCCATGTCAGTTTCGTGTTGATCCGCTCGAAGGAACGGAATCCGCAAAAATAAAAATTCTGATGTTGCGAACACGCATCTCTCCTGTTCTGATTATACGATCGCAATGAAACTTATGCCACGTCTCAGTTATAGTCCCCTAGTGGTCAAATCGTTCCTTTTGCACTGCAATTTCTGATTTTGAGGGCCTCTGTCAGACGCTACTTCGATAGAAACGAGGGAGCTTCGTGCCTATTAATTGGCAGAGTGTTTTGTTTTTTATACCAAAGTACATTAACAGCTCAAGCTTTTTTACACTTATTTAATATACCTTGAAGTACAGAAAAAAAATTTTCCCAGCAAAAAAATTCAAATGTAAAAATTATTTATACTGGCTGTATCATAACCATCCGACAAAAAGGTGATCAAACGATCTTTATCGTTGATTTGACTTATTTATTCAGATCAGCTTCATCAAACAAGAAACTATACGTTTGACCGTAAGAATCCTACGTTGTGATATGTATTCGGTCTTGTAACGTAGGATACCTAATATTTATATCGATGATGGAGGTCCACAAAGGTGGTTGCGTAGTTATTTTCTGATGAGGCATTGTCGTCGTTTTATGAACCCAAGCGGATACTTCGTAGATATATGTTGAGGTATGCATGATCTCAAAGCAAAATTTCACAGATTCTATCTTGTAGTTTATGTATACCTCTGACATATTACGTGCTTGGAATACTTTGAACATGTATTTTCTTTGTTATTGTATATGAAGAATAATCCAGATTCGTAAGATTGTCAGTTTGTATTGTCAGTGTTTTGATTGGATACTCTCACCAATTTGTTTTAGAAATATTGTAGATTTTCAAACAAATTTTAATGGCGAGATTTAAAATTTCATATAATTTATGCCTAATTTTATACATTGTATATACAAGTCAAGTATGAATTATATATAATTTTGAGAGTTTCTGCATGGGTGTTTGCATGTGAGAGTTTGGAGTTTTCAATTTAACTGAGAATCTAGAGGAAGATTTTGACACCATGCAAAAAGTGTGATGGTATTTTTCCCGAGCAATTTGCTTGTACAGAAATATTCCAACACTGAAGAATCATGCGATACCTCATTCGTTGCATGAAAATCAATAAAATCTTGATGAAAATTTCATAAAGTGAGGAAACCAATTCAATCAAAACTCATAAAAAGATGATGAAAGGATTTTTATGAAAAGGCTGCAACAAATTTCTCTACATAAACGAATATGTTCTGTACAAACTGCAATTCATATTGTGAGAGCCTCTTAGAATATACGAAATCTCACTGCAATAATACACTCTCAATTATAAATCACGTTGTTACTGTTAGAAGGAATAATAAATAACGCGGTTTCAATATCGAAGATACAAAATTAGTTTGAATGAACCAACATGATTATCTCTTGAAAGTTATCATAGAAATCATTTTTCATCCTAATATTCTCTCAAATCAGCAAATCATTGACGTATCATAGACGTATGAGCCAAACATAACAAAACCTTCGAAATTTCGAACTTATTTTTCAAGCCTGAACTATTTTCCGTTTAGACAAGCAAGTATGATTTACAATCTTGCGTGTAATGTAATCAATTCATGACCTCGAATAATCCCATATTTACAGTGATAAATTAGCCAACTTTTTATGTTTGGTGATGTATATATTTTTTATTGTTCGTTATTTTGAAAATAAATTTCTATGCAATTGCGTTTTTAAGATACATGGTTCACTCATTATCGATGAAAATAAGGAGTTATTAACTTCGCTTTAGATTCGTTCAGTCCCAATTTTGAGCAATGAAAAATGGTCTGAATTCTTGCATTCATTCATATTCAACTCTTTCTAGTGGAATGATGGGAATAAGATTTGGGCATATCACGTTCACCTCTCAAGAGAATTCCGAAACTAGAAGGAAACCGTCATTTTTATAATCCATTTCACAACTGGCACGTTTTACGAATAGGGATTGCACACACGAGTTCTTTCATATTATCTGTGTGACCGTTGCAGAGTAAATCCCACACAAATGTGATGCGATATGATGCGTTGCAATGCATGATACTACTCCTGCTTCTATATCACTAATATCGCTACAGCTTTATGCAACGAGATACATTTTCTTCAAATCAGCGTTGAAAAGTAATCTTTTTCACGAGGCGAAAGTGGAAGTGGAGATTTAAATTCAATTATCAATAGAATTTGGGAAATTTTCTATTGAGATTAATAGATAGGTGAGAAGGTAGAAGGAACTCGACCAAACAAAAAGTGGACCGAAAAATTGAAAATGATAATACTAATAATAATAGAGAGAGAATACAAAGAATTTGTTTTAAAATTTTTTATTTCAGTGGAGATGATATTAAAATAAATTTGAACCAATTCGTGAAAGTTTGAATGCTTCTTAACCCTCTAACCGTAACCCCGGTTTCACAGACCGCTATCAAAATTGTATTTGCTCGTAATTCGAACTTTTTTGGTTAAATTGTTTGACATTTCATTCCTACTCTGCACAGAATTGCTCACTAAGTTCTGTACATAAGCCCCACTATCCTACCTCGTAGACATTTCTGATGATCTAAAAAATGTTTTCTTCACTTCTAACAACTTTGAATATCTAGAAGAAGGTGATAGCGGTCTGTTAGACCGGGGGTTACGGTTGACGTGATTTTGAACAGGGTTTAAGGGTGAAAAATGAAATGAAAATTCGAACTCACAAAATCTGATAGATTATCGTGATTTATCGTCTTGATTCAACTCCTTCCCCAGTAAAAATGATCATAGCGGTTGTCTAGCACCTTCCAAGGCACTAGCAGTGAAGCTAGTCACTAGACAGGGCCTTCACATTGACTATGAGGTGGCTAGAGTCATTTCTGCTAGGGTTGGAATCAGAAACATCGTTTACGGTAGTTCTCTTGCACTATTCAGGATCAAATTTGAAAAATTTCTTGCGAGTAGAGGACCAAGGTGGAAGGGATTCGATGATGATATTCATTGGGAATTATAACCGTGTTTATGACAAAAAAGAACCAACTCGGAATATAAACAAACAACTTTGTAACAACCACACCAAATTTTTCATCTTTTTTTCTTAAAAGAATTTTATTTTCAATCCGTTCATGACTTATGAGAGCTCATTTTATTTCTTGTGAGATTTGAAAAATCTTCGCCATGGAGATCTTTGATACTGTATCATCATGACACTGTCACACGCGTTTATTTATGGGAATGTATTTTACGAATCATAAACAAATACAAGTAATCATTGTGAAAATTGCACACGTGAAAATTCTTCATGGTGAAGGTTTTTCAAATTTTACAAGGAATAAAATGAGCCCCCATAATTCATGAATGGATTGAAAATAAAAATTTTTAAAGAAAAAACCATGAAAAATTTCGTGTGTTTGTTACAAAGTTGTTTGTTTGTATTCCGGGATGATTATTTTTTTGTCATAAATACGAATCTAAGTCTCAACGAATATGATTATCGAACTCCTTCGACCTTGGTCCTCTACCTGACAATAATTTTTCAATTTGATCCTGAATATTGCAAGAGAACTACTTTGAAGATGCACTGCAAGATTTTCCAATCTCACAGCTGAATACTGTGATATTCGAGTACTAATTCTTCTCGATAAACGATTTAAACTGCAGTAACATATTTGAACTCACATAACCACCTTTGTACATTGAAATAATCATTTCAAATATTTTACTGTAGTACATATGTTTGACTGGAACAACGGATATGCCGACATCAAATGCTTTGTTATTCATTTCACCCCATGTATATATATTTCATAGACGTACATAGTCCCCTCGGTTTCATTTGGGCCTGTTGCAGCAGTGAAGAGTTAATATTGTTAGAGCAAGTCATTTGTTCCGCTTGGAGATTTTCCTGATTCGCGGCAATCTGCTTTCCAGATCTCTTACTTTTTTTCATTTTCAGTACTTACAATTCTCAGTACTTTCTAAATATTCAAATATTTCAACCCAACAAGTCTTGACCGAACAATTAAGAAAAATAGTAATTAAAACGAAAAAAATTAGTCCCGTGATTTTATGAACAATTGAATTTTACGTAATAAATGTGTGTAAAATGAACTTAAAAAACCTATAAATCATGTCCTAAATTCTGTTGTATCCAATTTGATAGAAGAAATCATATTTTTCGAGTTGTAGAACTTGAAACACTGCAATATACACTTCAAAACTTTGATTCGAAAATACTTGATGCAGATTTGAAGAAGAATTATATACTAGGAAGTTAAACCCAAACCAACCGCAAAAGATTGGACGTTGTGTGCGGTGTATGTATGTAGATATACACATAATCAAGTGAAATGACTATAAAACTTAGGTTTTATGTTGGTAATAAACCGAAACAGCTTTTGTAAAATGCATTTGATGCTACCCTCATGGTTTTATTTAGGTAGGAATTTATACGTTCCCAACCAACCGCATCTTGTTTACAGATTAGTATGATGTTTTGAATGATCCATTCATCGTGTAATACGAACATTTGAAATTTCGATGTCCTCAGTGATCCTTCTATGAATTGTGACGTCCGCAGAGTTCAGTGAATTAGTTGAGCATATTCCATATGAATGTTGCGGAAGTTTGAATCGTTTATAGAAATGGAACGAAACTTGAAACAAACCCACAAAATTTGATGAATAATCGTTATTTAACTTTTCGAACCAACTCTTTGAAACTGAAAACATGGCTTAAAAGAAGTACTACAAAATTTCGGGTCTGTGAAGTATTTCGTCATTCAATTTCTAATCCGTTTCAATAAACGATTCAAACTTCAGCAAGATCCATATGAAGGATATAAAGGATACAACAATGTTTTCTTCAACGAACATTGGGGATAATATCTTCACTCTTGGAATCATGCGAGTTGCTCGTATTGTAACCTTGGCCTAAGTTTCAGATTACACTGTGGAAAAGTAGTACATCGAAAAAAAAATTCTAACTTGAATAGCATGAATACGCATTACCCTTGGAGTCAGCAATTGTTGCGTGCTTTATTAATAAACACAAATGTTGGATTAAAATGCATGAACCCATGCTTTTAGAGGATAAATTCGGATGTTCGCGTATAATAATTTCACGCTGTTGGAGCATGGGAAGGTTCCGTGCTATTTGAAGTTTTCCTTCATGTAAAAATTTCCTAGAAACGAAAAATCAATGAAAAATTCTAGATGCTGCATTGAGGATTTCAGTTCTTTTCATACGAGGGAAATTGATCAGAACGAATGTTTGTGAATTAGGGCTGGGCGATGTCTGCAAACATCGATGTTTTTATATCCAGTTTTTATCGAATTTCATACAATATCGATAGCAACTACACTTTTTTTTATATATAAAACATCGTTCATTCCTCGATCTTTTATACAAATTCATAGAAATCTGATACAAATTTACCACCCTTATTTTGAGTATCATACACAGAAAAAAGTATTTCTTTGCATCTAAGAAATTGTTATTTGAATAGGTCTAAATAAATATTTCTTCAATGAAAATGAATATTTTTTTCGTGACAAACAAATTTATTATTTGAATGATGGGCCAAATAATAAATTCTTTTGCATTCACAAAATGTTGATTTTTGTCAAAGAAATATCTATTCAAATAACAATTTCTTAGATTCAAAGAAATCCTTTTGTTTTTGTGTAGATTCTTAAATGTGATTAATTACTTTTATTTTCGCTCCCGTATTCTTTACGCTTCGACATTTAACAACTTTTTGAAGTGAATTACGTCTTCCAAATGAGTGCGTTCTCATATTTACCATACAAATTTTCAATTTCACGGAACTAATTACTTTTGTCGATAACAGATAATTTGCTGCCACATGATCCATACTTTTGTATCGAGCTTGTGTTGGTTATCTTCATACCTTACAACACCTAATTAAAGGCTACATGCATAAAGTGATGAATTAGGCAATAAATTGGATACATCATCATTATCATGACAGAAACATAGTTTGTAGCAGAGTACATTGTATACTTGAATCAATGTATATGTGGATCGGTGGAAAACATTGACTCTCTGATACATCAATTATAATATAAATGATGAGCGTATGTGTACTTTAATTTAAAATTTTCAACCAAATTTCACTTATAGAATTCTCCTGGCGTATATATACATGATAGATATATGATGGATAAGATGCATATTTTAAAACCCCCCAATCAATTTTTGGTATGAAACATATTTGAATTCATTGCAATCAAAAGTTATATCAGCCCGTTGCTAGCTCCGCCGCCGTTAGATTCAGCTTTATTATGATGATCGTTGTTATTTATGATTTTTAGCTCTGATGACACTTATGTTTGAGAATCGACTGAGGATTTTTGCCGAAAATTTTCGGTTGATCTTGACTTACTAACTTCTTACTTAACTTCACTAACTCCGCTTATATTTATTTCATAATCGAGACAGCTAAGTGAACAATGTTGCTGGAATTTGAATCATTTATTGGAACGAATTTTTAATCGAATAAATGAATACTGAACTATTTGGACCCAAAATTTCGCAGTACTTTTTTTGAGCGATGTTTTCAATTCTAAGGAGTTGATTTGAGAGGTTCATTAAGGTTGATCATTCATCAGGGTCTGTGGGTTTCAATTTTCGTTTCGTTTTTATAAATGATTATAAGTTCTGCATCATAAGTGAACCCGTATTGAGATTCGTCAATACACAATTTGATAATGAAAATTACTGAATAACTTCTACTTCCATGATCTTGAAGTTTGAATCGTTTATAGAAACGAAACGAAAATTCAATCTCCCAAAATCTGATGAATCATCGTTATTTATCTTCTCGAATGAATTCTTTCTAATTTTTTGCAACTGAAAACATCGATCAAACAATGTATTGCCAGATTTTGGGTCTTCGACAACTGAATATTTCGTTATTTGATTACTAATTTGTTTCAATGAACGATCCAAAATTCAGCAACATTCTACTTCCAGCATTATAAGTTCTAATCTAGAGTTTCTTCAATATTTAGACAATTTGAAAGCAAAAACCTTTCTTCCCTTGAATAGAATTATATCAACTTCTTCGAACGCGTTTTGTAGCTTCGAATCAAAGCGTATTTATTTTGTCCTTTTGTGAACGAAAGACAGATCAATACTCACTTTTGAAAATATAATGAAGGTGAGGAATTTCGTCATAAATAAAAAACGAGTAAAGAAATTCCGAGGCATAAAGAAGAACGGAAATGTCGGATAATCAATGGTAATTGATGCGAGATAGGGTAGAGAAACAAGAGACAATTCAATGCGGAGTGAAAAATAATGGGATATGGAGGGAGACTAGTGTAAAATGACGAGGGCAACAGTAGGTGGAAATAAGATGAAATGAGGAAGTGGGCGAAAGGTAGAGAGACGAAGAAAGATATGTATTAAACCAAGTCATGTAGTATGTACTCTAATTCAAAAATTGTAAGAAACGTTATTTCTCACATGATTTTATTAAAATCATTTTATTTCAGTCTTATTTCAAAAAATTATGCAGAATTTTACTTATCTTACTGTATCCCTCCCCCTCTTTCAATAGATAATGTCCTAAGAATGGTTATATTGATTTAGTTTGCAGTAGATCATTATGTTGATTTAAGGGATACATGATCTCTACAAAATTCTTGTACACGGCGTCGATTGGTTGATTCTTTCAGATTAACCAATCCATGGGAGTTGACCAGTGAATAAAGTGTACGACGTTAATTCAGTTGAGATCATTGCAAGGAATACAAAGAACCCATGCAGGTATTGCCAAGACTAAGAAAAACCCAAGCTTGTCCCAAGGTTGGCACATGTGTCAGAAACAAACCTCCGTGAAGAACAATTGGCTCAATATTGTTCCATGATTGTCCCGTTGTTCCCAATGGATAGTCAGTCATGGTACATTTGTTAATATTTTTGAAATGTTCACTACATTTGGTACAAGCTTGGCACAAGTGTAAAAATCGAGCATTCGTTGAGAACAATTGTGCCAATATTGCCCACATGAGTGGCACAATCTTTATAAATATTGACTGAATTTTGAATTTACAATGGCTGAAGACTTGGGGATAACCATCGGGCCAGGGCTGGCCCGATCTTCCTGCCATAATTCATCCTACACACTAGTTTTACACACCAAGCTAGATTTTATCGATCTAAGTAAGGATAGAACTTCACTTAATGGTATTAGGATACTTTCAAATGCAATTATTCACAGAAATCAACTGATTTTGAAGAACGTTCTTCGATAATTCATGTTTTCAGATAATTCATGTACGGTATTCTGAGGTAGAAAGTCATGAACTGAAATATAAATCAAATACTTTTTTCATCCATATCTGCGATCGAAGAAGCATTGGTTGATGCTTGGTAAATGAATTATACCGGGCCTGGCAAAACCACTGGCCCTAGTTTGTCCTGATCGTATCATTCCCAAGCCTGGGCCAAGTTTGGTAAATTATTCAAGACAAGTCTCGGCAGGTTTTGTGCCAGGCTTGGTCCATCATTGGGCCATTGGTCCATACATACATCGGAAGAAGAAAGAGTGAAAAGATTGTAACTCCGTAAGTCACACTACGATACAGTGGATTACTGTTGAATTTACAGTAGCGTGTGTTGCTGAATCTTCACACTTAGTAAATTCAAACTGCTGTAGTACCAACAGTAAACCTGCTGTTGATGTAAACACATGCGGCAGCAGTGTTGATGTTGGAACTGTTCTACCGGTGCCGTGAATCCAACCAGAGATACCCACAGAGAGGGATTATCACGCAATTGACACCACTAGAACTCGGGTTCAGCAAAAGAGGGTTCCAATACGTGGAAAGAATTCGTTTATCAAAGGACATATGAGAATTCGTGTTTCCAAATAACGCAGTTCATTCAGATAAATTACTGATTGAAAAGTACTTTTAATTATTTTTTTATAAGCTCTGAAAAAAAAGTGAATGAAAATAACAGTAGTCTGTTCAATAATATTTAGGTCATAAAATATCGATGGTTCTCTGCACGGAAAAAAATAATGTATAGCTGAAAATTAGCTGTGGCAACAAAAGTTATTACTATAGGAGTTAAAATCTAGCTTTCCTAGCGATTTTGTTCGCTATCCAAATATCAAATACACGGATTAGCTACCACAGCTAATTTCTAGCTACCATAATGAATTATTTTTTTTCAGTGTGAGTATTTCAATCCCGACTTTGGATTTTTTGAAGCCTATCTTTTTATGTATCTTCTGCGGTCGTGAAAATTTTTATTACTCATCAAATTACAGAAAATTAATTGAAAGAACTTAATGGCACAGCGTCAGATGTTCATCACCATCCCAGGAGCAACGTCAAAGAACAAATTCATATCAGCTGGTGTGTAATTCATTTCGTTGCATGATAGTGAAAAGTGAGGAAGAAATGGTGTAAAAGACATCGAAGTAGCGAAGGGAAATATAAAAATGGTCTTTAAGTCGTATCATTTTTTGTCGTTTATTTCGCACGTTTGTCATGCTACTGCGTTTTTTCTGTTTCATGACCAGAATTCCATTCACGTTTTAATGAAGCTTTTCCATCACAATAAATAAAAACATTGCCTTTGCAAATTCGTTGTGACAAAATACACCATGATGCATTCTGAATTTTTTAATTCAAATTCATTGAAAATAAGGTTCACGTCATGAATTTCGAAAATTTGAATACTCGATTTTATGCATTTATATGGACTTTAATGGGAGAGATTTTCTAGAAAGAAATTGAAGGGATAAAAATCCATATTTCATACACCGCCCCTGAATAAATTCACTATTAAAAAGATGGGAATAGTATAAATGTACGGAATGAATTGTAATTGAATATTACGTAACTCATCCACGCAGAAAACCGGATATTGATAAGAAATTTCACAAAGAAACGTGCGTTCGAGAGTTACTTGATCACTCGGGGAGATCAGATTACCGGTTTTGATAAAAAAAACGTTCTCCTACGCTGTAACAAAAATATAATAAATAGGAATTATTAATTGATAGAGTTGAATTCCATGACCTTGTTTAGTCGAACATTTTCCATATTACGGCAATACATGGAGATGTACAACAGAACATATAAAATTATCGTCATGTATTCATCTTACCCTTCAACTCCGAATATCCTGTTTTCTCCCGATGAATCCTGCAAATAACACACTAGCGTGTAATTTCATTTGGAAATTAATTCAAGGTTACGCGTACTTCACATAGCAACTGAGAAACAGCAAGCACATTACCGTGAATTATATTCTGACTTATTCACGACAGTCGTTGAGCGAAATGAAGGTAAGTTACATACGTAGATACGATGAAAAGATTTTACCTAAATATTATTAACGTATAGAATTGATGTAATAAAATGCAATGATGATTGAAATGATTTAAACGACTTTTATGCTTATTCAGAAGAAGGTTCATTCCAATATTTCTCGCGTGAAAATTTAGCAATTGCACCAATGCCGAAGGAATCTTAATGAATCCACTTTGAACCTTTTCTGAACTGTTGTGTTGTGTGGGAAGCATAGCAGCAAAGCGTAGAAAAATTGTATTGAGTCAATATTGATGATTCATAAAAGACGTATTATGAATCGTCTCTGGCCTGCAACCCGGAAACATGTTTAGTTGTCGTGGCTGAAAATTTAGTGGAGTGTATGACCTCAAATAAAGAATTCAGCTTCCTCAATAAAATATTAGTCAATCACTGAATTCCGAGTGAAAAATTAATCAAAATTGTACATAATTTATATAAATTATATATAATTAACAAAATGTTTCTACTCAGGAATTTTTTCAAAGTAAACAATATTTCAGTTCAGGCAAATTAAATTTTGTATTCAATGTCGTTTTCAATTACTGCATTGATTTATGTTTGAACCAACATTGATCTTATAGCAAAAGTTTTGCAACTGCAAATGTTGCAGAACGATTGAATGAAGCTAGTGCCAGTGTTAGCGATGTTTCGCCACCGTTATATTATTATTGCAGGCCTTGGTGAAGCTTCCTCCCAAGGTTACGCCAATGTTCATCAGGGCTGAGTAAATTTTTCCATGAGTACGTTGACATAAAGTGCGTATTTATACACTGTACTATTATTTTAACAAAATCAAAGAGCGGTAAGGTGCTCTTTTCTTGAAACATTCCGATAAAATTTTTGCAATCCATGTTTATATAAAAACATTTATTACGTATCTCAGTTGCTCTGATTTTTGTATTTCTTCAGTACCGACAAGCAATATATTTTTCTCGGTTCCTTATCATTATTCTTCGTTAAAACCACGACGTTTCGTTTCTTATATGAGTTCGAATCCCTCACTAACTGTTCCATGTGTAATATATATACGTACACATGTACATATATACACATAATTCCCTGCGATTTTTGAGACGGAATATACTGGAATGAGAGCAGCTAGGTGAAATGCTTGAAGGAGTGTAGGGAAGTCTCCCGAGAATTCCCGCGGGAAAGTTATTCGCAAGATTAATAGCAGGAATCCTCAAACATCGGTTCGCATCCTGATTGTTCGCCATATTTCAAACAATGTAATGCTTTCGCGAAGGTGTATTTGTTTTTGAATGAATTCGAAATTAATTCTTTCAAACATTTGATATTGTCAAGACGATATTGTATATTTTTTTTCTATGATCGATTCATTTCAGCCGTATGAGTGAATACGGAATTTCCTGATTCTTTAAAAGCTTGAATGTTTGATTAGCCAGTCGAAGTGGATCAAACTATCCTCTTCGATCTTCCTATCTTAATTATTCAAAACGTCAATTCTCATAAACATAGTTATCTATATTAATAGAGATTGAAAGTTAGGCGTTGAGTTCCAGATTTTTTGGCGAGTTTATATTGAGAACATTCATAATCGTACAAATAACGATTCACCAACATTTTTATGTCAATAAACTCAACTGATAAATTTCTCGAGAATGTCTACAATAAAAACCTCTCAACTAAATTTACAATTTTTCATACATGTTAAGCAAACATAAATCCTGCGAAGATAAATTGAAATTCACATGAAAATCTCCAATGTATTTTTCAGATTTTAGATTCATCTGAAATTTTAAGCCCGATACTTGGGGGTTTTTATGTTCACAAAAAAATCTTCTTGTTACCAACAAAAAGACACACGAGTGGTTCTCTTCTTTTCACTTTTCAATAGATTTTTTCCTAGATTTTTCAGTTTATATGTAATCACTGACAATAGAATTGTTCGGTTGTCATTGCATCACCGCAGAAAACTATGTTTATTCATAAAAGCATTATCGCGTCTCTTCTATTATGGTAGGAATAGCAGAGAATGCGGAGCGCCGACCATCGCTGCTGAAATATTAATTCGATGCCTAGCAATTTCGTATTCTGTGGTAACAGTTGGGTCGGTCCGTTGGTTAGTTGGTTTGAATTTTCGTTCGAAAGATAGAGAAATTGTATGAATAGAATTTTAGTTATTGGAATCTTTGCAAAGAGAGCACGTATAAAATAGCAATCATTAATACAAAATATCGATATAAGCTTTCACGAAATCCTCTACATATTCGATAAGCGTTTACTCCTTTGGAGGATTATTTCGTTTAACCCATATTTTATCATGAAGTTCTAGTCTGGAAATGGAATTCAAATAATATAGGTATCACAGCAACTTTATTGAATTTCTTATTATTCTGAAATTCGGATTTATAATGATTTAATTGTAATTTAAAAATTGAGTTGTACAATTTCATATAATAATTCATATAATATAATCGAAATCCAATCATCATTGATTTGAAATTTTTTCAAAAAGTTTCATCACATATGGTTCGTTAGTGGGAAGCTGAGAAATCCAGATACATTTCATAAATTGTACAACATAGCTCTCTCATGCAATTATTTTTCACTAGAATACCAACACTGATAAAAATCCATTATTCTCATCATCCATGAAATCGCTGTTCGTACATAATGTTCGTGTAATAAGATTTTAATTCGTTTGGAAAAGTTCAAAAGAGAATCTTGTATCGTAATTTTCTTGCGGAACTAACAGTTGAAATTTTAGTTAAAACTTTGCATTGGTTTCCTAGTTTCATGTAGCTGGTTATACGACGTAAATAATCTTTCACAAAGAGGCTGACGTATGCAGTTATTAAAGTGGAACATGGCAGTTGTGTAGTAACAGCATAAGTAGGTGAGAACTCCCTTTTGAAGTCACCATTCCCTTAAGTTTCATTCTGGAGCTATACAACACTCTACTCCCGTTCTCTCCGTTCGCTTAAATCTCTTCCTGATTATATTGATGATCATTAAATCATAATTTGTTTTCAATATTCACATCAATTCACGTCTCATAATAACCTGCTTTGTTCGAAAAACTCATTACAATGAGAGATTTCCATAATTAAATATTCTTTGAAGCGTCACAAACGCTTCATTTCAAACTAGTGAACTCTCTTTACACCTTGTTAGATAATGACAGCGAAATTTATATGAAATCTTGTAAATGAATACCAAGTTTGAGAACATTCTTGAATTTGAAGACCGATTATGAAATTCAAGAACATGTTATTAAAACTTATAACTTTGTTATTAATTTGTAATTAGGAACAGTATGAGTTTATGAACTTCACGATCCATGTTCGTGAATGCTGTCACAAACTTCAAATTTGAATTAGGAAGTGAGCATTTTCTACGAAATACTCCGTGTGTGCATGAACTTTGGGTCAATTTTGCCCGATATTGTCTCAGAAATGTGTAACTTATTCATTGAAATGCCCGAATTGAAGTGAACAATTTCACTAGTTCACAAAAGTTGGTTAACAATAAAATTCTTATTACATTACATCGCCGCAACACTAGTAAAATATTCAGACTAAATATCAAAAAGATGTCTCGGTGGAGTTGTGCAATAGAGGGGTATAATCGTTTCTAGCCCAGAAATCTGGAGTGCACGTGAGATTCTGCTTCTGCGAAATGAAACCATTAGAGTCAAGTAGGTCGTACTAGGGGATGATAAGAGGAAATAAAAGAGAAGGTTAGTGTAGTGGATTTACACGTACAGACGTACACACACGTACATAAGGTTTCTCCAAAAGCTCGCACATTTCAGGGTTTTCAAGCTGATTTTTAAAATACAATAATAACGAGGTTACAAGAACTCCGCTTTGAAAAGTGGGTTTGAAATTTTGAGAATTTTTATTCAAAATCTGATAATCTATAATTCATAAGATTCATATTCAAAATTTTACGATAGGTAACGCAAAGAATAATCAAGTACAAAGTACAAGTCCACAGTTTTTAATACTAGCGTATCGAAAACCAACCCACGATTGTTCGATAAGATTGAGTCGATTCCGATCATGGTCTTAAAATAGTATTTACCTCCCTTCCTTCCTAAGCTCACCTACGTGTTATTGGCATCCAACGCTGGTTTGGTTCGTTCATAAAACGGACGAGCAAATCATTAGGTTCAATTCGATTTGGTGTATGTACTGTAACAGGCCAAAATATTTTTCGTTTTGCCTCGAGTGTGAGAGGTATAACAACGTTAATGTTATTTCTGCGGCATGCAGTGCATGCACGTGCACTTGGGCTAGTCGTTGACGAATTAAGATTTTCTGATCAAAGTAAAAGGGTTTCATTTCAAAAATGATGCTCCCCAAAGTTTGTGAGCACGTGCTTTTCTAGGAAAACAAGTTCGTTTTAATAATCAAGGTGACACAACGTATCCATAAATCCTCAAACATCTCAACTTTTGAAAATCAAATTTTATTACAAAAGGGAGAACTCGGAAGTTCAACTATTTAATTCAATAATTTTCCTTCACATGGAAAAAATTGATTTAACTGTAGCAGCGAATTAGCCAGCACAAACACGGTGACAGCCATTGAATTAGCTCCGGGAGCCACGTTTTAGTTATCACAGCGAAATAATTTGCTGTAATAGCTCACATTTAACTGCAGGAGCTAACTCAATGGCTGTCCGTATTCCTGCTAGCCACTTCTCTGCTGCAGCTACATTAGAGGTGAGCGAATCTTGACGAAGCGAATCTTTTGTATAAAATACTTATCGAGTTTTGATAACAATTTTATAGAATTCGATACAAATTAAACATTTTTTTTATACAAAAGATTCGCTCTGTAAAGATTCGCCCACCTCTAAGCTAGATTATATTTTTTCCGTGTGGAATTCCTGAAAATGTTTTCACATCAAGAGTCATGAAAATTTCCACAACGTTTCTTATATGCATGAAATGTTGCAATAAAAGTTCGAATTACTAAAATTCGATGTAACATAGTGTGATTCATAATATGATCAATTCCAAAGTTCATTAAAGGATACGTCGCTGTACAAAAAAAACAACTTTATAGTTTTAATTTAGAACAATTTTGCCCAACACTGAAAGAATAGATGTTTGATTAACTTGAGGATCTGAAGTATGGTAAGAGTAGATGACTGCTCTCATAATCTTGAATTTTTTTAGTAACGAACTATTTAGTTATGGCAGTAATATCGATATTCCTATACTTTAGATAGTAATTTAGTTTTTCTTCGGTGAGAAAAGAATGCTACTACAAAGCGCTGTGTGTCTATTAGAATCCCTTGTCTGTCATATAATATGTCTCAAGTCTATAGTAGAAACGTGAGATTCAGGGTTCTTTAGAACGCAAGATTTTCAAGCTCAAAAGTAAATTAGTTAAATAAAAGATAAAATCACATCCTTTGACCCAAACCTGTTTTACGGTTCAGCGTTACAAATTTCAAGACATGGAAAGAACGTTTGCGAGTAAAAGTGATACTCTACTCAAAAAGCAGTTCTTGTCATTCAAGCTGCACGTCTAATTTTCAAGGACCGACTCTTCAGTTGTTTTCTAACGTAAGGGCTTTTCGCTCATACCCTGCTTTTCAAGGAGGAATTGTACGTATAAAATTTACATACAAACTTTCAAGCACGTGTTTAAATCGAAGAGAAAATCCTTTCCAGGATTTGTCAATTCCACCAACGCAATTCTTCTTTTTATATATGAGACAATTTCGGATTTAAAACAAACCTTCCCTCGAATTTTAATTCACAAGTACATAATATTTCTCAGGGAGAAATAATTTAGATCTACCTAGATTTAATCAGAACTTTCTAAACCCAAAGAATGGAAAATGTAGATCTATTGAGATCTGAATAAATCTACGTAAAGCTGAATCAATAAAAATTTCACGCCAATGAATTACGATATGCGTGCATCAATTGCCTGTTTTCTTCTTCCTCAATTCGAATCAGTGAAATCTCACTATTTCTCCAGTTGATAGTCGATCACTGAATGGAATCAGTGAGATTTCAATGCATAATCAGGGAATATTATAATTATGCAGTTGAATCAATGACATTTCACTGCAAAGATCAGTTAATATTCACTGATTGTTGATTGTGCACTGCATATATACGCTAATTCACAGTGGTCGACTCTTCACTGCAATCAGTGAGATTTCACTATTTCAAATTTGGAGAGTTCACTTTTAGATGGTTCCTAAACATCAAGTGTTTTTGGAAAAAATTAATCAGATCTTCAGAGTTTTAAATAAATCTAAATCGAGCTGGAGAGCATTAATTTTGCCATTTCATAGATCCACTAAGATCTAAATCAATTTTTCTCGGATTATATGTCCAGATTCTAATAATAAGACTGGCGTAAATCAGAGTACTTGAACAGTTGATACATCAGAATGTTTTACACGCTTAGAATTGATGAAACTTTGGTTCAACAAATGTTATAGTACATTTCTTTCTGCTTATTCAGACTCTTCGAAAAATTTCCAGAAGTCTTGTATTTTTATTATTGTCGCCATAAGTGTGCACGATTCCATAATCAAGACATTTTCCTCTATAAGATCTCTACGCTTTGTTGGAATTTTATCGATTTTTGTGTAGTTTGATACGTATCATTCATGACGATCCTCATAACCCAACAAAAATATGTCCTAAACACCACCTCAATTTGATCGAAGGTGGACATCAATTCAAATACGTTCTAATGATTGACATATCATTGATTTATCGGGACATAGAATTGCGTATAATGCTTATATGATGGATTAGTTGGGCAAACAGGTCATTATGGTCATTGCTAATGCAAGCATATTAATAGGAACATCGTCTACTGCATAGGTATTGATGTCCGTCATCCAACGTGAATTCAACGACCGCCGACACAAGATTAATTAAACCTTTATAATGCCATGAATATGTGCATTACATGTTGTAACTGATTGTGTGTACCATGTTGTTGCAATATTTCATGAATTAAAATTTCAGTTCTTCGCGGTATCTCAATTTTTGTGCGTTATATATGTTATGAAACATCATGTTCCTTTTTCTACTGAAATGAAGGTATCAAAAATACTGGAAGATGTATGTTGTTGGATTCAAAATGATTATACATCAACAGCTTCTTCGAAAATAATAAATCTTTTTACCCTTCATTGTCTCGTGTCTCATTCCACTCGAATCTTTTGATGAAATTACACTGTTGAAAATTTCTTGGAATTTCATTAATTTTTCAAGTACCCTTGTGAAAGCAATTTTCAATGCTTGGGGATTGAATTCAGAATTGAGTTACATGAAATTAAGTTTTTGATTCCTGTTATATTATATTATCCATTATGGAATTTCAGTGATCGAGGGACAAGTAGAAATTTTTGAAAATATTACTGTCTATTTTGTAAAACTCACAGAAAATATCACTTCAAACTATTTAAAAACTCACTCATTTTTACAGGCCACACAGTAATTTTTTGAAGAATTTTGACTTGTCCTTCGTTTACGGGAATCTCACGGTAATTTTCACAACAAAATTCTTTCAGTGTATAGTTTGAAATTTCGAGAAAGTTTTCAAGTGCGTGAGCAAGAATAATCGCTTCTATGTGATTGAAGCTTCATGCAGAAATTTCCAACAGTATACGCTTTTGATAATCTAGAGGTTTTCAATTGAAACTGATACAAGGATTCACTATCAGCCACATTACTGCGGCGTTTAATGTGCACATACGTTCCAAAGAAATATATAATAATTTATAGTTTTTGTTGGTGTATACTCTGCACGTTTTCGAATGATAAATGAACCAGCTAGAATCCATAAAAGATAATCCATGATTCAAGATGAGCAATAAAATAGTAACATGAAGCACTTTGAAATCAGTAATCATTTCACATACAGCTGAGTTCAGTGATGAAGATCGATTGAAATGATGATGCAATTTTGCCAATATTCACAAACAGGATACCTGCAGAAAATGACAAAAAGTATGTTGGATTAATGTGAGAATGAATTTGAGAATGACGTAATGATGGGAAAAATAGAGATAAAACGGAAAAGTTAACAGAAGTGAAAAGCTGAATTTATTACATTTTTATAAACTCAATACGTATTTGGTGAATGAGAGTATTCTCTTTGCGGTACATAAGCCGGAAGTCATCGCTTTCTCTACGCTTGAGTGAATACCACCCCTGTTCCTTACCACGCAGAACCCACCCTTGTTCACTGTTCACTTCCTCTGCGTATGTAATGGCCTAGATATATGTACATCTTTCACAGGTCCTTGTCAATCTCTTTGATTCGTTTTACGCTAAATGTGAGAATGTCGTGAAGGTTAATACCAATGAAAATCCACCTTTCTTAGTTGTCTTCACGTTATTGGATAGCTCACTTCTTGTTTTTAGTGTTTCATTCCTCACATTTTTATTGATGTATAGATTATGCATTTCCTCAATTTCTGGTGAGTATCATTATTTCCCTCACTCGCAAGATAACCTAGAAATATCGTTGCATAGAATAATACAGTTGCATGACAGGATCATATTATTTTCATTTCACAATAGGGTTACGGTTTGGTATTAATTGCGAACTGCGGTGAATACCGCAAGTTGGTTTCTCTATACTCCTTACAGTAAACTGCTTTCAGGTTGATAATTGCGTCTAACCTTACTATTTGGGGAATTGTTCAATGAAATTCAAGTAACTTATCGAACCAAGAGTTTGAATTCGATGCTTTGGGAAATATTATCATTTCCCCATAGAGAATTGTATGTAATTGTATGATATTATATCAAATCCCTATTGCAAAATTATTGTATAGAATTTTTATATAATATATATTGTGAAATTATACGGATTCTACGCTGTAAACAAAGCGATGTTTAAAAAATCCACTTCGAAATCCTGTATCAAAATAACACCACGAAGTGTCGAAATAACATAATTCGTTGTTGTGGAGTTTTTCTAACATCCCTAACTTTTCACAGTGTATGCATTATTTCATGTCAAGTTGCAAGAATTTCAGCATTGTTTGCCAGATATCATATCCATAAGGAAAAATAAAATACGATGTATTGATATAGAACTGTATGAAGCACGTATTCTTTTCCCCATCTTTTATCCATGGAACAGGAAATACAAGTCACATATCAAACCTTTCCTGCTCCTATAAGTCACGTCGTTCATAAATATCCATCGCGAGCGTTGTATTATTCATTCTGTACGATTCATTTCACATATAAATTTATAATCAGGAAATATAACATAGATTACGTTTATACCTACAATACACTTTTACACATATTGTTCGTACAAACGGCAACATTGATTGTATATCACACGTACATATATCTTGGACATGTGATCACAGATTTTGTAACGAAGGGTTTATTTGAAAATATGAAGTAATGATGATAATTAAATGGGTCTTCATTTTTTATTCACATGATATAAGAGATTCCTCACTAACGATTGAAATAATTTATGGAAATATATTGTCAGTTTCATGGATCGATATTTCATTTCAAAAATCCAAATTGAAATGTCGTTTCTTCAACACAAATTTTGAATTGATATGCATTCGATTTGATCTCGATCCAAATTTCGATTTGGAAACCGGAAATACGAATCGGTTATGAATTCGAATTGATGGAACCGCAGTTTTGTGTGAACTTATGAATTGAATTTCATTTTCAATCCGAGTTGTGAGCCAACCTTCATTTTACATTATTCGAATCGAGACAGGTTGGATGCCGAAGATCGTTTCATTCGGTTTCCATTCCGTTATTCAGGTACCCGAGTGGAAATTGAAACTCATCATTGTCTAGTTATGGGCTAGTCGATTTTGGTAGTAATGTAACGCTTACATCACCCAGTGACTGACACAGATTAACTATCTAGTAGCTAGATAGAAAAATATACACAGTTGAGATAATATTAAGACTGAAAAAATAAAAATTTCATTTCCACCCATTTGCACCGACACACAACACCTTACAGAATCTAGCTCTCCCTCTCGAAGTTTGATAGTGACAGATGGATTGTGGTATTCCGATCATCCCTGAAAAAACACTTACTCGCCGATGAGTTTCGATCCCGGGTCCCTTGGATGATGAGCCAAATGCGCTGTCCACTGAGCCAACTCCACATAGACATATATATTTGATCATAATTCCGTATGTTGTACGCATATTGTGAGGATGAAATCACATTTCCGCTATTGATACAAATCAAAATCAAGTAAACAGTGTGAACACGAAAAAACAACGTTGTTTCCTTAATTTGAAAATTGTTATTCAAAGACATAACATGATTTCACGTTCCATCAGTTAATAATGTTTATTGGATAGCCTGTTTGTGCTGACTGGATAGTATATTTGTGACAGCAAAGTAACTTCTATAATCTCTACCAACTGTCTAGTCAACGTGTAGATATTGACGAAAAATCACTTGAATAACCTAACCTCACGTTCTTTGTGGATGAAATCAAACTCTCCAATGACTAGTCGATCACTAGGTGATACTTTCAATGTAACACGATGTTAGCTATCACCAAAATTGAATATATCGGAAGAAGTAATTATTCATGCACCAACTAACTAGTCAATGAAAGTGGTTACTCGTCACGATTACAATGATTTACAACTCCTGTTTTCAAAATCATATTTGTAATTGTCAACTGATAATCAGCTGATAATCGGGAGAAGAAACATAACCTCAAATTTCTAATCGTAATCGACTGGCTAGTGATGAGTAAGTAATTTGATATATTTTCATCATTTGACAACGCCATCTATAACTAGAATAATATGAACAGTCATGAGCCAATGATTAGATGATGTACCATGAAAACACATAACCTCATTTTTTCATAAACGACTAATATCAATTAGCCCATTACGAGATCCTTACTAGGTAATGTTTTTTTCTTGATACAGCGACATCTACAACTATAATGTGCGTTTCAGTAGTTGAAGAGTGGCTGTATAACAAAGACTGTACAGAAATATTAGCTAGTGACGAATCAGCGATTATGAAGAATAATTGAGCTAGCTGTGACAAGATAGTCACTAGTACATAACTCAGATAGGCTAGTTCGATGTTCGATTTCTACTCGGGTATGCGAGATACTTTAAATTCACACACGGAGAAAAAGGAATAGTTGCAGCAACTACTCAAATAATCGATTTTCAACCATCTACTTAAATAGTTGTTGCTACTACTTAGTAGTCAGGACAAGTATCACGTTAGCTGCCTCAACTAACTCGATAGTTGCACTAACTAACGTAAATACTTGGCAACTCACGGAGTATTTTAGTTAGTTGAGGCAACTAGATGGTAGAAGTACATGGTCGAAAATCGACTGTTTAAGTAGTTCCAACAACTACTCCTTTTTCTCCGTGCACTTTACAATGCGCATATCTTAATGATAAAAATGAATTTCTAGGATTAGGGTGAATCGTTAAAAAGTAAAAAAAATTATGACTTGTGCTGTCATTGTTGAAATCGTGGATCGATTTTCTATCGAGCAGTATCAAGCGTTCGACCACATCAGTTGTTTGAAATTTCTCTGACGCGGTTTGCTGCATGGGCACGGAGGAAGACAATCTTCCTACGTGAAAGCGAAAATCCTTTTTCGCGAACCTGTAAGCTTTTGTGTCACACTCTACTTTGTACAACTATTAATACCAGAGGCTTTCATGTTCTTTGAGCATAATACATATGTCTGTAGGTGAATGTGATATCACTGTGAGCAGAAATATGTGACAGCAGAGATAAAATTTATAATTACAGGAACATAAAATATCAAAGTTTTTTAAAAAATGGTATCATAATATTGTATCTTTATTTATAAGTTTTTTTAATACAATAACAATCAAGAATCTTTTCTCTATAATCAATACCGGTAGTTCAAGTGAGTTTCTCTTAAAAAGGAATTCATAAATCTTAATTGTCAGATCTATTGAAAGAAAAATTTTCAACAGGAATAGTGGATCATATAAAAAATGATAATCATCAATGAAAGTCCTTGGATGTATTCTTTTTATGAACAACAGTACTGGAAAAAACTCTCAAATCTTATTATGAATATAGATATCGATTATACGTCAGTTATATTGAAAGTTAAATGCATAATTGTATGCACGTCGTTTATTACAATTCATCAGAATAAAAGAATTGATGTAATGTGAAAACTCAGATCTGTTTTTGATGCGATTGAAATGGCAATTGTTATATGACAAGGGATCTTTTATTTATCACACATATTCTATTCAAAGCTGATTTTTGAAAACATCTTTCTCAAATATCAGACAAACGTATTTGGATAAGTATTCAATATTTTATGATTCTCTCACCGATAAAGCAATGAATTACTTAAACGAGTGAATTGAATTTCGTGCATGTGTATATCTAGAACATCGAGGAAAAAAGATATTTCCCTCCAGCTGTATGTACATGTATACATATATATAGAACTAATTCTATGCCAAAAGATTTAAATTAAATTAAAATACGATTCAGTATTGATCTCGTGTTCTAATTAACTCCATTGAACACAGTGGTTCATATATCGTCGGTATGCAAGAGAGAATTTAAATTTTCTACAAAAGTACGAGCTCTGTGAAAGAGAGAATAAAACACAAATTAAATCGAAGATTTTTCCAAGACTTCTTTTTTTTGATAATATTTTCGCAATTGATCGACGATCCCATTTCTGAAAAGAAAAACGAGTATTCAAGTCAAAGAAGATTAATTGCTCGTGTCCAGGGTTGGAAAAAACCCTTGGGTTTTTTCGGATTTTTTCAATTTTTTATCGTTATTTTTATCTCAATATAATAAACTATCGTTATTTATCACCTCAAATTGACTTGTTGAAAGTGAAAACATTGTTTAAAGAATGTGCTGCGAGATTTTGGATCTTGAACTGAGGTTGGATCTGAGTATTTTGTTATTCGATTATTAATTCGTTTCAATGAACGATTCAAATTTCAGCAACATTGAATAATAAGATGTGTATGTTCCAAAACATTCGTTCACGTAGATTGTGGAAACTTTTCTTATGAATTCTGAAGAAGAAAAAAATTTTATGATAACATTTCATAAACACATACACGGAGAAAAATGATACAATATAAATTACGTTTTCTAGTGAATGAATACTATTAGGTCTCATATCTTGAGAAGTACTCCTCAAATATGGAATAAAATGTTACAACCGCAATAATTTTTACTAAATTCGGTAAAAAAGCCTCTGAGACCGTCAGGCAATTGTGACGACATTTGACAAAACAGTACTATTTTGGTATATTATTTTTCTCCGCGTATAGAATAAAATCTAATGAAATTTGTATATTTATAAACATAAAATCATAACATAATAATACATACAATACGTGAGGTACAAATAATGTACAGAGGAAACAGTTAAAAAATTGGAGAATATGAATTCTATTCTATGAATCTGAATTTTTGAACAGTACTGATTTATTCAGGGACTGTAATATTGTACACAAATTAGATATTTATTATATAGATTTTATATATAATGAGTAACGAAAATGAATAACGTTACAGTTCCTGGATTTATTAGAACTCTATCAGTGAAATTTCACTTATTTCGTCAGTTTATATGCATTGATCGTACCAGTGACTTGCACTGATGGAAGATTGAGGACTGACGAATCAGTATTTTTTACTGATTCCGATTTAGGGAATAGGATCTATTGTTGGAATCAATCATTATTTGTTATGGGAAGGATAAGTTACATTATTATAAGTCGATCGCGTTACAAAATCTGATGCACTACTCATATCAATGAATTCGTGGCAATTTTGATGGAAATAAAAACAAATTTATCCAAAAGTGTTATATATGCGTTCATGAAATACGATCTATTTCTTCCAACTGGTCAAAAGTTTTAAATTAATTGCGACTAACGTTTTTTCAAGAAGATTTGGGATTACACTCCATTCTATTTTCATAGGGATTGCTCAAGCAAACAGGGGGCTTGATGCCGTAGTTGCCAAATGACACAAGATGGAACTCTCAAAATGATGGTCTCGAAACGTTCATTAAAAATTTTCACCTATACTCTGAAATTTAAATGGAATATGAAAATGCAGATCTTAAAAAAACCTCGAATATTAAACAACGTTGGCATATATACAGAAGCTATAAATCACCTTAAACAATTGAAAAAATTGCTAAAGCTTCAGATAAATTGCAATCTGAATCAGCTAATCCATCGACAACTATTGAAGTATGGTCTGAATTCCTGTCTAGTGAGAATTTAGTAGAATATACAACAGCTATACAAAAACAAAAAGATGAAGCCTTACAACCATTTTTGACATTGCATATTTGATGAATCGTAAAGAACATACAATTTAATCAGGAACAAGAAAAAATGGCTGAAGATTGAATGATGGAACATAAACCGGAATTTTTGGGGGCAATGATAGCATTCAAAATCCACGATGAAAATTTATATCCTGCCTTGATGTTCCGTGCAGAAGTTCAAGAGTTATATGAAAATACTCCTAATAAATGGTGGAAATTGATGGAAGCGAGGATGAATTCTACAGATGAACTCCCAATCGGATTTTGTGAATTTTCTTACCAATTATTAAGTATTCCACCTAGTTAAGCAGGATTAAAACGAGTCTTCTCAACTTTTGGACACGTATGGTCCAATGTAAGGAACAAATTGGGCGTGGAAAAAGCTACTAAATTGGTCCAATTATACAAACATCATAATCCTCCTATGGACCAAAATGAATGGTGAAATGAAAATATTAATTACATAGGAACACTTATTATACACTGAGAAAAATCTGCATTGTAGAAATCATGTTTCAATATAGTAATGTATTTGACAGTGAAAAATACATTATTTTGGTTATTATTACCATGAGTTAGGTGATAAATACCATCTTTTTGGTGAATCAAACCGAATGTACGGTGAAATTCAACACTGAAAAGGTACTTTTCACTTTTGAAAGGGTGGCTTCAGTTTTCATTATTTGACGGGTGAAAAATATACGAAATAGAGGTTATTTTCACATTTCATTTTTCTCAGTGTATTATACATCAAATAAAAAATTTCAATTGCGTTCATGAAATTCAATTTTATTTTTCTCCAATCCATCTATCCATAATTCTTTTCAGTGGGTTTTTGATTGGGTTTCTCCGGGTTTTTTCAAGTGGGTTTTATCTGAAAAAACCTAGTGGGTCGGGTTTTTTCGGGCCAACCCCGCTAGTGTCGGTTACGTTTTTCTAATATTTAAAACAAAATTGTCAAAATCGTATATTGTTTGTAAATATATATAATTTTGAAAAGTTTTCCACTCGGGTGAAAATTTTTCTTCCTCTTTGTTTAGTATTGCAGGGCAAAAGAGATATTCTTTCCAATGAAGAAGAAAACACCGCAATCCAAAAATAAACCTTATTTTTCCATGTGTATCAGCTGTGAAATGTTCAAAGTTCTATTCGAAGATCTTTCGGTATTAAAGAGAAAGCTAAAGCATCGTATCTCGGCAGTATCTTACATCATCGTTATTGAAATAAAAACTGGAAAGTTTCCTCCGCAGTTACTTCAATTGAAAACAACATCTAATGTAACCCCAGCATTTGGAGTTCAGTTTTCTTAGAGTTTTTACATTTCAGGTACCTATACCTGACCACTCGCTCCGGTTTATCTGTTTTTTTCACGTCTTCTCAATTCTGTTTTCAGTTTTCTGTTTTTCGATTTTTCTACTCTTTCTTTCTCATCGCTTGCCGCCACTTTTACCTGCCTTCTTTATGAAGCAACTACTCTTGGAGTCTTCTCTCGTCGTTCCTTTACTACTTGTGCTTATTCCCTGTGTTACACACACTTGTATTTATACATATACCATGAGAATCCTCAACCGCGCACCATGCTAATCTTCCTTAGCTTGTCTATCGGGAGAGAAAGAGATTCTAGATGTAAACAAGTGAACAAGGGATATAGTCCATGGTGTAACGTTGAAGATCTCGCTATAGAATTCACCAACCGCCGACTCAGTTTCCACTATCTCTTGAGACTCTTCAAAGACTAGAAAGGAAGAGAGAAAAATGTGCGAGGGTGCTTTACTCCTTATCTTCGAGAACTCTTTTCCCGTCTACATATCCGTGTACACCACCTCTACGTTTATACACTTTGAAGTCTTTTAAATAATTCCATTTTTCAATCCCTGAAAAGTTTCTGGTGTACCGCCGTTCTTCACGTTTCAATCAACCATATATACCGCTGCACGTAAGATCGAATAATGAACATTTTTTTCAATGTAATTACAATATTCAAGAAAAAAGTGATTTTTGATTTATAATTTATAATTATATCATTCGGAAGAATTTTTCTTCATACAATTATTCCAGATTGATATTCAAATACTTCTGGTTTGTCTTTTTCTTACTGCAATGACGTGCCATGAATGGAACGAGATTTAACTTATCTTGCTCGTTTTTGTAACCGAGCACCAGATATAAAATTACCAGACATTCAATATGTCCCAAAATGATTGCAATATCACACGGAGAGATAGGATATCTATTGTCGAGAATGTTTTCTCGGAAACAGGTGAACCAAAAAAAATCAATATCCAAAATTATCAAGCGTGATTTTTAAAATCAAATTTTTCAATTTCATGTCTCGCGTTGATTTTCTCAAATTTTATTGAAAATTTAATTGGAAGGTGTGAATGATATTAAAAACCATTTACTTGAAATCTATTTGTTTTTCTTTTTATCTCCGTGCAAAAATCATTTTCTTTTGTTTTCTTCATTTTCACCGTACTGCGTCTTCCGACTTTGATACTTTGGAAATTTTCTCTGTATTTCGTATTTGTTTCGTTAAGAGTTTTTGATTTCTTGCCAAATGTGAACCATTCTCGGTATGATACTAAAAGATATTCAGAAGATTTATCAATATGACGTTAAACGCATAGCTTACCCACGTATCAAATCGAGTTGATAATACGTATCTGATATTCTCAAACATACTATGTGAATAGCTTTTCAGGCAGTAAGTGAAGCGACAATTGCATTATCAGCTGAAAATTTATCGAATATTTTGAAAATATCAACAATCCGTGTGGAAATATGTTCTTCTGAGCGTCTGAAGTTTTCGTGTGTTTGATGATTTGATTGACATTTTCCTATCGTCGTATCTTCTTGAAGTCGAAAATGCGTTCATAATGCAAAAGACCATGCTCACATTATAGAAACAGAAATGGATGTTGCCCTAAATTAATTCAAAGTACATATATATCCCCGTGGATATGTGTGTAAGCATATATATTCATCTACACGTACAATAAACACTTGATAGGTAGGAGACCTGTAGACGTTCCTGACTGGAAGTGATCCTGGTCGGGGAGTGTCTGTGAATTATGCCCGTGGCTAATGCCTGCTATTCCGCGTCAGCAAATCGGTCCTAAATTATGCAACTGTGAAGGGTGAGGCAGTACACAAGATTTATGGACCTGTGATTGAACGCAATAGGATTGGCCAGCTGTTATATACTCGACTTTACCCGTTATATTGGGTACTAAACGATCTCTCAAGTCGTGCAATCGCGAGGGGAAAAATTATTGAAATAATCGTTTATAAATTTCATTACGTGGTTTATTATTCATGAAGATGCAAGTACAATCAACGTTCATAAATTCGGGAATTGAAATGGAAGTTCTTTACAGAATCGATCAAAACATCTCCATAACTTGATGTGCATGAACGTAGCTTTATAGTTTTGAAATCTCATTTCGATGAAAAACATGTGGAAGTATTTGTTAACGTTTATAAATTAAAACTCACTCCTCAAATGATCTTTCTATCAAATCATTCTCACATGACTCTCAACAAAAACAGTTGAATATTCAAACATTCATCCGAGTGAAGAGAATACTGTTCAATTCTTGTTGATTTTTCATATAATGTATATTAATTTCTCACATTGATTGCATACGAATTGTATATAAACTACAAAATAATTCTCCCAGAATTAACGATACGTTAAAATAATGAAGAAATTGTATAATTTTCTTTTTTCTCTTTTCGGAATTGTAGCTGATCAATTAATTATTCACCATTGTACTCAACGACGTGTGTCGAACGCGTTCGTAATTGCATGTTTACATATTCACTCTCACACGTTAAGTAAATGAAAACGTACAACAAACATTTCCATTTATTTACACACAATCATTGATACTTGGAATTTTTCAGAATAATTTCTTATCACTTTCACAGTGAAATGATGTATCGAAACACCGTAAACAAATGCGCTTTGAACAGAAACACACTTAATTAAGAGAAATAGGAGATCTGAAAGTGGAGCAAAGATGGGTAAATAAGTGCTGAAAAAATGAAGTATTTGGGAGGATAAATGTGTTGTTTCTGTCACAGATTAATGGAATGAATCATGAAATAAAGGATTGCGTAACAACAAAAAAGTTTTATTATTACACAGGTCTACAATGATTTTGGTGCCGCTAAAACTAAAGCAGATTTTGAGTATATTCGATACCCTGACTCTGGGAATATACTTATTTTTTTAATGCTACGTGTAGTTTTCAAGAAATCGCAGGTGTAAAATAAAATGAAAATGCACGATTTTGAAACGTTTTATTCAATTATTCCACACTTTAAGAACATTTTATCAAATTATTCTTCAAATTATCTCAAAATATGAGTCATTCTCTTCCAAATGCGATTAGGTTTGTTCAAATATCTTTTTTTTTCTCTGAGATACGACAGTTTGAAAATTGTGTTATTTCACCTATTCACTAAATCCATGAACACACAAATTTCAAATTGTCGTGTCACAGTAAAAAAAAGATATTCGAGCAAACTCAACGGCATTCGGAAGGGGATGGATTATATTTTGAGGTGCATCTACTAGTTTCATGAGAAAAAATTACATTCTGACGTCACGTAATCTCAAATATGTCGAAAAACGGTGTTTTTCACACTTTGACGTTAAAATATCTCAAAAACCACACGTAATAATGCAATTTTGAAGCCAGATTCGGATTCAGCGCGCCAAAATACTTCGGAAAAGTATGATACAGTTGTTGCACCAAACAAAAAGTTCAATTTTGTAGGCCTGTGTTATTTGTTCAGTGGAATCTGTTTGCAAGGAATTTGGTATGCCTGTTTTATTTTATTTGTAGGATTTTATTGGTTGGAATACAATGTTTTTTATGTACAAAATGTCCACTATAAATATAATTCTGTATAAACGCCTGTTATATTTGTTGAATTGAGAATTAACTGGAATGAATATTCTTAATTTAACGAAGTATAACAATAGGCAGTGTTGTTAGTATAATGAAGATGGCTTCCTTCATCGAACCAATGATATATTTGAAGGTTTCAATCACTAAATTAAAACTCAATGCTATTTCACGTGAATTATCAATGGAATCGTATACAATATTTCAAATTATATAATTGCAAAAACAAGCTACATACTCACCAATGCAAGAAACATATTAAATCAAATATTCGCTCTATGAAAGTCGTTCGAAACCGAACGTAAATAGCGTAACATCGGTTCGGTTATTGGTATTTCATTAATTCAAAGTGGTAAAATTCAAGTGTAGGAACAATATCTCAGTATTATTATTTTCGTGAATTTTAGTCGTTTCACCATCGATTGTAGGTTATTCTAGAACAAAAATCAGCACGAAACCAATATCATCGTTCTCAAACGATCACACGTAATTAAAGTGAAATGAATAATTGATGTGATTTTTCATTCTTTAAATTTCAATTTAAATAGAAAATGTCTGTAAGGGAATTTATGATACTTCTCTAAAGGCTATATATCTTCATAAGTGGATATATCTTAAATTCCTTTCTTCTTCTTATCTACGCCAACGTTTACCAACGTCACACTTGACAATGGAGTAACTCCTTCCTGCCACCCTTCGTTTGAATCCCAACGCCCCAATTTCCTCTTACATACACGTATACGTTCTTTCATTGGTGTACAGAATATGAAACCAATATCAATCATCGACTCGAAACACATTCAAACCCTCTGACCTGTAATCATCAAATTCACTAAACTCCTAAGATACTGCACAATATTCTTATGGATTACAGGAAAAATGTTTTATGAGTATGTTATACAAATATTATTGGTATTTTGTTCCCTTGATGGCTTATGTTTCTGGATATTTATGAAATTTTTTATCAGACATTCTTTAAACGAGTATTCGAAAGAACACAACTAATTTCAATTCAATAACAAGCATAATGGATTCTACCGCAACAGAATTCACGAGGGTATATAATTGCATTGTAGTGCAATAAGAAGTTTTTTGGTGCAAACCAACATTTGTTTCTCAACTAGATGAATTCTCTTGGAATGTATTGATTTTTTCTTAATGTCTTGTGTTTTCATTTATTCCCTCTCGAGCTTGCTTGTGATTGAGGGAAAGGAATTGTTCAAATATTCACAATTGTTGACACAAATTATTTACCTTAGTTATCACGTAAAATCATCTCTCCCAATTCTTTGAATTTGAAGAATTTCTATCAAAAATATATTTGTATGTTTCTGCAGTGTTGATGGTAATACTTTGTACAGCCCAAAAGAACGAATCATTCCCAATGAATCCCCCACTTGGTTGACTTTCATCATCTCAATCATGAAAATCTATAAAATAATGATAAGAAAATGTTATATGCCTTACACAATTTCCAGATACGTAAAAGATTATATTGCAGTTGTTGCTTTCGAACCGTGCCTCATATTGCATTGCTCTGGAAAATAGAAAAACGTAAAGGAAATCGAATATATGAAACCTTCCAAGTATTGCTATTCTCGATTCATGCCAGTTGAGTTGAATCGACTCAATTCGTATCAAACGACTATTCTTGGTCCTTTGGAAACTTATATCTATCTATCTACCTACTTACTTACCTTGTCTAGTATATCAAGGTGTAGTTGACTATAAAGAACCAACTCTGGAAGCAAAAACCTTAGTTCGTAGGTATAAAGTTTTTATTTTCTTTTGCATGTCCGATACAAATGCACGACGGGTTTGAAAGGAAGAAATATAATAATCAATACTTTTGCACCATGTGTATCAAACGAACAATGAAAATATTCAAATTCTCGGTATAAAGATAAATGTAGAAGCGAATGAAAATAGTTTATACATCATATTCTTTGTTCGCAGCAAGTGTTCGAATATACTATCTTTAAAAAATCTCATACTGAAGATTGTAACGTTCATACGATTGCGAAAATTCTTTTCATTAAATTTGGTTGAGCTGAGTAATAAATTCCAACCAAAACTGTGATTGTCGCATTAAGCTATGCTTCATTTGTATAATGAAAGAATATTAAACTTTCCTAGAGATCATTAACTTCCTAATGAATAGAATGGTGATAATTTCTCAGAGTATTTTACTTGAAAAATATCATGAGTTTTTACTGAGAAGTAGAATCACGTTGAAGAAATATCTACGTTAATGGTCAATTATTATCATAAAATGATTTATCCTGTACTATAAAACCAATTCACAGCACATGAAACTGAATTCAGATTCTTGAAATTTTAAAGATCGAACGAATAGGTTCGATACTCATTCTCAAAATCTTCATAAATTACATCTCGTAACAATTACCGACTCCGATAAGACTAATATGATAAAGCTCTTATCGCGAGTGGACATAATTATACGATACACATTGTTTCCTGTAATAACCAAGACTAACGCGGTCGTCATAATGTTGTTGGAGATTGAAAGTGCTTTACAGAATCCTCTAGAACAGAACAGAACGGAATTTGCTTGAATTTCACTTGATATAATGTATCTTGCCTGTATTTACTCAATACAGGATTGTCGTCCGTCCCATCATTGGTATATGCGGGCTGGATCAATACAAGTATCATCGACCGCTTCGTTGTCCATTTAGAGATCTATGTACGAAACGCATGTAATTGTATATTCGAAATTGTGCACGTACAGTACAACACAAATTAACACAAAGAAGAGACACGGACCGTCGAATCGGCGATGAATCGAAACGACGACGGCTTCCGTCGTCAATGTGCACGATTCACGGATGATCGATCACGGCTCCTCTCTTGGTTGCTTCTCTCTTGCCGGCATGATTATTCATGGCCATTCAAGTGCAAACCCCAACGCGGCACAACTCAATTCGGTATAACTGAGTCCAGTAACCAGGGGGTGCAAATAGAGTCTTCCAGTGTAACTTAGAACAGAACGACATCTGACTAATTGATTGAAAACTCACTTCATCTTGTTCGATGATACTCAAAAAGATCCCTAGGTATACGTATATGAAATTCAATACCCTCCAGATTTAGTAGCAAACCTTATTTTCGAATTTTGAAATATTATTTGTAGAGGATACGAGACATCAGGGATACGAGATGAAAATAATATTTTTATGTTGAAGAAAGTTAGCGCTTGTACTTTAATTGAGCCTTTCTGCTTGATTTAATTTCAAAATTTAATATTGAATCAAATTACATAATGAAGATCTCCATCCCGTTCTTGTTGAAAATATATTTACATCAAATACTGTGGATAAAAATTTTCATCGGATTAAACATGAATCATTGATTTTGATTTTTTTATGTAATGGAATAGATTCTTATAAATTGAGAAGAAACAGAGAATGCAGAATTTTATCATTATAATCAATTGATATACAAGAACGTGGGAATCGAATTTTCACATTAATTGAATTTCATAGGTTGATGAAATCGAATCCAGTCATACTTTTGTATTATGGACATAAAATGAAAATTAAAAATGAAAACGAGTGAATTTTCCAATTTTCGAAGTATGAAAATGAACCGCGTGTGCTTTACGATAGCCGATGCCTGGTTATAACCCTCAAGCCTTGTAATTAATTCAATTTGATCGCATTCCCTGTTCGCTGAGTCGAGAGCTGAGGTCAATTTCTGTCGTTCGTTAGGCGCTCAAGTACAAAATGCTTGTACATTTTATCAACATCCGCTAATGAAATATCTTTCAATGGAGATAGAATTTTTGTGATTGGCAGTTCGCATGGATTTAATTATAACTTTATAGAAGTAATTCAGGCTGAATCTTCGATCTTGTTCATTCATTCCTACGATATCGATTGCGTTGGATGTTAATTTGAGAAAGATTTATGTCGAACAAGAATCAACCTTTTCGAAGAAATAAACGGTGTTCGAATTTTCAAAGTTATTGGATTGGAAAATTCCATTTTTCCACGAGTTGGTTACTGTTGTTGGTTCATTGATGGTTTTAACAAACTGGGAGAGCTTTCGTATCTCACGATTGCTGTGAAAATCGCGTGTGTTCTGTTATAAAACTATCAAAATGAATTTACAGATAAGATTTTGAACAAGTCAAACATTTTTATGTGCTTATAGTATACTTATTAACAGAGACAATTCTTGTAATATGAACTATTTTTTTGGTTTCAGGTACGTATTTTACAGTGGATCGTTACGTTGAAAACAACACTCGTGAGTAAAAATTTTTTCTCGGAATACTTGCTTTGATCTTAGAAGTTGTCTACGGTTGACTACAAAACAAGTAAGGGAAGAAGAGTACACTTATTACATGAATAATTATTTTAATTTTCTTGGATTAGCCTCAATTCATTTTCAGAAAAAAATGCCTCAAAAATCATATAATAAAACTTTTGAAGCATTCAATAATTAATCTCGATTCAATTAATAAAACAAACATCTCAATGTAATTGTAGATTGTCTATTAATTTATATCTGAATCTGTATTTGATACATCGAAATGAAGATTCAATTGTGTACATTTATTGAATTGAAGTGAATGGATGTTGAACCGATCTTTCATTTAATGAAAACCAAAGCAGTTTAGAACAAACTTTTGTTACTCCGTAACGTATGTCTAGTCCAGAATATGTCGTAATAACTCGTTTCTTGTTCTTCAACCTACTCGTTGTTGAATTGTATTTCATGTCGTCTCACAGAACTTCTACAGCCATTAGAAGAAACTGACTGCACAAGCTATGGGTAGAATGACATCATTCTCTTATAAATTCAAATGAAGATGAATTAGCGGGCGTGTAATAAAGAAAAAAAAGTAACCTTGGTTGAGCAAGTTGTAGGACATACACACGCACTATTTGATGAGAGATCATCAACCTCTGGCATCACTGATAGGGTCATTGAATGAAACAATAACCTCAATAAGTGACGTGATGAAAAAAACACAATGATCAATTTTGACTGGACATATGGAGAGGAATTTTCACTATGCGTTGGAAATGAATTTGTATGGTATATATAATCTTTTCATTTATACATACAAAGTATTGCACTATAATCGGCATTTATGCGTAAGAGACGTGGAATCTTGAAGTAATATAACTTTCTGTAAATCTCGAATTATGAGGATATTTCCAGAACGATAAACTCTTTTGCAATAAGGAGTACAGTTAAAAAAAACCATTCAACTTGAACCGAATGAATATATAATCAACGTTAATCCTCTTAATATATTCGCAATGCATCTTATGAATTGAAATTTATTCAAATTTCATTCACACGAAAAGTTGTATTTTGCAAATGGGAAACGCACTGTTCTTTTTACCCATGAACATTCTCCTTGAATCTTATCAAAGAGAAAAAAATTCAAAAAATTACAAGGAGATAAAAGAAATTCTTTTGATTCCCTTCGAGAAATACTTTCATCAGGACATCTGTGTAAACATGAAAGTAATTCGATTTTCGAGGCCCTTGTTGACTCTTCTGTTTGCGTGACACATGTACACACAGGCGCAAAACGCAAGGAACAATGAGAAAGCAGAGACATCTGGAAAAGAGTCACGTTGAAGTTCTCGTGTAAAGAAAAGACAATTTGATATCTGGTGTTTGAATAACACCAGAGGAAATCCTTTACTACCCTGATCATTTGAGAACCATCCATTACCTTCTTCGTAAAAGTGAATCATTAAAATGTATCATAGAAATGTAAGTTTTAATGAAATGCATTATTTTATGAAATAAATATATATACTATTTTTTTTTAATACAAATTATTTTACAAATATTTGTAATTAATTTGAAGATTAAATATGAACAGGAATGAGGGGAAACAAATGATACCCACATACCTTTCTTATACTCAAACAACAATCGTTAATTAAATCACAACTTCAATGATATTCGCGGATGAAGGCATCTCATCTCTCAGTGTAAAAGAAACACATAAAAGAAACAGCATTCAAAATCAAATTAGCACATTAAATCAAATTTCAAATACTGCTCACGTTTTGCTCTATCTTCTGACTCGACTTACCGACGTCAAATGCTGAGGCAATAGCTTGCACGAATGAATATTGAAAAGACTTGGAAAAGAGAAAGATGTGATCCGAATTCAAATGTTAGGTGAACAATTGACATAGTTTTCTCATCCTCCCTGATTCACTTGTCGATCTGTTTGTCTATTGTCTGTATTCTTTAAAACTGTACATAGGTTGAAAAGATATCTTTGGTTACTGAACCTAAGTTTCTTCTTGTGTGATAAGTACGGCTAAGTTGAATTGGATCAAGCGAAATCAATCAGAAAAGGGTACAGTGTAAGGCGAGAAACGGAAAAGCGGTGAATCGAATTGCTTCCTTCCTCCCTTTCTTCCTTTCTGGCTTCCGGGCTTCCTTCCTTCTTCACGTTCCTCCACATAGGGCAAAAGATGTCTACGTGTAAGACAAACTGCATTGCAACAAAACAAAGAAAAAATACTTTATATAACAATTTAGAAGTGATTCTAATGGAACGTTAGTCACAATGTGTTTTTAACTTTAGTTCGTTCTTATAAAGCGACGTAAATGACGTGAAACTCAGATTTATCCATGCCCAACTACTTCAGTAGAATATCTTCATTCAAACCCACTAATTAGGAAATACTTTCGCGATCCTACGGAAATTCAGGATTTTCAAGGATCAGGGTGCTCCTTAATTAAGCTATAACAATGATGTACGAGAACCTCTTCCCTCTTATTTCTTCCTTCTTTTTTTTTTTGAACAAACACCAAGATATCTCATTATAATTATCACACTTTATATTCATCAATTCAATTTTTGAATCCATATATGGTTTTCCATACAATTTCAAATTCCTATTTGTTATTTCAATTGCTCATATCTACATAGAATATCTGGAATATTTGAAGGAAAAAGATTGTAAATCACTCCTCACTCATTTCATCATGATAAAAGTTGTAGTTCATTTGCATACTCATTCATCGAAGTAATCATTTTGTCAATAATCTTTTTTTTCTTCGGAACTTGGATTACCATTGATGTTGCGTTACGCATAAAAATGAAAAACAGTTTCTTACGGTGGAGCTATTCAAATTTTGCTTCGCACATAAAGAGCAAACTCAATATGTGAAAAATAATGAAAAGCACATAATCATCGATTTAAAAAACTCCAATTAAAACTCTTGGATCTTCACGTTCTTAGAAAAACAACAGAATATGGATGGAAAATAAAGCGAATGCTCTTTTTCCTCCGCTTATCAAAGCTTTGAAATTCTCAATTATCTGGCGTGTAAAGTATTTTTAGATTATGTAGTGCAAAAAACTCATATTATAATATTATCGTGGGTGAGAAAACTGAACGGCGTGACCCCAACTAATCGATCAACGACCTAACGCAAACTTCTCGAGTGGTGGCTAAAGGTCCTCTGCACCTAACCCCTCAAACGATAAAACAAGTTGAGGCTTGACTAGAATCGAGTTTAAATTGAGCGGATATGACTTTCTTGGTTACCCTATCTGTCCTTACGCTGGTATCGCGATCGCTATTAACAGCGATAGTTGATTTCTGGAAGTAAAAAATGATAATCACAAATCAAGAAGTCTCACCGACTCTTACTAAAAGATAAAAAGGAAGGTTGTAGTGATTGAAAATCAACGCAATTCCAATGCAAAAACTCAAATCACTATATCAGAGCAAGATCGAAGAAGAACAAGCTGCGGAAAATCACTAAACCCTCGTCAGGATCTGATGCACTCGATGATTTGGAAGTACGGTAAATAATAATATACTTGTTAGATAAATCTAAATAGTACTGAACTTTCAGCAATGTTTCATGGAATTCCAAGATTACAGAAATTTTGCTTCACATTACTCAGTGTTCTTCAGTCGTTATTATGTAAGACAATATTCATGATCAAATTCGCTGTGTGTCACTCAATTACTCAATGTTTAGGATAAATTTATGTTATTGTATTATATAATAATGATTGAAGAACAGTGAGTAATGTGAAACAAAATTTCAGTAATGTTTTTTGAAATTCCATGAAACATCACTGAGAGTACAGTAATATCCAGATTTATCGATCAAATATAATACTATTTACCGAACCTCCAGATTGCTCTTCTCTCACACGGAGGAAAACGCAGTTCGGAAATACAGTAATCTTCGATAGGAAATTGGAGAACATTTCTTAAAATCTGAATGTATTTCTCATATTCGTAATGAAGATGAAGCGGTTCACATTTTTGTTGAATTTTATTTAAAAAGGAATGAGAATTTATCAATACCTCACAAAACCATGCGAGTAACGAAAAAATATTGGAAATGATAACCTCATATGGATATCCAACATGCATTCGTTGTGGATATTCAATTACAATATTCAGCAAAAGACAAAATGATATGTATTTTTGACATTTAAATGAGATTCAGACGGAATTTGGAAACCATAGAAATAACAAACGTGATGTTATGAATTACCGCATGTCAAAGGGTTATATTGATTATTATTCATAAGAAAACGGGCAGAGGCGTTGATTAATTAGGGGAGAATTAAGCCACCTGTATAACATACATAAGTAGTACGGAAAATAAAAAGCAATAGATTTTTCTCATCCCTGGTATGAACAGAACACTATTAGGTCCCATTGAGACGGCAATATTCGAAAACAGCTTCAGTCGAGGTTATTTTGGTGATCGATTCTCATCTAAATTTCGAAACGTTCTCATTGGAACAAAATTCACAATTCTAAATGAAAAAAAATCCATTCCGTTATGAATCGAACTTGGATCCTTGGGATCACGCAGTCAACTTCAGCACCACCCTGCTATGAATCTGTATAAAGGATATCTCCATATTCGGTCGAGGAATGGACGTATTCTGGTGAAAAAAGATGATACCTCAAATGTTATTGTCATCTCATCTAACAGGGACTTTGATCAACTTAGGTGAATCCCGATTCGACCCTCAAACTCTCACTCTAATCAAGTTTTTCGTTCGTTAAAAATGTGTCATGTTAATGCACAATCACTTTTGGCTCATTTCGATGAATTCTCTGATTTTTTCTGCACTAAGAATCCGAATGAGTACGATGTTATTGCGGTATCTGAGACCTGGTTTCCCTGGCGAAAAAACGGCGTGCACATAAAGTTCAAACAGCGTACCAATAACGTGATTCTGGCTAATATACGTTCAATGCACGCTTACTTCAATATAAGCGTGAGTACAGCGTGCATGAACGCTTTTCTTCACGCTCGATCCACGCTCAACTGCGCCAATTGACTCTCAATACACTCTCATGTGACGGTAATAACACTCCTATGCGACGCTCCAAATGCACGCTTTATTTTCACCAGGGTGAGGAGTGACATGGATGACTCATTCTGCTCATTCTGAGTACGATGCTACTTGTCCACAACCCGAATATCTATTCGTCCAGGTTTCCAGCACGTGTATGCGCAATGTACTCATTGGTGTAGTTTACAGACCTCCGAAAATAGGATTTGCTAATTTGGAAACGGTGATCTCTACACTGAGTACTGACTATCACGACAAAATCATTATGGGTGACTGGAACACCGACTTGCGCCGTTCATCTCCTGATAGTACTTATCTCCGTAAAATACGCTCCAGTCTGAATCTGGCCATTGTCCCCCACGGCCCCACTCATCACACGTCCATCTCTTCTACCTTGCTTGACTTATGTGTAGTGGACGACCTCTCCAAAGTGATTGACCATGAACAAAAGGAAATGCCTTTTCTATCTCGGCATGACATGATCTCAATTGAATACTCTTTCAATCTACCCATGAGTCAACAGCAGATCGTCACTGTGCGTGATTACTCGCGTATCAATGGGTAAGATATTGATATACATACCATCGATTTTGCTGAACATCGGGAACTCGGGTATTACAAATATTGCTGAGTGTGTTGGGGTTTTCCATGATTATCTCACTGATCTATACAATAGTGAAGTACCGCTCAGAAGGTTCACTCCCAGACGTCCTCTTTCTCCCTGGATAACTTAGAAGATTCGTAATCTCATTCGTGACAGTAACACTGCGAGGAGGACATATCTCCGCACGAGAAATCCTGA
Source organism: Gonatopus flavifemur (assembly GCA_018340375.1). NCBI lineage: Eukaryota > Metazoa > Arthropoda > Insecta > Hymenoptera > Dryinidae > Gonatopus > Gonatopus flavifemur. The sequence goes on from JAFFJZ010000007.1 coordinate 22,828,417, forward strand.
ATGTCATCTACTCTTCACACGACTAAGGAACAATGTTGTTACTTCTCTCAGGAATGCGAAGCGTCAATATTATAACGACAGATTGATGGGTACTCCCGACTCACGCACACTTTGGAGAGAACTTCGTACCCTGAGAATAATTAAATCTAATAGTAATCATCCGCCCGCGGATAAATTTTGTGTGAACGAGCTTAGTTTACACTTCTCTGCTGGCTTTCATCCGGCCTGTCCTCCACCGCCCATTCTCGACCAAAGTCTCGGCTACAGTGATAACCTTTTCTTTTTCCCTCACTTGACTCCTCATGATCTGCTACATTTCTATCACTTTTCTAACTCAAATACTATTCCTCCAGATGGGCTTCCTGGTCGATTCCTTAACCTGATCGCTCCGTCCATTTTTCCATTCTCACTGACTTTATTCAATTCCTCTCTTATGCTATCTCTCTTTCCTATGGCGTGGAAACGTTCCTTCATTACACCTATACCTAAAACAAGATCTTCACAAACTCCACGTGATTTTCGCCCTATCTCCATTCTCTGTGAGTCATCTAAAATACTTGAAAAGATCGTCCATCACTTATTGTGTGATTTTTTGACCAAGAATTCTCTACTTGACCAATATCAGTGTGGATTCATCAAACACCGCTCCACCCAAACTGCTCTTTCAAAATTGACTGATGATGTTCGTGAAGCGATTGATAAGCGCATGATCACTCTTTTGGTGGGGTTTGACTTCTCAAGAGCTTTTGATACCGTTAACCACTCTTTGCTTATACAAAAACTCGCTTCTTTCAATATATCTACCCCCGTGCTGAAGTGGTTTTGGTCCTATCTATCTGGTCGCACGTAAGCAGTTGGAAGCTCTAAAGGTTGCTCCGAATGGACTCCAGTTACCTCAGGTGTTCCCCAAGGCTCTCGCCTGGGCCCTCTCTTATTCGCACTGTATGTTACCGACATAAATTCGATTATTCACCATTGTAAACTCTTTAAATTCGCTGATGACTTTTATATTTATCTGCATACTTCTCCTTTTCTCATAGACGAATGTATCACGAAATTGAATGACGATATACAGAGAATTGCCAGTTGGTGCTCCACCAATTACCTAATTCTAAACCCCTTAAAAACCAATTGCATGATCCTTGGTTCTTCACGTTACGTCAACGATATTTCTCTTCGCTCCTTACCGGACATCATACTTCAGGGCACCCCTATAAATCTTGTCTCTTCGCTTAAATCGCTTGGGATTATTCTGACACCTTCTGTTAATTGGATTGAGCAAGTAACTTCTGTCTGTAGGAAAGTCTCGTGCGCACTCTACCAATTGCGACTTAATGGCAACGCACTCTCTATCCAGATGAGAACTAAACTGATTTCAACGCTAGTTATGCCCTATTTTGATTATTGTTGCTTAGTTCTCACTGATCTCTCCGAAGTAGACAGTATACGTCTGCAGCGTAAACTGAATGCCTGCGTGCGGTTTATTTTCAATCTCAAGAAAGATGTTCACATCTCTCCTTTCTTCACGTGCCTCGGCTGGCTCAAACTTTCTGAACGACGGAAATTTTTCCTGGGGTCGTACTTGCATCAACTATTTGCTCTCAAGGATCCTCCTTGTCTTTACGATCGTTTTAATTTTGGTACCTCTGATGCAATTCGTTGCACTAGATCGAATAGGGGGCCCCTTACAATACCACTGCATCGTACTACCACATATCAAAAATCTTTTTTGATAACAGGTAGTAAACTCTGGAACACGATCCCAGATAACATCAAGTGTAGCTCTTCCCCTAACGTCTTCAAAAAGAGGTATTATGACTTCTTGCTCACCTCCACCCTTTCTCACTCATAGATATATACTCCTTTTCAAGTAGGTTCATCGTGGTTCATCTTACGCTTTTCTTGCCTCCATCTTCATTCTGCGCATTTATAACTATTGTATCTCTATCTTATATCTGTATTTTCATTTCTCACACCTTTGTAATCTCATCTTCACTCTCATTCTCATTTCATCTTTATTTTTAAGTTCATTCATTGTGCCTTTTTTGCTTTTCGGGCTGTGGGTTTAATGCTGTAATCATATAAGTATTTTTGTATATAATATCTTTGTTATTGTTCATACTCCTTTGTATCTCAATTGTTCCACAGGATTTTCATCTATCTATCTATCTAAATGTAATCGCCCTTTCATATTTATATGAACTTCATCCTGATTAAAACACCTACTGAACCTCGCCAAATCTAATTGCGATTGAACAACGTTTATGGTTACGGCATTTTATTACAAACAAATATTTCGCTCTGTTCATGAAGTTGCATCCATTGATTCCTCTAATTCCGTCAGAAAAAGATAACATCATGCTTTTTCCACTGATCATCATTTAAGCTTAAAGGTACAATTACACGAGTGCATTTGTTGCATGCAATGGCGTCAGGAGAAGGAGAACTGAAGTGTTTTCTCTAGAAGACTTCTTTTTCCATCTAAAACTATCGCATGCGACAAACGCACGGATTTGATTATGCTTCAATGCATTCCATTGCGCTGCAACTGATGAAATAACATTTGTGTTGAATCATTCGATTTTTAGATTCAATTGAGTAATAACCATTCAAGAAGACACAAAAAACTACATTTTATGTGTACAAAGAGAGTAAAATATGGGCTTTCAATAGAATTCCGCGTACTGAAATTTATGTGTGGGTCTGAGGAACCTACCCATTAGCACAATGTAAAAAATAATTGGAATTTTCCCGTGTACATCAACCGGAAAATTCCAATCACTGATTAGGAGATCAATTTCTGATACATTTATATGAAATTTCCCATACATTCATCAGAAAATTCCAAACTTTATGGGATTTTTCCCAACATTTCACAGTAAATTTCCGGACAAGTTGGGAAAATTCTTAACGTATGTATGTGTTAATTACTTCACATAAATATATAGGAATTTTCCGATCAAATTTTGTACAGTGTAAAAAAGTATTATTATTTTGAATTAATTGATGATTATTCAAGGTTCATTTTATATATATAAGGACGGTGACGTTCATACAGATCCGTAGCAGAGTGGCGCTGGAGTTGACTCCGTGATCTCAAGAATCCAAGTTCGATTCATGACGAACTGATTTTTTTTTCATTTAGAATTGTGAATTTTGTTCCGATGGAAACATTTCGAAATTTAAATGAGAATCGATCACCAAAATAACCTCGACTGAAGCTGTTTTCGAATATTGCTGTCTCAATGGGAGCTAATAGTGTTCTGTTCATACCAGGGATGGGAAAAATCTATTGCTTTTTATTTTCCGTACTACTTATGTATGTTATACAGGTGGCTTAATTCTCCCCTAATTAATCAACGCCTCTGCCCGTTTTCTTATGAATAATAATCAATATAACCCTTTGACATGCGGTAATTCATAACATGACGTTTGTTATTTCCATGGTTTCCAAATTCCGTTTGAATCTCATTTATATGTCAAAAATACATATCATTTTGTCTTTTGCTGAATATTGTAATTGAATATCCACAACGAATGCATGTTGGATATCCATATGAGGTTATCATTTCCAATATTTTTTCGATACTCGCGAAACATCTATTCGATGTTCAAATGATACTCGTAACACACATGGGAGATGGAAAAAAATATGAACTTTCCAGGAGTCGCGCAGGAAATTTTACAAAGTGAATGATGAAATTTAGAAATTTTGTTAGTCGCACATGGAATTTCACAAAGCGGATGACGGAATTTCAAAATTCCATTAATCATTTTGTAAAATTCCATGCGCGACTTTTGGAAAGTTCATATTTTTTTCTGATGAAGATGAATCTTCATTCTTTTTCAAATGAAATTCAACAAAAATGTGCACCGTTTTATCTTTATTACGAACTTGTTAAGTGTACAACTTTGCTTCCGCCGTTTTTTCCTCAAATTTGAGGCTTTATTCTCAAAAAGTAAATACGTACTTATGATTCAAAGTACTGGCCGTCGCTAGCCACTACTTTTTCCCATCTTTTCGGCAATTTTCGGATCTCATCTCGGAAAAACAATGCATCTTTTGAGGCGATCCACGAATCGATCCATTCTTCAACTTCTTCATAAGAATGAAAATGCTGATCACTCAGCTCGTGTGCCATCGATCGAAATAAATGGTAGTCGGAAGGAACAATGTTTGGAGAGTACGGTGGATGAGGTGAGACTTCCTATTTTAGTGTTTCCAAATATGTCTTGACCGGTATTGAGACATGTGACCAAGTATTATCATGTTGGAGGATAACTTTATCGTGTCTTTCGTGGTACTATGGCCGTTTCTCCTTCAATCCTCGACTCAAACGCATCGACTGCGTTCGATATCGATCCCCTGGAACGGTTCCACTCGGCTTTGATAGCTCATATTTACACGACACCGAGCTGGTCCCACCAAATGCAGAGCATAACTTTTTCACCATGAATATTTGGTTCAGCAGTCGCCATGGGGACATGTCCGGGCATTCCCCAAGATTTTCCGCGCTTGGGATTATCGTAGTGGACCCATTTTTCGTCGCCGGTCACAATGCGGTGTAAAAACCCCTTTCGATTCTGTCTTTGAAGCAGCTGTTCGCAAGCAAAGAAACGTCGTTCACCATCTCTCGGCTTCAATTCGTACGGAATCCAATTCCCATGGCTCTGAGGCATTTCGAAATGGTTTGTTGAGTCACTCCCAATGATCCTGCCAATTCTTCTTGAGTTTGGTACGAGTCTTCATCAAGTAATGCCTCCAATTCGGAATCTTCAGGAATTTCCTCTCTGCCACCGCCATGTTGGTCCTCGACATTGAAATCACCCTTCTTGGAACGTTGAAACCATTCACGAAACGTTCTTTCACTCAAAGCAGCCTCACCGTGAGTACTTGAGAGCATTCGATGAGTCTCAGCTGTGGTTTTCTTCAAATGAAAGCAGAAAATCAGAACTTCCCGCAAATGACGAGAATTCGGCTCAAAGACTGACATCTTCGATCGAGTAAAAATTCATGATGTGATAAAAAATTCACTAATATAAAGATGTTGTTATGTTGACACATGTCCAACCTTCCTGTGAGACATTCATAACCTAACCTATGTCGACCGCCACCTACCCACGCAACCATGTATTGTAAACGGCAGCAGCAAAATTGTACACCTAATAAATATTCTGCAATTTTCTATTAAAGATTACTATATTTCCGAACTCCATTTTTCTCCGCGCAGTGTGATTCTATTAATTCTCAACCACATTCAATCAATTTCTGATAAAACATTGTGAATCTAATTAGTATTTTATCATTTAGGTGATAATAAAATTTGACTTATTTTTCGCTCATATTACATTTCAGAGTATAATATCGTTGTACACCATTTCACTTGTTTTTATTCCTCAATATATTTACCAACAGTTTCATCTCCATTTCATACATCCCAGAACAATTCCTCTTCCTTATTTGTTTTTGAAATTTTCTTCATTACTGTTTTCATCTTTTTTTACACAGAAACTTATAAGATTCTTCGCACAAAAACGTAATTTCAATACGAATCATCAAGTTCATCGCTTTCATTTCAATATATTTCGTTCGCGCTTCAGTCTTATCGTATCTTCTCATTTTTTGTTTGGTCAGGTATTGCCGCTGTACAAGAAAAAAAAGTAATTTCTCCGATCCTTGTTGCTGAAGAGGGAATTTTCACAACCTCGTTCCGAGAAGTTCTCACGTCGGGTATGAGTAAAAACAAAGACACAAAAGGTCGTTGTGGCGAAGAAAATCGGGGAATAGTTCTTTTTATGGAAATTCTCATCGCGGAATATCATCTTTTTTTCTTCTTTCTCTTCTGTTTGTTCTCTCTTTCTCTCTCTCTCTCTCTCTCTCTCTCTCTCTCTCCCTCTCTCTCCCTCTAGATGAAACACGTTTTTCACATCTTCGAGACTTTCATTATTCTAAAAATGAAGCCATGAATATTCCTCGCAACACCTTTTTCACGATTTTTTTTTTTAATGGAAACTTCATTTGTTAAGAGTAATTTTATTAAGTAAACTATGGAAATTTTTCAGAATTCTTGTGATTCTCATGATTTGACGTGGACTGATTATTTTCAATGTTCATCGGAGTGAAACAGTGAACAGGATAATTTTACCAGGGTTCAGAATTATTTTTTGAACATAAAATTTCACCGTGGATCTCTTTTATCAACCGTTTTTCTATTACAAATCAAAAAGAAATCCACATGTAATGTAGAAAATTGATATTCTTCGGTTCTCACAATGCTACACAGTTAATGAAAGCATCACGAAGAGTTTTAACGCCTGAGTACAGCAACCAATGATACATGAATAAGATGATCACATTTGTATATATTGGACGAAAAATGAACTGCGAACCCCTGAACGATGGCAACCCAATACGCTTGACAGGAACGGACAATTTGATTCGAAATGAGGATGATCCGTCATTCACGAGGATGAATTGTTTACTCGTAAGGAGAGGAAAAGGAATGCATGAAATATATAACATGAAGATAACGGTATCAGTAAGTGAGTGCACTCTTCCAAGTTGATGTTTCATCAAATATCCAGGAATTTACAGGAAATCCTGTTGTATCTACCATATCCTTCACGCTGAATTCATTTTGTCAGATTCAATGAAGTACCCATAGCTTGCTTATATATTTAAGACTGAATCAACAATGGATAATATCGTACATTCAACGAGATTCGTGTATGCTCTTCGTAAATTGTAATTCTTTGTGTATTATAGTGAAACAAAAGCGTTTTTCATTTATATAGAAAAAATAATCAAAAATTTCTCGATGTGTTACGTTTTGAATTAAAAATTGAAACATGGCATCCAAACGTTGGTTTCCAAATTTTTCCTAATTGAAAGAACTTTACATACACGAATTTCCTCACAAACGCCAATAGAACAGAATGAGAGAAATGGAGTCACATTTGCGGTTGACCGTGAAATCTCGGGCAGTACTACTGTGGTAACAATTGAATGTCGCGATGCATTGAAAATACAGTGTACAGAACAGTAACATTCATCCCTATAATCAAGTACTGTAATTAAATATTCATGAAAGATGACCAAATAAAGAGACTTAGTATGTTCATGTTCGAACAATTGAAGACTAGGTTATTCAATTGTACTCTTTTACAATATTATTTATATTTAAGGTAGATTACTCCATTTATGAACGCGATCCCTTTAATGAACACATTTGGGGGTTGATTTATAGTTCTTTTCATTTAGTGCTTCAATCTCATCTAAGCATGACTGACTAAACATTAAGTGAACCACACCCAGAAAAATGATATACCTGGATTTATTTGATTCAACGAAAATTTGTTTGAATGAACTAAAATTTATTTGACTCAACTACAATGTCTATTTATATATGAACCTACTAGAGTTTTAGTTGGATCAAATAAACAATTTATTTTATCCGAATAAATTTTTATTCATTTCAAATAAAATTTACTCGAATCAAATAAAATTTTATTGGATACAATTGAATCTCTAGTAGGTTCATATTCAAGTAAACCATTTCTCTGGGTGCACTGGTATGTAAATAAATCCAGAATAATATGTCATAGAGAAAATATAATAAATAAACGATTGTTCGCTAATGGGGGCTAAGGAGTTCACAAATGGGGGCGTTTACCTTACGAGTTATTCATCCAGTCAAATCAAATCAAATTATTTGTCAATGTACCGTTCGACATCTTGGTGCATTATAGATTTCGCATTCGATTGCATCGTAATATTCGTTCTGGAAAATACAGCGCTCACGCACGTCATATCTTCTTCTAAATCGGACGAATAGCTCTAGCTACCTTAACCTTTTACATTCGAGATAGTTTTTGTATATTCTTTACATGCAAGCAATCTAATGAATTGAGTATTTCCATGTAGGAGGAGAACGGAAGTCCGAAAGGGTTTCCAACCATCCTCCTGCTTCCATCGAACATCATTGCGGTTCATTATAACCTTTTATATACCCAAAGGGAAGGAAACAAGAGAAGATATAGTTGACATGAAGAAATAATAACGAATGTAGATCGATTCAAAAAAAACAAAATGATTATCGCACAACGATGTGTGAACACGATAGACAATGTTTTTTTCTTTTGTTTTTTCCACGAGTTCAAGTTTTATTTGTGTGTTTGAACAATTTTGTCAAGGTTCTTAGAATATTTTCCTCTTAAGAGGCAATACATTTTTCACAATTTGTTGAGAATAATTGAATAAAAATGTGGGGTGGGGGGGGGGAATATATATTTTTTTTTAAATTCGCGTTATTGAATCTAACTGGGTTATCATAAAAAAGCAACTCAAATATTCAACAAATATGGAATCCAATTTACGCAAATAAAACCTACATCGAGAGAAAAACGGAGCCAGATTTGAGAACAGTGACTATATTATTATTATCACAGCTATTTTCGAAAACTACTTTAATAATAATGTAACTATTGTGACTACAAACATGGATCTAGTCTGAAATTCAGCTCCGAATTACCCTCAGTGCACTGAGAAAAATATTTAATTGGATACAAGAATTGATTACTTGTGGCTAATAAACTATTTATATTTAGAAGACCAATGTTTTTCGGAGCAAGCACTCCATTATCCGACTTGATTAGATATTCCATCAATCCCAAAGAATATGCCATGGAAAGAGGACAAATAAACTATTTATTGGGTTAGAAGACATTTTTATTTTTTTTTTCATTTTGGTGAATAATCCCATATTATGTTGAGGGATATGAAATGCAATGATCACCATGCCTATGGGGATGGTTACCATTTATATAGACATAAATACTCCCACTACTATTTTTGCATACTAATAGTTGCATTCCTTTTCTCTCTGTGTACCTTTTATCGAATTTTACGCTCTTATTATCTCGAATAATCATCACACTGTGTAAGAAATATTAGAACAACGATACATGATACATAAAGAAATGAACAACGCTTGTGTGTTTCCTCAACGACAGACAGTACAGGTCTCCTAAAAGTCTCTCCAGGGAAATCATGTTATAATTACAACGTAACGCTGATTCTCCAGAAAATTATGGAACTTTGTCATGAGCTATTTTTCTTGCGTGTAACATCAATTGCTGATGATTATAAAGAATTGCATATTATCGTTTACAAAGTAATAAAGAGACATTGCTGCAAACCTTATGATGGAAGAATTGTGTTTTTGTTCGAATTGATAATAATAGTATTCATTAGATGTAGGTAAAACTTATTTTTAGTACATAAAGCTGATAACACAATTATTATTCTTGTAAAAACATTAATGTATATTTGAGAATATTGAAAGATAAATAAAATACCGAAATCAAATTTTGATGACGAGGTCTTATTGTAATTTAGAATTATTTCTGAGTGAAACAACCAAGTCATTGATCAGACATGTCATTCCTCTCAATTTGAAAATTTGATCGAGATATTTATTCATATCACTTCTTTATTCACACTCCCTAGCCATTGAGCTCATGTGAGCACATACATTACATTAATATCTTCAATTATTCGCATCTATGTTCACCATTGATTTTGAAATATTTTTGTGGGAAGCGATTGAACATGCGAAAGACAGTTTTTCACGACAGCACAACTACTTTCATACGTACGGTTATTTGATGTATTGGAAGCTTAGAATCACGATTTGGTTACACCATTTGTTTTGGATAAACTAAATTCTATGTTTTTTCATATTTGCCCTCTTAATCAAAACTTTTTCATAGCAACATAGCAAGGGAATTTTCTGTTACACATTAGTCTGTCGCAATTTTTGTATTTAAATTGTAAAAGAAATGACCCACAAGGACGTGACAAGATGAAATATGGAAGAATCAGTTTATTAAAAATGAGCTCAAGCGTTGTAAAGAGTAAAGTTTCACCATATTCTTCAACAATCCATTTCACTCGCCATCCTTAATTAATCATATCTCAAAAAAATGAAACCACTATTATTCCTGTGAATATTTAATCCAGAGGTATTCAATGTCGTACAATCATCATAATATTCATATTCATGAGAATTAAATGGGATAAGACGAATCACAAATCCTTCTGTGTTCTTTTCACCTCTCATGCACCTATTCAATGTAAATACTTCCAGAAACATGGAAACCCCAAAGTGACAGGAACGATGTCTGTACACAAGTACTACAAGAAAAAGGAAGCTTTTTAGATACTTCAAGAGTCGGAAAGATTCTTCAAGATGGAGTTTTAATAGCAGTAGTATTTCCCCACTCGAGATCCTGCTTTACTTGCATTGCTTGCCAACTGAGGAACAAGAGACTGTTCATCTTTTTCGTCCCCCCAAAGTTTCGCAGACTGTTTGTTGGCTCCAATTTGCCTTCCTCCAACAATATCTGAAAACAAATGAAGAAAAAACAAACTGAGTTAATGGTATGAATATGTGTCGAAGCTTAATTGACACCAAGGATTCTCTTAACGCTCAAAAAAGAATGATTTGTTATTCCAATGCATATAATTCTTTTGCTGAGAAGTTTTTCGCTTAGTCAGCAAATATCTTTTCGAATTGGTGATTTGTCATTGTTCATCTAACTGAATCGGTTGCTAGGGCAGTAATATTTTTTCTCAATGTATTTATGTCGCTAGAATGAAGTTGAAACCGTTTGTTTCGAAACGTGAATCGTACTTCAGTTATTTTTCAAACAAATATGTAAAAATCTCTACAATGAGCTTGTGTTATAAAAATTGTATAAAATCCTTCTGCATTTCATATATTCCAATTTTGAGAAACAGAGTGACTCCAAACACCCTTATTGTTCAGATCTCGAATTTCAAACTGAATTGTATGTCAAGTGATGTGTTATGATAGAGAAGAAAGCGATCAAAATTTTTCGCTCAGCATACGATTGGTTTCAAAGATACACGGAGTTGAAGTGGAATGAAAGGAGAAAAAATACTATTCATGTATTAAATATATAAGAAATATATACATATTATGTATATTGTACATGAAATCGGGCGAAAACAACACTAATTTTATGATTATCCTTTGTACATAGTTCTGATCAATATTCAGATCATTTTCAAATAAAATATCCAATTATAAAACAAATTAATCCAATCGATATATCAATACACTGTAAAAAAGAGTTGTTGAATTCCAAACAAAGATGCTTGTGAATTTACAACCTTGTTTTGGAAGAATGATTTTCGAAGTTTCTTTGTGGATTGACAAACAAAAGTTTGGGAAGTTTCCAAAATCTCCGTAAAATCATACAACTTTGTTACGATAATCTCCAGAAAAAGTTTGTATAAAAAACTGCGAAATTTTCTTTGGCAGTTCTGGAAGTATTTTTTTCATAGTGTATTTACTGAATCCAATTAAACCATCTTGGATCATTTTCAATAATCAAAGAAAATGATCTGAAATATTGGTGTATCTCTTGATACTTTCTGAGAGCTATCGATATTCGATTCGGTAAGAAGGATTGTAAGCGTCTAAGCCGATTGGCAATGAACCGTCAAGGACCGCACATCGTCTGCCAATCAGCTTACGTTGAACACACACATATATACACATGCAGCTTTTTACGTGAGCATTCTAGTGAAGGATTATATTCCATGTATAGACGATTGGAAAGAACAAGAATCGATTGCTTTTGACACGATTCTGACAAATATAACCATATTACTTCATCCTGTAACCCACCAAAATTTACTTATTCTTCAAATTATATTTCCTTTTAATGATGGTAATGGACCATTTGAGAGCTTCGATGCATTGCATCGACATTCAAATTGATCGTATGGATACATCTTGAGTAATTGAACTTAGTTTGATAATAATGACAAAAATTTCACGCTTCTTTTCTACATCAAACTAAAAAAAATTAGCAAATCTATATATTCAATGATCTTATCAATCGTTATATGATATTTGTCGAGTCTATTAGTAAAATATTGCACAGCAACGCTATAATTCGATACATTGAATATTTATATCGCTTGATTCAGGAAAATATGCATTCACCGCAAGTAAATCTCCATTTCGTATTCGAATAATTTTATTGAATACGGAACATTTGACATGAAGCGCATGGATAGACGTTTCCAAAATCAATAATTCACATCATAGTTATTGGATGAATTTCAACAATAGTCTGATGAATTTGATTTGATCTGTGTTGTAGTTATACCACACAGGCAGTCAATTCTCATTGAAATATACCATAGCAGTACTATCAAAGATTAACAATTTATGCTCCAATTATTCTAAAGTAATTCAACTTTAATCAATTTTCCACGTGATCCGAGAAGTTTACTCAAAGATGTAACATACAAAAAATCTCCAATCTTTTAGAATACTATGGATTATGAATGATTCCAATCTTCAACTTCTTGCACTAACTTTATCTTTTTTGAGACATCCCTAGTAGAAATTATGATTGAGAATTAGATGGGCCCCAGCTAGTTTTCCCAGACGTTAGGTTGGTTTCTAGCTAGTTTTGTAACGCACTTTTTAGCCTGTGCCCATCCAGATGTCCCAGGGAATTGCTAGAATGTTGTTCAAATTGGTAATTAGAAATGTGAAATCATGTCTGTAAAATCACACATATGAATAAGGTAAGAATATGGTTTGACATGTAATCTCCAGTCAAGAACGTTGCTTTTGAATTTATTTCCGTGAAATAATCCCGAATGCCAAATTGAAACGTTGGGGCTTCCTTTCATCCCTTTGACCGTGTTGATGGACTATCAATGTCACTGTACGATCAGTTGACGCATTAAAAATCTACATAGACCAACTAAATGTTTGGACACTAAAGTCAAATTGGCTGGAATGTGTTATCCAGTTGCCCCCACGTGGATCCCATCTAGTACGTGGATGGTAAATAGGACGCCCAAACAAATTCCTACCATGGCATGGAGAGAGAAATATAAGAAATTTCAGATCTTATAGCTCAATCAGCGTTGTCACGATTTTTCATAATTCATATGAATTTTATAGCAGAGAACAGTTAATTGACTTATACGGGTATACAGAGTACAGATCTGCATATACTTATATTGAGTTTTTACCCTTTGACTAACTCAAACTCTGTGTGTTGCATACCTAGGATATAATCAAGTTTTGTTGCATCCCTCCGAAACTTTGAGCAGTCGACAAGGCAACGGCAAGGTCCGTTATGTATAACGTCAATAGCCTTAAGCATTTACTCTCTCATTCAAATATGTATAGGTGCTAGATACACGTGTGTACATGGTTGTAAAAACAATCATCGCTGTTCTTTATGGAACACTCTTCGACTAGTCTGATAATTTTCCCCTTCTCTTACCGTCATGCTTGAAAGATATAAAGACCAAATATAAAATAAAATAGAACTTTCATCATTATTCTGGCACGGAAAATCTTATCAATAATTGTTTATCTTTATCAATGTTTTGTTTAAAACAAGAACATGTTTTTCTTGTTAAAAGAACGGTTTTTAAAAGAAATGTTTCAAACAAACCAACCCTGATTGGACCAAATCAGTTTTATTGATGACTGAGGACAAGGTTATATGAAAATAAATAAATATGCACATTCAATTGCAGCTATATCGGTTCAATGGGAATTTACAAAAAAATGCATATGAAGATATTGGTTACGCATATAATCCGGTCTCTAATTATAAATAATATCCAATGTATTGCCTCAATTATTATTAGACAAATTGCATATATATCCTTTCAAAAAATATGGAAAAATTCAAGTCCGAATGTACTTTCCAAGGGAGGCAAAACGGTTTTTCTTATATCTTCTCAGCTATTCATTCAATTTTTAACCCATTCCACGAATTTTTAGGATACTGTGTATAATTCCATGCCGTGATAATTCTTCAAACTGCTTCCCGGTTTATTCATGATATATAAAAATCCATATATACATACATATACGTATTCACATCTTAAACCTCAGAAATATAAGTATCATATTTCTCCTAAAGGCGGGTACTTAGCGCGAGCAAACGAACGACCTGGTGGAGAAAAGCGAAGACCAAAGAAAGATTTATAGAAACTAACTTCAACCCTTGGCGCACACTTTACTATCCCCCCATTTCTTTTCATTTCCCTTATTTTTCCTCTTGTAAAATCGGGTCAGTGTGATTTCCGCTCGAACGATCATCACGAACTGCTAATGCTTCAATGATACCGAATCGCTCTTTAAGTCCAATGAAAACTCCATAGTTTACACTGAATGAAGATCCAAAGTACATGAATATGGATGTTCAATATCTTGAAATGATTTGTCTATATCTTTGAAGCGTAGTTTTTGTTACTTGGAGAAGATCATTTGATTAGAAAATGGAGGTTGTATAAAATTCATTGGACATTTTTGGTACTTCAGTAGGAGGTCTGAAAACATCTCAGGGAAGATCAAAACTCTTCTTTTCATTCGGTAACTCATTTTATTGATTTATGTACTAACGATGAACAAGAATGTGCTTAATTATTACGTAAAGTTCTACCGCAATAGTGTAATTTTTTCCTGATTTAGATTTTCTTTTGAAGATTTTATCTGCGAATACTGAATTTTCCATACTAGTTCACCAATGTGTCATTTGAAATGGAGCTGAATGATTGATTGATTTCTCCTGAAGCAGTCCATGTTGTGTTCTTATTACGTTTTATTAGCAACATATCGGTATACTCTTTTTCTCATCTGATATTCACATCTTCCTTGGATGAATGGATCATAATACTTGAAAGTGCTTGCACCTGGGATACTTTGGGAATTGCATTGATATGATATCGGGTTCTCGAAGTATACAGATTGTGGAACATATAGCACCCTATGAGAGTATTACGTACGTATGTATGTATACGTAACAATGTATCGCATATGCAATACCGTTCTTTCGCTGAGCAATAAACTTCAAATATAATGTTTTCATGTATATTTTGTCTAAATTCTCGTATATTCAAAGACACAAATTAGATAGAGAATCATCCATTGAGGGAGAAGTCAGAATTTGTTGAAGATTAATTATATGTTTCTTCCCCGGTATAATAAAAATTTAATAGTTCTTTGGATTTTACTTCGTCAAATCTCTCATCTTTCTCTCTCTCTCTCTCTCTCTCTCTCTCTCTCTCTCTCTCTCTCTCTGTCTGCATAATCTTTTACCGCTATAGGTTCACTTTTGTACATGTATATGTGATCATTCAAATTATCGGATACATGAATATACGCTCTCATTCATCATTCCGGGATTATGTGATTATTTATTATATATCGAGGAAGCGCTATTCGGATACGAAATGCACCAACTCACGTATTCAAATTATTCATACAAAATTTATTTGTATTCTCAAACGGACTCGTGAAATATTCACAATTGTTCAGAAATTGAATAAAAATCAAATGATTTTTGTAGCTTTATCATGAATTTAAAGACATCTTCAAAGAAAAAAATTAATTATCTGAAGAACACAAGAGGTTCCAAATGCCAAGAATGGATTTGAAAAATCTTACGAACATACGCAGGACTCCTGAGTGGGAGAATTTTCAAAATTATACATAATTAATATAGAATTAAATACAGTTTGTATATAATTCTTTATAAATTCTATATAATCTTGAAAATCTTCTTATTCGGACTTCCAAATGAGACTGTTTCAAATATGAATCTCCGTAAAATATCTCAACAAATGTATTCGAAAATATTCTCATTCACACATTTCATGCCTACTGACAAATTACACGAAAAAGGAATAACTCGTTGTTATTTGGATCGTTAAAAACTAGCTACGGGAGCTATTCTTTAACTGTCGTACAAGAAATGTAGCTTCCAAAACTAATTTATTTCGCTATACAAGTAGAAACCACAAAACCTGTGCTTTCACAAATATGACTTTTTACTGTGATAACTAATGAAAAGTTACGGCTGTAATTATTTTAGCTATGGCAACGAAAAAAGTGAGTAGCTGCCATAGCTAATCCTTTTTTTTGCTTGGCATACTTAAGACATTCTTGTGTTACTTTGATATGTTGCCTGTTCAATAGTTCAAATTTTTCCGTTAGCAACTTTTTTGGAAACAAATGACTCGTTCTTCTATCCAGTTTTACGAACAATACACAACATATTCAACTGCACCAAAGCATTGTTATATAATACAAGACTCGATGGTTTTTCCATCGTGTATAAAACTATGTTGAACATGAATTATCCCTTCGTTTCATCTTTGTTCTTATACTTGAATATGTTTTTTGCCTGAATATTTTTCTCACAATCCTCTGTCTGCTCTTTTTCCTTGGATCAGAGTTTTTTTGTTCACTCTGGCACCAAAAAATTGAACGTGCCTCTGCACGTGACGCGCTTTCGAAGCCGCAATAAATTCTTTTATAAACCCTTTTTACTCGCCATTAGCTCCCTTTCCTCTCAACCTTCCAATCCTTTTTTCCCTCCACCCCTCTTCTTTTCCTTCTATATCTTCGATTACGTTCGCATTCCACATCTCGGATAAAAATGCCACGTTACAGAGTCTGGAATGGAGTTTTAAGGATCTTTCGAATTACAAGCACGAAACGAAATTCTTTTCTACATGGCAGCCATAACCATAGTCTCGATATACGACGAAATGTATTTGAAGGACGCTGAATATTCGTTACACGATTTATTTAACGATTCGATTTAAAATTTTACATCCGATTTAATTGTTTTTAAATGAATATCGAATAATATTTCTTCCGCGACGTGTTCTCCTTGTTTATTGGTGATCATGGAACCCATTTTCTTGTGAGTATCTTTTTATCGATTTTCGAAAAATATCGTTGCAAAATGACCAGGGATAGGCTGACTTTTTTTCTCGAATAACTACACCGTACATCAAGCTCTCAACCAGCACTGGTTTGATATCAGTTTTTTTTACAATTATTTTGGGAATTTAAATGACATCTTTGAGGAAAAAAATATTCAGTCATTTTTTTTTTCGAGAACGACAGAAAGATCTGTCTCTATACTTTTCACAATGTCAGATTACGGCACTAATGATAGTATCCATTACAATTTTTCTCTTTATTCTGTATATAATGAATTCAATATACTTTATCCAATCTGATCTCGATTACTATAACCTTTATTATCATCTTGATCCTCTCATTGCCCCTTAATCCGAGGAAAAGGAGAGACAAAGGAGGGAAAAGGAAAAGAGTGAGGTTAGCGAAGAGCGTGATGAGGAACACGATCGGGAATATCTCCGTATTTCTTCAGAGACACGAGGACAGACCACGCCTTTCAATTCATCCCCAAGTGATTTCTAAGCTCGTTGAACAATGAGAGAAACTCGGAAACCTCCAAGTTTCTTGAGGATCGAGGACTTGATTCGAGGTACTCTTGTTTCGTTATGCATGAAAAGAGAAAATTTTGCAGAGAACGCATTTTTTGACATCCTTTTTCTTCTAACTCTTTTTTCTTGTTTTTGAAGAATCGTCATCATTTTATATTATTACAGAACAATTGACTTAATACTTTTGAAAATCATCTATAAATGGAAGAAAATTGATGTGTGACGAATGGTTTTACTTTGAAGAATTCAGTGCACAATCCTGTTTCTATGATCCACACATGGATTCAGTCACTTAACCCTTGAACAACACTCTTTATTCCTCTCTTCTTGTTTTTTTCCTTCTTTCACATTCTTCCAATTATCGATATTCCACCACATGTTCTCTTTTTCTCTGTATTTTCTTCCTTTTGTTTTTTTTTCATACAATACTATAAATTTACATTTAATGTTCGAAATCTTTCTTCGATCGTACCTTCGTCTTCCCTCAGTTTAACTCTTTATTTGTTCTTTTCGTGTGTTCTCGTGGCGTAGAAAAGAGACTGGCATGACATTTTGGGCTTATCTATTGATCCAAGTTCCAAAGAGAAGTTAATGTTACTGTTTTCAATTAATTTAAAAATGATACGATAAAATTGGCTGACATATGGAGAAAAATAAAGTTTCAAAAATTACTACAATTCTACTAAATTGGCAGGATAAGAGAAAATACCACTGCTATCGATGGATAGTGTAGTAAAAATGTGCGTTTTCTCATGTATAAGATTGCGCGCTCATACTAAAGAATGGTTGTTAAATCATTTATTTTTACTACACAGTCTAACAATGGAAGTGGTATTTTTTCTCATCCTGCTAATTTAGTGAGGATGTAGTAATTTTAGTTATTTTTCTCTGTGCAGCTTTATATCAGCTGATATTCGTGGGCATGAATGACATATTTTGTAACAATTACTTATGTTTTTATAAAAAATGTACACTGAGAACCCAATTTCTTAGATTTGAAGAAAATTTTCTTCGTCCTCATTCTAATAAATCTTCTTTTCAATGGAGAAAAGTTTCATCCAACTTAAAACCAAGAATTTTCAAATTGAAACAAAAATATATTCTTTCCTAAATTCGAAGAATATGATTTCAATTCAATGTAAAATTTTTCCATTTTAATGAATAATTTTGTTCATTGAGAACAAGATTTATCAGAATGAGGGCAAAGAAATTTTCTTTGAATCTAAGAAATTGGTTCCTCGGTGTATCGTCGAGAATACAGGAGTACTTTCAATCTCAGTCATGAAATGAGGTTCAGTGAGTTTAATGAGTTTATTTCATGGAATAAACTTGTCGATTAATATTGTTGCACATATTTCTTCATGGAAATTTTAATTTCTATACTTCTTCGTGGATGTGTAGAACATTCAACGTGTTAATTCGCTCATCTGCTCCAACATTATCATTAATTTTTTAATGTTATTGCAATAAAACTTAATCCCCTCGTGGTTCTTTCCAAAGTGCTGAATAAACATGCTCCTTTGTGTTCCTGTGTTCCTGTGTTCGTGGTCCCCGAGGCACTGGAAACAGTTATTATTGTTGCTTATGACACTATCCATTGTTCCTAGGATTATTTAATCACGTACATGTTTTGAGCTTTATAATCTTTTATCACCTTTGTTTACAAGTAAGTACAAATGTTCATTGGAATATTTTGGAGATCGAATCTTGCGTATATTTGTAGTATTGATCATTGATCAATCATTTTTGTTGGCAATAATTATTCGTCTTCATACAAAAATATCTACCAAGACCGTACCCAGAGAATAATTTTGGAGGGGTTCAAGACGAGAAGTTCACATAAAGTTGTACTAAAAAAGTAATTTGGAGAGGTCAGCCGTCCCTTTTTTCCTCCCCTAAGCACTTCTTCTGATTTTATGCACTGGTTTTAATGATTCTGCTATACCAGTTTGATTTCCAGCAGGGCACGCGTGTTTTATGGTTCGAAGCATTTCATTCGGGAAAATGAGAATTCAATGCTGTTCTGTGGGAAGAGAAGAATGAACTTTATTCTGAAACGAGTAATTACTTATATCCACATCAAATCCAAACTATAATACTACCGTAAGAATTTGGGATAAATATTTGATTATGCCAAATATAACTTCATTTAATTTAATGAGCATGCCAGTACGCTAATACAAATATTATTTGATATTTAATTGAATAGGATTAGGTAAGTCAATTGGGTTCTGCGAAATTTGATTTTCCACGCACAAATATTGAATCCAGCAAGTAATTCACGAATATGGAATTACGTTATATCCACAAAGAAAAAAGTGTCCAGATTTTAAGGGAACTGGCTTATAATACAAACAGTTATCTGCTCGATATCAGAAAATAACGGTACTCAGAATGATTTCGTTGAATGGGAATAATGATTCTTTCCATCGTTTCAAATAAATACAACTCTTTTTTCATTGCGCACTCAAACACCTATGATTCATTTCGTAACATACTCCATAGACGATGATAATAATTATAAATTGAATACAAAATAATCGTAATTACAGAGTTTACAGTATCCATACGTTGTTCTCGTTTATTATTAAGGTAACGTGACGATAGCAGAGTACAGCGCATCTCCATCTCTTGTTTTATCGATCGGTGGACGAACGGACAACGAACGTTGGGGGTTTATCTAGTCCATGCACTTACTTATATGTGTACGTGGGTGTTCGCTTGTATCCATGTTGAATGTGCCCATGAAATCACAATGGCCGACATCATAAAGTATCTTTGCATGTGTACATGCTTGGTAAGCGTAATATGATTATAAAGGAGATGGCGGGACCAGCGAGATGAATGTTACCTTGCACTGAATTTACCATGAAAACGCACCATGAACTTTGACAGTAATGCTTTAAACAAAATACGGAACACCAGAGTTTATCGATGTCGCTGGAAGATTAGATTTAATCGAGGGGTGATTTTATTTTCATCATCGAATCCATACGGTACTTCACCGCATAGGGGGGGATTGTGAGAGATTGAGTTTATATCCAACGATCAGAGTTGGAGTAGATAAAATGTTGATTTTATCGCAGATTAGATCAACGTTTTTATCCAACATCTGCGTTGAAATACAAAATATAAATAATTGGAGAGAAGAGGGAAAAATAGGAAATAAAAATGATGAAACGAGTAACATGAATGAAAATTAAATGAAAGCTCGTCGGGGGGAGATGTTAACGGATGAGAAACAGGAAGTGAGATTGATAGTTAAAAAGCGTAAGCGAAAAATTTAAGCATGACGAGATATTAAGTGGATGGAGTATAATCGGCACATCGATGTCGATGGAATTGGATATGAGAATAAATGGATTGAACCTAATCCTACAAAAGACGTAAAATTGAAAAAGCGCGGAAAGAGTGTTTGAAGGGAATGTATAAAAAAATGAGAACTATGAGAGATTAAAGGACAGAATGAATAAGCATGGAACCATCGTGATGCGCATTAATAAAAAAAATAAAAATTCTCTGCGTAATGCGTGTTTGCTTCGCTAACATTTGTGAATGTAAATACATTACATTGGTCAACGACACTCACCGATCGATGCACGTTAATATTCACATCCCTAACCTGCGCGTGTTCTGTTGACATCTCGACGATGTGGATGATGCTTCCTTTGCTTATATTCACGTGTATTTAAAAAACATAATATATAATATATTACGAATATTCGAGTGTACTCGAAAGAAAAATTATGAATTATCATTGACGAATTCTACAAAAGTCAATAAATGAATAAAAGAAATCATATAGAAGTTGTATGGCGTTTGAACTCAACAGGTTCAAAGAAACCAAAAAACTAAACGACTCTCATCCTGTCTCCATTGTGACAACAGAGATAATTTGTTGCGAGTGTATTTCAACAAGAGAATTCATCTCAACGAAAAATAAAAATGCTGAGAAAATTAAAGTGACGAATGAAAGGATCACAATAGAGAATTACGATTACAAAATATCAAAGGAATGAGCGATATAATTAAAATGATACATAGGATGCGGAAGCTGATGAAAATAAAAAGTTTTGACGGTCGTATATAGAAACCATGGGATGTAGCTGAAGAGTTAAAATAGTAATTTAGAATTTAAATTCTTTCTTGGATGTGTAAATGCGCGAAATTAGTAGAGAGATTTAATGGAGAAGGAAAAGAATTTTAAAAATTATACAAATAAAAAGAAGTATGAAAAATTGATCACAATTTGATGTGGAATACGATAGATGTGTGATCGTACGTAAGAAAGGAGTTTCGATAATAAAGGAAATGAAAGAGATAAATAAACACGAGACAAGTAAATTAGTGCAATTCCATTGTAAAAGATTGTTTGAGAGAATGATTGTATAGAACCTCAAACGCCAGAGAATCCTATAAGATTCTTTGGATATGTGAAACAATGAAATTCTGTGGATCCAATAAAATTCCTACAGTCAGTAGCAGAAGAAGATTTAGTGATGCACATCTGAATGTGATTTGAAATGTATCCAAGCAAAGCGTGCATCCACATTTTTCTTTTGGACAGTTTTCATAGTTTGAATATTTGAAAAACAATTTCACGATACAAATTTTGATATACTACTATCTCGTGTGTTTTTTTCTTTTTTTTAATAGTGGAATAACAAATTCAGCTTTCGAAACAACTACGTTCGATCGGCAGTTTATTTCTACAAATTTTTAATGCATTCAATATCTGATATTCTCACGTATTTAAATATATTCTTATTGATGTGAACTTTCATTTTTATCAGTTTACATAATAAATTGTCAACGAACAGCAGAGTCCGTGAAATGTCCACCACTGCTGCAAAATCAAACATGCATTTATCTGAAAAGTTCAACGTTCTGATTCACGGCAAAATTTTAGAAGAACGAATATAATAGCACCAAGTTGCTTATATCCATGAACAACAACTATATGGATATATAAGATGGATTCGTTTCGAAACAATAACAATGATAATTGAGAATTTTTCTGAAATATAAAATTATTCTCTTGAATATCAAATTTTTATTGATAATTTACGATTATCGATTATGTGAAGAGTTTTGTTTTTTAAGTTCTGTATACATGCACAACAGAATCTCTATCCCATATTTTCTTCATACGTTCCCGATCAATCATACGCCTCAATAAGTATCAGTGTAATAAGCATTTATAATGGAAAACAAATAAACCCTCGTGGTGATATTGGAAGAGCTGTTGTGAAATACATCACCATTCATTCATATAATGTTTTGGTAATTGAAATTTCCATCATGGACTTTCGATTAAAAGAGATTGAAATCGGGAATCGTTGAAATTCCATTTTTTAATTAGTAATAATCCAAAATTTCCACGAAATTGTGTCCCGAGGAAGGGGAATGAGCGATACCAAGAGAACAATTATACCCTAGTAAAAATGAATTATATAAGAACATACATAAAGCATATAGAAACCATACATAATCATATATGACCATATATAATTCATACGCAATCCATATTGAATCCGTATATGATCATATATGGCCCATACAGAATCCATATATGACCTTTCGGTGCGAGACTTTCCCATACATGTGAAACAATTCTGTCACATATGAAATATTTTTCGTATATGGATTTTATATGGATTATATATGAGTCATATATGATCATATATGGATCACATATGGATTACATATGGATTGTATATGATTCTATGCATTTTCATATATGAATCATATATGAATTTTATATGTATTATGTATGGATTATGTATGGGTCATATATGTTCGTGTTTTACTAAGGTAATCGTTCGCACGAATATCGAGAATGGAATATCATGCATAGGAAATTGTTGATAATAATGTACAAATTGGACACAATGCAAGAGAACCATAATACGTTATACATCAATTGAGTTCCTCGTTCACTTCCCCATATCAATGATTATATAGGCTTCTGCATTATACAGAGTGTCCCAGAATTCATCATTCGCATTTCTGTGGCATATTCTACAGCCAAAATGCAATAATTTCCCGTTTGAAAAAATGTTTTTCGAAGCTTGGTTTTTGAGATGCAAGCATTTTTAGATTTTTTTCAAATCCAAATCATTCAAAAGTATTATGTGCTACATACTTGAGCTTTACACTATTCGCTAAGTTGGGAGACGGCGGGTCTCTGGAAAAAAAAAATTGAACCATCATATCATTGTTCGTTTTGGAGCTATGATGATTTGAACTCTGATTGGCTGGAAGTCCAAAAATTTCAAATCGCTATAGCTCTGGAACGAACAATGATAGAATAGTTCAATTTGTTCCCAGAGATCTGCCGT
Organism: Gonatopus flavifemur; assembly: GCA_018340375.1. Lineage (NCBI taxonomy): Eukaryota > Metazoa > Arthropoda > Insecta > Hymenoptera > Dryinidae > Gonatopus > Gonatopus flavifemur. The sequence continues at coordinate 22,852,093 of JAFFJZ010000007.1, forward strand.
TTTCCAACTTAGCCAATGGTGTCAGGTTCGAGTATAAAGAACACAATGCTCTTGAGTTATTTGGACTTTTAGAAAAATATAAAAATGTTCATATCTCAAAAACAAGGCCTCAAAAAAATGTCTTTCAAACGGGAAATTATTGCATTTTGGCTGCAGAATATGCCACAGAAATGCGAATGATGAATTCTGGGACACCCTGTATAGGCATTCACCAAGTTTTTGTGTTTGTTTTTTTCAATTATTACAGACAGTTGAGTTACTGCAGTTGAATATTGGAATTCTTAATCCGTTAAAATGGAAAAATTGTTCAGAAAGTTAGTCATACTGGAAAAATCTATCATGCAGTACTTTCTGATGTACTGATTAATTCTGATAATCCTTTGAAACGGTGCATCTCTTTCTGAAGTCATATTTATTTATTGATCTATGTTTTTAATATACATACTCCAGAAAAATGTCTGTTCGTCATGGGAAACCAATTTCTCTTGACGATTTTCTTTTAACACAAAAGACATCCACTTGCTTTCAACGAGAATAAAGATTTCTTCTTTGTAGCAAAGCGGGATTCTCTCTTGAATCCTATGTAAGTGGAATTTCGTTTGTGGATAAAGAGAACATGTCATGTTCAAGAGAATTGATTTCAGAAATCATTCTGCCTGTAAATCGAATCTCCCACACATTACTTATGAAACGATTTTCCTCGCTACATGAAATAATCGGAGTTGTTTTCATTTAATATTCGAATTATAATCCACGTATTTTAATATATCAAGAATTTCAATGCGCGGGATTCATACGTATACCCTGCATTGAGGGAAATTTCGATTATTCATCATCGGATTTTTTATTTTTATATTGATCATTATATCTCAGTTATGCGAAAATATGCTGCAAAGAAACTAGTGAAAAATGCTGATAAACGGACTGAAATTATCAATGGAAATTCCGTTTCATTTATTGAAATATTTTATGTAAAGAGTGACTGTAAAACCAGGAGATTTCTCGTCCGTTTTTTTTGTTATAGCGGATGAATATTTTATCCTGTTTGTAATATGTACGCTGAAAGAATTTTATTCGAAAAATGACCTAAAATTTCAGTGATCGAGGAATACACGGAGAAAAATGAAAGGTCGGAGATCATTACATTTTCTTCTAAATTGGCAGGATAAGAAAAACCGGTATGGAGAACCATACGTTACTTCCATGTTCTTGATATTTTTATAAGGGATAGATGTAACAGCGTGTGACAGGATGTCAAGGATGAAATCACTGTTGTTCAATATATCGATGTTTTTAAGTAACTTGAAATAGGAAACTTCTCACGTTCGATTCATATTTGTTTATAATAGCAATCGAACAGTCACATAGAACAAACGAAAACTTTTCCCTCTAAACAGGGGAAACAATTTCTCCCACAGTTTCCCACCAATTGGGATGAAACTTGTATGGAATTACTATGGGGTCGTGAATAAAATTTGGTATGAATTTCATTGCAGTCGGGTAACCAGAAACGCAAATACGAGCGGTCGCAAAATTACAATTTTCGATAACATGTTCCCTCTCTTCCACCCGGTTTCCTGGAAGAAACAGATTGAAACTTGTACAGGACTACTATCGAAACTGTTTATAACTGTGGTGAAAATTTCATAACGATCGGATAATAAAAATGAAGGATATCCGCATAATAGCGGCATCTACGAAATTTCAAAATTTTCTTTTGAAGTTCAGTGCTTACCCTTTTCTTCCCCGAATTTAGATTTGCCTGAAACTCATACCACACGATTAACATCCCATGGATCGACTATGCTCATAGTTATATGGCGTTGGGATGACACAAACATAGGGAAGGTATCCTTTCAAAATATCGTCGAATGATGCGGATCGCAAAAAAATATTCTCCACACTTTCGATCGATTGGGATGAAACTCACGTGAGAACACTATCGGATCACAAGTAGCACGTGGTATAAATTTCATCGGATAACAAGGAGTAAAGACAGACGAAATCGCAAAATCACAATTGTTCAAACAATATTCCGCAATCTTCTCTAAACGCGTTATCCGATCGATCCCAAAATCAATAGGCCTCGAGTCCTCTCTAAGACGAACATATGGGGAAAAAATGATTCCAATCGGTGGATTCTATGGAGAGGTATCGTGTGCCAAAGAATATGGTGTACACACACACACACATATGCTTGGGAATCGCATTTTCTCGACGTTCTGATGTGCTTGGCAAAGACGAAGTACCCCCTTCTGCATCATGGATTTTTGACATCATCGCAGTACTTCTCTTTTCTTATATATAACGAACATGAAAGTACAAATACCACTATTATCGTTAGACAGTGTAGTAAAAATAAATGATTCAACAAACATTTTTTAGTATTAGCGAGCAACCTTATGCATGATAAATTACACATTTTTACTACACTATCTATCGATAACATTGGCTCCAACAGAACATGAAGGTTCAAGGAACGTTCAATAAAGGTCTATTCAACGTCCTTACATTCGAAGGTCCATTGAACGTGAATTCACGTACAATGGACGTAAATTTAACCTAGATAGTTAGTAATTTTTTTTCAATATTACTGTGCATTCTGTAAAACTTGTAGAAAATATCACTCTCAACTGTTGAGAAATTCATTTATTTTTAAAAGCTAAACAATAATTTTGTCAAGAACTTTTACTTGTGCTCGGATTACTGAAATTTCAGGGTAATTTTTACAATAGAATTCTTTCAGTGTACATATTTACCCTCGATACCGATGTATCGATCCCCTCTGTATCGATGATATTCAGGCTTGCAATTCAATTCAAAATTCAAGGGCTGACAAATAGGCAGTTTTTAAGGTCCCTCTTTGAAGAGAATGTTGCTAAAACAATCGTCTTTTCGCTTCTGCTAACCAGCTTGTTAAACATGAACGGTGGAAGAAAGACAACTGATTTGAACTAAGCGAGACAGGTCGATAAAAGTTCTGCATACCGTGAGAACCGTCGATTTCAACTAATTTTCCATCGTCACTGTTTCCGACCTTCCGAGATCACTAACGGATAACGCTCTCCAGTAGTCCTTCTTCCAAGTGATTCTTTGGGATGTATATGATAGCTCAAGAAACTATTCTCTTACATGAATTTATTTATGATACTGTAAAAAAATTTTATGTAATGAAACCAATTGTATATAATGTATATATAAATTGTATAAACTTTATATATATGTAATTTTTTATCCAATAAAATTCCAAATAGGCATCTTATTTATGTATAATAATTATGCACAAATTTTCTATAACAAGAATATATAGAAATATTCATCACGAATAGAAATTTATTGAAAAAATGTCGAGAATATCCAGGAAATGAAACTTGAATTTCAGCTTAGTGTTTCCCGAATCACATTGATCGATTTAATACGATTTCAAGTTTGAATTCAATAAAACTGAAGATGTTGGCTAACTTTGGTAACCATTAATTAAGCTGTTTTGAGAAAGTTCAGGCACCAAGTTAACTCTACGTCGCTGACAAAGCTTCAGGAATTTACGTCCAACTTGGAGAAGTAATGAATTAATCGTTTGACTCTTCATCTTTGTGGTTTGTGTTCCTTCACGACATATTTGTTCGTTCATGCACATTTCTCATAATAAATTTCAATGCCCTCTTGGCATAAAATTCTATGCGATATGTCTAAGTGAAGAATTATTATACACAAATTATATAGCAAATTCACAGCCTTCAAATATCTCGATCTCACTTTATCGGTTCTTCTTGTATAGAAATTTATGCAAAATTATGTGCATCACGTGTGAAGTGAATTGAGTATTTGAGAAGAAAAGTATTTTCAAACATGAATCTGATTTCAAAATCACGACCGATATAATATAAACGTGAATACGTAATCCTCAGGTACTTTGGTAATCAGGGTTCCCAATTCTACGATCATACATCTGTTTGAGAAGAAACGTAGGTACACAAATACACTCGCATATGTAACGAATCAGGATCTAAATACCAGAATATTCCAACACATGTAGAAAAGGAGCGAAATGCGCCTGCATCTTCTCACGTAAAATCGATAACGTTTAATTCGCAATGCAGTTGCGATAATAATAATTAATTACCCATATGTGCATGGTAGACTACCTGTAGCTATGAATCCTTATCGCTCCATGAAAGTTGCGTCGTTATACGCGTGGCCAAACTGGAACAAAATGTATTATTATATGTTTACAGTGCTCGGTCATTAACGTAAAGCATTAATCTTTTATCGATTTTATTATTTCGAGATCACATTATTGATCGTTAAGGATTTTATCAGATTAAGTAGTACATTCTGAAATAATTTAATTCTCATAAAGTTTATACACTAAGTGAAAAGTTTTCTAAATCTATCTCAATCAAATAAGGTTTGTTGAGTATTAATAAATCTTGATCGTTTGTTCGTAATTAATAAGCTTCTTTTGTCACAAACAAACTCTTCTCTCAGTATACGAATAGCTTGTACGAAGTTATATTTCCAAAAATCGAGATGAGATTACATGAGGAACTTTCCAGGTATAATGCTAATTTTTTAAATCGCTTATAAAATCATCAATAGTCGAATCGCTTGTCGAGAAGTCCTGAGAAGTGATATATGTGATAACAAAGTGTACATCCTCGTTAAATTTCTTTTCTATATAAAAAATATTTCATGTCAATTTGATACAAATATTCAATAAAATTTTGTGCAATGAAGATTTGACATGAAGAGACTTCAGCGCATTTCTGTCACACGAGTCCGAATGGAGGGCTAAGTGGACAAAGGTGTTGTACGACATTTTTTTGATGAAATTGAATTTTCATGATGAATGAAGTTTTTGAACAGGGTTTTGACACTTTCAATGAGTTTTTCTCGAAACTGAATTTCCGTCGAACCACGTCGTCATTCTTTTACCTTTTCGAATAAAGGGAAAGACTTCATCCTGACAGTGACACGTTAATCCATTTTTCTTGAATTCATCACACACGGATCTCGTATGAAATCTAGCAAAAGAAATTCATTTATTCAATCAGAAACTTTGTTTTTCTCATCTAGCAAATGTTTCTTTTTTGTCCTTCGGTTTTTCTTTCCGTTCTTTTTTTTGTATCATCTAATTATCGAGTCCTTTTTCTTCATATTTCATTCTCATTGTTCATTTATAAACGTCAGTTCTAGGATCCTGAGAAATTGAAATCCAATTAATTGCTCCCTTTCGTGCGTCGATATTCACTGTACGTCAATCTTTCAGACACTGTTCACTTATTACTCTTATTCCTCTTCCAGCCAAGACCTTGTCGCTTTGTCATTGAATCAAGAGGAAAAAAAAGAAGGAATGACTTTAATAATTCTCGTTGCCATCTAAAAGTGGCCATGGAGACCAAGCTTTAATTAGAGAAAGGTGATTGTTCGTTTCATCCCTTTCCACGTTTGCTCCCATCCAACTTTTAGTTTCGAGGATTTTTCTTTTCATCATACGCCAGCAGATAATTGAACGCTGACACATATCGTGAGATAAATATTTTTCAATGCATTTTCTCGTTTTTTTCATGTATAAATAGACCTGAAGGTATGAATAATTTGAATAGCATTCTCACTGGTTTAGATTATTTCATACATGACACGGAAGTAAGGACTTTTCCAATTGGGAATTCTATAGGAAATTTTATACATGTTTTATCGCCATGGAACAATGATATCGATTCCTCATAATTTGATTCTTTGTCTTTTCGTGAATGCATCCTAGTTGACGAATTTTTCATTCATGAAAATAATTAAAACTCTGGACAAATCGAGTTACCCCTCGGCGCCCATGCATACCTTTCAAACGAGGAACTGGAATTTGAATTGATGTATTGGTACTAGTTTACTGAATAGCGAAAAAATGCAAGTTCATGTTGAATTTTGTGCGCGGAAATGTAGGTCGATGATTCAAAGTGTGTGCATCGAGAGTTCAGATTTATTTCATGAAAGAAAAGTCAAAAATTACTATTTTGCTTCCTCGTTTAGAGGGAAGCTTTTTTTCTATCGTATCAATTCGGAATAATACCCTCTAGGGAAATTCTTACGGGTTCTTATCCAGCTTCTTCTTTTTCTCTTTTGGGTATGCAGAATGACGTGAGAGATATAATAAATATTGATGAAGGAAGAATCGAAACGCTTGAAAAGGCGTTTGGGGAATTGAGGATTTGTTGTTTGCAGTTTTCTCCTAGAGCTTTGTTTCTCCCGTTTCGCATCATCGATTTCTTGCATGGTCAAATGAAATGTTGCTACCATTGCTCTTTTTCATCTCCTTATTCTTCTTTCGCTATCCACTTTATCCTCCTTCTCATCGTGTTCCGTAGGACTGTATGGAGGAAGCTCTTCTCTCGCCAGACCTTCTTTTCCCATACATCCATGTAAAACTAAATTAGGTTTTGTCGGGTATATTTATTTTTCAGAATCCATCGAAGGTTGTCATATTACACATTGGTAAAATCATATAGAACCTCTTCCATATTTGAAAAGGGAACACTTGATCCAATTGATGTTTTCTTCGGTATTCATCCATCGTTACAATATGAAAAAGTAAAAATAACGTTCCTACCTTTGGTCTTTCCTTTTCACTTTAGATAGATACAAATATTTTCGGAAATTTTCTTCGAGATATTTGGATGGATTTTACCATGAATATACTTCTATGATTTCACGTGACTACTCTTGTTTTTATACATTGCAAATCAGATTCTCGTCGTCGTATTCTATTGATACCGTCAACTGAAATCACCTCGTCTCGTGCATGTGAACTTTGCCTCTCTCTTTACAAACAATACGCTCCTCGATATTTACAAATTCTATCTTTCTTCTGATTTGGAAGAACGTACTTTTTGACTGTTGGACGCAATAAGGCCAAGTACTTTCATTTCACATCAATTTGAATTTGTTTGAATCGAAAAATAATATTTGAATGCAAATCTGAAATACTACTAGATTTTTCTCTGAAGAAGTGAGAGTACTCAATACCGAATGCACGGTTACAGTAAAAATACGTTGACAATACGTTACAAAAAAATGAAATTTCAGGATTGAATGAATATTAAGTGAATGTCAAATAAATATCGATGAGATTTTCGTTTCTCATTAATCCCGAGTAATTGACAAGCAATATATATATATAATAGTTGGGAATAAAAAAAAAGCATGATTGAATCAAGTTTAGTTTCTACCAAGGCACCTTGATAAAAGCGAGTTCACCCTTTTCCCTTTTATTTCTGAACTATTCTGTCAATTAAATTAATTAAGGTCTACCAAGCGCAAAAGTTTCTCGATTGCGCGAAAATTCGTAGTCAAGCACTTTGTTCTTGTCATTCCTCCTCCCCATATACTACACACAATTTGAGATTGTGCTAGTAATTTCCTTCTAAGTATGCGCTGGTGTGTGTATGCAGTTGTTCAGAATAGATGAATACAGCAGAGAAGGAAGAAGAAAAAGGAGAGAAAGAAAAAGCACGAGTGAAGGCTTGACGGTGTTTTCCATCGTGAAAAAAGTCCTTAAAACTTTATCTGAAAGTTTTCCCTATCTATGTATATGACGCTTTGATTGCTCTCAAAGTGACAACAAGCTTATTAATAATTGCACACGATGATCAATACGTATATCCTTTAATGAGACGTTTGAAATTAAATTTACGGAGTATAAAAAACTGATTATTCTATACTTGCTGTCACAGCAGGAAATTCACTCTGTGGAACAATATCTTTTATCTCAAAGGAAGTAAAGTTTCATACATGAGGTAGTAATAAAAAATTTGCTAATACAGCGAAAACTTGACCGTAATAATGACTGATAAGATGGGAAGAATTAAAAAAGTCGTATTAATTAATTATAACTTATCCAGTTTCGAGAACTCGATTGCTACGAAAATACAAATCACTTGAACTCGATGAGAATAAACTTGAGAAAAACTGCTTAAATTGATTTTGATGTATTTGGAATGAAATTGCTATTCGGCTGGCTGTGCTGTACCAAATTTGTCAATATTTATACCTCATTCGGATTCAAAAAACCAAAAAATCTGTCTTCATACATAATTTATCTCTTTGCGATAGAATTGAAGTAGAATAGTAGTTCGTTCCTTTAAATTTATTCATCACTCCAAGCTCGAATTCTTGAGTCATCGATCTGTAAAATTTTCAAATTTGTCGATTTCTTTTCATATCTTGATTCGTAAGGAATCTTATACCCTCGAATGCACATTCAGCGATTCAAAAGCGTCTCTTGAGAAATTTTCTAACTAAATTCAACGATTCCAACAAATAAACGGATTCAAAAATTGTTCACGAGAAAATAATCATTAACGTCATTAAAGTTGCGCAAAACTTTGATGGAAATTGAATATATTTTTCAATTTAATCTCATTTTATTTGAAAAATAATGTGTTGTCAATACTTTACAAAATTTTGAAAATCATTTCCCAAATAAATAAATACTGCAAAACAATTTTTACTTGTTGAAATGTGTACGATTCCTGGGAATAGATATTCGAAAACAGAAACATCAAACATGACATGCACCTATCATGTCCTATTATTCCCATCTATTTTGCATATTTCTGTATTTACTATCAACTCGCAGCAGCGATCCTACATGGATTCAACGTTCGTATCATTGTTCAATATATAGGTACACATAAACAAAGGAAGACACTCACATACATAATGGATCACCCTTCGTATTATAGTATTAGATGAGAGCGGTTCTTTAGTTTCGATTAGCAAGGACTGAAGAGCATCTTAATCCAACAGGGAATACCGTATTATTGTAGCAGTTGAGTTTGCGCAGTGCGAAGACTCTTGGTTCCGTAGGAACGGTTGTTCTCAGGTGACTGTAAACCCCTTGAGAAACTTCTTTGGCATTTTTCTGCATCTATCAACCACCATTATGAGTCCTTGTCACTTACCCCTTATTCCGTTCTCTCGTTTTCACTTCTGTTCCCGCCACATATTTCACCCTCTGTGTATACATGAAGATTAAGTGTCCTCATACATATATCGTCGTATCATATGCTCTATATTGTGAGGGATCTCTTATACGCGTGTTAACACGACGGTTTATAGAATAAGATCGTATATTATTTTCTCAGAATACAATGATCAATGTGATTCTGAAGTATCCAATTGATCATTGATTTCTTATAATTTCTATTTGAAGAGAAATTATTCCTTCGATTCTGTCCTGTGGAATATGAACATTGCTGTTCTTTCATTATGGAGTGTTATCAGTCTGTCTTTCATTTCAAATTGATTTCCGAGGTCATGGAAGGTATTGTGATATACGAAGTAGAATGTGCGGGGTTGAATAAATCTTCACATTCCATGGGAAAATATTGAAAAGGATATACGGATTTCATTATCTACGGTACGTTATCTAATCACATGATGTGTTTTGGGTCTAACAATAAGATTATTTGTTCACTACTCTATATGGCGTTCTCCAAATTATATGACTTAAATTGATCCTTTCTTTCAGGCGTCATTTGATAATTCGATATATGAACAATTCAAAAAAAGATTTCAAAACAAAAATGATACACGGAAAGAAGCAAGGTTTCAAATAACTAAGGTAGCAGGATGAGGGAAATAGTCTAATTTTTGCAACACAGTACAGTAAAAATTCATGCTTTATGTCGTGGAGTTGTGCTAAATTGAACAACTTTTCAGAATATTAAGGATGAATTTTTACTACACTGTATAGGGGTGCAAGAGACGAGATTCTCGACGATACTTTGAAAATCTCGTCTCGGTATCGAGAAATACTATCAGATGCGAGTATCATCTCGGTATCGCCTAATATTTCTTATGAAAGTAACAATAATCCGTCATTATACTCTGAATATCAGTGTAGCAGTATCAGCTGGTCAAATGAACAGCACAGCTTTGTTCAGTTGATCAGCAAGACATAAAAAACCGATATTTCAGAGTTCGAGAGCAAAGTTTTGGAAAACAAACTTAGTTGTATATAATCACTTCATTCAGCAGTAGGGTCTCCATCTCAGCGAGGTACTCTAAAATTTCTCCTGAATAGTATACAATTTCGAGAAATTTCCAAGTTGAAAATGAACGCTCTAATAGAAACATTTTATCAAAGTTCATTAGGGGATACCAGCGTATCATTCATATGCGATACTCTATGTATTGCGCTAACGAAGATTATTCTCTGAAAATTTTAGACTGTTCCATAAATTCAGTACAGAGAAGTCTAACAGACAAAATGTTTTTTACGCTGGTATACGGAGAAAAATGCCGCTCGAAAATACAAGAATTCTTGTTATTTTTCTTAGTGAACTACAAACAGGAATATAATATTTGTAATATGAATTTTTACATAAAAATACGGAAGATTACGAATATCGTAGAAAAAGTCATAGGTAGGATGGACGTTTTAAACGCTGAACGTTAAATTTTATAAAGCATATAGTAAAATTCAGTTATTGATTCGTAATCGCCCTTATTTTCATGTGAAAATCCATTTTACAAACCTTCCTGTTTCTGGTCTCGCAAGCAAAAGGAGAAGAAGTAGTATATTTTTTCCTCCGTGTATCTCCTCAAAACCTATGTTGAATTTGTTCTAACAACTGATGATATTCATAAGGTATGATTGGAATATTATCCAGAATCTTCTTGGGATATTATTGTGTACAGCCGAATAAATGTTCAAATGATCTATTACTTTTGTATTATTATCAATTAATTGAGGTTTAAATCCAATATGAATGTATAATTAATTATTCTATCAGTCTTAACATCTGGAAACACTGTGTTTTCCCACTGAAAATTCCTCTGAATATCTATGAACATCTTTGAAAAACTGTGAACAGCTCTGAAAAACTGCACTGAAAGTCCTTGAGATTTTCAGAGATTCCCAGTGAAATTTCTCCACCAGGCAATTTTCAAAATAAGATCATATACATATATTATAATTTGAGAGAGATATACGGCTCTTTTTGAAGAGGAATTTTGTCATATGTATGATTTTGAAATACTCCTTTTCTATTATTTCCACATTGATGATATGTTCGAATATTAGATCTTTATTCTCAGTTCCGTGTCAATTCCAAAACGATACCGATATCAGCCTTGTGCTTCTGTGCACCCCCAGTATCGACGATATTCTCGAGTATCGAATATCCGATCTAGGTATCGTCTCGACTCCAAATACAACAATATCGTCTCGAGTCTCGTGCACCCCTAACACTGTATTGTAGAAATTATACTACTCTACTTATGCTGCTACTTCAGTACAAAACCTGATGATATTTGAAACTTCATTTTCCACCGTGTAAAAATAGAAAGAAATAGTCACAATGCGGGTATACTTTGGACACGCAAATGATAATAATCAGTTGTCATAGCAGGTGTTCATTATGCAATAGAATCATGTGATGCGCAGAAAAGTGTATAGTAACGATTACTGAGAAGAACATCAACTTCCGATTGGAACTTAAAAATGTAATGAACACCATTCAGCATCGGAGAGAGTGCGATAAACTCTACGTGTTAATATGGAAACGATGACTTAGCATAGGAACGGTCACCAAATCGCAATCTCATCACTCAATTCCTATTCTATAAATCCAATGAAACCCAAAATGAATGGTAATCAATCTTTCTTGGACTTTTCTGTTAGTGAGTTTTGAATGAGTAGGATGAAAACAAATTAGAAATCCACTTTGTTGATTTATATTAAAATACAACCTAACATGATCCAGACTCTAAATTTTGAGTTTTTATTCAACACAAAATGAAAGATTATAATTTTTATCCAAATATCTCAATGTGATTTTATATTAATTTTATATTAAGTTTTTATAAATTTATATAGAAAATCGATTGAAACTTGATAGCATGAATGATTGAAGTATGTCATGCGAAAGAAAGAAACAAACGTTTCAAGTGGACTACCTGTGAAAAAATTGCCACGTTGTTTCTAAATTTGAATCTAAAAAGAGTCTTAATTTGCATTGCCTACTCGTTCATATGGCGACGAGTAAAGATCAAATAAGTATGCCATGGCATAATTGAATAAGGCAACATTGTTATTGAAGTATTTTGCAAAGTCATTGGTGGATATTGATTCATTTTGTGAGTGAAAATCATTCGCATTATGCAATGCATTGCATCCTCAAATTTTCAACGTCAATTAGTTTCATTTGAGTCGACGTTGGAAGTCCGTACATTATCTTTCAATAACAAATCAATCATTATTATGACTAAAGAAAAAAGTAAAATTGAATGGATTCAGTTGAAAGAGAGACTATGTTAAGAAATCAGATTTTTTCACTTTCTTTGAGACAAACAAGATTATTGGTTTCATGTTTGGATGAATTAGTTAGTAGCTCGTTAGGAATTATTGTAATACCTTCAGCTAAATGGAAGATGCACCGCTGCACTCAGGATGGAATAATAATTGTTCCTCGTCTGATCGAGAATGCTCATTTGTACTTTTGAATGTACATTTTCATGTACAAGAATGAATGAGGTATAACTTACGGTTTCAAAATTCTCAAAACTTTCACAATAACAGCATTTGAATGGATAAAGTGTTTTTAAGAGCATATAATAGATACGTGTATCGATCACTTTGATGATGTGAATGTCGTTAATCAGTCGTAGAATTGATCAAACAACTTTAGCAACTAAAACTGATTCTCTATTTTAATCCTAATTATATTTCAATCCAGTATGCAAATTCATTCCCACATTTTGTAATCTTTGCTTCAAAGCAGTTTCCATCTCAATACATTGAAGTGTTTCACTTATATTATTCTAAAAGAAGGAATCTGAAATTATAATGATCTCCTTGGCGCTATTGACCATGAAACACTTTGATATTCAACCTTGAAAAATGGAGCCTCGGTCCTAGTGTAAAATGATCCTCTTTGATATTTGAGCGTAATGACTGAAAGGTCATGATAAATAAATGGGAAAAATTGATCTTTATGAATTTATCACGTTATTTTTCATCATCGAAGCCACCAGTGTTGTTGTTACCAATTTTTCAGACCTACCTTCCGTTAATTGTCTAGTTTTAACAGAATCTTCACATTGGTATACTGGAGACATACTTCAGGAATGTTCGTGAAACAGAATTTCGGGATTTTTTCTGTCGTGAAAATCGGTGTTCGTGATATTGGTTATTCGTGAACTTGGAAACGTGAAAAAGGCTTTCGTGAAATTGAATTCGGGATTTTGTCTTTCGTGAAAGCAACCGTTCGTGATATTGGTTATTCGTGAACTGACATTCGTGAAATTGGGCGGCAAGGTACTTTTTTTCCAAATAATGAAAGAATCATTAGATCATTGTCTAATAATTGTACCCGTCATACCTGATAAAATATTCAATACGCTTTAGTAACAATTTATTCATTTATATGTAATATTTTTATGCCAGGAAATTATCCTATCCATGTATTATTATGACAGAAAAGTTCTCTTTTGATCACGGAAAAAAATAATTAGCTATCATTTGAATAGCTAAAAATTAGCTACTGGATCTATTTTTCAGCTGTCACAGCTACTCACTCGGCGGTAGCAGCAAAAATGTGGCTGCCGCAGCGAAAATTCAACAAATCCAAATATCAACCACAAAATTTGTGCAGTTACAGCTATGATTCCCTGCTGTGGTAGCTAAATAATAGCGTCAGCTGCAATTATTTCAGCCTTATCAGTGAAAAAAGAGTGCTGGAGAAGTGAATAGCTGCCACTTAAAATCAAAATCATCTCATTTCTCATGTATTCCCTAATTCCATAAAACTAAATTACTTGAATTGAGTGATTTGAATCGATGGTCTAAGAATGCACTCCCGATCTCACTGATCATTGACACTTATTTGTATGAATGTTAAATTTCTGAATTCAAAAACGATCGCTATAAACTCACTCGACGGGAAGATTAATGGATTCCAAATACACGAATTTTTACACTTCCTTATCTGCTGTCGCGACAATCAATTACGACATTTAAACAAATTATCTCCTGCTCCGTTGAAAACTCTCGCAACAAAATTTGATAGTACACAGAACACATTTGCACTATTAGTAAATTTTGTAACGCGCAAAATTGACTCTTTCGAATTGTAATATGAAGTCGCCGCGACTATGTCATAATACTCACAGATTATTTCCACCGTTGAATTTTGCAAGTCAACTGTTGGTGTTGGTGTTGATGTGTGAGCTATGCTAAATCACAAGCAGAATTTTTTGGCTTCGTTATTATTGCGCAAATCGAACGATATCGTGCACGCGGTCATGATAGTGCATAGACGGGCCCGCATTCGTAGTTTACGAAATGTTTCCTACCATCGTGTTTCGGCAATGGTAGTTGGGCATCGTGTTTCGGCACAATTATAAAAGACCTCGCGGATGAGTTTTCTCAACCGCATACATACCAGTCGTTTTTGGTAATTTGACAAGCGAAGTCTCTCAGGATCTCTTCGATTTCGATATAATCTCGTGATCGTGGCGAATGACTGATCGTATTTACCTTCTCATGGAACATATCATTCCGCGATATTTCACGTGTAGTGAAGTGAATAATAATACTATTATTCTTCATCAATATAAAAACGTGTGATAATATTCATGTTCACCTGTTTTTGTTTCTTTTCTGTTTTATTTTTCGTCATTCACTTTGGGATGAGAAAGCTTTAAAAATAACCATCCAAAAACTTCTGAAACCGACTGGAGTTCATTATTAATCCAATATTCGCGGATAATCAACGCTTCGTGAAGTACCATCATGTACTCATTGTATTGAAGAATCAAAGTTTTCAACAGCAGATCGGACCGGGTTGAATTTTTTTCGAAGGAACAAAAGACTTGTGATCAGTATATTGATTGAAACAAAATTATCAAAATGAGCAAGTTCTATTTTAAATTATTGTTTATTATGTCAATCTGTGCTGTTGTAAAAGGTAAATATACGTATTATAATATTGAGTACCGTTATAGTGATATTCGAATATCGTTGTGCATCCATTTGAACTTTATTAGAACAATTTTTCCCGACAATTGCTATTCATCATTGTTAATTCATTCGGTTTAACAATAGAAACATTCTTTTATCGTCAGTTAATATAGAGTTGAGTACAACCGGAGAAGAACATTGTAGTGATAAGATTAACAGTTGTACTGCTGTACTTTCAATACCACCCTTGCCGTAAAGTAAACTGCTGTTGGCTTAACTGGAATGTTTTTTTTCTGCGGAAACGTTCTACAAAGTTTCGTAGTTGAGATGTTTAACGAAACATAAATAAAGTGAGTTTTGCAGCTTATAATTGCACGACTATCCTATTCAATTCTTTCATTAAACTTCTACTTCCTAACCTTTCAAGCTAATTTTCATTTTATATAATATGCTTACACGTTTTTAAAAGTATCACTCAAATAAAATTTCACTCTTGGTACTGCCAGTCCATGAGCTAAGTGAGTTTGTTACTTAGTACAGTGGTGGAGTACAGTGCAATGGTGGAAATTAGTATCAATTCATTAATATAATATTTAATTTTTGTAGAATTAAATTTCATTTACCTTAAGATTTTACATTCAAGATGTGAAAAGAAACTTTGAAAAATTGTAACTGTTTATTAATACCTCCTCAGTTACGTATGGGATTTATAGGTATAAGCGGCGAGAAGTTATATTAATAACTTTTTTTTTCGGTACTATATTGATTTACATAGAACAGAGGAGGAATTTTTTGTATGATAAAGTTCATTGTATGCACAATTGAAGCATTTTTTTCCATTTGCTAATTCCCAATTCTTTCACCCGCAGTTGAAGCTTCGATCACATCTGTAAGAAATTTTTTTAACAATATCATGGATGACGCAAATATGAGAAAATTTTCTATCCCTTCGTGTATTACGGGTGTTCGTAATGTGAAGTTTTATCTGTGTTCGAGGTGAGATAATGAATGATAAAGAGTTGCTTATTTGCTCCAATCAAATTTTTATCACCATGAATATTATTTCAGAGACTATCCCAACTGCTTGGTGGAAACTTTGAACAACAAAAGTATATGCTTAGATCATACTAAACAAAATTATCACTTTTTGATTCATGGTTTCATGGCATCTGCCGACAATCCTAACTGGATGGGTATAAAGAATGCACTTTTAGATTCAGTAAGTGTTCTTCCTCATTATTACACATTCAATATAGAAAATTAAAAATAATTCTGCTGCAAAAAGAGAATTTTTGTTGTAAGCAGAAAACATTGACCTAAATTATTATTATACCTTCCCTGGTGAAAATATACGCTCGTAGTGAGTGCATTCGCAGCTGAGAAGAAACGTAAAAAGGTTCCAATCTTCTCTTGCCGAAGCGTATAATAATTGCTTGTTGTAGAATATTGAAATTATACGTTAACAATACGTTTTATGAACGTTCAATGCCGTTTTGGGAAGAGTGCTGTTACGTTCCATGAAAAGTAATGCGAATCATTTCATACAGACTTTGAGTATCGGTTTTAAACTGTCGGGAATCATAGCATTCCATGGCTGAATAGGTAGGACGCTGGATTGGAATGATGAAAATCATGGGTTCGAATCTCGCCAAGTGGTTAAAATTTTTATACGCTTTCTTTGTTCCAAACTTCGCTTCGAGTACTCTTCGAAAACGTTCCATTCACTCTTTGTTCACTTTTCATTTAGGTTACTGTTACGCTCCACCATACTGTTCATCTGCGCTTTATTTTAGTTTCCATTTTCACCAGGGTTATAGTAAAAAGTAATAGAATCCTGGTACCGATTTATAGAAAGCATAGTGATTTCGATGATAAAATATAACTTACATATAACGTCACAATGTGAGTTTTTCTTCATTTTACAGTATAAGGCGTAGTAATTTTCAAGGTAACTTTTTGCTGAGTGTACAACTAAACCCTGGAAACTTTAAAAATTAATACGCAAAAATCCTAACCTTGTTTAAGGGGTAATATCACTTTGTGGACGGAAAAATTGACGTTATTTTCAAAGTGTTGCCATGAAGTGAAAAAACATTATAAATGTATGGGGTCTTTTACATATGAAAGTACTAGTCTTTGGGTACAAAAAACACTTTTTATTTAATTTCTTCAATCCAAAATGGCGGCATGGTAGTTCTCATGGTTAAAACGGGCGTACCGCTACAGGTCACAATTTTCAATCTAGAATAAAAAAAAAGTTCCTTGAAATATAGCTCAAAATCTCTAGCCATCTACGTAGGATATTTTCAGAAAACAAATTTTAAAGAAAATGGCGTCAGTTTTAAATTTTTTTTTCGATTTTTTCGAAAAAATCATTCGAAAATCAGCTATAAAATCGGTAAAAAGCTGATATCGGAGAAATCCTACGTAGATGGATAGATTTGAGGAACTTTTTTATTTTTTGTTCTAGATTGAAAATTGTGACCTGTAGCGGTACGCCCGTTTTAACCATGAGAAAAAAATGTTTTTCTGTTACCGTACTACCATGCCACCATTTTGGATTAAAGAAATTGAATAAAAAGTGTTTTTTGTACCCAAAGACTAGTACTTTCATACGCAAAAGACCCCATACGTTTATAATTTTTTTTGACTTCATGGCAATACTTTGAAAATAAGGGCAATTTTTGCGTCCACAAAGTGATATTACCCCTTAATAGTCCTAGTCAGATGCTTGGTCCAATGGAAATTTCAGAGAATCAAGAATAGGGTAGAGTTGATTTAATTATGAGTTTCAGAGAAAGCATATTTTCTTATAAGAAATTTCAAATTGTTGATTTATGATGCATCACAACGATCATTTTTATTACCAAAAAATATCGAAAAATATCAAACAACAGTGAACGATCGATAAAGAAGCAAATAAAATTCGCTTTAGTTACAGTAAAGAAAAACGTATTGAGATTATTCAATTGTTATGTAATTGCGAAATCATTTTTCTTCAAGTACATATTTAAAATATTAGCGCGATTTTATGAATGGTAGAAGAACTTGGCTTTGTTTCTTTCCTGTGTTCACGGCATCATCAATCAAAAGAAAGGAGTTCTATGCGATATTAAATTTGGATAAGCTTTTTTTATCGGGGCCTATATAATGAGACAAGTATAAGGTGAAAATAATCAAAGCTCTCTTATCAATCGATAACGCCTCTACACGGAGAAAAATTCAGATCGAAAATATAGAAATCTTCAATAGAAAATCGGAGAATATTACTCAGAATCTGAGAATATTTCTCAAATTCGTAATACAGATTAAACGGTTCACATTTCTGTTGAGTTTTACACGCAGCAGAAGTTTGAATCGTTTATTGAAACGAAATTTCGATCGAATAACAAAATACTCTGTTAAAGACCCAAAATCTAGTAGTGCTTGTTTAAATGATGTTTCCAATTCTAAAGACTTAATTCGAGAGGATAAACAACAATAAGTTTATCAGATTTAGTGAGTTGGAATTTTTGTTTCGTTTCTATAAACGATTCAAACTTCAAGAACATGAATTTTCCTCGAAAAAGAATGAAAAGTTATCAATACTCAACAAAGAAAGGAAGAAAGAAAGAAAGAAGTATGAATTTTCCGAAAGTCGCGCATGTAATTTTACGAAGTGAATAACGAAATTTCTAAATTTTATTATTTATATTGTAAAATTTCGTGCGCGGTTTTTGGAAAGTTGATATTTTTCCTATTATTTGTCAAGTATTGATAGTTTTTCGTTCTTCTCCAAGTAAAATTCAACAAAAATGTGACCCTTTTTATTTTTATCACAAGCTTAAGAAATGGTCACTGATTTTCTATTAAAAATGATTATATTTTCAAACCGCGTTTTTCTTCGTCTACACGGAGAAAATATTACACTAGTGATTACTTTTTCGAACACGACTCAGTCGTGTGGCTGAAAAAAAAGAAGAATAATACTGCCGAGTCGTGTATGAAAAAGTAACGACCCAATAATGTTATTCTTCTTCTATTTCAGCCACACGACTGAGTCGGGTATGAAAAAGTAATCAATAGTGTAGGGTTTTTTCCGTGTAGAAAACCAACAACTAGAACTCAACTGAATTGAATCTTCCCTGGATATGTTATTTTTTCCCCACAGAGTAATTATAGCATTGAATTGCATTGCTTATTTCATTGTGGATTCCATTCCTTATTCTTCAGAGAATGTGAAAGAAACATGAATCAAGTATCCCCTGATGAAAATGAACCGCATCGACCGACAAAGTAGCGTAATTGAAAGAGTAACCAAGCGCCAAAAAAGCAGAGATTGGAATGTTTTCGGGCTCATTTTTTATGATATTCGTTTCCTTCGAGCGTTGATTTTCACTAAGAGATCACCCAAATTTTATTCAAAATAAAAACATCACTTTTTAAAGAAACTATGCCCTGCTAAATGTTCCCAATAGAGAACGATACAGAACGATACATTTTTTCTATCGTTTTCAATGAGGTTTCTGAATACGGAATTCACAATGTTATATCGTTATTCAACGATAGAATTTTATCGTTTTTTGTCGTATTCTATAGAATTAATCATAAAACGTATGCGATGTTATCGTGAAATTCCTATAGAAAAAGTACCACTTATTCTGGAACACATAACTATTTTTTTTCCAAATAACTGGTACGTTTTCTATATGAATTCCACGATAAAACCCCATATATCCTGTTTGATTTCATAGAATACGATAATATTGTAAATTCCGTATTTCAGAAACCTCATTGAAGACTATAGGAAAAATGTATCGTTCTGTATCGTTCTTCATTGAGGAAATTTAGCAGGGTAATGATAGAAATGTAAAGATTCCTGATTCGAAAAACATAATACTTTCCTTTTCTTTTTTTCTTCGAATAACGTTCAATTCTGGATGAGTCATTTTATCATTGATTTATTCTCAATCTTTGTTTCGATCAAAGACATAATTCAGAAGTCAAGCACACTCCACACCAGCTTGTGAATTCTTTACTCAATAAATAAGTCCTTGATATATCTGGATATTCACGAGTGATTTGAGAAATTATTATATACCGTCCTCGCACGATAGTGTCCAATTCTTAAAACAAATGTAATTCATTCTTCATTGTTTTATAGATGAATGGTATCGTTGTGCTATTACAATGGGCAGAAGCGGCGTGTTTCCATGGGCACATGTCAATCGATCCACCATTGTATCCATTTGCATTAAAAAACATACCTGAAGTGACGGACATTCTATACAAGTATATTTTCATTTATTTTATCTACTACTATTAAAATGAACGAAGAATAATTATCAGTCTAACAATGCTTTTATGATTCAAAGTTAGTTTCGTTAACTGGAATAACTTACGTGACAGTTCCAATGAAACCATGCAAAGTGGTGATAATTTCATCTCCACCCGTATGCATTACTCATCCAATGAGGTTTGGATATTCCAACGTTGAGTACCATTATTATCAACTCACGGTGACATTATCACAAATCTTCTTCACAATGACTTACAATTCTTACCCGACTCACGTCAATTCTTTTTTCATTTATCGGACTGGACTGTGTGAAAAATGATTCTGTAAATTTGTATTTTTCTGTTCTCTTTACTAGATTCATGCGTAGGTTAATGACGGAATGTAATATGGATTTAAATCAATCAAAAATGGTTGGTAATAGTATCGGCGCGCATATCGCCGGATTCGTCGGTAAGATGATGAAGAAAAAACATGACAAAACAATCGCAAGAATTACCGGCTTGGATCCTGCGGGTCCTGGATTCATGTTTTCTCCTCCTCAAGCGAGACTCGACGCATCAGATGCGGTCATCGTTGACATTATTCATACGAGTAACAAGTTCGGCTTAGACAAGAGCATAGGCAAAAGCGACTTTTATATAAATGGTGGAGAATGTCAACCAGAATGCAACTGTAAATCTTTTTTTTTCTTGAATTCTATTCATCTGGGTGTTATTTCCTAATATTTCTTAATCCACGTTTTATACTTTTGAGATTGTATTTTGTATTTTCAGGTGAAACATTTTGTTCGCACAAAAGATCTGTTGAATTATACAAAGAAGATTTGAGAGCGAACGGTACTATTATCGTTGGCAAGCCATGGGATCACAAATCAGAGTAATTAATTGTTTTTTCCATTCCTCGGTTTTGCGGTAATTTATGTTGTTTATTTTTTCTTAAATACATGAGTTATTTGTTTTTGCAGTATACTAACGGTGAAGAATCACAAATGTGCGTATGAATCGAGTTGCTGTTCATTGGAACCTGTATTAACACGTAGTAATTGCAAAGGGGATTATTATGTTGACACAACTTCAAAAACACGAAATTGAATTTCGTATCTGTTCCTAAATGTTCCATTGACTCGTACCATAGCTATACTGTTATATTATAGATTCGATTTTAAGGATATCAATACTAGAACTTTTGATCTCTTATTTTAATAGTTTTTTAACAATTCAGTACAAAAATATATATTCTATTTTCTGTATAAGAGAAAGATGCTTAGTTTCTATTCCATATAACGACATGGAAACAAAAATTGTTCTTCTTTTCCAAAATTCATCATCTTGATTTGACTATTTACTATTTCACAGAATTCGATAATTTTATCATTCTTGATATATTCTTTCATACGTTTCTGCATACTATTTTATTCCTTATATTCAGTCATTTATTGTTTTCCATCCTAAGTGGGGAGATTTTTCAAATTATGTATAATTTATATAGAATTATATATAATTTTGATGAATTTTCCACTCGGAGTGAATGTTCCTACTCTTGATTCTTTCAATTATGATATCAAAGTTTCAATATCATCCACATTCATTTACCATACTTCACAGTGAATCCATCACTCATTGCACTGGATGATATTCGAAAATGAATATAATCAATTTTCGCTGACTACAGAAATGGAAAAATCAAGAATAATTCAAACCAAAGATTATATTTTTCGAGTGAGTCAATAGCAAACGTTGAATCAAGTTCATTAGAAAGTATTGAAGATACCTCATTACAATAAATTTGAATAGTATATATAAGAAATTACCTGTGTTTCATTTTTTTTTATTCGGTATCCAATGAATACGCCAAAGATTTCCACTCCCTTGTTATTTCAGTAAGTATTTCAAAGCTCAGACAGTGATTTGATATATACACGGTACTTACACATTCCTTTTATCGTACACATTATACAAGCTATAATGTATTCGAGGAATTGATTTCTGTCTATAAAAGACGGGCAATAATCGAAGCAAAGAAAAAGACAGAAGATCCTTGAGTTCTGATTCTCTCTATGTGTATTCGCTACGTATCCTGGAGGAAGATTTTTCATTTTATCAGAAAATATATGAAATTATTGAAGTTATAAAAATTCATTGAGACACGATGATAATACTTTTCCACTGGGAAATGCTACAATTTTCGTCAAATCTCTTTTTTTTCGTTCAACTTCCAATGATAAACGTCGGTATAACACCAAAAAAAACATATCTTTTTGTTTAAAAATCTATGAATAAATTCCATGTCAGATTCGTCCACACTGCACGCTGCACTTTCAGATGAGAACTAAGAAAACTGAGCAGTTTGATCAATACGTTGGAATTGAATATCATGATTTATTCATCTTTATATCGTCCTATCTCCTTTATGGAAGATATCATCATATACTAGAAAAATAGGAAATCACATGCATGTGTATTCACATGATACTGGTTGGTTCATCTTTGAATGAATACAGTTTATGACTTCGGATACAATGACCTTCGGAAATAAGTCATTGACCTCGTTTCAATAGTGTTCGTTTGCACGCGATACAAAATCGCAGCACCATAAATAAAATATCATAGTGATCCCGAGAATTCGATACCACTGTAACTAACAATGCAATTAGACTCCTCAATTGCCGTGTCATGCTTTTTATTTGCAATTCTTGAATGATTAGTGAAAAATATTGATCAACTGCATACAATGTTACTAAATAATATGCTTAAAGTTGTTCACGCTGTAACAATGAATATTCCCCAAAGTCCTGCAGTAATCTTGAGATTTTTCTTCATGCATTACCATTACCATTTTCCATAAAAATCAACTGGATTTGCATTACGCTATATCCCTCTACCTTTTCCGATTATACCGTTCACATTCTTCTTCCGACAAAAAGTCATCGTCTAAAAGAAAATTCGCGGTAAAAGCAAAAAGCGAATTTCTACTAAAAACGTTGTATGTTTTCTGAAAAATTTACTTTACTCTTCACTCCATTGAAAAAAACTTTATATTCAATTCCAGAATATGATTCTTCGTCACTCATCCTTCTCTCGAAAAACGAAATAATCGTCCAACGGATAACGCTAGACTTTACTTTGACAAGTATCAAATTTCAAGACAGACATGTCTCTCAGTACTGAAATTTCGAACGTTATTCGATTAGAACGTGCTATTATATGTAATTGTAACGAGAATGAATCGGCAACGTGTATTTCAAGATAAATCACTGCTCGCTGAATTTAATCGAAGTAAAGTGAAACAAAACTAATTCTATTAAGTCTCTGTTAATATCATTCTGTTGAAATGGACTTGGAATTTCCATCAAGTATTCAACTCGAAATCCAAGCAGAACGGAACATGCTGTCCAGTGAAAGGCAACTAGCGAAGTAAATCGACATGCATCCGGAGTTCATATACACAACGTCTGATCGTCGATGATTGTGAGTTCCAGTATAGTAACTTTGCAGAATATTAGCGAATCAAGTGCCAAGCAGGTAATACTTGACATTGGAGGCATATGAACTTAGAAGTGGACAGCAAAGTGGGGAAATTTCATTTCGCACCGTATTCCATGGAATTCTTCAAGAGAACTTCACAGGAGCAACGAGAACACAAGAATTTGTAAAACTGATGTCGACGATCATTGTCACAAGATGCAATCAAAGAAATTTATAGAAAAAAAGAAGTTTGCTGACTTTCAAATCTCGCACTTTTATCGATACAAATATAAAACGAAAGACGTGTTCGTATTAAAATACGAACGTTATGAATTTGTACAAATGAAAAGGAGGAGAAGACATTGATTTTAAAAGTAAAATAATTAGGAGAAAATATGAGAGATTTATTAGATTTTAGGATTAGGAATAAGCTCGACGGAAGCGTGTTTTAAACATAGTATTTCGGATCTCGTATCCGTTGAATTGGATGTTGAAACATCACTCGTTAACAATCAACTATTGTGTGTGCCCGGGGGAGTGCCAAAGTGAACTAAATAGTTAAATTAGATAATAGATAATGATAACGGGCAAACTCGTGCACGGGTAGACTGGCAGGCCCAGTATAAGTGAAAATTAGGTCAATTGATTCCTCCTCCGATGTTCGTATAATTCTCCAACTCCAATATAATGTGTGTATTATATCTCTGTAACCGAATCGAATACCTCCCACATACGAAATGATTATTCGAAATATTTAATGTATCGTTATTAATTACACTTCATATTCATTTCTCGAAATAGTTATGAAATTCCTATTTGTCCCAATTGCGGTTGGAACGAATTAATTATATTTGTAATGAATCCAAAACAAAATGAAATAATCAAATTTCATATTGTCTTCAATATTCTCAGATGTGTTGACAAGTTTTATGTTCCTGGAGTTTGAATTGTTTATAGAAGCGAAACGAAAAATGAAACTTACGAAATCTGAGAAATCATCGGTATTCATCTCCTACAATCAACTCTTTGGAAGTGGGAACATTATTCAAAAAATGTACTGCAAGGTTTTGGGTGGTAAACAGCTGAGTATTTCGTTATTCGATTACCAATCCGTTTCAATAAACTTCGAAAACATCAAGTTTTTCAATTTCAAGAGTGAATTTATAAATTTGAAAATAGGCTATCTTGAAGATCCATTTTTGAAATTTCATCTAAAAGTTGCCATTCGATATAAGAACTTCTCTAAGAGTGTACAAAAACATTAAACTCATCACGATGGATTGATTCTAAATATCTAAAGTAATTTTTTCAATAAAATTGTGGATAAATATCCTTATAACAACAATTGGAATTACGTGTTATACGGAAATTGACCCCAGTAGAAATACTCTAGGCATTGACGAGTTTTGTAACGGTTGACTAGCGAAAGATTGAAAGCTTGCAAGTACCTCGTGAGTTTTATAAGGGATTCGTGGCTGTCTAGTTTCCAGCTAGACTACACCGAGAGAAATAATTACTAATACCAAGAGAACATATTCTTGAATATTTTTAAGAATACATATTCTCGATTACAGCTGATATGTTGCAAGTTCAAGTGGAATTCCCTTGGATCAAGAAAATATTTTTTCAATTCAAGAAATACATCCTTAGTTCTAAGAAAATTTTCTTGTATCAAGAGTACAGATTCTTCAAGAAATGGATTTCTTGAAATATTACAATATTTTATTGGTGATAGTAATTATTTTTCTCAGTGTAGCGTTGCAAAACTTGTCAATGACTAGAGCCCTTTTATATTAGGAAGAAGAAAAGACGGAAATCAGTGAGTTTTCCAGTAAGAACCAATTGACAAATTAATTGAAGAACCTCAAGCCAGTGGTTTATACATCCACTATACCGCGAGTTACCAATTAATGCTATCGTGACCTCAATGATTAATATCTCAAGGTTTAAATTCCAATCGGATCTTATTCTAAGAAACGTGGGCCTGAATACCATCTGTCTTAGCTCCAATGTACATTTGTGAGTGAATCTTCGTTTCATTTCTTCGAATCCATTGCAATATCGCAATTTACTCATTTATGCTGAGGGAAAAAAGTTATTGATACAGAAGGAGAGAGGAAAGAAGATATATGTTGAAGGAATGAAAAGGGAAAAATAATCAAACTTGTTAATCAATTTAGACTTTTGGTGTACATACTCTGTACCGTTGTTCAATTTTATTCTACATGGAATATAAACTTTAGAACAGACAAGAATATCTTATAGAGACCATTGGATGTAATATTATTTTGTCTCAATAATTCTTTGTCTTGAATGTATGTATGAAAGAAGGAAGATCGACGAAGCGGATTTTTGGTCCCTGTTTTTATTGAGTTTGTTGATTTCGTCAAGATCCAGTACACAGTATTTCACACAGTACTACTCACCGAATTACGTGTTGTGTAAAAAACGAGAAGTGGAGGGAAGGATAAAAATCTCTTGGAGATGGTGCAATAGTTGGAAAGGAATTACTTCAGACGATATAGAAGTGGTAAGAAGCAAATAGGTATACTGTGAATTGATATTTCATTTCAATATACACTATACAGATATAGAAGAGGATTTAAATGTAACAAACGTTGGGAATCACATTCCGTTTGAGATGAAACGTTGAACTTGGTTTCACTGTGAAAAGTTTAGTTTCAATTGGCTACATCTTGATTCAGAAAATTAACTGAAATTCAAGCTTTTGTGCTTACTGGATGAAAATTATTCTCAAATCTAAAACTTCTCCAAGATGCGCAGTTTTTATGACGTGAGGCGGATTGTTTGAAACTCCCAAATTGGGGGTGCACGAGACGAGATTGTCGACAATACTTTGAAAGTCTCGTCTCGGTATCGAGAAACACTATCAGATGCCAATATCGTCTCGATATCGTCTCGTCAGTATCGGTAAAACTGCACTGAAAGTCTTTGAGATTTTCAGAGATTCCCAGTGTAATTTTTCCACCAGGCAATTTTCAAAATAAGACCATGCACATATATTATAATTTGAGAGAGATTTACGGCTCTTTTCGAAGAGGAATTTTGTCATATGTATGATTTTGAAATACTCTTTCTCTATTATTTCCACATTGATGATATTTTCGAATATTAGATCTTTATTCTAAATTTCGTGTCAATTCCGAAACGATACCGATATTAGTCTCGTGCTTCTGCACGCAGAAAAGTGCCTCCTTGTTTGGAAAATAGCAGAGTTCACTATTCGATATCGCAATAAATGTTTTTAATATATTCTCAGCAGAATAAGCTACATAATTTACTGATCATGTGATGCGAAGGATTAAAAAGTGTAATGCCACGTAGTATCTTTATGAATCACTATGAGGATTAGCAAGTTCTGTGATTTCCATCCCTGGATTTAAATTTTATGTGCCTACAAAGCAAAATGCGACGTGACATAATTTACTATTCCAGATATCGGGGGCGACTGTGCTACGTATGACAGCGAACTTTACCATTTTTCGAAGATCTCTTTTCTCCGTGTGTGCACCCCCAGTATCGATGATATTCTTGAGTATCGAATATCCAGTCTCGGTATCGTCTCGACTGCAAATACAACAGTATCGTCTCGAGTCTCGTGCACCCCTATCCCAAATTCTCGTCATGATCTTTCCAATAATATTCATTTTCTGAATTCATTCATTAGGGATCGTCCATAAACCACGTGGCCTTTTTATTTGTTGCATTCCTTGTTGCACCAACTTCAGACATAAAGAGTGCGATAGAGAAGGGAGTGAAAAAAAGACCACGTAGTTTATGGACGATCCCTTACAGCGGAATGTAATGAGAATCATTCACACAGCTTGTACACTGAGAAAAAGGATTAGTGAACTGAACGAAAACGTAGTTGACTCAACTACGCCAGGAAGTTAAATACGTTCAATCAACTCTAGAGGTTGCATTGAATCATTCCCCAGGTTGGCCGACTCTGTTGAGTCAACTACGTGAATGATTGGGACAATGAAAAATAGTTTCCGTCAAGTATCCATATACATTTGACACAAAATAACGAAGCATTGATCGCCTGCGAGGTTGACTCAACTACGTGAGATTTTGAATGAAACTTCTTCTGTGATTTGTTGACGTTGTTACACCTTGGTTCATAAAATCAAGTGATATGTTTGAGACAACGAAAGGTGGCGTAGTTGAGTCTACAATTTCCAAGTCATTGCAACTAAAAATTCGTTGATTCATTCATAAATTCTTCAACTACGCGTGGTGGTTAATGGCACTTTTATTTTTTTCTCAGTGTATGAATACTTCTTCCCCAGTATTTGATGAGAGGTTAGTCTATCGTTTGATGGCAAGTCATTGAATCAGTAATCGAAAGAATCTCAGCTTAATTCCAGCTACGGAAACGATTTTTTCCTAAGCGTGAGAATTCTTTATGAATTTTCGACTAATATGTTCGACTATGAATAAAGAGCCACAGCGAGCCGTAAGCACAATTTCATGAGATTTCATAACTCACTTATGAATATGTGTTGCAAAATTCATAATCTTCAATGATCGAACTATTTTTTTATAAATCGTCATATGACTTCAACCAGGTAGCATTTCGGTGGCTTATAAATAATCTGTAGTGAAAGGGAATATAATATTCATCATTCAATATAGTTATTGCAATCTTTCATCGCGTACTTTGCGGGACTATGTTGGAAAATAAGTACATTTGCGATTCGTGATATTTGTAAATGTTTTATTTCAAAACATTCAGCAAGTAGTGATAATTTTCATCACGATTCGACATTTTTTTTTCTATTTGTTCATCTGAATAACTTCAGATCATATTTCGACCGTATTTGTAGAATCAAAGCATGCGTAATGAAATCGTGGAAAGCCCATAAAACTTGTCTGAACAAAAAGATTTTAGTGACACGATAAATCAACATATGGCGGAACAATAACACTGGGGTCACACAAATGTTTGCAAATTCTCTATTGTGTGTGTTATGCATGCGTGGTTACGCTGAAAAGTTATATCGTTACCAAATATTGATCAAAAATGTATTCTCGCTGTTGGAAAGTTTTGGAAAACTTCATAAAAATTCAAACAAATTTTTCTCACTGCCACCTGCATAGAATAAATATGTGTCAAGTAATTACAATAAATTTTACACAAAATTTCCAATCACATTCATATGAAATCGGTTCAAGAATAATTGAAAATTATTGAATCACCATGAATAAATGAATAGAAAAAAAAGAATTGATATATTTACAGCAACTCTAGAATGAATTGAAATGATTCAAAGGTCTTCAAGTGCTGTATTTCATTGAGATGAAAGAAAAATAATAAGAATTTCTTCTATAAAAAAGGTGTCAGTAATTGTGAAGTCGATTAAAACACTCTGATCCATGAGATTGTAAAAGTTTTGAAATTTAGAAAGGAGAAAAACGGAAAAGGCATTAGACTTCGATCAACAACCAACGATCTGCAGCTACGAAGCGTGACAACTCTGATCTATGAAACTTTCTTAAGCTTTTAAAGTTCTTCAAGTGCGAAATGTACGATAAAAACGTCCTATGAGATCCTTCATACGTCAACTAGATGTATTCAAGAAGGGATTATTGAGGAACAAATCTGAACTTCACTTGGAATTTTTAGTGGATTTATTGGTGGAGAATATTGTTTGATTTTAACTATCCATCCATAGTATATAACGTTACGAAATTCGTATATAACGAGATATCTTTGATCTGGAAAGGAAATCCTCCAGTTCCCGGTTGCAGAGGAATTCTTGTCATTTTTTGGAAACCAAGTAAAGCTTCGAAAGGAAAAACTATGGTATCTAGAAGACCAAGCTAAATTTTGTTTGAGATTTCGCTTATTCGTGTAACAACAAACGTGTATTTGTCCACTGTCCCCACCAAATACCATACAAGATTGAATTCCTGATCGATCTATCGATCGAATCTTCTCGAGTTTCGTCAGTCATCAAAGTAGATCGTTTCTCATGACATCTGCGATATATATTGATATTAACAAACAACGTTACAAGAATATAACTTGCTTTAGCGTCACGAATTCCTATCTACTCGGCAAACAAGTATACAACACACAACTAATATTTGATACGTACGACAAATTTCAACCAGTATTCCATATCAGAGGTATATTACACAATAAAAACCCGTGATGAATACTCGTATTTGAATAAAGAACATCTTCATACAGTTCTCACTGTTACCGCATGGAGGAGGATATTGTTGACTTTTCTCAAATTTTTCTACATTCCTCGTTGCTGAGAATTCTTTCAATATTTTTTTCTTTGCATCGGATCTCACTTTTGACGCAGTGATTCGACTACTTCTCAATTCCTCCCCTCCCCACCTTTTTGCAAAACATGTCCATCTTGAAAACATTCTGTCGCAAAGTTGGACAGTTTTGAAATAATTCATCATGGATAAAAATGGTGTGCTTTGCAACAACCCGATTCAACCAAAGTGCATAGTCAACGAAGAATTGAATTTTATGTTCCCGCTCGGGAAATCAACCAAATGTTGCAAGAGCTTCATTTAATATTCAACGCCACATCCTGCTGCTACCTCAACTTCTAACTCCGAGTTCCAAACAAATATCATCATCTTCCTTGGTTCGTTCTTTTCAAATATCGGTTATCATCGAATTTGATGAATTTTGAGAAAATAATCAGAGTTATACTGCAAATAATTCCTTCCCAAATTTCATGTAAATTCATGTGAAGTTCAATTAACATATTAATCCTGTATTGATTTTCAAAATTTTTTCTCACTTTTCATATGAAATTGTATGATTTTTCATGCATCTTGATATGAATTACAATACATTTTGAAGTATATTTCACGAATTCTTGATTGAACTGAATTTTAATTACAAGTTACAACTGATGTAGGAAAGTTCACACTATTTTTTACAGTGTATCGGAATATTTTTTTTAGGAGATAGGTAATTCAATTTTACCCTAATTCCCTCATACTTTGGCGAATGACCAATTCTCTTTCTAGAAAATTGCTTCTTGAACAGTTTATCTAACTGACAAACTGTTTTCCAGACAATTATTCTCTGATATTAATATTTGGCGACCAGATGCTGGTGAAGTAAATTTTCACTTTTGTAGGGAAAATTTATGAAATGAACTCAATTTCGATTAAACAAAATTCAAACCCCGTGTCATTGAGTACTGATTTTACGAGGAAAAATCAAATTACAATATAAGAAGAATTTTGTACTCGTTAAAAACGAAGTATAAATTATGACATTCAGTAATATCATACCAGCATACGTAATTTTCAATGATTATGTATCGCATCATAAAGACATCATGGAAATCGTCATCCGATAGAAAAGGGAAAATAAATTAAATTTTTTTCCTCGATACGAGAGAAAAAAATCGTTCAAAGCACGGTATTTCTTTAGATCGAAATAAATTGGATGTATCTCTAGACTGTTACAAGTCTATATTGGTTGGCTATATCCCCTTCATCGTCTATGATCCGATTTCAGTGGTGAATCAGAGTTACTTTAAGATCATGACTGAGAAAAAAGACCTGAAGGGGCTTATTCGGTTCTCTACTTTGTGGGATTTCCTTTCTCCCCACGCTCGTCTTCCTGCGAGTCTCCACGATCGCAAATTAGAGCACGGGAAAGGGAAGAGGATGATAAAAGTGATAGAGAGCTTCGGGGAAGGGAGGAGAGCTCATTTCTTCGATGAAGACGTGATCATCGATTGAAGTATTACCTATCAGGTTTGAATCGAGGTCAATCGCTTTGCGGGCCGTGCCGTGGTGCTGACTAGTGCTTCAAATTAGATAATTATTAAGATAGCATGTAGAAAAATCTGTTATTGAAATTATTCATTTCGGATAAAATCGATTCATGTTTGATGCATTACCTACATCATGTACGTTGATACATTGCAAGGTACCGTTGAAACTGGTACATCGATTATTATGAATTTATCGCATCATTTCATAACCTTCTTTCTTTAGTGATTTCATCCTCTACCAGCGGAGAAATTTCATTTCACTTGCAGTAGGGAAGTTCACTTTTGCTTTTGAGGGATTAATCCTCTTCAGGTAGTTTTATTTTCTGTAAAATCGACTTTTTAAGTTCAATTTTCTTACCATAAATTCAATTCGTTAGAATCTTTCGTGATATGGAATGATTGATGATATTGAAAAATATATTTCAAGTTCTTTAGGGAAATAAGTTGCTGCTAAAATATGAGGAGGAAACCACAAACATGTTGGTAAAATGAAATTCAACATTTTTTCGTAATAGATATATTTGAAATCGAGGGTAATTATTGAAAATCTCACAATAAAGACACAAAAGACAAAAAAGTTCATTTTGTAAAGAATTCAAACAAAAGAGCTTTCATTATCGATCCTCAATTTTCAATCCCAAATGTATAACGATGTAAGAGTTATTATCATATAATTCAAATAGAGGAATGAATTATTCAATGAATTAAAAATCATTTCAATTGATCAAAGTTATTGCGGAGAGATATAAAATCAGAGACATTAAAGATTTTGTGGGTAGAAATTTATTATTCCCATTAGAACAGATGAAATTTTAATTCCAAAGCATTCATAAATCCATGCGTCTCACTTTATATGTCAATACTTTTGTTCTTTCTCTCAATGTGCTTTTTGATCGATGCACACAGTTATTATACGCATCGCGTGTCGATGACCTCCGATCTGTTGAACGTACATGAGAATGATTTAAGAATACATAATTCTATTCCATTACTTCGCGCTGAATAAGCATCCTTCGTTAATAGCATAAAACTGTTGGAAGACAGATCTCGGTAACAACGTCAAAGGTTTTGTTTCTCGAATGTAAACCTCTGGGGCATTGTGACACGCTGGAATAAAAAAATCTTTAGAAATGCCTTTGAATGAAGAATTATAACAGTATATGCGTTAAGAGGATACCAGCGTATCTGTCGCTTGACTGAAGGAATTTTTTTCTAACACAAATTACATGGATATGAACGACTCATATAAATTCTACGTTTACGGCGTGCGTTATAACGTTTCTTTTTGAACGTTCAAAAAATATGTTTTTCTATTCAATATCATAGTGTGAATATTTTCATAAACACTGAAACACTTTTATTTGAGTAATTAAAAGATTAAATAATCGAGGGAAATATTTTTCCAATATCTGTATTGGAGAATTCATTCATTTTTCTCATCCCGGTTATTGAAATAGTGTTGTTTCAATACCTCATGGGGTTATTTTAAAATCATACGATGTCATTGCGATACAGTTGGAAATCATTCTGATATCGCTTCCTTTATAGTGAAACTTCCTCCAGTGAAGCCATAAAATTATAGCGACCAAGTTTCACGAGAAAATTAAAATGTAGAGTACACGAGTCAGGGCCAACACATTACACACGGCATCACAGATACACACTTGCTAAATTGAAGCGGAAGCAATATGTTTCGATCAAAGTAACTTGAGATACAAATCTCAACGCATGTGTATACTTTAAGGGGGAAATCCCTCTTGACGACTGTTTTTTTTGAATATTCTTTTATGGAAAACTGAGAGCTTCTATTGAGATTCGGAAAAGTACATGATATTATTGACATTATGAAGTGATGATAAAATTTTTTTGAAGTGAAAATAAAAAAAATTGCGGCTCTGCAGCCCTTCAAAGTTGACGCCTCGAGTTTGCGCCGTGCAATGCTCAGGTCCAGGAAATTATCTGTAATCAAAAGGGAAAATGTTTTCCATTAAAATGTGTTAGTAAGCTTTGCATGAACCTAAATTTAGTAAAAACAAGTGAAAAATAAAAATTGGAGACAAAAAAAAATGAAAAACACAATTTTTTGTTTATAAACAAATTGTTAAAAACAATATTTATTGTGAAAATCATATTAAATTTTAAGGTTCATGCAATGACCAATAAATGAACGAGTAATTTGCACTAAATTTCAAGTCGATAGCCTCATTGGTTCTTAAGTTACGTTGCAAGGCGCGGGAAAAAACGCGTTTCGAGAAAAATGTGCTTAAAGTTTTCGTTTGTAAAAAGTACAGTTTATAGTAATTTATGCTGACTCATACAACCAGCCTTCTATTTCCAAAAAATCATCAATTTCAGCAGCTTTTTTTCTCTTTTGGAGCAGTCCTGATTGCTTTTGTTGAATTTAATGAGCGCCTGTTTTGCTTTTCCACTCAATGCTCACCGTACTCGTCTGCGAAAATTTTACATTCTTTGCCTACTTGTAGTTACAAATTATTCATAACTTTGAGGGTAAAGGAATAGCCATCATCGAACATTTCTATAATTTTGGAACCGCAATGCAGATGCTTCGGAGCTAAAACACTACACAGTCGAGTTGAAAGATTCGTTTGCGTTTTGAGTAAAACCACCGATGCAACGCTCCAATAAATCGTCTCTTGATTAATCTTCATAGATCGGAAAAATATTTTTGGGCCCAAGAGTAAAACATATAAGACCGTAAACGGCGTGCGCGCATTTTACCTACACAGAAAAAAAAACTATCTTGTATCAAGAAAATATTGTTTTCGTTATATACACGGAAAAAAATGAACTGTTAATTTTACCAGAATTCCGGTTACTATATGGACAGCAAGGAATATCTGTGACTTTTACTGGAATTCTTGTTAAATTTACCGGAGCCCTTGTTAAATTTGCCGGAGACTTGATTCATTTAACTAGAATTCCGGTTAAAATAGCAGTAATTCTTGCTGTCCATATATTAACCGGAGTATTTTTTTCCGTGTATGAAACACGGATTGTCTCAGTTCAATGTAATTTGCTTTGAATCAAGAATTTAGTTTTTTCCTGTGTTTGGTTCAAAGCAAATTGCATTGAACTGAGAAAATCCGTGTTTCATATATAACGAAAACAATATTGTCTTGATACAAGATAGTTTTTTTTTCTGTGTACTGCGGTAGATTTGGAACACATGAGTTTGGGGACTATTTAGGGACTTTTGAAGCTTCATACAAGGCTAAAACCACTAAAAATAGTTTCTTCAGATGATAAATTAATTTTTGAAGCAAAAAAAAGAATGCAAAAAAAAGCATTTCCAGAGGGATTCCCCCCTTAAGGGGAGGTTCTCATCCAGCGACCCCAAAATAAGGTGATTTTCTCGAACTTTTTCTTTCATGGAAGGAAGTAAATAAAGAACTCGGGAGTTTTCACACTTGTTGATTGAGTCTTTGAGTACATAAAAAAATTTTTTTCAGTAAAAATGATTAAGTGTACAAATAAGTTTCCGCGGTTTTTATAAAAAATTAGGAATTTATTGTAAAGGAAAAGTACATTACGTTTTATTCAAAGTATTTTCCATCATTTGCCACTACTTTTCCCCATCTTTCTGGCAACATTCGGATACCCCGTCGAAAAAACTCTTCATCTTTTGACGCTATCCACAAATCTACCCAATTTTTGGTGTGTTCATATGATGTGAAGCGCTGCTCAGACAGACCATGTGCCATCGACCGGAACAGGTGATAATCAGAAGGGGCTAAGTCTGGTGAATACGGCGGGTGGGGTAAAACTTCCCAGTTGAGTGTTTCCAAGTATGTTTTTACCGGCGCCGCAACATGTGGACGAGCATTATCGTGTAAAAGAATAATTTTGTCGTGTCTGGAGTAGTAATGGGCGCGTTTTTCCTTAAGTGCCCGACTCAATCTCATCAATTGTGTTCGGTAGAGAGCTCCAGTAATGGTTTCGCTTGGTTTCAGCAATTCATAATACACGACACCAAGCTGATCCCACCAAATACACAGCATGAGTTTTTTTCCATGAATATTCGGCTTAGCTGTCGATGTTGATGGTTCGCCGGGCTTAACCCATGACTTTCTCTTCTTTGGATTATCGTAGTGAATCCATTTTTCGTCACCAGTGACTATACGATGCAAAAAACTCTTCTTTTTATTCCTGGCAAGCAGCATTTCACTCATGCATAATCGGCGTTCAACGTCTCTCGGCTTTAGTTCATATGGAACCCAATTTCCTTGTTTTTCAATCATTCCTAACGATTTTAAACGATGTGAAATTGCTTGTTGAGTCACTTGTAGAGTAAGTGCAAGTTCTTTTTGCGTTTGGGACGAATCTTCCTCCAATAGTACTTCTAATTCCATGTCTTCGTACACTTTCGGCCTTCCACTGCGTTCTTTGTCTTTAACGTCAAACTCACCGTTCTTAAACTTTTGAAACCATTCCTGACAACTTCTCTCACTTAAAGCAGCTTCACCATATGCTTCTAGAAGCAATCGATGCGCCTCAGCTGCAGATTTTTTCACATTAAAGAAGTAAATCAAAAGTTCCCGCAAATGATGCTTATTCGGAATAAAACTTGACATTTTTGCACGAAAAAAATTACGTGATGCTGATACGGAATCACTAGTACTTTAAGGTTATGGTCTTGCCAGATGACTAAACTTGGGATATTACGTTTTACATCTGACAATTTCTCCATAACCTTCTGGTGGGGCCATCTTTTGACAAACCGCGGAAACTTATTTGTACACCTAATAAATAATGCCATGGGAATTGTTGTTACGTGTTGAAACATAACCAACTAAAAAAACAGTGATCAATCGGGCGCCACTATAGCACTTACGAAAATTATCAGAGATCAGAGATCCAGAAATGTTTATGGAATATATCATATTTGTCGGAGGTTGTACCAATAAAACCAATGAAACGTCCAAAATTAAGAAATGACAGACATGCAAACATTTGGTAACGTTTTTTCACCTTTTTTTCGCTCTCTAAAGTGCTATAAAAAGAAAAAGGAAGGCAAATGTCTTCTCCATTTGGGTTCATCCTCCAATAAATTTAATCAAGTCCAAAATAAAAACAAAAAGAGCGATCCGTTCAGTAGTTTTTGAGATATCGTAGAGCCAAACTTGAAAAACATGATTTCGAGAAGAACGCCTTCAAAGTTTCGGGATACGAATCCTTTAATTTTAGAAAATTTTTTTCATGTACTTTAAGACCCATTTAATGAGTCTCAAATAACTCAAGTTCTTAATTTACTTCCTTCTCAAGGAAAAAAATTCGAGAACATCACCTCATTTCGGAATTCGCTTGATGAGAACCTCCCCTCAAACGAAACAATGATTGTACTTTGTGATGGAGAGCATGATATGACTTTTGAAAGAATGAAAAAAAAAAGTAGTATATTCCAATGATTGTAAAATTTAACAATTATCGATCTACTACTGCTACTTTCTTGTTTTCTCAACGACTCTGGATACCGTTTTTTTCATTAGAAAATGTAGTGCTATCGAAACCATTATTTTTCTCAGTATAATAATGTGATATACGATAACCTCAGGAAGCAATCTCTTCGAATATCATGACCACTGTCCACGCTTGGCAGTGATGTGTTATCATTTTTCATAAAGAAAAAAAAAGAGGAAAAACATACAGTATTGATCTTTGAACGGGTGTATCTTTCATATTTCAGTTGTTTCGTCGTATCAAGATGTTTTATTATATTCACGTGTATGACCTTCCTCTCGAGCGGTAGTAAATATTTTGTAAGAAATTTAAGACATTGACACATCCATTTATACCATTTTTAATGGAAAATTGGAATTTTTTATTTGTAAGATGCGAAATATCGAAGCTTACGATGTAAACCATAAAACAAACTCGATCGTTACATAACTGAAATAAATTCAAGCTTCGAACGATTATGGGAACCGAATCTCGAAACATCGGTATCGTATTGGAATCAAATGAAATGAAAAACCTTGACTCATAGTCTCTTCTTCTGGTAAAAAGAAATCTAGGAAAAAAAGGGAATGATGAATAATTTGCAACATTGTTCGAAGCTGATTTCTATCCAAAAGATCCACCAGAAGAAAGTAATGGCATTTGCCCTTGGCAGTTTATCCTCGGTTACTTTAACGAGACAAAGTGGCTCACAGCGTAGGTACGAGAGAAGCACGGTCTGTGCTTGACTTGCCATATCTCCTGGCCTCGCGGTTGATATCTACCGTAATTTCCGAGGTCACGGCATGAATTTATATCATGACAAACTTTTTTTCTACTCATCACCTTTTATTTTTCTTTACACGTCTCAGAAAACAATCAACTAAGAATATTTAAATGTAGTAAAGTCAAATCAGATTGAAATCTTGGAATTCATATAATTTCGTGCACTATGATTTTCAATGTGCTGCAAAGACATCTTACATACTGCCTGGATTATAAATATGCCATTGTAAAATGAGAATAATATCATATGAATGAAATATACCCTAGTCAAAATTTTATCAGAACCGAACGAAGTTCTTGTACATTCCTGATGGAATTTTTACTGGGGTATCTCTTGCTTTTCAAATTTATAATATGCACCATCGTATTTCACATTGCGTGGATGCATAAACTTAGATTTAAAGAGAAAATGATTTTTAAAATATGTATACACACTGAAAATAGGAAAAGTACATTGTTATTGACAATTATTTTTTTTCTCTGTTACAGCACGCAAATTGAACGAATACATACGCCACTACGAACCACTCTCGTATCCCACAGAAGAAGTTCATCGAGGTCACTTAAGGGCCAAGAGGTCGGTCACAAGAGACAATTCAGTGACTTTGAAGTTTCGCTCGCACGGCAGGGAATTTCATATTCAACTTAAGAGAGACTTGACTACTTTTAGCAATAATTTAGTTATAGAAGGTCCGTCTGGACGTCCGGAGGATCTCGACACATCACACATATATCACGGTTATCTAGTCGGTGAGTATTTCATTACGCTTCTAGAACAATAATGTATAAAAACTACCATACAGCGATTCAACCCTAATTCTTCCCTATCCTTCCTGTTCCTCCTCATCTATTCACTTGTCTGTCCATATTTTCTAATTTCCAAATTATTTTTTTCTTCCTAACTCCTCTCATTCATTTTCAATACGACATATATCTTTCCTCCCCAAAGAATATCTTCTTTCTTTTCCTTTCGATCCTTTCCCGCCCACTCAATTTCTTATCTCTCCTTCAAACCATTCTTGCCATTTTCCCTACCCTCTCAATATTCCATACTGCTTTCCCGCATTTAAATTCCCACCCTTTTTTTTCATTTTCACTCCCAATAACCATGATATCTTTAGATCCAATCATTATGTTGGTATAACATTGATCCTGATATTCAGAGCAATGCATGAGAAACAATATATATATTAAAAAATCAATTACTTTGAACTGACACGTACTGCCGATTATTCATCACACAACCTGAATTGATCAATCGCTATATGAAAGAAAACAAACGTTCCGTGGTAACACGCGGTTGAATAGTAAATATCGTAAGAATTATTGAAATAAAAACGAAGAAAGCTATCTCACCCTTTATATCAGCCATGACACGCAATTTCGCGTGGTACACTTGGTTATCGCCCTGAAATGCTGACGCGAGTGTGTGAATAACGAATACACATTCGCGGTTTCCTCTCCTCGCTACATGCTAGAGAAAAACGAAGGGCACCTATGTGACACACAGCTAAGAGCCGAGGCTAGATAACCTAGGAAGGAAGACAAGACGAACTCAGCCTACACATATACGTAACTTCAAAAGAGACGCGGAGGTGCGAGTAAATGTAGATGAGGTTGATTTATGCTTCAGGAAACTTAAGAACGTTTTTCGAGATTTTTTCTGACATTGGTGATGGTCGTGGCGGCAAGGAAAAATGAGAAAATCCTCAAGAATCTAACGTCAAAATTGGATGCACGCAAGAATAAAAATTCACCTTCGTGAGATAGAATTTGTGATAGAATTGGTTTTTTTTCTTACAATTTTCTCAATTAAAAAAAAAAGATTATTATTTTAGAAATTATAATCACACGAGTTTCTTTGCGCATCAATTATAACATGTAATTGATTGTTCAAAACTAAGAATTTAATTCGTTATCGTGTATGTATAGAAAAGATATATGAAAATTTTTGAGTTGATAGATTGAAACCATATAAAAAAGACAGATCAATATTACTTGATTGGATGGGATAGATAAATCTCAAATTGTAATAGTAATTTAAATTGCAATGATGTAACACGAGCACCTGAGAGGATGTTGTCTGGAAAAATCTCACATTTAATGGAGTTTCAAATTCTAAATAAGAATTGTAATGAATAAAAATTAGAGCCGTGAAGGTATAAAATGATTGTATCCGTTTCCCTCTGTGGTGTAATTTAGAATGGAAGTGATAAAAATCCACTGCAAACCATCGACCTAATTCGTCCTCCGGATCAAAAGGAATTTCACAATCAGGCACTTCATCTACTCACTTGTACATTTCATTTTAGCTCTTACATTTCCTTCTGAACTATAACGAAGAAAAGAGTTGGAAGAAAGGAGAGCAAATGATAGTCATTCAAACTCATTCCTATGAAGCTATTGTTAAATTTTGCTCAACGCGTGAAATCTTTTGTTCATTTTTGGCCCTTCGTTGGTTCAATATTCTTGCGAAATCTTATCTTCGAAACTTTTTAGTTTTTCAAAAGTGTTTTTGAAATATAAACTTTGTTATTATCCGTTGCATCCACCGATTGCATTTTTTCTACAATTTTAGTGCACTGAGAAAAATGAAATGTGAAAATAACCATCATTTCGTATATTTTTCACCCGTGAAATGATGAGAAATGAAGCTAGCCTTCACACAGGAGGAAAATACTTTTTCACACGCAGGGAACCCGTAAGATATCAAATTACCAACCCTCCATGAATTTTCATCTCGCAATTGACGTGAAACAAAATCAACCGATTGATGATTTTCTATCACCAAACTACTTAGTTTTTGGATCTTCAACTTCACGGTGAAACAATATCAACGACATTCGAGATTTATATTCTCCGATCAGAGATGTTCTTCTCAGTACAATTTTCGTTAGATCAACCTATGATAATCATGAGTTAAATGGGAATAACAATCAGAAATTTCGAAATTGTACTGAAGAACATCCCTGTCTTCGATGTTGTGATGTTTTTCCACGCGGTCGAGATAAAAAATCATCTAATCGCGAGATGAAAAATCAGAAAGATTGAGGGCCATGGAGCATTCCCACACAGCATCACAGTCCCAGAAGAATTCATAAAGAATTCTTATTGAACCGATTTTGTTCTTCATGGATTCTTTAAGAATTTTTCTGGGACTGTAGTGCTGTGAGGGTTAGAAAACAGACAAAATATTGTTCCGTAGTTTTTAAATAACTAAGCAATGATTACAAATTTTGAATATATAGCAATAAAATGCACTGCTAGAATTTGGCTCTAAATATAAATCCAAAGCCCAAAACATATTCCTAAACATTTCCCGTACAGCACAACCACCGATTCTCCACCCAGGACTTCGGTGGACCAGAGGTGGAGAATTGGTGGAGAAATGGAGAGGTGACAGAGAAATGTCCGCCCCCTGTATTTTCAGTAAAACTTAAATTCGTGAATTCATACATTCAGATTTGGTTACGTAAATGCACCAATAAGAATTATATCGAAAATACAGAGGGCGGACATTTCTCCGTCGCCTCTCCGTTGCCTCAAGGGAGACTCCCCCTTATTCCTCCCTTATTTCCACGGCTCCCATTTCTCCACCAATTCTCCACCTCCGGTCCACCGAAGTCCTAGGTGGAGGATCGATGGTTGTGCTGTACGGGTTGTTGGTGAATATGTTTATAATCGTTTGCATAATTCTTAAGAATCATTTGCAGTTTCAATTTCCTATTCGGAGCTCAATTTTAGTAATGTGCTTCATTACTGCAGATTTAAGATTTGTACATGGAGAAAAAGGAATAGTAATAACCACTAAGTGCATCGTAAAATGTGGACAAACCAAACTGCGCAATCAAAATAACTAAACGACTCAATGGAAATTATAATACGCTTAGTTAAATCAACGATACGTTCAATGAGAATCACTACGCGATTGATTGTAGTAACCAAATGTTTGGTCTGTCCATATTTTACTATACCAATTTCCTCCGTGTATTTATTGCTTGGTTGATCAGCAAGTACGTAGCAAAATTTTGCCCATTCCTTGAAAGACTCCATGGTCCTTAAGTGATGTAATATCTCACAAGTCCTCTGCGTGTATTTTTTACCTCTTCTTTGGTTTCATTGAACAATCGAATAGTATTTATTCCTTTAGTTACACTGGAAAAAATATTTATTTGTCCTCTCTCCATAAAATATTTATTTGTAGAAATTAAATATTCAATTAGGTGCAAAAATTGATTACTGGTGACGAATAAATTATTTATTCAGAAGACCAATTTATTTTGGGCAAGCATTCCATTATTTGAGTCGATTGAATATTTCATTAATCCTAAGAAATATTTTATGGAGAGAAGACAAATAAACTATTTATTTGGTTGGAAGAAACTTTTTTTCAGTGTACCATGGCAACCAAGAGAATGATATACCCAGGGAAAAAAACCACGTTGATAAACAACGTCGAAAACTTGGTTCAAAACAATATTGAAAACAACGTTGTTTACCATGGTAAAATGGTTGATCTTCGGAAAAGAAAAAAACAACATAGAAAACAACTTTCTACGTTGTTGCGACGTATCACGAAATGCGTTTTCTAATAGAATCCTCTAAATTAAAAACTACATTGTTTTCGACGTTGTTTTTTTTCCGAAGAGAAACCATTTTACCATGGTGAACAACGTTGTTTTCAACGTAGTTTCCCATGTTGTTTTTGACGTTGTTTTTTCCCCCGGGTATTCTACCGTAAAGTGCGTTACTATATTAAAAGATGATTCCCACAACATTGATTTTTCTCAGTGTAGCTGTAATGTAACATTCAACGAACCGAATTTTGTATTATATCTTATGAACCTAACCTTAAACCTAAATCAAGGGTCACCCTAGAGTTAGTTACCATTTTTCAACCTCGTTTCTGCGTTTGTGCTAGCTTTGTGCAAAGTGCGGTGGTCATTTCTAAAAGAAATTAACCTACACCCAAACCAAACCTTTTCAATCTAATGTTTTTACATACAGCCATAATTACAAGAATGTAGTTGGTCCCCTTTGGTAGAATCAACCAATTTTATCCCTTTCAATGCACTTTCATTCTTCTCATTGCACGCGCTCACTTAAGGTTTTTGAGCAATCAAAATTTAATGATCGAGTTTTAATATGTTTCATTTCCTCACGGAATTTCCATATGACCCCACAAAAACGTCTATTTCTTCTCTTGTTCTTGATATGAGATACTTGAGAGAGCCTAGTATGGAATATCTCATATCAGGTAATTTCCGTCCAATTCATCAACTCTGCAAATCTCTTCTTCCTTAAATGAATTTGAGAATAAGCAGAATTGGACAAAATTTCTGTTGAATACTGCAGTTCAAGCAGTTAAAAATAAGCAGTTGAAAAAAATCCTATTTCACAAGAGTTGGTTTTTGAAAGAAAGATTAAAAGAAGCCAAATCAAGTATTAGAAATTAAATTCATTACATCTGATACTTATTTTGGTTTCAACAAATTTAACTGGAAATGCATATATTTTACATGCTGCAGATACAGAGGAGAATGAAAAATCGGACGCAAAATATTCTTCTCGAATTGTAACATCTCTTAGAAATGTAAATGTAAAATTATCTTCCTCGCATCCATTCGACATCTCTCCGTGGATACGATGTACAAATTAGAAGAATCTCATTCAAATTACCACACAAAATCGCACACTTATTCAGTTCAAAGAACAATTTATATCCTTCATTCATTTGCCCTGTTGAAAAGGTCTTATAAATGCTGATACATTCTGATAAACTCCTGGACAAAAGCACACCAAAATCTCATAGGGAATTTTCATTTTAAACGTCTTTATGAGATTCTCCACGATTGCTTATAAAACCTGATAAAATCCAATTTTGTGCCTA
Organism: Gonatopus flavifemur; assembly: GCA_018340375.1. NCBI lineage: Eukaryota > Metazoa > Arthropoda > Insecta > Hymenoptera > Dryinidae > Gonatopus > Gonatopus flavifemur. The sequence goes on from JAFFJZ010000007.1 coordinate 22,895,717, forward strand.
TTAATTCGCTTAATGGCATTATCAAATCTCATAAACCCCTGGACAAATGCTCATATAAAATCTCATAAAGTCTCATAGATTTCACGTATCAGTTTCTATGAGATCTTTTCCATAGGGTGTCCTTGTCAGAAAAACTTGGACTCATCAGTACTCTCTGAATTCTTTGGAGTGAATATTCACTCTTCAAAGAGTCAAAATACTGCAACCCTAGAACGGAGTGGGAGCTCAACTCTTGAAGAGTGAAATTTCACTCTTTAAGAGTCAATATTCACTCTTTTTCCTAAGAGTGAGTTTTTCACTCCAAACACCAGAGTTGATTTCCACTCTTATAAATTTTTCACTCTTTCGGAGTTGCAGTATTCTCACTCGGCAAGAGTGAATTTTCACTCCAAGGAATTTAGAGAGTAGGTTTCGCGGATATGCAATATCTCTAAGAACTCTAATTTTTTATGAATCATCGAAATCTATCAATTTTCATCCAACTGAATTTCTGAAATTCTTGTCAGATCACCGTGTGAGAGGATGAGGTTCTTTCATGGGTATGCAAAATCACAATAAAATTGCTCTCCACCATAGTTAGGGGTCATCCATAAACTACGTGGCCAGTATAGGGGGAGGGAGGGGTAAGATGAAATGCTACGTTAGGCTACATGGGGGAGGGGGGAGGGGGTCGGTTCCAAGCTAGGTGTTTTTTTATTTATGTTATGTTGTACTTGGAAGAAAATTCTATATAAATATGCGGAAAAATGATCCATTCGAATATAACCCAAATATATATTTGATTGGATCAAATAAGATTCTTCTTCATTCAAGTAAATCTCATTTGAAATGAGAGACATTTTATTTCAATAAAATAAATCTTCCATTTCAGTGAATTTCAATTTTATTAATGTCATATTTGAATCAAAATTCATTTGATTGAAATTAATTTAGCTGAACGTGAAAAACTACGTTCCCACGTGGGGGAGGGGGGGGTTGTTCAAAGAAAAGCCACGGTAGAGCTACATGGGGGAGGGGAGAGGGGTCAAAAGGTTGCAAAAACAGGGCCACGTAGTTTATGGACGGCCCCTTACAAATCCTTATTCGTTCATTCCACCCGTCGAAAATCCTTAAAAGGTGCATTTTCTCATCCTAAAATTCATCTGAATCTATTCAGCGACTCTAAATCTATAAGAATACCCAAGTTTCATTTATATTAATCCATCCGATTGTCCAATGATCGACTCAAAATCTATCAAAGCATACAAGTACGGTCCGCGTCAAAAGTAATGCCACTTGTTCGCGAAGCATTGTTTGCTACCTTCAGCCACATATTAGTGACAACTATGGATTTTTATACACAGTCGCCAACAGAGACGAATGCTAGTTCTAATTTTAGTACACTCAAATACAATTCAGTATATCAAAATTGGAACCATCACTCATCTCTGTTAACATCTGCGTGTATATAAATTCGTAGTTCCCTGGTGGAAATTCCAACTTTGAGAGGTTTTCAGAATTATTCTGAATTTTATAGAGATTTTCAGAGATTCACAGAGGAGTTTTTCAGAGATTCTCAGAAATTCTCAGAGAAATATTTCCACCAGGGTTGTCGTCAATTTACTACCATTTCTATCAATTCCTCCGTATGAATGCAAAAATATTGCGATTCTCAGAAAAATAAATCATGAGAAACTTCAAATAAACTTCTCTTAACGTTGCATTTGAGCTCTCTCAATCCAAATCAGCGAAAAGTACTGAGAGTCAGTGAATTTCACTGGTGAATCAATACTAAGTCTGCTACTGGTTGAATCAACGATAGACTTGGCACTGCTTCGCTAGTAAAATTGAGTGATTCTCAGTACTTTTCACTGATTTTGATTTACATAGAATGACGAAATTATAAGCTGAGATATTATATTAGTTATCAGAAATATAAACTTATTTTAAAAAATGTATCATATTAGAATTTCAATTTTCAAAGCAACGATAAGTGATTGCTGTGAAGATTCTTCTAACATTGAAGCAACCCGCTTTTATCATCGGACCAAGGAAATATTCCATCAATATGTACACTGTAACACCGCGTCAATATTTGCGAAAAAGTTGCTTGTGTAATTTGTTCACGAATTCCGATGAGGCGTCACGCCCTGAGATACTCTGTAATTTTTAATAGAATTTGATTCCTTCCATCCACTCGGAAGAATAGTTGCTCTATTTTATCAGCGAATACTTCCCACAATGCACCAAGAGAACAACGTTCAATCTTGCAAACCTCAACATTGATTTTCAATCAACCGATCGCACGGAAAAAAAGGAAATAGCTGTGGCAGTTACTTACTTTTTTAGTACCATTTCTTCATCGCTGTAGCTAAAATAATAGCAGCTGTAGCTATTTTTTAGCTACCGCAATAAGAAATCGTAGCTGTAAGTGCACAGGTTTTGTGATTGATATTTGGATAGTGGAATAATTAAGCTGTGGCAGCTACATTTCTCGCTGCTTCCGCTAAATGAGTAGCTGTGATAGCGAATTATTTCTGTTCGTGTGCGTCAGTTAATTTTATCAATGAAAAATAAATATTATTGATGCTAGAAGTCGAGGGTTTTCATACACGTAGAGAAAAGTTACCTCAAAAATTACTACACTTTATAGTAAAATAGGGACAAAATCACATGATGGGGTTATGTATTATATGTTGTCATTCAAATTCCTATACTTTCCATCAATAAATAATAGAATTCCATCACTGCTTACTAGAAAGTGTAGTAATTTGAATGACAACTTATAATACATAACCCCAAAATGTAATTTTGTCCTTAGTTTACTATAAAGTGTAGTAATTTTTTAGGTAACTTTTCTTTGCGTGTATTCCTGTGAGATATCATACGAATGAGAGTATTCACCTTTTGTCTTCCACAATAGAAGCTTCCGGTCAATCAAACTTTTGATCAATGCATTTTCAAACGTGTATCAGAACAGATGGTGTTGAATCAATCGGAGTAGAAGGTAATTCGAAAAGACCAATTCGAGAGAACCATACGAAGGGGAAACTCCCGTTGATGGATAACATCGTACAATTGTTGTGAGACTTTGTTTACAGTATAAGATAACTTGCATAACCTTAAGTTACAAACTCATTAAATAGATTCTCCTGTTTGTTTTGTCACTTGAACATTATCTTGTTTATGGAAGTGGTAATCTCAGGTTAAAACACAGATGAAAGCCACCAAGAGCGTCAGGTATTTTTATCCCTCGAAGCAGTGTTTCGTGAATACGCTGAATACAGCAAAACTCACCACTTCAAATCAAATATGGTGTCTGTAATCTTTTTTACAGTGTGAGGCGACGCGTTGTCGTGAAGTAGGATTATCGTGCGCAATCCTTCACCGGTGTATGGCTGCTTACGCTCTAATTCAGCGCTTAATTTAATCAACTCTCGGGGATATCAAGCCCTTGTACCAGTTTCACCTAGTAACAAAAAAGCTCATCATGTGAAACGTCTTTGATAGTTCCATTCAGTTTGGAATGAAACCTTCTTTGAATAAATTTATTCTGAATCCAAATCTATCCCCTTCTATTCCCTTTATTCAAGGAGAAATTGGTACAAAAAATTCTTTGTTCACAACATTATTATTGAACGCATATCAAGATAGGATGAAATCAAATAAAAGTTTCCAGAAATTTTCTGTTGACGTCGATCAATGTTACAAGTAGAAAATTTATATAAAAATATAGGTATGGTTTAATTATCACAAATATACGCTGAAGAGAAGGAAACTGCACTCAACTATACGCGAGACAGTTGGATACGTTCGAACATAATAATTGATCATTGAATGGACTCTACACTGGAAAAAAACATTTCTTCCAATCAAATGAATATCTATTTGTCCTGGACCAAAGAAATATTTATTAGAACTACCAAAATATTCTTTGAAACCAAAATAATCCATTCGAATCGAATGAATGATTATAACCATCTATTTGATGCAAATGAATTATTTTGGTTTCAAAGAATATTTTGTTAGTTCTAATAAATATTTCTTTGTTATAAGGCAAATAAATATTTATTTGGCTGGAAGAAGTTTTTTGTTCCGTGTACCTAATTGAGTCAATTAAGTATTTAAATAATTGATTTATAGTTATTGATTGTATTTGAACGTATGGAACTATCACATGTAATTGAGTGTAGATATTTTATTTTTAGAATTGTACTTTTTTCAATCTTTCAATCCATCCACAGTCCGGTCTTGATAGATTGGAATGTAATTTTTGTTATCAATCCTTCGAGTCAACAGAACGAATACCTTTATATGACCTGTTTTGTTCATTCGGCATCAGCATTGAATGGGGAGTACAAAGAAAGATGAAAAAACAGAGAGATAAAAAAACATTGAGAGAAGGGTTGGTCCCTTTTCGATCCACCCTCATTCGTACCTTAATGACACACAGAACCCTCCTTTGGATTTTTTTTCTTTTGTGAATTCTATGCTCTGCTGAAAACGGCTTTCTCAGGGCTTATCTAAAATTAACACACCTCTAACATCAGGTTTTATATCTGTGAGATTATATTCGAATGACCATTGTACGTAGTGTTCTACACTTTTTCATTCTTACGCTTAATTTCTTTCCTCAATGGTGCGTATAAAATGCAATCCTAAAAAGTACTTACCCACAGGCTTCCAAGAGAGTGAATTTCATGCGTGAGAATGAAACAAAACGAACGAGACGATCCCTGAAATAATTATTGTCTCGCGTATCCAAAAATATTCTTGTTGGGTTCATCAGAGATACACATTCTCGTTGAAATTTTACTGAACTGCTTCGATTAACTTTACAACACTTTCACAAGAGTTTATTAATAATTCACATATAACTTCTTTCTAGACTTGTTTTTGCTTCCTTTGAAGTGAAATTTTCCTCGTCAAAAGGATTTGTTCTGAATTTCAGAGGAAAGAGAAAATGGAATGGAATTCGTCCTATATGTACATGTATTATATGAATGTTATATAATTATATCGTATTATTTTTGAAATTTATAATCAATTTGTTTTTTTAATAAACGAAATGAAAATATACAACACATCATCTCCACGGAAATAATGATAAAATAAAATTAAAACACTTGAAGATAAAATAATTAAAATGATGAATTAGTGGAATGATTACTCTAATTCACGAATTGTCATTTTGAGAACAAAGTTTTGTCATAAAAAATTAGTTTTTTTAATATTTTATCTCACGTATAAACAGAAAATCTTGCGGAAATAATAACATGAAATACATTTTTCGGAGAAGAGTTTGCGTTTTATTTTAATCATTCTTCAATCCGAATGCGTATTCCTGTGCCAGCCTCGATAACAATTGAAGGCTGAGAGTTCAAAAGAGCCTAACCCACATCGAAATAATTTTTCAGGAGGTGATAAAAACGCTCTCATTTTTCCTATTCGTCAAAATCAACATATTCATGAGTGATTTTACAATTAATTTGACCCATTCTGTTACCCTGTATGAATTTTTTTAATTTTTTGAAAAATCCAAATACCTTGGAAGTACCATATTTCTGACTTTTTAAATCCAACACCATTCCCTAAGCCAGATCACGGTGTATCCCTGAAGAAAAATAAATCCAATCTAGCTTCCTTCGTTGTGGAGTTATAACGGTTTGAAATTGTTTGCATTGCAGCCAATCAGAATTCAACAACTTCAAATTGCTATAACTTCACAACGAAGGAAGCGCAATTAGATTTATTTTTTTCCGAGGGATACCCCGTGATCTGACTTAGAGAATGGTGTTGGATTCAAAAGTCAGAAATATGGTACTTCCGAGGTATTTGGATTTTCCAAAAAATTAAAAAATGCTCATATCTCCGAATCAAAGGATCAGATCTGAATATTCCGGACCAAAATCTTCTCAGAATTTCATCAAGAATCTGTTCTCAGAAGAGTGTACGGCAATTTTGAATCACTCAGTAATAATAGAGATTCCATGTCCCATCCAGTGGTTCAAATTGCCATTCAACAAAGAGAGGTCTAATTGTAATCATGGTGTACGGTGGTATACGATGAAATGGATATCAATTCGAGTCGATTAAATTCTCTTGGAATTATTTGAATTTGTTTTATTCGTTTGCATTTTTCAATTAGTAAATGTAATTTCGGTACGGATGATTTCAACATTGATACTTCTCTCAACGATATTCGAACATATCTGTCTATTCCAAAAATAAAAATTGTACCTTGCGTATTATCAGGACATTTCTGATACTGCACAATTTATGACAAGAGTTTTATTGCCATTGAGTTATTATCGTTAATTCGAAGAATTACATTTCTATGAGTAAGACTTCGGAACCGAGAGATGGAAGCCATATCGCATTGATCTTCATAAATCAGCAACGATGTCGACTTGCTTTGTGATTAAGTTAGGCCATTGACCTTCCCCCAATCACCTAGGAAGAGGAGTCAGTTGTACCGATGATAGCCAGAACCGACGGAACAATGGTGTGAACATAGAGGAAGGAAGAGCCTTACGTGATTATGGTGTGATGTCATCGTAGATAAATAAAATAAATCACATCACGCGTGTGAGGTGTGTTGATCATTCGAATGTACGACGAGAAATCTTTTCATCTCAAAATTCATCTAATTTTCTGAGTGCAGGTGGATTCGAACAATGGGATGAATTTTCTTGAGAGATGACTATCCTTGATTCAATAATAATATAATTTTTAATCTGTACACTGAGAGAAAAATATTTGTTTTGCTGATATGCTCTGTTGAAAATTTTCATTCGCGGAAGTGAATTTTGAAACAAATAAAGCGTAAAAATGCTTCAATTTTTGCTCCTACTGTTTCATTTACTCTTCCGCGTCCAGGGTAAGCAAATGCACTGAGAAAAATAGTTTGTTACTATAGCGCCTACAAAAAAATTTGTTGTCCTTGCAAAAATACTCAGTCTAGCAACTAAGACTTTAGTTATATCAACAAATTTGTTTATGTCCGCAAAAAATGTCAATCATTTTTGATGGTCCTTTAACAATTTTCTTTGTAGGCGCTATATTTTATACCAGCAAACCTTTTTTCTCCGTGAGGTTTGCTATCACAGCAAAACCTCGCTGTCTTAGCAAACGCTTGCTGATTCAGCAATTTCGCATTGCTGGCAAAACAGGAGAATTTTCACTAGAATATTAAACATGTTGCTAATTCAGCAAAGCAGATTCTTTCATATCATAAAATAGCTGATTTTTTACTGGACTAACAAAAGAAATTTGCTATTCTATATTCAATACCTCGATTTGCCGCGTCAGCAGGTTTTTTCTTCTCCGTGTGAAGAAAAATCGTTTCCATTTGAATATAAAATCCTGATGTTACATAATCTACACGGAATTATAAATTTTTTTTCCACGTCGAAGCTTTTCATTCATTCTGTTTAACATGAGCCCTAGAATACTAATTGTGTGGTAAAAATTATGAAGTGTACCTTGTGATATCGTGAGATCGTACGATACATTTATGCTGAAACGTTCCCCGCTCGTAACTTTTTCTAATTAACGAATGTAGTACAATACCGTGATATTAATGTAAATGCAAGGGTGTCAGTTTTAAAGATCCGAGACATTGTGGAGATGATCAATCGAATAATCCAGTATTCCGACTCTCATTGAACAATCTGAATGGCTCTGAACAAACTATTGGATAATAAAATACCAAATAAAGAGAAATTATATAAATATTGTAAAATATAATAGATTCTATTATGTACATTCATCAATTGTATTTTCATGCGTTGAAAGAATTGTCTATAAACCACAGAGGATTCTAATTCCCAAATGAAACCTGAACTAGTCATAAGTTTATAAGTAAATAGAATCGGCTTTGGTAACAAATACGTAATTTCAAGGCAATAATTATTGGGATATCTGCCTTGAAATTACAGCTGAACCTTCGTTTCAGCGAGAGGGAGTAATCATAATTTGAGTGGATCAACAATTAGAATAATGAGAACCATAATTCATCTTCTCATCACCTGATACAATTGATCGTTAGCATGCTGAGAGCAGATGCGGTACTTCCATATAACCATCGGGAGATAGATTGATGATAATATACGCATGTGGACGGATACGATGCGTACGAACCATCCACGAGCTATCTAACTATCAACTTGAATTCCTATAACTACCTTTTAGTCATGTTAACCGTATTTATGATATTGTTCATACATAATCTGGTCCCACTTAATCGATTAGCGCGATTCACCACGTTTCTATACCAGCACTTCATGCTGTTTTTGCATCTTTCTAATTACTGGATGAATCATTATACTACACACAGTTTTTCTGTACACACACTGAGGAAAGGTTTGTTCCAGCCCAACAAAATTCTGGTTGACATGAACGCGAAGAAACTTCTTGGTTGGCTGAAATAGAATTTGTTCGGGATTAACAAAATTTGGTTCTCAATAATTAACAGTTTCTTACAGAAAAATAAACTTCATTCGTCCTGAACAAATTTTATTTCGGTCAACCAATAATTTTCTTTGCACTCATTTCAACCAAAATTTCATCCCGCTGGCACAAACTACACGGAAAGACCGAGTTTATTAATAATAAACAGTTTATCTTCAATATTTAGAACAATGACTGTCAATTTAGGGAAAAAGAGGATCGCTGAAAAATATTCGTAGTGAGTTCACCGAGAATTCGTAGTGGAAATATGAAAGGTTGATTGTCTTATTGTTATTTCTCACAGTGAAACTATCAACTTATGGTAAATTCACTATGAATATTCTTCAATGATCTTCTTCTTCCCTAAATTGACAGTCATCTTTCTAAATACTAATGAACCCCAAGTAGCACAAGAATGTTTGGAATATTCTATGAACATGCACAGATTAAATTGATACGTTTCGAATGTCCTATGAACATTCACAGAATATTTTCGCATATTTGAATGTTCTATGAACATCTATAGGATATTCCAAACATCCTTGTGCTACTAGGGACTCGGTCTTTCCGTGTATGTTTTCAGTGCACGGAGAAAAAAGAAAATGTGACAGCGGAATCTAAGTTTGTTGGAGCATTAGATTCCCGTGTGGAAATTAATTCTTGGTGGCAGTTTGGGCCAAACTAGGTGTCCTTATTTCATTTCAGGCCTCGTTTTGGTTACCCTTATAGGGACTAGACAGGATTGACACGCACTCATCTTCAGAGCCTGCATAGTATTCCCAACCTAGGCCTATGTAGGATAACCATGATGAAGCCAATGCAGGCGCTGACCTTTGAAAGGGTAATAAATTGTTGCGAATATTATCAAATTGAATAAATATCGCAAGGAGAGAATCCCAGGTAGATACCTCCTCGATTGAAAATTTGGCTATCCAAGGCCCTATCCGTACCCGGACCACTTCGACTTCAGCCTGGAATGGGCCGATTTTAATTTCTACTCAGTTATTCCACCCAACATTACTTTGTTCATGCATTATCGGACTGTATCAAAAAACAGAACAGCCTCATTATGTCTCGCAATTAACCATACAGTCATGTTTTTTCGATTTTTTAGCATTATTCACCGATAGTGTGAACACAGTTATCATGAATGAAATATTTTTGTGTATGCATATATCGCAAAAAATCGATCACTCTGCATTTTGACACTTTTTGTCGAAGAAAATAGTTTTTTATATATTGCGGTATGTGTATTCACACTGGAATGTAATGTATCCCAGACAGCACTGAGACGTTCTTCGGACGTTCAGAGAACGTACTTGGTCACAAGAAGTACGTTCAAAAAATGTTCCAGGACGTTTTAAAAATATCGCATAGACATTCCAGGGATGTACAAATGTCCGGTAAAGTCTTATTTAGGTTTCTATGGAACGTTTATGGAACATGTTAAATGAGAATTTGTTAAAGATCAAACTTGTGCCAAATCTTTTAATATTCTCCATTTCGAGGAGATGCAAATGAACTGCGGTGAAGCCTGTATAGATAGATTTGATAAATTACATTTGCATCTCTTTAATACATTGCAGATAGTGAAATATCGTTTCGCGTCAATTTTGAGGTTATGTGAATCTTAATATATTGACTTAATTCTTGATAACTTACATTCTGCCAATAGTTTTGAACTTCTGGAAAGGAATCTCTCCAAATATTCAATAGAAAACATATTTTGATGGTTGTTTGGTACTTATTTCCCTAGTAAAACTATAAATATACATTTGTATAGGTTAGAGATAAAATACTTGGTTTTCATAAAACGTCTCGAAAACGTTCTGAAAACGTACCATAGCATGTGTAAACAATGTTCCCAAAACGTGCTCCCCAACACATTGAATGAATGTTCCTAAGACGTTTGGGAAATGTGCTCTTGGAAACCAACATCTGTGGGACTTTGGACACGTTTTTAAAACGTTTTGAGAACTTTCGGTGCTGTTTGGATACTGCCACACATCAGTGTTATAATTAGTAAAACAGGCCCATAAGGAAATCACCAACATGATTTGAGTAAATTTGTTCTCACTAGAAAAAATATCATAGAAACTCATACGTGTCATTAAAATCTGATAAAAGTGTCCGAATACCACCATTGAACCTGATGAAATCTTATAAGGATATATGCACGGAGAGAAATGATGTTTCAAATATTACTCAATTTTGTAGTGAAGTAGTGCGGTTAAGTTGAATAGTATAATATTTACAACTGAATGTAGTAAAGATGACGACATTTATGACGTGGAGTTGCAACAAATCGCATGAACTTTTACTACATTCAGTTGTAAATATTATACTATTTAACTCAATTGCACTACTTCACTATAAAATTGAGTAATATTTGGAACATCACTTTTCTCCGTGTGGGATTCTGTAGCGGTATTTGGACATCTATGAGACATTTTCAACGCGGTTTTTAACGTAGGGTTGTTAAAAAAGAATCAGTATGAGGGCAAGGCCCTATGCCGGCTGTAGTTGAGTGCATTCAGATTTTTAAAACGGGGGAAACGTTGGAAATGCAGCTTGGCCCTACGTGGGTTGTTTAAAGGTATGCTCAAATTAGGATCTTCGGGAGAATACGGGAAGCCTGGCACAGGAGGCAGCCATGTTGCAGCAACAGGAAAAAATCCTGTTGCAGCAACAGGATTACTACTGTTGTTGCGACTTGATAGTAAATTTAACCTTTCAATCGCACCTTATGATTCATTACGACGAACTTATGCTTCAAAATGGACCTTTAGTTCACTTTTGGTGCATGAGATGTGAGTCAAAAAATTAAGATATAAGAATGCCTGCAGTGACGATATCTACCAAAAACTTATTAGTCACTATTCGAGACCAATTAAAAACGATTTATAATATATATCGACCCCAAAAACTTTGAAAATAATATTATCAAAGAAAGATGCGAAGAATGTGACGAACACAAAATGAAATATTTCCCTAATACTAAAATATCCGATGTCCAAGCTTTGAAATACATCGACTATAATAGATATAGATATCAATTAGATACTGTAGTAGTAGTAGATATTGATGAAAATGAAGGACCTTAATTTGGACAAATTTATAAAATTTACAATGTAGCAAATGATGTTTACTTTGTTTTGAATTATATATCTACTATGGCATTTGATCAACATTACCATGCGTGAAATGTTCGAATTGATAATAATCGTAATTATATTAAAAAACAAAACCTGTCACTTCATATTGGGCCTTGTCTTCTTGTGAGAAAAAAAGGATTAGATTACATTGCAACAAGACATGTACTGTAATTCGATATTGGAATATTTGAGAGTGGAATACAGTCATAAAAAAAGTAAATAAAAGCGTTGTATTTTATTCATTTTATAAAGCCTATTTATCCCATAATGAAGGATTTTGTAACATTGCCGCAGCTACAAAACTACTCCTGTTGTAGCCGCAGGAAAATCCTTTTGCTGCAACATGGCTGCCTCGTGTTGCAGTAACAGTAAATTTTTTTCCGTGTAGATTTTCAAAACAGGGGAAAACATTGGTCATGCAGCTTGACCCCATATCGGCCCTATATGGGTGTCCTTGAGTTAGAAAAATCAGGCTGAATATCAGCTAGAACATCCTTGCTATTCTGTATATAATACCTCGTTTTGCTACGTCAGCAAATGTTATCTTCTCCTTATACCGAGTACTTTTCATGAGAAAAAATTAAATTCAGAATCAATTGTGATAAGCTTTGTGAATTTATTATTTCTACAGAAAGGATGTTGTTTTTGTTTTTCAGGTGAACCAGGTAGTCACGTGTTCGGAAGTATAAGCGACGGTGTCTTCCATGGTAAAATAATATCACCGCGAGGTGGTGCTTGGTACGTCGAAAAGGCGCATTATTATTTTCCACTCCATGAATTGAACGAAACATTGCACTCAGTCATTTATCACGAAAATGATGTCGGCGATCCATACGCGGATATTCGAAAAGGTGAGTTCATTCGATGATGATCGATTGATCTACTGAAAATGTAAAAACAGGACCGAGATCTCGAAAAATTCTTAAAAATCAGATTCGATTATGCAATGGGGTTGAAATTTGAAAAATAAAATCGAGTTAAATGTGTTTTGTGAACATGAACAGTTCCGATTTGCAGCTTGTAAGTCTGTAACAAGCTCACACCGAGCGAAGAATTCAATGAGATAGGGTGACTAATTTGTTGTGCTTGTTAAAGTACACAGTTCTGAATAATGATTGATTACCGTAACTAGATATGAGAAAGTGTACTATGATGTTCGATACCTTCGGCGAGTGTACAATCAATAATCGTTTGGTTAGTACATAACGGATATATTTGCTTCATTCTCTGAACCGTTACTTATCCGTACGTAAGATGTGTTTGGACATTATATGAAATGTGCGGCTATAAACATAGATTATTTATGCTTCTCATATATATCCATACAAGTGTAAATATTGTAAATGAACATAACATATTTTTCATATAGGTTGATTGAAAAGCTATTGAACCAGCGGAGGTTGGAAATTATATGCCAGAATTATCGAACACCCTCTAAACAGGTTGCACATAATTTTCTCATATATATGTAGACTATACTCGTTTATCCCGCCCTTGCGTCTAACCAAGGGGCTGCACCCCCAGAGCCCCTTGCGTGTCAATCATCCTCAACCCCTGTGGATCATGTTCGTTTCGTATTACTGTACATAACTTTTTATTGCCCCTGAATCGTGAAAGTATCTTGAAGCTAGAATGTCATTTTCACTTGGTAATGCAAGTGTAGATCATAGGAAACTACCATACTTCCAATACTTATTTTATGTTTTTGAATCATGATGAGGGTAGATAGTTCACACATTTTACACGTTTCAACCGTAATGTTATTTTTAAAGAAAAAAACAACCAAAAGAGTAAGGTCGATACAGAAGAAAAGCGAATCTATTAGTCCCATAATTCATATTATACAACAGCATACATATTGGATCAACCTTGAAAGTATTTAAGAAGAATCAAAGAATATATTTTTATTAGATTTAATGTATTATGAGCTTATACATAACAACTACGTCGAAGAATGTCGAACGTCAAATCCAGTAAAAGTACATAATTTAATTTGCCTTGAAGTGAATACACATTGGGATCGGCGAAATCTCCTTTTCAATACGATTAGAAAAGATATATTTTCTTTGGAAGCAATCTAAATGACATTTTTCAAAAAATTCATAAATTGATTGTAAATTGTGTAACAAGGGAAGACAAAGCATTGCTAAAACATGACTAGAATCGTTCACGATCACGCTTTTCTCTATCGCTTCGTTTGAATAATTTTCACTCCAGTATCAGATATATGCTTTTTGTATCCCGATTGTCCACTTCTCCATTAGACGCGAATATGTTGCTTGGTCACACTAGAACTACCTTTTATAGATTTCATATCAAATTCACTTCTCAATCGGACTATACACGATCGGAATACAAGGAATAGGTCGATCCAATTGTTGATGATATCAGTCGGGCAGGCTTGTTGTACCTCACGATACTTACCAATCCTTCTTCCCCGTTCCCTCCCAATCTTCAACCCCTCCGCTTACACACTTCGGCGCACACCCTATTGTCACGCGATGTATATCTTTCACCCCTGACTGGATAGAATAGTGTCCAACGACAGTTTTTCTCGTCCAAAGCTGAGACTGTACTCCCTGCACAGCGAAGCTACCCTTTAGATAGTGGGATCATTCACCCGTACACGATTACTGTAAATTTCTTTGAACGACTTATGTCAGTATGTGATGTAATACGTTACAAAAAAAAGCTTTCCGAACGTTTAATTCTATTCAATCTTTTTTTTAATAATGTTCTATTGGTTCGAGAAAACAATATCAACAACTATTCGGAAATTTAACTACACATAAGTCCAAGTGATCTTTTGTATACAATACATATCGAACTTCGATATAAATTCTTTAGAATTCGCCAAACATTCGATTTGTTTCGTCAAAAATTCGCACTTCTCTACTACACTCCAAATTGCATGGATCCGAACCACACACGGAGAAAATTTTGTAGTATACATTGCATAAAAAATGTGTTCAATATTACTATGTTTTTGTAAAGCTGGACCATACTGACATTACGAGGAATATTGCGATGATAATGATTTAAATTACGATAGATTATAGTAAAATTGGAAACAAAACAAAGAAAGGTTACCATGACGTCCATTCCGCTGGAACAGCCGAATGAGCACAATCCAAAATGAACTATATGAGAATTTTTCGCTTTTGGTTTGCTAATTTTTTGCTATAATATCGAATTTTTCGCTCCGGTAGTTTTCGAGAAAATGAAGGTTGTGTCAGCGGAACAGTTCCGCTGGAACAACCATTGATATAGGGGGCATGAAATGGTAAAAGGAATGCATAGGAATTATTCGCTTTTTATTTGCTCCAAGAATATGCTAGATTAATCTCATTTGAACCCAAGGATAAGGGAATAACAGATATTCGTGAGGAAAATGGAATACTTGGATATTGGGACGGAGCGATATCGTCATAGGAGAGAAGATTTCTTGGGGACTTTGGCATTGTAGATCATACGTCAGGGAGACAGCTGTGCATACTAATCGAGGTGTGGACGAGTATAAAGTGTAGGAAGAAATTGGAATTTGAAAGTATGAATTATGCTGGAAATCTATACTTGTGAAATATTCGCGATTTTCTAATCACACTTTGTTTTTCGGAGTCCACATGCCGTTTTCGCTTCATATATCATTCGGAATAGTTGCAGTACACCTCCAAAAATGAGGTGAGAACCAGCAAAAAAATCCAGGATGGTATCGAGCAGAGCAAAAAAATCGAGGGTCGCTGGAAGTTTCGAATACTCGCGATTTTTTCGTCAAACTTTGGTTTTCTGGAATCAAGCCACGTTTTTCCCTCATATAAGCATCAGAATACTCGAACCACAACCCCTACGACCAGGTGATAATCAGCAAAAAAATCCAGGACAGTGTAGAGCAGAGCAAAAAAATCAAGGCTCGCTGGAAATCTCCAATATTCGCGGTTTTCTCATCAAACTTTGTTTTTCGGAGTTCAGATGCCATTTTTGCTTCATGTATCATCCGGGATAGATGTAGTACACCTCCAAAAATGAGGTGAGAACCAGCAAAAAAATCCAGGATGATATCGAGCAGAGCAAAAAAATCAAGGCTCGCTGGAAATCTCCAATATTCGCGGTTTTCTCATCAAACTTTGTTTTTCGGAGTTCAGATGCCATTTTTGCTTCATGTATCATCCGGAATAGTTGTAGTACACCTCCAAGAATGAGGTGAGAACCAGCAAAAAAATCCAGGATGGTATCGAGCAGAGCAAAAAAATCGAGGGTCGCTGGAAATGTCCAATATTCGCGATTTTCTCATCAAACTTTGTTTTTCGGAGTCCACATGCCGTTTTCGCTTCATGTATCATTCGGAAAAGTTGTAGTGCACCTCCAAAAATGAGGTGAGAACAAGCAAAAAAATCCAGGATGGTTTAGAGCAGAGCAAAAAAATCGAGGGTCGCTGGAAATGTCCAATATTCGCGATTTTCTCATCAAACTTTGTTTTTCGGAGTCCAGATGCCGTTTTCGCTTCATGTATCATCCGGAATAGTTGGAGTACACCTCCAAAAATGAGGTGAGAACCAGCGAAAAAATCCAGGATGGTTTAGAGCAGAGCAAAAAAATCGAGGGTCGCTGGAAGTGTCCAATATTCGCGATTTTCTCATCAAACTTTGTTTTTCGGAGTCCAGAAGCCGTTTTCGCTTCATGTATCATCCGGAATAGTTGTAGTACACCTCCAAAAATGAGGTGAGAACCAGCAAAAGAATCCAGGATGGTATCGAGCAGAGCAAAAAAATCGAGGGTCGCTGGAAGTTTCGAATATTTGCGATTTTCTCATCAAACTTTGTTTTTCGGAGTCCAGATGCCGTTCTTTGCTCTGCTCGATACCTTCCTGGATTTTTTTGCTGGTTCTCACCTCATTTTTGAAGGTGTACTACAACTATTCCGGATGATACATAAAGCGAAAACGGCATCTGGACTCCGAAAAACAAAGTTTGATGAGAAAATCGCGAATATTGGACATTTCCAGAGACCCTCGATTTTTTTGCTCTGCTCTAAATCATCCTGGATTTTTTTGCTGGTTCTCACCTCATTTTTGGAGGTGTACTACAACTATTCCGAATGATACATGAAGCGAAAACGGCATGTGGACTCCAAAAAACAAAGTTTGATGAGAAAATCGCGAATATTGGACATTTCCAGCGACCCTCGATTTTTTTGCTCTGCTCTAAACCATCCTGGATTTTTTTGCTTCTCCTCACCTCATTTTTGAAGGTGTACTCCAACTTTTCTGGATGATACATAAAGCGAAAACGGCATCTGGACTCCGAAAAACAAAGTTTGATGAGAAAATCGCGACTATTGGACATTTCCAGCGACCCTTGATTTTTTTGCTCTGCTCTAAACCATCCTGGATTTTTTTGCTGGTTCTCACCTTATCGTTTGAGGTTTACCGCAACTATTCCGATTCATACCTCAGGCAAAACCGTCTCCTTGACTCCGAAAAACAAAGTGTGATTAGAAAATCGCGAATATTTCACAAGTATAGATTTCCAGCATAATTCATACTTTCAAATTCCAATTTCTTTCTACACTTTATACTCGTCCACACCTCGATTAGTATGCACAGCTGTCTCCCTGACGTATGATCTACAATGCCAAAGTCTCCAAGAAATCTTCTCTCCTATGACGATATCGCTCCGTCCCAATATCCAAGTATTCCATTTTCCTCACGAATATCTGTTATTCCCTTATCCTTGGGTTTAAATGAGATTAATCTAGCATATTCTTGGAGCAAATAAAAAGCGAATAATTCCTATGCATTCCTTTTACCATTTCATGCCCCCTATATCAATGGTTGTTCCAGCGGAACTGTTCCGCTGACACAACCTTCATTTTCTCGAAAACTACCGGAGCAAAAAATTCGATATTATAGCAAAAAATTAGCAAAAAAAAAGCGAAAAATTCTGATATAGTTCATATTGGATTGTGCTCATTTGGCTGTTCCAGCGGAATGGACGTGTTAATGTCTCAATCGTAAAAAGGGATGCATGCAAATCATTTCTGAATAAACGTTCAGTGATTTTAGTCAGAGTGTCAGTATAGTCCAGCGTTACAAAATAATTGTAGTAATCTATACTACAAAATTCTCTCCGTGCAGGGATGATCGAGAGATAATTCTTACTCCACTCAATAGTTCTGAATTACAAATAATCACATAAAAAATTGTTCCATTATTCGATTAAAAATATCATGTAACGGTTCAACAACTCCCCACCATGAATGAACAAAATTTGAAACCTTGAATGTGTATAACACAAGTAATTATTTCCTCATTTCAAGGTTCCATTGAAAGTAAATCTGATTGTCGCTTAGTTCTTTCCCGACTGGAAATTGTCATCAGGTTAACCCAACATATGATGAGGACCTGACAAGGTCATCCGAAATAAGGAATACCCGTTACGGTCCTGATCGGGATTAGGTGTGGATGACTCACGTATGGATGACCTCATTTGGTCCTAGTTAGGATTTCCTCAAATTATCCTGAAAAGGTCGGAGTAGGTTTTCCTCGCTGTATCCGCATCAGGACCTCGTTCGGTCATCCTAAGATCATGGACATAGTTTGATAAACTGAATACAAGAATGTACAGACTTGATTTCAGATTGTACACTCTTTGATTAAACAAATTTTCCTTCAATAAGAAGAACATGTTTGAACGATTTTTAACTGTGCCTGTTTTTAAATTCAATCCCTTCATTCCGAACACATTACCTACTTCTGAAAACTGTTGAACAATTTGTTCAATCTATTCTCAATGTGAATTGAAAACTAACTATTTGGGTTTTAATTAGGCGGAACTTATGAAAATTTCCCAAGATTTTCCACGTTATGCATACAGCGAAAAAAACTTAGCAAACGTTCAACCATCACCAGCGAAATGAGTATTTCATATAACTTATCACAATTCTCATAAGGTTGATTCATTGACTATTCAGCATCATTTTTCTGTCCTACACATCACATCATCTGAGTATTATTCAAAGAGTATATATGAACTGAATGAATATGTGTTTCGTCATAATCAAATATAAGTTTCGAACAAGTACTCTTCTTTCGTTATTTCTTGATTAATACGCATAAAAAAATATGTTATTGAGTGCAAAATGAATTATTGAATCAGTTATCACTGCTGTAATATGTAAAAAATCATAAGTTGCTGATGTGGTGACAATTAATTCTATTCAAATATACGATAATATCAACAACGACAATATCTATATCAATATTAATTTACATCAGTATTTCTCGGAAAAAACTCAGAAATCCCAATCATTTTGTAATAATAAAGGTCATGAAAAACTCATTCGATCAAAAATATTTCAAGCGAATGTTCAAAATGAAATGCAAAAAACTTGAATTATTCACTTTCAGCTCATTTAAAAGCCTCATTTTCTGAGTTGAATTTGTTGTTAGGGTGATGATAAACTTGTAAGAAGAGTTTGAAAGTTGAGTGGAATCTATATTGATCAAGAAAGTCCAAATCGTGTGGCAAAAGTTAGAAAATCTGTCAACTTGGCTCACGGCGCATGGGCTTTTCTTCACTAAACCAAATGCTGACAGGAGAAATTCATCAAAATATAGTGGATTCAAAGTGATGTGAAGTAAGAGAGGACCGAAATATTCATTAGATTTTATTCGTTCTTATAAACGTTCTAAAAAATAAGAAAAGACTATAGAAGATCCAAAGTGTCGTTTTCCCATATTTTTGTTCCAATAATGTTGTGTCATGTTCCTACAAATAAATGTTATTATATTTATGAAACAGGTTCAATACACATGTTTTCTCAACCTAACACTAGTTACTGGTGAAAAGATACGAAAATGCACACTCAAAAATGCAAATCATTGAAACAAAAATATTGAGAGACGATACATTGAGTCATACATAGCCTTACCATATTTATCAACATTTTTATAATAACTAATAAAATTCAATGCATGTATCTGTCCTCTCTTACTTCACATCACTTTGAATTCACTATATTTTGATGAATTTCTCCTGCCAGCATTTGGTTTAGTAAAGAAAAGCTGATAGAATACCCATGCGCTGTCAGCTAAGTTGACAGATTTTCTAACTTTTGCCACACGATTTGGACTTTCCTGATCAATATAGATTCCACTCAACTTTCAAACTCTTCCTACAAGTTTATTATCACCCTAACAACAAATTCAACTCAGAAGATAAGGCTTTTTTCTCAAATTTGAAAATTTCAACTCCAAGAGTGCTCTTCAATTTGAAAAATAAAACCATCCGACGAGCTGCAAGTGAATAATTCAAGTTTTTTGTTATTCATTTTGAACATTCTTTTGACATATTTTTGATCAAATGAGTTCTTCATGACTCATATTTCTTACAAAATCAACATGATCTCTGAGCTTTTGCCTAGAAGTGCTGATGTAAGTATTTGAAGAAAATTCATTTTCACTGCATCAACAAATTACGATTTTTTGACACGTTACAACAGCTATGACTGATTTACTTAATCATTTTGCACTTACTAACAGACTTTTTGATACACATTATTCAAGAAATAACCACCACACATTTCACAAAAATAATTCATCCATTTGTTGATCACATAAATTTAACCTCACATCTGTCAACCGAACTGCAATTTTCACACAGGCTCATAGATTAGTTTTGATTTATTTTTGAGGTTTTAGTAAGGAATTCCTCACAAAATCCTAATTAGTCTTTCCTGATAGGGTCCTCATAATAGTGCAGCGTGACATGACTTGTTAGGTCCTGATGAGGTTGCCTTATCAGGACCTGATCTGGTCCATGGGGTAAATTTCTAGTCGGGTTGTAACTTCAGTTTCGAGTGAATCAGAAAATATTTTTTAAGTGTATCCAGAACAAAAAGGGAGGAACGAAAAGGGAAGAAAACGAAATGAAGAAATTTAATAATGAGAAACCGAGTATATGGGAGAAGAGAATAATAACATAACAGTGAGTGCAGCCTAAGTTCTATGCTAATGTAACTAAGCTAGACACGGTTCTGTCTGATAATAAAAGTCGCTCGGTGTAGGAATTTTCAATTTTCTCTACGAGCTATATTAGATTAAATTAGCTCCAGCAGCTCAAACTCTAGTCTCATTAACCAACTCGACTTTTCTATACGATAGAGAAGAGAATTCGTGACATCAAACACGTTCCGTATGTATGTACGTACGTAGAACGTAGAAGCAATACTCACTTATACACGAGTTTATGTCGAATGATTGTCTAAGTAAAACTGTTTTCGAGAGAAAATTATAGGGAAAAAATCGAACTCGGTGGTGAGATTATTCTTTTCCTGTCGGATAAAATGTGATGAGAAGTGAATGATATATTGGATTTAAAAAGAAATTATTAATTCTGAAAAAAAATAATATCTAATAAATTTCATTGTATAGTCGGTGTAAAAAGTCCGTTAACAGTTCTAATGGAAATATCTCTATTTAATATGTCATCGCTGTTATTTAAGAATTTTCAATTCAGCAGAATGATACACTGAGAAAAAAGAAGTTGTAAAATTTACCATTCGCGAAGTCAATATTTGGACGATTTCGAAAATAGTTCGAGCTACTACAATTTAAATTGATTTCACAACAGTGAATGTGAGATATACTACAGCTGATGTAAATCTCACATTCCCCGCTGTAAAATTAACTCAAATTGTGATAGCTCGAACTATTTTTTGAAATCGTCCAAATATTGACTTCAAAGAATGTAAATCTTACAACTCTTTTTTTCTCGTTGTAGAAGAAACATTGAAAAATATTTTTAATTCATTAATAACAACGTATTCAAAAATATTCCCGTTAAAACTGTTAACGGACTTCTTACACCGACTATCCATACATTTTTCTTTGTATATGTGTATATACTCTGGTTAAAAGAATCCATTGAATCTGACAAATAAAACTCAATGGGATTTGGTCAGAACATTGTACAGGATTCAATGGGATTTGGCAAGAATCAATGAGATTTGGCGAGAATCAATGGATTTTCTCAACCAGGAATATTCACGTTTCTTCACCTATAAATAATACTTCTTTATACATTGAAGTATACAATCAATACCTCTTCTACTTATCGTTTCCCGCATAGAATGAGTTAAGTCAGTCAATCATAATCGCTAATGACTATATTATTTACCGGGTAACATAGAAAAATGTGCCATTCTTATGTTTATAGACGTATATAGGGTGTTTCATAATTCACTAAAAATACTTTAGAGGCGTTATTCTGCAGCCAAAATGCAATAATTGTCCGTTTGGAGAAAATTTTTTGGAGGCCTAGTTTTTGAGCCATGAGCATTTTTACATTTTTTTTCAAATCCAAATAACTCAGAAACATTATGTTCTACTTTCTTGGGCTTAACACCATTCTCTAAGTTGGAAAACGCCGAACCTCTGGGAAAAAATTCAACTATCTTATCATTCTTTGTTTCCGAGGTATAGTAATTTAAAGTTGCTGAATTCTGATTGGCTAGAGGCCAGAAAATTTGAAATCGCTGTAGCTCTGAAACTAAGAATAATAGGATAGTTGAATTTTTCCCTCAGAGAATACCGGCGATTTCCAACTTAGAGAATGGTGTTAAGCTCAAGAATGTAGAATATAATGCTTTTAAGTTATTTGAATTTGGAAAAAAATCTAAAACTGCTCATAGCTCACAAACTCCTTCAAAAAATGTTCTCCAAACGGAAAACTATTGCATTTTGGATGCAGAATAACCCCTCTGGAGTCCTTTCAGCGAATTATGAAACACTCGGTATATTTTATCGATAAAATTGAATTATTTTGGATTGAAAATCGAGGTTGAATTACAAAAAAAAGGAATCAATCAAATGTATAAGTCACAAAACAAATTAATCTACAGTCTTGAACTCCTGTTCAAACATGGAGCACAAGCGTGCTTATGACAAACATGTAAATAGTCTCAGCTTAAATCAACATACTCGTACTAAATTTCGCGTATCGCCTTTAATATGTATTGTGGAGTTTCTATGGATATTGTACATACAGATTTGATGCATAACTGTGTACATAGAAATGTTCTTTGCAAAGGTATATATGAATATACGAACCCATAACCCATAGCAACATCGTATCGTGTTTACTTGCACCGAGTAAGAGTTATATGAAGTCGCAGCATTATAACCTATCTCTCTATGACTTCCAACTTATTCTCACTGAATTCAATACACAGTAAAAAATGTTGTGTTAGAAACGGTCCACTCAAAATTCTTGTTGAAAATCAACACAGATGAGTATCAAATTGACAGATACACCGAGAAAATTTTATACTTGGATTTCTTTGGATTGACTGAATTTTGTTTGAATCAACTGAATTCCTATTTGAATATGAACCTACTAGAGTTTTAGTTGGATCAAATAAAAAGTTTATTTGATCTAAATAAATTTTTAGTCATTTTAAAGAAAAATTTTACTTGAAAGAAGTAAAAATTTACTGGATGCAATGAAATGTCCACACAGTAAAAAATTTTGTGTTAGAAACGGTCCAAAATTGGTGTTGAAAATGAAAACATATGGGTGTTGAATTGACAGATTTTTAATGTAAATTTAACTCTTTCGTGTTAATTCCTCACATCCTTTGTGTTAATATTCAACACAAATGATGAGTGGATCGTTTGGGACACGCACATGTGTTGAAAACACAAAATTTTCTACTGTGTAGTAGGTTCATATTCAAGTAAATCAATTTTCTGGGTGTATGGATATATAGATTAGAAAAATCAATGTTCATATGCACTAAAATCATGAATCCTCAACAGGGAGAACAATTTTGTGGTTGATATGAAGGGACACAAGTCGTGATACGTTTGACTCAGTATACTTCATCATCTAATTCACTCTAGTTGATGTGCTTCTTATCAATTTTCCGAAGTTGTCCAAACAGTTACTCAATTCTTACCAAGATTCTAGATTTCTTTTTCGGTGTGCATTAGAATTGCTTCAGAAAAATACTTTCTCTTGAAATTGATTGTCTCGCCCTGGGAGAAGTTCGCTCTTGGCATGAAATCAAAGCCCCGGACAGCTGAGTGCAACGCGATGAAGTTGAGAGGTTGCACATTCATTTTGGAGTTCTAATTTTCATGCTTCATCTGTGGTTCTTTATTCAAAACTCAGAGAGCGAGTGGAAATTGTATATGAGTATAAAATGTGTATGCCTTCAATATTTTATCATATCATCATCACCATGAAGTAATCAATCTTATGACTGGTTTGATGAAATCCTTCAACTCTGCCTATTATCCGCTAGACCCTTAATTCCTACCCATGTGGAAATGTACACACGGGCCGCTACTGGCGCGGTACTGTTGCCAGAGTTGCCAGTACTGGCAAATCCAACTTTACCCTTATGGGGCCAGTGGTTTGGACGGTACTGGCAAGGAGTCAGAATGATAACATCATTTTACATAAGGGCCAGTTAAACATTTACTACCACGTCGGTAGCGATATTTGGTGTGTGCCTACTATGGTGGAACTCTGGCATGGCAACAGAACCAATTGAAGGGTCGACGGTCTAAACCTGTTACCTGATATTTCAGAAATTTTACACGGCGAAGAAAAAACGTTGGCATTTCTTTAATTTTTGATATTTTCCTAGTCTATGAAAAGTTTTTTTTTCGGGTTACAGGGGTGAATGATACTTCCAAATTTCAGATCATTTGAATGAAAATTGAAGGATCTGGATCAACTTTTCTTCGCCGTGTAAAATTTCTGAAATGTCAGTTAACAGGTTTAGACCGTCGATACTTCAATTGTTCTACCACACTTGGATGAGAAGTGGTAGAGGGTCAAAATAATACATCCTATGTAGGAATTCAGACCCGACCCAGTACTGGCACAGTGCTGGTAATTAGAGATCCCCGGAGTTATATTTCAAGTGAAAAAAAAATACATTGAATTTGAACTTCCAAAACTTTGTGAATCTATTTGTCTCATCACCGTTATCTGAGAAAGACGCTTTGGAAGTGGTTTCATGAAAGTTCACTGGGCAAGGATTGAATCCGGGACCTGCAAGTGAGAAACAGAGTCTCTATCACATCAGCTAATCTCCGAGTTGACAACGGACCACTTAAATTCCCATTTATTGCACCAATTCCCTTGAAGTCACGCAATTTACCATAGACTCCGTAGTGAAACAAGATTCTACCAATACTGGTTCTTTGTTCTCTATCAAACGTATTGAATGATCATATCAACTCTGTCTTGATACTGGCGCGACTCCGGCTCACTACAAAAATCAAGTTGCCAAGATCGTGATTTTAATGTCAATCGACTACCGATTCCGTAGTCAACCAGAGTCCCACCAATACTGGTACCATGTCGTCTATCGAACATATTGAATCATGATACCAACTCTGGCTCAGTACTGGCGCCGCTTTGGTTTACCATAACAGCCGGATTTCCATAGACATAATTTTAACGTAGTTCGACTACCGATTTTGTAGTTAGCCATTGTCCTACCGATCCTGGCACTCGATCGCCTATTGGATATATTGAATGGTCATCCCAACTCTGGCTCAGTACTGGTGAAGCTTCGGCTCACCCTAATAGCCTGATCCCCATGGCTACGATGTTAACGACAATACAACATCGATTTCGTAGTCAGCCAGTGCCATATTGATACTGGCATATAGTCGGCTATCAAATATATGAAATGGTAATCCCAACTTTGGCTCAGTACTGGCGCCACTTTGGTTTACCATAACAGCCGGATTTCCATAGACATAATTTTAACGTAGTTCGACTACCGATTTTGTAGTTAGCCATTGCCCTACCGATCCTGGCACTCGATCGCCTATTGGATATATTGAATGGTTATCCCAACTCTGGCACAGTACTGGCGCGGCTCCGTTACACTACGATCCGTGTATTTTCCGGCCAGTATTGATTCATTACTGGCCCAACACTGTCTGTCGACGCCAACCAATACCGTCTCAACTCTGTCGAACATGTACAGCCAGTTGAAAAACAGTAATGGGCCTGAACAGGAACAGTTGTTTTTGCCGAAGTCTGGCAAATACAATCTTTCCAGTACTGGGCGATTTGTCAACTCCGGCAATTTCCACATGGGTACATGTCTACGACAACCCTTATCTTGTATAATTTGCTTCATATAACTTAATCTCGGTCTACCTTTCCGAGTTTTACCAATCATTTTTCCTTCCAACATTGTTTTCAATAAGCTATCATGCCTTAATGTGTGTCCTATCAGATTATTTTTTCTTTTCACGACATGTGTCAGAAGACTTCTTTCTTCATTTACCTTCTCAAGTACTTCTTCATTGTTCACTTTCTCTATCCACTTTATTCTAAGAATCCTTCTATAACACCACATTTCAAAAGCTTCGAGTCTTCTTTGGTCCGTTTTTGCAACCATATAATGCTGTGCTCCAAACGTAACTCTTCAAGAATTTCTTCCTTACTGCCAAGCTAATATTCTTCGAACATAGTAACTGTTTCTTTTGGTGGAAAGCCTGTTTTCCTTGTGCTATTCTCGCTCTTATATCTCTTTCGTTTTTACCGTTTTCTGTAATTGTGCTTCCTAGATATTTAAATTCTTTGACTTCTGAATTGTCTCTGCATCTATTTTGATTTTCATTCTTCTTGATGTTTTCGCTGTTGTACAAATCATGACTTTTGTTTTGTCCTTATTTATATTCATAATTCCCTATTTTCATACATATCTCTGGCCAATCCAAACAGTGCGTCACGAGTTCTTTGACTCGAGACTTTGATGAGGTCCGCACTTATGCCATCCATTCCTGGCGCTTTATTATTTTTCAATTTTTTGAAAGCCCTGTCGAATTCTGATCTCAAAATTAAATCTCTCAATTCTTCTTCATCGACATCGCCCTCCCTCTCTAAAAATCCTATATTATCCCTCCTTTTATACAGATCTTCTAAATGATTAATCCATTGTTCTATTTTTTCCTCCGTTATTATCAATTGTCTCCCTAGAGAATTTTTAATCTTACTGCTTCTAGATTTCATTTGTCCAAAAAATCTCTTAATAATCCTATATGCCTCATCTATTTTCCCTAAATATATAATCCTACTTTTATATTCTGATATTTTTTTCTAACCATTGTTCTTTTGCTTTCCTTGATTCTCTTATTATTTTATTCCTCAGTGCCTTGTATGTCTGCTGGTCTTGTTCGCTACTCTTATTCTTGTATTTCCTTCTTTTATTAATTAAATCGAGAATTTCTTCCGTTATCCATGGTTTCTTAGGTTCTACTCCATCGTTCTTCAAAATTTCATCTGCACAGTGTTTTATGTTCCCCTTTATATTTGTCCATCTACTCTCTATTTTCAAGTCTTTTTCTTGTCGATCCTCCAATTTTTCATCCAACATCACTTTGAATACCTCCTGTGTTTGTTCTTGTTTAAGATTCTTAAAATTCCATCTTTTTTGCATTTTCCTTTTCTTCTTCAGAGCTTTGAATTTCAGAGAACATTTCATCAGGAACATATTGTGATCACTATCTATATCCGCGCCCGGATAAGCTTTGCAGCTTTTCACTTGATTTCTAAATCTTTGTTTTACTAATATGTAATCAATTTGGTATCTTGCTGTATCTCCTGGCATTTTTCAAGTATAGACTCTTCTTGGATGATTGTTGAATAATGTGTTGGTAATAACCATTTTATCACTTTCACAGAATTCGATTAAACGTTGTCCTCTTTCATTTCTTTTTCCTAACGCAAAATCTCCTATTATGTTGCCCTCTTTCCTTGCCCTACTACCGCATTCCAGTCGCCTATGATCATTGAATTCTCTTCTCCCTTTACATATTCTATCACTTCTTCTATTCCATCGTACGTTTTTTCGATATCTTCCTCTGAGTAGGCAGATGTGGGCATGTATACTCGAACTATAACAGTGTCTACCGGTTTTGTTCTAACTCTAACCATCATTACGCGTTCGCTATGTTGCAAATACTTTTCTATCCTATTATCTAGCCTTTTATGCATTATAATTCCCACACCTGCTCCACCATTCTTTGATCCTGTATGAATTATTCTATAATCCCCACTCCAGAAATCCCCTTCTTGCGGCCATCTCATTGCGCTAATTCCCATCACATCAGTACCTACTAAATTCCTTGGAGTGAAAATTCACTCCTGCCGAGTGAAAATACTGCAACTCCGAAAGAGTGAAAAATTTCACTCTATAAGAGTGGGAATCAACTCTGGTGTGTGGAGTGAAAAACTCACTCTTAGGAAAAAGAGTGAATATTGACTCTTAAAGAGTGAAATTTCACTCTTCAAGAGTTGAGCTCCCACTCCGTTCTAGAGTTGCAGTATTCTGACTCTTTGAAGAGTGAATATTCACTCCAAAGAATTTAGAGAGTAACCTATTCGTTTCTAATTTCAACTTCCTAGTTTTCCTGTCCGTCTCAGTGATCAATATTACGGATGGTATAGTTAGTTTGACTGACTCAATTGCCTCTACTACGCTGTTTAGTAATAATAACTACACAGGCACACAAAAAAAAAGTGTCATGAACCAGAGGGTACACCCCATTGTCCTTAAGTTTTTGGGGTCGCTGAACCCGAATATGACCATTAAAAATTTTTTCAAATACCCGTTTTCCCCCACCAACCTCCTGATGGGGGTTGAATTTGTAACATTCGGAAAAATTCAAATGTACGGGTATTTCTATGTTTTTTGGGACGCTGAAACCAAAAATGATGACGAAAAGAAAATTTAACCCCTCCCTTACCCGCTAGCACCCTCCTACAACCCCCTGATGGGGGTTGAATTTTAAACATTCGTGAAAAATTCAGATGTATGTGGATTTTTATGTTTCTTGAGACGCTAAAACCAAAAATGATAACGAAAAAGAAATTTAACCCCTCCCTTACCCGCTAGCACCCTCCTATAACACCCTGATGGGGGTTGAATTTTAAACATTCGTGAAAACTTCAGATGCATGTGGATTTTTATGGTTTTAGCGTCCCAAAAAACATAAAAATCCATATACATCTGAATTTTTCACGAATGTTTAAAATTCAACCCCCATCAGGGGGTTGTAGGAGGGTGCTAGCGGGTAAGGGAGGGGTTAAATTTTCTTTTCGTCATCATTTTTGGTTTCAGCGTCCCAAAAAACATAGAAATACCCGTACATTTGAATTTTTCCGAATGTTACAAATTCAACCCCCATCAGGAGGTTGGTGGGGGAAAACGGGTATTTGAAAAAATTTTTAATGATCATATTCGGGTTCAGCGACCCCAAAAACTTGAGGATAATGGGGTCTACCCTCTGGTTCATGACACTTTTTTTTTGTGTGCCTGTGCTATTTTATTCGCGCTCGAGCGGAGTGAACCGAAACGAGTCGAACATAACCGAATATACGAACTCTCCTCGCTTACCGACACTGTTTTGTTTATAAATGATTTTTTTTCTCATAAATGTGTTGATGGCAGGAAAGGAGTTGATGAT
This sequence comes from Gonatopus flavifemur, assembly GCA_018340375.1. Lineage (NCBI taxonomy): Eukaryota > Metazoa > Arthropoda > Insecta > Hymenoptera > Dryinidae > Gonatopus > Gonatopus flavifemur. The sequence goes on from JAFFJZ010000007.1 coordinate 22,924,802, forward strand.
AACTCGTATATGGAATATGCCTATCATGATTCTCGTCTTAATAATCAACACTTCACAAAATCAATTTATTTAGAAAATCCAAAATTGTTTCAACAGTATCCTCTAATCATAAGTTCTCCAAACACTTATAAGAGATACGCAAAGCTAGCAAAATTATATGTTCAGTTTAGCTCAAGTGGTATACGCGTTAGGTGTAGGTAGGTAGGATGTTGAGGTTCGATTCCCGCTTTCAGCACCCTGAATGTCATATGCAATCGATGTTCGATGCTACCACTTCATGCTCAACTAAACAGTAATGAATGTCAAGCAATCAAAATTTTTGCTGCTCTGGGAAATTATTTCTAAAGACAACATTAACAACCTTCATAATATAACAAAAACTTTTTTATTGTGGAGTCGAATTCATATTGTTGTTTAGTAAAAATTATCATGCCCATTCCGCGGAATAGATGATTTGTGTGGTGGAATAAATTATGCGACCATTCACTGTTTGGTACGAATAACAATGCTTGGGTAATCGTATGAAATACAAGTTTAGTAAAATTAATTTGACTTGTTATGGTGACATGAACTGTATGTGCATTCGGTTTCTAATACTAAACATTTGGTCTGTCCATATTTCAGTAAATCGTTAAGTACGAGATACCATTGGTTTGATTGATATCACTATTCAGTTTTCTCCGTGTAACAAAATTCATTGCTGTACTCAAGAAAAAAAGATTAGATCTACTGAGATCAAGGTGGATCTCTTGAGATATATGTAGATCTCCTTAGATTTAAATTTTGGCAAAAAAGATCTACGGACATACACAGAGATCTCAAGAAATCTTTTTGAATTTTCCTATATTTTGTTGGATTTCTTGGAAAATTGGAATCTTTGGGAGTGAGTGGGTATCAGAAAACTCCAAAGATTGTTGCTTAAGTTTATATGTTCAAATGTAAGTAGATATGCACAGATTTGTAGAGATTTCTGCCAAAATTCAGATCCCATGAGGTCTACTTAGATCTCATTAGATCTAATCTTTTTTCCTCGAGTAGAAGCTTAAATCTAGCTTTTATAGCAGTTTATTTCCCTATCCAAATATCAAATACACGAAATAGCTACCACAGCTAATTACTAGCTACCGTAGTGAATTTTTTTTTTCGTGTATATACTCGAAGTTCAATAGCAAAATTGATATTTGTGCACAAATTGCCAATACTAGGCCAATACTAACTCCATTTACTGAGTGTCACGCCTTGGTTCATCTTCGGAAAAGTATTCTCAATGCACATCATCCAAGGATCAGAATAACATTCAACCACATGATAAATAACCGTGGCATAAAATTGACGATTCCAATTCAGCCAATACTGGATCAATGATGACAATCAAGCATGACAATATCCAACTGCACGGAAAGAAATGTATGTGAAAAAATTACCATTTTATTAGTCAACTAGAACTATTCGGAAAAATCATACAACAACTTATAACATGACTCCTAATCATTGCCGGTTGTGATGGTAAAAATCCAAATTAATCTCGATTTTTACCATCACAACTGGCAATGATTAGGAGTTATGTTATAAGTTATTATCTGATTTGTCCGAATAGTTCTAGTTTACGAATAAAATGGTAATCTTTCCAAATAAATTCCTCTCCGTGTGGAATCGTGCCATTACATTTGATCCATCATTCAACGTTCCACGAATGGTCCACCATCAGCCTCTATACCTGCAGCTCTCTCGTTAGGATATTAGCGTGAACCAATAATTTTTATATGAGTATCGATGATTCTTGAGCGATATAAATCAATGCCAGGCCTGTTTTTTTTTACCAGAATGGCAACCACTCACCTATGCCGACTCTCCAGAGTATTCGATACCATCCCTTAATGTTCAGGGAAATTCGTCTTGTTTATAGTACGAGCCTCTTGAGAGAATGTGACACGCCCATCCATTTCTCGAACGAATGAAGAGATAAATATTCAGCGTTTCACAATATTATGTATGTACGGAATAATTACGAATGATAATTAAACTGAGGATTTGGTATTAGAGCGAGCGTTGCGATTGAGTCGATGCACCCTTGCAATGTCATTTTCTCCTCAAACGCGTTGATATCTTATCATACATAATTTCTCTCCGTTGCTCTGCGTTTGCAATTTCTTTCCTTTGTGTTTCACATTGCTTTCAACAAACTATTGAATTCTCACCATATATTCTGTCGACTTATTTCTATAAGCTCTTGATTATAATTTTCCAAGAACTCTGCTTTTCATTCATCCTTTCAAATACACCAAGGGAGGAAGAAGAATTATTCACATCAATTAGAAAAATGGTTTTTCTTAACGTTGTTCAAGATCAAGAAAATGAAGAAGATTCAATTATTGTATCACATAAAGACGACAGTCTTTAAAAATAGAATCAAACAATATCAACGAGAATGAATAAATGAGAGGATGATAGTTCGAATAATCGATGAAATATTATATCTCGGAGTACTAGTATTGTATGAATAGAATATGGATTGAATGAGATTTCATGAACCAATCAAAGTATAGTTACTTGGCTACAATTATATACTTATCAATTATATTTAATTTTGTTGTAAATCAATTATTATTCACATTATTATATTAAAATTGTATACAGGGTGTGCCAGAACAAAGTATCGACCTTTCACCAGCGTGTTCCTGAGAGAAAACTGAACAACTTTTCCATTTTTGATCCGAGGCTTAGTTTCAGAGTTAATTTCAACGAATCAAGTAGATGTCACATAAGTATACTCTTCAATCATTGGACCAGCCGATGTACTTGCCACGTGAATGGTCAACTTATTTTGTTTATAACTCAAAAACTAAGCTTCGGATCAGAAAATGTCAAATGAAAAAGTTGTTCAGTTTTCTCTCAGGAATACGCTGGTGAAATATTGATATTTTGTTTTGGGACACCCTGTACGCTTGTAACGAACTCTAGTCGAATACAGTTGAACCATCCAAAACAGTAGAAAGTTTTTACTTCTTCAAGGGGTAATATCACCTTGTGTTCACAAAATTTTTTGCCATTTACTAAGACTCGCCACAAACAATAGAAACATTTTTGAAATGTGGGGTTTCGTGTATATGGAAGTACTAGTCTTTGAGTGCCAAAAACACATTTTATCATATTTTTACATCACAAAATGGCAGCATATCAGCACATTCAAAATGGGTCCACAATTATCATGTAGGACACAAAACTGAAAAGTTTCTCAAAATATCGTTCAAAACCTAGCAAACATCGTAGGATTTTTCCGATAAATTGAATACGACAGTTTTTATGAGGGATTTTCGATCGGTTTAACAAAGGAAAAAAAAACTTCAAATCAATGCCAAATTTCTTTCCAATCAGTTTTTCAGAAAAATCTTACGATGTTCGTAGATTTTGGACTATATTTTGAGAAACTTTTCAGTTTTTTGTCCTACATTCATAATTGTGACCTGCAGCGGTACGCCAATGTAAATTAACAGACTTATTTTGAATGTGCTGATATGCCGCCATGTTGTATAGTAAAAATATGATGAAATGTGTTTCTGGTACTTTCATATGTACAAAACCCTATATTTCAAAAATGTTTCTATCGTTCATGGTAAGTCTTAGAACATGGCAAAAAATTTCGTGCACACAAGGTGATATTACTCCTTAAATATTCTTGAAATGTGAAAAAAAAATCGTAATTCATCACGATGGTTTATTCAACATTGATTTCACATATCCCAATGAATACATCCATCCTCGAGGTTTTATTTTTACATTCAGCTTCACATTTCTTGGATACATGGAAAAGTTATCTATGTTTATTGTCAGCAAAAAAATTTCATATTATACTTGACGATATCGGGGTGCAGAGTTCGTACGACTTGAATGAAGTTTGTACTTTTAAAGCATACGTAACTCGCATTTATTCATGGATCTAGATATGCATTTACATGTATATGTGGGGATCTCTGTCTATGGATATACGTGTTACTATATCAAGAATGCATGACTTATCGCAAATTCCAAGTTTAAAGTTGGTTCGTGCTCTGCTGATACATCGTTGTAAAAGTTACACAAATTGCACTTTGCATCAGCGCAGGTGTTCTTCTCCCGTTTCTCATTTTCTGTCTCTGACATCCGGTCTTATTACCATGACTATTATTATTACCGTTTTTTCCCCCATCCTTAAAACGAGCGTTCAGAGAGGAAAAATGATACATTCGTTTCATGCCACTGTGCTTGATTTTACCCTAACCAATCGATACAAAAGTTTTCTTTCTCCTCTATTTTGTAATTATTTCTTCTGAGTGCAAGAACGGTTTATCTCCACTGTTTTTTTTAAACACGCTCAGAGAAAAACACGGGTTTTTTTCTTCGATGTAACTTCATGTACATCGATGGAAATTATTCAAAGCATAAATTTCCACATTGTTACGCGAATGGCGTAGTTTTTTTGTATTCGCTGTTCTTTCGACGTTAAATCATAATTGGACATAAAACATAACATTTGAATATTTCGAATTCAAATCATACTCGTAACGCTCAGCGGTCCGTCTGAAATAAATGAATATTCTTTCAAATTCCATTCACGTTTATTTATGTTACGTCGAGCGATAACTCATTTCTCTTGAATACCCCATAATTGTAATTTTTTCCTCTCAATTTTTAGTGAATGATATAATATCGAACATCGAATGTAATTCAGCGTACGTGAGACGAGGAAAAAACAGAAACAGCGATTTTCAAATCATACATCGTTGAATGTTTCAACGAGAGTCTGGGTCATTTCATACGCATTTCAGTCATAAATAAAATCGCGAGCTTGCGAGCTTAATGGTGGCTTGTATACTGCATACAAAAGCAAGGGAGAGAGATTCGAAAGTTGCATACATGTGTACGTAACGTGTATACGCGTAAATACTGCTCACACAGCCTTGTAAAATCAGAAACATCGTACCAAGATAGAGGGATGATATTTCCACTCGTGTGTCGTGTCATTCCGCTGATACACTTCTATTTAATATAAACGATCATCATTTCCATACATTGAGTTTTATCAAAATTTCTCAATACTTTTGATCCACGATTTGTTTCCGTTTTTGTTTGATTTCAATTTTTAGTGATACATCCATGAATTTTCGATATTTCTCTTCCAAAGGAAATTGTTCGATATTCCGAAATGAAATTGAAACGATATCCGCACAACCTTCGCTACAAACATTGAAGCTCCGAATATCAAATTCGGACAGCTGAAATTGAAAACTAAAAAATCATTCCTCCCTCATCTCGGTCAAGAACATAAATGAAAAAATATATATATCCTGAAATTGGATACCCGCATTCGGCTGTGAACGAATTTATATCTACGAAACGAGGATTTAATTATTTAATTTCGATTTAGGTGATTCCAGTGGTTGCGGTATCACCGACGAAGTCGTGGAATGGATGGATAGAATTCAGAATTCTGCTGAGCCAGATCATCCTGCTCCCCCTTCGTCTAACGCATCTTCCAAATCACACAAAACCACAAAGAACGCAAGGGACCGAGACACGAAATCAAATGTTAAATCTTGGAACAAGGATGATAGGGAATCTCCTGGTCACAAATATACTCGGGAAGCTAACGAGCATGAACACCAAAGAACGAAAAGAGCCACCAGACCGAAGGAAGATAATAAAAATACATGTTCTCTTTTTATCCAAACTGATCCCCTTATATGGCGACATATTTCGGAACAGGTAAACCAACGATCGATATTTATTCACAGAACATATCCAAATGAATATCGACTAATTATAAAGAATCAAATTATTCGTTTTCGAAGTAATCGAAACTGACGCTACGTATAAAAGCATTGCTTATTGAAAATTCATTGAAAACAATTGCAAATAATTTTCAAGCATTTAGATTCACCAATAACGTTGTATTGTGTATTTGAATATATATAAAATACCACACATTTACACTCGAATTCATCAGTTTAAAAAATCCACCCTCGTATAACGTGATAATAGCTTTGACCTACAACCACTGCGGATGTTGATCAAATGTTTAAAATTTCAACTGCCCACCCTTACCTTTTCACATCATATCACATTCATAAAGGTTCGCTTTTTCCCTCGTTTAATGGAAACGATGGAGTTTCATTTATCATGATCTTCACATACTTCCGTAGGATTTCATATGCACGGTCATTATCATTGTATATATTTCATTATATTTTCTCCATTCTATTTACAAAAATTGAAGATGAGATGAATATTCTTCTCTGTATAACTACCGTGATTATGTTTGATTTTTCAGCTGCACCATGACGCTGAGAAAACTAGAGAGGAAATTTTATCGTTAATCGCTCACCACGTCACTGCCGTCAACTATATTTATAGAGACACTAGATTCGATGGCAGAATTGAACATAGGAATATCAAGTTTGAAGTTCAAAGAATAAAGGTATTTACGCGTGGTTATATAATTACCATGTTGTTTTCATTCAACAAGGAATCCCTCGATGCTACACAAATTTCAACGATTCACATCCAAATAGAATAATACAATTGTTTTCGTACAATACAAGTGTAAACTACACAGTTTCGGAGTACACAAATGAACGCGAGGTAATTATTTGAACACATAGTTCCAAACTACCCCGAGGAAATGAGGTATGAAACATTTTGAGTCTTACGATGTCTTTTAGAAAGGTTTTAGATGTCTCGAACGACACTTTTAGATTAGTTTTAAATCACTTCTCGTCTAAAACTCGTCCTAAAGATGTCTTGAACATGTCTTGCATCTGAAACTTGTCCTCAAAACATTTTTCAGCTGCAAAACATGTTAACGATGTCTGTTAGACAGGTTCTGAATGAGGAGTGATCTAAAGTTTCCCTAAAACTGTTGTACAAGATATTTGAAGTATGGCCAAAAGGTATTGCAAGATCCAAAATGATTCTCAGTAAACACAAGTGAGAAAAGCCTATTTTCAGAGCTGTTAGAGCTGACCAATGTCCAAACAACAGACATCTTTAAGCTCATCATTCTCATCTTAAAGACAGCTTTGACACAAAAGCAAGTCCAGAGATATAATTTGGTTGGACTTTGAGCTCTAAAAACAGGCTTTTTCGATTTGTGTTTTAGTGCGTTGATGGAGATCTCACACGATCATTTGAAATCGAACATAGGAGAGCATGGGTCACAGTGGATCACTTTTTTCTCATGCTCTATAACTTCAGAAGTAGTTAATGTTTCAGCATATATACATATACAATATTCCCTCGCCCACAAAATGAACAAGCAATATTGTTAATTCGCGTAAATGAAATACCAAGTTTTACCCCATATCTGGGTTACAATGGATAATGTCATGGATCAGACACTCAGAACCTTGAAATTTCTCACAGTAACGCTGTAAGGTGGTGAGAGGAAAGCCTTTCAATTTTGCAGCAGTTCTGATTTTTAATCCATCTTTGCTTACAAGATTCACAACAACCTACATCAATTTTTCATTCAGGTTTCCGAACACGATTCCAAGGCATCTTGAATTGTAGCGGAGAGATAAAATATTATTCAAAATGGTCCAACCAATGAGGGTTATATTATTTAGTCAGCATTTGCTTATGGGACAAACTAGAACACGATCCACTGGTATAAAATAGTCCCTGATCCACTGTACCCCACTCGTCCACTTATATATTGAAATTTATTTGTGAAAAAATAATCAATCCGTGAATAAAAATGACTTGCAAACCCTTCACTTTAGATGTTCATAAGCAAGTAATAATGTAGACCTAAGTCAGTTCACATACATTCTCATAAAAACAAGACATATCAAATTCTTCGTCAATGTAAAATCCAGACTCACATATTATCAGTAGCAACTATACATATACTGAACAGACGTTATGACACCTTGCGTCATTCAGTTCAGCGGCATTCCAAGATGAGGTTGAAAAAGGGTGCCTAAAACGTGATACTATTAGCGTGTACAGTCGTTTTAGGAACTGAATACGTGCATTGATCCACTGTGACCCATGCTCCCCCACTTCTGAAGAACTTAACCAAGATGAGTGAGAATAAATTCATTTGATCTGAATCAAGATTTTAACGCATCACCCTAATCAATAGAATATTTTTTTGGATTGAGTGTTTCTTATAAAGTTTGTAAAAAAATCTTAAGATGTTGTACCGACTTGAATGGTGATGAGATGGAATACACTAAAAGAATGATGCACGTTGTATTGAACACTGCCGCAAAATACGATATCAGAAGTTAGAAAAATTATTAATAATCAGCACATTTACGTGAAAATCAATTTTTAGCCGTATCACCTACATTTTGGGTATTGCAATAAAATATCTTGGCACCCAAAGAACATTAATTTCTCAGCAATATTAGCTAAACTCTTGCTGATTAAGCTGAAAATTTTGCTGTAGCAGTGAAAATTGAGCTACAACAGCTTTAAACTTAATTATTCTTTTCCGTGCAAGAACCTTCCAGTAACTTTCGTGTGGTTGGATCAATAATTTGAGCAGTTCAGATTTGTGTAGCATTGAAAGTCCATTCTATATTTGGCAAAATGTGAGAAAAACAAACGATTATCGCAATTTCAGATCGATGACGATACAGCTTGCACTCAACAGCCCGCTTACGGGGAAGCAAATCCATTTTGTATGGAAAATATTGATGTGAGCAATTTTTTAAATCTTCACTCTCTTGGCAACCATGAAGACTTTTGTCTCGCCTACGTATTTACATACAGGTCAGTGATTTAATGTGATTTGTTTCTTGAATAAAATTATATTCACAACGATTGCGATATCACTATGATAATAATCATGGTAATGTGAAACAGTTTCCACCTCATGAACAAATAATTTCATCCTCCTTATTTATTGATCTTTTATCCCATTTTCCTTTTAGGGATTTCACCGGTGGCACCCTTGGACTTGCTTGGGTAGCATCTGCGTCCGGCGCATCTGGTGGAATTTGCGAAAAATATAAAACGTACACGGAAACTGTCGGTGGCATGTATCAATCCACTAAAAGATCCCTGAACACCGGTATTATCACTTTCGTGAATTATAACAGCAGAGTGCCACCCAAAGTATCCCAGTTGACGTTGGCTCACGAAATAGGGCATAATTTTGGTTCACCGGTAAGGACGATGATAAAAGGATGGTGTCAAATACGCGTAGATTATTCTTAATTTTTTCATCCAACACAAGCATCATTGTTCGTTTCTTTTTTCTTTGTATGATCTATAAAGAATCTATAAGTTTTCCAAACGTTTTGTTTGATTCTAGCGAATCGTTGCACATATATAAATTTCGTATCCCTATAAACATTGTGCTTTTTTTTTACAGCCCTGCTCTCTGAATTTGAAATAGTGAGATTTCACTGATTGCAGTGGGAAGTTGACAATCAGTGAATATCAACTGATCTTTGCAGTTGAATTTTATTAACCTTTGTTCAATATACTGGGGTCAAATCCACTCCAGCCCCATTTTACCTCAATTTCAAGTGTCTTCATCCAAAAGCACGGGGTTGAAAGCGACATCTGTTGATAGCCAAAGAATGCCACTATTTTGTGGCGGAGTAACATTCCGGTAGGCCCATTAGTATGGCCGCGCCAGTTATTAAAAGTTTGTAAACTGAAAATTTCTTATGAAAACATATAGTTCATTTTTTACAAACTTCTTCCCTTTATTCCTCAGTATAAATATTATTTCATCAGCAGCTATTGGAGGACTAACTTCTTCTTTCTCAAAGAGTAACATTCCAAAGTATGATGTCCAATTTTCAGCTCAAAATATTGAAAAATAATGACATAATGAATTTTATTGTGAAAACAGTCGCTTTTCCATTCTTCTTTTCACACTTCATTTTTTTTAGTATACTTGAATTTGATTCTCGGCTGTATAATTCATAAGATCTTTCAAAGTAAACTTTAAATAAGTGCTAAAAAAATTGACAAGTGAAAATAATCAATAGTTCATTTGTTATAACAATTTTGATCGCTGGGGTGGATATGACCCCAGTGTGGCAAGTATGTAATTTCTATGAAGTGTGGTAAACAAGGGTTAATTCAATTAGTCAGGAACACTTTCAACTGCATATAACCAGTGACTATTCATTGATATCTCTTTGATTCCATTCAGTGGTCGACTTTTAACTACAGAAATAGTGAGATTTCACTGATTCGAATTTGGAGAATAGTAAAATTTTGGACAAAAACACATAGTGAACGGGAGGGGATCGTTTATTTTTATTGAAAATCTCAACAAATCATTTCAGAACGATTCCCCATCTGATTTCCCACTCTCCAAATTCCTCGAATCACCGAACTGTTTCCGTTCATTTAGGTTTCTTTTAGTTTTTTTTTATCCTGAGATATATTGAATTTTCAAAATTATATATAACTCGTATATAATTAATTTTTTTCTCAATTCATGCCATTTGCCTGATAAAACTTGCAATTTTATGTTTATTCCCATGATTATAATTGAATACACTTCAATACAAGTGCATTGAATTGAGAAAAAAATTATGTACAAGATTGTATAGTTAATTTTCTCTTAAATATCAAATGAAATAAAATTTCTTGCTCTTTCACAGCACGATTTCCCTCCCGAGTGTAGGCCTGGTGGTTTACATGGTAATTACATCATGTTTGCATCGGCCACCAGTGGTGATCGACCCAACAATAGTAAATTTTCCAAATGCAGTATCGGTAATATTAGTAATGTACTAGACGCCATTGAGGATAATAAGAAAAGGAATTGTTTTACCGGTACGTATGTTTGTATGTTTGATACATACAAGAATTGTAACCCTAATCTTCATTCTTGATAATTCAATTTATGTACGTATCATTCAAAACAGCTTCCGCTGGTGCATTCTGTGGGAATAAAATTGTTGAAGCTGGAGAAGAATGTGACTGTGGATACGACGATGACGAATGTGTGGATAAATGTTGTTATCCGAGACAAGTGTCAGAATTAGATAGGATTAAAAATGATACCGCAAAAGGATGTAATAGAAAGAATGGAACGGAGTGCAGGTAAATTTTGATCATCAACCCCTCATATACTTTCAATGTTTTATTGTTACACGTTTATGTAATTTGCTTTTGTTGTATCTTTAAAGTCCTAGTCAAGGGCCTTGTTGTTCGAGCGACACGTGTCGATTCGTACCGTATTCTCACAAGGTCCAGTGTAAGGCTGAATCCGACTGTAGTTACAATTCTACGTGCAATGGACGTTCCTCCGAATGTCCTGTACCACTGCCAAGAGCGAACAAAACAAGATGTAACGAGGGCACTCAGGTTTATAATTCAAAATTTAATACCATACTTCAAGAAGGATTCAAGAAGAAATTGAATTAAATGTACAAATTCTCTTTTAGCTCTGTATCAACGGTGAATGTACTGGATCTATATGTTTGGAATGGAATCTGACGGAATGTTTCCTCACGAGTAACATCATTCCGAACATCGATAAGAGAAAACTTTGTGAATTAGCATGCCAAAATGGTACAGATCCATCAACTTGTCGTAGTACCAGCGAATTTGCTCACGTTGTTGGTTTACCCGAAGGTGGAATTAGCCTTAGACCTGGTTCCCCTTGTGATAACTTTCAGGTATCAACTTTTAACGAGTGTAGAATTATCACCTGAAGTGAAACATATCTTATAATCATTTATGAATTTCAAATCACAGGGTTACTGCGATGTTTTCCTCAAGTGTCGAGCTGTCGATGCCGAAGGTCCCCTTGCAAGACTGAAGAATGCTTTATTCAATAAAGAAACCTTGATAACTCTAGCGCAATGGATGACTGTAAGTAGTATAGAATTTGATTCATAAAAACATGGTGTTATATACAATCCTTTTTCGTTATAGGAATATTGGTGGGCGTGTCTATTGATGGGAATATTATTCATCATCTTTATGGGCATGTTTATCAAATGTTGCGCTGTTCATACTCCTTCCAGTAATCCTAAAAAACCTCCTGCACGACGAATCAGTGATACTTTGAGACGACCCATGAATACCCTCAGAAGAATGGTAAGTACAAATATTCAATCCCTCTCTCCCTCGCTCAACAAAACCAATTCACATCGTGAGGTGATTTACGTTCCTCTTTTTTTTATTCTCACAGCGACATCCGCATGCCAGCGCAGGACCAGGTCCCAGAAGCGTACCTCCGAGGCAAGGCCCGAGCGCTCATGGCGGGACGCGGGGTCCAGCTCATGGTTATCAAGGAAGAGGTGCTCAGTATTATCCCAAAGGTAAGAGCATGGAATAATACGAAATTAATTCTTGAAATTAGGAAAACAAGAATTTATAGTAAATTGATTTGACAAAAAAAATGTATAATATTTCATTTCCAAGCAATCGTATTCTTTGAAAAGTCTTGTTTTCAAATTGATATCATATAATAAATAATGAATTCATTCTTTGGCACAGTTATATTAGATATTGGTGATAGAAATGTACTTATTCATGCGTAACGCACACCTGAGATGAAAATAGTCATTCTATAACGTCAAATTCCATCCCTGATGAAATGAGGACGTGCAATTAAGAGCCTCAGCTTAAAAGTGATTGAAAAGTTGGTGAGAAGTGGATTAAGCGTGCATGATGAATTGAAAAACCGTAAATTTTCACACATTTGATTTTGTTGATTCAATATATTGAATGAACAATAAATGAAATTTCACGCATCTTATTCATTCCATCAAATTTATATTTCAGGCATTGAAATCAACAGCTAACCAACTGATACATTCCACAACTCACTTTATTTAGCGCTGAATAACGGTTTCTCATATTTTTTCATATTTCCTCATAAATCTCATAATTTTGCATTAAATTCCATAAAAAATCTCGAAATTTCATAATTTCTCTAGGAATTAGGACTGTCATTATGAACAATATTCCCTCATTGAAAATCATAATTTCTCATGAAATTTGTCATAATATTTCATATTTTACACAATACTTGGATTTTTTTAATTTCTCACGAAAACAATCTTTTCCATAAGAAGTCATAACTTCTCATAATTTTAATGATAAAATCTCATAATTTTCCTGAACTATTTTCCTTTACTATTTTTTTCATTTTTATTTCCTCACGTTGTAATCAAAGTAGCTCAAGAGTGCTGATGAAGAGTTAGAAAACTTTCAACTGGTTATATTTATTTGACCAGTGAAAAAAATTCCTAGATGGAGTTGTAACAAAATCCTGAAACAAACTAATTTCAACTTCCAATGAAACGTAATGTGCTCCCTGTGCGAAAAAACCAATAGAAACCGATAGGCGAAATCCTAATGGAATCAATGATATCCTATCGGTTTCTGTGCGGTTATTGTCACAGGACCCAAGGGTTTCTATGAGATTCTAAGTGGAATCTGATGTTCCATGGGTTTCTATCAGCATGATCGGCAAAACCTGATTAATTCTGATAGGAATAAAATAGCTCATCGGTTTCTATGCGGTTATTGTCACAGTACCTATGGGAATCCATGGGAATCTATGGGACTTTTCGGACAGGGCTGCTTACAACATATATGTTTGCTCTGCATCAATAGCGTCACCATACTGAGCAATTTTTTTGAAATATTGAAATTTAAAGCAAGGATGATAAAATAAGAAAATCGCAATTCAAAACAATTTCGGAATTTTATGAGCCATTTATGAGGAAATATAAGGAAAAATTCTTCATAACACTGTCTGAATTTCTGAAGAAATTATGAGAGGAAGTATGGATATTTATGACTTTTTATGAGAAAAGTTCCAGAAAAATTATGAGATCTCATGAGAATTTATGAAAAACATTATTCTAACTTATGACTTTTTATGATAAAATACTTCTCATAAAACAGTCCCAATTCCTAGAGAAATTATGATATTTTAGGATAAATTATGAGAAATTATGAGAAGTTATGAAAAACAGTCAAGAGAAATCATGAGAATTTTTTTCCGCCAGAGATCCTACTGAGTCTATCTTACAAATGACTTTTCACAAATATTACAAACACTTCCCTGGGTGAAAAAAACCTATTCGTTCTTATTTGAAATACAAAATCCGAATATCAATTTAATCTGTTTCAATCAGTTCTAATCGCATTCATATCCGAATTTTGCCTTTTTAATAGGAATGAATAGGTTCTTTTAAACCAGAGTTGCTTGAAAGTTCCTACAACTTTTATGAAGCGTGCAGCATTCAACGCGCGCATGCGTTCTATGACTACTTATTACACTTTTTCAGCGGTAAGAATGAATTGACGCTGACTACGCTATTTGCACGCTGTTTTCACTTTTGTGTACTTCAGCTTCTTATTTCATCAGGGCAATGAAAGGCAACCTATAGTCGGATAAATCAAACGAATTTTCGTTTTATAACAAAAGAATAGATATCATCGCTTGACATGAATTGAATCTTCTTGTGCATTTGAATACGTTATCAGTCGATGATAAATATCAAGAATACAAAAAATTGTAATTGAAAACAAGATTTCCCTACCCCTACGATTGTCACTTATCTATCGTGTCAATCCATAATTATGTAATAAGTGTTTTTCTCCTGTTTGCATCTTCCCCTGCATTGATTGATGCTCATCATTCTACCCGAATACTATCGTTCTATGACTTGCAGAGGTGAGCTGGGGCTTATTCTTTTATCATATTCGCAGAAGCAAATTCATGAACCCTATAAATATGTATATTGTCTTTTATCAAATATGAAATCCCAAGTTCTTGTGATTTGCTTCTGATTATTTTTCCCATCGTAAATTTCAAGTGACAACACGATACTGTATTTTTCGTTGATTTCCGTTACTCGAATACCGCCTTTAAACTGTGTTTTGTACTTGTCTCTCATTTACGTAATTTTTCTTATTCATAATTTTTGAATAATAATGAATTATAATCTAGAAGCGTAAATCGATTCCAAGTATGAATAAAAATTTTCCAAATTTCTTCCTGAAAATTCAATGTAAATGTATTTAACAGTGGTATAATATCTCGGTGTAATTGTGGATATATCTATATAACGCATAGTTTAGAATTCATATAATTATTCGTATGAACAAGTTTCACTCAGCCACTTAATAGTTGAATTTATTTAGTAAAAATTATTTTTCATTTTCGCTCCCAGATCCTCCCTGCAAAGCGTCTCGTAATCCCGCATGATTTTTCTTTTGTTATATCATACAGGCATTTTCCCTTCATTGAAATCCAAACATGTATTCTGAAATTGGGAAAAAATGATGATTATATTCGAAAAATATAATTATATTGATATTTTTTTAGCGTTTACATCATTAATCGTATACTTAGTTATCGTTCGGAATGGAATATTTAATTCACATAACTAACTGATACATGCATTTGGTTCGAATTTCTGGACTTGATTAGGGAAAAATGTTTGGCTCGGTTCTAATTCCGAACTACGATAATTGAAAAAGTTCGGTTCGAGTTTGGTTCGACTCAGAAAATATATTCGGAATTCGGTTCAACTGTTCAACGTTCGGTTCGGGGTCAGTCTGACTTCAAAAATAAATTGGAATTGTGGTTGGACTTTTCAAAGTTCGATTCGGGTTCGGTCTGACTTGAAAAATATATTCAAAGTTCGGTTCAACTCTTCGAAGGTTAGTTCGAGTTCGGTTCGTCTGAAAAATTGAAGTGTGTTTTCCAGATCAATTACGCGTTAAAAATTTGTATAATTCCGTGTTGATTTTGCGTGGATTATATTGCACGAAGAAAAACGCCACTCGAAAATATAAGAATTTTTGGTATTTTTCTTAATAAAGTAGAAACAGGGAGGTTTGTAAAATGAATTTTTACATAAAAATACGGAAGATCACGAATGATGTAGAAACAGTGATATGTAGGATTGAAATTTTGAACTCTGAACCTTAAATTTTATAAAACGTTCAGTAAAATTCAGTTATTTATTCGTAATTTCCCGTGTTTTTATGTAAAAATCCATTTTACAAACCTTCGCCTATTCCTGGTTTAACAAGCAAAATAAGAAAAAGTATGATATTTTGTTCTCCGTTTGGAGGACGATCAAAAACACTGAGAATATTTTGAAAATCGCTTATTAAAATCTTCATATCTTGTCATTATCAAGTGTTATGAATTAGTTTGGAGATCTTTTCAAACTGTAGAAGATGTTCATCGCACATGCCACGATATCAAGGGTGAGATTTTTGCTCCAAGCATTAGAATCCCCGATGAAAAGTTTCAATTTCCGCTTCTTTCGCGCTTAGATACTGTTTCGTTCACTCCACTTCCGTGTCGCTCCATTCTCCGAAGAATGAGAAAAAACTGATCTGATCCATATAGCCTGATATCGTACGTGAGAAATCATTCTTTGATATTCAGTACATCATCAACAATTGAAACTTCCATAAAATTTCAGAACACATCCAACTCTTCTCACATTTTCCACTCTTCTTTTGATTTGATTTGATTTGATTTGCGTTTTGTTCCGTCATCCTGTTTTCGTCTTCATCGTCAACCAAAAAATTTGTCTTCTGTGAAATTTTTAAGCAGGATATCGCTCGGTTCCCACAGCTAGTGCGCCACCCAGTAGCGGTCCCGCAACAGCCAACTACGGCCGTTCAAATCACCCCGAACTCTACGCCGGCGCCTATTCGGGGGCCAGGAGCGGCGGGAGGGGGACAGCCTACGAGATGAGACATCACAACAAGGTGTGACGATCCTAGCTCACGGCCGTCAATGGTTTTTGATTGTGTCGCACCATGATTCATTTGTTATTTCAAGAGGAGAAAGAGAAGGGGGAACTTCATTGTTCTTCCGATATTGGTGAAAACTTTGCAATCGCCAAACAAAGACCTCATGCTTGGAACCATTGTACATCGTTGAAAGAGGTATATCCGTTCGACTAAGTTTCAGTATATAATTAAACAAGGAACGTTTGTCCACGTTGGACAAAGTTGTGCGAAGATAAAGGACAAAATGAATTAAACATGGCAATTAGAGAGTTAAAAAACATTCCAACTGCCAACGAGTTGATTTGAGAAAAAACAAAACCAAAAAAATTCGGTCCTTTGAAATTGAAAATACAACGAGCCATTATTATTGTAACGTACTCTCTTTTTCTCTTCCCCCCTCTCTCTCTCTCTCTCTCTTTCTCCTGATGTTTCATTTTCTGTTGTCTTTTAGTTCCCTTTTTCTTCTTATCCGTTGGATAATTCACAACGTATACAAAGTCTTTGTTCTTTCTCTTATGAACACTTCTATGTCAGTATAGGACGGTTTTATATGTATGTAATATTATGATATAAAATCGTATGTATAGATATTTAGAGTACACGTAATAAGTAAGGAAAAACCATGACGAACAATGAACATATGTGATGTAAAGAGAGAACGGTGAAAACGAGTGAGAGGTAATGATTAAGATTGCATGTGATAATGATTCAATTTTCTGTGTAAAAAGACAGTGAACGTGTGTAGATCATTATTATTACTATTATTATTATTATCATTATTGATACCATTACTACTATCACTCCTACTATTACTACTATTATCACGTGGAGTTGAACCCTAATTCACGTCAAAATATGACGCGTAATCTTGACACTTTGATTCCCAATGGAATCCGAATTCAAGAGGGTTTCATTCCGTTTCCAAGCCGAGGGATAAAAATATTTTTCAAGAAGATGGAATACTTTCTTTAATATTCTTTGAAGTAAGTATTTTCATATTTGCAACTAAAGTTTGGTATAAAGTACACATGTACTTGATACTTCAATCAATCATGTGAACCGTATTAGTTTTGTAAATAATACATTCCTTTTTTATTATTTATCACACTTTTTTGGAATACATGAATATTCATGTTCATCTTTGTTTTTTTTGGACATTTTTTTTACCGAGGTGACTCTTCTAGTTCGCAAAGTAGCAGCTTTGAAACGAAATGAAACAATGAAATTAAACACCACCAAATGATTACAGATCATTCGTTTGATCTCTGTACCATTGTAATGTGTACATATTATATTATATTATGACAATTAATGACACGTAATATTCTTATATTCATTTTTATTCGCCAATCGAATGATGATATTGTAAACAAGTTGATGCAAAACTGCAGAACAGAAGGAAATTTTGTACAGCAATATCGTGATAACGTCGATATATCATTACTGATCACTATTCATAATCAAATATTACTGATATTATTATTTTCATCATTACTATTATCAATGAATTATAAATATATGCATTGAAAATATATAATTTATCTCTTTCATCGCAAATGTTATCCTTAGTTATATTTTAATTATTAATTATTAATATTCTAGTAAAAATTTCGAATACCTACATTGTTTAAGGTGTATGGTCGATCGTTGTTTTTATCATTCATCGTACTGATTGAGTGCTTTTTTTAATCAAATTCGTGTGGTTTTCATAGAGGAACTCTTGTCCAGAGAGCACAAATGTCCTACTGGATCAATGAATTCATAATATGCCCTGGGCAAATCTCTCAGAAGATCATTCGAAAAGTTACTGACAGTTGAGTTATCGATTTATCAATTTGATTTGAGAGTAGCTTCATGAATTGAACATTAACATTTGTTAGCATTTAATGTCATATGATGGACCACCCATAAAGAACCTCACACTGTTTATTATCTCGGTGCTTATCATATTAAGACAAACACAAGTTAGCACGACAAAGAGAACCATAATTAATAGCTTGATGTTCCTCATGGATGATCTTTAAGGGAAGGAGAACTGCTGTCTGAATATCCTAGAGTGAAAACACTGCAAGTCCAACAAGAGTGAGATTTCACTCTTGAAGAGTCAGTTTTCTACTCCATAAGAGTGAATTTTGATTCTCATGGAGTGAGAATTTCACTCTCCTATGAGGGTAGAATTTTACTCTTCAAAGCGAGTTAATATTTCACTCTTGTGGAGTGAAAACTCGCTCTTCGGGAGTGGTATATCACTCTTGTTGAACTTACAGTATTTCCACTCTCCAAGAGTGAATTTTTCACCCCAAGAAATTTAGAGAGTGGGTAAAAACCTGATTGAACTGCAAAAGTTGGAACATTTTCTATATTAATTCCAGTATAAAATTCTACTTAAAAACCCGGAAATATTGTTCAATGTGTTATTTGTCGTATCCCTCTGAAAGAAGGAATTTTGTTTCCACATTGATAAATAGATTTCCCATACGCACCTTTTACAAAAGTAAATTTTTTAATTTAGACCGTTCATTTCTTCAATGACAATATGATTCACTAATTTAGAGGAAAAGTTGAATTCATGATTGTTTATCCGAAATTTTTACTAGAATTTAACTGGGCTGTACCGTAAGTGCTATAAATGTATAAGAAAACGACTTGTTCGTGAATAATAGAATCCTTTTGTCTATTCTTTTTGATACAAAATTTTGACAAATCAAGGCAAATCTTTTATTCTTTTCAACTTTCTCTTCCACGTCCATTTGAATTCTAAATTATATTTTCAAGCGAATAAGTCAAATATAATTCGTTGTTTATATTGTATGTATCGATGATAATTCAAAGAGAATAAGTTGTAAATATTCAATTTTATTTTACTTTTTAAGATACGGAATTAAACGAACCAGATCATAGGTTTTTCTTATTTTTATGGCACTCGAAGCGCTTAAAAATTGCGCACAGCGGACCAAAGACGAGCCCTCCCCCCATTTTGATTTTGAATAAGAAATGGAATAAACGTTTGCGTTTATGGGCTCAAAAACAGTGTTACACAATTGCACACTCGTATATGCGAACAAAACATCGAAAAATTCTAATAAATCGAAAAGCAATCGTCATGTGAAATGGATGCAGTCTTCATTCATTATTTTCGGTATCAAAATAATTAAATCGTCCACGCGAAATTCATAACTTTCATTTTTCTAGTTTATATTATTTATCATAATTTTGTTCCCATTAGACAATCAATAATTCTCCATGAACAAAGTCAATCACTTCAACTGCATATTTGATGAACACTCGAGTGAAAAAATTCTCAAAATTATATATAATTTATGTATAAACTATATCAAATTGAATATAATTTTGAACATTTTTCCGCTTGGACATTCCAATAAACGTTCTCATTTCTTCAGATGAGTTTTAAGCATGTTTAAAATATTCTCAGAAATCAATATCGTTAAAGTTTGAATTATTCATTGAAAGCAAATCATGAAAGGTGTGAAAATATGTTTTGTTTTTTATGGACATCATTAATGTCGCGAAGTTCATGTTCTCAGGTGAAGCGTGTAATTCACAAACAATATTCAGTGGTTAGATACGGTTTATATTCTGAGGTTCTTCAACGTCCGATTATCGATTCGTTTCGATAAATGATTCAAACTTTGATAATAGAAAGAATGAAATGTTTATTGGAATATAATCGAAGTGTGTGATTTCAAACTTACGATGAGAATCTTTTTTATTCAATTATTTCTTATACATATGCGGATTCAAGGCTGATCACATATGAATATGTATATACACGTAACCGTAATGTACGTGCATCCATGAATTTAAACCTCATTTTTATTTAATATACATTTTTTACACCATTGCCATAACATAAAATTACTGTTTTTACTTTTAATTATTCTTTATGATTATTCTCACGTTTACCGCCACTATCATTATCATTACCATTATCATTATCATAATAAAGAACAATTATTATTCGTATAATGACATACTGTCATACCGAATGTTATTTTATCATATTATACATATACCATCATTACTGTTACTGGTACTCCAGCGGTTGCTAAAAAGTTTTATTTTATTCTTACTCCGTTCTTCTCAATAGTTTATTCATACTCATATTATTGACTATAGACCCAAATACTCTTTTTAGTTTGTAATTTTACGCATATCACTTGCCCTCTTTTATGTTAAACATCTCGTAAGAATATGACTGATATAAGAACAATTTAACTATAAAGGAGATGAGATTCGTTTTCTAATTTTGTTCGATGTCTTTATTTAACGTTATAAAAATATCAATTACTTTCTTCCACCGACTGAATCGAAGAATAACAAACAAAAAATAACGCTCATTCCACGGAGCAAAATATTTGAGAAAAAGGAAAAAGTGAGAAGACAGTTATTTCGCTTCAATACGAGTTTGCAAATCGTGTGAAAATGTACAATAGATGCAATGTGATTAATTAAGTGGATTTGCATGTGTGAGATACATATAAACAAATATATATATATATATACATATATATATGTATATATATATATATATATAAGCAGATAGTAAATGCGGAAGATATGGGTGCGTATGAAAAAAAAAAGTGTGTAAATAATTAACTATTCAACTATAAGGAAGTGGTAAATGAAAAAAAAAATAATTGTTTTTTATATCAAAAGATCTGTATTATAGTGAAATATAATTATTGTGTATTTTGTAATCGAGAATGAAGAAAAAGGAGGAAGAGTAGGTAGAAAGAGAATGCTGATCGACAAAAAAAAATGATGCGAAAGGGAAGAAAAAATTTACTGTATGTACGTGTATAATCCAAGCTCTTGAAAATAGTTTTTTAAGGACAAACTTTTTGAAAAAAAAAAAACAATATAATGATAAAGAATGGACGGCGATTCATCGTAGATCCGAAGAATCGCGCGATATGTATGTTATTTAAACAGTTTTTCGAGACTTCTCGTATTTGTAGATAATTAAAATAAGCGATGGTTTTGGCTCTATTTGCAATTACTCTTTCCCAAGAAGATTGATTTAACGCTGTATATTTGTTAGTTGATTCAATTTCAAACCAAATACAAACCTTGGAGATTCTTTTCTGAAAAGTATTTTCGTTCAGAAATTTTATATCACGAATATAACAAACGAAGATGAAACTTACTATCGAAAGACAATAGGGTAGAATAAAAATAACAAAAAAAAAGAAGAATGGTGTAGTTGAAAAAAAGTTTAAACTGTAGTCAACGATATCCTATTATTGATGTATCGAAATTGTTCCCTTTCAACTTAATTTAGAATGACAAATTTTCTATCAAACGTACTCAGGAATAGAAATGGATTATTTTTCACGAATTCATTGTGAAACACCGAGGAAAGATAAATGTGGAAACAAAATAATCACTAACTTTGATGGGAAAAATGTGACAGATTTGATCATTTCTAAATACCCTCACCAGCTACCTTTTTTTGGCTGTTACCATCGGTTCGCGTGGGCTTGGTGGTGATATTTATTGATCATTGAAATACGCGCAGGAGGCTCGGGTGGTTTGTTTTCCTATCAAAATAGTAATTAGTAGGAATTCATTTTCTTCGTGTAAAATAGCGAACTGTCTTCTTCGAAAGACCGTATCATATATTGAATTACACGTTCGATTGAAAAAGAACGAACTTTTCAACCGATATATATGATATAAATAAAATTATTTTAATCACAATAAATGATAAAAAAATATATCTCATCGTAAATCGTACTAAATATGAATTCGACGTGATGGATCATCAAATTTCGTCGGTAGAAGGAATAACATAAGAAAAGATAAAAGATCATTTTGTTCCTGAAGTTTCTTAAATTATTATCGTTCTTGTTCGAAAAAGATACGTAGAAGAAGATTTTGCTTTCCTAAGTCACTGCCATTTGGTGATGAATGTGAAGTTATAAAGCAATGTTGTGCAGTACAGAATATCCATAGGGCATCCAAAAGATAAATCCTGAATGACGAGTGTCCTGAAGTACACATGTCGAGAAAAAGTGTGTTTTCAGGTAGAAGTAATATATGCGGTACATATGTGCGTCATATAAAAGTCACGTGGATAGTTAATTTCCAATAGAATTCTCATCAACCGTAGATGATAAGATCTGTCCGTTTTTTGTAACTTTGAAGAAATTGTATCTTTGAAAACAGATCTTACCTGTGAAATACACCACTATAAATGATGTTCGTTACATTGAAAGTACGTAACATTTTTCACATTTGAAGTTACATATTCTACAAATTTTTTGAAAGATTGGAAACATTTTATTGATGTGAAAAAATTGTCAGAATTATATATAAATTATATATAATTTTGAAAATTTGTCCATATGGGTGCAAATACTTAAATGTTCCAATTGAATGTGCGAGAAACATTCATAAAGCTTATATCTGTACTGCAAAAGAACCAGAAAATCTAGTAAAAAGGATTCGCATGTGTCATACATAAACCATATATTGATTTTGCTCATCATGTATTGCTTATATCTGCTAACTACATTATAGATGAGTCACATATATTTTCTCTAGGAGATATGCGCGGAATATTCTATGAACATAATTGAAATACTGCAACCATTTATAGACTTTCTTCAAACATATTACGTATACTTGATTTCATTGAAACTCATTTGAATATCTAATTTCGAAAGAAATTATTTATCTTAACTTCCGCTTCACTGCCAAAAATGAAGGTTTAGGATAATTACGTATGAATCAAAATATTATGATTTTGAAAGGTGTATTACAGAGCAAAAGACAAATATATCGATAGAGAAGAAAATTGTGAAATAGGGCTGAGACTTTGCTGGTTGGCAGAAATGTCTCTCGAATCGGAGACAAGTTGTAACAAAAAAAGAAGAACAAGTTTCTCCTTCATCGTTTTTCCCTTACCCTATAATTCATAATAAATTAATATGCTTCAGCTTGTTCATTTCTTCGGTCCTTGGATTGCGGGTACTCTAGAATACTCTCATATTTTTTATACACTTATTTCAAATTTTTTTTACTTCAGGGAATCGACATTGATTTTCAGTCGATCGATGATAATAATTAAATTAAATCACGTTCTTTCCATTCAATATACTTATCAAATTTTGAACTTTCAACCATTTTTTACACAGTTGTAAAAGATTTTTTATATTACATTTTGAATTGTTTACACTCCAATCCGAGGACTGTGATCATTGTGACGCGATGCACTACTTTTATCACTTGTACATAATGTTAGAAAGGGAGGAAAAAAGAAAGAAATTGAAAATTATATTTTTTCTATCAATCCAAAAATCGTGGTAACCTATCAACGTCGTGCATCCCTTATCATTTTCAATGAGTATACTTTCAGTGACTAATACATTAAGATTAACCGCTGTTCTTTTTGTTAAAGAAACGAGAATCGATTCGTTTTGAATGTATCTAAAGCGAAAAACAAATAATTTTTAAATATCAGAGATACGTGAAGAGTGGGTTCTTATAGTTTTTTTATTAACATAAGAACACCACTCGAATTATGCTGTAATGTGATGACCGTTCTATAGTAAATATAAAGACTACGGAGTTAATTTTTATCTGTTCTCTGTAATTTTTGTATTTAAATAATCTTTATTGAGCATGATACTGACCAATCGCCTGAATGTAGCTTCAGACCACCACTTTTTTCTCCCCAAACTTTCCCCTTTCCCAAAATAGAAAATAAAAATTTTAGAATGTGACGAAATGTTCTAAGCGATATCATAAAAGAAAGAAAAAAAATGAAAGGAATATGATTGTGAATATCTTTTGTGTTATATTAATGTGATTAAAATGAACAAATACATTGTAAAAATCTAAATAAAGCATACATTTTATATTTATTTGTAATTCATTCATTATTATCCGATTTTCCTTTATTCGTTGATGATGAGATTTCTCCACACATTCTGAAACACACTTCATTCTTACCGAGGAGGACACCCTGGTTGAAAAATCTCTTTGGATCTTTCTGAAAATTTCATGTTTCAGAGAAATTCAGGAAGATTCAGAACAATACAGAAACTGGTGGAATGGGAAAAATCGTTTGTTGAACTTTTCAGAACAATTCAGAGAAATTCAGAGTAAAATAAATTCTAATTTTTGTTGAAAAATTTCAGAGGCATTCAAGAAGTTTCATGGAGATTTGAGGATTTTCTTTGAGGAGGTTTGGACATTTTTTAGATTTTTGAATAAGATTTGGAAATTAGAGAAACCTGTGAGTTGAACTTTCCAGAGGAATCCAGTGGAATTCAGAAAGCTTCAGAGACCAATACAATAAATAAAATTCTTGGTTGAAAATTAAGGAAGCATTCAAGGAATTTCATAGAGATTTGGAGATAGGTGAATTAAGGAAAATTGTGCGTTGAACTTTTCATAGGGATTCAGACGGTTTCAGAGAAATTCAGAGAGAAATAGACTCAGTGAAATTTGGAGTCCAAAATTTCAGAGGCATCTTGATAGTTCCAGAGGGATTAAAAGATAGGAAAATTAGCATAAATTGTGCGTTGAAATTTCAAGAAGGATCCAGTAGAATTCAAAGAGATTTATAGGGATCCAGAAAAGTTGAGACAGAAGTAAATTGAGTAAAATTTTTGTAATTCTTTCTCAATTCAAAGATTTGGAAGATATTATGGGAATTCCGGATACGTTCAGAAGCAGGTGGATCAGGAAAAATTTGCAATTCTGTGCGAGTAAGCGATTCGACGAGTAAGAGTCAGACAAAATATTTTTAACAAAAAATCAACATCTCCGATCGTAGACGGTCTCCTCGCTGGAGGGTCACCTGGTTCTCCCCAGCTGATCGATTCTCTTGCTCCATCATCGTAACATATCTTACTCGCTCGAGTGTCTCCTCGTGCTTCCCGACACCTCGTTTCCACTCAAGGGGTCAAATTTTCGCCGACAATGTTGATTTTCGTCCCTCGAATTGACTCTCTTACGATCGTTGTAACCTCGTAAATGCCTAGAACCTAGGCGAAACGTCGTTTAGCCGTTAATAAACGCTACTACTGCACGTAAACAGGACTATTTTTTAGGAATGAAAGAACCTTCATTCGGAGATCTACAATTCTATTAAAGATTCAGAGAAATTCATTCAAATTCAAAGGAAGCTTTGAATTTAAAATCAATCAAGGAATTCAATGATATCCAGAAAGGTGCCTGAACATGTCTAAATCTCGATCAGAAAAATTCAGAGAGCTTCAAAGAAAGTTGGAGAGATTCAGGATATATCACTATCTGGCAAGTCTTTAACTTTCTCTGAATTACTCTGAAATTACTCTGAATCTCTGAAAAATGTCCCAAAATATAGACAGATTCAGAGAGATTTTTTTCACCAGAGCAGTAACCAGTCCACACTGTTCATGATATGTAATGTACGATCCTAAAAATTATACCTGAATTTTGATGTTCTTGCAAAATTCTAAAAGTAGGAGGACTGCCCTAGTAAAAATGATTCATATACAGTTGTTATACCGGGTGTTTCAGAATTCGCTGAAAAAACTTCATATACATCATTCTGCAGTCAAAATGCAATAATTTCCCGTATTGACAAATTTTTTCGAGGCTTAGTTTTTGAGATATGACTATTTTTAGATTTTTTTTCAAATCCAAATCACTCAAAAGCATTGTGTAGTACATACTCCAGCCTAACGCCATTCGGTAAGTTGGAAAGCGGTGGATCTGTGAAGAAGAAATTGAACTATCCTGGTATTCTTTGTTCAGGAGCTGTAATGATTTAAAATTGCTGGATTCTGACCTACCGTTCTCTAACTTTGCAAACGGTATCAAGCTCATGTATGTAGCATACATTGCTTTCGAGTGATTTGGATTTGAAAAAAAATCTAACAATGCTTATATCCCAAAAACTAAGACTCAAATTTTTGAATACGGGAGATTTTGCATTTTGATCGCAAAATAATGCCTGTGAAGTTTTTCAGTGGATGATGGAACACCTGGTATAAACCATATTTAATTGATACATCAACTTTTGCAACACGTTGTATGATCATATATAGATCAGAAAGTCATAGGAAACCGATATTTCACAGTACGGGAGCAAAATATTATTGCTTCCTTTATACAGATCTTCTAAATGATTAATCCATTGTTCTATCTTTTCCTCCGTTCTTATTAATTGTCTTCCTAGAGGATTTTTAATATTACTGCTTCGAGATTTCATTGTAGGATGTAGGCTCAAACCATTTGCTCAGAGCCGGCCTTTGGCCGCGCGAAGCTTGATTTCCAATATCTTTGCAGAGCCCCTGAGCAAAACGTAATATTTTCAAATTGGATGTGGAAAGGTATTCAAAACTGTTATGAACTGTGTGGAATTATATATAAATTATATATAATTTTGCAAATTCTTCCACTCGAGCAGTTAAGCGCGGCGCTCGACTCAAAGGAATCGGTTCAATCGACTTGAAGCCAGCCATGCATTTGCTCCTTTCTTTCGATATACAAAATGAAAAAAATTCACCTCATTTTGACAAAAACAAGGTACACTTTTATAAAGGACCGCTATGGTACTATGATGCAATATCAACAATTAAAACAAAATATTTGTAATATGATTAGCATAATGTATTTGTATATTCTTATATATATTTAACAATTATAAAAATAATCAGATAAAACATTCTTCGGCTCACTTTCCGCTGGAATCTTGAACAAGCATAATTAATTACAAATAAATATCAGAAATCCCAAACAGCACTGTGTATAATCTCGAATGAACATTTGTTATGGCCGCATCAAATGAATTCACATCTACGTAAAATGAGTGTCAAGGTTGAATTCTTTGCAGTCATAATGGAGATCATTCACAAAACACCTATTCTGCTGGATATAAATTTATCAGACATATTTGTGCTGTATGGGATGTTTGTAACCACCTTACATGAGTAGTTAAAGTATAGAATGGGTTATGGTACATATAAATTTATCATTCTTATGATATTATTGTTATAATTAGGCACGTAAGGATAGTCAGTACATTTTGCCATTTTCGATGAATTCTGTACACGATTCCGTAAGAAAAACGTCTCTACGGGACTGTGAGGGGAATTTTCTCTGCGCGATAACACTCAGTTTCTTTTCACAGTTAGTTTTTACATAAATTATGTCTCAAAGACTGGAATATTCGATATAGCATTGTTGCACAACATTGCTATATGGCATTACAATATTGCATTATGTTTCAGCGCTTTAGTAATCCATTTCATTCCCAAATTGTATTCTTTACTTTTTCTCGATTGCACCAAAAATATGTTCTGTATCTCACGTTCTATAATACGGTCTATACGTTGACAAAGGAATGTTGTTTTTAGATAGGTGTTGTACGTCTCCCTGATCGTACTCTACATCGTTGTATATCCCACTTTGATTCTATAAAAATAACGGTAAATAAAAAAAAATAATAATTAATAAAAAGTCCTTAAGTTGAATCCTGAATTCACGCTTACCGCTAAAGAGGATCTAGACTTAGGCCTGGGAACATGAAAAGCATTATGTTGTGGGATCAAATCAGCTCTATCCTTGTCTTGAAGTTCTGAATCCGAACTATCTGGATCGGGCTGTTGTCTTTGTCTTGATCTGGGGGGAGCTTGAAGTCGTGGTAATGGAACAGGTGGCAATGTACCGTGTACGTTCATTGGAGGGTAACCGAATATAGCTGAACTCGGTCGTGTCGGGCCCATTGGTTCGGTCTGTAATCAAGAAAATCATTCACTCGAAGATAATATTATTCGCTCACAATCATTGACTATATATAATGTATTTCAATATACCGCATAAACATTTGCAGTGGCCATATGATCGGTGAAATGAGCCCACATGTAAGGAGGTAAATTTGTTGGAGGACCTTGTTTCACTGATGCCAAAGTACCAACGGAACCAACTCTCGCTAATGTTCCTGTAAAAATTCACAGTAATTATTTGAAGTTGTGAATCTGGAAATTCACAGTAGGAATTTTCAATAATAGGAATATTATTACCTGGAAGTGTGCCATGAATTCCAGCTTGGATGTATCCATAAACTGGTGAACCCATTGCTTTTTGTTCACGGGACCATCGGCGACTACAAGAATTCAACAATATAAGTAAATACCGCAGCAAAATTAATTCGTTTGAAAATCAATGCAATCTTTGTCATGTATGTTTTCATGATCACAACATAAATATGTGTATATACAAATTTGAACCCTACCTCCACATAATTAATCCCACTAGCGTTAATACTATTATAATGAGAGCCGCGACCGATGCACCAATTGCAACGCCTAAAACCTCTCCATCCACTTCACACTGAGCTCCATAGTAATTTCCGGCACATCTGTGATATCAATATCATACAGGAAATGAGTGAAAAATTATAATTTGATTACTAATAGATATTAATTTAACACAACACATTGAGATACTAACGAGCATTGCATTTGATCATTTTGATACGAACAAGTTCCACGGTTGTTACAGTACGTAGAAGGACACGATAAACAAGTTCTTCCAGAATCATTGGGATCATCTTTGTGAGGATCTTTGAAACCTGGTTTACAAACACAAGTGAAACCACCCCACGAGTTTGTGCAAGTTGCCAAAGAATGGCAATCGTTCAATTCCGATGAAGCACATTCATCCAAATCTGAAAATTTCCAAACCATTATTATTATTATTCATCCATGTATATAATTTTCGTTTACAATGTTCCAATTATTAACCTTGTAAATTAGATATTGAACCAGGTGGACTGTCTACGTATAAAGCGCTTTTTCCAATATTGTTGTTCCTTCTTTCAATGACACCACGTAAATGTCTTTGCAAGTCTCCAGCCAAGCTGGGTCTCATCGTTCTCGGTTCGTAAATCAGCTTCAGAGTAGTGTTAACAAAAACACCGCCTTGACCCTGACTGATATCACCTTCGTATATATTGTTTATCACCGATCCCATGTATTCGTCGGAAAATGGTGTCATGGACATCGCTGATTCGATCTAAAGTATAAGGTATAAATTATTGTCAGAAAATGCTTGTAATATTCTGTAAGCGATGAAATGATCTAAAACTCACAGCTCTGTTAGCTTCGTAAGCTAAGGTTTGATATAATTCAGAATCTTTATCGGCAAGCTCTTCATTCCACACGACTTTTCTCTTTTCTTCATAAATTCTGTCGACCCTCATAGATACTACGATGCTCACTATTTCTGAAATCGAAATTATATAATGCATATTGATATGATTATTCGATTGAATTTTATCGGTCTTGAAAATATCGGTGAAATTTACTTTTGCAAGGTAAAGAATGCTGGAGTCTGGCGTATCCTGGTTTGCAGTGACACGCCGATACACCTTGAACCGTCGCACAAGCTTCATGTTGACTCGCGTCACAAGTACTAGAATCTCCCACGATACAAGTATCAATCCTGACTGGTGGTTGCGTTGGTCTTCTATGGAAGATGGGCCTTCTCATTGGGCTACCACTGGGACGCGAATTCAGAGTTGGGACATCCGGTTGAGGTAAAGCGACTCTGAGTGATCATCATATAGTACATATGATCAAATGTGGATGCTCAAAACAGGATTTATACAAAAAATTCTAACTCATTGGGATCCGATCATACGTTGTTCGATTCAAACCGTTACCCTCGTTTCAAGTGTTTCAAAGTGGATAATGAGACTTCCGGAGAACGTGAGAAATTTAAGAATCTCAAGGATTCCTGAATTACTCCAATTATCAAGACTTCTTTCTGAAATCCTGCTGAATTTATCTGAATCCGTTATATTTTATTCACAGAATCTGTCAGAAATTCTTTAAATTTTTATTAATTCCTCAGAATTTCTTTGAAACTCTCGAAAATTTCTAATTTGGAGTTGATCAACTCTAAATTCTTCTGAGTCTTTCTGGATTTTCACGAACGTGTTTGAATCTACCAAATTTTACCTGATAATTTCAAAATCTCTCTGAAGTCTGAAATTTTCAGAGGGATTCAGAGATATTTTCACCATGGTAATCAACAACATTGCTACCTACCACGAGTCGTGATACGAAACTTCATGAAATCTGTACTCACCCAGTTCCGATGATAGGTGGTGGATGCTGAGTTCTCGTTGGTTGTGGTTGAACTGGAGTCACACCGGAAGATCTATCCGTTGTATCGAATAAATTCAAATAGGTTCTTTTGCCATCGATGCTGACGAAACCTTGTCCTTCGATCGCCGAAGTTAGAATAACGTCTGTGCCACCTGTGTGCACAGGTACCCTGACACCTTCAACTGTAAAACGAATCATTGATTAGTGATAAGAAAAAATTGCACAGCGAAAAATCTTGAATTGAAGAGAATCCCATTCAGCACATGCAGCAAAAATATTACGCCTAGAACATGAAATTTCATCTTCCTTATGACATTCTTGTCGCGTGGAAATATTTCTACGCCATAAACTACGCCTAAGGCCGGGGTTTCGGACGTTATCGTGAAAGAAGCGTAGAAAACTAAACCCAGCCACGTTGTTCGGATAGTACGTATTATTATATCAATGTCCAGTGAGAGATTTTGTTAAAACTTCCCGAACCTCTGTGAAGTTTACACAGTTCTAACAATGTATGAGAGAATTAACCCTTTCACGACCATAAGATAACGGCTGTTCGTAGAGGAGAAGAATGGAAATTTTCTCAATCTACACCCCACCGAATAGGATAAATCTGTTGCATTAGAATTTTTAGTTCCTGTATTTTATCAGATACAGTACGATACGTATTTGGGGCTGTCGTCCTGAAAAGAGGCTTCGCCCTCAATTTTCCAAGGTGAATACAAAAGTTTTTTGTCATACACGGAAAAAAAAGTATGGCTATTATAACGATCTGAAGTATGATTAAGAAGAGATAGCTGTAGTGACAATACTGTATCGCTATGGTGACGATACAGATGGCTATGCTGGCGATCTATATCGTTCCTCGGATGATTTGTATCATCATAGCAACGATACTGATAACACTAAACTTTGGATAGGCATAACAACTATCCAGTATCGTTATGACAGCGATATTTCTCTCTCCGTGTATATTGTTACTGAAATAGAAAAGTGCAAAGATATTTGAATCATTCCTTCTGGGTGCTTTTGAGAAGAACATTTTATATTAGTATTTTGCTAAAAAAATATAAATAAAATGATCATTCTCAAAACTTGATGAATTTATTGAGTTTTTTTATCATTCAAACATGTATTTTCTCAGCGAGAAAAATCATAGTGCATACTGGGACCTTTTTCTTTGAGATAAACCACAATGAGAACACCTTTACCGAATATAATTTTCATGAAAAATTTCGACACTCATGCCACAAATATATGCCATGAAATGGTTAAGAGAAGAAATTCAGCACAGCAGAAAGATGCAAACATTTTTTTCATGGTTTTATACATATTTATAGATCTCTACGTACTTTCACGTTAAACTGCGCCACTCTACATTCAACAGTCAAACCGAATGGTGTAACGTATGAAAGCATACGAATACGTAAAATCGCGTAAAACTCCAGACTTTGTACCTCAAAGTATGGTTTATTACGTTGAGCCATCAGAAGGGAACCGACCACAGAAACTGATGAAAATCCACCTATTTCTAAGACCGACGGTACAATCCAGTGGTACTCAAAAGGCTGTAGAAATGCGTAAAAAGCCGTAGAAGCGCAAAAAAGTACTTCTTTTTACGAATTACTACGCTGGAATAACATAATTTTATTTGTACCGAATTATATGATTTCATGTCAATTGAAGTGACGTTGATTAGTGTAATATTTCATGGTTTTTGGCCTAATTTGGCGTAGGAATATTTTCATAAGAGCCAGACAGGTGGAAACCATGTTCCTTCGTCATATTTGTTCCACGGAAACAGAATCGTTTCAAGGTGACGGCGGAAAGGGCAATATCGCCGGGGGTCTCGGCTTCCATGGCAGGAATGCTAAGTTGAAGATTTGTCAGCTTTTTTCAATGATCATTCCCACCAAATAAAAGATCTGATTGGTAAAACTATGAAGAAAAACCCCTCATTTTGCAACTCTGTTCCATGGGGGTTTTTTATCTCTATATCCTGATTAGAACGATTATCAAAATTATATACAATTCATGGATGAAATATATTGAATTATATGAAAATTATATGAAATGTTGAAATTTTTGTAATTCTGGGGGTGTCTAGTGAGAAATGTGTCTAGGACCTTGGAAAGTCTCAAAGCGATCATGTACGGAATGTGTTAATACACTGTAAAACATGATTGTGGAATAGATGGGGAATTTTTCACCATAATTTAGGGGAAAAGTGTCCAAAATGATCCCCTTAAGGCATACTTCAATTTTATGTACCAAGAAAAGTGTTTTTGAATCAACTTCCAATGGTATTGCCTAGTCCAATCTTTCAACTATACATTTCATTCATAAAAAATAGAAAAATACATCAATGCTCTGTTCCATGACAAGATTTCCAAAAGTTCCATAAAGGATCATTTTGGACAAACAGGAAGGTAAAATGATCCCCTTGGGATTCTCTCGATGATCCCCTCAATGCATGCACAATGGATTATTAGATACAGGTCAAAGTATAGTTCAATGATGTCTCAACCCATACATAAAACAGACTGTACTGTGGGGTCCCGTATGGAAATATTTCGCTGAAAAATGTCTGTGAAACTATGAAAAATCTCTGAAAAAAAATGAAAAAATTCTGAGAAACTCTGATAAATTCTGAGAATCTCTGAGATTTTGATGAGAAATCTAATATTTTTGGGACATTCTTTACAGACTTTTTTCAGACTTTTTTCAGAGTTTCTCAGAGTTTTTTCATTCTTTTTCAGAGAAATAGTAACGAAATTGCACTCTGAAAAAACTCTGACAGAACTCTGATGGATTGCTAACATTTTTCTGACTTTTAGAAAAAAATTAGAAAATTTTCAAACACTTTTTCACACATGATATTTTAATACGGCATATGAATGTATTCATTGAATTTCAGGATTTTTCAATAATCAGAAAAATGTCAACAATTTATTAGAGTTTTGTCAGAGTTTTTGCAGAGTGCAATTTCGTTACTATTTCTCTGAAAAAGTATGAAAAAACTCTGAGAAACTCTGAAAGAAGTCTGAAAAAAGTCTGTAAAGAATGTCCCAAAAATATTAGATTTCTCATCAAAATTTCAGAGATTCTCAGAGTTTGTCAGAGTTTCTCAGAGATTTTCATTTTTTTTCAGAGATTTTTCATAGTTTTGCAGACATTTTTCAGCGAAATATTTTCATACGGGCCCTCAATGCATGCACAATGGATTATTAGATACAGGTCAAAGTATAGTTGAATGATGTCTCAACCCATACATAAAACAGACTGTACTGTGGGGTATCCTAGAAAATAGTGAATAACAGTCAAATTTGATCTTACCTCACATCAAAAGTCGTAATTTTGTATTATATTTTCTAGAATAATACCACGTCGTTTTATGACCGCAGAGGTTACAAAATCAGCTATAGGACATCATGAAGGACAAGTTTGTGAACAATTTGGATAGATAGCGTTAGTAGGATCGTTAGAATAACGAGGGATCATTTTACCTCGAGGGATCATTTTGGACACTTTTCCCCTACTGGACTTTTGTCCCATTTGTAGAAGATTTAATACCGAAAAAAAAAATAATTCCTCAAAGTGGTGGAAAAATTCCTCATTTTTGATAGATAAACAGTTCCTCCGTGATCAGGTAACGGGATCTACCAACACTTTAAAGGAAAACCTCCCACATTTTTACACTGTGGGGATCCTTGGAGAAAATCGATCCTTTTTTATACAAAAAGTATCGAATTTTTATTGAAATCTACGTAAATGATGTACTATTTATATAAAAAAGGGTCGATCCTGTCCAAAGATACCCATCACTATCAGAATATAACGCAATGAATTCGCAATCCAAAGTTATAAAATTCGTATGAGATGTCTTTTGAAGTCATCAACTGTGGTATGAATAAATGATAAACGAATGAAACGGAGAAAAACTTACTGGAATTCCCTGCGCTTCCTGGACCTTGGATCGCAGACACGGTCACATCAAAAATATCACCGATCGAGGGATGTCTTTGAGGTCCATAAGGTCTTTGAGTAGCTAAGCCTTGAGATCCGGTGTAATCTAAAGTATCATCAAGAACAATTCCAGGTCGAGGTCGATATGAATAAATGTCGGTTGATCCTGTGAAAATCATTCGAATAGAAAGGTTTTAGAGATTTTTACCAATATACAAAAAAAAAAGTGGTTTTTTTCGAGCAGGAACTGCAGTTAGCATCCATAAAAAGCCCGAACCCACTTCACTTCTTATGCTTCGTAAATATTCTAAAAATTCCAATGGAATCACATTTTTTGACAACGTTTTGTGCACGCATTCCAAATTACGCTTTTTATATTCTTTTAAGGGGGTAGATCATTCTAGAAGCCTAACATAAAGAGAAAATTTCGGAAATTTTTTCCAAAAAAATTAAGTAACATATCGAAATTCAATCAAAAGTTCCGTATTATATAACTTTTGGAGTGTATTTTTTAATCTCCTTGGAGCAACGAAATGGTGGCTTCTCACTATTTTGTTCTGGGCTTCTGTTTTTCGTAGCCGGACCAACACGGAGAAAAAGAGATTTGGTTATTTTGAAGAATCTGTTTTTGTTAAAAGAATTGAATAACCTAACAATAACAATTCGTTGTGTTTACGGAGTGATTCACTATAATTATCCTCGCAGTCCTGCGCTAGTTTTGCAAAGTTTAATTTGCTAAAAAATGAATTGCCATTCACTTCGGCAAACTTTCTTGTTTCCCACATAATAATAAGCAGATTTCGCTGGAACAGCAAAATTCTTGTTATTCCAGCGAATTTTTTTTCTTCGTGATTAACTCCTGCAAATTTAAAGACCATGAGCCAAGAACATTTTCGTTTTGTATGATCTTAGCTGCGGCACTAGGTAAGATTTTTTTTATAATGTGTAGTTGAATTTTCATTGATTTTTGTTTCTCGAATGTTCTTAACAAAAACACGTCATGTATGCAGAAGTCAATTAAATGAAAAATCCTTCGTACTGCTGTAGCTAAGATCATATGAAACTGAAATTTCCTTCTCTCAGGATTGTATCTTCACTTTGCAAGAATCATTGGTCCGCCCACGAAAAAAAGCCAAGTGATGTCCAGGACAAAATCCTGAGAACCCGCCATTTCATTGTTTATAGCTCCAAAAGA
Source organism: Gonatopus flavifemur (assembly GCA_018340375.1). NCBI lineage: Eukaryota > Metazoa > Arthropoda > Insecta > Hymenoptera > Dryinidae > Gonatopus > Gonatopus flavifemur. Next base: position 22,960,832 of record JAFFJZ010000007.1, read on the forward strand.
ATGAAAAAATACACTTTCATACACTGTAAAAGAATAGTCTGAAATCTTCCATATCAGATAAATATGAAAATTCTGAAACTTGTAATCGAAATCTAGTTTAATCATGGATTTATGAAATTTATTGTTCAATGTATTGAAATTCTTGTCAAAATGCATGAAGAATCGCAATTCTGTATGAAATGTCAAACAATTTCATATGAAAAGTCGGGGAAAATTTTGAAAATCAATTCAATACAGGAAATTATGGGTCATTCCATATGAAATCAGCAAATCGATGGCGCGGCACTATTTTAGATTTCGATTATACTTCGTGAGAATCTTCTTTGAGGTGTAAGAAAAGAAAATTCACGGCCATTTGATTTTTATATTCCGTCAGATCCATTCCATACCACCCAAAACACTCGAAAAGGGCTGTTTTTGAGCTCTTATACTTTTTGTTGGCAATTCCTCGAAATTGGAGATATTTCAACGTTCGTGGTGTCATTTTGAAGCTGAAAGATGGTACTTTCTCTAGAAAATTTTGAAAGTTACTCAATAGATATCCCCAAAGAATAGCATTGAACTGAAAATACGTGGTTTTTCACTGATTTTCGTGATTTTCAAGTTCCTTTTGTGCCTATCCTATTTAATGTGAAGGAATAGTCGTTTCTGTTATATCATGAGCAAACAACAATCAGAGTACTTGAGGAATCTTGAAGAAAATTTGAAAGATGATACAGAATGTATCACATTAGTTGATTTCTCAGAAAATTTCACTTTCATGGTACAAGATGAAGTACAATCAAGCAATCTACATCCTTTTGTTATTTATTTCAAGAAAAACGGTTCGATTGAGGCAAAAACATTGTGTGTGATTAGTGATTGTCTGGCTCACAGTACTGTGGCGTTTTATTCATTTCAAAAGAAATTCATCCATCATCTTAAACACAACTATCCATCCTTTAAGAAGATCCATTACTTCAGTGATGGAGCCGCAGCTCAATACAAAAATAAAAAAAATTTTATCAACATCTGTCATCACGAAACTGATTTTGAATTGGAAGCAGAGTGGGATTTTTTCGCCACATCCCACGGAGAAAGCCCATGTGATGGTACAGGAGGTACAATCAAACGGATCGTGAGGAAGGCTAGTCTACAACGAACTGAAAATCATCACATATTGACTCCGAAAGCAATGTTTGATTTCTGTAGTGATGAGATTCCTGGTATAAGGTTTCGTTTTGTATCGAATTCTGATGTCCAAGTAGGTGGAAATTTCTTATCTTAGAGATTTGCGAATACAAATACCATTAAAAATACAAGAACGTATCACAGTTTTGTTCCTCTATCCCACAATCAATTAAAAGTACGCAAATATTCAACTTCCGATAAATTTCAAATTGTAAATGTTGTGAGTCCTTCAAGAACTTGAATGTAAGAAAATAATTAACACTCGATTGAATAACTTTCAGCCAAATGTATTTCAATTAAATTGTACTGAATCTTTCATTGTTTTATATAACATCCTTGTACCATATGAAATTATGACTTGGTACCAAATTGTGGAACAAACGTCTCTCATTGCAAATCATGTTTTTTCTATCTTTATGCGGACTTTTTTATTTGTAATGATATGAGGAAAACTAATTATTTGAAACAATCATAATCGTTTTTTGAAGAAACCGATTTTCTCAAGGTATTTTTATCCAAAATTTTCAGTTTGCACTGTCACTCCCACGTGGATGAATTTTGGCCCAATCTTGGACCCATATAGGCAGAATAGGTCCCATGTTGGCCCAGTGTAGGCTCCATTGTGCACACATGTTAAGAATATATGTGTATGAACGTGTTGTTCAATGAATCATGAGAATAATTTGAGGTCATTTTGGTTGTCTTTAACGGGCTGTAATTACGACCCTGATGGAAATAATGGGACGAGTTTATGATGCTTTCAGAGTTCAAGCCAAGGACAAATTTTCCTGCAAGTTTCAGATTTTTATCACTTACCCCACATACGAAACTTGGACCCCAATGTATACGGTTTTTGAAAATTCACAAATTTCAAATTGAAATTTTTCCTACAAGGAGACGGTCAAAGAGACCAATGGCAGGTTTTTTTATTCAATTCATGTATGCTAATGATATAACAGAAACGACTATTCCTTCACATCAAATAGGATAGGCACAGAAGGAACTTGAAAATCACGAAAATCACTGAAAAACCACGTATTTTCAGTTCAATGCTATTCTTTGGGGATATCTATTGAGTAACTTTCAAAATTTTCTAGAGAAAGTACCATCTAATAGCTTCAAAATGACACCACGAACGTTGAAATGTCTCCAATTTCGAGGAATTGCCAACAAAAAGTATAAGAGCTCAAAAACAGCACTTTTCGAGTGTTTTGGGTGGTGTGGAATGGATCTGACGGAATATAAAAATCAAATGGCCATGAATTTTCTTTTCTTACACCTCAAAGAAGATTCTCACGAAGTATAATCAAAATCTAAAATAGTGCCGCGCCCACTTTTTTTTTTTGATGATTTCACATGGAATGACCCTTATATGAAATTCAGCATCTAAAACTGTCGCGTAGGACATCTTTCGAATATATATTGGTTATCTTCTACAGTGGGTTGCCGAATTATTAGGCTACAGTTAAGATTACTGAGAATACTTCAAAGTTGAATATCTCAGTGAAACATTATCGTAAAGAAACAATTGAACCCGCAATTTCCAGGGTAAAGTCTACTCTGTGAACATGATTCGACCTTTAAACTTATTGTTTATCCAACAACCTACATCAATCCGATGAGGATTAGGTATGAGCATCATTTTTGCCGATATTGTCTTAGTTTTCCAAACAGATGGAGTTCGCAGGGGAATTAGGACATGGAAACAGGAGAATGGACATTTTGTAGACAATTTTCTCAGCTTCAAAACGCTTTTTTTACTTCCTCGGTATACCCTGGTAGTAAAAAACCATTGATTCTTGCCAAATCTCATTGAATCTTGTACAATGTTCTGACCAAATCCTATTCAAGCATTCGTCAATAAGATTTAATCAGGTGAATGTATTTTTTCAATGTGATTCTGATTGAATCTTGCCAAATCTGATTGAATCTTGTACAATGTTCTGACCAAATCCCATTAAATTTCATGTCATCAGATTCTATGGATTTTTTTAACCAGGAGAAGAGTAATTTTTAACGGAGTTATGTCATGTCTCATGACTTGTGATTTTGAGATGGTTGAGAGGACAAAAAAATTTCCTTGAAGAAAAAAGTTTTGTTTCAAGATGTATTATACGTAGAAAATACTTTCAGGAGCAATCAAAAACCTCTCAAAGTATTTTTTTCGTATAATACATATCGAAACTAAACTTTTTCCTGCAAGGGAATTTTTTGTCCCCTGAACCGTCTCAAAATTACAAGTCATAAAACATGACTAACTTTAAATGACTTTGAATTGCGTGTTCAATTGTTTCTTTACGATAATTTTTCACTGAGGTATTCAACTGTGAAGTAATCTCAGCAATCTCAACTGTGACCTCATAATTTGGCAACCCACTGTGGAAGATATTCAATAGATATTTGAAACACGTCCTACACGACAGTTTTAGACAAGTTTTAAATATTATGTTTCCTGGGAAAATGAAGAGCTTTCTACCAAATTTTGATATATTGCTCAGTTTTCTTGGAAGAAATTTCCGAAATCTTCTTGTCCCTTTCCTCAGCCTCTAGAGTGGTTTACCCCCTTCATTGACTTTGCAAGCGCTATTCCTGTACTTTTAATTGTATGCTTCATTTTCACTAAGAAAATTTGCTGATTCTCTGATTCGGATTTAGAGAGCAACTAATCATCTTCAATTACACCAATCAATAGCGAGTGAAATGCGTCTTACCTGTGAATTTCTTGGAGAACGTAGAGCTGGTAGTGTATTTTATACTTTTATCAATGGTATTGGAAATTGATGACGAAGTTTGTGTGAAGCTCGTCGATACCGGCAAAGCTGGAGTTGAAATACTAGAAGTAACGGAAGGAGTATTCTCCGACTTCTCGGTAGGACTTGGTAAAAGACTTGTAGAATCAGGCGCATTTGATTCTATCTTTGTACTACTGTTTTTCAATGCAATTGTCGATGATAACAAAACGGACGATGATGTTGTGGACGTGGGTTCTATCACTTGTACCGAAGAACTGGTTTCAATTTTCAAAGTAGTCGTTGAAAACACTTTTGTGGCCGAGGTTTCTGATTTTGTGGGAGAAGTATCAATTATCGTTGGTCCTTTGCTCGTTTCAATTGATTGTTGAAGGATACTACTAGTATCGGTCGATGATATCAAAGGTATCACAGGCTGAGGATAGTCTATGGTTTTTTGATCAATCGTTTGACTAGATAGCACTTGATCCTTTGTCGAAGGTTCAAGTTCAGTTTGTTTGGTTATTGCACTATCCATCGAAGGAGTTTGATTCTCTTTATTGCTATCATTAATTTTATCAGTATAATTAACTTCTTTCTGATTCACACTCTCTTCATTAGCGAGGGTGGTTTCTTGAGAATGTTGGTGATTTTCCACTTTGTTGGAGCTGCTTTCACCAACGTCTTGTATTTCTGTTGTCGTTAAATCTCCAGGAGATTTTTCTGGCTGTTTATCACTTTCCCGGTGGAAAGATAAATCCATAGGAGGCAATGGCTTATAGGGAGGGATCGGTCTTCTGGTTCCACCTGGTTTCAAAATTCAAAGTATGGAATTTTTTAATTCAAAATTTAAACGAATTGGTAAACTTTCAATGATAAGAATCGTACCTGGTCTATTGTAGGGCCTCGTCCAAATTCGATTATCCTGAGGCACTATTTGTTCTGGAAGCGGAATTCCGTTTAAGAAAGGTTTAATGGGTCTTTCCAAAGGTAACTGATTATTTATTTGATTTATCGGAGTTCTGTCTGGGACAGAAGGCTTCTCAAAAGGGTATGGTTGGTCTGGAGGAGGTGGTGGATTCATTCCAGGTGTATCAAAATCGATAGGCAAGGGTGGTACATCTGCGATTCTCGGAGGCCCTCTGTTGTTGATCCTAAACCATTGAAAATAATTCGAAATTATTCAAAATATTTATACATATACACGGAGAAAAATGGAGTTCGGAGGTATAGTAATCTTTAATAAGAAATAAATTGAAGAATATTTCTTAAAATCTGAGAATATTCCTTAAAACCTGAGTTTATTTTTCAAGTTCCTAATAAGGATAAAACGGTTCACATTTTTGTTGAATTTTATTAGAAAAAGAATGAAAATTTACCAATACGTCAAAAAACATTGAAAAAAATATGAGCTTTCCAGAAATCGCGCATGCAATTTTACAAAGTGAATGACAAAATTTCGAAATCTCATTAATCATTTTGTGAAATTTCATGCGCGACTTTTGGAAAGTTAATATTCCTTTCGACTGTTTGTGAGGTATTGATGAATTTTCATTCTTTTTGAAATAAAATTCAACAAAAATGTGAACCGTTTTATCTTTATTACGAACCTGAGAAATATTCTCAGATTTTAACAAATATTCACAGATTTTAAGAAATATTCTCCAATTTTCTATTAAAGATTACTATATTCCCCATCTGCGTTTATCTCCGTGTATAGTACGCTGAAATCGAATTGAGAGAAGTCGAATCTGTCACGTGCTGTATTGATTACAAAATTTTCATTTTCAAAATGAAAACTCCTATGATAAAAATAAATTGCTACATGGATTGCATGAAAGATTACCAAAATGAAAAGTAACAATTGGATCCAAATATTGAATTTCAGTACACCCTGCACGCAAAACAAAAACGAATTCGGTGTGGTTGCTACTCATTTTTTAACCAGTTGTTTATCAGTTACTACAGCAAGGAATCGGAGCTTTGACCACGCGACTTGTGTGCTCGATATTTGGATACCGAGATAATTTAGCTGTAATATTTCAACTGCGTACAGCTGAGTGGCACACATTAAAGCACGATAGCTTATTGAAAACAATATTGGGAGGAAAAATGCATGGTAAAACTCGAAAAGGTAGACCTAGATTAAGTTATATGAAGCAAATTATATAAGATAATTAAGCGTTGAGCGGAAAATAGACAGGGTTGGAGCATTTCATCAGACTAGTCATAAGACTGATTACTTCACGATGCTGATGATGATGACAACTGAGTGAGTAGCTATGGTAGCTAAAAGAATAGCTCTCACAGCTAATTTTCAGCTATCCAAATGATAGCGGATTATTTTTCGCATGTGGAGCGATCACTCTCCAGATATTCTATGGTTTAGTCCTATCGGACACATATTACACGGAGAAAAAGAAAAGCGCCGGAGCAGCAAATTTTTCCACTGTTGCAACAATCTATTTGCTATCACAGCAATCTTAGGAGCCACGACAGCAATCTTTTAGCTGTGGCAACAAAAAACGTCGACTCCCCCAGCGAAATTTGTTTGCTAATCTGTATATAATATTAAAAATTTGGCTGGTCCAACCAAAATTTTGCTTTTTCAGTTGATTATTTTGATCCCTTAGCAATCCAGTTAGGTGTAGCAGCGAATTTTTAAGTAGGTCAGCAAAAATATTTGCCATTCTATATCCCAATAAACAATTCGTGCCTCGAGATACCTTTGAGATACATTTAAGATCTCTTTTAAGTATTCTCATCTGTTCTTACGTTCAAAATATGTGTAAGACATCTTTTAGACATCTCCTGGACGTATAGAAGAGGAGTTCAAGACATCTAAAATTGTTGCATAAGACATTTTAAAATCGTCTCAAAGATATCGCGAGACAAAAAATGTTTATTGAGATGTTTTTTTTGAAAAATTAATTCAAAGAGAATTAAATCGCATACCTTGTCGCTTGAACCGGCCTCAATGGTCGAACTGTATTAGCAGCCACGTTAACGTTTCCGTTCAACAATTTAACAATCCCAGTGATGATATCTTGTATGTCAGGATTTGCTTGTCTTCCCGAAGAAGTACGTATTATCGGAGGCGGGGCGTGCTCACTATAAATCTGAGGGGTCTCTTGACGAGCCTGTCTCTCTTGATCCATCATATGGAAAATCTGTGCTGGATGATCCATCGATGCTTGTACCGGTTGTCGGGGCTCCGTCGAGAGATCTCGTCCCTGCGGAGCCCCTTGTCCTTCCCCCGAAAAAGTCTCGCTCTTGGTTGCTGCGATACTGTTGGCAAAAACATTTTCACGTTAAATCAATTCATCTAAAAATCAAGGTGAAAACTATTCAACTTACTGATAATGTTCTCCTGGTTTAACTTCGATGTTATTCCCATCGAATTGATCGATGTGTTTCGAAGAAGTTAAACCATCAATTATTTCATCATTGATTTCTTCGAATACAAACTTTGTTTCCTCATTAGGATTTGTGTCGTCCAAGACACTTTTCGAACTCTCCAACTGGAAAGCTGGCACGGTTCTGTCGAACCTAAACGATTTGTCATTGTGCAAATCAAAATTGGAAGTCTTTTCAGGACCCGTGTAAGCACTGGCGCTTAGAATCATGTTGTCCTGGGGAGACCTCGATGACGTTTGATCGTTTTGAATTCCCGATACCCTTGAAGTGATTTCTGAAATTGAGAAACAAAATACAAGTTACAATACAAAATAGTTTCGAAAGCGGATCTCCTCACTCTCAGGCAACATCTCAAAATAATATAATTGTCATTAATAATTGGTATCCAGTAGCAGGATAATTTGGAACAAAAATTATATCGCTTTTTATAAAGAGTTCTGACAGCCATAATGTATAAATAATTATGCATATTCTCATTGTTGTATACAGTATTCTTCGTAAGGATAAATACACTGAGAGAAATTTATAATTGAATTTACTATAGGATTATAGGAATGGGGGAATATACTGACTTCTAATGAAATTTACTATAATATAATAAAATTCACTATGGCATAACAATAGAAACCCGATCAAATTTACAATGTTTTATAGTCAGTAATTTACAACGTTAGAAATCAGTATGTTCCCCTATTCCTATAATTCCATAGTAAATTTAATTATAAATTTCTCTCAGTGTAACTTTTGGACGATGTGAGATATTGAATGGAAATTCTCAAGGATGTAGAAGCTATTATTGGACAATGAACTCATTCTACTCCAGCACCTGAGAATGAAAATTTCAGGGAGAAATAGAAAAACGTTCGAACGAACGTATGTAGACTTTTCAATTATCTTGCACATTACGTATCAGATAATTCAAGATACGTATATTCCATCACGTAGGGATCAGTTCTATGAAACTCAGTATCAATAATAAATTTCTACACGAATTTTTATTTTTTTTATTTCATAAATATTCCTCCTCGTGTGTACGAATCACCCTGATCACAACGATCAAATCGATTCACTTGAAAATCTCAGTTTAAACCTTTCCCATCCTCAGGTCGGCAGTACAAATGCTTTCCCGTGATCGATCGATCAGGTTTTCTCATAAAGCGAAGAGGAAATTGTTGAAACGTCAACGAGATTGATGACATCAAGAATCTCCTTTTTTGTTTTTCACGGGATTTAATAAAACTATAGAAAATGTCACATTCGTCAATTCGAGGAGAAATGGTTTAAATGAGGTAAGGAAAAAAACTAAATACCGACGAAGTTGTGTGATATCAAACATTACACATCCTTCAACTTACACGGTAAGTTGAAGGACTGGTTCGAATCGATACGAACATTGGGTCTCGAGACACCCGGCCTCGAGAATGTCAACTCTCTGGCTGTAAGTCAAGCCCGTTTGATTTCCTCGGGCTACCAGGGTACCGTTTTCCTCTGACCGATCTTACATGTCTCTCTGTTTCTATCTTTTTCTTTCTCAACTAGAAGCCAAGGATGTTTTTTTACGGTATTCAATCGACAATACTCCTTTTTCCTTCTATCTATCAAGCTGGAAAATTGAAAGCCCGTTCTCTGAGTGAATATATGGTCATCGAATGAACTCATTACACGTTGAATTGGGGAGGATATAACCGCGCTAACTATACGCGGAATGATTCGGGTGCGACTTCGTGTTACAAAATAATCAAAGGATATCTTAAACCAGACACTAATTGAACTTTAAATTCATTTCATCTATGATGAATGTATTTCAAATGCGCTATTGTTTTATTACTAAAACTTTAATTTATCAAACCATGACCAACGGTGAGTTGATTTCACTACTTCATTATTTCAACGTGGGAGTATGCGATAGTGAAATCATTCCTCTTTGTAATCTCTAAGATCAGTGAAATTCATCGTTACGAATTATGAATGTTTTCTTTTCTTTAATTAAATTTGTCAACAATTCATTTCGAAATGTCTTGAATTTGATAAACGAAGGAGAAATAGTAACAAATGAAAGATTTTTAAGATAACACTGGTCAACAGACATTTGACATCTTGAGGTTTGGACACTGATTCGAAGTGAGTATGTTCTGCTGATTATGAAAATGAAGTCAGATTCCCTCAAGTGCTTTGTTTTTTATAATACTTGATATATATAATATTTATCAATTATATAGACATTATATCAAAGTTAGACGTAAACAATAATGAAAATTGAACTAATTCAAGGAATCTGACATTATTTGTTGTATCCAGCACACCGAACCCACTCCAAATCAGTTTCCAAACCTCAGAATACACGGAGAAAAATGCAGGTTGAAAATATAGTAATCTTTGATGAAAATTGGAGAACATTCCTTAGAATCTAAGAGTATTGCTTAAATGCATAATAAAGATAAGACGGTTTACATTCTAGTGAAATTGTATTTGAAAACCAATGGACAATTATCAATACTTAATAAAAAGTAGAGACACGTATGAAGTTTCCAAAAGTTGCGCGTGAAATTTGACAAAGACAATAACAAAATTTCAATATCCTTACTATTCCCTTTGTAAAATTTCATACGCAACTTTTGAAAAGTTCATATGTTTCTCTATTTTTTATTGAGTATTGATAATTTTTCATTGTTTTTCGAATACAATTCCACAAAAAAATGGACTGTTGGATCTTTATTATGCATTTAAGAAAAACTCTCAGATTTGAAGAAATATTCTCAAATTTTCATTACAGATTACTATATTTTCGACCTGAATTTTTCTCCGTGTACCGAAAAAAAATGTTCATTTTATTGACCTGTGTAACAAAGAATATGTACGACGTCATATGCAATACAGAGCGTCTACAAAGCACGTCTATTAATCATATGTTACAACAATTATATTCCCAGTTTCAGTTGTTTCACGACCACGGTCGAGGTCGTGGAAAGGAGACATACAAACAAGATTATGTATCCCCTTCTCCTCTCGAGGATCGCTTGAGTAGGCAAGAAGATATTGTAGGTGAACAGGATATGATTACAGCTAGGTATAAATGTGTAGGTATGTTTACGTGTTCATACATAGTCGTGGGATCTAGGTAAATTGTATAACATAGATAAATTAATCTCAACTTATAGATAGTGGAATGTAAACTGGTTTTATTAGTGCTGAAACATGCTTGCAGAATGTGTACTGGAATTCAAACTTATTATTTATGAATGCAAATTTTCAGAAAGCTTCCAAAAAAACTCATACACTCCAGATGCAGTTGGAAGAATTATAACTGGTTTGTTCTGTAGGTTGTTGTTTGGTTTGTTTGTGGAGTTCAGGAGGAAACAGTAGTAACGACAGGGATTCTTTTTTAAAAAGATTATATCGAAGTTTTATCAATATTTTATACAGGGTGGACCATTTTAAGTGGTATAGTCAAATATTTCCGAAACTAGTGGAGATGGAAAAAAATGTTCCAGATAAAAAGTTTAGGGTTCTAAGGGGGAAGTATGATGCTGACCTTGAAAAATCCCTCAGAGATAATTTTGAAGGTCATTTAGGGGTCAAGATGGTTTTTTTGAATGGGACCCCCATTCTTTTATCATGGCATGGGAAAGCTGGTTTCAAACCCTTCACGAAACACTGGTCATGGACCCCTTTCCGCCCATCGGGGTGCAAGGTATGGACCGTCGAAGTTATTGATGAACTACTCTTAGCGCTACCCAGGAACAACGACGTGGACGTGGTAGTTCTCTGTTCCCTCCGGAGTGCTTGATTGTCGTGGGTCCCCTTGCCTCTCACATGAGGGGTGCTTGATGCCATTACAATAATTGCTCGAAGTTATCCCCCTCTGCCTGGATACATAATCCTGGTATGTTGGCACAAACAGTGCGGATGCGATCGATCATGTCCTCCCTCATTTACAAAAAAACTTCCAAATTTTTTTGGTAAATCTACAAAGAAATTTTTTACAGTGTAACTCTTTTTGGTGAATTCTCTGGAAGCTCGAAGGATTTTTGTATCCGTTCGAATGTGCATCCTAATCGATGTTATGTGGTATGGTCAATACTTCCAATGTTTCCAGCAACCTTTCAACAATTTTGTCAATGGGATCGTCAATGGCTATTTAGTTGGTCTACATCTTTTCAACGGCACTTTGAACGGCCCCATATTTCTGGAATTTCTGGCGGATCATTTATCAGGCTTGCTTGAGGATCTGGATTTACAAACGAGGCAGAGGATGTGGGTCCAACTAGATGGAGCGCCACCCCATTACGCATTGATCGTGAGAGAATACTTTGATCATCATTTCCCGGGAAGGTGGATTGGACGAGGTGGGCCAGTTGCGTGGCCTCCACGCTCACCCGACTTGACATCTCCCGACTTTTTCTTGTGGAGATTTCTGAAAGACGAAGTATTCAAGGCCCAACCAACAACGAGGGAGGACATGATCGATCGCATCCGCACTGTTTGTGCCAACATACCAGGATTATGTATCCAGGCAGAGGGGGATAACTTCGAGCAATTATTGTAACGGCATCAAGCACCCCTCATGTGAGAGGCAAGGGGACCCACGACAATCAAGCACTCCGGAGGGAACAGAGAACTACCACGTCCACGTCGTTGTTCCTGGGTAGCGCTAAGAGTAGTTCATCAATAACTTCGACGGTCCATACCTTGCACCCCGATGGGCGGAAAGGGGTCCATGACCAGTGTTTCGTGAAGGGTTTGAAACCAGCTTTCCCATGCCATGATAAAAGAATGGGGGTCCCATTCAAAAAAACCATCTTGACCCCTAAATGACCTTCAAAATTATCTCTGAGGGATTTTTCAAGGTCAGCATCATACTTCCCCCTTAGAACCCTAAACTTTTTATCTGGAACATTTTTTTCCATCTCCACTAGTTTCCGAGATATTTGACTATATCACTTCAAATGGATCACCCTGTATAAATAATATATGAAAAGTAGATATTTTTCCTATAACGAGAAGGAAGTTTTACGGAAAAGATTAACATCACTGCTCGAGCAGACAAATATTTCAAATTGAATATATAATTTATATAGAATTATATATGAATTATATCAAATTATATAAAAATTTTATCTCTTATTATCTGAGTAAAATCAACTTCTATCCGTTATTTTAAGGTGGTGAACCACCCTAGATGCTGAAGAACAAAAAGAAAATTTCAGTATTTTTTTTTAACTGAAAAACATATCGAAATTTGGTAAGAAGTTCTTTATTATATAACTATTCGAGTGTGTTTTGAAATTTTTTTGGAGCTGTGAATAACAAAATGATGATTTGAAGATACAATCTTAAGCCAAGAAAATTTCGATTCAATTTGATACTACACTGAGAGCAATGTATCATTAAAAATTACTGTGTTTGTCATTGAATGGGGGATATATTTAACATGAGGTTACAAATTGATAGGAAATCTCAGTAATTTCATAACCTTATTTTGACCAAAAAAAAAACTTTCGTCACCAGCGTCGAACATGAATGTTTGTGTTCCAGACCCTTGGGGGTCGTCCATAAATTACGTAAGACGTTTAAGGGGGGGAGGGGGTTCATGGAATTCTTACCAGATCTTACAAGGGGAGGGGGTTGCACCAAAATCTTACGTAAGATGGATGTAACTAAATATTAAGAAATTCAATTTCAACTGATTTCGAAAAACACATATTTCCTTCAACTTTTTCAAAGATTTTACAAAGATAATGTTCTGTAATCAAGTATCCTTGGATAGTCAATTTTAGTAAGTTAATAATCATCAATGTTATACCATAATTGAGTCATTTATAATTTCTGTACACTTCTGTATTATATTACCTTACCACATGGGGGAGGGGGGGGGGGGTTTAATGAAATCTTACGATGTCTTACAAGGGGGTGGGAGGGGGGTGAAAAATGCCAAAATTGTCTTACGTAATTTATGGACGGCCCCTTGCTCCTTTCCCCGAAACCACGGAATATTCTTGAAAACGCGAGAGTTTTTGTTCTCCAAATTGTGTCATGAGAAATTACTGTTTTTGAACATGAATTCTTACTGTTTTTAATTCTCAAACTTCGTAGTATGAAAAATTACTGATTTCTCCTCATCAATTGGTGACCTTATCAAGTACATTCCCCGTCTAATGGAAAAACCAGTAATTCTTAATGACGAATTTCTCTCAGAGTAGCTACAGCGGTATGTGCACTGAGAAAAAAGCAGCGTGGTCAAAGGAACCATCCTTGCATGGTTAAGGACTTATCTCAGATAGGATGTAAGCTTACGAAAAGCTTATCATTTGCTTGTTCATGACTCGTCGATGACAATATTTACATCGCAAATGTTGTGAAAACTTCTACACAAGGTTGTGAAAATAAGTTCTTAATGAAAGACTTGTTAGATTCTTTTCCTTGGATTTTGTGTGACAACCTTCAAAGCGGTGGCATTGCGAAAATGTTGATGCAAGATATCCCGAGTGGTTTCAGAACAACTTTCTTCTTTACTCCGTTTCGGGTTATTTCTCTCTGAGCTCCTGGGCTATGTGGGTGTAAGGTAAGCTTCCCAGTAACCGAACATGTACTCATTCCAGAAGGATACACGATATAATCAATTATTGAGTATTTATTCAAATTATGACCACCACTAGGATAATGAAGGAATTGTTATTTATTTTCAAGCGGTGGTGATAATTCGAATGAATACTCAACAATTGATTATTTTGTATGTTTTTCGAAAATAGGTACATGTTCGGTTACTGGGACGCGTACTTTATAATCCCAGCTTGTATCCATTTTGGCCCCACTTTGGCTCAGTCTTGGCCCCATCTTACATCATATATCGACAAAAGAGATTCACCAGATGAAGTCTTTTCTGTCCTCATATTCACTTGAATTCGCCAAATTCATGAGATGTTTGTTTATTCGTTACACGCTTTTGAAGAATTTCCATTTGCTTTATTTGAGGTTTTTGAATCCTTTTCATTAGCTGATCACAACGTTTTTGTTCGCTCGATGCAGAGTTTTTATTTGCTTTTCTGACATTTGCCATTTGCTTGCTATAAACCTGACACGCGCTTGCGACAACCTTGCCATGTGTCAACTAGGAACCTTGTTATAACATTGTCATAAGCTTACGTCATTGATGTCGGCAACCGTGTATCAAGCTTTACGCTTTTCTTTGAAAAGGTTGCAACAATCTTGCAGCAAGGTCAAATTGTTATCTGGCATGGTTCCAGTGACTCGAAATATGGTGATGAAAACCAGGAAAACAAAACAAAATCACGTGAATCTGGTTATGGAATGGTTGAAGCCAAAAATAACTACGTCGCCTGGTTATATTAGGTGTACAATTTCACTTCCGCCGTTTTTTTCCAAAATTTGAGGCTTTATTCTCAAAAAGTAAATACATACTTATGACTCAAAGTGCTGGCCGTCGTTAGCCATTACTTTTTCCCATCTTTTTGGCAATTATCGGATCCCATCTCGGAAAAACGATGCATCTTCTGAGGCGATCCACGAATCGATCCATTCTCTAACTTCTTCATAAGAATGAAAATGCTGATCACTCAGGCCGTGTGCCATCGATCGAAATGAAGGGCACACTGAGAAAACAGATATCTTGAAAAATACCATAATTTATGGATTTTCAGCGCTGGTCTGACCCGAGTCAGAATATTCACTTGCATGAATCTCTAAGAGTACCATAATTTCTTGGACTTTTTGAAATAAGTATGGTACCTTCCGTATAAAAGTCCAAGACATTATGGTACTTTTAGAGGTTTTTTCAGGTAAATATTTAGACTCGGTCAGACCAGCGCAGAAAATCCATAAATTATGGTACTTTTTAAGATACCTTTTTCTCCGTGTAGTCGGAAGGAGCCATGTCTGGAGAGTACGGCGGATGGGGTAAGATTTCCCATTTTAGTGTTTCCAAATATGTCTTGACCGGTTTTGAGACATGTGGCCGAGCATCATCATGTTGGAGGATAACTTTATCGTGTCTTTCTTGGTGCTGTGGCCGTTTCTCCTTCAATGCTCGGCTCAAACGCACCAACCGCGTTCGATATCGATCCCTCGTAATGGTTTCATTCGGTTTCAATAGCTCATAATACACGACACCGAGCTGATCCCACCAAATGCAGAGCATAACCTTGGCAACATGAATATTTGGTTACGCCGTCACCGTGAGGACATATCCGGGCATTTCCCAAGATTTTCTGCGCTTTGGATTATTGTAGTGGACACATTTCTCGTCGCCGGTCACAATGCGGTGTGAAAACCCCTTTCGATTCTGTCTTTAAAGCAGCTGTTCGCAAGTAAAGAGGCGTCGTTCAACGTCTCTTGGCTTCAATTCGTACGGAACCGAATTCCCTGTTTCTGAATCATTCCTATGGCTCTGAGGCGTTTCGAAATGGTTTGTTAAGTTACTCCCAATGATTCTGCCAATTCTTCTTCCGTTTGGCACGAGTCTTCATCAAGTAATGCCTCCAATTCGGAATTTTCAAGAATTTTCTCTCTTCCACCGCTATGTCGGTCCTCGACATTAAGATCACCATTCTTGAAACGTTGAAACCATTCACGGCACGTTCTTTCACTCAAAGCAGCCTCGCCGTGAGTACTTGAGAGCATTCGATGAGCCTCAGCCGCAGTTTTCTTCAAATGAAAGCAGAAAATCAGAACTTCCCGCAAATGACGAGAATTCGGCTCAAAAACTGACATCTTCGATCGAGTAAAAATTTATGATGTAATAAAAAATTCACTAATATGACGATGTTGTTATGTTAAAACATGTCCAACCTTACTGTGTGATATTC
Source organism: Gonatopus flavifemur (assembly GCA_018340375.1). NCBI lineage: Eukaryota > Metazoa > Arthropoda > Insecta > Hymenoptera > Dryinidae > Gonatopus > Gonatopus flavifemur. The sequence continues at coordinate 22,976,970 of JAFFJZ010000007.1, forward strand.
ATTACCTAACCTATTTCGACCGCCACCTACCGACGCAACCATGTATTTTAAACGGCGGAAGCAAAGTCGTACATCCAATACGAAGCAGATTTTTCTCTGAGTGTAGGAATTTATTTATAATGTTTAGTTAAATTTTTATCAACCATTTTCGAGCGGTTTTGTGGTGCGTTTTTTCAGATTCTTTTGAAAACATGCCATCCAAGGTTTCACATGGCGTTCACTTCGCTCACACTTTTCAAATTCAAAGACGCTCGCTTTGTTCGCCATTTAATTTTTGTAATATAATAAATGACGTTGAAAAATTGAGATTTATGCGAGAAAGAATGGAATATTTATGAACGGGCCAAAAGACGGTAGATTTTGTTGGATTAATTAGTAAACTGTTGAAATTCAGCCTGAAAGCCTGTGTGGAAAAAAATAGTCTGGTATCAGTCTTGCAGAAGAAGTCTCGCAAGACCTTTGCAACACGTATAAAAGAGCAGGGCAGAGATATAGAAAAGATCTGAGATAAAATATGCAATTCGGGACTTTCCCTTATTCCTGCGAGACTATTGTAAGATTCTGTCAATCTGGTAAGAATATGGAAGAAAAAGATATAAAAATCTTAATTCCCATACTTTTTCCGAGATCATGTCTGTGTCTGTAGTGTCCTATTTTCCTATGCGTGTTACAGTGGTCTTGCGAGACTTCTTTGCCAGACTGATGCTAAGCTATCTTTTTCCACGCGGGATCGGTTAGTATTTCGGGAAACCAGGACGAAAATCTGAAGATCTCCCGATGAATCGGAAAGTTTCGCAACACCGTCCATGCTGGAATATGTCATGATTTTATAATATTTGTGATTTTGTTTTCTGTTCAATACCGTAGGGTGAATATATTATGAAGTCGAGTTGGATCAAGTCTGAATGCAGCTTATTTCCTTCAGAACAATGATTGTATATGAACCTTCGTTTAGACAAAACGGTAAAAGTCAATCATCAATCATTCACCAGTCACTATATAGCTTATTCAATTAATTTCAATCCACTAAATTCATTGATCACTATCATTATGTGTGATTATTATTATTGAATTAATTTTTCGTGGTAAATCTTCACGTATTCTTTTGTTCGGTAGTTTCATGCTGTGAAAGCCTGGGTTTATACGCAACTCTTTGAATTTGCATCCATTAACGTCATTACAGCCGTCGAAGGAGCAACGACATCAGAAACATGTATCCGGCATACTGTTTCGTCATTCTCTCAGTCGACTTTCGCCCAACCGCATTAGCTGTGAAAGTGTCACGGAATCATCGGGGTTTTACGTCGCACCGTGGTGCAAGACTACTACGAATTAGATGACTTCTCTTCCACTTTCAAGCATCAATTTTATTCAATATTTTTTCGAAGTACGCGCGTTTCATGCTCGCGGACTTTCATCCACTCTGATTAGTCAGTTAGCAGGTAGCTTAATAGTGAATAGAATATATTTATTCAGTACTTTTCAATGCCCACTCTATATCATTCCTTTCGAACTTTCAAATATTTTAAAATCATTAACTACAAAATTGGGAACAGATTTTTTCCTTGTGTTGATTAAAAAAAGAACACTTATTACACATATGATCAAGAAACTCATCGGAAATTCAGCATACATTTTTTAGAGACAATCCGGAATCCAAGAACTCGAGGGCTCTTTGAATTTAACTTGTTTTCAAAAAAGATAACATGATTGTAATATGATAAAGACATCATAAGGTGCCACATACATTACATAATGACATTGAATTGAAGTGATCAAATTACATACGTGTATTTAACTCATGTATACAATTTAACGGTTCAATTTTCATGGATTTAGTTAAAACAACCTATTATAACGTTATACGCTACTATAATCATTCCTCATATCATTTCAAATTAGTATAAGATATATTAAACTGAAAATATTAAGTCCATAAAAGACACGTTTTCTTTTCTCAACTCGAACAATCCTTTTTGAGATTATTCTTGATTCATCTTCCAATGGATTCTTAATTGCTTCTAAACGATTCATATCCATACGAGAAAGATCTGCTTACTTCTACTGTGACAATCCAAACAACTTCCTCCCGGCGGTAAGAAAGTGCGTTACCCTATTCAGAAAAAAGTTCTAATTGTCATAATAATACCATATTAGGAGACAAAGATACAAAGTGAATTATATTATTCCATACCTTGTACTTTACACTTCTCTAGTAGCACCTCGAAGCAAAAATTCATTCTCGGATAGAATATCAACGGAGGATTATAATCTCCAAGGAAAATATAAATATGATTTATAAGAAGACGTTGACAGAAAATTGATTCAGAAAATTTTATTCATTACATCAAGGGTAAACATATGGCGGTGAATAATGTTCAATTTGTTCACTGCTTACCATATGACACGAATGTTGATAATTCAACTTTTTATAATTTTATTATCTGTTATAAACTTCGTGTAGACAAAGGTATTATTTTCTAATGAAAATAAAATGATTACCCATCTCGCTCAAAGTACTTGTATGTGTTCGCTTCAAACTTATCCAATTATTTTATTCTATTCCGCATTAAAATTTAATGCATCAAATTTGCGTCATGTTTCGAACGTTGCCTAAGCAGGCACGCAAAATTTAATTACGATTATTTGGATTTGATGTCACGAAATGTCGCATTACGTTGTTCACTGTGAAAAGAATAAATATTGGGCTGGAATGATGTACCGTTAAGTCTGCCGTTACCGCCTCGAGAGAAAGAGATGGATGAAGGCACATAACATAGTATAAATGTGAGCTTCATACACACTGCCATGGATAATCCATTCGACATTTCTTTTTCTCCTCGTTGCCTTTAAATTGTATCAATATTTATTACATCATAAAGTCAAATCTTTTTATTGCGAAGTATGAAAAAAAACACCGAATTGGGTGGGGCCGCAAAACCACATGCAAGTGCTGAATTTATATCAGTAGATTGATAAGAATTCATTCAACCATCATTCCCTACTCGATAGAGCGATAATTTCAATGTGTTACTTCAATTCGAACTGGAATTTCCGGAATCTTGAAGACTTCTGATGAATTTAATCTTCAAATCATTCTCTCCATTTGCTCTGTGTTGGAAAAGAACACGGAGAGAACAAATTTGCTGACACAGCAAATCGAGGTATTATATATAGAATAGCAAAATTTTTTGCTGACCTAGCTAAAAATTTGCTATAACAGAAATCGTGTTAGCTACGACAGCAATTTTTTAGCTGTGGCAGCGAGAAATGTTTGCTCCGCCAGCAAATTTTCAGTATTATATACAGAATAGCAAACAAATTTTGCTGGGATAGCAAACATTTTTTGCTGCCACAGCTAAAAATTCGCTGTCGCGGCTAACAAGATTGCTGGAACAGCAAATAGTTTGCTGTCACAGTAAAAAATTTGCTGTTCTGGCAAAAGGAACCCAGCAAAAGTAGATTTCGCTGCCACAGCGAATTCCTTTTTCTCCGTGAAAGAAATTTGTCCTGCATAGTTCAATCATAAAGTTACACTGTCGAAGAAATTGTTCATCAAATTTGAATCGTTTATAGAAACGGAACGAGAACTCGGACTTACGAAATCTGATAAATCATCGTTACAGTGTTGAAGAAACCGGAATTTTCCGATACTCAGGAACTGGAAAATTTCTGTTCATGACGAATTTTTCAATTTACGTACAAGAAAATTTCTATTGTATCGGAATTTTTCCGGATTTTACATGAAATTCATGTTTTTTACCTCAATTTTCCAGTATGAATACAAGAATTTTCTGATATGTGTCCTGGAATTGTCGTGATTTGAATGCAATTTTTCATGACAAAGGTACAGGTGAATTGCTGCCAGTACGGTACTGGAAGTTTTCCGAAGTTTTTTTACAGTGTACTTATCTTGTCGGATTAACTCCTTGGAACTGGGAAAATTATTTGGAGAACATGTTGCATGCTTATCTTTGACAGCTCAACATTGTGTGATTCGATTTCTAATTCGTTTCAACAAACAATTCAAACTCTAGTAACACGACAAAAAATGAAAATTCACTGCGTTTTGAAACTGGAAAATTTCAGTGAACTCATTTTCCAACACATTTACTGAAATTTTACGGAATTTGTACTGTAAAATTCCGATTTTCGCAGTAGAATTACAGCAAATGTACTGAAATTTCCAGTTGAATGTACTGGTTGATGACTTCCAGTGAAAATACTGAACTTTCGCTGTGAACATTCTTCACAGTGTATATACGAGTCCCCCGTGTGGAAATTAATTAATGGTGGGAGTCAGGGGCAAACTGGACGTTTTTATTTCAATTGAAGCCCTGTTTTGGTTGTCTTTACAGGCCGTAGACAGGATTGTCACGGATTCATTTTTAGCCCAGGTAGAAATATTCAATTGGGTCCTATGATGAATAGTAAAATTTCTTATTGAATATCATTGATCCCTATTCATTTTCCCATTCGTCAATGAGACTTTGTAGATTATTTGTAACAGGGGGCGCCTGCCCTATATTTCCAGCTCGAACCTATACAAAACATCATCGATGGAACCAATGCATGCTCTGAAATTAGGACTTTACACTGGAAAAAAATCAGCAGTCGTACAGGAGTTTCTGCTTGACTTTGCAGCAACTGATTGATATTTATATCAAGATATTTTTCATTCTAATGGGTGCATTTATTCGGGGAATATTAAACGCGTGGACCCTGGAAGATTTTGTTGAACGGTTTGAAAGTAAGTAGTCATGAAGCAACAGATAAGCAGTATAACCCGTACAATAACAAAGATAATAAAAAGCTTTTAATATCGTCATTATTCATGATAAAATGCGTATGGTACATAGAAACTGCCTAACAAAGTCATCAAGTACCATCTGTCAGATTTGTCAAGCAAATTTTGCTTGACACTCACTACTGGACTCTGTCAAGCAGTGGTAGCCAGATAATCCGGGAAATGCTGCTGTATTTTTTTTCAATGTTATATACACGGAAAGTGTAAAAAAGTATACACAGAGAAAAAGAATTCGCTATGACAGTGAAATCTGACTTTGCTGAGTAGCCAATACCTCTCGCTGGAGTAGCCAATTTTTTGCTTTGACAACAATCTCTTTGCTATCACGGCAATGTTAGGAGCTACCATAGCGATCTTTTAGCAGTGGCAGCAAAAAATGTTTTCAATTCTGTGTATAAGACTAAAAATTTTGCTAGTCCAGCGAAAAATTTGCTGCTTTAGTTAATCATATTACTCTCTCAGCAATCCAGTTAGCTGTGGCAGCGAATTTTTACCTAGATTGGCGAAAAGATTCGATATTCTATGTATAATATCTCAATTTGCTGTGACAGCAAATTTTTTTCTCAGTGTAATTCATTGTCGCGAAGATTAATCAATTGAATAAATATTACAAGGAGACAATATCCTACTCAACATTACTTTTTTCACACATAATCGGACTGAATGGAAAACAGAAACTATGGAACTGTGTCTCATATAAAATGGACAATTGATTATTTTTCATTTCTATGCTCAGTCAAAACGAGGGAAATTTGGTTATGAAAATTGTGAATTCAAGCAGTGTCGGACTGGCCCGCCCGAGGCCCTTCGGTATTTGGAGGCCTATACAGTTCTCACCTTCCCTTTTGTCCTTTAGGAATTATGATGAAGTTTTGATTTTCCCCAGAATATTCTCCATGTCGAGGGCCGAACATAATTCCCAGCCGGGGGCCTTGATACAAGCCAGGCCGACACTGAATTCAAAGCCATTCATTTTTCAAACATAGCGGGGCCCCACATGGATTCAACTTGAGCACACACGGAGAAAAAGGAATTCGCTGTGGCAGCGAAATATACTTTCGCTGGGTTCCTTTTGCCAGAGCAGCAAATTTTTTGCTGTGACAGCAAACTATTTGCTGTTCCAGCAATCTTGTTAGCTGCGACAGCGAATTTTTAGCTGTGACGGCAAAAAATGTTTGCTATCCCAGCAAAATTTGTTTGCTATTCTATATATAATACTGAAAATTTGCTGGCGGAGCAAACATTTTTTGCTGCCACAGCTAAAAAATTGCTGTCGTCGCTAACACGATTGCTGTTATAGCAAATTTTTAGCTAGGTCAGCAAAAAATTTTGCTATTCTATATATAATACCTCGATTCGCTGCGTCAGCAAATTTTTCCTCTCCGTGCACAAAAGGACACAATGGTGATTGAACTGGGCCCCACATGGGTTGTATACAGGAATGTTTAGATTGAGATCTCTCAGAGAATCCGGGAAGCTTGGCAAGGCCCTATGCAGGTTGTAGCTGGGTACACCTAGATTTTCATAACAGGGGAAAACAATGGTAATGCAGTTTGGCATCACATGGGTTGTATATAGGTGAGCCTGAATTAGAAAAATTAGGACAAATATTAGCAACTCCATTGGACCTCTTGGCCGCTAAGGTTGAGCAATTTGAAGTTTGAATGACTGGCATAAGGCTATACAGAGCCTATAATCAATACAACACACCCAGAAAATCCTCACATAGGATTCCACCAAAAATGGTGGCAGCAAAAAGCGAAAGAAACAATTGCTCCGCGATCGGGGGACGGAATCCACCACCGAAGTGAAGAAAACCTCCCTACAATGTTTACAAGGCACCAGATATTTTCTGAAACGTTTTAAAAACGTCCCGGGGACACGTTGTGCTAGCACAACAGCTGTTACAAGAATCCTAAAATTCTCATAAAATTGAGGAATAAAACTAGAATCTAGGAGTTCTAAGACAGGTAAAATACTCCTTGAATGATAATAAAAAGTGTTCTATAAAAAATATAGATGGAGATCATAAGAAGACGGATGGAAAAAGATGGAGAAAGAACACGATACGTAAGATAATAAGAGGAGATGTAGGCTGGTAAAGTATGTTCTGACCTGAAGGAAATGCAGAACGGGAGAAGGGAGAGAGATTAAATGAGAAAATCGGGAAGAAAGGCCAAGGTTAGAGTATACTAAGCAGTTGTAGAACACGTAAGGTGCAAGAGGTATGAGAAATGAGATGAAATGATTGGAGAAACTAAGAATAGGAGGTAATCTTATCAAACTGGAAATACAAGAATCAATGTATGAATATCAATAAGATATTTTGAAATTAGTGTTTTTCAAAGCTTTTAATTTTGTTTAACAAATCAAACAATATTCACTGCCTTTCTTTCTCATATTATTCTCTTGAACAACATTGATTCCTTGAATTTAATTGCAAACAGTAGTTTTTTATAGCAGGAAATCCAACCATGGGACTCAATTTTCTTTGAACCCTCCATCTGATTCAATAGATACATTTTCAAAGCTCTTTGAAAGAATCCAACCCATTGAACGTATCAGTGATTGAAGGAACCCTTGCCTAACAGCACTCGAAGGATTTGAAAACATCCAAGAACTTTGGAAGGTGTTTAAAACAATCCTAGAACATTTCAAAAACATTCAGGGTGTAAAACGGGCAAAATTAGCTTTTGGTGTAATTCTAGTGTCAATTATAGTGTGAAAAATTCACAAGTACACCAGAAAACCACAAGGTTGCATCGGTGTATTTTATTCCATCAGAGGGTTCACTGTGAAGAGAATTTTCTGTAAATTTCCTGTTTGAGAATTGAAAATCACAACCCTAGTGGAAGGGAAGCGAACATTAAAAAGTATTCAGAACACATTCATAAAATATTTGGAACATGAATTTGACCGTCTCTGGTTCCGAAGTCAGAAAGAAGTCGATTGAAAAGAACAAAAACCACATGCAAAGTCTATGCGTTTCTATCTGTTTTTATGTGGTGTCTTTTTCAATCAGTTTTATCAATAATCTTATCAATATTGGGAAAATTGAAAAAAAAACCTGAGTAACGGATCTGAAATTAAACGATGGAAGGTGGATAAATGACAAACTCTCATAATACGTATGCTTCGACACTATTCCATTCACCATGAAACTTCTAGCGTATTAAGCGACGCGTCACATGGAATAACTTTCTTTTACGATGCATGATTTTGCTCTATGTGATTTGCCTTTCCAACACTTCATTATTGACAAGTGGTTATAATATCAATTGACAATGTAGGTCATATTTATACTTTCAAGTGTCCTGTAGCTTGTAATGCGGGTTGAAATGACCAATAATGTATAAATTTTTTACACATAATAGAATTTCGATTTATAAAATATGCGACTAAAAACAAATAATCAACGCCATTATTCAAGAGTTTTCTTCAATATACCATCGATATAAGGTGTTTAATCAACTCACAAATTTCAATTCGATGTTTCATTCTGCTCACTCATGTAATTGAAAATTTATGCAAAATTATGTCAGAATCATTGTTGCGTTTCAAAAATACATTATAGAAAGTGCTTGAACACAAGTGGCGCTTATATCCTGGATGAGTTGGTACCGGATGTATTTCCATAAATGGCGAAGCGTATGCATATTTTCTTCTCAATGCTCTGAAGAATGCCAACATTTATTTCATGTTTCTACAAATTTTAGTAACCTCATGATCACGAAATGACTTTTCTCAACAAGACTTCTTCTTAAAATATGCCTAATCTGTGTTTTCATCTATGTGCAAATCTAACCAGCGGTGTCGATTTTCGAACTACGTCGATTACGTTCTATAGAAAAAGTATTGAGTTTTTATAGATTTATATATAAAATCAATAAAAATATGATACATTCTTTATAAAAAAGAATCGATATCGCTAAATCGAATCTCAATAAATGAAAGTAGGGAACCAATTTCGATCATTTCTTTTCCAAAAATGAATTCTCATTGTTTTTCAATGTAAGAATGATTTTGAAAAAATTCTATCAAGTAAATACATTCAAGTGGAGTAAACATACACGATACTGTGGTGAATATACTCGTCACATGCGCTAGGAACTGAGAGTTCATTGCCGTTATTCATTTCTATTCCGATGAATATATGTAAATTGAAGTTATGCATATAACTTCGGTAAATTTACGATTAAGAGTTCATGTGTGCATATACAGTTACGTTTTCTATAATCATTCTTAACATTTTCAACCTGTACGATATCGTTAATATAATAATCCCGGCTGATCGCTGTGAAATGTTCAATTGATTATGTATAATGGTACGCAGAAAAAATCATCAATTTATTCACGCGTATTTTTCATCGATCCGACGATTACCCTTTTTTTTACATTCTTCTTGTCTTTCGATCATGAATTTTTGACAGAGGTCAAAATACCGGTTTTTAACTCTACTACACGTGGCTGTACTACAGAAATTACGAGTTTGAATCAAAAGATCAGAATTCAATCTGCATGATGTTTCTTTTTATTTCTCACGCGTTAAGATTATTACGTTCAATAGTGTTTGTTATGTTACATTTCAGAGGGTGCGCAATTGAACCGGTTTCAAGACCCCGTGCCCGCGAAATAAGGTAAAAGATAAAGAGGACACATTTTTATCATTCCTCTTATGTTTCATCATATGCTTTGATGATAAAATACAGTATTGCTTTGAATTTTTTTAATCATCACACAGTTGCACGGAAAGAAAAGAATAGCTGCAGCAACTACTTAAGTAGATGATCGAAAATCGACTATTCGAGTAGTTGCTGCAACTATTTCGTTTTTTCCGTGTGGAATAATCAATATGAAAAATGTGCACTATAAAAAACATTTTGATGAATTTACTGAAATTTAGCGATGGGAAGCAATTATCTCAATCACAATAATCAAAAAGTATCTTTATCTTGTGATAGAATTGACGAAAAGTAAGACACGAAAATTTTTTGGCCATTCACAGAAAATTTATAAATTCCCACATATTCTGGAAATTTACAAATCTGTATATTTTCACCATACTTTTCTGCTTGGAAATCCACAAATATTTCTCACAATGTAGTGATGCCGCAAGAAACGAGAAAAATGGAAACAGACGAGAAAGCCTCTGCTCAATAAATTTATGAAGCGAGACGAGGATGATCTTTGTACATTCTTTGTACAAGATTTATATCATCCGGAGGGAGGGAAAATGGATAGTTTTTTCCACGTAATTATTCCACTCTTCTCCCCAAGAAAACACAACAGCACCAAAAAAGTGTTTTCTTAAAGCAATGAAATATTTTGGTTGGCACACGTCGAAGGGCTGTTCACTGCGAGTCATAAAATTAATGCATTAAAGTCATATCATTTGATTCCATGATTCTCTGCATCAAAGAGCGACTTTCAATGATTCAGCAGTTGGAATCACTTGCGAGTCAGTGCGAATCACTTGGGAGTTAAGTGACTGCCGAGTGACTTCCACTGACTCTCCAGTGACTCGTTAGTGATTTCTATGTGACTCCCACCGTTGAATGATGACTCCCTTTGATTCAGTTCTTTATTCGAAAATGATGGCTCATGTTGAAATTCATTGACTCACGAGTGAACAGCCCCTCGGTACAAGGAGAAAAAATGAGATATAACGGACTGGTCTGTTACTATAGTGTCTACAGAAAAAAATTGCTAAAGGAGCAAGAAAAATCATTGACACAACTAAATTTTTTGCTGACATAAACAAATTTGTTAACAGAACTAACGTGTCTATTGCTGGAGAGAATATTTTCGCAAGGACAGCAAATTTCTGGCGGGCGCTATAGTAATAAATCATTTTTCTCCGTGTATGTAAACAACCGAAACTTAATTTTGTTACTTAAATCAAGTTTTTTTGCTCCATGAAAATTGTCTTGCTACTAAATTTTCAACAGAAATATTTTGTACTGAATACTGAACGTTTTTGATGCTCCAACAAAATATTCTTCTCAAAGAGTTAGTACACGAAACTAATTTCTCTAGAACAACAAAGACTTGATTGAAGCAACAAGAAGTTTCCCTGTTGAAAATTTTCGCTCGCGGAAACGAACGTTGAAACAGATGAAGCGTAGAAACGTTCCATTTTCCACTTCTTTTGCGCTTAGATACTGTTTCGTTTACTCTTCCGCGTTGCTCCATACGCTTCATTTTCACAAGGGTTTGGTAGTCCACATATCAACCGGAGTATTTTATTGTTTCAGCAAAATATTTTTCTCGGTTCGCGAACATCCAGGAGCATTCAATGAACATTCCTGAAGGTTTTTGTTCCTTTGGAGCTGCACGGAGAAAAAAATATGATAACCATTTTTATCCAAATATTGTAATCGGAGGATATGATTCATTATGACGATAGATGACAGTCGGTATATGAAAATTCATCATAACTCTCGTAACAGTTACTATATTTCTGCTAAACACTGATAGATGTATAGTATTTGACGTCATAATGATTTATAACCTTCGATTACTATACTTTGTCCGGTAACCATTATTATATTCTTTTCTCCGTGTGTAAGACATATTATTCAGAATAAAAATAAAACCAAAGCAATAATGAACTGTTTATTCTTTAAGAATGAACGATGTTTATGAAGAACTTTACGTATTAGCCGGCTCAATCTTTCTTATACACAACGAGGTGCTTGGCTTCTTTCATTAATGTGCATGAAATCAACGAACGAATCATCAGCACATGCGAGCGTCATTCAGAACATTAGATAGTGAGCGTTATCAAGGTTATAAAAACATGAGGGAAGCAATAACTATCCACATTATAAACATGCGAGTGGATCCATACAACACATTAATTCAGGAGGAGTTCACGAGGAGTTCAATTGGGGTTCGAAGAATTCATTATGAGTTCTCGAGGATTCTTTCTGAACTCCTATGCTATGTAGGAAGCGAGCGATTGATTGTCAATGATTGTCGTAATTCGACACAATTAATTCCACAGCGAAATGCAATTCAGAATGCACTATCCACATCCGCTTGGGTTTCCCGGTACTCTAGCTGTTGAATTCAAGCCACCTTCCCATCGCCTATAATGAACCTAATTTCTTTTTCAAACTTTCAATTCTTCGATCTATAATTTTCCATCAATTTATGATTTAGCAAGGTTTTCACAGTCAAGTGTGACAAACTCTGAGCAGGATAAAGATTATCTTTCCAAGAACAGGAGATGAATTTCTAATCGGAATGTGAACCACTTTCAAAACCACACGGTAGTTGAATAAAAAATTGTCCAACTTTTTACTTCCACTGCATCCTTATTGATCTAATGTAAAATTTTAGTCATTCAAAGGTAATGGCAAACAGTTCCTTATTTCACAACTAGCCCTTCAATTCAGAATACTTCACTGCTATGTATCACAACTCTTTTCCTACAATTTAATCTACTTTTGACTAAGCGGAGAAAGCATATCTCATATGCCTGCATTAATCTCACTGATTCACAAACGAGCCTACACAGCTACGATCATTGAAATCTCCAAGTCTTCTAGACTCGAACAAAGAACACTTCTCGAGAGAAAATATCAATCACATGGAAGAAGATGTTGTATCATCGGTTGTTGTCAATTTTTTCTTATTATTATTAATAATAAAATCATCGCTCGAAGGATGAATCATATGATAATTTTCGATACCATAATTAGTGTTTTAAATACACAGTAAAAATTTTGTATTAGATATTAGCATATTTATATTGTACTTTTGGGATATATTTGATTATGTCGCTATGAACCACAAATATACGAGTACGCACCATACTCTCTCGTGAAGTAGAAGATAAATATGTTATAATTTGGGATAAATATATTTCTGAGCCTCATAATAAAGTATATCCCACGAGTACCATAAAAATATAGTAATCTTTAATATAAACTTTTCTCTGTGTAGTTGTAAATAGATTGGAAAACTCGGTTCTTACTATGGTCAAATATGAAACTAAGCAATACTCAATGCACTCAGTTAAAACGGGATTGTCTGAAATCAAGAATGTATTGCATTGGCGTGGCTTGACCCAAATGCATGCATGCATGCATGCTTAAGGAAAATCGTTTGCCAAGATTTTTCATCGTATTCTATAAGTTTTTTTTTTCTTTGTGACAGTCTCCTTTTGACGAGTGAAAATTAAATTTAAATGTAATCCAACCCTAAAGGAGAAAATAACAGAGTGAATTTCCACTTGTTACTTTCGACCGAGTAGAGTCTTCAATTTTTCTCATTGTCTAAAATGCGATAAAAATATACATGATGCAGAAATACTAGAAATAAAAAAATAGACAGACCCAGGGAGTGGAACTTGTCTCTACAACGTTTATGGAATGTGTAAAAAAAAAAATATGGGAGGTTTTATGAGCGTTCTGAAAATGCCCCAGAAACACATTGTGCTATTAGCATAAATGACAATTCATTGTGTTTCATTCAGCTTATCAGTATTAGTTTCGTTTTTTCCAACATTTACTTTCATGCAATTATGCCCGCATGAATTATTTGACTCAACATTCTCGCGTCGCATAAAATATTCAAACAATATGTGATTGTTCATAGCACACTCATGTCATACATTGGAAGTATGTCATTGATTTCAAATTGAACTTTTTACACAGAGAAAAAGATTTATTCAGTCAACAGATGTGTAGTTGTTTATGGCGAAACAAACTTGCAAACTTTCCAAATTTGTCATAATTTTCATATATATGGCTTATTAACTATCAAAAACTGATTATTTCTATCATATTCTATATATATTTCATTCAAATAAACATTTATTTCCGCATAAACAAATAACACCAGCTAGAAATTTCCCTATTTTGGCCCAGACCACTCCAACTTGTCCCAAGGCAGGATCTTAGTTCCAAACAGTTTCATTTCTAGCATTAACTTTTAATAACTATAATTAATGAGCATATGAAATCCTGGTTATATCATTTCCCATCTTTCTTTTGTTTGTCTTTCAAATATATTTTTCAATACAAACAAAACGTACTCTCCGAATTCCTGAACATTTCTCGGAGAAATCGAGAAATAAATCACTCCTCAAGAAGATACCAACCGCGTGACGTTAACCAATTTCCTCTGTTTCTTCAGTTCAAAAAAAATAGAATTACATTGAAATATTTGAATTATATTTCACCGTTATCGTTGAATCTTACGAGAAAAAAACTTGGCCGACCTCCCGGCGTTGGTATCCTCTCGATCACATGGAAAGTAGTCTCAGAATTAAAACGAACTCATCGTTATAGATAAAACACAACCTGTTTGCAAGAGTAGGTAATTTGTGACGAATTATTCTTCAACCCTAGTCGCACAACCTTCGAATAGCATGCTAAGGATATTCATAGAATATGCTATGGAATCTCGTGTGCTACTGTAGAATAAATACTCACATATTCGTGGAATGATCACTTACCGAATAAAAGAAAAATCCTCAAAGCCACGAACAACAAATTCGTGAATTTCATTGTTGATCCTAATCCATTTGAGGCTGTCCTAATTTCTGATATTTCTCTGATGTTGGTCATTTTGTCAGAAGGTCACACACTGGTAACTTACTGACGAGAAGCACAGCTTGCCTCTCACTTGTTCAAAGTTCCTGGTGTTCTTTCGGGTAAGATTATTCCTCAAGGTTAATCCACTTCCCAAAAAATGAGGGGAAACGATGAGATAATTCTCCACGTATGATTCAGTTCCCAGAATTTTGAATGTATTGAAAATCCTTTCTCAGGTCCTCTCTCAAGTCGAAGTTCACAAAATTCATATAGTCGATCGCCATTTCGATTCACTGGAATATAACGACGTTTAAACTTTTGATACCACAGATTATTAGTATCAAGAACATCACTCGTTGAACTCACTTTATTTTGATACGAACGACTGACGTACAAGCTCAATGTGCCGTAGTGCTATCCGCCATTTCTTCTTTCATTCCTTTCCTCTCTTTTCTTACTCTTTTTTTCTTCTTTTCTTACTTTTTTTTTATACGCACTACGGTCTCGCACTCTCGCGCACGCCGGTTGACCTACTTGTCGGGGAACAGTCCGGTTCTATGACACTAACGCATATTCAAGATTCTTCAAATCCTGCATCCAAATGACGGACAGCGATGTAATAAAGAAATTGTCTCTTTTTATTTCATTAATCCCGAAAGGATATAAAAGAACAGGTATCTAAGACATTTTATTTCCAAATTTATCGTAGAATTTTCTTTCGATTGGCTTATGGAGTTTAAGCATCCTCAGAATATTCTCCTTTTCTTATGGACCCGTGATGAAGATTTGCTGAACTTTTATAGAACCTATCAAATTACGGTAATACATATACATAATTTTCCTTGTGTTACACGTATTTCGTGAATATTTATGGAATATTTGAAAATTTATATGAACGCCTTTAAATTCCAATGAATTTTCAAATAAGATTTTTCACAATGTTTTTAATTGCTTCACAAACTTCAAATCACGTACAATCTGAAAAGGTAAGATTCGGATAAAGAAAGTTTTTGAAAATCACTTCACTTTGTAACGTTAACAATTTTTCACCAACTCAAAATATTAACAATCATACAATATTTCAAAGTTTTATACACATTTCTTGCGGTATAACATACAACTGTATAAGAAATTTGGTTTGCAATCTCTTCACTCCGAGGAGTTCGAGGTTCACTTGACGGTCGTTCACACGGCACTGGCCGATGGTGAGGACAGTCATACACCGTTTCTCCCACCTTAACTATCCCATATATTCTATAAGTTCTATACAATAAGACATAGCTTGGTATATGTAGGAAAGTACATTTTATATACAAACGAATATATACTGTGTGTAACTATTAAATGGGAATTGTTGATATATGATATATTATACATTACTATAATTCAGGGTCGGAGGTTGGAAAATTTCCAGATATTTATAATTAATTCAATGTCATATAAGACATGTATTGATTACATATCTATAGTGGGAACATTTTCAAGATTATATACAATTTATATATAAAATTCAAGATCGTTTCAATATAAATTATATATAATTTTGGGAATTTTTCCACTTGGATATAGCACGAAACATTCTCAAGATATTCTCAAATGAGAATATTGTGAATGGACATTGATTAAATACATCACACGAAAGGAAATTTTTAGTTTCATCACATGAACTTTAGCTATTACAGCTAAATATTTCAGCACCCATAGTACAGCTAATTTTTTAGCAATATTCCCAAGCAACACAGGAGCTTAAAAATGCTAAGAACATGTTTGGAAAATCCTATGAACACACTTGGATTCTCCAAATGAGACTGTTACGAACAATTATGTGCTATGCACCTCCATAGAATATCTTGACGAATTTGTCCAACATAGTCTCATTTGTACATTCATTTCACATTCACTGTATCATCAAAGTATATCTGAGAAGTTCTTGTGTTACTTGGGTTAGTTAAAATTTAATCGATGTAGCTAAAATTCAGCCGTAGGAGCTGAAAAAATGGCTATCCACCTCACAGCTGATTACTTTTTGAAGAATATTATGGAATATTCATTGTTCACGAGACCTACTTGAATAGTGGGTGTCAGTAGAGTTCTCTCAGTTTCATCCTATCTTAAAAAAATGTGACAGTTGTTCCTGTGCTCGAATGGAGTTTTTATGAGAACTGATTTACGATTCATACAGTAATTTTTTGCACAAGATATCATTTGTAATCCCTGTATAACATTTTTACGATTTTCATTTAAACGGTGCAAAGTGTGCTAACGTTGAGATTTCCACCTTATATAATATAGTTTACAATGTACGTTTGTTGCCTTCTTCTTCTTATTCCTCTTCTTCTTTTTCTTCTTTTCAAAGTGTGGTTTGTCTCCATAACGTTAGAGCAGAGAAAAGCTGTTACGGAAGAATATAATACCTGTGCGTAGTTATACGACGATGTACGGGTTCTAGGTAGGATAAACTAAGAAAGAAGCAAGAAAGAATGGAAGAAAGAAGAGAAGGAATCATATAAAACTATCATTAATGCGAACGTGTTGAGTTACCAGCGCGCATGCTCGTGCGTGGTCATGCACGCAATGAAAAAAGAAACAGTAAAAAATTGATGAAGAACGTGATTTTCGAAGAAAAACACACTCTCCTTGCGAAAATATTCTTCCAAGTATGGAATTATGAAATTCGCTACTTTATACATTTGTACAACTTGGTAATCAACAGGGGAAGTTTGAATACCGTATCACAGAAAAAATCTATTTCGAAAATTATTGTAAAATCGAAGCAGAAAAACGTCTTCTGATAGGGGGACAATGCGTGACTGCTTTTTAGAGATTTTTACTCCCCGTCATAGCTAGAAAAATAATGAGAGATGATGAAAATACTGCTTCAGCGTAATGATCCAGACAAGAATTGAGTTTTTACATGCTGCATTTTGCTGTATTCAGGATGAAGGTGCATTCGCAGAACTAAAAATACGTTTTCCAAACCTTCCGAAAACGTCAAGTGTTGTGTGGAACAACGTAACCGCAGGTCAGGACGGTGTTTTTGACGACACGCTTGGGATTCAAGGAATTTCTTCACTCAACCCAACTGGTCCAGGTCAAACGAAAACGAGTATTCTGTTGGATACCAAAAGGGGAGATTGACTTTTCTGTGTGTATCCTCCCCAACAAACACAACGTCTGAAACTTGACAAAAATATTGCATAAGACGTATTTGAGATATCTATTAGACAATAATCTAAAATATATCTATTAGATATCTAAAAGACGTCTAATGCAACATTTTTCGTCAAGTTTGAAGCGTTGTGTGTGTTGGGTTGTAATTCACCTTTTTTTGACTCCAACCAAGTGTTTTTTGTATTTTAAAAAATTATTCTGGCACTAAAATCTCAACAGAAATATTCTGTACTCCACACCGAATGTTTGTGATGCTTCAACAAAATATTTTCGTTAAAAATTCAGTACAAAAATAATTTTGTTGGAAGTAACAAAACTTGTTGATTGTTCAGATATTAACCAGAATATTTTGTTATTTCAACAAAACCCTTTTTTCGGTGTGAAACTTTTTGAAATGTGAAAAATGGTCTTGGTTTTGAAGGGTTGATGTATTTCTCTTCGCTGGGAAGATTAATTCAAAAAAAGGAAGAACTTTACAAAAACATCCAACGAAGGGTGCTTGATGATTGTTAATGAGATATTACAACATTGAATAATTTCCCTGAATCCAAAGAGCGTTTGAGGTTATCAGATTTTTTTTCATTCCCCGCAATATTATCCTTCATCATCAAAAAGTTAATGCACTGAATGACCTCTCACGTAGCTCTTGCCTGTCCATTCATACGATTATTTATGAACATCTTGGAAGTTAGCTATTCCAAGTTTGTGCGCATCGCACTACTGTACGATACATAGATGTATCGCATGACACGAGAAGAATTGAAGTGCATTTCAATATAACGGATAATACCCCAGGCTAAGGTCTATGATATTACCACGGTACACGGTCAATAACCGAATCTTCTCGAAAATTGAACAATCTAAATCTTCACAAATTAAGCTGTGTGTAACCTAGGAATGTGCAAATTTTGGAGAATGGAATCTTTTGTGTAAGAACGAAAATACACAATTTTTTAATTTGTATCTAAACTTAATAAGTATTTTACACATAGATTTCAATTCGTTGAGATTTGCTCAACTTCAAGTTTAATACTAGCTACATGTATATAGTTATCGGGAAAAGAAAAGAACCCGTAAATTCCGTAAATTCTACATGGATTAAATGAAATTTCTGTAACGGTTTTTGTTCAACAAACGATTGTCCAGCAACGAACGAATTGGATATAAATCATATAAATTCGTTCCTTAATCGAAATCTTATACATTTTCCATACAATTCATATTTGAATTAAACATACACTGCTGAGAAATATCTCATACAACGCAAGAATATCAATAATATTTTGAATATCCAATGGAGATCTGATAAAAGTCAAATAAATATTATGACAGTTATTTGTTGAACTGTGGTGTAAACGATAGATGCTATGTTCACATGTGCTTTGCACACTGAAAAACCTGTTTAGTTATCGTGACTAAAAGTTTTAGTGAAATACGACCTCGATAAAAAATTTAGTTGCCTCAACTAAATATCACTATAGTTATAGTCCCTTTAACTGAAAATTTGTGTTGCAAACAACAATATCTTAGTTCAGGCAACTCACATTTTTTACTTAATGTTCTTTCAAGTTACTACAACTGAAGAGTTTTCTCAGGGCAGAATAGTCCTATACTGCGATTTCAACATCGCAATTTATAAGGAAATCTGTCTGTTTTTTCACGCACAATAAGTTGAACTTGATTAACAATAAATTAGTACATTCTACAGTAAAAATACTTCATACTCCTGGGAAGAGGGGGACAAGTGTACACTAGCGTAAGGCGGGTTGCTTATACATGTATGCAGGGGCAGAATAATAGATTTCCAGAGATGCTACGTTAGCAAGATTTTAATAAAACAAACATCAATTCGTTAAATGATGAAAGAGAATGAGATTTTTTGAAATTAATTTTAGATTTTGAGGAAATACTTCATTACTGCATTTGATCAAATTTAAATATTTTTCGTGGTTACACGGAAAAGAAAAATTTGCACTGAGAAAACTGTTCAGTTGCACTCTTTTGTAACTAAAAACGACATTAAGTAGAAAATTCAAGTTGCCTGAACTGAAATATTATTTGTTTCAACGAACATTTTCAGTTGGAGAAACTAATATTTAGTTGCGACAACTACATTTTACTTCCATGTTCCTGATATATAAAGAAATGGAAGTATTATGATAGGGTCAAAAATCGATGGTGCAGAAGGGGGTATTCCACCTTTACCAAACGCTTCAGAACGTCGCAAAACGCGATGCCCAAAAATGTCTGTGTGTGTGTGTGTGTGTGTGTGTGTCTGTGTCCTTTTCTATGGTTAACGATAACTCCACATAGGATGCATCGATTCGAATGATTCTTTTTGCAACTTGTTCGTCTCATCGAGGACTCGACGCCTATTAATTTTCAGACGGATCGGATGAAGCGTTTCGGAAATATTGCGGAACATCGTTTGAAAGATCGTGATTTTGCGACCGCGCATCTCTCCACTTCCTATTATCCGATTGCAATGAAATTCATACCACATCCTAGTTGTGATCCGATAGTGTTCCCATGTAAATTTCATCCCAATCGATTGAAAAATGTGGAAAATTCCCTTTCACGATGCGCATTATTTGACGATATTTTGAAAGCATGCCTTCCCTATGTTCGTGTCATCTGAATGCCATAGAACTCTGAGCATAGTCAATTCATGAGATGATCATTGTGTGATATAAGTTTCAGGCAAATCGAAATTGAGATAACAAAAGGATAAACATTCAGCTTTGAAAGAAAATTTTGAAAGTTCGGAAATGCCGCGATTAAGCGAATATCTTCCGTTCTTATCATCCGATCGTTATGAAATTTTTATCACAGTTGTATGCAGTTTCGATAGTGGTCCTATATTAGTTTCAACCTGATCCTCCCAAAAAACAGGGAGGGGAAGGGAAACATGTTATCGAAAATTGTAATTTTGCGATCGCTCGTATTTGCGTTCCTGGTTATCCGATTGCAATGAAACCTATACATTTTATTCACAATCTCATAATAGTTCCATACGAGTTTCGTTCCGATTGGTGGACAACTGTGAACAAAGATTTTACCCCTGTTTTGAAGGAAGAAGTTTTCGTCCGTTCTATGTGACCATTCACACGGAAAAAAATAATCAGCTATTATTTGGATAGCTAAAAATTAGCTGAGGGAGCTATTTTTCAGCTGTCATAGCTACTCAATTAGCGGTGGCAGCAAATAATGTAGCTACCGTAGTGAAAATTCAACAGCTAAATTATTTAGCGATCCAAATATCAACCACGAAATCCGTGCAGTTACAGCCATGATTTCCTGCTGCGGTAGCTCAAAATAGCTACAGTTGCAATTTTTTTTAGCTACAGTAGTGAAAAAAGGGTGCTAAAAAAGTGAGTAGCTGCCACAGCTATTTCCTTTTTTTCCGTGCATTTCAACTAAACAAATATACACGGAGAGAAAAAATTTGCTGACGCAACAAATCCAGGTATTATATATAGGATAGCAAAATTTTTTGCTGACCTAGCTAAAAATTTGCTATAACAGCAATCGTGTTAGCTACGACAGCAATTTTTTAGCTGTAGCAGCAAAAAATTTTTGCTCCGCCCGCAAATTTTCAGTATTATATATAGAATAGCAAACAAATTTTGCTGGGATAGCAAACATTTTTTGCTGTCACAGCTGAAAATTCGCTGTCGCAGGTAACAAGATTGCTGGAACAGCAAATAGTTTGCTGTCACAGCAAAAAATTTGCTGCTCTGGCAAAAGGAACACAGCAAAAGTAGATTTCGCTGCCACAACGAATTCCTTTTTCTCCGTGTAAAATTGAACGTAATAAGTTTTCTATCTCAAGTTATTTGAAAACATCGATGTATCGAACAGTAGTAATTTTATCCGTGACATCTTGTCACACTCTGTTACATCTATCCCTTATAAATATATCAAGAACATGGAAGTAATGTATGGTTCTCCATACCGATTTTTTTGTTTGTTGTTGTACTTCACTAAATTTTCAATTAAGACGACTGAGCAGTTTTCTCAGTGTGCTGTCACAGCAAATCGAGATATCACATACAGAATAGCAAGTCTTTTTCCTACCCTAGCAAAGAAATTTGAGAGAGCAACATAATTAACTGAAACAGCAAAATTTTCAATATTGTATATAGAATAGCAAACAAATTTTGCTCAACACTTAGCTGTCCCAGTTGAAAAATCGCTATCTTAACTAACAAAATTACTTTCACAGCAAAAATAAATTTGCTGCTCCAGCAAAAGATACCGAGCAAAACGGGTGATGAGGCGCAATCATTTCGTGCTTGTATCTGAAACTTGTACTTATCAAGTACGTTTCAAACTTATCGAATATCAGGGAAAGCTGAATATTTCATATCCTCACGCTTCTGCATTAATCTCGAGCGTTCTACACGGAGAGAAAAGTATTGCTGATATAACAAACTGGTTTGTTACTATGACGCGTACCAAAAAAAATCGCTGGAGGATCAAGAAGAATGGTTGAAAGCACTAAATTTCTTTCCTAACAAAAATAAGAACAAATTTCGGCCCCTCGAAACTATCCCAAAGCTTCCCTCTAACGAGGAAGCAATTGTTGACAGAACTAACGTCTTAGCTGATAAAGTAAATATTCTCAGGGCCGTCTTTCATTCCTTCAAGGCCCTGGGCCGACTTAGAGTGGAGGCCCATGTAAGGAGACGTAAAATCTTGAAATTTTTCAAAAACCACTCTAACGTTAATCATTATGATTTTTCTTTAAAATAAGTATTGCCTGAATTTCCACTTGTTCGTATATCTAGAATTAGTTTTATTTTAAAAATAACTTGATTTCATTTTGTTCAAGCAACCTTTTTAAGAAAATATGTAAAAATCTTATCGATTCTCTACGAAGAGACCCCCCCTTTTGCAGGAGGCCCTGGGCTCGGGCCCGGTGTGCCCTGCCTTAAAGACGGCCCTGAATATTCTTGCCAGGACCAGGGTTGGGTACGCATAATACGGTAGGTTTTATGCAAGGAATAATGTGCGCGTAAAACTCATGCAGATAATGCAGATAACTAAAGGGGGTTTTCTGCATCATCTTTTTTCATGGTCAAGGTGGGTTATAATTTTGAAAATATGAATTGTTTACCATTTCACCACTCATGAACATCTATTTCATATATTCTGAATTTTGAATTTCAAGTCGAAATTAATTTTACAATGTTTTATGCATTTTCTGCATTTTCTGCGTATTCTGCATGTTTTATGCATAATCTGCGCATAGTTAACGCATATTACTTATCGCACGCGCACAGAACCCATCCCTGGCCAGGACAGACATTTTTATGTTCACTTTTGAAACATTTCGTTTGAATTACAAACAAAACGTTTTGAAGTAAATATAGAAATATCTCAGAATAAGATATTAGTTTTTGCAGTGCATTCGTAATGTCATATCATTCTCATACTTGAATGTTTTGGATAAAAATTTGAGATTAGAATGGAAAAGGAAGAGAATTGCTTTCCTCTCTGCAAAAACTGATATCTTATTCTGAGATACTTTTGTAGTGAGTTTTCAAGCATTTCAAAATTTTACTGTAATCATATTCAAAACACAAAACTACGTTTTCATTCAAAACATGACGTGTTTGATTAGCAAACAAAAATGTTTGAAAGCTGTATGTAGGAACATAACCTCGAATCACCATTACGTCAACGTCAAAGTGAAGAACGGGAACAATGTATACAAAATGTATATTGTGCAATTTTGAAACAAAACTAAACGAGATTCTAATCAACTGTATGATGAAAAATCATCAATTTAATCCATTTTTTCAAGTTAAATATCATAAATCACACTTCTATGATCTGCTTTGGAAACAAACATATATAAACGTCAGTGTCGCGAAATAAGATACTGATGTTTCCAGTTAAAACAGTCAAGTGTTTGATTTGAATTATCAAACATATCATGTCTTATTTTGAGACATATCTTCGACGGCAATTTTTGCAGTGCCGTTGAGAGAAAAGCTTTATGATAGTTGCGAGAGACCGGAAAATTGTTTGTCTCCGAAGTGAAAATTTCTTAACCCTCTAGCTACAAACGTTGCAAATTTGCTACGTTTACTAGATCCACATTTTTATAAATTCCAAGAGCATTTGGTTTTGAACATGATGATCAGGAATTTTTCTGGATTCCATTCGATGCGAAAAAAATTTTCTCATGCTCAATTGACGGTTTGGGGCCTCAAAACAGTTGAAAAGGGGAAAAGTTTGAAATTTTGTTTTTCACCGATTTTGGATTTCTTACATCATTTTCGATGCGAGGAGAAGGAGAAAAACATTTTACCTCATCTGCTTCATGACTTGACCAGGACCATGGGGAGAAAAGTCTCGGCCGTAATGACTGTGATTTGGATATGTTGTAGTTCTAGACGTTCTGAATAAAATATGTAATGGGCAAAGCCATTTCCTAGGCGTAGTTTAGCCACCAAAGGCTTCGCGAGGAGGGAGAACCCCCCAATCTCGTATCTCGATAATCATTTTCCCAATGAAACTCAAAATCTCTTCTGTCGAAGCCTGGGGCAAGTGAACTATGCATAGGAAAAGATTTGTTCATTACATATTTCATTTGGCCAATATCGCCTTCCCCGTAGTTCTGGTACGGAGTCTTTTATACCAGGCGATAGTGGTCCCATAAAAGTAAAAGTTTCAGCCCAGTTGATCCAGAGCATTCGGGTGGAAAAGGACAAATTTGATGAAACATTACGATTTTTGCGAACGCGCGTAGCTTTTTCCATTCCCGTGAAACTTTTAGTATGTTTCTGTGATAGGCTCATGGATAGTCCCATATGAGGTGTCAGCTGAATCAATACACAGGGGAAAGAAATTTTACTTTCGGAATTGATATTTTTAGAAATTTTTTGGGCGCATGCCTTTGTTATATTGTAATGATCCGGGCGTCATGTAACTGCTCAAATATTATTACCGAAAAGATAATAAACTTTTTTTGTTTTTTGCGCAGTTCCATTTTGCAAAAGCGCATATCTCATCTTCCATCCATGCGATCCTATTGAAATTTATACCACATTTTAGCGATTGGCCTATGATGGTCCTACATGAATTTCAGCCAAATCGATTGAGAAGTGATGGGAATTTTGTTCTTTCGGAATCGGTGATTTCAGATTTTGCTGAAGTTTGGATCATTTATTGAAACGAATGGGTAAACTAACAACAAAACTTTCAGCCGTTGAAGACCCGAAATCTTGCAGTGCATTCTTTGAACGAGGTTTACAGTTCCAAAGAGTTGATCAGAGAAGATAAACATCGATAATTTCTCAAATTTGATGGGTTTGAATTTTCTTTATTTCATTAAAAATAAGCTACTGTGGAAACAAGTTCAAAGTATCACGCGTTTGATTTCCTCGTAAAAGATATCACTGACTCATGGCGATGTTGAAATTTTCAGTATACGAATCAGATACACGGAAAAAAAAGAATAGTTGCAGCAACTACTTAAATAGTCGATTTTCGACCATCTACTTAAGTAGTTGCTGCAGCTACTTGGTAATCAGGACAAGTAACACGTTAGCTGTCTCAACTAATTCAGAATACCTCAGGTATTTACGTTAGTTAGTGCAACTGTCGAGTTACTTGTCCTGACTACTAAGTAGCTGCAACAACTACTTGAGTGGATGGTCGAAAATCGTCTATTTAAGTAGTTGCTGCAACTATTTCTTTTTTTCCGTGTATACACTGCGGAAAAGTACTTCCAAAATAGTTAGAAAATCTTCTACAACAACGGTTTCATCAAATTCTCCAACAACTATAGTGAATATCGAAACAATTTTTTTCAATTGACGAATATTATTTCAGGATTGTCTACAATTATTCTATCAATTCTTAAAAAATTAGTGACTTCTCAAATAATCTTGAAATTCATAAATTCGTAAGTTCTCCACCATACTTTTTCCTTGGAAACTTGCAGATATGTTTTACAATCCCTTCACGGAGAAAAAGGAATTCGTTGTGGCAGCGAAATCTACTTTTGCTGGGTTCCTTTTGCCAGAGCAGCAAATTTTTTGCTGTGACAGCAAAAAATTGCTGTCGTAGCTAACACGATTGCTGTTATAGCAAATTTTTAGCTAGGTCAGCAAAAAATTTTGCTATTCTATATATAATACCTCGATTTGCTGCGTCAGCAAATTTTTTCTCTCCGTGTTTCATACTTAGAGTATTCATATCAATCATAAGATGTTCAAAACTCTTTCAAACATCATTACTCTTTTTTATTTTCAATGCACTGAACAAAAAGGTCTTCCAACCGAATAAATAGTTTATTTATTCTCTCTCCATAAAATATTCCTTAGGATTAATGAAATATTTCATCGAATCAAATAATGGAATGCTTGTTCCAAATAAATTGGTCTTCTGAATCAATAATTCATTCACCAAAAGTAATCAGTTTTGGCCTCTAATTGAATATTCAATTCCTACAAATAAATATTTTATGGGCAGAGGACAAATAAATATTATTTCCAGGGTGATCTCAAATAACACAGGACTAAGGATAGAACTCCGAGATAGAAATGGGGAATACGTTTCGATACCGATATATTTCTATAAAAGTTATACCTAGTGTTTATACATTTTAATCAAATTTTGATAAAAACTTGATACATATTTTATAGAAACGTATGGATATTGATAGGTATCACCCTTCGAGATCGGGGACTTTTCTTTTTTTTATAGAAAATGTATCGAATTTTTATTGGGATTTTATACAATTCTATAAAAACTAAAATTTAACAAAACTTTGGACCTTCTCTTTAGCATTTGAATAAACCGGAAACCGTGAAGTTTAGGGAATGGATTTTCACATGGAAATCCGGAAAATTACGAATGGAGAAAAATATACAAAATAACACAAACAACGTATGGAATACGTTGGAATTTAATGGGCTACATTAAAGATGGGTGATAAGTATCGATATCGATACGTTTCCATAACAAAAGTATCAAGTTTTTATCAAAATTTTATTGAAATGTATTTAAACAAGATATAAATTCTATAGAAACGTATCGATATCGATACGTATCGCCCATCTCTAGGCTACATCTGTCGAGATTGGTGTGAAATAGACACTTTGTTTAAAGAATTTTCTTTTCCGCTATTTTTTGAGTAATCAAGACAGCATTCGGAAAGATTATTGCACATATAATTAGTGATACCGAATAATTCTCTTTTCATTTTGAGTACACTGTAAAAAAAATTTGTTGAATTCCAAACAAAAATGCTTGGAAATTTCCAAACTTGGTTTGGAAAAATAATTTCCGAACCTTTTTTGTAAATTGCCGAACAAAAGTTTGTGAATTTTCAAAAATCTTCGTGAAATCACAAAATTTTTTGAATGTTTACAAACTTTTGTTTGGTAATTTACAAAAACAGTCTGTGAAAAAAACTGCCAAACTTCTTTGGCAGTTTAGGAAGTATATTTTTTACAGTGTATAAAATGGCGACGTGGCCGCTGTTGAGCTGCAAACATTGCTTCTTCTTGACAAGTCAAACGGAGTCTCTCATAACTGAAGCAATTTTTATTCGACCGACTTGAAGTTTTAACTGCAACTTCCCCAGATAACATGTGAGCTTGTCATAAGCTTGTCAGACTTGTCATTCGATTGTTTTGGATTTGTTATTGACAACCTTGTCAATGTAAGGTTGCTATAACTCTGCTGCAAGGGTGTTGTAAGCTTATACCCTTGTCATGTGTCAACTAGACAGCTTATGTTAACCTTGTCACAGGCTTCCCTGACAGCATTGCAGCAACGCTAAATTGCTATCTGGGTCTCACTTAAATTTTCTAAACTGGTACACACGATCAATACGAAATATTGATTTTCCGCAAAATTTCACTACTTGAAACGAAAGAAAAATTAAAGTGCTCGACTTTAATTTGTTTATAAACATCTAATTTCCAATCAATCGTCAAAATCTCGGGTACCACTCTAGGAAATCTATCCAAAAAGCTGCAGTTGAAATTTCAAGTCGATTGGATGAAAATTGCTCGAATTACGTTGTGCACCGTTTACAATTAAAAAAAGAAATGTTCACGTTCGACCAACGGCCATGCCGCCATTCTGTACTCAAGATAAAAATGAAAATTATCACTTTGTATAGACCAATTTTTGGACTACTTTAAAAATAATGGCGAAAAAAATTCCTAAAAAAATGATGGCTTTTCACTAATCTCGACACATGTAACCCCTTAAAATACTGAACATTGAATTTTATAAAGCGCATAATAAAATTCAGCTGTTCAGCATTTTGAATTTTAAGCTTATTTGTTACTTCACATTTTTCATTGATAATCTTGTATATTTTATAATAAAACTCCATTTTCTAAAGCTTAACGTTTCTGATTTATCAAAAAAACCAAGACAAAGTCTCAGATTTTTATAAAACCATATATTATTGAGTGTCATTTTTCACCGCATAGCCGAATCTCTCGTGTGAAACTTCTCGATAATACTTTGATATTCCGGAAATATTAAAGTATTTACATATTAAAGTATTTTCTTTCTCACTCGAAAGATTTGCCTAACGTTCCGGCGCCAGTATTCCCTTGAAAGATTTGTTCTCCTTTTTTTCTCCTTCTAATCTCCACGTGGTTTCTCTTACGCGCTTTGGCGTAAGAAAAGGAGAGAGACAAACAATAGACCATTCAATTCATTGCATCTTTTCATCAAGAGGATCGTGCCAAAATTATACAATAGAATTCTGTGAACTCGGTGAACCGTTTTTCTTGCACGGTTTTATTGTTTCTGGTTTATAATTCTCAATGTAAGTCGATATGTAAGAAGAGGGGGAAGGAAGATAATAAAGTAGAACAGTGAAAAAGAAAGGAAGAAAGAAAGAATGAAGGAAAACGAAGAGGGCCCCCTTTATTGATCTTAAGCGATTTTGGCTTGGTAGTATAGCTGCTGTGTTGCTGCTGCGCCATAATATGCGTTGGACCTCGCCAAACTAGACTCGCGGACTGGTTTTTGCCCAATTTAGATGCCCTATTGTTCGGCCCGTGGAAGAATGAAAATAAAGAACATCATACCTCCACATGGTATTGCAAAAAGGTTTCAACGCCCTTTCATCTATCTTTGTCAGTTGGTCATGTATTGAAACTTTTACTCGATTTTTGGCGATTGATTAAAGTTTGTCCATATCCAAATATTCCATGCCAATTTATTCGTTTACTTAAAACATGCTTCTCTTAATTCCTCAGTAATAATCAGGAATACTCTTGAGAGGCTTAACTGTTTGCGATGCATTTATAATAAATTTTCCATGGAATTCTGTAGCACCGAATCACATAGATTTTGTCATTTGTACAAGGAAATAATAGTATCGATGAGAATTCAGATTGCCGAGTTCTCTCTTAGGGAGAGAAAAACAGTTTCAAAAAATATTCAAAATTCGTATAAATGAAAAGAAATTTTTATTTTCATATTCTCCTTGCATTGTAAGAAAAATTGATGAATTTTCTGAGAAGTTTCGGCGATTCAGGTAGTAATCGACACGAAGAAAACATTCAGAAGAATGATCAACATTTTCGTTACACTGAAAAAAAAGGTTTTATTGTTATAACAAAGTTCGGTTATTATAACAAAATATTTGAATCTCTTTATATTTTTTATATTTATATTTTCTGAAAAT
Organism: Gonatopus flavifemur; assembly: GCA_018340375.1. NCBI lineage: Eukaryota > Metazoa > Arthropoda > Insecta > Hymenoptera > Dryinidae > Gonatopus > Gonatopus flavifemur. The sequence continues at coordinate 23,006,170 of JAFFJZ010000007.1, forward strand.
TCTCTTCATTGTATTATATTTAAAAATGCGGTAAATACACCGATTCTTCATAGAATCGGTAATCAATCAGGTAAATTTATTAAAATGTTTCTTCCAGCGTGATTCTCAGAGTTTTTTAAATTTGAAAACTGATATGAGAGAAAGGTATCTATCTAAATACGCCAACTCGACTTCAATTGTCCCAACTGAATTCGAACTGGCGTACATATAGTCTAGTTTTCAAAAATATGAATAAAACAATTTATTCAAGGAAAATAAATTCAAGGAATTATGGCTGTAGGTTCCTATTGGATTCCATGTGGAAGTCAATGTTTTATTGGTTTTCATTGATACAATCGGTAAAACCTCATGAATACCGATGGGAAATAATTTCCTATTACAAAACAATGTCGTTTTGTTACAGGATGTACGGGAATTTTTTGGGATATATTGGAATTTTTCAACAGAGTAGGTAAACATTGACATTGTTTTTGAAATTGTATTGACAAATTCATACCGGTTGACAAATGGCTGCCATCCCCACTCCTGGCTGAATTCGGCCTCACCGGCACCCAACTCTGATCAAACGGAACCATTGATTCTTGCCAAATCTCATTGAATCTTGTACAATGTTCTGGCCAAATGTTATTCAAGCATTTTGCAATTACATTTGATCAGATCAATGTATTTGTTCAATGTGATTCTGATTGAATCTTGCCAAAACTGGTTGGATCTTGTACAATGTTCTGACCAAATCCCATTTCATTTCATTTCATCAGATTTTATGGATTTTGTAACCAGAGAACAAACACAACGTCTAAAATTTTGCGAAAAACGTTGCATAAGAGGTCTTTTAGATATCTAATAGATATCTTTCGGAGCATTGTCTACACGGCAAAAAAAGTATGGTTATCGTAACGATCTGAAGTATAGTTAGAAGAGAAAGTGTAAATGGCAATATTGTATCGTTATGGTACCGATATAGATGGTTTAGGCTAACCATCTATTATCGTTCCTCGAAGGATCTATTTCGCCATGGCAACGATACTGATATCCCTATACTTTAGACAGTCATGACAACGATCCCGTATCGTTATGAGGAGGATACTTTTTTTCCGTGTACACAGAGAAAAATGATGTAGTAACATAGTATTATGTTGTCAAACGTTGTCACACTTGCCTGGCGGTCTCAGAGGCTTCCTTACCGAATTTAGTAAAAATTATCGCAGTTGTAATATTCTATTCCACATTTGAGGAGTACTTCTCAAGAGAAAAATGAGACCTAATAGTATTAATTCACTAGAAATGTTGTCATTTTTATTGTATTATTTTTCTCTGTTTGAACGATATCTATTAGATATCTAGAATACGTCTTATGCAACATTTTTCGCGAAGTTTTAGACGTTCTGTGTGTTGGGTATTTCCTTGGTTAGCAATCTAGCAGTCTATTCTCCTTCTTGGTGAAGAATACCTCTTGAATTCTATTAGGAGAAGAACGAGTAATAGGAAATAAGGTGCGTTTTCGTTATTTCCCTCTTATTTCCTATCAACATTCTCAGAGTTCAAAATAATTCAAATATGTGGAAGATCATTGAATCCCATTATTTTCTTCATCACTGAATTTTAAGGAAAAAAATGCTATCGGTCATCGGTAACGGCACTTACGGTACAGTTTATAAAGCTCAGGATCTCACCAATGGCCAAGTCGTGGCTTTGAAAAAAGTTAGAGTCCCTTTGGCCGAAGATGGCTTATCAACGTCTACCTTGAGAGGAATCGGCACGTTGAAACAACTCAAGAGATTCGAACACGTGCATATCGTAAGTACTACTACTACTTCTTTCGAAAATTGAACTCCAACTATTTGCTCGATGCAAGGAGCAATTAGCCGAGTACAACATGTTTTAGGTGAGATTATTAGACGTTTGCCAAGGAAATTATCTTCAATTACCTTCGGAAGACGGAAGATCGGGAAGACTCGATCGAGGTCTCACTCTTTGGTTGGTCTTTGAACACGTGGAGCAGGATCTTGCATCTTACATATCATCTTGTCCTCCGCCTGGTATACCTCTTCAACTAGTAAAACAGATGTCAAGGGAAATACTTTTGGGTGTTGATTTCTTACATAGTCATAGAATAATACACAGGGATTTGAAACCTCAAAATCTGCTGGTCACGAGAGAGGGAAGAATTAAAATTGCCGATTTTGGTTTGGCAAAAACTTACGACTTTGAGATGAGGTTGACATCGGTGGTAAGTTTATTGATAGATAATAATATGGCCAATACGATCATAACCCTGGGGAAAAAGACCCCCTTGAATCCTATTAGAAAAAAAAACAAATAATAGAAAATAAGACGTATTTTTTTCAGTTTCATCTTATTTTCTATTAACATTTTTGGAGTCTAAAATAATTGAAATTCAGTAGGAAAATATGTGGAAGATCATTAAAACCCATTATTGTCTTCATCACTCAATTTTAAGGATAAAAATTATTATTGAAGGGATACGAGTGGCCCCTGAAGATGCAACCCCACACGGAGAAACATGGAAGTCGAAAATATAGTAATCTTTAATAAAAATTTGAGGAGATTTCTTGAAATCTGAGAATTTTCCTTGAATGCATAATAAAGACAAAACGGGCCACTTTTTGTGGAATTGTATCCGAAAAACAATGAAAAAAGATCAATACCTAATAAAGAATAGAGAAACATATGAAGTTTCCAAAAGTTGCGCGTGAAATTTTACAAAAATAATAACAAAATTTCAATATCCTACTAATCACTTTGTGAAATTTCGTATGCGACTTTTGGAAAGTTCATATGTTTCTCTATTCTTAATTGAGTATTGATAATTTTTCATTGTCTTTCGAATACAATTCCACAAAAAAGTAGGCCGTCTTGTATTTATTATGCATTAAGGAAAAATTCTCAGATTTGAAGAAATATTCTCAAATTTTTGTTGAAGATTACTATATTCTCGACCTGCATTTCTCTCCGTGCACCCAAACCTTGGTTGACAAATTATTCGAAAATAGAGCAATAAAAGGAAAATATCGCTTTGTACAGACTACTATATCTTTATTAATTGAAAGAGGTCTGTCCCGGACAGCACAACGTGCCTTTGAAACGTTTATAGAAAGTTTAAGAAATGTGAGGGAGGATTTCTGAACGTTCAGACAACGCCCCAGAGACACGTTTTGCTGTTAGGGGTACAGAGCCGTATTTTGATTTTATTGCTTCGTTTACGCATAATTTGTCAGAATAGTTTTGGTTGTGTTCTTTTTAAATTTCTAACCTATGGATTAAGGTTGCATCTTCAAGAATCGCTGGTTAATAGATGCAAAGGGGAATGCACTTAAATCTCATTACATTGACACTCAAATAACTTCTTCATTAATATGTTCTGAAAAGAGTTGTACTTTCAATCAATTCAGTGGCTACTTGAAACCGATTTTCAAATAGCTCATGTCACCCCTTGGAATAAAGGTTCATTTTCGCACTTCAACACTACAATAAAAACCTATCATTTAAAATTAATGAATCATTAGCTATTTAAGGTGATACAAGCGACCCCTGAAGATGTAACCAGACCCATTGGTTAGGAAAGGACACAACAAAAACTATTCTGACAAATTACTCGAAAACAAAGAAATGAAATCAAAATATCGCTCGGTACAGACCTTCTTCAATCAATAAAGGTGGTCTATACAGAGCGATATTTTCCTTCCATTGCTTTATTTTTTAATAATTTGCCAGAAAAGATTTGGCTCGGGTTGCATCGTCAGGGACCGTTGGTATCCCCTTGAGCCCGTTTATAATCCTGAGAACCATTATTTTCTAACGCGTGTATTGAAAATAAATGACATCGTGATCGATGGGAGAAGGTGTCGGTTCTCGAAGAGAACATGAAGCTTCAGCGAACGTTCAGATGAGATCTGTATAGATCAAGCCGAAGGTTCATGAGAGTTAACTTTTAGATTCACCAACGTTTGACGAAGGTTCTACGGACGTTGAAATGTCCATCTCGAAATACTTTCAGGACACATAAATGGAACGTTTGTTGAAAGTTTGATGAAGCTTTACAAAAATATCTATACTTATATTAATTTATGTTTATTAAATTATTGATTATTCATATGAATTGATGGAAGTTAATATAAGTATAGATCTTTTGATGAAGTTTCATCAAACCTTCGATGAATCTTCAACGAACGTTCTATCTATGTTTCCTGAAAGTTTTTGGAAACTGACATTTTAACGTTCGTAGGACCCTTGTCAAACGTTTGTGAACCTAACAGTTAGCTTTTATGAACCTTCGGCCCGATCTATACAGATCTAATCTGAACGTTTGTTGAAGTTTCATGTTCCCTTTGGGTTATTTTCATCCGTTTCTATGGTACTGTTACTCTTGAGGATAAGTTTAATCCTTAATAAAGTTAATCCGATGGAAACTGTAACACATGAGCTGAAAAGTCCTGGGCCTAACAAAGAAAACACGGTTTTTTTGTTCAAAATTAGCTTTATTCATCAACGTAATCTCTATCAAGAACAACGCAATCATTCCAGCGCCGCTCTAACATTTCAATACCACTTTTGTAGAACGATTTATCTTTTGCCTCAAAATAGCCCTCAGTTTCAGCGATAACTTCTTCATTCGAGCGAAATTTCTTACCGGCGAGCATTTTTTTCAGGTCTGCGAACAGCCAGTAGTCGCTGAGAGCCAAATCTGGCGAATACGGGGGATGTGGAAGCAATTCGAAGTCCAATTCATGCAGTTTTGCCATTGTTTTGATTGACTTGTGACATGGTGCGTTATCTTGATGAAATCAAATTTTTTTCTTTGTCATGGGCGGTCGTTTCTTTGCAATTTCGGCCTTCAAACCTTCTTCCGTACGGCAGCGCTGAAATAAGTCTGAAAATTTTCTAATTAAGTTTACGCCCCCTGGTCACTAATAACTGAAAAACAGGCGAATGCAGTAGAATTCGCGCCATCTATGTGTTAGGCCCGGGACTTTTCAGCCCATTTGTTAAAAACAAACAAGAACTGTTTGATTGAAAATGGAAGTAATGAATCCAGGAATTATCCCGAAGAGAACATGAAGCTTCAGCGAGCGTTCAGATCAGATGTGTATAGATCGGGCCGAAGGTTCATTAGAGCTAACTTTTAGATTCACAAACGTTTGACAAAGGTTCTACGGACGTTGAAATGTCCGCCTCGAAATACGTTCAGGAAACATAGATGGAACGTTCGCTGAAGGTTCATCGAAGGTTTGACGAAGCTTCACGAAAATATCTATACTTATATTAATTTTGATCAATTTATATGAAAAATAAATCAATTACAAACATAAATTATTATAAATTAATCTAAGTATAGATATTTTTGTGAAGCTTTCTCAAACCTTCGATGAACCTTCAATGAACATTCCATCTATGTTTCCTGAAAGTATTTTGACGCGGACATTTCAACGTTCGTAGTACCTTTGACAAACGTTTGTGAATCTAAAAGTTAGCTTTCATGAACCTTCGATCCGATCTATACAGATCTAATCTGAACGTTCGCTGAAGCTTCATGTTCTCTTCGGGATATAAGGGTTTGTGAATTACTGTATCTTACTCAATTTTAAATGATGGGTTCTCAGTTTCGACCTGCAAAATCGGACTTTTATTTTTTGATAATTTTCTTGTATCATTCCCGAAGAGAACATGAAGCTCTGACAAACGTTCAGAATAGATCAATATAGATCAGCCTGAAGCTCTGTTGGAGCCAACTTTTAGGTTCGTAAACGTTCAGCGAAGTTCAGATGAACATTGGAATATCCCCTTGAGAATGATTCCAAGAGAGGTTCGTAGAGCGTTCATTAAAGATTCTATAAAGATTCATTTGAGCTTCAATTGAGTATGTTTCAGAGGAAATTACAATTATGATTATAATTCCCTTCATTGTTCATTTTTTCGTGAAAAAAACTTATATCGAAAAAATGAAAATCTAGTGAATATTTGATAAATGTTTAATGAATGTTCAATAAACCTTCCTTGAAAGTATTCTCAAGCGGACATTTCAACGTTCATCAGACCTTCGTCGGACGTTTGAGAACGTTATGAAATAAAATTATGAATTCAAACTAGAGCTCCAACGGAGCTTTAGTCTGATCTATGTTGATTTATTCTGAACGTTTGTCAGAGCTTGATGTTCTCTTCGGGTTGGATACACATTGTATCGCCATAGAAATCGTCAATCATTGACATTATCCTTTCTTGGGATAAATTATTTATTACCAAATACTAAAAATTCATATTTCATAGAGAGAAGTTAAGTGATGAAATCACTAATGGGATTCACTGAGCTTCCACATGTTTTCCTATCAAATTTCAAACTTTTGATGTTGACAGAGGTAACAGGAAATAATGCGGTAAATGACAAAAGCACACCTTATTTCCTATTGCTTAATTTGTTTCTAATAGGATTTAAGAGGTCGTTTTCACCAGGGCTGTGTATGCTTCTCTTGAATTGTTTATATTCATCATGGAACGTTAGTTTTCACACCCCTTCCCGAGAAAAAAAGATTAGATCTACTGAGATCTAGGTAGATCTCTTCAGATCTAGAAATTTGGCAAAAAAAGATCTAAGGAGATCCACACAGACCTCCTTGCAAAATTGAAATCTTTGGGAGTGAGTGGATATCAGAAAACTCCAAAGATTGTTGCCCAAGGTGAGATGTTCAGATGTAAGTAGATATGAACAGATTTGTAGAGAGTTTTGCCAAAATTTAGATTTGATGAGATCTACTTAGATCTCATTGGATCTAATCTTTTTTTCTCGGGTTCCTGGTTCCAAACTTCGCGTTAAAAATACTCTGCTAATCCGTTCTATTTACTCTTCGCTTATCTTTCATTCAACGTTTTTCTTACGCTTTTCCAGTTCCCAGGTACCTACACTGGTATAAGAGCGTTGAATCACGTGGTTGTAAAACATTTCTAATCTTACATCGGGGGACTGAAAAATACCTTCCTACCTACGGGCACTCGCTGCTCTGGAGCGGGCCCTGTTTCTCACTCCCTCTTGTATAATATACACGAGATTCATGAATCGTTGAAAAATTAAGGAATTCCCTCGAAAATAGATGTTTTCGCTTCAATAACCACCCGTATGACACAACAATTCAAAATGAGTTTATAAATGCACCATCGTATGAACAAAAGTATTTTTTATTACAGGGTATATGTACAATATTGTAACTTCAACTGATATTGAAGTATGAGAATTCTAAAGAATTCATCGAAAAAGTTTTAGGAACTCGTTGAGTCTTTTTGTTGAATAAAACTTTAAAAATTTGTTATTGTATAAAAAATTAATAACATACTTTTTTTCAGAAAATATATTATTTGAAAAAAAAGGGAAATTCAATATTGTATCCCTATTTCATCTAATAACTCATATCGATTGATGTTCATGTCGAAATTGAAAGATATTTGATTATTTAGATTTGATATTTCTCACGGAGAAGATCTTTTCGAATAAAAATCGAAGATAGGGCTCCGTGAAACGATAGGAACGTCCCTGGCCTGCCAGAATACAGAAAGAGGCCCTCCCCGTTCGTCCCTTTCCATTCCATTCCATTCCAGAGAGACCCGGTCGTTGTCTAAGTCTTCGTCGTGGTTTGTAACTGGTCGTCGTCGTCGCCGTCGTTGTCTCGCTTTATACACGCGGGCAATCTCGTCTGGCCAAAGCGTGTGGCAAAGCATGGCAAAGGAAGCATTCCATTCATAGTTTCGGGACGCTCAACACCAACGGCCATCATCTGGGAAATTCTGTCATCCCCGGCTTGCGTAGAGAAACAACAGAATTCCTATTAGTACTTATAGTATTCTCACAGTGCCTTCGCGTAGATTTATTGTGTTTGGTGCGTTGTGAAAGACTAATAGTATAACAGTAATAGTAGTATTAGCAGTAGTAATAGTAGTAGTATAGTAGTAGCAACGACAGCAGAAGTACATGATGATAAGCAAAGTGTATAGTTTTTGATGAGTGTATGTTCAGCTGTATTTTTTGGGCGCAGCCTGTTGCCGCCTTCGTTATCGGTATAAAAAAAACGCAAGAAAAATCAAAACCACATAAAAAATAAAAAAGAAATACCAAGAAAACAAATAGTTGGGCATGGCACGGAGCGCCACGTGATGACGACGATTCATTTACTCAGCCAGGTCAGCTTAGACCTTAGGCCATATCCGACTCGACACTTCGATCAGGGAAAAACGTCATTATCAAACATTCCATTTGGATTGGTTTCAGAACACGTGGTTTACTCGTAATCCATCGAGCAACGTCTTATGGTAAATATTTTCAATTGCTACATTGTGTCATTACTTTTCATTTTTTTTCCCCTATCCGCACATACGTATACTTACATTCAGATTTTATTCAAATAAAAAATTCCAAAGGAAAAGTCGACTTTCGTACGATAATAAATTGTTTGATAAATTACCGAAAGGAAGACAAACGCTTAGAATACTAAACAGATTTTATAGTTACATTGAGCAATATTATATATCGTCGTAAATCGAGAAGCCTCGAACACGTACGGAGTATGTCCCCTCCTTTTTTGCCTTACTGCTCTCGTTGGGAGAAGCTTAAGGCTTCTTTAAAGTGGCGATGTGAAAAGAAGTTATGTACTTTATTTGGGAGATAATCATAATTCAACTTCAAATTGATAAGTACAATTCTACAGGAAATTTTTGTTGGAGGAAGGGAAAAAATCGAGAATTCCAAATACCTTATGATTTCGTATGTTATCATTTCATTTCTTATTCCCACGGTGATTTTATGTTGTTCCACAACGTTGAAATAAAACTTACCAACCAGAAATGGAATGTAGAATTCTATTGAAATGTATATACTGTGTTATCTTTCAATTACATTATTCTGAATGTTGAATAAATAACACATTCGAATAATTTGATTTTGGAAAGTTAAATACCGTGAATATCGATTCATAAAGTTATTATAGTTTCAACTTTATTCTCGAGGTTGAAATAACCGATACAACATTGTTGAGGTAGATGCCCTTTTTTTAGAGGTTACGGGAGGTCATTCTTTATGTCGAGAAAACGAAGAAATTTTCGGTGGAAAGATTTTATCGTGAACGTCTCGTAAAACTTCCATACATTTTTCCATCAATTTTTTCAGAATATGAATTTCGGAACTAATGATTACCTTGGTGGAAAAAAAGTCCATTGAAACCCATTCACTGATACAAAGTTTACAAAGATGAAGGACCATTCAATTCATTCGAAAACCGATTATGAATATGTTTGAATGGATTTTAATAGTTACTCACCGAGGCAAAGTTCGTATTAAATCTCATTCACCAATGGGAATCAATAGTCTCTGGGTAACCAGGATTATTTGGATGGAATTTAAAGTTGAACGTTGCACACAATTCTTGCTCTTGAGTGACAAACTTTTCTACCATTTTAATTTTTCTAAATCGTGATAAATTGTGTCAATTTTCATAATGGAAATCTTGACAATTGAATTATTCCCATTATTATAGATTCAGAAACATCATATACATCATCTCTTTTTCACCGGATGTTGCAACTCACTGGTTGCCACAAAGTAGCTGAAGTAAGTACTGTAATGTTTCTGGGCCCAAACTTTCTAACCCAGTTGTTCGTCTTCTTCTATCTCATAAATGAGAGAGAAATCAACTCACAACCGGTTTATGAAATACTACCGTGAATCTCAATGGTATGAATATCCACAATTTCATTCATGACTGTACCCCAATAGAAATTTCTCTAAACATTTCTTATTTTCTCAAGGGCTTGTTGAATTTGATCAGAACCTCGAGAAAACTGCCTAGACAGCGCAGTAAGTTTCCAACACATCCCGAAAACACAACTTTCAGTTCTGTAAGCACTTCAAAATTGTGGATATTTTATTTAGGAAAAACTTTTTATGAACTTCCTTCAAACGTTTCAGAAAACTTCATTGTTAGCTCAAAACGCTTTATTTTGTCTTGCATTTTTTCGGAAAAGCTTAGGTGTTTTGGACAAAAAGGGGTCAATTTTCTTGTGAAGATACGTTGATAAAATTCACGTCAACCCCCACACAGCACACAAGTTCGAAGAGAATTCTTGAAAATCGATAATACATTTTTCCAACCCCAATTGATTGCTTTATGAACTCTTTCTGATCTGGTATGCTATTTGGGCTACGTCTAACTTATGCAGGATATTCATTTGAAATTTGATAAAACATCAAACCGTCATATACGGAAAAAATAATTTAGCTGCAGCAGCTAAGTAGCTAGCACGGACACGGACAGCCATTAAATTTGCTCCTGCAGCTAAATTTTAGCTGTGACAGCAAAAAAATTTGCATTTGTAGTTAATTTATTTGCGATAACAGGAGGAGCTAATTTAATGGCTGTCCGTGTCCGTGCTAGCTACTTAGTTGCTGCAGCTAAATTATTTTTTCCGTGTATGATGAAGACACGCCTTCCGCTATTCCGTATTCAGAAAGTTTGACCCGAATGAAGATGAATTATTAATGAAATTAAACTTCAATTAATTAATGCAATATATTATGGCGTATTTTATTCGCTGCATTGGATGCGCACTGGAATATTCTCTTCTTTCTCAAATTTATAGACGAAAAAAAGGACAGAAATATCTCAGTGCGGGTAGGGGGTCTTTTGACTGAATGGACATGATTTGACAATCGCTAGTCATTCTCTAGTGGTCTCTGAAGGCGACTAGTAGAAATTGTCAAATCATGTCCATTCGGCCAAGAAACTCCTCCAGTTTCAAAAAATCCATAGAATTTGATGGATTGAAATTTAATGGGATTTGGTCAAAACATTCCCACATAGCATGGAAGTTTTGAGAACATTCTGAGAACGTTTCTAAAACGTTTAAAGTTCTCTAAAGGTTCTGACAACGTTTATAGAACTTTCAGTGCTATGTGGGTTGTGCAAGATTCAATCAGAATTACATTGGAAAAATGCACTCTTCTGATTAAATCTAATTGAAAATGGTTTAATAGGATTTGGTCAGGACATTGTGCAAGATTAAATGAGATTTGGCAAGAATCAATAGCTTCACTGGGAGAAAAATTTGGTTCTCATAACCATGTTTTTGACTTTGTCCATGTCATATAGTTGTCACAAGCAGATTTATGTGATTGTGTTTTGTTTTCCTGGTTATCATGATCAAATTTCAAGTCACTGTAACCATAAATCCTTCACCATGCGAGCATTGTTTCTGTGACCATGTTGCTTTTTTTCTCAGTGTTTGTTTAATCAGCGCCCCTACCCTCAATGTGCACTGAATACAACCAGTCCGACCCAATGGAAAAGGCTAATAGATCCTAGAGCAGCAGAATGGTAGATGTCGCAGTCCCTGAAGGGATGGGGGCCAAATCTATGAAATCATTGACAAGAGAAAGTATGATGCACCATTGGTAGTATGCGAGAAGCTCGACTGGTGTTAGCCCGAAAAATTTCAAATCCAAATATCAGTTAACCTGGCCCCATATTCAATTTTCTGAGGTGGATAAAATATCAGGTTCCAATAGATGTTTTGCCAGTGATATTCATAGGTGTCAGTGTTCTTCAATTCTAATGTACATGTATAATCACATTTTTTATTGAAACAGGACCGGTTAGAGATAAGAATCCGTGTGAAAGAGTTGATGTTTTATATTGAATCTTCTATGATCTAAACAATCTGCAATACCATATAAATCAATATCATTGAAAATTCAAGATTTAGAACTTCCTGCACCTAAATCTGATGTGCAAATCACCTCAAAAATGTGTTGTTCACTTTTAATTTTCAAAAGATATGTTGGACCCTGGTTAGAAGAATCTATTGAATCTGACAAATGAAATTCAATGAAATTTGGTCAGAACATTGTCCAAGTTTAATCGTAATTTCGTGAGATTTGGCCAGATTCAACGAGATTCACATGAAAGTTCTGACCAGATCTCATTGAAAAATCACTGGTGAGATTTGGTCAGAACATTGTCCACGTTTAATTGTAATTTAATGAGAATTGGTCAGAATCAATGGGTTCTTCTAACCAGGGGAAGGAATAAGGCAGTTTTTATACTCTATCAAAGTCGTTGAAAGAGTAACATTATATTATGAAGACTGGTGATTATTGATAATATTGGTCATAGTATTCATAGATTATAAAGAGTTACAAATTAAAATTTTGAGTTTAAACAAAGTTTCAATGAAGATTCGATTATAAACGTCATGAAGAAGTTTGTCGTCAAATTTGTTATGAATGTTTTTTTTTCAAATTTGTGATGCGAATGTGATATTGAAATATCAAGTGATAAAACTGTGAAACATTCTATGTTTATTTTTTTAAGTTTTAATTTTTAACACGTTTCTTTATCAAGTGGTAAAACAAATAAAACTTGTTTCATAGAGTGAAAATCCATATCTCTTATGCAAGTTATAGTTATTCATATTTAAATTGAAAACAACATACTGATTGAAATCTTTACCATAATTGATGGAGTAAATAATAAATTTTACTATTTTGTGACGTTTCTTTCTGTCGTAATTTCATTATTACACTCTTCAGTCATATTTTAACTTGAAAAACAACACTGTAAAAAATATTTAATGTAGAGTACCCACTCAAAGTTGGGAAAAGTCACATTTTTCTGTGAAAGTACTGGGCATTTTGATATTACAGCGTGGGACTTTTACAATGAAAAATGTATTTCTCCTACGCTGAGCGCAGTACTTTCATAGAGAAATGTAACTTTTCCCAACTTTGAGTGGGTAATCTACATTAAATATTTTTTACGGTGAAGCGTCAGAAGAAGCGAATCGAATGTTGCATCAACTTCTTTCATAAATTAAGCTGACATTTCATGGGGCGTCGAGGGACAGCGTCAACATTGGAAAAAAAGGGAGGTCCGATCGGTTCTCTTTTTTCTTCCAATGTTGACGCTGCCGCTCGATGCCCCATGAAATGTCAGCTTTATGCGTTCATCGAAAATTTTCATCGTGTAATAACAAAATAGGATTAGACGCTAAAAATGAGTTGTAGTTATTTACTGATTCCTGGCGATTATGAGAGAATTTAGAAAATAATAACCTCCAAATGTCAACAATTTTTCATACTTTCGTTTCCCAATATCTACAAGTGACGAGGGAACCCAAATTCAAATTCAGAGTTCAATCTCAGATATGCTCTCAAGTATTATTTAATTTGAATTTGTATTAATCAAGTATGTCATGGAAAAGTCGGCGCAAAATTCCAAGCCCAAAAGGTTTTTCAAATGATTATTTATTTCATCAGAATCAACATGGAGAGACATCTTCAGACTTAACACCGAGTTCAAACTTGGTTTCAAAGAGTTTCCTATTCTATACAATTGTGTATTCATAACAAGTAAGGTTAACCACTATTCGGGCTTCAAGTCATTCGGGTTATATAATCTGGTCGGGCTAACGTCGGTCGGGTTCAGGGGGCATAAAGTCAAATGAATAATCTTGAGACAATGTTGCCAGGTTAGGGGAATTTCTAAGGGAATCTGCCAATGAATTGACTCCATTGAATGGAATGACCAATGAAGAGACCCTAGATCTCCCTAACCTGGCAACAGTGTCTTGAGAACGATATTCAGCGCCACCTGAACTTTTTGGGAAGGTGGTGAATGCCGTTAAGGGCATTCATCAGAGGCAAAGTTACTAGATCTCTCCCCCCAGTTTTCTCAACGATTAATGAATATAATCGATTTTAATGAGCAGGTGCATCTTCTTAGCATATCAAAGAAAGTGCAGCTACTCTTTATTTTTCATTTTATTTGTTCATTTCTGAGAAAACTGGGGGGGGGGGAGAAATTTGGAATCTAGTAATTTTTGCAGGGAGTAATGAATCCCCTTAATGTCAGTTTTTCTGTTATTCTTTCAATTATTATTCATTTAGTTCATATCCAGCTTTTATGTATTGATTAATTTTATTTTTCAATCGTATTTATAAGTGACTTATGGAATATAGACGTCTCTGAAGTAAGTCACCTATGAATACGATTGAAAAATAAAGTCAATCAATGCATAAAAGCTGGATATGAACTAAATGAATAATAATTGAAAGAATAACAGAAAGAATCACATTATTATAGGTTATGTCAGCAATTTCGCACACATCACATACATGTATTTTCATTGACGTATGTGTGAGTGTAAGCAATTCAATGTGTTATATACATGAAAGGCGCTTAACTCAGGTGGCACTGAATATTGTTCTCAAGATTATTCATTTGAGTTTATGCCCCCTGGTCGGATTTAAGTGCCATTCGGGCTTATTACCAGTCGGGCTTCTCGCATACTACCGCACCATTCTTTCCACCTAACGGTTTCGTTGATTTGGTTTTTCATTAACCTTTAGCGGACGGGACTGTGGTGCTAAAAGGGACCAACCTGAAAATCAACCTTTTTCATGTTTTTCAAGGGTCATTTGATGTTATGAATACGGAAAGGATGATAAACAAATTTTTGAGGAATTGTCCTCTGCAGGTTAATTTGGCCCCCATCCTACCGAAGCATCATTCGCTCGAAGGTCCGATATCCCGAATCGCAGAGTCCCCAACAGCGGGCATATATTCAAATGGACATCTTCTAGACTGCTATCAGCGCCCCCAAAAGTAAGGCTGGGCTCCCATGCAACCGGATTGTCCGGAACGGAGCCATCTTCATTGGTAGAATACTAGTCTTATTTGAATATAACTATAACAACACTAGGGATCCACCAATTGTGAGCGTTCCGTTCCGGACAATCCGGCTGCATGGGATGCCAGCCTGAGGGTACTTGAATTACCTCATTCGGAATCACGGTCGCAGGGTTGGGAATTTGACATGTCCAGTGAGGTTTCTGACGTATAATACATATATTATTACGTATAATACATATACAACAACGTTTAATACATATACGTATAAAAGGTAATTGTTGGTAATTTCTAGTGGATTTTTTGATGGACCGATCACATTTGGTTCCTAAGGGGGCCATTATGATGTATTAAACTTGTATAAAACCTCATCAGTAATATACACTGTATTATACATGTATAATACTTGTATAAAAGTAGGAATATTATACTATGTATAATACATTCCCAACCCTGCACGGTCGTATACACAGGTCTGGAAACTTCAGTGGTGGAGGTGACCCGTTCATGAACCAAATTTTCAATTATATTTTCAGCCATAAGGTGTCGCCTATAGTTCAGGGGTAATGTGTAGGGGTGTGCGAACCGTTCGAATCTCGAACCGAACCGAACTCCTACTGTTCGGTTCGGTTCGAACTTCGAACTTGATTAGCAGAAAAAGTTCGGTTCGGTTCGAATTTCGAACTTGGATAGTACAAAAAGTTCGGTTCAGTTCGAATTTCGAACTTGGATAACAGAAACAGTTCGGTTCGGTTCAAATTTCGAACTGCATTCATTGAAAAAGTTCAGCTCGAGATTCGATTTGTCACGGTTTGCTTCGAACTTTAGACTTAAAACCCGAAAAAATTCGACTACGCTGGAAAAAAAAGACGATGTTGAATCGACCTATCATCAAGTAGATCTGATATCGATGCCAAGTTCAAGTGATGGAGAACACACATACAGGCGTTCCCATGTTGTTTTTGCTTGTAAACACGCAGAAACAACTTGTTTCCAAGTCGAATTGATATGATATTGGGTACTTGATAGACGCAAGTTGACAATACTGCGAATTAGATGAAATTAAATATATTCATAATGAATTCTATTCGCAGCCTCATTATTTTGCCTCCTCAGATGCGCGGGATATATATAGTGAACCCATAAGTTCTGCGTGATTAGACTATAAAGATATTATACTAGGAGGACGAGTCAGTAAACATGGGGTTTACACAAATAAAAAGAGACAGCTGCAAACAAAAGAAAGAGAGAAAAATGCAGTGAGGTGAGTGTCCTTGTCTTTTATGCAGAGAGGTTTATAATCAACGCTACCACAAACCTCAAAATAGTGTTGATTCATCACCATTTTTTTTTTAATAGTAGAGTAATCATTCTTGGTAACAGAGTGGTTTCTAATGTGAGTTAATCATGTTCCAAATATTGCATGAGGATATAAATAATTATATTAGGAGGAAATTTTACTTTGTGATTATTGAAATTTATGATAAAAGTGTTCTGCACCCAATTTCAAATTCATCTAGATACGTGGGATATGTTAAACTTACATAAAAAAACCACTCTGTTGCCAAGAGGGACAACCCTGTTATTCCAGAAATATGGTAATAAATCAACACTAGATTACATTATGGACACTTTTATGTGATTTATTGAAGAATTGAAGTGTTCTTCGTTACTTGCCTCAAATTTGCGACCATTTTATCAATATTTAAATACTAGTCGCTGCAGTTGAACATTCGGAAACAGAGAAAAATTTATCTGCACTCAATTTTAAACTGACCCATAGAATATTCTCCGAACGTTTCTAAATTACCCAAACGTTTAATAAACATTCTCAAAATGTTTTACGTACTTTTGGTGCTACTAGGGTAGACTGTTTTATTACTGCAACATGCTGCATATGAAACGTCACTTTAAAAAATGAATTCATGATGGATTCTGTTTTCATAAATGTATTTCTAATTTAGTTTTGGCTTTGCGATTAGACGTTTTGGAAGTTGGAAGTAGGTTCGAAATTATAAAGTTCCGTTCAACTTGAAAAATATATTTGCAGTTCGGTTCGGTTCGACTGGGAAAATTTGGAGTTCGGTTCGAGTTCGGTTCGGGTTCGGTTCGACTTGAAAAATACATTTGGAGTTCGGTTCGAGTTCGGTTCGATTCGGTTCGAATTGAAAAATATATTTGAAGTTCGGTTCGAGTTCGGTTCGATTTGGAAAATATATTTGAAGTTCGGTTCGACTGAAAAATTCAAGGTTCGCACACCCCTAGTAATGTGTGATCATAACCTATAAAATTCAACGACTTGTACGAAACCGTACTTATTGCTGAGAAGTAATAAAGTCAATTACTACCACGACTTGTGGCAGGGTGTTGTATATTACCTATTCAAATGATATGAAGGATCCAGTCTGATTAAAATTAAAGTGAAAATGAATTTCAGTCAAATGTGTTTTGATATTTATAAGGGGTCATCCATAAACTACGTGGCCAATATAGGGGGAGGGAGGGGTAAGATGAAATGCTACGTTAGGCTACATGGGGGGGGGGGTCGGTTCCAAGCTACGTGTTTTTTTATTTATGTTGTACTTGGAAGAAAATTCTATGTAAATATCCAGAAAAATGATTCAATTGAATATAACCCGAATATATATTTGATTGGATCAAATAAGATTCTTCTTCATTCAAGTAAATCTCATTTAAAATGAGAGAAATTTTATTACAATAAAATAAATCTTTCATTTCAATTAATTTCAATTTCATTAAGGTCATATTTGAATAAAAATTCATTTGATTGAAATTAATTCAGCTGAACGTGAAAAACTACGTTCCCACGTGGGGAGGGGGGGGGGTCAAAGAAAAACCACATTAGAGCTACATGGGGGGGGGGGGGTCAAAAAGTTGCAAAAACAGGGCCACGTAGTTTATGGACGGCTCCTAAAGCAGGTACTTCGTTTTACATGTTGGTACAATGCGAGATTTCGGCATTTTTATTGATATACTTAATAATATCCCCTTTGACTTTCGCTGTGCTAACCACAAGGCACAATTAATCGAGAATACATCGGAATTTACAGCAAACGAATATTTTTCAAAGGTTAAGATGATATATTACACGGAAAAAATAAAATGGAGAAATTTACCGTATAGGATTAATGGTAATTTTTACAAAATATATTGTCGAATTTTTCGCATTTTAAGTCAAAAATAGATTTTTCTCTCATGATGTGAATTGTTTGACAAGATATTTTGTAAAAACTTCCATTTAAAGGCTTGAAGCGACGCGTTGTCATCCTATACAGGAGCTTTCCGAAGTGTTGGACCCGGGGCGTCTGGGGCGTATTTCTCCACAGCAAATTTCTCCATTTTCTTTTTTCCGTGTACCCCTGAACTGTAGGCGACATCTTATGGCTGAAAATATAATTGAAAATTTGGTCCATAAGTGGGTCCTACCCACTGATCTCTATTATACACTGGATAGAGGATATTAAAAATTTCTTGTGACGAATTGAAGACTTGAGCCACCATTTTGTTGTGGGCTGAATGGTCATTTTTTAGCGGTAAATTTGAACCGTATCAATGTATTTCCAACAAAATCTGCATTATATTTCCACGTGATTGAAAAATTTTTCATTATCCTTTCCCATGTCATCTAAATTTTAGTTCATAATACAAACAAGCATGAGATTCTGTTTATTGTTGAGTTTTTGTGAATTTCACAAAAAAATGTATATTTTCAATTATAGAAACGTTCCAAACCATTCAAACTGTAATCAATCATGATGTTTCCGAATTTCCCCATCATGTTACACAATATTGGGTATTAAGATTGCATTAATATTGATATACTGCACAAAATACTTCGATAGCATTCAAATTTACCACCAAAATTAACCATTCAGCCCACAAACAAATGGCGGCCCCAGAGTCTTCTATCACGTTCAATTACTCACAGAAGTCTTGTATCGCGGAGTCCTGTATCCGCTATCCAGTGTATATTAGAGATCAGTGGTCCTACCAGGGGCCATAAACTCGATAGGAGAATTTTTAGAATCAACTTCAGCGCCGCCAAGGGGAAGGGTACTGGAACTAATTTCACATGGATACACTAACACAAAGGCTCAACAAATCATAAAAGTTTTTGAAACAGTATCAGTGCATTGATGTGAAATTAGTTCAAGTACCCTTCCCCTTGGGAGCGCTGAAATCAGTCTAAAAAATGTCCATTTGAGTTTATGCCCCTTGACCCCTACCCCTACCACTGAAGTTTCCAGACCTGTATATACGACCGTGTTCGGAATTTTAGAATTCGGGCCAACGGCGCTTCGGACTAACGGGCTCTCGGGGGTTGAAAAAAAGAGAAGGGTACCCTTCCACCTTGCTCAATATTCATAAGGGATTGATAAGAACTGTCCTGGAATGGGGGTCTTCTGCGCATGGATTGTTGAATAAAAAACAATCAATTATTGTCTGGTTAGAGATATGATGAGAACACCACTAATAAATGTTCTGTTAAAATTGCCTGTGGAACTACCTTTGCATATGAGAACACAAAACATATTAGAAAAATATATAGTCAAATTTATTTCTCAGTCTGATCATATGTTAAACAAAAAGCTTGAAATTCACTTTAATGTACTAACGCAATCTACACAGGGAAATTTTCAAACAGACTGCTAATATCCGTACATTGATCATCAATGTGCAGCAAAAAATAAATTTTCTAACCTCAATGTCAAGTGCGACTGCATCGATAACTGATGACTGAATAGTGGCCAACGTTGTATGCACATTGGTAATCAATGCGCTTACACTAAAAGTCAAAGTCAGAAATACACGGACATTGACGACCTGTTTTAGAATTTCTCCGTGTAGCAGCTCAACTATAAAAAAAAAAAAGATTGTCCAAGTCACACATGAAACAATATAAAAATCAAATTCTCTTGGAGAATTTATTCAATGAAATCGTATCTGTTGTGTTGTTTTGACAGTAAGAGGTGTTTCCGACAATAGGTACAGAATGTGCACTGTGCGCGAAGCGGTGCTTGATTCACTTTATCCTCTTATGGGATTGATTCAAAATGAAAATCTTAGTTGATTTTTTCCGTCCACCGTGCACACTATGCGGGTACTGTCGGAAATACTCAAGATGTCACGTACTGAACCCGTGCATGACGGATAAACCCATCGAGAATGAATAAACGCTTCAGCATTCAGAGATACCGACATCCTCATCCCAATGGGATTCATTAGGTGTCCCACCGATTCATTAGCACGTTCCAATGAACAAGTGGCTGATTTTTTGGATGTGATTGAATATTAAATCATGAGAAAGTCTATAGGAAAGCATAGAGCCCCCAAATTGAATAGAATAGGTTTTTCCTCGATTCGGATTTTCCTTTGCGAACGAAATTCCACGATCGTCGGTTTGATGATTCATTCGATGATTCATTCGATGAGATAGTATCTACATTCTGAAGGTAACATATCACGTACTCAATCCAGGCGATCACGAATATCTCAACCTTTCCAGTACTAAGCTATGAAGCAGACGACGAAGGATGTTTTCCTCTTCCTCTCTGCATCGAAAATGATGTAAAGAATCTGAAATCGGTAAAAACAAATTTTGAAACATTTTTTCTTTTTCCACTGTGACTGACTGATTGGGTCAATTGTGTGATTCCTAGGGTTCAGAAGTAACGCATAAAATGTAACAAAGTTACTCGTTACGTTATTCGTTACTTGGTAACGCGTTAAATTTTTTAGCAAGTAACGATAACGATAAGGTCGTTATTAATTTTTGGTAACTAATAACGGTTTTCGTTATCTTCTTCGTTACTTTGAGGTATGGTTCTTTCTCAATTTATATGATTTAGATCATACCTATGATACGTTGATAGGTGATTGCTGGTAATTTGTAATGGTCAGGTAAGAAGTGCCCGGAAGGCTATTTACCCAAAAGCAGTAAAGTCTGTGACCATTTGAGGAGGGCTAGAAACTTCTAGTAATTTTCCTCGGATTCACAAATGATCGTTTTTTGGGTATATTCTTCCAATTCTCTAACCGAGTTTTACGACTCTAGGCGCGTTCTGATATGTATAGAATTTACCGAAATTCTCTTCCGAAAACTATCATTTCGCTCTCAACTGTTGTTGTCAATCACTAAATGTTATAACACGGTTTAAAAGTCGCGACCTTCTTCGCGCAGAACTGTTGAATAAATATTGATGTTTTTTATACAACATTGGGGTGAATTTCCAAACAAATTTTCAAACCACCCTAGCAGAAATGCTCTAGGCATTCACGAGTTTCGTAACGCTCGCGCTAGCGAAATACTAGACACTTACGAGGGCCTTATTACCCTAACAGCACAATGTGTCTCTGGGACGTTTTCTGAACGTTCAGAAAACCTCTCCTACGTTCTATAAACCTTCCATAAACATTCCAGTGGCACGTTGTGCTGTCTGGGTATATACTTGTAAAGCGCTCGTAATACTCGCAAGTATTTGGTGAGGGACTCGCAAGTATCTAGTATTTCGCTGTCGCGAGTGTTACAAGACTCCCCAGCCAGCACAAATGATCAATTTGAATTTATAAAGACTTCCCAAAGACCTCTTGAACAGTCCCCGTTATACGACTGACAATGAATTCCATATGAATTTAATGGATTCCAAATCATATTGAATGCCTGAAGAATTCATCATGGAGTTCCGGTAGGACTTCTTTCTGAAAATTAAGTTGATCATTGAGAATTCATTTTGAATTCAAAATAGTCATAATGAATGGATATTGATTAGCATAACGGGAGCTCTTTGTGGGAACTCTTGAGCTGTATGGGTCGTGAATGCCTAGGCGTTCCTACTAGGGTGATGAAAGTAACGTGAAAGTAACGGTAACGGTAACTTCGTTAAGTTCTTGATAATGCAACGTTAACTGTAACGAGTTACTTTTTTAGGGTAACGTTTCGAACCCTGGTGATTCCTGATTATAACTCATTTGGAATAGTGTAACTTCCATATTAGTGTCTTAATGTGATTTTGATTCCGAATCGTAATATGAATCATTGGGTACTATAGAATCCAGTCGGCCATGCCCGGATCGAGTCCGATTGAAAAATAGGGCCTATCCCGGGAGGAAACCCAATTGTCTACAGATGTGTCCAATCGACTCAATCCCTATGGACTTTAATTGGGTCAATTGTGCGATCCCTATTTACAACTCGTTCGGAATACTGTCCCTTGTATATCAATTTTTCATTGTGTTTACCATCCTGTATCGCCATATGAATCATTCCCTACTATAGAATACAATCGGCTATTCTCCTAACGAATCTGATTCCAAACGTAAAATATTTTTAATTGGAAAAATACTCAATGAATTCAATTCGCTTGCAATGTTCACGTTCCCCATTCGTTCCAATTGATTCATTCCGTACATACACCGATTGTTTCTCAAGTAAGTACAGTGATTAATTCGTCCGCATGCTCATTAAATCCAGTTGTATGCAATCGGGATATCGACTGCACAATGTTCTGAAACAATCTCATTTATCTCTCATTAACAACATTCTTCACTTATAATGGGATCTCTCCCATTGAATCTGATTATCCATTCCATCTCAACATCACTGAGCAAATGCCAATCTCTCCCCATTCATCCACCCATTGATTTTCTCATTGATTCTGAATCACGAAAATCCCCGATTTTCTATATCCAATCCATCATTTGATTCTGATTTGATCACGATCAGTGAAATGATCATTGAATCCTATCAAATTTCATATGAAAATCGAAACGGTCAAGAGTGTCCCTTGTTTCACCTGTATATCCCTCATTCAATACCATTCAAGGAAGCCTGTGTATTGGTGCCTATTCAAGCCAACCAATTCTGATTGAAGTTCAATCGCCAAAAATCGATGCTCCAAAGTACGTACGATTCATTTAATCAGATTTGGTCGGTTATTATTTCTTTGCATATTGAAAGAAAACATATTCTTATTATTTATACATCAATAATCGAAATGTGAAATTATTATGGGTGTCTGCGCATGTAAATAGGGTGAACTACCCAGCAGATGAATTAAAGAAGCAACTGTTGAAAATTTCTGCTACATTAAAATAATCCGTTTGTTCTCACAACAGAAGTAACTTCTTGTGAGAACAATCGAATTATTTTAATGTAGCAGGAATTGTCAATACTTCCTTCTTTTATGAATCGTTCACCTACTGGGTAGTTCACCATATCACTGGTAACGAGCGGACTGAAAAATTTGCAAAGAAATCTTTGAATCTTCCGGAACCTGAGAAAGTTAAATATTACGGCGGTATAAAGCTGGAATTTCGAAAAAAACTTCTTTTGAAAAATTCAAAATTTGGGCTTTGTACTGCAATAGGAAAAGTACTCAATATTGTTTACTGGAAATTTCAGACCTTTTCATGAATTCAGTTCAGAGAATTCTTGCCGAGAAAATGTTTACTCAGTCGATACGCACGGTATCTCCCGAAGGGAAACGTTCAATGGGATGCTACTTGATCGATTTCTGGGTCAACAAAGCTTAAACAACGTTTAATCAAAACCTGGCTGCTTGCTCTACGGCTCCTAGGTTCAGCTTTATTCCGTACACGTGCCTAATGAAAGTTTGAAAATTCTTTCGGAGAGTTTACAATTCTTCAATACGAGAAGTTTCCAAAAACTGTGGTAATAATTTTGCAAGTATGAATTGAAGAAGTATTTTTGATATGAGCCTACAACTGAGTTAGATATGAATTTAATCCACGCCGCCCCCGAATTGACACATATATATATATGGAGATATCATTATATCTGATCAGATCTGAATCAGATCTAGCCAGAATTAATAAGTTATTCAGATATGTCATTGTAAAATTCGATTTGAAAATCAAATTTGCTGATCAGGGTTGGTATCTGTGGTCCAGCCCGGGGTTGTGGAGCCCATTGGGTTTTTTCGGGTGGTCATAGGCTGAAAAACCCTCTCAAAAATCCATTTGAAACTGTTAAAAGCCCCGAAAGGGAAAATTTTTTGAATTATATACTAAACCATATATAATTCAATATAGTTTATAAACAATCTATATAAATGATATGTATAAGATTTTAAAATTTTTCCACTCGGTACGTTTAATTAAGTGATTATTTTATTTAGTAGTCGTTTATTTCTTCTTTTTAAATCTGAATCAGTGGAATTACACTGATTCTGTCATCATAAACATATCACTGGTTTGAATTGATTGAATTTCCGTACGTAACCGATAAATATCTATTATCCCATTGGTGACCGAAGATCCAAACACATGAAAATATCTTCAACTTTGCTACACTTTCATAAGTGCATTGGGGACAATTTTCACTTATCTTGGAATATACGCCATAAAGATGGTTTCAAATGAATTCAGTTCGATAAAATTTCAATCAATTTCAATCTATTTCTATTCTCCATCTGAACAAGGGAATATTCTAGTGATATTATATAAATATAATGTGCTACCAGGGATATTATAAGCAAAAAGTGATGTATCCGTATCTCTGATGCAACACAAATTTCACAGATTAAAAATATGATTCCATAACTGAAACAACAATCACAAATATTTTTACATGATATTGTGCTAATATTATACAACAATTATGAATTTTTTAATCACTTGAATCTAACTGGTATATTTTAACATATCCCAACATTACGAATTTATTTCTCTGAACATATCTTGCAAATGATTGGAACAAAATAATATGATGGTGGTCAATATTAATTACAACATTCCTATGATTCAAATCAGTTCCTCTCATTTCAGTTTCGTATTGGAAATTCTTGATTGGTTACACAAAATAAAACTTTTTGCTGAATTTTAAGATAAACGCAAGAAACTGTAAAATCCAATTTGAATCATGGCGACGTAACTCGAATTGCAGTAGGGTGCATTTATAGTTAGAGTAAATTGCACTACAAAATTTCACTAGTTCCAAACTTGATCACGCACTGTTAGAAATTTCTGAATTAATTTTAATGTCTTTGCTGGAAGGTTTTTTTTAGTACGTGCATGAATTCAGTTTCATACACATTTTACATTAAATTTCATGTAAACTATAGTACAGTCAACTGGAGTGAAGCCGATCACCGAGGGGTGAAGATGATCATACAATTTTGATGCTCCAATCGGCATTTATCCCTTAAAAAATGCTGTATCCAAAAAATCGCCTTCACCCCGGTGTGATCGGCTTCACTCCAGTTTACGGTATAATCTTTTTCATGTTTTTGTACATTAAATTTGATGTAGAATGTGTATGAATCTGAATTCATGTACGCGATTGAAAAGAAAATTCCAGATATTTCTGACAGAGTACATTATATGAAAAATCATATAATCATACGGTGAAAATTAAAAATCAGTAGATTACAGTAAAAAATAGTGAGGCAAATTGGTCCAATTTGATTAAATCTGATCAAACCCGCTTGAATTCAGTGAACCCAGTATTTTTTAGAGAAAGAACCGAGCTTTTTTCGACCCTGTCGCTAATTTGATTCAATCATTTCTCAGATTTTGGCAAGTAGATTTTATGATCTAGTCATCAATTCCCAAGTTTCTTTATTACTTTTGTTCCGCACGGATGCGGCTGGAAGAATTTATTAATATATTTTTTTTCTCCCAAGTAAACGCGGTTCAGATGTTTGTTGAATTTCGCTCATGAAAACTGAAAAATCATTCAAATAAAAGTACAACATTAAATTTCTGTTATTTACTTTTGTTAAAATTCATCAAATTTTGTTCAATATTTAAATCTTGTTGAGGACAATTCCACAAAAATACAAACCCTTTATCATTATGAAAAAAACACTGAAACATGTTCTGAGATTCTTTCAAGAATAATTTCATTTTCCAACTGCATTTTTTCCGACCAAAGTGGTAATCCATTATACCAAGATCATAGAAAAAAAATTATATATATCAAGTATTTAGATAGATCTTTAACGCTTATCTTATAAATTCAATCATGTATTTATTCTTATCTATATTTAATATTCCCAACATATATCCTCCTTTCCCATGTATAATTTAAAATTAATTAACCGATACTTCATCGGTGTACGTATTTATATGATAGATTTGAAGAAATTAATTCCCTCTTTTATTCTTTGATTCGTTGATATAAGGTTTTCTGTTTCTGTTTGGAATTTGAATGATATTTGCTTAACAAATTTGATTGTCTGGAAATTTCACTGATATAAAGATCAATGAGAGGATTGAAAATTGATAAAACTTCGTTCATCGAAGATTTAGAAAAGTAATTTTTCACAATTAATCTTCAACTCTTATCTGATTTCTGATAAAAATTTGACTTGCCAAATCTTTTGATGAATCAATTCTGTATCGATCGATCCACCCACGAAAGTAACAATAATTTTTCAAGTGACATTGAGTTTCTGGGCGAAAGGAGAAATCTCTCAATGAACACGGATAATAAAACTTTGGTTTATATCTGCATGCCATAATAAGACTCAGCTGATTGATAAACGAGTAATTCCTGTGAATCATAGAGAAGATAATGAGATGGGTCATCGGTGGTTTTCGTCATCATATTCCTGTTCATTTCTTGTGTATTCAGCAAAATTCATTTCCTTGGAATCGACATTCAAATACATAGACGCTCAACGAGCACATAATAATACCGCGTTTCATAATTCCTGTACATTGAAGAAATTATGGCGCAATCTCCCTTTATTGCATTCGAATTCTTCTACTTCTCTTATTTCTATACAGTGTGAAAATACTTTGTTAAATTTACTGAAATTTGTCGGGAAGCAATCAAATCGATCACAACCGTGCACGGAAAATCAATATTAATGGAAATAACTATTTAACTTGTAAGCACATATGGACCCATTTTTTTCGTTGGAATAACAATTTTCTTCATTGATTCAACTAATTGAAAAAATAAATTATTTAAAATTGGTTAAATCAATCCAAAAATTTGTTTTACTTGCAACATTTTCATATTTTTTACCATGTTTTGAAGAAAAAATGGAAGAAAAATGAAGAAATTTTACAAGATCAAGGAAAACTTTCCTAAAGACAGGTGATGAAATTTTGCAAAAAATTTGGCGAATTCATTGTATTTTTCGGGAGAATTATTGAAACATTATTATATTTTTATTACATTTTCGAGTTTTTCTGTAAGTCAATTGCTGCCTGAATTATCGAACAATTTTTCAATAAATTTACAGATTCTTCTACATCGTACGATCCAAAAATTTCGTGCTACAAGTCAAAAAGTTATTTAGTTGACATACGATCCTTTTTAAAAATTATTTCGAGCGGAAATTTAGTTGAATTTAGAAATTTTCATTTTTGCTTTTCTTTTTTTTCTGCAACCTTTCTGCTCTCCTCCAACCTTTCTCTTTCAGGTAATCCGATATGAAATACAACCACGTAGCAGCTGTCCTTCGTACATAGTACTGTAGAATCCTACCTAATAATAAGCTACCAGCGATCCAAAAACGCTCTACCTTGTCCTATAGCACGCAACACCACAAGGTAGCTGGAGACAACTTTCAAAGTAAAAGATGCTTAAATATTCATGCAACGCTCAACTACTACCGATTCTTCTAACCAAGTCCATAAAATACTTGAACCCCCATGATACCCATAGCCCTACTCCCTCTTCAAGGACCTGAGAACGTCTCTGAACCCGAACTTTTACTTACCGCTGCTCGCTGCATAACAGTTTCCTGGTTGGACAGAAGATTATTCGTCAGCACATTCGTTGTTATACGTCGGCTCGATTCACAGCGTTAAACCGGTGATCTGTGCGAAAAAACTCAACTTTTCCGTAACTTCTTGACAGTAGAATCCACTGAAATTTGAAGATCGTGAAAGAGGGAACGGTATAAAACATCAATTATTATGTGTTTTATAATAACATTCTCATGATATTTCAAAACTTAAAAATCTTATTAGCATTCTGAAATCGATACATGCTTTGAGGAAAAACAGTGTTAAATGGTACGGTAGCGGTAAGTGCGAATCGATAACCATCTAAAATTATGTAAATATTCTTTGGTTTAATTGCACACATTTCTTGGAGAAAAAATGATTTCATTCGCCATTTATGTTGAGTATCGATCAACACTTTGTTGATAATGAAGAAGGGTTGATCTTTTGCATGTGAGCAATCCATTTGACTTTGGATATCCGTTTGTCAATTACAAGTTACCTAAGAACAACCTCAATTACTACTGCGCAATATTCATTCAAAGACATTTCCCGAATCACCAGAGAAACGTTCTAAATTTATGTGATTATAGAATATCAGAATTTCGATTTACGTTACGTTTTTGTGCATTTAACGATATAAATCCGCAGGAATCAATCAAGACTGTTTTATAAGTGTAATATTGGGAAGTATATAAACAAATAGAGGAAAATTCATGAATATTCATTATAAATAATCGTATTTTCTCCGTACTCTCAACGGCGAACCACGATCTATTTCTCATGTTTTGATGATGTTATGATCTGCTCAGCTCATCAGATAATGGAAATCTCCACAATTCTCACATTTCTCAATCTACTATCAGCGTATTTAGTTTCTAAACTTCTTTTTTGTACATAACATTGATGAACAAAAAATTGACTTTTTTTGATTCAATCCAATCGTTTTTAAATGAGATGAAAAATGTGAAATCCTTTAAATCTGTTTTCAATTAATTTTTAAAATGAAATCTAATGACACCGTACAGAAACATGATTTAAGTGCAAATGCCGAGGCGAGAAATCTTTCTTGCGTCATACTTTTTATCTTTCCGCTTCGTGCATAACAGAAAAATCCTCAAAAAAACATCTGTCCCTTTCAGGAAAGCAATATCGAGATGATTTTACCTTCATTTTATCAGTTTGAAAATTGAATTCCTTGTTATTATAATAATTGAATATATACAACGTCAATGCTCTCGATTCTATTGGCTACAATGGAAATCAATTGATCAGAAAATTCCAATGGAACGATTGTAAATTGAGTTTGTTCTATCATAACGTACTGTTGAATGAATTTGTAGCAAGTCATCCTCGATCCATGATAACGAATCCCTAAATTAAAACGGACAAAATATGGACCCAACAGCCAACTTCTAGCAATAATAATCAAAATGAATGTACGTATCAATATTTTTCCCGCTCATCCCAATTGAATATAATTCATAAATTCTTCGCTTCAATTGGAAATGAATTATCTTGATATAAGGATAATAATGTAACATATTTTGATTTTTCTCAATTTTATTAATTCAAGAAAAACTGTACTCTTCACTTTTAAATAAAATTAGAGAAGCAGTTTCTTCATGGTGTAGTACAACACCTCTGTACCTTACAACCCGACCGCAGGTGTGTCGATGTGCAGATGTTCGAATACGGAACGTACAATACGCACAAGGTGCGCTTAAAAAATGGCGTACACATACGTGTAAAAATATTCACACAATTTCATTGATTATTTATTCCTGTATTCAGTTTATTTATTATTATCGGTAAATGAATCGATTTTAGAAATTATTTCACACACAAAAACTCCCTGTTACAACTAAAATAATTGCAGCTACAGTTTAGCTATTACAGCTATTACAGCCACAGTAAGAATCCATAGATTTTGTGTTTGATATTTAGATAGCAAAACAATGTCTATCGTATAGCTAATAATTTTTTTTTTCGTGTATAAAGTACTATCTAATTCGATTTTAATTTTATTTTACAGCTAGGAGTCAACATGTTGTGATGGCCGGAAGATCGCGACGTCCGAGCTTAGAGCTCGGACGAGATTTATCGTCCCCGACGCCTCCAAAGAAATCAAAACACCTGGAAACGAAGAGAGATTCGGAAGAGGTACAATTAGAGGAAGGAACGTTATTGGAAACAAACGAACGATTATCTTCCACGGGAAGTTCTTCATCCTCGGAAACGGAGACTTCGTTTGAATCGAAAAATACCAAAGAGTCATCAGACCAGACGAAATCTAAGCAATTTATCGAAACCGCCAAAGGGTTTTCAATCCTTGAACCGGACCATATCGAACCTACGAACACCATGAGGTTCACCACCACGGCAGGACCTTCGAATCAACAGCATTTCGAGAATATTTCTCAGGTGAAATCTTCCGAAGAGTTTGAGAAAGATCCCAGCGACGGTACCACCAAAGAACATGACCAAACTTCGTTGATGGGAGAACACGCGCTTTATCAAGAGCTATCGGTCATCGGTAACGGCGCTTACGGTACAGTTTATAAAGCTAAGGATCTCACCAATGGCCAAGTTGTGGCTTTGAAAAAAGTTAGAGTCCCTTTGACCGAAGATGGCCTACCAACGTCTACCTTGAGAGAAATCGCCACGTTGAAACAACTCGAGAGATTCGAACACGCGCATATCGTAAGTACTACTACTACTTATTTCGAAAATTGAACTCCAACTATTTGCTCGATGTAAGGGCCAATTAGCAGAGTACAATATGTTTTAGGTGAGATTATTAGACGTTTGCCAAGGAAATTATCTCCAATTACCTTCGGAAGACGGAAGATCGGGAAGACTCGATCGAGGTCTCACTCTTTGGTTGGTCTTTGAACACGTGGAGCAGGATCTTGCATCTTACATATCATCTTGTCCTCCGCCTGGTATACCTCCTCAACTAGTAAAACAGATGTCAAGGGAAATACTTTTGGGTGTTGATTTCTTACATAGTCATAGAATAATACACAGGGATTTGAAACCTCAAAATCTGCTGGTCACGAGAGAGGGAAGAATTAAAATTGCCGATTTTGGTTTGGCAAAAACTTACGACTTTGAGATGAGGTTGACATCGGTGGTAAGTTTATTGATAGATAATAATATGGCCAATACGATCATAACCCTGGGGAAAAAGACCCCCTTGAATCCTATTAGAAAAAAAAACAAATAATAGAAAATAAGGCGTATTACAGGAAATATGTGAAAGATCATCAACCCCATTAATAAATTTGTCATTGATATCTTTTCAAAAGCATTGTACTTTGAATCAATTCAGTGGCCACTTAAAATCGATTTTCAAGTATCTCGTGTTCCTCCACGAAATAAAGGTTTACTTTTGCAGTTTCAAACTGCGATAAGAACCCATCGTTCAGAATTAATGAATTGGCAGCTATACTCTAATGCATCGATTTCTGCCACCTTTGTGATGTTTTCTCAAGAGTTCTAAATTGCTACCTAAAAATTATTCATAATCTTTTAGACAACATTTAGAACTCTTGAAAAGACATCAAAAAGGTGGCAGAAATCGACGCATTAGAAATCATTTCGGCAGCTTTCAGATAACATTCTGAAGGTTTAAAATGAATGTTTACTGGGCTCTTTATAATCTTGGAATCAATTATTTTCTAACGCATGCATTGTAAAAAAAGTGACATCTTGTAATCGGTGGGAGAAGATGTCAGTTATTTTCATCCGTTTCTGTGGTACTGTAATACTCTTGAAAATAATTAGAACCCATAATGCTCATATCCTTAAGAGGATACTAGCGGCGTGGCAGCAGCCAAATCGTTTATGACAAACTCCGGCCAAACGCTTAATTTTAATTGATATGAAGCTAGTAGTATTCCCTTAATAAAGTTAGTCCTATGAAAACGGTAAAAACAAACAAGAACTTATTCTCCAGTTCACGGAATAACACTTTCGACGATTCATGAGTTAAAATGAAAATGATGAATCTGAGAATTATAAAAGGGCTTGAATGACTGTCACTTACTCAATTTTGAGGGGATAATAGCGGCGTAGCAGCTGCCAAAATGTTTCTTTCAAATTATTTGAAAGTGATGCAATAAAACCAACCAATTTTCATTTACCTATCTGGTATATGTGTCAATATAGGCCTCTAAATAAAAATTAAATTTTATTGTGACACTTTTATATAATTTGAAAGAAACATTTTGGCTGCTGCCACGCTGCTAGTATGCCCTTAAATGATGGATTCTTATCACAGTTCTGAACTGCTGAATTGGATCCTTGTTTTTTGATATCATTGAATACACATTTTATTCCCATAAAAATCGTTAATCATTAACATTAGCGTTCCTTGGAATGAATTATCCATTACCAAATGCTCAAAACTCATATTTCATAGAGGGAGGTTAAGCGACGAGATCACTAATAGAATTTAATGAGCTTCCACATATTTTCCCATTAAATTTCAAACTTCTGATTTTGACAAAAATAATAGGAAATAATGGGGTAACTGACAAAAGCACACATTATTTCCTATTACCTAATTCTTTTCTAATAGAATTGAGGGGGTCTTTTTCACTAGGGAATTCATTAACTATTTGTAAATAACACTGTTTCTCGACCAGGTGGTTACGCTGTGGTATAGAGCACCTGAAGTGCTTCTGGGCTGTTCTTATGCTACCCCCGTTGATGTTTGGGCCGTTGCTTGTGTATTGGCGGAACTTAACAGGCTGAAACCTTTATTCCCAGGTTCGAGCGAAGGTGATCAACTCGATAGAATTTTTCAGTAAGTATTTTTCATCCATTTTAAATCTTGATTCATAATGTAAAATGTATGATTCAAAGTTTACAACATTACCCACTAAACACGCAAAAACAAAGTGACTGATTTCATGTTGAATGTGCAGAGTGATTGGTACTCCATCTCAAACGGAATGGCCAGAAAATGTGTCTCTGAGTTGGACAGCGTTTCCTTATAGAAAACCAACACCCCTGAAGGTGATGATACAAGATCTCAACGATCGAGGATTAGATTTAATAAAGAATATGCTCACTTTTAATCCTCATAAACGTTTAACAGCTGCTCAAGCTCTCAAACATCAATACTTCCTAGAAGATAGTTCTTGATGTTCGATTTACAAAAATGTTGCCTCTACATGTGACAAGACTAAGAAAATCAAGTTCTCTTAACAAAAAATAATTTATTATTTTTTGAAATGTTAATTTTTCTAGAAAAGTACAATCATATTTCCAGGTGCAAAGCCAAAATATTATTTTTAATGATTTCTTGTAATTAAGTATAGTTTTTTGTTTTTTTTTATACAAACTTCATTTATACAATCTCTTTTTGTAGAAAAAAAAAAACTGTTATCCGTAATGTTACACTCGGAGCGGGTTAGAAAACAAATCGTGGTGTTTATTGTGAATAATATTGCAACAGTTTTTTCTCCTTATCATTAGTAAAAGTTTGATCCTAATTGTATTCCATCGTATTCCATCTGTCGCGATCAAAGTTTTATTATCATCGTTGTAATTTTGCTCAATATCCTTATATTTATTTGAATGAATGTTTGCATTCTAGTTACGTTTATTTGTATTATTAGTATCGTCATACCGATATTGTTTGTAGAATCAAGTCTTTATTTTTTATACGTTATGTATGTTAATCCTGTGTAAGGTATTTAAAATCGTATTTCTGAATTATCAAATTGAAAAGTGTAAGAAAATCACGTAATTAGAGTAAACCCTGAATACTGGAATGGGTAAGAACTGCTCATTCACATGTCTGTGTATATATTTGTAAAAGTTGGAAATAGTAGTATTTATTGATAAGTGTATTTGTAAGAAAATAGATTCAATAAGATTCTTCTTAAGACTGGGGCCCTATTGACCCATTAGAATAATTTGAATGATACATTCATCTTCTAAAAACGAACCAGAAAATACTGCCATATTTTGTACGTATTTTAATATCAATTGTAGAAACATAAATATTATGTTTTATCTATTACCGGTAATTCATGATGAAATATCACTTATGAAGAATCTAAAAATGATTATTCCACTCAAAAAACAAGTGGAATAATCGTTAAAATAATTTGTGCAATGTTTCGTCGAGAAATTCTGGTTTTATACATACCTATGTACATTAAGTTTGTATAAATTTCAATATTTATATATGCTCCACATTGAACAATGCATTAGAATTTAGTATGTAACAAATATAATGGACAAAGTTAAAGACTGCATCACAAAATAAATATTTTATAGTTTTATTTGATGTTTATTCATTAAATTCCCACATATTTGACTGTATTCTATGATAATTAGAACTTTTGCTAGAATTTTTAAATGCACCCTTCGCATCTATCCATTCGACTTTCTCCATGAATCAGAAGACATTAGAAAAATCATTTTGGAAAACAAATACAATACTCTTATAACTCTGAAGAAGATTCAAAAGAGCCTTGCAGACATTTACAAGTTCTTTTAGAATTTATACAGGTGAGTCGCAACCAAACATTTTTTTCAAAACTGCTCAATGAATAGTTTTTATAGAAAATTCAAAATTGGCGCCATTTCAAAAAGAACGTTTCGGCAAGTGTTTTCATACCGTCATAAGTGTCAGAGTTCATTTTTTAAATTAGTATCAACAGATAATCCTCGTGAGGGGTGTATAGAAGTAACTTCACTTGTTTTTATCGATGCAAAATATGAAATTTCTTTTCAATTTGACAACAAATTCGTTCAGATGTTTCGGCAATTTAAAAACCAATCTAACAAGTCATCACGTTCACTTGAGAAAAATGGCGTCCGAAGTGGAAAAAGCTAAACTTGCGTCTCCCACCGAAGATACGATTTTTGGGAAAATATTGCGTAAAGAAATTCCTTGCAAGTTTATCCACGAAGATGAATCGGTAAAGTATTTGAAGTGTATATTTTTCTTCTCGAAAAAATTGATTATTCTCTTATATTGAGATTCTAATTCTTGTGTATTCCGACCCGGCATTTGGAATTCTGCCGTATTTCTTATTGTCGTATATTTTAAATATATTTAAAAAACACAATTTGTTCATATATTGATTCCGGATATGACAATTTCAAATTAAAAACAAAAACCATTCTCCCACATTATTTCAATTTTGAGAAAAAAAATGAAAAGTACAATCATTTTTATTGTATGTGTAATTTTATCTGTTTGGAACAGTGTGTTGCATTCCACGATGTCAATCCTCAAGCACCCACACACTTTCTAGTAATCCCCAGGAAGCCCATTCCTCAACTTTCCAAGGCTCAAGACGAGGATGAATCTTTGTTGGGACATTTAATGCTCGTCGCCAAGAAATTAGCCAAAGAACAGGGTCTGGAAGATGGATTTCGTTTAGTTATTAACGATGGGAAAAATGGTGCTCAATCTGTTTATCATTTGCATATCCATGTTCTAGGTGGAAGACAAATGGAATGGCCTCCAGGTTAAAGTATGTCATTATTTTTGAATGAAAATCAATTATAAATGTTGAAAATTCATACTGTTTCTTTTTACCAATTTCAATAAAACATTTGAATATAAGACATAATGTTTCAAATAATTAAAAATATGAAAATATTTTTATTCCTCGATTTGTATATCACATGGAAAATTGTACAAAATTCATACAATTGATGATTCGTTAAAAATATTATTTTCCTTATTCAAAAAATGAAGTAAAATTGTCGTTAGGGAATGCTGTGTGGAATTTTATTTTTTATTGTTTCTCATAAACTTGATATTCATACTGAATACCCTTCTCTTCTTGTATTTCTTGTGGAACATCAGGATCCCTAAAAGTCCCAAAATACAGATTGTTAAGAAAGAAAAATTATAAACATGGGAATTGAATTTGATTACTTTCTGCATGAAATCATGTCAATACAAATACATGTTCTAAATTCAGTATTATACTCACTGTATTTGTTTATAATTGTTTGGTATAGCAGGAAAAAATGTATCACATTCAAAATGTTTCTTGATCCTCGTCAAGTATAAACGATGGAAATTTTCAGATTCCATAGCTGCCTGTATCGATAGAAAATATATTTCATCAATCAAAATATCAAATTTTTCAATTATATTTTCAAATATCTTTATAGTTCTTATATTATTACAACTATTATTTTTTGGTAGATGAGGAAGCAATGAAAAATTATACAACACCGCATGGATATTTCACTAGTAAGCATTGAAAAATTGACTCACTTTGTATACCGAACTTCCTCCTATAACCCATATATTTTCTACTTTTTCCTTTAGCGGTAGTTTAGAAATAATCTCAAGGGCATTTTGAATACTATGACAAACTATCGCTTCATCTCCATAATCTCTAAAAAAAACCAATATAAAAATTAAACAATCCAGGTATGTGCAATATTCAAAAATAGATATCTAATCTGAATTTATTATTATCATTATTATTGTTATGATATTTTCATCACGTGATAAAAAGCTTGACAAATTATTCGTGAAAGTAATTAATATTTACAAATCTTGAGTTGTTAAAACCATGTTGATTCGTCCACTCAATGGTCTATATTTATTAGGAATACATTCCCAAGTCCTTCTTCCCATAAGCACCACATTTTGTTTATTTATATCTTTGGTATTAGAAGTCATTCGTGTGAAGAATGCCATCTCATTTCTGATCATATGAAACAGATAAAAAAAATGTATGGATATTGATAAGCAAATAAATTTATTTCTTAGAACGTAGGTTTTTCAAAAATTAAATAACGATTGTTATTCATTACTTACTTCAATCTCCATGGCAATTCACCTTTAATTCCAATTCCCAGATCATCGCACGCAGCTGCGATTAGATTTAATTTCAAATTCATATTCACTGAACGAAGAATAACGTACACTTCTTTTTTCTTATTTATCCACACAAGTGTTGACGTATGAATTGAGACGTTCGTAAACAATGTATAAAAAGTTTCAGCGCTTCTTTTGGTTGAGTGGGTAGCTAGTAATAATAGTCGTTTATTGTTTTTGTTTTGTGTGTTATAATAAATATTGAATGACAAAATCAACTCCAGAACCTTATGGCGAATTCCAGTATATGAATTGGTGTGCAGTTGAGAAATAGGGACTGATAGACTCGAAAGACAGTGGGGGTTCTCTCAGAAATGTGCCAGGGATTCCATTCCAATCGCAAACGCAACATTGATGTACAACTCAGATACTTGCGAAACAGTTTCACTATACGACATGTCTTTCAACTATTATTTTCATTCAAAATTGAAGGTTTTCTAAACAATATTTAAATATTTGAACGAATTTTGGCAAGATGGCCGGCGTTCTTCACAAAGCGTACGATGAATTGTGAGAACCTTGGTTACGTAGGATAAATTCGTACACTAAAATATTTTTGAAATAGATTGATTTTGGAATTTCATTTTCATATAATGACATATTTAGTTAATTTTTAATAATATCAAAAGCGTTGTTTGAGAATTCAAAAGATTTTTATAAATTCAGATTGACCCTGTATTATATCCAGTCGATAAACGGCACTGATCTCCGAGATGAATGACATCGGTGGGAAAAAACAGTATACTGCTTTACCGATGATCAATTAAACCATTTGATTTGTTTTCACGCGAATATAAACATTGGATCATTATCAAATGAAAACAATTAAAACATTTTTCGTGTTTCAAACTCTACAGTGAAAATCCGCGGTATTCAAGATTATGCAACGATTTTAGTACTGATCAACAATAAATATAAAACCTAGTTTTACAAATACAAAGAATAATCATTGTTACTTTTTAGTGTATTGAAAAAATTCAAATGAATGTAAATTCGTGGAAATCTGATGACAGAGAACG
The DNA here is from genome assembly GCA_018340375.1 of Gonatopus flavifemur. Lineage (NCBI taxonomy): Eukaryota > Metazoa > Arthropoda > Insecta > Hymenoptera > Dryinidae > Gonatopus > Gonatopus flavifemur. The sequence goes on from JAFFJZ010000007.1 coordinate 23,043,468, forward strand.
CCAGGAAAATGAAATTTTTGTTATCGCTAGTATATTAAACAAAATCGAATTTTCTTACTCCACGCAAAATAATGTCCAATGTACTTTTCATATTTTTCCTACCATCGATGAAGCTCAATTACACCTCACTTGTAAAGAGTTCATTAAAAAAATATTTTCAATTAAATACTTACCACCTATAAAATTGCAAGTACATCTACCTTGCAAGTATCCCTCTTCTCAACCACCAGATTATCAATTAAAAATTTCATGGCTCCCTCCGTGGGAAATTTCTTTAATTTGCCAGAAATTAGACGAAATGTGGTTTAAAAATGAAGGGGAGGAAATATTATTTTCATGGGTGGACTTTTTGAAAAATAGTGCCTTAAAATATTTGAATATCAAAGACACTTTAGATGTATCATTTATGTACAAAATTTATAAATTCCCAAATGATTATATTAAATCAAATTTATATCGATTGAATGATATTAGAGCTGTTAATTATGCTCTATTTTTAAATCCTATCAAATTTTTCATTTCTTACGATAAAGCACAATCCAAAGTTGAATTTAAAAAAGGAGTTTACATGTGCAACATATGCTCTGAAAGTTACCACGGTGAGCAGTGTGTTCAAATTGAAAATTGTGAGCACGCTTGTTGTACGAATTGTATACATACGTATGTAGCCACCAAAATAATTGAGGGTCTAATCAATATAAGTTGCCCTGAATCGGATTGTAACAATGAAATACCGTCAATCCAAATTAAACAGTTATGTCCAGAACTATCTGCAAAGTATGAAAATCTTATGATACAAGCAACTTTGAGCAGTATGAAGGATATAATTCATTGTCCACGAGTTTTCTGTCAACATCCAGTTATCAAAGATCCTGATGATACTCTGGCAATTTGCTCCAATTGTAAATTCAGTTTTTGTGCTTACTGTTATAAGGTATCAAGAACTTGATGGTAAAAAGTAAAAAAGTGTTATTGTTGAATGATTAATATAAAAATATACTTGAAATATTTAGGTATATCATGGAGTGGCACCATGCGTCATGTCTACCGATGAAAATATGCAACTTATAGAAGAATATCAAAAAGCTAATTGGAAGGAAAAGAAGTTCCTACAAAAAAAATATGGAAGGAAACAAATTCAGACTGTTGTGGAGAAATATTTAACGAAAGAATATTTGCGAGTATGTAACAAATTGGAAAAAAATTTAACACTCCAGAGTTCGAATTGCACAATGGTATTCTTAAATCGTCTCAAAATTTGTAGGAAAATACCAAACCGTGTCCACAGTGTGATACTTTGATATCAAAAATCGATGGATGTAATAAAGTGACATGCTCTCATTGTGGGGCATCATTTTGCTGGCTCTGTGGATCTCATATTACCACAAAAAATGCATACGATCACTTTAGAATGACTAATGGTAATGGGACATGTTTCGGTCGTTTATTCGAAGGGGTAATCTTGGACATGGAAGATGGTTTAGATGAAGAAATCTTAAACAATTTAATCTGGCTAGAAAATATGGGAGAACCCTGATGCCTCAAAGAACCAAAATAACTTTTATAATTATATTTATATTTGTGCCCTTGAAAAAATATAAATTTGATAAAATCTTTTTTTTAATACTTTTTTAAAATCGTACATTGTTCATTTGGTAAATATTTTTGGTTTCCAATGCAATCATCATTGAGTATAAAATTAAAATTGTATATGTATGTACATAGAATATAAAAATTTGTTTATATACATGAGATATGTTTCACTGTATTGCTTGATTGGAGTATTCACGAGTATTAATTCAGATTTCAAATACCTGTCGATGTATGAACTTCTACTGTAGCTTCAGTCACAATTTGTTCCGCTACGATACAAACTGTAGATTGACGTCGACTTTGTCCACTTGTAGAGTTTTCTACAAGTTCACAAGAATAATTAAAATTCTTTTATTTTCCTTTAAAATATTAATTATCTTGAATATGAGATCAAAATTAATTTCCAGGGATGTAATTTTCTTACATATTCCAAGATTTCCTTTCAAATTAATGTTAAATAATGTGAATCTAGAATTGATGAATTTTTGGGAAAAGCTGTTTCACCAGTTTAGAAAATGAAATTTTACCTGCATAATCTTCTTTACAAGAATCGACTCTACGTGGATTTCGAAACTGTAACATGTTTAATTCCATCAGTGTTGGACCAAATATCCAATATCCAATGCATCCACCAATTACAAGAGAGATATTAATGTATACATTGAAAGTCATAACTGCCAGCATCAGGACATAACCAAGAGTCGTGTGAATAACCCAATGTAATACCGGAACTATGCGTTTGCACCAGTTTTTACTAATGCAACATACAAAGACAATTAGAATATGAATTTTTAATATTTAGTCTTCGACAAATGAATAATTTGACAATACCAGGGTGGAAAAGAAGGCATAAGAGACCTGGGGGATAGTTTGAATAACAAAGAAGAATCTTCAGAAGATCTACGAGTGCGATTCAAGAAAGAGGTGTTTGCATCTTGACGTAATTTGATTTGCAATATTTTCATACCCTCGTACAATATAGCTAACGCTGCCAAACCTAGACAGGTAGAAGAAAAGCACCATATTGTTGATACATTATAACCTGGGAATAAAAAAGTTCCCAAGTCACTTCCAATCCAATACCACATATGCATCTGAAAATAAATGAATATATGTTAAAAATATTAATAAGAGTTTCATAAGAGAATAACAAAATAATTACTCTTTTGATCTTGGGTAACGTTAATGAAGAATATGATAAAGCCAACTTGAGACTGATAAGAAACAGATTTGAGTACGTTCACCACTTGGTTTGTCATTCTAAAACTAATTTGATTTGATCTGAAATTAACATTTTTCCATTAATATTCATTTTTGATAATGGATTGATCGATTTGAGTATCAGTGGTGGAATGAATTACACTTATTTCATATCTACACATTTTATTCTTTTGAGTTTCATGATCAATACATTTTTTATATTTTGTTCGACTCGTACAATCTGTTAGTATGGCCAACAGCCAATTACTCAATTTCGAATAATTTAGGTTATAAAAATAAACCACAACAAACGGGGTTGGGTAATAATGGAGTACATACATATCAGATGGTAGAAAAAAATGAATTTACCTAAGGTTTACCTCGGGTGCAACAGCACACAGCCAATACAATGCACGCATTTCGAATTCCTTCTAGTTTCATTCAGTTCCAACTAGGAAAATTCTCAATTTATTGGTTCAGCGAGTCTTTAATTTCTCTAGAAAACAGGTTCTCGGGTGCTTTTCGACTCGAACATCGAGCCGATAGAGCGATGGAGCATGCCGAACGACCCCCCAAAGTACTATTTTAATTAATTCAAAGAAACAATTTCGACTCGTCATTCAATCCACGTTGACTTGGCAAAATTTTGCTTCCGACATTTGTTATCACTTTCGTTCCATTCTTATTTGTATCAACGATACAATTGCAAACGAAACAAGATTAGTCGTATATCCATTCAAATATTGCGCGCGTATCATCAAACGTGTGAATAATATATTTATATAGAAAGTTTTATTCAAGAATCAAGTGGAGTACAAGGGATTACATCAACACGTGTATCTAACGCACTTTTATTCGATAGTTAGAAACAATCGATTGGCTGTTGGAATTTTGAATTCTATCAATTGGCTAATATTCACGCGCACTTATCAACGAGAACAATTGTAGCCAGATTTTAAAGAAAAAATTCAAAAATTGTTCATTCGTGAGAACGATGGAAGTTGTGGCCAAGCATACTCTTCATAGTGGTATTTTTCATCCTCTTTTGAGAGAATGGCAGTCTCCAAACGTAGAAATTACAGTGAACAATCTCATGTACCCAATTTTCGTATTGTAAGTGTTTTTTTAATTTTTCGATTATTATGTTATTATGAATTAATTTAATGTTGTTTATCGTAAGAGCGTGTTTTGACATCCACAACATTTATGTAAGAAGTTGAAAATGGGAGCTAGATTTCTTCACTACCGGATTACATCATTACATATCATCATTGAATTTTCCCTTGAATTTTTAAAGATTTTTCAAATTGTATCGATAAATGTGATTGTTGTTAGAAATTACAAAGAATGCATGTTTTAATCTATATTTTTTGCAGAGATAATCCAGATGTCAAAGATCCGATACCTAGTATGCCTGGTGTGTATCGTTACGGTATTAATCAACTGGAAAAAATGTTGAAGCCCTTGGTGGCAAAAGGGTTACAATCTGTATTACTCTTTGGAGTATCACAATTGAATAAAGTAAAGTATACTTACATCATTGTGTTCTAAATTTATTGAAAAATTATAAGGTTTGAATTTCCTTCAGGATGCTATTGGCACCAATGCGGACAGTCCACAAAATCCTATCATAAAAGCGCTACCTCTTCTGAGAAAATGGTTTCCAAATTTGGTTATAGCGTGCGACGTGTGTTTATGCCCATACACCGAACATGGACACTGTGGAATTCTGTATGACGATGGAACCATCAATAATGGGGAAAGCATTAAGCGAATTGCTGAAATCGCAGTTGCTTATGCAAAAGCTGGTAAATAATAACACAACTGAATGTGTAATTAATTACATGTAATTTTCAAATTCATTTCAAATTATAGGAGCTCATATAGTTGCACCATCCGATATGATGGATGGTAGAGTGGGTGCAATAAAAAAAAAATTGGCTGCTGCTGGTTTGTCGAATAGAATTGCAGTTCTGTCTTATTCTGTGAAATTTGCTTCTGGATTTTATGGACCTTTTAGAGATGCGTCACAGTCTGCACCTAAATTTGGAAATAGACAATGTTATCAATTACCTCCCGGTAGTAATAGATTAGCGGCGAGAGCTGCGGTGTGTAGAGTTATTTATTATCATAGAAATTGAGTTATTAGAAATACTTTTTATGATTCAATATTTCCCTTCTCACAACAGGCTAGGGATGTCGAAGAAGGCGCGGATATGTTGATGGTTAAACCAGGATTACCTTATTTAGATGTAGTTCGGCACACGAAAGATGCGCATCCGGAATATCCTATGTTCATATATCAAGTATCAGGTGAATATGCCATGCTTTATCATGGGGCTCAAAACGGAGCTATTAACTTAGAAAATGTACTTAAAGAGGTTTTATTGTCTATGCGAAGAGCAGGAGCTGATTGTATCATAACGTACTTCACCCCTTTAATTTTAGACATGTTGCAACCAAAAAGTAAATATTGAATTCCAATGCTTTGAAAATTTTATCCCTTGTTTTCACATAAATTTAACTGGGAAAAGAAAATTGTCTTGTCCATGAAAACATATTTGCAAACATGTTTTCTATCTAGGTCTATTTTCACATCCATGACATGGTAGTAGATCAAGGGTGGTGTTGGGAAATGATTATTCTATTACTGGTTAATTTATATTATTATTAGATTATTCTCCATTTACCTGAGAGCACACAGAATCAAGAATAAAGCATGATGAATTTTTAGCCCAGTGAAATTCCATTGAGTTGCAATAATTTTACTTGGATTTAATCCTCTCATAAAATATAATAAAATATTAAGTTTCGTTAATATCCCATTCGCGTGATTTGTTAATGATATTTTCAGCCCTGTACTTCAGATTTTAAAATTATTTATTATGATGAAATTGATATATATTTCATTTTCATTTGACTTAATGGCTGTGTGTGTGATATTTTAAACATTGATAACAATTCGATGACTACAAATTTTATATGAAGAAATTGTATCGACAAAAGTTATGAACAAAGTTGTTATACAAATTCTAGAATTTTCTGATGTGAAGTTGAAAAACATGTGAAGCGACAAATTTTGTTTCTCCACGTGGAAATATAAATATTTTTTTCATGAGTATTGATAACATTCATTTTTCCTTGCAGTTTAACCAATATATATTATAATATATTAACATATCTATTTTAAGAAATATGAAATTTGTATGCAGAGGCAATTTAGAGAACACAATGTGAATCTGGGATGTTTGTAAAGGGCACATTGAGGTCAATTTTAATTCAACATTATATTTTTTGTCATTTGTATCAGAAAAAAATGTCATCAGATGATGCGAATGACCTTACTGTTCTGTTAGCTAATACGAGACAGACCGATACTATTTTACTGGTTAAGGGGAGTAGAGTATGGGAAAGTGGTGGAGAGGAAAAGTCAAATTTTGCGCAGTTTTTTCAAGAAGTACGTAATTGATACATATTTAAAGTGAATAATAATGAATTATATACTTGGAATTGCGTACTGCAGCGCACTTTGAATTTTCAAATGATTCCTGAAGGCTAAAAGATAAAATTTGTAAACGCGTAGAGGTTTAAATTTTACAATTTTATCTTTTAGCCTTCAGAAATCATTTGAAAATTCAAAGTGCGCTGCAGTACGCAATTCCAAGTATATAATTCATTATTATTCACTTTAAATATGTATAAATTACTTACCTTCTGGAAAAACTTCTCGCAAAATTTGACTTTTCCCCTCCTCTAGTTCCCTTAATCCAGTTTTTACCAGTAATAAGACTTCTTATTTTGTATTGCGTATTTCATTGAAAAATTATTTCATGAAATTATCCAAATTCGGGTTCTATATATTCTGTAAACTATGAAGAATATTTAGAAATTTGTTTTCCGACAATAAACCTGCCTATATGAAGTATTTAAAATCCACTGGGAACCAGTTTCTTTCCAAATTCTTTTCAATATATACTTGACCGATATAATCACTTTATAAATTTATAATTCACCATATCGCATTGTTATGAATTTCTTTTTTGAATTTAAACTCATTGGTTTTATTTTTTCTTATGTTATCAGTATGCATAAAAACATTCAAAGCCTTTAATAAACTGATTCCAGTATTGATAGTATTTTAATTATCGCCGTTCAATGTTTATGAATATAATCGACATTGAACAATTCAAAGAATATTCAATTTGAAATCTTGTTGTAGTTTCAACGATTAACGTCATGTACGAATGATTGCATGATCGTTCGAGAATCCGAAAGTGGAAATTCTTTTATCTTATTACGGTTTATTACTCATAGATCTCATTCCTTACTCCAGTTATTTGAAATTCGTTCCTAACGATAACGTACGATGATCCTCGTTAGATCGAGCACAGATGACTATCGTACTTTTTATTATATACCTTAATCCGAGTTTTGTTTCAAAAGTAATAATTGAAAATTAATTCTTTTTTATAATACAGGATATGTTATTATTTCCATCAATTTTCTCATTCGTTCTTCTATATTTGATTTATTTTCTTGTTTTCTATTATAATTCTCACATAAACTTTCTCTCATTTTCATTCTTTGCTTTTCAATATTACATGACTCTCATAATTGCGTCTCATCATAGCGGTAATGCTATTCAAAGTTTCATAAAGATAAATTGTTATGATTTGATGATTTTATAATTTTTACTTTCAAAATTCTAATTTTATAAATTTTTCAATTACATGACACTTTTGTAATTATCAAGCTAATGTCTTTAAACATTAACTTTCTTCTAACGTAATCAACAGAAAATCCAATAGAATCTAAGGAGTTTATTGAATTTTCAATTGTCATCTCTTTTCAATGAAGAAAATAACAAAAACTTCGATCATGAGATGCAAGGAATATTCAAAAGTTATCGCAAATATTCGTAATTTTACAAAAATCAATAGTGAAATTTTGTTAGCTCGTAGATTTCATTTGATCTTCATCGCCTCGTATGATTTGATTGTCTATGCAATGTGTGTGAAGTACATGCAATTTTGTATGGATAACAAATACAACCGTACACAATATAATTAAAAAAACAAAACACTTCAAGTTGAAAATTTAGAAAAAGAACTGTTTTTTATATTTGATGATATAGTATTTGAGATGTATAAGAACTTCTTGAAAGAGAAATTCAACTTTCTTTCACATTCGAGTATTATTGCTTTTTTGGAAAACCTTTGAAAATAAATTGAAATTATTATCTCAATTTGATGAATCATAAATAATCGTGTTGATTTTATAAATGATATTTATACAGCGATGATAAAGATAAGATGCGATTCAATCATATTGGCTGAGTCTTTATCACATGTATATCACTGATTTATACAGAATTACGAAATTCATTGCTCCTCGTATTTATTAACTCCACTGGCGAATGTATCAGGGTAATCGTAATCATCAATGAAGAAATATCGATTTACTTTGGAACAAAGTTTTTTTTTATCTCTCCTGTTACAACATTAAAGCAATTGGGGAACTAAGACATATTAGAAAAATTACAAATATGTATATGTATATATGTATGTATGTATGTATGTATATATATATATATATATATATACATACACCAAAAGAACCGCGTACAAAATTCATATAATTAGGTGACGTATTATAATATACATATACTATTTTGAATTATCATATATATTTTACAAACTTAAATGAAATTATCGAACATCTCAAATATGTATAAAAAAAAAAAAGATAAAACAAAAGAACTTCAGACTGCACAGGGACCAGAGTATCGTACTACGTGTCGATTTTATTACAAACTCACATTTATTAATCTCAGCTCAGCTATCTTCAGCATCATCAGTAATACGAATCTGGTGTTCTATATACAATCATCTATATTATATTTGCAAGTCTCATTCTTTACATCAAATCATGGATTTCTCCAGTTTTTGTTTCATTATATTAATAATATTAGCTGGATGATGATGGATTCTACATTTTTCCCGTTTTGTTTTCTTGCAGTTCATCATTGCAACTTCTTTTAAGACCTCTTCTTTTATTAAGTGCTGAAAAATTGGTATAAATGTCATCTACCAGGAAGTAATATTAATGTTTTTTTTTCTTTTTAGACAAAATTTGGAAGAACTGTAACGCTATTTCTCTAAATTCTCTACAGATTTGCCAACTTGATGATTGATTAATGATTGAATTTTTTTTTTAATTATTATTATTGTTTTTGTTTACTTTGATATAAATATGCTTTCGAATAAAGCAAAAATTTACTGACAAGGTGTTCCAAGTGATGGGTATCATTTATCACAAAACTGTTATTATTATTAATATTGTGTAACAATAATCTATGAACAAAATAGAAATTCACAAAGTTTTATTAATGATTACCTTAATTTCGGTTTACAAACATTGATACTATGTTTGGAGTGTCAATGAGAAATCTCAGTCGTAATTGATCTAAATACTCTAAATATTTAATAACTTACAGCTAAAATCACTACCGTTGGAATAATCAGCGGTAATTATTATTCTTTTTTTTTATATCCCTTTCCCGAATCCCTTTGAATTTAGCCAATCACTGTAACAATCGATTTTGCATGTTTGCATCCGCTTATACCTCTATTTTATTCCCTAAAATCACGTGACGCGTCATTACGAACTAATTTAACACGAACGAAACGTTCGTTTCTTTTTTGTTTCTTCGTGTCTACTATGTATATTTTCTCGAAGTATCAACAGTCTTTGATCGCTTCAGCGATCGGCATACTTGAGATGAAAATTGTATGAAATTTCTATATAAAGCGCTACAGATCTTCCATTATTCGTTTTAACAAGAATACAAACTCGTATCACTTCGTGTACTAATTTTTGCCAGCCATCGCCGTGCGGGATCGAAGAATGTATTAGGGCGGCTGTGGTGGTGTCTCCATTGACAAGACTTTTGTTTTACATGGTAATCAATATGCTAAAATCTAATATTTGGACGAAGTGCGAGGATGGGTCGGTGCATTTTTGCTTCCTAAATTGAGCGTGCAAATTTCTCATTTTAAAAGCTCACTTTCTTTTTTTCCATTATACTTATAATGATTTTTCATGATTAAAAAGAACGAAAACTAAAGAAGATGTCGAACGTGGAAATTTCTGGAAGCAGCCCTGAGAGAGCGAATAATACGCTTGAGGATGGTGCAAGGGTCAAATTGTAACATGAATTTTGCGTGCTTTCGTACATGCGCTTGAGCACTCGAATTTGATGAGAATGAGTATAGTTCTTTTTTTGTTTTTCACTGTGAATTGGGAATTATTTAATAGTTCATAACTTTTCTTTTAATTTGTATCAATGACAAATTTTAACCTCAAGTCTTAAGACCAGAATGACGTGGATCTGTACAGCCGAGCCACGAATTGGAATACAAATGACAGCCTTCGACACTGAATATCGAAACTTCTGTAAACAAAGAAAAACGGTAAATAGAAAAAAAAAATGAATGGACTCTCAAGCTAGGGAAGTGGATGAAATTTTCCTTACCGTCAGGCAACTCATATAATTTTCTAGGGAGAGAGGCAAAATAAGGATGTCTTAAAGCTTCTTCGGCTTCTATCCGCTGCGTAGGATTTAATTGTAGAAGCGACGATGCCATGTTATCGCCATCGGCAATATCGTAGAGCCTAGGAAAAGAAAGTCCTAATTTTCTCGGTGGATATAAGGCTAATCTGTTCGCTTTGTATCCTGGTAAGTGTGTCACTCCAGGCCACGTTTCCTCGGTCGGAGTTCCCAAAACTTTGAAAATCTTATCGAGTTGGTCATACGTGCATCGTACGCCCGGGAATGTTGGTTCACCAGTCAGCATTTCTACGAATATACAACCTACGCCCCACATGTCGAGAGAAGTGGAATATTCTGTTGAACCCAGAAGAACGTCGGGTGGCCTGTACCACAATGTTACTACTTCGTGGGAATACGTGTGCGAGGGTACGGATTTCGCTCTTGCCAGACCAAAGTCCGCTAATTTAAGTTCTCCTATCTCACTGATTAATAAATTTTGTGGTTTCACATCTCTGTGTAATACTTTCCTGAAACATCAACGGTATCTTGTCAATCATTTCATACACTATCTTGAGTAAGAGTTTTTGAAAATGATTTTCTCTTTACCTGCGATGACAGTAGGCTAATCCTCTCAACAGTTGAAAAAGAAATAACTTGACATTTCGTGGATTCAAGCCCCCGTTTCCATACCTCTCCATATATTGAGAGAGATCGGTGTGAACATATTCGAAAACAAAAGTGAGAGTCTCGCGTGTGTGAATGATATCGTGTAATGTAACAATATTACTGTGTTTCAACTCCTTTAAAAGGCTTGCCTCGCGTATGGCAGTAAAAGGAGCACCTTCTTCTTCTTGCAGTCTAATTTCCTTAAGAGCCACTACTTGATTCGTTAAATGGCTGTAACCTTTGAACACTGTGGCGTACGATCCTTCTCCCAATTGCTCAAGTTTTATATAAGCTTCTGATTTGCCGAAAGGTGAATCGCCCTATTGAACAAAAAAAATACATATTACGTTATAGATGTATGTGAATTATATTTCAAATATTCAAATAATCATCTCATCTAATTTACAATATTTCCATTTTCAAGTAAAAATCTATTCTCCTTTTTCAATTATAGTCCAACCAATCTGATAAACTGAAAAATATCTCAAGTACCATTTTTCAAGAGTATTATATTGTGAAGTCGAAAAGAAGCTTTTAATCTTTGATGAACCGTGCTTAAATCACGCAAGGTCATTTCTCAAGAGTTCTTACACTCTCCTGTTCTTCATTGAATCATGCATGAGACTCACTTCCCTCTTTCCACGTTTACTTTGAATTGAATTCTGAATTCAGTATTTGACATTGGGAGTTGGTTTTTTTCCTTACCGTCGAGTACTAAATTCAATATACCGGAAAAAATATTCAACATGTATTACTGAATAAGGAAAAATATTTCTAAAATGGAAAATAATTTCTCGTTTAAATCTTTCCAAGGAATTCTTTGAACATTGATTTACACATTTTTCTTTGAAATAAATAATAAATTGAAAAAACAACAATTGAATCCATTTGAGAAATTGAAAGATAATAATGTTGAGTTAGATCCGTGATTCATGCAGTTTATTGTTGCATGTACATACTTTTGTATTATATATACATCGCATTGATGGAGGTTTTTACATCATCCATTGAGGAACAATAGTCTTGAACGGTATTGATTCTTTTTACGCGTTTAACAAATTATTACTTTAAATTCAAAGTTCAGGATTGTTAACCTACGTAATGTATCGCATTAATCCGTGCCATTCACTGAATCGCTTTCAACATTCAATTATTCTTTTTGTTTACTTCTCGTTTACGGAATAATGCATACAATTTGAGAGCAAAAAATGGTATCTTCTAAACTATTCTTTCAACATAAAATTTAGTTTTTTGTATCTAGTTACAAAATTCTTTCTCAATGCCATAAAAATTTATCAAAGAATTACATAATTATCTCTCTTACCCCGAAAGCTGAAAATCTTTTTGTTCTTCTTGGTGGATCCGGACCGAGAAAAACTTCCGATTTGGGCCTTGGTGGGCGACGAGGTCGTAAAATAACTCTGGCCTCTTCTCTTATATCCTCATCGAGAAGTTTGGAATCACTAGAAACGGAAAGTTGTCGATGCACCCTGTCATGGTCGCTGACACCAGTCCATTCTGTGATACAGTAATTCATTACTTAAATTATCTTCAAGTATATGAAAATATCTATTTACAATTTATTTCATAAGTAGTGGTGAAACCGAAGCCTTGGTCTTTCAGAACATCATCTTTAAAAACTAAGTTGAAGTTTTCAAGCGGAAAAAATAAAAATTATTCCCACGCTCAATCGAAAGCAAAGCTCGATCGATCGTCAAAGCAAGAATTTTTTTCTACTTCAGTTTCTATTATTCTTTTGAAGTTCAATTCGATCTTTCTCCGTATAACAAGAAAATGTATGACACCATTATTTTTCTACACTTTATTTCATTCATTCGTTCATTCACTCTTTCGTTCATTCACTTATATCGATACATGAGGATTTGAAACAAAGCGAGCATTTTTTTTTTATATCTCATATATATTTGTTCCGCAAGTCATGTTTTTTCATTCTTCGATTACCGTGAAATCACGTCACAATTATACAAGATTCACTTTCATTGAAAAATACTCTGTATCTGTAGAGACGATACTACTATGCTTCAGATAAGATATGAATCCTTCTATGACATTTTCCTCACTTCGAATTCCGATTTTCAGTGTGACACAATCGTTTCAAATGTGAACAAATAAGAAAAGAAAGAAATTCGAGTGAATTCAATGATAACCGTGACATTTTTGAGATAAAGAAAACTCACCGTATCGACGATCTTTATCCGCAGGTATATTACCATTTGGTTCTAAACGATCTAGGAACTCTTCGGAGTAGCCATTGTACGGCAATTGACTCCTATTTGTAGCATCTTCGGCTTCCTCTTTTGATATTGCTGCAATCAAAAAGTAAGCCATGAAATAATTAACATTGCTGTATAAAAATTGATTAAGAAATTTGAAGATCAGTTTTTAAAGAGTGCAAGTCATGGCAATCGCTTGTACAAATACCAAAGCTATAATGATTATGAGGATTATTCAATAAATACTCTTATTGATTTACTGATCTAATTAAATCTTTTTTCGGCGCAAATACGAGAGGTGATAAACTTTGATAACAATGCATTATATAATTGTAATCTTAGTAGTTTATAGATATTAATGAATGTATCATGAAAAGCACAAGGAATCAATATTTTGGAATTCTTTTTTTGTTTTGTAACAGAGAGTGCTTTGGAAATCAATTTGAAAAAAAAATAGGATAATGATAAAAATTGCACCAATTATGCTTTTTTTATTATGACACTGTACACATCTTTACAGCAGTTCTGATAATCATCGAGTATGATTCTCAGTAGTACTTGCAATAATTCTTTTCTTCGACCTTCAATTGATACATTTTTTGTTTTATAATCATAGCCTTTGATTCCTTAACAAATTCTAATTTGATGGATCGACAGGACCTTGATTATCGAAAGGTATTATTATTCCATGAGGCAATACCGGTTTCAGTTAATCATCGTGAAGGAACAAGTGGTAGCGAATAAACTTTCATCGCTCACATCTGAATTTCATCTTGGTTATATCCGACGCATCATTTTTACACGGCATGAATTTTTTTTTTTATAAAATGCTCATGTGTATTGAAAAATCATTTATAGATCAAAGCATAGAAATCCCTTGTTGATAACGATGGAAGACATACTCCTGGATACATTTTCACTCCAACGAGAATTCTGAAGAATATTCGATCGAATTTAAAATTCTTCGGAAATAAACTATCACTGACGAATTCGCTACTACACCTTACTCATTTATGTACTCACATTATTCAAGTCACATTACGCCACCTCATCATCCGTCCCTTACCATCCTCCTCAATTGATCAACAATGGTAGGGGGAAAGACTGGAAGCTCATAATGCTGCTACAGCACTACTCCTTCATCTTGTAACGAAGGTATATATATATCTCACCTTACGCCAGATATCTCAATAACAATGCATCTTGTTCGTATATTTTCTCATATAAAACAGATAAAAATTCTTATACGAATGCATGCATTTTATTTCTGATTAAAAGAAAAGGATTACAAGTACATTTTCCGAGCTTTTAAATTTCAATTCCATTGACGAACTCGTTTCATTCCCGTCATGCATATTTAATTGTCATATTCATTTTATCCCTGGTGCATTCAGAAGGAAAATGTACAAAAAAACAAAGAATAATCAATTTTAATTGCGAGATGAAGTTACAAGAGGGTAATGGAAACGAAAAACAATGACGTTTCGAACAATCAGGATTGATATTAAAATTTCCTACACGGAGAAAAAAGAATTCGCTGTGGCAGGGAAATCTACTTTTGCTGGGTTCCTTTTGCCAGAGCAGCAAATTTTTTGCTGTGACAGCAATTTTGTTAGCTGCGACAGCGAATTTTTAGCTGTGGCAGCAAAAAATGTTTGCTATCCCAGCCAAATTTGTTTGCTATTCTGTATATAATACTGAAAATTTGCTGGCGGATCAAACATTTTTTGCTGCCACAGCTAAAAATTGCTGTTATAGCAAATTTTTAGCTAGGTCAGCAAAGAATTTTGCTATTCTATATATAATACCTCGATTTGCTGCGTCAGCAAATTTTTTCTCTCCGTGTAATGGTGAAATTAGAAGTGAATAATACGAGTCGGTTGGTGATAGAAAGCGATAGATTATTATCATCTGAAAGTTATATGAGCATGTAATGAGACAACCGACATTCCAAACGAAGAAGGAAGATAGTATCCTCGATGAGGATACCAAGCGATGAGATTCGATACGTTTGAACGAATGATTTAGTTGAGTCAACTGCATATGATTCAAACATTTGAATGAAATCGGTTATATTCTTTTTCTCTACCTGCTAAATCAATAGACAGAAAAGAAGGCAAATAAATAAAATTGTTAATCACTCTCAATCGGAGAATATAATGATTGTTCGAAATGAACAAGAAGGAAGAGATATGAAACGCGGAATAATGAGAAAAGATTTAGTTTCGCTTGAAAGTATTATAAACTTTCGTCTGAAAAGCGCAAAAAAAAGTTTCGAGTACTGGGTTATACGGATACGAAATTGTGAAAGTAGGAAAGATTGATAAATAAAAACTTTGAATATTTCAAATATGAGGCTGCACAAAAGAATTTTCTAAATCAAAGGGATAGATGAAATATGAAAGGAATAAAGGAAAGAGTATAAGTTGTAAAAAAAGTACCTCGGGGAAAATGATATATTGGACAAAAATATGAATGGCAAACTTTGTGGGACTGCCGGATTAAAATTTTAGAACGTCAAACATATTGCATAGCAGGATAAATCATATTAATCATCTTATTTCATTTTTCAAAAGCAGTTATTTCAGAAAGACAATTTCTTTGTGGGTAAATAAATAACTCTTCTCAACTTTCTATAGTAAACACGATGATTCATGAAGCAAAATCTTTTCTAATATGAAAAACGTGAAATAAGAACAAAGTAAATGCATGCAAACTTAGACTCAATTAGGAGCTCAGAGAATAAATGTGATAGAAGTTCCTCTTCCTTCTACAAATATACAATGCTGTTATACTCATGCAGCGGCGAAAGAATAAGGAAAAAACAAAGATGTTGCCTGCAATCAGATTTGAGAGATTCTCACGGTGTATAGTATATTTATAAATAACAGCATAAATCTTGGTGAGATTTCTTAGATTTTTAAGGGGGTAAACGACTTTAGAGGCCAAAAAAAAATTCTAGCTACTGTGACGGAATTGTCTTCTTCCATACATGTATTTTTGTGTTTTAATATATAAATTGTATAATTTTAATTACTTAATTATTGATTGAACACTTTTCTAATAATTGAATATGATTCAATTACCATTCTCGTAAATTGAATTCAAAACTCTTTCCGCATCATTCAATATTAAGTAAACTTGAAGAACATTCAATCAATATCTTTCTCATAGATACTTTCCTTTGATAATTTTGAGTCATACACTGTGAAAAAAATTTGTTGAATTCCAAACAAAAATGCTTGGAAATTTACAAACTTGGTTTGGAAAAATAATTTCCGAACCTTTTTTGTAAATTGCCGAACAAAAGTTTGTGAATTCTCAAAAATCTTCGTGAAATCACAAAATTTTTTGAATGTTTACAAACATTTGTTTGGTAATTTACGAAAGGAAGTTTGTGTAAAAAACTGCCAAACTTCTTTGGCAGTTTAGGAAGTATATTTTTTACAGTGTAGTTCTAACTTTCAACTGAACTTGACGTGATGGATAAGACATCGTCGCGTGAACACCATGTACTTGTGATGCGTCATAAGGGCAGTGCATGAACTCATTTATCTATAGAGCAAAGTGCATCTTTCTAAGTGACCAAAACAAGTCTCTCCATGGTCGAGACTGACCATATAAAAACCCATGTTTTGGGCCCAAAAGTCAGTATTCGCAGTATTCGCTCCAGTTCTTACACATCACCTTCAAGTATTCGTGCTCAACGTTCTTCCAAGTCTTCACTACAATTTCAAAGTGTTTTCAAGTGTTCAAGTTGAAGTTCAAGTTCAAGTGTTTGAATAAAATTCTTTTCAAGGTGTTTGAAATAATTCTAATTTCAAAGTACATTCCAAGGATTATTGCGCTATATTTTGGATTTTTTCTTTGTAAGTGAGAATTTGACTAAGTGAAGAAAGTGTAATAATTATATTTCAATTCGTGTAGGGAGCAACATTGTTTCATTTCATATTCAAATACATTGTCTTTTAAATCCAACTTCATAGTGACGAAAATTGACTACTTGGAAAAATCTGGATGGTTAGAATTTCTCAGGTGTCAATCGAGTCTATCACTGATTGACTGTGTGGGAAATCCAGTTGGCTGGAATCTCGCATAGTAATTGGTAATTCAAAAATTAATTCACTTATGATTATTCGTGGGAAATTCAGTTGGCTGGAATCACACGAGTGATTGTTTGAACGTCGAAAATTAGTAATTGTGGGAAATCCAGTTGGCTAGAATCTCGCAACTGTTAATTGGAGACTACATCAATTAAAGTAATACCAACCAAAGACAATGTATGCATTTTGTTAATAGAATATGAATGAATTAAAAGCTGAAATTGAGTTTTTGAAGAATTGCATCAAAGTCAGAGAAACAAAGTTGCTACGAAACAATTTAGATTCTAAAATATCTAATAAAATCATTTTTCTTGTAAGTTTGAATTGGAAGATTCAATAAATCCAATATCATAAAATGAGGTCAATATACGTATACAATTGAAACATGACTGATGTAGAACAAAGAATAGAATATTACAAAAGTATGCTAAAATCTCTGATTCTGATTTAAACTTATTTCAGTTGGCTGTAGGAGAATTGTTTCATGTAGAATTATTCAAATCTTCATTGTAATAAATCTTATATTTTTATAAATTCAATGTTTTCATTCAACTTTCCTTCTCCAATTGCTCTGTTTCTCCCCATCCTTGTCCATGATACAAAATAGGGGAACTTATATTTTAAGGTGTTAATATTCTATATCAATTCCTTTGCCATTGTCATTGAAAGAAATATTCTTTGAATATCTCTGGACGTGACACTACAGCAGGCAGTTGAATTTTTTCGTATAATGCATAGTTTAATTTTTATCCACGATTTTGGAGCAATTTTTGTCTTCTCGAATTTGCTTGAAAAGCATGCCATTTTGGGAAAAATCAATTAAAAAAATGCTACGTACTGCTGTATTCAATATCATATTCATCATTATTAAATCAAAATTTTCAGTGTATCTTCAAATTCGCCCGAGTTATTTATCCGGGCACGGAAGAAAAAGATGCCCAAGGAAAACATTGAGGATTCTTTATACAGCTCCAAAGAATTTAAAAACACCCTTCAATAGTTATATATTGAAGAATCTTTTACCAAATTTCGATATGTTGTTTAGTTTTCTCGGAAACATTCTCGGAATTTCCTTTTTTTTTCGGCTTTCAGAGTGATATATCCCCTTAGGCTATTCAAAAACTGTATCGGTCAACTATTTCAGGGGAAACTTTCACCCTTCAAGTACATACAAGTGCAAATTCGCACCAACCATTTTAAGACTTTCCGTTTTTCGTCAAAAATTGATTATATTCTCGTGTTTTTTTCACTGATCAAATGAAATATTTGTGAATTTTCTTCCACACCACGTTAATCTGCACAGTTCTCCCTCCAAATTGAAAAAAAAAAAGTAAGGTCAAATTGGTCGGACAGGAACCGAGTTATCAATCGGTAAAGTTGCGTGGTGCGAATTTGCACCTGTGTGTACTCCGAAGTTGTGAAAGGATGTGTGTACTCGGAGGGTTAAAAGTTGCGAGGATTGAAAATTTGATGAACCTTCGGTACCACGTAAACTCGAACTGCACAAATGAAAATAAAATGATTGTTTCCGTACTACGCGGATTTAAACTGCACGAAAAGCGAACAACTCCTTAGTAAACGTAGAGTTCATTACGATACAGTTCTCCAGAAGAAATTCTGAGTCGCATAACTGCATCCCTGTTAGTCTACTAATCACGATGTACTTTGAATGAATTGAATTCGTTCTCTCTTACCCTTGATGATAAAAATTGAATTTCAACCATCCAAAAACCCTTGAGGAATGATTCGCGTTGGTCGGTGATATGATTAAAAGTTTTCAAATGAAGTATTATGATTAAAATCGGGATTCATTTGCAGGTGTTGCACTGTACACGGAGAGAAGTACCCTGTGACAATGATCAGGAAGAATAATGAAGCTGAAATTAGTAGTTGGAAGCTAGCGACCGAGCACGGAGAGAATTAAATAATAATTGGTCCGAGATCACATATTTAAAGAATAATACATTGTAAGAATTACGATGTTTCGTAGTGCTGACCACCACAAAAACAACCCGATTGAAAACATTTTCAAAATTCTATATAATTTGTATAGAATTATATATAAATTATATTAAATGAACATTTTTCCATTTGGGAGTGATGCCAAAGTTCCACGCGATTCACTGAGAAAAAGGGTTTAGCTTAATATTAGACAGCTAGAAAATTCAGTCATTCTAAATGGAAATTTGGGTGGACTAAATAAATTTTATTTGTAACAGCGAAAGTTGCGGTCATTCTTTTTCGTTTGCCCTGAATAAATTGTTTCATTCATATTTCAGACAACTAGATTTTTATTTACGTCAGCTAAAATTTAAATGGGACAACTAAATTTTAGTCCTCTTTCTCTCAGCCAAGCAAATTTCAAAAAATCGCCACTTCAGCAAGAATTCTCCTGCGCGTGCAATAGTTTCAGATTCATAGAAAAATAATCACTTAATTGGTAACAGGTATTCTGGCATTGTAATGGATACCATTCAGTATGGTAGCAAGTGCCCGAAAAGCTTTGAGGCTATTTGAGCCGAAAAGGCTATTGGAGAAGAGTTAAGAACTTCTAGTAATTATTCTCGTATCCAGAAATGATTGTATTTCGGGTAAATGCAATTTCGAACAGTTGCTACCTTACTTACCATTCAACGTAAGAGAGAGAGTGGAATCAATTTGGCGAGAACCGTTTACGTTATCGTGAAAACATAAAGTTAACATAAGAACGATGATCAGATGTTCGCATCCAAAGGAATCTACGTAGCAACTCAGCAAATGAGTTATTCTGTTTTTGTTCTAAAATTCTCTTGGAATCTCACTGAGTTTCCTCGGCTTAGACTGTCTGAATTCACCAAATTTTCGAATTTCACGGAATCGAATTTACGGTAATAGCTCTACTAACATTTGAAAGAATGATTGAGAGATGAGAGAACGATAAATTATTTGATTCATATTAGTTATTCCAAAGGACCTATTATAAAAATTAATAGGTTATAATATAAATTCATATGATACACGTCATTGCGGAGTTGAGTTCAATCGATTTCTAGAGATATTCATTCAAACAATATTATTCGCTCTCGTCGAGTAAGGGATTCTCTTCACTCGGTTGTTTTTTGTCTCTTCAATTGCGGTCAATACCGGCAATCCAATCACACGATTTATATCGTGCTAATCTTTGAATTTCTCGGTCTAAGAACTCACTGTCACGAAACTCGAATGGTGCAAATTTTCAGAACAAATCAAAATTCATATACACTGCGAGAACAGTTTATTTATATCTAATACAGCTTACTTTGGATACGGCAAAATAAATATTTTTTCCACATAAATTTGGCTTCTTGACTACACGGAAAAAAAAGATTCGTTGAAATAACTATTCAACTTGTAAGCGCATATGGGCCCACTTTTTTTCGTTAGAATAACAATTTTCTTCGTTAATTTAACTAATTTTGTTAGTAAATCATTTCAAATTGGTTAAATCAATTGATTAATTTGTTAATCTAACGAAAAAAAGTGGGCCCATATGCGCTTACAAGTTAAATAGTTATTTCAACTAATCTCTTTTTTCCGTGTATAAATGAAGTTTATTAACTGTTAAAAAATCTCATGACATTTGATAACTGTTAATAAACTTCATCTGAGGATAATAATGAGTCATGTTTGTATGTAATAAATATTTGTTTCGCCGTATCCAAAACAAGGTTTATTAAATACAAATAAACTCTTCTCTCGGTGTAGAGTTATCTTCTGTAGAAGTCTCTCAATAATATACAAATCTAAAATATAGAGCGGTAATTTGGAATATTGAGCTACACAAATTAACTAATAATGATTATTTTACTACAAAAGTCTGTAAACTACACAGGGAAAATGTGAGAAGTTCAACGAAATCAACGATCAGTCCAACAGTACTCGCGTTAAGGGGATACCAGCGTACCATCCGAATAAACATTTTGTCTGCAAGATTTCTCCGAATCGAACTTATGAAACAGTCTGGAATTTTTAGGGAATGATCTTTGAGACTTTACAAATTTGTTCCTCAGTCGGTAAACGGAGAAATTCTCAAATAGGTCGTTAATGTCCGTATATTGATCCTCAATGTGCAAGGGAAAAATATGTTCCTGACTTTTAGTGTAGGCGCATTGATCCCCAATGTGAATACAACGCTGGCCACTATTCACTCATCAGTTATCGATGCAGTCGCACTTGACATCGAGGTTAGAGAATTTATTTTTCGTTGCACATTGATGATCAATGTACGGACATTGGCAGTCTGTCTTACAATTTCTTCGTGTACAAGAGAATTTTTTTCGAAATTAGAAATTTGAGCTATGTAATGCAATTTGTACACAGAGAGAAATAATTACTATCATCAACAATATTTTTTCTTGTTCCAAAGAATTCATTTCTCCAAAAATATTTTCTCTTGATTCAAGAAAATTTTTCTGAAACCAAGCATAGATTTTTTTAATTGAGAAAATATTTTCTTGAGTCAAGAAAATTTCTCTTGGCTCCACACCATATTAGCTGCATTCAAGAATATATATTCTTAGAAATATTCAAGAATATATTTTCTTGGTATTAGTCATTATTTCTCTCAGTGTCAAGTATCAAAGATTATTCCTTGAGAATTTCAGACTGTTTCATGGATTCAGCTCGGAGAAATCTTGTAGACAAAATCTTCACTCGGATGTTACGCTGTTATCTTCCTAATTCTAACCGAATTTAAGGCTGAAAATAAGGTGCATATTCATCATTCTTTTTTGCATACAAAGTTTATTCATTTAAAAGAGTGATTATATATACACTCAGTAAAAATGTCAAAATAATAAAAAGTATTTTTCTCAACACCAAAAATTCACATGTGAGACTTTAAACATGTTTTTCTCGAAACCACTTTTTAAAATGGCCTCCACGGAAAGACCAGGAGGTCTGTTAATATTTAAAAAAGAATTTATCAACGTTTAGAAAAATGACTGTCAATTGAGGGAAAAAGGGGATCACTGAAAAATATTCGTAGTAAGTCTACCAAAAATTCGTAGTCAAAATATTAAAAGTTGATAGTTTCATTGGCATTTTTCACAGTGAACCTATCAATTGTTGACACACCGACTACGAATTTGTAGTAGACTCACTACGAATATTTTTCAGCAATTCTCGTTTTCCCTCAATTGACAATCATTTTTCTAAATATCAATATCCCAGGTAGGAATCAACAAATGGCCTAAGCTTGGCCCGATCGTGGCCCAATTATGACTTATATTGGGCCAGAATCCATGAGAAAAAATGGCCCAAGCTTGGTGAAAGCTTGGGATGATAACCTCGTGCCAGGCTTGGTGCTCAATATTGGGCCAGAATACGATTCCAAGCATGGCCCAATGTCTCATGATATATGTAGTATGAGTATTTTGGAGTTTGGCTCATACGATTAAACCGGACCTGGCCCAAGTTGTGTATATTAACTTTCGCCATGCTTCAACCTGATTCTTCAAACATACTTCTTGGAGAAAAAAATGATGTCATTTTTCATGCCATCCTTGCTGAAAATTTCCCATAGAAAACGATAAGACTTTTAGCAGAGATATCGGTACAACTCTGTAAAAATCACAAACATGGAGATGTGGCATAGGTTCTCAAATGAACATTGGTTGTACATTGGCCTAATATTGGTTCACCATGCTCGACAGTTTAATGTTTTGCCAAGCTTCAACCACTCGTTGTAATGACATTCCCTACGAAACGTGGTATAGATTCTCAAATAACAAATGGTTTGATATTGGGCCGATATTGGTTCGCCATGCTTGGTAGCTTAATGTTTTGCCAATCTTGAACCACTTGTTGTATAGGCATTTCTTACGAAACATGGTGTGGGTTCTCAAATAACAAACGGTTTTATATTGGGTTGATATTGGTTCGCCATGTTTGGCAGCCCAATATTTTGCCAAGCTTGCACCAGTTGTCATATTGGCATTTCCTATGAAACCCGGTATGGTTTCTAGAATGAACAACGGTTGTATATTGGACCAATATTGGTTCGCGATGCTTGACAGCCCAGTATTTTGCCAAGCATGGGCCAGTTGTCAATATCGGCATTTCTTACCTGGGAGACCCAATATTTCCGTGCACAAATCGTTTCAACAATTTTTGTCCGATTGTTTTAAAATTTCAATAGCATGTTTGTAATACAATTTCGCAAAGAAACATGTACAGATTTTTGAAAATCATTAATTTCCCTGAAAATGGCGGATATTTAAGGGGATACGAGCGGCTGGGCTTTCATCACTTTTTTCCGGATAAACTACGTCAAAATACGTATACTGATCCAAAAAATCTCTTTGTATAGTATTTCTTGAGACGCTAAAGAATTGCTGTACAGAGAGATATTTTGAATCAATGTGCGCATTTTTTTCTAGTTTGTCCCGTAAAAATTACATCGCTCGTACCACGTTCAAGTTAACGGTCGAATTTTCGATGAAAAATTTCCGTATCAAAGTGCCCGTAAAATAGAAACTTTTTCATTCATCGAAAATTCCGTACATGTTTTTTCTCTGCGAGATTGTATTAGAAAGATGCTGTTGAAATTCGAAAGCAATTGGACAAGTATAAAATTGTTAAGGCGATTTGTAAGGCCAATATAAAAAATGGTTTCGAGAAAAACGCGTTTCAAGTTTCACATATAATTTTGTTGTTGTTAAGAAAATTGTTTTTTGTTACTTTGACATGTGCGCTAAATGTATATATAATCATTTTTTCAAACAAATAATTTTTTCAAACAAAAAACAATCGTCGCTCTGTAGGACAATTTTGTTCCCGACTCTGATCAGAAATGCAATCTGTGGATTCTTGCACATAATCATGACTTGTAATTAACATTCACCTGCTCCATTCGCTAACGTGAGGTTTGCGTATATTAAATAATGCGTGAGCGAGTCTTTCGCTTGAATCTAATGAATCAAGGACAAAACAGATTTCTTTTATATCAATAGCCGGATCAGGTATTCTTTGAAATTTTTTAAAATAAGATTCCACTTTTTAGCCAACCAAAAGCGAGTCGGGTGACTAAAGACTAAAATTTGAATTCCACAACTACTTCAATTTTGCAATAAATTTTCCATTTTCAAGGAATTGAGTTTCACGCAAAACAAGTAAAAAATAGCATTCGAACCGAACAAGTTCAATTTCGAGATTTGATATAAGGGACCATTGATTTTTCAATCTTTCAGATTTGGAGTATGTAGCTTATCTCGAATGATACTTACACGGAACATGCACGGGAAAAATATTATCTTATACACGGAGAAAAATGCAGCTCGGAAGGATAGCAATCTTTAATAGAAAATTGGAGAATATTTCTTAAAATCTAAGAATTTTTCTTAAGTTCGTAATGAACATGAAATGGTTTAGATTTTTCTTGAATATTGCTTGAAAAACAATGAAAAATTATCAATACTTAACAAATCATAAAAACAAATATGAAGTTTCCAAAAGTCGCGGATGAAATTTTACAAAGTGAATAACAAAATTCTGTAATTTGAAAATAAGA
Organism: Gonatopus flavifemur; assembly: GCA_018340375.1. Classification (NCBI taxonomy): domain Eukaryota; kingdom Metazoa; phylum Arthropoda; class Insecta; order Hymenoptera; family Dryinidae; genus Gonatopus; species Gonatopus flavifemur. The sequence continues at coordinate 23,068,344 of JAFFJZ010000007.1, forward strand.
TTCCAAAATTTTGTTATTACTTTGTAAAATTTCATGTGCGACTTTTGGAAACTTCATATTTGTTTTTATGATTTGTTAAGTATTGATACTTTTTCATTGTTTTTCGAGCAATATTCAAGAGAAATCTGAACCGTTTCATGTTTAATACGAACTTAAGAAAAATTCTTAGATTTTAAGAAATGAAGGGTCGACGGTCTAAACTTGTTAACTGACATTTCAGAAATTTTACACGGCGAAGAAAAGTTGATCCAGATCTTTCAATTTTCATTCAAATGATCTGAAATTTGGAAGTATCATTCCCCCTTGTAACCCGAAGAAAAAACTTTTCATAAACTAGGAAAATATCAAAAATTAAAGAAATGCCAACGTTTTTTCTTCGCCGTGTAAAATTTCTGCAATATCAGTTAACAGGTTTAGACCGTCGACCCTTCAAATATTCTTCAATTTTCTATTAAAGATTACTATCCTTTCGAGCTGCATTTTTCTCCGTGTAAATTACGATGTAAAAATTGTAGCGGAGGGCTATATCTGCGGAATTAGTCTATTCAAAATGTAACATCGTGAATTATGCTGTTTTTTGGTTAAATCATGTTGAATATTAAGATGTTCACTCTTAAAAAAGAAGGTTATAACAGCAATATATGTCTCTAACATCTGACAATTCCTGCTTTTACAAGTATGGTCTTATGCTACGATTTCAACATCGTAATTTAAAGGATAATATTTTTTCCGTGTGAATTGTGAATGCAATGTGCAAAATTACAATGAATGATAAAACATCGTTGTGATTATAATAAGGATAATGAGAGACATTATCCATGTTTGTTCCCAAGTCTAGAAAAGAAATGCAAAAATAGGAAAAAAGTAGTACTCACAAAGCCTTCCAAAACTGTGACTAAGGCGTTTTTTGAGCTTTTGTACTCTGCTAAGGGCTCCTCCTTTTTTCTCTCGCATTGTTACAGTTCCTGTAATTTGAAAAGAAAAAGAGAACACGCATTAAATGGTATCAACGTATCAATAGAAGAACTTGCACATTAATAATTACAATGAGTTATATCAATATACACACATACGTATATCATTTTATTCTATCGCGGAGGCTTCTTTCGTAATGGATGTAAAAATGAAAAGCATACAATCTTTTGTTTTGACTTGAATGGCACGTCACATTTTCATATTAGTAGTGTGGACAATGCATCTTACAAAAATGTTTGACACTATTGTCGATTGAGAAACAATACGATATAACATTCATCGAACAGAAGTCTAGATGACAAACCAACTATAATTGAAATAATTTCAAATGCTTATGATCAAATATACCAACGGGGAATAAATCTCCTGAAAAGGTTGAATCCTTCCTTCACGGTTTCTGTTTAGTTTGAAAAATGAATAAATACTCTGCTACAGGGAGAAAAATTATACGCATAAAAATTACAACAAATTTTCACGTGGATTTATCAAAAAACTCAAAATCTTGTCATCTTTTCGGGCGAAAACTGTATTGAGGGAGCCGCGTACCAAAATTTCATGCATACCATCGGATTCGGGACATTCCAAACCATCAGATTTGATGATTCTAAAAAATCCAGAAAAATCAAGGCTTCGTCGTGCCGGTATATTCAATATGGATTCATCAAACTCAAGCCCTGCTAACTTATTCGGTCTAAAACTCCGTTAAGGAAGCCGCGTACCAAAATTCCATGCGTATCATGAGATTCAGGACATCTCAAACTATCAGATTGCACGTTTCAAAAAATTCTAAGAAAATCAGGATCTGGTCGTGTCATCATTTCTACGTGGATTTATCAAAAAACTTAAAATCTTGTCATCTTTTTGGGTGAAAACTGTATTAAGGAAGCCGCGTACCAAAATTTCATGCATACCACCGAAAGCGGGACATTCCAAACTATCAGGTTCGATGATCCAAAAAACTTCAAAAAAAATCAAGGCTCTGTTCCGACATCGTAATTATCACTCAATGTCTCGCTCCGTAACGATTTTTATATGTAATTTCCCCAAAACTCCATGAAAACCTCGATTTTCACGTTTGAAATCCATCTCAATCGATTCCTCGTCTCAAATTACATAAGAATCACCACCTATCCCTGATCTATATCCATCTCCTTCCTTTTCTGCCAAAGGAATACATTTGTGTACAGTCTGAGTCAAAACCTAATCCATTCGGCTGCTAGCTCGCCGCTGCTAGCTTCACTGTCATCATTTTCTAGTGAATGAATACTATTAGGTTTCATTTCTTGAGAAGTATTCCTCAAATGTGGGATAGAATATTACAACTGTGATAATTTTTACTACATTCGGTAAGAAAGCTTCTGAGACCGTCAGGCAATTGTGACGAATTTGACTAAATAATGCTATTGTACTACATTATTTTCTCCGTGTAATAAAATTGCTTCCTCATGTTGAAAAATTATGATACAAAAATTCCTTTTTATGAAAAAAAAAAGAAGGGATTTCTTGTGAAAAATGAATATTACACAGGGAAATTTTTTATAATGTACAAGAGTGAGATGTAAACATAAAGAACGTCTAACTTGGAAATTTTCTGGGACCAGAAGGAAAAAATATCGCTCGAAAATAAGATTTTTGCTTAATGTTTTTATAAACCAGAAATGATGAAGTTTAGAGAATGGATTTTTGCATGCAGATACAATAATTTCTGAAGACTAAAAAATAAAATTGTAAAATTTTTTGACATTTAGAGGTCAAAATTTTACAATTTTATATTCCAGCCTTCAGGAATCATTGGGAAATTCAAAGTGCGCGGCAGTGCGCAATCCCAAATACGTAATTGGATATTATTCGCTTTGAATTTGTATCAATTACGTACTTTTTAAGAGAAATTCGCACAACATTTGACCTCTCTCCTCCCCCACTTTTCCATGCTCTAGTCCCCTCGAGAATTTTCATGAAGAACATCACATAGATGTTCGGATATATGAATAGGAAATTTTTCATGAACATTCGTAAAAATCTTATCAATTTACAGTACAAAACCCTATAAAAACAATAATTCTTATATATTTTCATGTGAACATTCCCATATGTGTCCCAGAATTAACTTTTCTTATACAAGTATAAGAAATCTCTTTCAAATATGTATGAGGAAACTTCGAATATTTGTTTACAGTGCAGAAGATTACGAATGATATAGAAAAATTGATTTTATTAAGAACACTCAAGCATCAGGAGGAGCAGGTAACATTTTGCGCCCTCTCTGTTCATGAATTACTTGATAAAATTGAATTTAAAATCGATAATAATTGAGTACATACCAGAGATTGGACTCAGAATACGAATTAAGGTTTCTTCATAGTTTGCAAGTATTGGAAAACAAAATTACAAAAAAATTTTCGACAATTGGAGGTTGTTACTTTCAACATCCTCTTATATTTGCCAGAAAATCAGAAGAAGACTGAAACCTAACTTCAGAGTCTAAACCTGGTCGTGGATTTTATTATTATCCATTGAAAATTTCCATTGAACGCATAATTTATGAAAGAAGTTGGCGCAAAATTTGGCTGGCTTTTCACGGAGAAAAGAATATAATAATGGTTATTAGACAAAGTATAGTAATCGAAGGACATCGTTCATTATGACGTCAAATGTTATACATCTATGAGTGTTTAGCAGAAGTATAGTAACTGTTACGAGAGTTATGATGAATTGTCATATATCGACTGTCATTTATCATCATAATGAATCATATCCTCCGATTACTATATTTGTATGCAAATGGTTATCATATTTTTTCCCCGTGTTGTTGGTACTTGAGTGTCCTGAAGCGTTAAAAATCATTGACCATTTGAAATTATCATTTCAGTCATCAATGTTTCTCCAGTATTTGTAATCTTTCGTATTTTCATGTGTAATTCCAGTTTTTAAATCGTACTGTTTCTGGTATACTAAAAACAAACTCAGAAAAAGTCTTATATTTGCGAGCGGCATTTTTTTTGTGCGTTAGCAATTCTGCGTATGTACGGAGAAAATTTTATATCAATTGGATAGTAACCCATGTGGAAATTTAGACCGGGCTAGAACTGGACCTGACTTAAAGAATCTGGGCTAGTGCTGGCCCGGTTTGAATTTCCACATGAGAACCCATGTACACACAAATATTCAACTTCAGCCCTTTCATGGCGCGAAATTGGCCAGCATTTGCCAAAAATTGGCTGAAATTGGCTCAATATTGATGCACACAGGGGAAGGATGCGAGATATACGCGTTTATAAAAATCGGTTCATTTCCGTCCGCATCTTTTCTACCAATTCAGTGCTTACTAGGGGTGTGCGAGTATCAATTTTTTCGAGTCGAGTCGAGTAATTGAAGTTTCGAATCGAGTCAAGCCGAGTACTTGAAATTCACTGAGCACTCGAAAAGTATATAATATATATGAATATGAATATAATCTATATATGATAGTGGATAACGATCCCTTATGTTCTCTGAGAATATTCTACCCTTTGCAAATGGTGATTCATGATAATTTCAGGAGAATCGACAAGTATTGTGTTTATGATTCGAAATTTCCCAAATGATTTTCACCTGAATTGATTAAGTTAGTTCGTACGAAGAAAGCAGCACACCGTAGGTATGAAATTTCGAATCTACTACAAGACTGTCTCGTTTTTCCTGATATGCGTTCAAAATGTAAGAATTTAACGAAGTTATGTTACGAAGATTATGTTAGATCTATTGAATCGCAGATTCCTAATAATATTAAGTGTTTTTGAAAATTGGTTAACTGTCGTCATTCAAATAATACTTTACCAAATAATTTTGAATTGAGTGGCATTTCAGCTTCCCCCTGGCAAAAATGAAGCGTGCTCTAAGCGTGGATATCCGCCAGATTACTCTTCAGGGGTTGGCTATCTCTTTTCGAATATGTCGTGTGGAAAGACATAGATAACCTCTAAAGAGTAATTTGGTGAATATCCACGCTTAGAGCACGCTTCATTTTTGCCAGGGCCTTTAGTCAAGATAAAGCTGACTTCTTTGCAACGCATTTTGAATCAGTTTATACTTCTCACGACGGTTTGATCCCTAATGTTGAATCCGATATTCGGATTGATATTTCTGATCTTCATATTGATATTAGCGAAGTGTTCTCAGAAGTAAATTCATTGGATGCCAATGAGGGTCCCAGTGATGATACGATTCCACCTATATTTCTGAAATCTTGTGCCTTTATACTGTCGCGACCATTAGGGTTGATCTTTAATGCCTTCTTACCTTCGGGCTATTTTCCTTCTCGTTGGAAAAATAGCCCAATTACGCCTATTTTCAAATCTGGGAGTAAATCTGATGTGAAAAATTATAGACCAATTTCAATTATTAATGTTATACCTAAGTTATTTGAACGTATAGTCACTAAGAAAATCGTGCCTTTGTTTTCAAATATGATCAGAGATGAACAACATGGTTTTGTGCCTGGTCGTTCGGCTAGCACTAATCTAGCTATTTATTACAACTATGTTTCCACAGTTCTCGATGATTTCCTTCAGGTTAACGTTACCTAGCAGAAATCACTCTGGTAATTCTCTAGGCCTTGCGAGGCCTCACCAGGCCCTCGTGAGGGACTTGCAAGGCCTCGTAAGGCCTTGTAATCGCCTAGAGAATGACTAGAGTGATTTCTACTAGGGTATATATACCGATTTTAAGAAAGCTTTTGATACTGTGGATCACAATATTCTTTTATCAAAATTATACCAACTTGGTATTCGTGGAAATGTCCTGAACTGGATCAAAAGCTACTCAATGAATAGAACTCAAACTGCCCATACAGGAAACCCCGATAATGTAAACCAGTGAGCCCAGAATGCGGGAGCTGGCGGCCCCCACCACGCAGCCGGTGGGACACTAACACTGTCTCACCGCGCGTCCGTATGAGAAAGAAAGAAAGTCTAGAATATAGACTTTCTCTGTTCACACGAACACGCGGTGAAACAGTATTAGTGTCCCACCGACCGCGTGGTGGGGGCCGCCAGCTCCCGCATTCTGGGATCACTGATGTAAACACAGCCAATAATAGGCCCATGTATGGCTACCATTAAATTGCCAACAATGGATTCACATCATTGGCACAATTGTGGCCCACCACTGGCTGATAAGAAAGGCCTGCAATGAAAACAGCCGATAATCAGCCGATGTACGGCTATGGTGTACGGCCAACAATTGATTCCCCGTTACTGGCTGAAATATGGTCTATTACTAAGTGAAATGGATTTCAAAGTTGAATGTATTGTATTCGTAATCACCCGTGAAAAAAGTTTGTTTTTGCCTTATTTCCATTACGCTGAATAAATAATTCACATCCATCAAATACGTTTCACATGATCCAAATGAATTCTCATTTATACAGATAATCAATTACTTTCTCATGTCAATAACGAAAAATTTGAAAGAATAAGCAACTGAATTCAACTGATTGATTGAGAGTGCTTTTAACTCGTATAATTTTACATTTGAGATTGTGGAAATATCGAGCATGCGAATCTATTTAGGAGAAAGAACATCCATTTCTGATCTTGTGAAAACTGGAATGACAAATTTCCCTAAAACAAAAACAAAAAAGTATTTTGGGTCACACTTGACTACTCATTTGAACTAATACTGAACCGATTTTTCTGGAACGCAGTCATATCACCATTGGATATCATTATTATTATGCCCCAGTAATTTGCCATTGATGGCTGACATTCGAACATTATCCCGAAATTTCTGGCCATAAATTGGGATCATTTAGCCCCATTACTGGGCCAATCAATAATTTTATACATGGCCCATTATTGATTGCCATTACTGGGCCCACGTTATCATCCAACAATTGACCATTGATGAGCCATTAATGGGCGCCATAAACGGGCGAATAACGCCGTTTGTGGTCCAGTAACGTGCCATTATTGCGCCAATTGATGAACCCTGTATGAGTGTTAGGGTTATGGATTCCATATCTAGGATTGACAATGTTTCTTCTGGTGTCCCTCAGGGTTCTCACTTAGGTCCATTACTTTTTCTACTTTTCATTAACGATATCGGCAGGGTTCTAAATATTGCAAAGTTCGCACTATCCGCCGATGATTTGAAGCTGTTCTTTAGAATCTCTGCCATCGCGGATGCTATTGCTTTACAAGAGGATCTGTATAATTTGCAAACTTGGTGTTCCATAAATAGAATGCAACTCAATATTGATAAATGTCAGTTGATGAGACTGTCACGTAAATTGAGCCCTATAATATTTCCGTACAAGTTGAATAATCGTGACACTGTCAATACGGCTAGGGGGCAGCTTGGATTTTTAAACAGGCCATGTAAGGATTTTAGGAAACCTTCAACGTTACTTACATTATACGATACTCTTGTCAGACCTCATCTAGAGTATGCCTCTCCAATCTGGTCTCCTGATCAAGCTAAATATCGTATTTCAATGGAGAGGGTACAGCATAGATTCTCGCGTTTTTTATCGTATAAGAATAATAATCCCATGCCCATTACATGCCATGATTATGAACCAATAATGGAATCATTCAACATGAGCACCCTTGAAACTCGTAGGACGATTAATGATATGTTATTAATTTTTAAGATCATTAATGGTCAGATCATTTGTCCTGAATTAATATCTTTGCTCAATTTTAATGTTTCGTCTAGGGCTCTCACACAGTTGGAAATTTTGTGTTGAAATCAACACATTTCACATGTCCCAAACGGTCCACACATATTTTTGTGTCGATATCACATAATGTATTTGTGTTAGCTAATAACTCAAGCTCGATGTAAATAATATAACACAAAAAGATGTTGATAAAATTTTGATTGGAATTTCCGATCGTGTAAATTCAACACATAAGTACTGTCAAATGAAATCCAAAATAACGAATGAATCAACAGTTCACAAGTGTAATTTATGGATCTTTTTTACATCAATCAAATGTGAGAATCACACTTTTATCGTGTTGAAACAATGCATAAGAATAAATTGAAAAAAACAGTACTTCAGTAAGCATTGAACATGGATCGTCGGGACCGAATGTTGAAGCTGTATCACCCAAGCCACTGCCGGTCCTTTGATTGAGTGTACTTTCTTTGCGTATATCAACTCGCACTCTATCTTCAAATTCACATATATAGAAAACGAATTTCCATTACAATGAAAGCTAAAACCAAAATGCATGAACAGTTCTTCCGACGACTACTAAAGTTACACGTACATAGAAGTTTCATAAAAAAAATAGCTCCCACCACTGGCGATCTCCCCTTGGTAGTTGAGAATAACACAATTTTTATGTTCAATCTTGAGTTGAATAAGATTTGTGTCATTTTGACACTTTTTTTCACTTGTTTGAATGATTTCACATTATAAATCAGTTGAGACCTGATTACACAAGGACTGTCTGTAGAAGTTACACGTGGTTGTGTTGAATATTTAACAGAAAATTCATGACACACGGATTTTTTAACACATTCACACAATATTTTCAACTGTGCAGGAAGCCATTATTATTTAATACGCCAACCTACACATCTAGGTTCATTCGGACTGATCCGATTAACGGAATTTGTAATCTAATTAATGAATATTGTAATGAAGTTGATCTCTTTTCTGAATCAGTTTCGCGTTTCCGGAATGCTGTATTGTGTGTGTGTCCGTTGAATGAATAGTTTATTGTATCCTATTGTTTATTGAATCTTATTGTTTAATTAACAGTTTATTGTTTCATATTGTTGAATCTGCCATTGACTAGTTTGTAAATTAATGTATCTAAAGGGCACATACCCGTATGAATAAATAAATAAATTACTCGAAGATATTCGAGTAGCTCGAAAATTTCGAGTAGTACAAAATACTCGACTCGACTCAAGAATACTCGAAAATTTCGAGTACTCGCACACACGTAGTGCTTACCCATTTTTTCCCTCAATTTCGACTTGTCTGAAATTAATACCACAAAGAGTTGGCAAAAAACCGTGTTTTCCCCTGAAAATTCAATGAACTGGGTTTTTGTGGGATACTATGGTTTTTTTTAGGTTTTATTACATTGATGATACATGATCCAAATGTGGACCGTTGTTGTATTGTGTTGACATAATCCTAAAGGTCTAGTTACACAAGTTTTGTAAAGACAAACGTAAACGTCAACGGCTGCGCACAGAGTCAATTTTACATAGTGCTCATCCTTCTGTTCTTTACGTTCACTTCTATGTACTTCTGTAGCTTGACCTTCAGATGATACCATAATAATGTCATTTAGAAGCGAAAATTTCCCCATCGATCGATGAAATCAATCGACAAGTGAGTTTCGCTCAATGAAGCGAATATAATCCCACGTGTGGATTGTTTTTATCGATCCGTTAAAAATGTTTTCGCTTCTAAATTCCAAAATCATGATTTCATTTGGATTTAACGCATGAAGCGAACGAATTGTATGTATTATATAATGCCTTCATGTTGAACAGTCACACGAATATAGCCGCGGGATATCGATTGGAATCTAATTTTCATGTGAATTTGGTATTTGTAACGTTGCATTCATCGTATAGTGCGAACAACACAACCAAGTGTGTTGAATGTCAAATATAAACAAAAATGTTCTAACATATTTTTTCTTCAATACAAATACACGAAATTTTCAACTATAGTTGCATATATGCACTGCGATTTGAATTAAATCTGCTATTATAATTCTTATTTTTTGTGATCCAATTTTTTATAATACAAAGATCAGATTCTGTTTTGAAATTGTAAATATGGGTCATTCCCCATCAGATTTACATCGACTTTCTCAATGTTTTTCTGAAATAATTATTTTCGAATTCTTTTTTGGAAAATAGGAGACGCGTATCATTTATTTTTTTCCTCTATTGTGTTTTCCGATTTGTACATTGGGGTCAACGTTTTCAGTTTTAACAAATCCATTTTCTTCCGAATGCCTGTAACTGGAAAAGTTTTCGACATACAAAATTATTTCCAAGGCAGAACAGTTTTCTGAACTGTCCAAAAATTCGCGAGTGAAATTTTGTTTTCCAATTCGCGTCTTGTCGTAATTCGAAGATAAAAATAAAGAAGCCATTTTATTCGAATTTGGACATTTCTAATTTTCAAATTTCAAAGACACGATCAATTTGTGCAACAAGCTAAAAATGAGCGGTGGTACAAGGGGAGGGAAGCTTATATTATAAATTACTATTTTGCTAGCACGTACGGGACAGACTTGTCAATATGATATGCTTTAGTCAGACACTTTCTGAAAACTACTATATTTGATAGTACAATATGAAAGTCCTGTACGTGCTAGCAGAATAGTAATTTGTAATATAACTTGGCTCTCCGTATAGTTACTTTTTACGTGTGACAACAACAGGTATTGCTATAGTAGCTAATTTAGCAATATATAATTTGATACAGCAATACTTTTGGCTATCCAAATACCAAATACAAAAAACCGTTACCATAGCTATTTCCTAACTACAATAGCGAATTATTTTTTCTCGTGAATTAGTAGAAATTGTGAAATCTCTATGACCAATAGAATGTTTCAAGAGTAGATTACTAATGAAGCTGAAACTAGCAGATTTGAGCTAGCAGACTCGCACTCTAGTTCATCGTGGAAATCGTCGTAGAATGATGAAATCGACAACAATAAGATTTGGGAATCGTAATCTTTGAAAAAATTCAAATTCACATCGGCTCAATTTATAAACGCGGTCTGCTATAGTTTCCCGTGTGGTAATCAATCCTGGGCATCCTAAAGTAGGCCCTGGCCCCGTAGGGGTATATCTTAGGCATCCAATACAAGGTTACCTACCCACGGCCCATGTGGCCCCAGTTGGGGTTGCCAGTATATTCCTGGAATATTTCAATTCAGGTATGCCCCTCCACAGCCCATATAGGCCTCGATTGGTTGGCTACCATTTTTTTGCCTGGATATTTGATACCATTACGGGACCTGGATTGAAAAGAGTAACTTTCAAAGTTGGGGCCACTTTTCAAGTAGGGATTATAAACTTGGCTCACGTCTGAGCCCCCCCCCCCCCCCCACCCCCAAGTAGCAATGCTCTAGTTATTGACGAGTTTTGTAACGCTTAACTAGCCAGATACTAGACACTTGCAAGTCCCTCACCAGAACCCTACGAGGCACTTGCAAGCGTCTAGTTTTTGGCTAGTTGAGCGTTACAAAACTTGTCAATCACTAGAGCATTCCTACTAGGGCCGGGAGAAATTTCCACATGGGTTACGTTTGCTAGCCTCAACTTCGTCCCACAGTGATGCGCTTTGCAGCCAATATTGTGTACCACTTTGTGTTTTTTCTAGTGCATGTGAGGCTACTATGGAACCATGCAATCGGATGCAGTGCGACCTCTCAATAAGAATGCTTACCCTCTTTCTCATTCGGACGGTTCTTGTCACGCGTTGAAGGGAGAGAGTGATCGTTCTTATTGAGAGGTTACACTGTAGTTGGAAACGTAGATATGCACCATCAAAAAATCTCAATCTTTAATTACACTCATCATTGCTGATCCCCCATTGGATCGATCAGATCGAAACTTTCATAGGATCACTATCAACTTCGCCTCCAACTGTGGTGAAAATTTGATGATGATCGGAGAATAGGAACAAAAGACATCCGTGATATAAAAAAATCACAGGTTTTCCATTGCACTTTTCCTTTCCCATCCCGTTCTTTTGTAAGAATCAAGTTGAACGTTATATGGGAACGCTACAAACAAAAATAACGTGGCAACATGTCGATTCAAGCGTTTGAACACATGTTATGATAATGTTCACATGAAATCGAAATTACTTTTTTTCCCCACCAAAATTGTGATTCTTCTCCATCCATAGCGTGAAATCAACAATTCGAAAATCTTAAAGCACTTCGTTGTCATTCCACACAGTGAATTTCGCTAATCTTTATTTTCGTGTATCAACCCTGCATATAACTGTGGTGAAAATCTATGATAATTTTCCTACGGAAATGAACTATAAAACTTGCTTCACCCAAGAAAATTCAATGGCAAAAAAAATAAATGGCTGTCCACATTTTCTGATAAATTTTTTCAATGTATGATCGACTCTATAAATCCGAATTAGTGGGAGACTTATCACTGTTTTTTGCAGTAGAATTCCGCTGATTCTCAGTATTTTTTACTGACTCGGATTTAGAAAGAGCACGAATACAAATTTAACTTAAATTTCAAGAACAACTGAACGAGCCTTTGCGATTCTGAAGATTGATAATTCGGTTGAGACGTAATGAATGTACATTTGCAGTTAAAATAATTCATAAATCATACGAAAGGCATAATTCATTCTTACCAATAATACGGAGATTGAAGAGTAAATTTATGTTCATCCCCAATGATCGAATTGAAAAATGTGTGACATTTCTTTCTTTTGATAATATGAAGAGAATACAGAGAACGACTGTCGAGTGAAAATATTGAACTGTTTGTGTTTTAAATATGATTGAAATTTCACGTCATTTCATTTTCATAATTCGATAATATATCGATGCACATATTTCTGTGGAAAGTACGTAACGTGTGGTAAACAATATGTATTTATTTATTCAACTTATCTACATTGTTCATTCCAATCATTCATAAAAACGTGAAAAAAATCACAGAATATTATAACACTTCGATATTTCACATATTTTATAGGCTTTTTTTTTAAACATGTACGATATGTGAACTTTGACAGAAATATTCTGTCAACTGATTTCCTAAACTTTTTTCCTTTTTCAGATAATAAATGGAAATTAAATTCAATTACAGATTTACAAATTTCAGATTAGATGGATCAGATAGATCAGGCGGATCGGTAATAAGATTAGCTGGTGCCAGCATCCATTACTTTTTATACTTCAATTATTTTCTTTTTATCCGCGATGAAGATAAAGATGTTGAATATCAAAATGTAACAGTACTTGAATGACAAAAAGTAATCGAGGCACTAGATTTCTGATCAGTAATTTTCTCACGTAAAAATATCAGAGCCGTTGAATTTCAGATTATTTTTTGTCACGTATAATTCAATATAAAGATACGAATATTTTTACTGAATAATTATTTATTCATTTGTTCCATTCAATAAACGTACCCTGATATTATCTTATGAAATAACAAAATCATTTTATTATTGTCAGTTCATCAGTATTAATTTTGTACGGTACATGATTCGAGGAAGAAAATTAGTTGTTGAATTGATTTTCGTGCACTATGACTGTATGGATAAAGAATTCGTGACAAAAATCCACTAACAAGAGAATTCGATGGAGGTTATGACAGATAAGTGGAAACCATATTTCTTCATTCCACACCCTACCTGAATTGACTCATTTGAATAAAAGGAACAAAATTAAGAAGCCTAAAAGAAGCGTTTTTCAAAGAATTCTTTGTAAGTTTAGAAAAAAAACTTTTTCCAACGTCAAATAATGAGATAAAACCAGTTTAATTCAGTTTTCATTTTTACGATTCTTATAAACTGGTGCAAATTGGTTGCAAAAAACTAGACTTTCAATTGGAACAAACCAACGCTTGTTACACGGAGACAAATAAAGTTTTCAAAATTACTCCATTTCTACCAAATTGGCAAGGTACAACAAAATACCACTATTATTGTTAGATAGTGTAAGTAATAAAAATGAATGATTTGCCTAACATTCTTTAATAAGAGCGTGCAACCTCACACATGATTTAGTACATACTTTTACTACACTATGTAACAATAACATTGGAATTCTCTTGTATCTTGCAAATTTAGTAGAAATGGAGTAATCGTTAATACTTCATTTTTCTCCATTTAACTGGGTTATGTATACTCTTCTATGTGAACTAAAAAGATTTATGAAAAATAATTTCCTCCTTCGGACTTCCCCCTCAAACAATTCTGGCTCAAAACTGATGTCATAGTTTCCTCAAAATTTTGCAGAAAAATTATAACTCTTCATTGATGTCTCAATAACAATAATGCTATCGAAATTTAATAAAGAGTGCATTGTTTTCTCTTATTATTATAGTACGAGATAGTGTATACGAGAGTTGTTAAAAATGATTCAACACGAATTGATTTTGATTTTCTTATTTATATTGAAAAACAGAGTAAAAGTGCATCATTTGCGTAACTCTATAACTGTGAATTATATTTTTCTGATGAATGAAAGAAGCAGAAGCAGAAGCAGACGAAGAGGAAGTGGAAACAGGAGGAGAAGCAAAAGGTAGTTCTTTGAGGGTACTACTACTGTAAATGAAAGAGTTAATTAATAATTATATGTCTGATGATTAATTAATTACACATCAATCTACGAGTCTCTTTACGATTAGTTCTGTTTCATTGAGCACGAAAGGTTCTCTGACTTCAGTGGCATTTTTAAATTTAAACCTCACTTCAAGTATCTTTTCTGAAATAAGAATGAATCGATCATTCTTTTTTTTTTTACAGAAAATGAATAAAATAGAGAACTTTAAAATTAATCTGATGAATTCAAACCATTTTTCTCAACGAATGGAGGGAAAAATTTGTTAGAAAGAAACCCAGTAGCGTATCAGAGCTTGTGATGAATTTTTGTTTCACTTGGTGTTGTAGAAATCTTTGAAAACTTTAAGGCTCATGGAGCTCCAGAAAAATGAGCAAAATTTTGCTACGTACTTTTCCAACAACTGAGCATTAAATGAAGATTTTCAATATGCAGTGATGGAACACATTGCCAAGATTAGACTTTGAATATTCGGTTGAATTTGGAAAAGATCCCTGAAAATTATGAAAAGAATTATAAACGTAATAACCTACAAATGTCAATAATTTCCACAAATTATTTCCTCTCACGTTTAGATATTACTTTGGAGTTTCAATTTATATTCAAAGTCAAACCTTGGCAATATGCTCTATCATTGCATATTAGCAAAATTGTATTCATCGCTAAGTTGTTTGAAAAGTATGTAGCCAAATTTTTCCCGTTTTTTTAGAGCTCAATGGCCGTTAATCTCTTCATCTGAAAAATATTTCTCAACATTTCTCATTAAGGCACTAGAAATATTAGGAAGAGTATGGGAATTATTCAATCTCAAATACTTGAACGTTGACTATTATTCACGACTGCATGGAACTATTTTGAAAAATCATAATATATGAAATACTTCTCCCACCAAAATCTGCATACGATTGAAACGATAGGGTAAGTGTGTCAATATTGCACCACTTAAGAACCTGACTCCATTTCTTGGTATAAAAAATTGATAAAATAAAAATCTCATGCACATAAAATTCCTCTTAACTTATACAATAATACTTCCATAACGAGACAGGGAGAAAATGGAAGGCGAACTTGATATTAAATAAATAAATAATGGACAATCTTTTCCTAAATTGCATTTTGGGTGCTTAAATTGCACCATATACATTTAATACATTTGTGTACGCCTCCAGATTATTTTGGATTAAGAGGAATGTGTCCGATTGAAAGTTAAGACATTTTATTACTAAGATCAACTACTTTAAGATCATATCCTTAGAGTTTCCCTTGTCGTATAGAAAAATATAAACTTGACGTCTTATCAACACAAGAAATTAACCTGAAAATAGACCTGAAGTTTACAAAATTCGCTGTAACAAAAGTAAAATGCGCATCAGCAAATCAAAACTCAATGAGGTAACTGGATTGGAGTTCAAGTTCATGTTTGACTCGCGTAAAGGATTGTGTGAATCTCTGTTTCACCGATACGCCAGTGGTGCAATTTAAGCAATGGTGCGAATTAGGCGCACTTCCCCTATACTTTGAATTGAACTGATCTAAAAGTGAAGATGGATTATTGAAAAAACGGAAACAAATCATTTAGCAATGTTACTTTAACGATTTCATTTGTATTCCATCTGAAGATTTAATCTTTTGAATTGTGTTTCTTCGTAAAGAATGAATCATAGCGACAGAATAATTTGTTGAAATTCATTATTCAATTCACACTGATAGACGGCATTGAAGAATGAGAAATTTGCTTTTCTTAAAATATGTGATGCTCAACTACACATTCCGGAATTGAAAATTCGTACAAAAATTAACCATCAATTTGTTTTTCTTTTAATGTTGTGTATGAATGAATTCAATAATTTCATTCTCCTTCGAATTTTATGTCATAATATCAACCACCATTTATTTAAACAATTCGAACAAGCCAAACGAATCACCAGAAATGTTTTTTATTTTATTTCCTTGGAGTTATAAAGAGTTCCCACATGCTGAGGGGTGATTGTATTATTCCATAAGGGACAAAAGGAGATACGTAAAATCGTCAAACGGAACATAATATGGGAAGAAAAAATTGTCAAATTCGTTTTAATCTAAATTCTTTAAAATTATATGATCGCATGAATTGCTTTATCTCATATTTTCTCTTGGATGAAATTATTAAAAACTGACTTCACAAAAAGGGATGAGAAACGATGATTTGGAGAGATTCGTAAGCCTGTAAAAATGTTGATGTTCAGGTTTTATACCTTTCCTAGAATTTTACGTTTGACAAAAGTTTTACGGTTCCGAGCAAAATGAACCCAGTGATGTGGCATGTGGAGTAAAGCAATGTAACTCGTGACATTTTTTCTCATGGTGCTGCCAAAATTTCTATTTAGGCAGTGAAACACTTGTATCACACGTGTGATGCACAAGTAACATCTTGATGAAGTCGGAACGACATGAATACAAAATCCTGGTTGACTGGATATAAAAATTACTTCCATTCATCATCTTGTTTATCACTTCGGAAAATCTCTTGAATAATTGTCATTCAACTTCTGAATGATTGAATTTCTTATTTTCCAAACAATCTTTTAAAAAGTAAAAAAACTTTGGCGACAGCGGTGAAATATAATTGGGAAATTCCAATGTATATCGAAATTTTTAAAACCAATTGTTCCCTCATCGAATAATCTTATAGGAAAAATCGGCTGATCTTACGGCGCTAACATTCCCTAAACGCGGCTCTAATCGGGAAGTCGAGACATTTAAATTAGCACTGGCATATGAAGCTGCAACTAGCGATCAAAAGTTAGCAGCCGATTGTTGTAACTTTGGATTTAACTTGATCTGAATATTTTTTATATCAAGAATTGATTAAGTGGCTTTCAATAAGCGATTTTGCTACTGAAATTAGCTTTTTAAGGGTCATTGCTATTTATGAATATTGTGTATTTTCTGAATTAAGCAATAAATACAAATTTCAGATCTACAGTAATAAAGTACATTGTTAAAATTTTATGCATTTCGTGATGCTCCAAGGCCCTTAACCCGGAAGTAATTTTTGATATAAACATCAAGTTCATGCGAGATGTGCTTTAATAAAAAATCAAATACTTATAATTAGGTGAGTAGAGATGATTCAATATAGTGATATTAATCAAATCATAGAATAGCGAGTTTTGAACGTAATTTAAAAACCCGTTGTGAGTCAAGCTGTTTTTTTTTCTTCTTCCCACGGACAACAAACTGGATGATGATATGAATTGAACAATTTTATTTTTAGTTCTCTGCGAGATCAAAAGCGTACATTTGAGGTATTTTTAAACTATATTGAATCATTCATTTTAATTTTGCTAAAGTATGCTGTACTTTCTATGATAATGTCATAATGTATGCATCATCGCTTGAAAAACGTTGTCTGTATTAAGATTCAATCTGCCCTTTCAATAATTCACTTCATTCTAATAGAATTCTTAGAACGAATCTGTTCAAAGGAAAACTGTGACTAATGTGCTTTTTATTGAAATGAGTATTTTGCTTCAAATTATTACGTTAACAATTTTCGTTATATGCTGTATGGAAAAAAAGTTATTGTAAATGATAGGTAGATCTTCAAATTTTTGGCTGTGAGAAGAAAACACAAATGAAAATGAATTAGAATGAGTTTGAGAGTTACAGGCAGCATAGAAAACCCTAATTTAGTACATGACTGAAATTGCAAAATTCGGTTTAATGCATCTACATTAATACAGGGTTTGAAAAAATCCGACCCAGGCCGGTGTTTTTAGGTTTTTTTCACAATTGAGTGGATTTTTAGGATTGTTTTGGGTTTCATGTCTTTTTTGTAATATGGCATTTTGGTTATTGTTATTATTGGATTCATATTTTTCATAGTTTTGATTAATTTTATAACTCTGTTGATTTGAAATCCGAATTGATTGTTCGTTCATATCATGGTCTCACATCCCATGTAACACACGGAGAATTCTTCTTCAAGAATATGAATAGAATTCTTGTGGAACCCTTTTCGAAGTTGTGAATTCATGAGGAATTCTGAAAATTTTCTATTCCACTAATATCAACGAGTTCTTCTGAAATGCTTTTTAGATCGTTTCACTGCCTCCAAAGAACTCGTTAATGTCAGTAAAATAGAGTTCACACTTTCAGAGTTCTTGATTAATTCATCACTTTGAAAAGAGTTCAACAAGAATTCTATTCACATTCTTGATATGACAATTCTTGTAAAAGAATTTTTTGTGTGTTACGTCGGATACATTGTGATTTATATCACGTACATTTGATATGACAAGTGAAATATGTAATTGAAACTCTACAATTATACTTTACATTTCAATTAAATATTGTTCTTCAAATGATCTCAAAATATTTGGATACTAAACATTAATTACATTCTATTTATGAACTATAAGATTGCTTGGAAATGCGTTTTATTCCATTATGATTCAGTACTTATAGTTATCCTTTGGATTTCACTTCACTCGCATTTGCTTCTTTCAGAAGTAATTTCTTATGTCTGTAATTATAGAGGTAAATTTTAAATAATTCGTTGTAATTGGAAATAACAGCTTCTTCAATACCTTTTCCACTTTTTTTCAGAGTTTTTTGGGGTTATTTCAAGAGGGCTGGGTAATTTTGTTCAAACCCTGCATTAATATGAAGATTTCACTTGGATTCAACAAATTAATTTCTGAAATTCACCTGGGTTTGAAATAATTATATTCTGTAAACACATGATCAATTATTCCAGAGTATCAAATCCGATATTTATTCATTCATACAAAGATATGATATTATAATAATTTTATCAATCATAAAAAAGTAAACAAAATACGGATACGTAAATATGATACGCCTTTGAATAATTATCATGCTCACAATGACAATTAATAATTTGTAATCCATTATAGAACAATCAATGATTGAAATGAGTTTTATCTGTGGATATTACTTAGAATTTACGTACTTCTCGTGACGAGAGCAAAATCTTCACAAATCGTTAAGGATACGAGCACTCGAGAAGTTTTGACAAATACGTACTGGTCAGAAAGGGGAAGGAGGTCAATGAACTAATACAAGTTTCGTTATTATTCGTGTATCAAATACCTCTACGGTTTGCACAGATGAAATATTCACTTCTTATGCTTCTTTGAAAATAATATTGCCGGCTTTGATACTCGCACAACAACGTTCAACACTATTCGGTTACACTTAGCGCACGAATGTACAAACGTTTTCGCGGTACTCGCAGTTGCATTAATTAATTAATAATGACTAAACCAGAATTGACAGTAATTAAAACGTGTGTTTTATTCATTCGTCACTTTGAAGAACCGTTTCCTTCATCAATCGTAATCGTCATCATAGAATAATAAATCATCCTATCCTTTCACAGCAATGAAATTAATGAAAGATGCAATTGAAACCATTTCTTGACACAGTCAGTTTCATTGGAAACACGATAAATTGAAGGAACGAAATAAAAGTAAAGAAAAAAAACAACACGGGAGAATCAAACAGATGAAATAAAAATTGAGGCACACAAAGCTATAAACTGTATAAAACAAAGTGAAAGAAACATTAGTTTGACGGCGACACGTACCCACGGAAAGACTGCGGAAAAATGGAAAGAGGAGAAGGGAAAGAGGAGTAGGAGGGACAAAGAGAGGGAGTAAAAAGAACAGGACCCAGATGCTCCGTAAAAGCCGGACCTCGAGGCGGGCGTCAACTTACCCTCTTTGCTCTTTGAGGCAGTCGAGCCCTTGTCCTGACAGTACATGATTACTCATTCGTTCGCACGCACAAAACACACATCACATATGGGCGGTGACGCACTATGTGTGTGTATATATACGTGTATACAGATGTAAAATGTACGTATGTGTGGGTATGAATCAAATATGAACACACATGCACGACGTCTTGGGTTTTTTCTCCTTTTCTTTTTTTTTCTTGTATTTTTTCAGGGCAGGTCAGGTTCAGAAGGCGCGCGAGCCGAGAACCTTCACCTTTGTCGTAGATTATGGCAATAGCAACACAGCGGACGACGACGAATCCTCGTGTCACCGATCGCCATGAACCCAATTTTTTTCGTCTGTCAAAAGGGAGAAAAAACAATTCGAGAATGCAGAGATTTCGTTGAAAGTTGTTGGAAAAAGTACGGGAGAAGCGCCACCGACTCTTTTTGTCTCCGGCTCGATTGAAATCACACACTAACACGATGTCACATATTATTTCTTTTTTATTAATTTCACTACAGCTTCCTAGGGATAGACACACATATGCACACACACGGCGGGTGCTCGCGCACGCCACCACTACCGCCAACGATTCATCTGTGAAACTGGACTTCTTTTTCTCAGGAGAAAAGAACTGCTTCGAATCTCAACTCCTTTAACTGGAGTCACTTCACTTAACCATACAACTCTGAAATGTGCCACTGTACGCTCTTACGACATTGAATACGCATGGGCTGATAGATCATCGACGTGACAGTCCCTATCGTTGCTATACCTCGGTTTTATAAACATATCGCATATATGAATGAATGAATCGTAGGGGACGCTGTGAGCGTTAACGAATATGAAAAACTGGTGCGCGCAGACGTAGTCGACGGCAGAATTCTGTATTATCGATATTTTCCCGCTCTACGTTTAAAATCCAGCCACGGTCCAAAACGAAAACCATTCAGAAAAGTTTCTCCATATCGATAAGAATAAAAAAAAACTCGATGTCAGTTAATTCGATTTGAAATCTATGAATAAATCGATGAATATGATATTATGATAAAGTCTTTTTATTTGAAACTTTATGAAATTTTAGAAAATTTGTATTGAAAAACCTTTCAACATTCACGATTCTATATGGCTGCACACGGGTGTTTTGAGTGATGATTTCAGTATATTCTTGTTCCTCTCTGATCGATGTGTAACAAAAGAGAGCCTTTAAACAATCGGCTAACGGTTTTACTTTGCTAAAAGTTGATTGGAGAATAATAACAAATTTTATAACAGAACAACTATATGTAGTTTAGAAAGTCAAATAGAAACTAATTGCAAAGGACAAAAACCACATGAAAAATAAAAAAACCACTGGTAAAGCCCATTAAAAACAAACAAGCAATAGGAAAATATACTTGAAGTATGAATCGTTTATAGAAACGAAACGAAATCTATAAATTATCGGTCTGTATCCTCTTGAATTGACTTCTTGGAACTGGAAACATCGTTTAAAGAATGTAACGCAAGATTTTTCATCTTTAACCCTTTCAGGACCCCTGGCACATATTTGTGACATGAGTTTCGAAATTTTTCATGAAAAGTGTATTCGGTAAAGGTCTTTTCATTGTGATTCATCTCAAAGAAAAAGGTCCCAGTATGCACTAAGATTTTTCTTGCTAAGAAAATATATGTTTGAATGAAAAAAAAACTCAATAAATTCATCAAGTTTTGAGAATGATCATTTTATTTATATTGTTTTAGTAAAATACTAATATAAAATGTTCTTCTCAAAAGTACCTAGAAGGAATGATTGAAATATTCTTGCACTTTTCAATTTCAGTAACAATATATGACAGAAATCTTTTGTACTCACCTGGGAAAATTAAGGGAAGATTAAGGAAAGCTCCATTCTTCTCCTCTACGAACAGCCGTTATCTTATGGTCGTGAAAGGGTTAACAGCTGAATATCCCGTTATTCAATTACTAATTCGTTTCAATAAACAATTTAGATTTCAGCAACATATAGGAGATAACTATTTCTTTCTATACCAGAAAACAATGCAGCATAAAAAATGTTGACTTCGCAATGAGGAAAAGGCAACTGACACTCGAGTGGACAAATTTTCAAAATTATGTATGATTTATGTATAATGCGATACAGTTTATATAAAATTTATACATAATTGGATATACAATTTAAAAAATTTTCTTCTTGAGCACCCACAATTTGATTACCTATCTTATACCATGGTGTATCTATCAAATTTGTTGGAATTCTACGGAAAACTCAACTTCATATACAAGTACTCATTTGAATTAACATGTTCCAAGCATAAAATAGCGATGTCAAATAGTTTCACACGCCTCTGCTTGCTTTGGAAATGCAATATTCTGCATATTTTTTGAACTCTGAACTTTAAGCACGATAAAAGAAGTCAAAGCATCCCTGTTGTAAAATTCCCATAAGACCGCACAGACGAATTTTATGGGTTTCCATTCAGTTGCATCAGGTTTTATGAGGTTCTATATGTGTATTTGAAACAGTATCTATGACATTTTGTGAGATTTTATGGGGTTCGTAATAGTGATGCACGATATTTCACGATATCGATACTTTTTATAGAAATTTTGTTGAGTTTATATCGAATTTTATAAAATATTGATAAGAACTATACACAAATTGTATATCAAATATCAATATTGTGAAATATCGTGCATCTCTAATGTGTGCGATTTCACCGAATTCCATCTGGCCTCACAGCTTTCCTCAACGAATCCTATCAAAGGTATCCCGTAGAAGTCGAAGTTACTAGATCTCTCTACCCAAAATACTCGAAGATGACTGAATAAAATTAATTAAAACAACCAGCCAGATCTTCTGTTGATATGGAAGAAGGTCTGGCTGGTTGTTATATTCCATTCTACTGAGTCATCTTTGAGTATTTTGGGAAAAACAATCTAGTAACTGCGGCTTCTACGGGATACCCTTAAAACAGATATAAACCTATGCGGTTTGATATGGGATGGTATTACCCCATTTTCACAGCCGTGCGATGTACAGGGAAATCTTACGAATATTTTAAAAGAAAAATCATTTGATTCGGTCAACTTTTCAGCTGTCGTTAGATTCTGTAACTCAAGACATCAAAATTACCCACTGCATCACATATGAATCTAAGAAATGATCATTCCAGTAGGGGTGGGTTTCCAAACTTCAAGCCGAAATAACAGATATCATGTGATCGTAATTTCAAATCCACATGATTGGTCAATGTCTGGTATTTCTTTGAACGTTCCCTAGAAGTCCCTGATTTTCGCCCAATTATATAAATTCAGGAGTTACTATTTGCATGTAGAGTTTGAATAACACACATCATACTTTGGAAAATAACAGAATTGTTTCCTATTTTGGGATTCCCCTTCTATTCGTTACTACTCATTTTTGATCAGAGAAATCGGTGCATTCAAAATCATCCCTCGGGAATTTTTAGATCCCACCCCATACAGCACCACAGATCTCAGTAATGTCTCAATTACATTTCGATCTTTCACCTTCATTACATTTCAGTATACTTTCACAAAAATATGTCAAAAATCTGTCAATCTTCGGTGCTGTGTGGGACTGTATTGAGAATAAATTTCTAAATTCTGAAGGTTCTGCTCAAAGGATATGTGTATAGTAATTTCTTCAAATTGAGATTTCCAAATAATAGGTAAACCAACGGGAATCATTTTTGGAAATCCTACATATATATATATTCTCCAATAAAAATTCACAGTTATTTCAACTCATAATTTCGCCGGTGACAAGACAAAATTTAACAAGTCACTATATTATTTCTCCATTTTTTCTCAATTTTCATTATTGTGGAAGTTGAATTATCGTTCGCAATAAATTAATCAGAATAGCTATGGTTCAAATGAATAAGATTTGTGAGAGATTGCGATCAAAAACATTGATTTCATCATAAAAATAACTATCATTCAATAACGTGATTTGTTACGTTTTGTCATGTGCCCGACGATTTACTGTTTATTTTTCAAGAGATACTAAATTCTTTGATACAACTTATGTATTATTATATTATAATAGATGCTACAAATTTCATAAACTATACAACAGACTTATAATTTCGATCATCACCTCGATCATAGAATTCTCCAAATCACAATCTTATTTGAATCTTGACTTAGATAATAAGTGTATAATAACTAGAATTAAGAAAAGAACACTGATATTAGAAAAATTCGAAAGTTATTGTTAAGATAAGTTTCTTTTGGTTTTGTTCCCGTATGTTGAATACGGAATATTTCGCTACTAAAGTTCATCGAAATATTGCTCAATGATTTTGATAAATATTGAAACCTGAAAACTGCCAACGTCTTTCCATATTCGCTCCTATTCCAAATAATTCTTGTTTGAAAACTTGGGGAAATTTCTGCATCAATGCTTCTACTTCGTTTGGTTTCAGTCCTGGTTCCATCTTTTGTAAATAAGACCACAAGTAATCGACACTAGCACCAAAGGGATGAATGTGAAGGAAAGTAGCGATCAAACCTATTTGCAAGAACAATGTATTCGAGTTATTGATATCAAATTAATCAAATTATTCACATAACACATCTTTTTAATTTTTACACGGAAAGAAATCGCAAGACATTGAATCAGGGAATTTTGTATGCTTCTCCTTGATTTTTTATCCTGAACTGCGTGAAATAATACCACCATATTGGAGGACATGAATCTCGAATTCTGTGTTATTATTTCACCGTGAAGTTGGAGATGTAAAATCACGTAAAGTTCCATGATTTAACATCTTGAGATTTCTTTCTATCTAGTATCTATTTTTTTTTTTTTAATGTTGCGTCTGAAAATTATCTAATGGATGTTTAAAAGATGTTTCATGCCGCATTTTCATGCTTCATGTTTATTAGAAATTCATAAAAGAAATTTGCTATCTTATTCTATGTTCTTCGCCAATAAAAAGAGTAGAAAAATTATGAAAAACCAAAATATACGAAAATTAGTAAAATTTAAAGACAATCACATGAAATTCTAAAATATTCACCTATTAACTTTGCATCTTTCTGGGAAACTTGTATACAGTTAGAAGGTAAAGTCATTTGCTTCGATATAACTGATTCTTTGTTAACATCGTCGTCTTTATCAAGAGTTATAACTTCACTTTCTAAAATTTCTTCTTTCTTTGTGGCATTTAATTTTACTGTTAAATCTTTGATCTTCTGATCATCTTGAACCTGCTGTTTCTTCGACTGCATCAATTGTTCTTGCATGCCTTTTAAAGTCTGTTGCAACATCTTCATTTGCTTATCTTTTGCATCTATTTCGGCTTTCGTTTCAGATTTTAATAAGTCCACCTGTAAGTAAATGAAAATTCATTTCGATATACAAATTTCAACGTATATTTAGGGTGATTAGATCGTTGAGGTGCAAAATCGGGATAGTTGTCCCTGAGTGGAGACATTTTCAAAATTATATATAATTTTTTATAGAATTCAATATAGTTATGTTTTTTTTAATTTTCAAAATGACTAGATTGCTCTCTCCGGTTTTCTCAAAAATGGAAGGATGAAATCGAGAAAGCCTAGTAAACTCTCTTTCTTTGTACCACACAGAAGATGCATATACTCAACATTTTCGAGAAAAATGGGAGGAAGGGGAGGAATTCAATAATTTTGGGCCTTTAGAGTGTCCTTACAAGAAACCATTTCGAGCATCAGTGTCTCTCTTTACAACATAACTTCCTTTCTATTTGTCATATAAAATAAATTTCATAGTTTTCATAGTTTCTTTTGTAGTTTCATAGTTTCTCGAATAAAAATTGATCAATTAAATTTACTGAATCGCTTCGTTCATTCGTTCATTCATTTTTAAATGTTTCATAGACATAGCATTTCTATATTTTTTTTTCATCCCAGTTGATGAACATTTATTGGAGATAAAATGCACAAGCATGACGTTTCCTCATTTTGTACTTCAACTTCAACTGTATACGAAACGTGGAGTCCACACAGATGTATTTTGTACATCGGTGGATCTGCTATTACGGAGCTGATTTCTATGAATAAGATAAAGAATAAGAATTCTATACAAACTTCATTTTTATAAGCTTCCAATTGACATCTGAGACTATCATTTTCTTCTTTCAACGTTTGCAATTTCTCCGAATCCTCAGCACTATCGTGTTGAATCCTGTTTCTTTTACGTTGCGGCTCCTCTTCCGCATCAGAAACATCCATTTCCCCTTCACCTTCCATTAAAGCTTCTTCCAATTGAACCGCCTTGATTTCCTATCGTGTCAAACCATTCGTGTGATATATTATTACTATTTTTTTTACCAAGCAACCAAATTACACTGAAACATGCAAGCATTGTAATACTCCTCATATGGGTTCCAAAAAAAATACCGAAATGAATTAAGGAGTCGACAATATTGAGCTTGTCGATTTTTATTTTAATGCACAATATTTTACGTAAAATCATCAAAAATTTTCTAATTCATTGAAAAATACAAATAATAATGGTTTATGAGATTATTGCATTCTATTCTTGAGTCGTAAAATAGTAACATGACTTGGTATGGAATCATCACCTCAAACAAATATATACTAAGTCACTTATATCATGTGTTCATATTTTTTGTTATAAGACAGTAAATGTGTGTGAAAAAAAAGAATATTCAACTCTTCTGTACAGGATCTGCAAATTCGATTCAGATCAATATAATTGAATGATTTTAAGGATGAGAAATCATGCAAAAATCTCATTGCACGAAAAAAAATGAAATCAAGAAACAAATAAAAATCAAGCGATCAAGGTTTGAAACATACATATATAATAATCATCTCATAACTTATAATTAATTTCTTACTCATCTAAAATTTGAGAAATTCTGAAAAATAATAAAAATAATTGAATAACAATAATAATAATATAAAAATAATAATAATAATGATAATAATAATAAAAGTATATACTAAACGATCCTGATGAAAAAGATGATGAACTGCGTGCAATCCCATGTGCTGGATCATGAATAAGATTCCTTTGTAAAACAATGAAATCTCTTATGTTTTCCTTTCCCATTTTTTTCCTGTTATTTATCATTACCTGAGATTCCAATGAATTTGTTGTTACTGTCCCAGATCAGTAAGAGATTTTATCGTCTTTACCTTTTTTTCATATTCTCGCAACTTTCCAAAAAAATGTCAAAAATATCTCACGCACGCACGCATGCACGCACGCACAGAAAGTAAGTGTCTGACCAAGCTTGAAAAATTGATTTCCTTGTACTCTTTTTTTGTGACTCCTTTCAAGTTCTTTCTTTATTTTATTCAACAAAACTTACCTGTACTATTTTTTTGAATACTCTCTATTTGCTTCTAACAACGAGCTTGCATACTCATTTTGTTCTGTATTTTGTATTTTTAATTCGTATACTTTTCCATTGAAGAAAAAAGGAAAGAAATTGCAAAAATTGGCTACTCTTGTAGGAATGCGAATACATACCGAGGACTGTTTCTTCCACATTTCAATATTCTTCCTCTGCGCTTTGGTGAAGTGATCCCACACCTTCTTGTGGCTGGCCGCAGTAAAGACACGTTCGATCTGACTGACTGTCGATGATATGGATGTCGCATGTCGCATACAAAAAGACAACAAATCTTTTGTTGTATATACCCGGCTTCAAGTCACTCTCCAAATCATATCAATTCTTATCATACTTTACACTTTCTTTTGGTAATTTCATACCTATACATGTATAACAAGAATCCTTTGTTTGAGAGAATATATATCACCGTCATCGAACCATTGGAACTTCTGAGCTTTTTTTTCAACTTAGCACAATTTCAACGACGATCAGATAATTCAAAAAAATCAAATCTCGGTATTGTTTCGTATCCTTGTGTCTGTAACATTGATTACTCTCATGATCAAAGAAATATATTGATTTTTTTGAATTACACGATCTGGGTATCATTTTGTTCCATACACGAGATGAATATGAAAATTCGATTTCACGTGTATACAAACACGTAAATAGTGCTAAGCATCTGCTACCTACTCAACTTACTTTGCCATGATAAAGTATATTATACAGATATTTCCATACATCCCAATTACGGATCACCATTTTACCAGCCTTTTTCACCTTGAATCGAATACTCGTTTGCTTAAAGGAAAAAGTAAATAATATTCAAACTGCTTGCCTTATTTTTTTGGATTCAACAACTTACAACCGGCACAGACTTTCAGTATCAGATAATTTTAGACAATTTTAGACCACAATCCACTTATTTCTCATTCATTGTTTTATGCTGCCATATGCAAATTTAATTTTTTTTTTGTGACAATGTTTCAAAAGTAGAATCATAGTTCGTAGTATAAAATTGTCTCTACGATGGAATTTTCCCATCACCTTTACTCCTCTAAACCTTGCAAAGCATGCAACTGTCAATTATGCACTATTCTTAGAAATGATGAAAGTAATGTTAGAATTCAAAATTTTGATGCATCAATTTTAAAACATATTATATGCAAAGAAAACAGAGAATATAAAATGTGAAATAATGTTTCATCATTTCCCCGCTATTGGCCTAGTTTTGTCTCATAAGGTTGGTGGTAAATTGTTCGACAATTCACGATTTCAAACCGAAGTTCCATATTTTTCACCCACCTCTTTGATCCTGTTAACCAAGACGCCCCT
This sequence comes from Gonatopus flavifemur, assembly GCA_018340375.1. Lineage (NCBI taxonomy): Eukaryota > Metazoa > Arthropoda > Insecta > Hymenoptera > Dryinidae > Gonatopus > Gonatopus flavifemur. The sequence continues at coordinate 23,097,063 of JAFFJZ010000007.1, forward strand.
GATTGCGCATTGACCACAGTAGATTGAATTTTATAGATGAATTACAGTTTTAAACTATGATTCCATATTGCAGTGAAATCGTAGCATTCTATAGCATTAAACTGATTTTATGTAATATATCAATATCTAGTATCATAAACGACGGAATGTTGTTCTTGCCATATACGTGGTATACCACTGAAATCCAACTCTCGCACATAATTCTTATCCACGAGAATTAAACGAAATTAACTTACACCAAAAAATATATAAATATATATTATATCTATGCAAAACATTCAATACCTTGACTAAACGCTGGTTACTATTTGTTATACTTGAATGTAAAAATTTAGATAATGTGTCCGAATCTCATGGCCCTGAACTTTCCAAATAAAAAAGAAAGAGAATTCAAGTAAAAGTTCACTATTACAATGAAAACTTACCAGATGAAATGATAAATATGAGAATATACTTTTGTGTACACACCAAGATGTTTGATAATGATACAGCTATGTCAAAAAAAATTTTAATGTACAAGAATGAAAACTCACACTGTATCAAGAGTCCTTGCATTCTACCCTTCATCAGTTCCTTAGCGCGTTGGAGTTCTTCCTCGTATGCGGCTTTCTCAGTGAGTAATCTTCTCACGTGAGAATTGGTGGATTGAATCATAGAATAAAAAGTATTAGAGTTTCGTTTGGTACAATCTCCACGTTCCAACCATGTCACCACTACCTGTAAACGATGAATGAGTGAATAAGTGGCATTTTACAAATCTTATAAAAATAATCAATAATGAGGATCAAAAGCAATTCACTCACTTGTACAGCTTTCATAAAAGTATCATCCTGCTTAATTTTTTCACATATATTCGACGCTTCATGATCGGTATAATGAACCACCGGAGGAGGACTAGAAGGTGGCCTCTGTCTTTCTTTTTCTACTCTTTCTCTGTGACGTTGTTCTCTTTGTAATTGTCTTTGTCTACATTCCCATTCGTACTGATCATCTCTGGCCTATAATTCATATACATACCATTCCTATTGATTATACAATTCTCAAATGTTTAAAGAATGAATTGGTAGATCATCTGATAAATACTTGTGCAAAATCAACATGGAGTCTGCCGGTATTTGCAGAATCTCCACTTGATCCTATTCTAACTCTGTAACCGGAAAGATATATTGCAGCATCCACACTTGCTTCTAATACAAAACGTATGTGACAGAAATTCTTTTTAGACAAACGTAACGTTGTTATCTCTCCGCATCTTTCAAATATTTCTTGAATAATTGCTTCTGTGATATTTTCTGGTAGACCTGTGGATATAAATGTGAAATCAAGTACCGATACAAGTTACTAAATTATAACGAAATAATTGTGAAAGGTATATACCACCAACGAAAATAGTCCTACATCCTGGAGGTCTCTCTCTTGTGGTTGGGGGTGGAGCATTTGGATTTGGAGGAAACAATGTACAACTTTTACAATGTATTATTTCTTTAGCACCCTGAACCGCAGCAGATGGTGGAGGTAAAGGGTTTGGCATTATCTGAGTGGCAGTATCATTCATAATTTGTTCAGGGCCCAACATTTGAGCTCCGATGATACTCCCATCGTGAGGCATCATACCCATTCCCATGGGGCCATATCCATGCGCGTGACTCATATGAGGTAACGTCATTTCACTCATCATAGCACCTACCGGTCCCATAGGATTCATCCCCATCATTGGATACCCCATTCCCATTCCCCAAACATTTGTGGCAGGTTCCATTTGTGGTCCTAATCCAGTTGAGTTATTGTTCGTATTTTGAACCGACACCGAGATGTTTTCATTATTGTTAGAATTGGAATGGTTATTGTTGGTACTATTATTGTTAGGATTGGAATTATTCCTTTCATCCGTTCTCCTTTCTTCTCGACGTTCTCTGTCGTTTCTTTCATCGCGTCTATCCCTGTCTCTTCTATCACTTCGATCTCCGCGAGATCTTTAACCAAAAAAAATGTAAATTAAATGTCAATTCGAATGACAATGTATTTCAATTTATAACAAGTATCTATTGTATTATTGTGTATACATGAAACACATGCAAAAATAGTCTATTTTGATTTCAATAAAAATGCAATTAATCAATGTTGATGGATCTTTGATATAAAGTTAAGTGAGAACTGAAATTATTTTGTATAAACATCATGAAATACATATCTATTCGATTGCAATTGAAATCAATGCTTAATTATGAAGAGATAACGAAATGAACACTTTGAAACCTTCAAGATTTTTGAAATTCCATAACAATATTTGAGATTGTATCCATGTATTTGTCTGCACTTCTAGCTTATAAGTCTATACGCTAAACCAGTGCTAAACGATCCTATGGATGGAACTCTGCATAAGACCCGTAAAGTATATTAAAGTTGTTGTCAAACCTTCTACTGTCTCGGTTTTCTCTATTGTCTCTATTCTCTCTGTCTCTCCTGCTATCATTTTTATCGCTTCTTCTATCACTATCATCTGGAACTTCTCTAATGACCGGAGGTTGATTTTTGTTCGTACTGAATTCCAATGGAGAATCATTCATTCCGGGTAACGGCAATGGAGGTGGTAAAGGAGGAAACCCTTGACCCGTTAATTCCATAAAACTCTGAGGGCCTGTAATGTGACCTAAGGGTCCCATAGGGCCCATACCTAATTGGACATAAAAATCAACATGAAATGAAAATGAAAGCAAAAATCATTGATACATTGATGTAATTAAATTGCTCATAGAGTAATTGAATGTCTGTACCCATTGGTGTCATAGCGGCTGTTGGCATTCCCGGAAAATTGTAAGCCATTTCTACAGGCACTCATAGGCACTTATCTGGTAAAACATGCATTGACTATAATATAAAATCAACAAAGTTTCTTGTTATTAAAATGTATTTTAGTTGCAGTCATCGGCTGCTTTCCACGATACACATACTATGTGACGAATTTGACGATATGCCCTGGTGCACACGCATTCGGAATATGTTTATCCCGTATCATAATCATTATTCAATAAAAGACAGAGATATATCATGTTATTCTTCGGACATTTAAATTTGTGAAAACTAACCTTAACGGGAAGACAGTGTTTTCACATATGACACCCAGTGCCGATGCCGGATAGCTAGTAACTATAGCGGTACACTAGAATTCTTCATGAGAAGAAAAGAGAAGTTCAAAAGGAGGAAAGAAAATAGACCTGTTTATAACTTTTGTATTTGAAAATGTTGGATAAAAATGTTTATCAATAATTGGATGGATCGAATTTTTAAATAATGAAAATCAATCGCTCTACCCGTATCACGGGCAAAAATGTTATTTTGATACCTTATAAAGAAAAACATGTTGACAGGTTAGTAGTGCCGGTTATATTTATGTATACAACTTACTAAGATTCTATAATATGAGTTTTTAATTACAAAGGATTACAGTTTTTACTAGATAAATTTTTTTCAAATTCATTTTTTTAATTGTAAATTACAAATTAATAAACGCTGATCAGTTAATCAATTTTAGATCCAAAATTCATTATGAGGGGTTAAATTTTGTTTCAAAGTATCAATATTTCTTCTCCTTCAGTTTTAAAATATAGTTTTTGTGGCTACATTTCAGATATCATGAATGGATGAAGTCTCCTGAGTTACAATACCTCACTGCTTCTGAACCATTAACTTTGGACGAAGAACATAGAGTGCAAAAAGAATGGCTGGAGGATCCATGCAGTAGGTTCACAATATTCATATTGAATGTATCACGTGAGATTCAAGTGCTATAATGTTAGGAACAGTAAATTACAATTGTATCAGAAATATGTTATTAACCTCCATTCTTCAAAGCTTAATTCTTCTCTTTCACAAATGATGAAATTAGAGAAATGTAAAACTAGAATCTGTGAATTGGAGGATCAAATAAGAACATAAAGAGAAAATGTCACTTTGAAATTACAATACATCTATTTCATCCTTTCTGTGACATGTGACGTCTATCTGAGATAAAGTGGATGTTTAGAGTACTTGTACTCTCTTCTTAAATCCATCTAGGTAATTATATCAGCTCCTAGATCGATTTTGATATATGCGAGAAAACACTCATTTAAAGCTGAAATTATCTAAAATGTAAATCAAAGCCCTCCAACATGTTTCTGTTTATTATTCAAGAAAGAAAGTTCATTATTTATTATTTTTTATTCACAAGTATTAGCTCAGGGTGAGGAACTTTTTTTTTCAAGGAATTTTTTTATTCAAGATATTGGGAACTCCTTCAAATATTTTAAACAATAGAATAGGATATTAGCTCTTTAAATTAATCTTTATTTCCTTTTTCTAAATTTGTTAATTTGTATTCTGTTTCAGAATGTACTTTCATTGTGTTGGACAAGCAAAAATTTGAATTGACCAAAGATGAAATCGGTATGTTTGGAATATAAATCTGTTTCACAAATAATTTGGTTTTATATTTGAAATTTATCAGTTGAAATTTGTTTTTGACTGCACTGATATTTTTCAAACCTTATATTATTGTGCGGAAAATGTATTTCTGTGGGATCATAAAACTGTTGAGAGGTGAATGGCCTTTGAGAGTTGAATAACCTTTGAATGATGAATTTTTTAAAGGAAGTTTTGACTCACGGATTACGAACCCATTGGAAATGAACGTGTTTATTTCGCGAGGCGGAACAAGATTTTATATTCTTTACTGATTTTAATGTATGTGTAAATCCGTACAAAATAAGAAACCTCTTTTCACTATGTAAATGTATATAGATACAAATCTAAAATTTATCCCAGTGAATACAGAACAGACTTTTTGTAACAAGCATATTGAATGTAACTCACATACAATACATAATTTCCTACTCACAGATGTAACTTGTTATATATAAACGCTATAAATTCTGTACTTTAGAATTATCAAATTTAAACTAATCGTCTTTAGAATTTTTGTTTTTGTTAGAATTTATGGCCTGGATATTTCCTAGATTTATTTAGTAGATTATAAACTCTATTTTATTGTGTTCTTTGTTTTTATTACATCAAATTTTTCCAGAAGGGATGATTGGAGACACTAATTTATTTTTCAATGATACCGATGACCAGTCTGTAGCTGAGGCTGAAATTATGATTGCAGAACCATCCAGTAGAGGCAAAAAGAGAGGATGGGAAGCTATGGTTCTCATGTTGCGTTATGGTAAATTTTTATTGCTTGAAGATCTAACTAAAGTATTCAGTATTAATTAATGAAACATTCTATGATCTTTTCTCAGGTGTCGAAGTTTTAAAAGTCAGTAAATATCGTGCTAAGATTAAAACGGATAATGCCAAAAGTATACGAATGTTTAACAAACTTGGTTTTCACGAGGTAAATTATTTGATCGACCAATAATTTGAATTTGATTCATGCTATAAACCTGTGTCCTTGAATAGGTTGAAAGAAGTGTTGTTTTCCAAGAAATCACCTTAGAAAAACAAGTATCCCAAAAATGGTTGGATTGGTTGAAGACGGAAACAATGGATAGTATACGCGACGAACTTTACGAATGATTATTATTTGGTAATAATTGATATTGAAGAGCTTCATTATTTATGTTGATATGGAATTCTTTGATTAAGAATATTGTACATGATAAATTCATTATTGAATTATTGTAATTTAACGATGAAAAGATATTTTAATAAAATAATTTTTAGTATCTTTTGCAGTTGTCATTCATTCAATAGTATTCTTTGGAAGAAAAACAGTTTCATATATCCGTGTTGATGCAATAAAAATCTAGGATCTTCTGGGAATGATCAACTTTGTCGGAAAATGAATCAATTTCTTTCTACAATACATTGATTAAGTTCCTCGAGCGGTTGAATTCTGTCGTCGCGGTTCAATCGGCTATGTTAATTATGATAAAATCTATTCTCATTAGGAATGATTCTATAAAGTGGCTGTATTTCTGCACCTAGTATCGTACTTTACGTAATGAATACTACTCACGTTTATGTTAATCAGTTATCATTTATTAGATACGACTTTTTTTAGAATATAAGTAAATCTTTTTCTCTATCAAAATGATTTGTGTTGTAATCTTGATTTTAATTTCCTCTTTTGTGTACAGTATGTGTTTATTCATGATAAAATGAAAGACGAACGTGTTTTGTTCGAACTATTTCATTATGTGGATGACGCAAGATTGAATCGCCGGTATACCGAGCGGGTTTGTAACTAGTTGTCAATTCTCAATCTCTTACTCGCTCTCGTATGAGATACACAGAGGGGAACTGGAACTTGTCGACTGTTTAGAAATTCGTTTGGTAGAATTGGCCACGATTAACGATAAGTGGCGTCAAATGATGATATATTGTGTGGTGAGACTCTACGAAGGTACATCCATCGTACCCTTGATTTCGAAGTTCAATGTTGAAACGAATAACATGGTTTTGAAACATGAAGGAAAAGTGAAGTGATTTATAAAAGAAATTACGATTTCATAGGAAATATTGAAAAAATCATGGTTCCATGATTCTTGCGGTTTTACCGGAAAGTGATTTAGTTGCTTAAAATTGTGGTGTTGAATAAAATATTTCAAAAGGTATTGGATGATTTTTAAATAATTTCCATAAAATATCTCTATTTTGAGTAATAACATTTTATGCGTCTATTGAATACATTGATGAATTTATCCGTATATTTAAAAATTTTGTTGTCACTTGCATTATTTTGCTAGCATAAAATTGCTGGATATTCAAATGAAATATTATCCGAATTCACTAAATTATTAAATTTGATTTCAGGAAGAAATTATCTATCCACGAGCGTACAGAAACGTTTGCGAATTGTGTTTTTAATTCTAGTTTTGTGATACATCTCAACGATATGTCGATATCAAGGACTTTACGCGGCTTAGATCGAATTATGAAGAGAAGACCTTTATTATTCAATTCTTTGATCTATGGCACATTTTACACCACTGCAGAGTTCGCCCAGCAAACTTATAAAAATGTGGTCAACGTGAGTTATTTTTAAATTTTCTCGTCAATATAAATTTCTAGAATAAAAAGGGTCAAGGTTTTTGACTACATCTCGAATAACATTCTTTTTTTTCTCTTCAATATTTTGAACGTTCATCACAAGTTTGGTCAGAATAATCTATTCTAGATGAATAGGACCCTTGTAAAAATGATTCATATATGGCCCATATATAAACTGTATTTGATTCATATATGGACTTGGTACGAATCATATATGGTCATATATAAATCATATGTAATTCATATATGTGGCATATATGACCATATAAAATTCATATACGATTGTTCAATCCATATAAGGACCAAACATGACCCATATATAGGGAACATAACGCCATATATGAAATGTATATGGCCCATATATGAATGTCTGAAATCATATATGGCCCATATATGAATTATATAGGGGTCATATATGAATCTGTGAAATCATATATGTACCATGTGTGGTCATATATGCCGCATATATGATTCATTTTTACAAGGGGATTTAAACATTTTATTTATGTATAAATAATTTTTTAGAAAGTGAAATGTAGATGCAAATCATTTATTTTAACGTATTACATTACAGTCGCCCTCGGAAAAAGTTAGAATCGGTAAAACTTACGATTCTAAAGATAAACTAAACTTGGATGGGAAACAAATAAAACACTTTAACAATATCACAGGTCAATCGAATCGTCATTCAAGATTACATGAATTCTGTTCACGATATGATTGGGTACAATTGGAAAGATACGCGTTTTACGGATGCTGTTTAGCAGGACCTATATTGCACGGATGGTAATTATACAGTTTTGAAATTATTCATTTGATCGTTTCGTAGCGTGAAACTCTGTTATTTTCAATATAGAACGAAGAAATGAAATTATACACTGAAATAAAAAATTTGTTCCATTGAATTTCATTTCCATTCATTTAGGTACAAATGGTTGGATGCATTCTACAAAGGCACATCAATGAGAATTGTTATAACGAAACTTCTGGTTGATCAATTCGTTTTCACTCCCTTTCTACTCACCGTGTTTTACACCAGTCGGTATAATTCAACTTCAATGCACGATCATTTTTTTTCACATCTTTTCATTCATATCCACACAGCACGGAAGTTACATAACAAAGCACATGAAATATGATATATTAAATTTCGATGAGATGTGGATTTAGACAAAAATATTAATAATTCTTCATTCAAAATTACAGGTATGAGTATGATGGAGGGTAAAAACGATGTATTCTACGAACTCAAAGAGAAATTTCTAAATACTTTTCGGGTAAATCTTTTTCACCGTCTATATCTCATGTTCATCTGAATGCTCACAGCATCTGGTAGTCGATACGAGGATGAAGATAAAGGGATTCTGGATATATTCTCTTCTGAAAAAGCTCTATCATTTCCTTTACATATATTGAATATTGTATCGCATACGAGATGTGGGTAAAACATGATGTGAAAGGCAAATCATACTGTGACTTTCATTGTTTTGTATTTTTCTTTATTCTGAATGAGTATGAAAATAGTAATGGGTTTGGATGACAGTTGAGTGAGATGTTAATGAAAAATATAAAAGTGCCTTAGTGGCAATCATTTTTCTTCAACAAAATCCTCAAAGTCTGCTTCTTGAGTTGCCCTGCTAAAACTGCCAGGCGGAACCGGATAAAAGATTTTTGACAGGCTTTGAACAGTTTCTTTCACCTGAAATCCAGATAGAAACTGACAAACTTTCTACTCGATTTTATCCGAAATTAACAAATTGGAATATTCTGTCAAGAACTGACAGCAATTTTTTGGGACGGTTCTGTTTGGAATTCACTAACTGACGAAAATTTTCCTGCCAGATTTCGAGAGAATAATCTAATTTGATAATTTCGAGCAAAATTTGGTACAAAGTTCGTCACTTTTCGCCCGGATTTCACGTGAAAGAAACCATTCCAAGCTTCACAAAAAATTTTTATCTGGTTCTGCTTGACATTTTCAGTAAGGAAAACGACATATTCATAGCATTTCCATGCAGGGGAAAACGTTTACGAATCTTTCCACAGGAAATTACAAAAAACAGTCCTGGAACTGTCCTGGAAAAGGAATTTGCTGTGATTATTACCTTCAGAAGTATGATATAAGATGCCAAATTTTTGCATCATTTTTTAAAGTAGGAATTACAACAGATTTGACACAAATTTTTTTGGTGTGCTTAAGCACCCACACAAGACAGTCGTCGAAGAATTGCATCGCATCTCCGTAGAATTGAGGGAGAAGAGAGGGAGCGGTGGATATGATGTGGTACGATGGAGAAGCAACGTAGAGGCAACGGAGAAATGTCCGGGCCGTTTTTTCGGGCGGACATTTCTCCGTTGCCTCTACGCTGGTTCTCCGTCGTGCCACGCTGTATCCACCGCGATCCCTTTTTTCTCCCTGAATTCCACGGAGAGGCGATGTAGGTGTCCTGTGTGGGTTACTTACTATCGTAAGTTTTTTCCGAAAGATTCGAAAGCAAAACAGGCTTTAAAGGTTCTGTTAAAAAAAAATTATTCCCATTAGCGTGATCACAAGGAATCATTCTGGCAGCCATAATACTGATTATTTGCTGTTCTTTCAGGGATGATGAATGTGACTATTGCATTGCTTGAATTGATACTTATTCAATTAATAGTATCACTTGAAGGTTAAGATGTCCTTCTTATCAGTATATAATTAGCCTACGCATGTTCTGAGTGTCAAAATCAATTATGATTTCCCAGTGATAATATTTATTTTCGTATGAGTTTCAATTCAAATCCATGTCCACATTGACGTTTCTTATTAAACCGGGCATCTCTCAGATTTTGCTCTGATAATTACTTTGAGGAAAGGAAACGGTCCCACCCGTACAGCACAACCACCGATCCTCCACCTAGGACTTCGGTGGAGAAATGGTAGCTGTGGAAATAAGGAAGAGTCTCCGTTGAGGCAACGGAGAAATTTCCGCCCCCTGTATTTTCGGTAAAACTTAAATTCGTGAATTTATCCATTCAGATTTGATTATGTAAATGCACTAATATGAATTATATCGAAAATACAGGGGGTGGACATTTCTCCGTCGCCTCTCCGTTGCTTCAACGGAGACTCTCCCTTATTTCCACGGCTCCCATCTCTCCACCAATTCTCCACATCCAGTTCACCGAGGTCCTGGGTGGAGGATCGGTGGTTGTGCTGTACGGGCAATAAACATTCCATGTTTCAAAATATCTTTACGAGAAGTTTAACACGTTTTATGTAACACTTTGAGATATCTTAAACTTTTCGTTAAGATATCTTAAGACATGGAATGTTTCTTGGGGCAGAAAGTGCCAGATAAATCCGGATGCAAAGCAGATCCTGGGACAAAGACCGTACAAAAACCGGCAAAGCTAGTCAGGAACTTGCCCGGTTTTGTTGTATTCTGCCTGGTTTTTGTCCCATGATCTATTAATCTATCCGGATTCGCCTGATATTTTCCGCAGGGTTATTTTATGCGGGTTTTGACTCTTCCAATCGGTTTCTATGGTTTGCTTCCACTTGCTGCACGGAAAAAAATGTTTAGCTGTACCAGCTAAATTTTAGCTGCTGCAGCGAAATATCTAGCTATGATAGCTAAAATCTAGCTGATACAGCTAAACATTTTTTTCCGTGTGATGACAGCCTCATACTTTTTTGTATAAAAAGTATCGAATTTTTATTGAAATCCATAAAAATGATATATTTTTTACATAAAAAAGGATCGATCATTTTCAGAGATCCCCATCATTACTACCAGTTCACTTATATAAGAAAGCTTATCTTTTTGTCATACAAGATTTAATGAGAAACATATAATCAACACCTTTTGTGTATTCAAGTTTGTACTTTTTTTGTTTCAGACTTCATGTGTATTTTGGTTACCAGTGCAATGCATAAATTTTATAATCGTACCACCTTCGTTGCGAGTAACTTTCGTCAGTGTAGCATCCTTTTGCTGGGCTAATATTTTGTGCTACTTGAAGAGTGTATCCGATCATGAAAGTTGATGAGAGTTTTACAAATATCACGGAATCATAAATCAGGCCACTGAGAGCCGTAAATGAATCAGTGGAAATGAGGTAAATAAAAAATATGCGCGTTACGTATACGTAAGTAATCACCTAGGTAACGACGCAGAGGTGTATATATATATATGTATGTATATTCAGAGAAATATTTGATACGCTATTTTCTGTGAACGAATTAATCTTGTTTTGCACTGTATTATTATGTATCGTTCGAACCAAATGGATTTCCCTGGAGACACTCTTACGCGGGAATAACATTAATTTATCCACACCGAGACTGCCTCCATTATTACGCACAATAAATTTTGTGTAACAATATTATTTTTAAGTAATTCGTGGAATTGTAACCAAGTATTCAGTTTTAAAAACGTAACATGGATTATCCCATTCTTGGAATAATGATAATTATCATTACAAATCCCTAGTCGAAAAATTAAAACAAAAGGAATATTCTATTTTTTCCCTGAGATCGATATATTGTCATGAACATTAATTTCTTAATGAATATATATTATCAAATTCCTTTATATCTTTCAAATGCTTCAGTTTAAAAGTCAAGAAAGATTAATGATTTTATCAAACTGAAAATAAATCCCACACAGCACAGAAGTTCAAAAAGAATTTTTGAGAGCTTGTAATGAATTATTTGAACCCCAATTTAATCCTTTATGAACTCCTCTTGAACTAGTATGCAGTATGGGATGAGATAAATGAGTTCCTGATGCTTTTTTCAATGTTATATTTTGATATTATGAACATGTTCTTGCAGAAAGAGAAATCTTAAAGATATCTTGTTCTGAACAACGGAGTTCTCGAATTGTTCTGATTGTGTTGCATAACACATCTTTTAGAAAAATATAAAATACTTTCAAGAACCCTTATCTGCAACATATCTTGAGATATCTCTTGAAGTTTTTGCTTTATGTGGGTTGTTGAGTTACATTACATGAATAAAACCCAACCATAATTTTGTAAGATTATTTGGAATGTAAAATAAATTCTGAATGGATTTGTACGTTCATGCATACTTTGCATTCATATTGTATGTTAAAATTCAAACGTCTTTCACAGCATCTCCGCAATGCCAATATTTGAACAAAAATTCTGAAGTTCTTTGTTCTAGGATTTTTAGAGGAATAATTTCTTTTCATATTTAAAATGTGTATTTGAAATTTCATTACTTGTCTTCGTTGAAATCAAGAAGATCTGTTTCAAGATGAATATACGAGGTATCTATTAGTTTTTGAAATGGAACGGAATTAACCAATTATGCATTTCTAATTGAATGGAATGATCAATAAAAGAAAAAGAGACATCAAGGAATAATTTCTTCGATATAAGAACATAAAATTCTGACTACTTTTTGCAATATACTAATTCATTTGAAATGTTATAAAAAGGATGGAGAAACTTTCTTACAAAAGGACCATTCATTTTTATCTGTTTGTTACCGATTAACAGATTGACTTCAATCGACACAAAGATCATAAAGGGTCAGTACAAAAAAACAAACCCCAGTGAAACGCATTTAAGATTTTTATCGAATATTCAAATCCAGGTTCTATTTGACGTATCATCATCGAATAGAAATATGAGCGGTATTCAAGTTTTCATTTATTCAATTCTGAAAACGAAAGTGAATAAAGGAGAATTTGAAAAGTGCTATCTTATTATTGAAATGATGATATTTCCAAAGAATAAATGAAACAGATGAAGAAGAAGATGACCGATAAGAGTGAATGTTATAAAAATGTTCAGATTACTTCACAATCAAAGAACAGGCAGGATCCCTTGGGGACCAACATAGGTCGATCAACAAGCCCATATAACGTTACTATCACCCTGACAAAAGGAAACCAATGGCTTATGTTCCAACAAAGAGAGCCATACGAAGGCTGAATCTCGCGCACACGTGGGTGCGGATCAACAGACGTGCCCCCGCAAAAAGGATAAAATAATTCACTTTAGATGAAAATAAAGATTCTGAGAAATGGAGAGAAAAAAAGAGAGAGAGAAAGTGAAAGAGTTTTGAAGCATTAAAAGTAAAAAAAAAGAATAAAACACATGGATGATCACTTCAATTTCAAATAGCCTCTCATACAGAACGATTTATTTTCAGTGACCACTTCATCAGCTCCGAGAAGTGATGTAAGAGTATTGAAATTCTAATTGTTCCACTTTACGATTCCAATGAATTTCATGTTTAAATCGCTTTGAGAGCTCTCTTAATTCTTCCATTTTCTCCGAGATGAGGATAGTGTATGTGCAGATAGGTTTAGAATAATAGAGGGTCAACTTTTAGGAGATTTCGTTACCGTTTGGGGAACGTTTTGATCCGATGTTTTCTTATGTAGGTTTCTCATTCCGATGAACATTCAAGTCACGTACACCCTGTTCACATTCATAGTTGGTTGAACCATCCGTTTTGAGATAATGTGAATGATGCCAAAAATTATCACGCTGAATACTAAATATCTCAAAATGAAAATATTCATTCGAAATTCTGTGTTTTCTGAGTTTTTCTTCAATATTTTTCATACTTTCCACGTAAGATTCCAACAAACTGATACAATGACTTGAGACTGCAATTTGAACCCCCGTTTTTATGGCAAAAATTATTTTGCCCGGATAACTAACAATGACAAAATTGTGCTTCTTCGAATTACGGGAGACTTTTCCCTGAAATTTCTTGAATTTTATGATAAAATGAACATTGCATATATCATAAATGATCCGTTATTTAAAAACATATGAATTTGAATTTTTATCAGCAACAATCAAATATTTCGTCAACTACAATATACGCAATGGCAAGGAGAAACGTTATAATGATACTATGAACAAAAAAAACAGGAAAAGATTGATCTCTGTAGAGTTGAATAGAGTTTTTTTAATGGAAAACGTAGTAAACCTGTGCATCGCATATTATTGATACCTCAGAGACGAAAAATATATGAACGATAGATATGGAAGCAATATTATTCCTAAGGGAAATCGTGTGTTCCCTTGAATCCAAGTTTGAATCAAACATATGATGTTTTTCATTATGTGAGAAAACTTTTTCGAATACAATCTAATGTTTCAAATGGCTTTTCACTCTAACCCTGCAGCACGAATTATCCTTTTGTAATTCATTTCAAATTCATTATCATAAAATTGAAAGACTGCCGTAACGAGGATCGCTTTGAAAGCTTTGGATTTTCAATCGTGGTACACTAAACAATAAATTTTCAAGAAAAATAGCGTAAGGTTTTGTCAGCGAATCTGGAGAAACATGAAGCAAGAACAAGAAAATCTCAGTGTATTTCATAAGAAATGATTTTGTCAGGGATGGGCAACCTCAATTATTTTTGGGTAATTGGAGTACTTTTTTTTGTCAATTACTTCCTAATGTGACGTTAAAAATCTCTATGTTATAGGAATAAAAATGTGCTTCCAGTACAAAAACCCACACAGCACTTTTGGTCTTTAAGACATCTTGAAGAACTGTTCAGAAAAGTTTAAGAAGTCTTATGCAACATGAAAAGATACCCTTAAGATGTCTAAAACAGTTCTTACTTCTAAAAGATAGCTTTTAGAAGTAAGAACGGTTTTAGATCTCTTAAAGATATCTTCTCATGTTGCATAAGACTTCTTAAATTTGGCTTGAGATATCTTTCAGAACTGAAATGCTGTGTGGGAGTAATTGAGGCTGCCCATCTCTGAAATGATTTGATACCGCAACATAATTTCATAATTAATTTTCTTTCTCAAGGTAAATATTTTAATAAAGTGAATGTACAGGAAAAATTGTGTTATGTGGAACTAGTAATATGAGAATTCTTAATATTTTATTGCTGGTTATACAATAATTTGTTGTTCTCACAGTTATATTGCGTTGTCAAGAATCCCTGGTTATAAAGACAACACTGTAAAAAAAATTTGTTGAATTCCAAACAAAAATGCTTGGAAATTTACAAACTTGGTTTGGAAAAATAATTTCCGAACCTTTTTTGTAAATTGCCGAACAAAAGTTTGTGAATTCTCAAAAATCTTCGTGAAATCACAAAATTTTTTGAATGTTTACAAACTTTTGTTTGGTAATTTACAAAAAAAGTTTGTGTAAAAAACTGCCAAACTTCTTTGGCAGTTTAGGAAGTATATTTTTTACAGTGAATATAAGTTCGTTATTTCAACTTACAATAATGAGTTTCGATTGGATAAAGCAATATCAAACAACGAGAAAAATACGTAGTACTGAATTGACAGGACAAATTACCGTAACGGATGAGCAGCTATATATTTTGAACTTATAAAACACTAAAATTATTCTCATGGGAAATTATTTTTTATTCATTACGAGGTATGATTAAAATTGATGTCCAAGTGATGGAATAATTGCGATGATATAGAAGCTTTTTCTCTCACTCACGGGACTCGTGTTCAATTCACGCTGAAGGAACTTTCCAACATAGAAACCTGAATTTGGCTTGCATTCAAGAGCAGGGATTTTGCCAATCTCCAGCTTTTTCAACTTCCATCGTTGGACGTTCCATTCAACAGATTCAGCGTGATATCTTGATTTATGGAAAAAAAAGCAAGAGACTGGAAAAGCTCTTTACAAAAAGAATGAAAACACAGTATGTTAAAATGCTTGTAGAGAGGTAAATTTGGACGAAAGATTTCTTTTCTCAACCAAAAATAATGTTCATTTTTTTCAAATACGTAAGTATAGAAACTTCATATACCTATATCATATTGCAAAATTTAACACCTGAATTGTTGATAATATTGACAATATTTTTGACTTATTCTTACACTCAGAAAAAAATACTGGAGCCAATTCCGTAAACGTTTGGATACGGCGAATCTTGCCGCGGGGTTTAGTGAGTCCCCGACCAATCATTTCAATCGACATTCAGTAGATCCAAGATTGTGGCGAAATTCGCCGTATCAAAACCCTTACGGATTTGAGGCAAACCTGGTGTTTTCTCAATGTACGATATTTATTGTAGACTGACAGCAATATTTTATTATCGATTCAGGAATATTATTGTTAGTTTTTTGCCCATGTCTCTAAAGTCACGAAACACCCTAGTGGAAAAATTTCGTTGAGATTTGTTGAATTTCGTTCACTTTTGGCACTTTCAATTTTTATTGAAAATTAGCAAAATTCAACTCAATTCAACAAAATTTCAGTAAAATTCAATAATTGTCCACAAGATTCAATAACTTTCAGTCAAATTTGTTGACTTTTATTGAAGTTCGTTGTAGTTCGCGGATTCTTATTGAATTTTATCGAAATATTGCTGTGCCAAAAGTGAACAAAACTCAACAAAATTTTTCCGCCAGGGTAGTCTGGATCGGAATTTTTCTTCAACATAGAACTTACTTTTCACTTCAGTCTCGCTCTTATTCCACTGTTAAACGCAACATTTAGATCTATAATACCTGATATTATATCGTTTGGATTTGCGTTTTTTATTTTTCTATCGATTCAATATCTTTTTGCACCCATCTCTGCCAACGATATCATCAGGGACGCGCTTATGAAATTACATCATAAATATATTCTTTTATCTTTTGGGCCCTTGCGTATCGTTATTTTTATCCATATATACATATGCATAAATCTATACGCGTAACCGAAAATCTTTAAGGTTTGGAAACTTTGATAATGGCTTTGAAAGAAGAAGAAGAAGAAGAAGAAGAAGAAGAAGAAGAAGAAGTAGAGGACGAGAAATAAGTTCCTAGAGCTTCACCAATACTTCTTTTGCTCAACCAGGATCACTATGCAAAGCACGAGGGGAACGTATTCACCTCCTTTAATCTTTCAGGATAAGACGAGACTGGATTTAAAGTTACGATTTTCCACGCAAATGCTCATATCTTTTGTGAAAGTCTTAGTTTCATCTTCTCTAAATTCATATCGATGTAAATATTCATGTGAATTATTCACAATAAAATGGATAGATAACAATATTCAGTCGAAGGATTGTAGTTTGTTTCATTAAGGGCGTTCGAGGATCAGAAAAAGACTGCCAACTAGTGATGGCGATCTTTGAAAGAGTATCGAAATTTTATTGGAATCTATAAAAATTATATGTTTTTCATATAAAAAGGAATCGATTTTTTTCAAAGATCCCCATCACTACTGCCAACTCTCGTTGAAGGAACTTATTGAATCTTGTCATACAATGTTCTGATAAAACCCAATTCGAGACCTTTTAATTAAATTTGGTTAGATTCAATGGGGTATTTTGATGGGAAACTTATTATACCTCACCAAAATTCATTGAAACTTGAATCAGGTTCTTGCCAAATTTTATTCATAAATTATGCATTAATCGAAAATTTTCCATGCATAATAATAAAGTCGCGGACCAGGATTAGAGTCTGAAGAATAAGCTTTAGTCTTTGACTCCGAATTTGGCAGGACATCCCTTCAACGATGTTCCTAGTTTCAAGGAGTTAATCGGACCAGATGGACACCGATGTTGTTTCAGATTTGATGAGTACGAATTTTCGTTCCGTTTCTATCAACGAATCAATCCTTTCTGTGAGTGTGCAACCCGAAGAGAACATGAAGCTTCAGCGAACGTTCAGATCAGATGTATATAGATCGGGCCGAAGGTTCATTATAGCTAACTTTTAGATTCACAAACGTTTGACAAAGGTTCTACGGACGTTGAAATGTCCGCCTCGAAATACGTTCAGGCAACATAGATGGAACGTTCGCTGAAGGTTCATCGAAGGTTTGACGAAGCTTCACAAAAATATCGATACTTATATTAATTTTGATCAATTGATATGAAAAATAAATTATTATAAATTAATCTAAGTATAGATATTTTTGTGAAGCTTCCTCAAACCTTCGTTGAACCTTCAATGAACGTTCCATCTATGTTTCCTGAAAGTATTTTGCGGCGGACATTTCAACGTTCGTAGTACCTTTGACAAACGTTTGTGAATCCAAAAGTTAGCTTTCATGAACCTTCGATCCGATCTATACAGATCTAATCTGAACGTTCGTTGAAGCTTCATATTCTCTTCGGGAAGTTTTGTCATTTTACAGATTTTTAAAAATTCAAACCTCACAAGCCGTATAGATGTTACATTTCATCGGTGTTATCGTTTGAAGCGTTTTGGCTAATGGCACCTATCATTCTTCATTTTCTGTCGGAAAAACGATGAAATTTGTTTGTTTTACCATTTTTATAACTAGTTTATTCTCCCCGAAGAGAACATGAAGCTTCAGCGAACGTTCAGATTAGATCTGTATAGATCGGATCGGAGGTTCATGAAAGCTAACTTTTAGATTCACGAACGTTTGTCAAAGGTAATACGAACGTTAAAATGTCCGCCTCAAAATACTCTCAGGAAACATAGTTGGAACGTTCATCGAAGGTTTGAGGAAGCTTCACAAAAATATCTATACTTAGATTAATTTATAATAATTTATTTTTCATATAAATTGATCAAAATTAATATAAGTATAGATATTTTTGTGAAGCTTCGTCAAACCTTCGATGAACCTTCAGCGAACGTTCCATCTATGTTTCCTGAACGTATTTCGAGGCGGACATTTCAACGTCCGTAGGACCTTTGTCAAACGTTTATGAATCTAAAAGTTAGCTCTAAAGAACCTTCGGCCTGATCTATATACATCTGATCTGAACGTTCGCTGAAGCTTCATGTTCTCTTCGGGTCGCTTTCAAGACCCAAGAACGTTTTACGTTTTGTTATTAAAAAATCTAAAGGATGAGCAGACATGTTACCTTTTATCATATCACTGATGATTTATACTGAAATTTTATGCTATAAAAGAAATTGATCTAACAACTAAGCATTTATCACAAATTTCAAATATGCAGCAATAAAGTGCACTGCTAGGATTACGCTCTAAATATAAGTTCAAAGCCCAAAAGATATTCCTAAATATGAGAAAACAAGTTATGAAAATTATTGACATTTGTTGATTAATATGTTTATAATCGTTCGCATGATTTTGAGGAATTATTTGCAGTTTCAGTTTCATATTCAAAGCTCAATTTTAGTGATGTACTTCATCACTACAGATTTGAAATTTGTTGTTATCGCACGCAGAGAAAAATTCTTGCTGAAAAAGCGATGCCGAAAAATCTGCTTTGCTAAATTAGCAAAACGTTACAGCAAAAATATTGCTATTTTAGCAAGATATTTGCTGGTTCAGCAAAATTTTCTAGACGTCTGTATATCCACGATTCCGGATTGCTGAATAGCAAGCGCTTGTTAAAAGAGCAAGATTTTTGCTGAAATAGCAAATTTCTTGCGAATTCAGCAACAAGTTTCGACACATCAAAAAGCACATTTTCGAGGTTCGCTGTTTCAGCAACTTTTTTTCTCTGAGTGTGTTCAGTTTTTCAGACAGTACGTAGCAAAATTACATCCATTTCTTCATAGCCCTAAATCGATTCATTGATTTCATTTGGTCAGGGACCAAACATCTTGATGAATCAAATTTTGTCTGATATTCATTTCTATTATTATTTTTTCATAAATTCAAGAATAATTAGAATGGAAAAAAAGCGAAGATATTCATTCGACACAACTTTTCCTAAATTATCATGAAACTGAATTTAGATGAACTTTATCTTGAACACATTAATCGTATATGATTTTCTCGATCGCTGCTATTCTCTCATAAATCATTTTCCCGACCGAATAGAATCCTTGCAAAGATGGATATGAATAAAATTCCAATACTCACTATACATATATACACGGATAACACAAGGTCTGTAGTAACATTCATCATCGATCTACAGAAGTCTCGTGTTTATTATTTTTGATCGATTAGCCATTCGTCACTTTTGTGTTATTGATTCGAGTGTCTAAAAAAAAGGAAAAAGAAGCAACAAAACGTGATACGTGCCTTGCTCTTATTTTCTGTTTTTTCCACCTTCGTTCCTTTTTTGTCAATTCCGACGTCGAAATAACAGTCTCACCCAAGTCTCACTGATTGGCTGACCGGTAGTTAGTTATCCCCCGAGGTACTTTTATTGTCGGAAGCTTTCTTTCCTTTTTTTTCGTGTTCGATTCGAAAATAAAATAATTTAATGATATCACTGCAAATCGTTTTTTGCACACCGCGCATTCTGTAGAACAGAAATTCTTCCTTTCCTCACAGACATTCACCAATATATATATTTTTGACACTGCATTTCGCTGTACGTGTTTATACATAACTACAAATTCGAATTGTTTATCGAAACGAATTTGGGACAGAATATGACAAAATCTTCTACATGAAAATTACCGGAAATTACTAAACGGTTCAGTAATTCAGAGCGTGGCATTGACAGTTGCATAAACAATTGAGCCGTTACTCTATCATCACTGTTTTTCAATTGGTGTCATTTGTCTGACAAATAAGAAACAACTCTGGATCTGGAGAATGGCCAGACTTGTTGGGATACTGAACTGAAATATTCATTATGTTTCAAGACAAATTGTTAGTTGTATGAACTAATATTTTGTCAACATGGATAAATTTTTTATTTCATATGATATTTCAATCAATCTTTAATTCAAACTTAACAGTTTCGTACGTTTAGAATTCATTTCTGGTAGTAGTTCTCATCATTATGTGCTTAAAATTTCTCTTCGACGCATGATCTAAGAAAAAAGTACGTGCAAGATTTGACTAGCTCTTTCCGGTGCTTGAATGCCATTAAACGTGGTCTACGGAGAAAGAACTCGTGTATAGTTTCAATAAACAATTTTAAATTTGATGACATAAAAATTGTGTACAAAATACGGAGAAAAAACTCTAGAAAGTGGCCCATGCATGTTTGTCACGAGTTCCAAGGAACTCTTTGGGATCACAGCATGAATCTATGCATTTATTGCATACCGCATTGGAATAAGTGGATAGATTTATGCTTGTATTCCAAGAATGCCTCCTTACGATTAATACATGATAGGTGCTCATGCGCTTGTTCTTGAATTTTTGTTCAGAGTGAGCGTGGAAAATTGATAGATCTTCAGTGTTGATTAAACATGTTTCGGCTGATTCAATGTATTTTTTGTATTAATATTCAACATAAATTACGAGCAGACCGTTCGTGACATAGGGGAGAGTTGCTTCAACTGGATCATCGCCTTAGATGTAACATCCCTGCTAGAACATGGAAAGAAACCGCATTCAAACATATGGAAACGTATGAAGGCAGGTTCAGTTTCAATACGTTTTCATCCGGAGATTCCAACATGGGAAAAGACCGCATTGAATCGTATGGAAACGTATGGGAACTGACAGTTTTAGTAGGGATGGAGCACTACCATGAAAAAAAGGTTTTGTTGTGCTAACAAAGTTTTTGTTGTTTTATCAAAAGGTTTTTGTTGAAATGTGATCAACAAAATTCTTTGGTTAAAACAACCAAAATTTTTTTCACTCTACAAAAATTTGGTTATTATAACAAAACATTTTAATAATAGTAACAAAATTATATGATTGATGACATGTTCTGAAAATTTTTTTCAGTGTAACTTACACAGTGAAAAATTTTTCGTCAAATTTAACACACAAGCGAATGTTAACCATTTTCCTTCACACTCAACGTGTGTTGATTCCAGAGTGACACTTATAAAGTGTTAATTTGAACTCGAATAACATTTTAATGTGTTGAAAATGAATCGATCGAACAGCATTTGATCAGTGTGTTAAATGAACACACAAAAGTGTTAAATATTCAACACTTGAATTTTAACACGTAGTTAAATATTCAACACTTGAATTTTGACACGTACTTCTTTTTTACACAATGACGGAATTTTTTTTACTGTGTATATTGAGAGAGAAAGGAATTCAGATTTGTTCAAATTATATATGATATATTGATTGTTTCCAATGATAACATCATCTTCATATATTGTTTCATTATGTGGCGTGTGATAGATTGAAAATTATTTTCTACAGTCGATTTATATCAACCTGGTGATGACATTTAATCATAATGAAGGATTGTAAGGGATGAACTGTCGATTAAGAGGAACGTATCTAAAGAAAGCATATGAGAGCTTATAGCAATGAGTTTGCAATCGCACGAACAACGCTTTACTCCACCTCGGACAACCTTGACCTAAAAACAAGAGGGAAATATAGACTAGATACGTATATAATTATCAACCCCCTGCAGACCGTCTTTATTCCCAATTTCTATAAATGTCCTATTCCAGATAGAAGAATATCTCAATAATGCAATCATAATGATGGAATGCATGCGAAGGAATGTTCACATTATGTTTTCGAGGTGTTTTCGCATAAAGCATTATTATTGGTAGCAAACCGAGGTGATAACACCACAGTGAACATATCACGTTTGTTGATGTACGGAAGAATAGTTCCTATTTTACATGCTCATCAATATAATTGAATAACTTATAAAGTTTCTTCTCATATGAAGGCTGATCTTAGTGGTTGCATACAATGCAGTTCTTTAATACTAGCCTTGGTGTTTAGTTTTTGTTAATACAAAAAAGAAAAGAATTCGATTCAGCGTTTTTCCGATTTTCAAATACCTTTCCTTCTTAAATTGTCTTTTGCATGAAAGAATAAAGAATTATCTCCATAAACATTGCGTAATATTCATAATACTGCCATCCAAAGCAAGAAGACCGTGAGTGCATTTGACTTGAATTCGAGAAAATCAAGAAAAACTTTTCTTTCAGAATCAGTAAAACAAATCATGTTTAAATGACAAACCATTTTTAGGGTATATTATACCCTATAAATGGTTTGACATTGAAGTCTATAGACTATTGGAGTAATATAGACTTCCAATTTTTGTGTTAGTTACGGTTTTTCTTCTACACGGAGAAAAATAATACAATAAAAATTCCAACATTTACTAGTGAATTAATACTATTAGGTCTCATATCTTGAGAAGTACTCCTCAAATATGGAATAAAATGTTACAACTGCAATAATTTTTACTACATTCGGTAAGAAAGCCTCTGAGACCGTCAGGCAATTGTGACATTTGACAAAATAGTACTATTTTACTGTATTATTTTTCTCCGTGTGTAAGCCTTTCAAATTTTATTAATTTCGTCCTTCGAACCGCTGTTATTAAAAAAGTAATAAGTTGTTTTTAAAATGAGAAACACAATAGAATGCAGAATTTTTTTACGATTAAAATGATATGAGAAATTCATTTTCGTCAAAAATGCGACTTACGGTCTTCTTGTTTTGGACGGCAGAATATATCATCAACGTTTACATTCTATGCATTATCGCCAGCTGAGCGAAGTTCATGATGGTATGTTTTTAGGGAACGTTTTGTTACGAAATATTCAGAGCCTGTTTTTCTGCACTGAGAAAAATTATCTATTATAAATTACTAGACTCGCTAGTATATTGAGGATATACTTTCATTTTAAGGTTATATACCAAACATTCGCATCAAAAGCATCAGACTTTTTAATATAAAATATCATTATCCTACCATTAACTCCCAGAAAGTCTGGTACTTTTGAAGAGAATGTTTGGTATGTAACTCCAAAATGCAAGTATATCCGCAATAAACTAGCGAGTCTAGTAATTTATAATAGACAATTTTTCTCCGTGTATCTGGGATGTATCATGCATCATATAGTTTAGAAATGACAAACGTTTTATGATCGACAATTTTGTAATTGCCACAGTGGGCCAGAAACTCAAAAAAGTGGCCAAAAATATAAATCCTTGGTCGATTTGTTTCAAACTGGGTCACATGGGGTTTTTCGGGTCGCTGATTACGAATCTGAAGTCAAAAATGCATAATTCAAGATGGCGGAGCCAATATGGCGGGCAAAAATTGAAAAATCAACTGAATTCGCTCGGAATTGGCTGTCACGGGGTTTTTGGGGTTGCTGATTACGAATTCGAAGTAAAAAATGCATAATTCAAGATGGTGGATCCAATATGGTGGACAAACATTGCAAAATTTTCGGCACTAGCCTGAAAATTGCTGTTTGAGGGTTTGTGGGGTTGCTGATCCAAAATCTGAAGTAAGAAATGATGAATCAAGAATAACGAACCAAGCTGTAATCGTAACATTAACTGAATTCGTTAATTCAGCGGATTTTATTTAACGCACTGAAATTTCTCAATCGATAACATTCATTTGATTAAAAATTCTGACACAGAGAAAATTCGCTCAGAATTTTCACTGCAGATTCACAATCAGCAACCACGAACATTCCTTGATAATAAATTTTCAGCCAAACTCCGAATTGTTATATTAGATCTACCAGTTCGAATATCGTATTATTGACTTTAGATTTGTAATCGATGATCTCACAAACTCCCGAACAACGAAGTTTGAGTGAATCCAGCTGATTTTATGATTTTAGTCCGCCATATTGGATCCTTCATTTTGAATTTTTTTTATTTCTTACTCCAGGTTATCATAATTGAACGTAATCACCAATCTCAAAAAACTTTGGTCACCTCTTTTCGAAAGAATACCGAAGAAAATATATGAATTCATTCGAAAATATTGAAAATCCATGTATGAAAGCACAAAAAAACCAATTTCTTCGATGTGTTTGTTAAAAGGCGCAAAAAGGCGCAGGTTGACTTCAAAGTACACTTCATCCGGAATGTAATGAGCCTAATCTGATGTCCATATCTGGTGGAACTCACGGGAATAGTTAATTGGAAGATTGGAAAATGATAAAAAAACTCTATATTTCGTGATATTGTGTTCAGTTTCAAGTATAAACAGTGACGATGAACACTTTTCCCATCGTTTTAAGTTTGTTTCATTGTTGTTCTTCCTGAAAAAATACAAAAGAGAACTCTTGGATGAGCGAAGTTTGCAAATGATGCAGGTTTGCACATGACACTTGAACAGTAAAGTTCAACCTATTATGCTTGGGGATATTGGTTTGATTTGTACATAAAAATTTGAGAATAGTTGTCTCAAAGGGTCCTATAAATGATGAACTACTTGTTTTGTAAAAAACTCAAAGTTCATTTTTGGCATTTTTGGCCACTTTTTTGAATTTCTGGCCCACTGTGAGTTGGAATGCTTTCGTGCACTCCTGTGTGGGAATTTTTCTGGGCGTCCTGTATCGAATATAGGCCCCGTATGAGCTTATATTGGGTATCCAAACTTAGGATATGCTAGCCTTAGCCACTAAGGGGCTTAGTTGGGTTGCTGATATTCAGCCTGATTTCTCTACCTCAGGGACTTGAAAATTCAGTCACACCAACTACAGTCTGCATAGGGTCTTGCCAGGCTCCCCGTATTCTCCCCAAAGATCCTAATTTAAGCATACCTGTATACAACCCACGTAGGGCCAAGCTGCATTTTCAACGTTCCCCCCTGTTTTGTAAATCTGAATGCACCCAACTACAGCCCGCATAGGGCCTTGCCCTGATATTGATTCATTTTTTAAATATAAACCTACACTGAGAAAAATCATCTATTATAAATTACTTGGCTCGCTAGTATATTGAGGATATACTTGCATTTTAAGGTTATATATCAAACGTTCTCTTCAAAAGTACCATACTTCCTATTATTAAAATGTTATTATTCTACCATTAACTCACAGAAAGTCTGTTCCTTTTGAAGAAAATGTTTGGTATATAACTTCAAAATGCAGGTATATCCTCAATATACTAGCTAGTCTAGTGATTCATAATAGACAATTAAGATAAGACTAACATGATCTCTCGTCTTTTAACCAGGGACTGTGACGTTATTCACTTTCGTTATTCATTATATATAAAATCTATATAATAAATATATAAGTGTTGTACAATATATACGTTATTATATATTTTTGATATAGAATGAGTAACGAAAGTGAATAACGTTACAGTCCCTGCTTTTAACATAACTCATTGTTAACAAATTGTGATTTTCGTGATTCTGAATTGTTTATACTATGTCCTTATATATTATTGATCATATTTTTCAATATAGCATCAGAATAAATCATCGTAATTGTGATTTGAACGCCCGTTAGCAAACCTGTCGAAATCATCGATTTTCTACTCCAAAGATTTGTGTTGTAATTCCATCCCAGGATATCTAATGATCAAAAACGGATTGTTCTGATGAACTTTAGATTATTGAGAACTTGGATTGACATATTTAGTTTAATTATCCTCCAAATCCTGGAATTTTAGAGGGAAGTGAAATTTGACAAGTCTAGCAACCTCGTTTGTGCGTTTTCTTTCGTATAACTTTGAAAATCCTTATAAATTTTCACTTTCATGTTATTTCTTATCGGATATCCTCATCATTGTGCAAATAATATGAATTGTTGTTACATTTGAAGAAAACTCATTCTATTAAGGAGATATTTGAGAATTATATAAAAATTATATACAAATTCGATATCAGTTTCATAGAAATTCTATCAAATGTCTCAATTCTACCTATACTTATGTTTTGGATGAAAATCCATCTCTTTTATCTATTTCACAACATTTCACTATGAAATTATGCAACGATTTTTTTTGAACCATTGCAAGAGAGAGAAAAAAAATCACTTTGATTTCTTTAATTAAAATACATATTGATTGTTTGATAACAAGTTTTCTTTACTTAAAAAGTATCCTGTTTTTCTTTTAAAAAAAAAGCTCCATCAACGTTGGGAGATATTCTATAGGTGGTATTGAAAAAAACGTGCTTCTGATGAAAGAATATTTTTTTCTCTATACATATCTTGTGATCCTGAACAAAGTTCTATCTGTTGTTTCTTTTCACGGTCGTTGAAGTAGAACCAAACCTGTTAAATCTTCTTCTTCGACTTTTCTTGAAAATTCATAGGCTGAATTATCTAGACGGTGAAGTGATGTACTTTTTATCGATCAACGGAAATGCAGCTATGAAATTGGAACGATTCTATCTTTATGTTATAGAGACAAATGAGAGAGGATCCTGCATCTTATAAGTCTTCAGTAAGTTACTAAATTTTGTTATGGATATGCTCACCTGTAATAAGAAAATATTTGATGGAATCAGAACATTAAGTTTGAAGTTTCAATGTTCATTGAGGTTATTAGTGATGGACCATCCCATTTACTACATGAACAGCAGCAAGTTCTTCTCAGTGATACGAGAATTTCAGGACGTTCAGTTACTTACTTGCACTGTGAAGAATATTTGTATGAATTTTAATACAAAAGTTTGGAGGCAATTAACACACATATTTTTGCATTGAATCTCCCACACTTGTATTGAAATTCAAACACAATATTATCTTGAAATGGTTTTCACACAAAAATTGGTTTGAATCTGAGTAAGTCTGTGATGAATTGAATACACAAAAGTATGTGTTAATTGCTCCCAAATTTTGTGTGTCAAATTCGCAAATTTTTTTTAACCCATTAACGCCCAAGCGCCTTGATTTTGTGTCAACTTTTCGACGCGATTATTTGTAATCTTATCGTCTTTGAAAAAATTCAGTTTTCACATATTTTGGCGTGAAATTTTATGCTCTTTCAGGATCCATCGTCAAAATTATGATTAGACTTCTAGGAAAAGAGATATGGCCGATTTAAACTCAAAAAACGTGAAAATTAAAAAAAAAAATTTTCTTGATTTTTTTTCATAATGTTATCGCCGATAATTTGTGCTCTAATTATGGATGAAGGTGGACAAAATGCTTTAGGTTTAAGAGGAGATTTTTATTATCGAAGTGAAATTGCTTTTTTTTACAAAATGGCGGCAATGACGTAAAAATTTCATGAAAAACATTACTTATTTTTTTTCTTGAAAACTATGGACTTAATCAAAAAATTCAAAAGAACAAAAATGTCTTATAATTAGTCAAGGAATACTCATAAAATTTTTTCAAATATTTTTGACAAGTTTTTGAAAAATCAGATTTCCCAAATTTTCAAAAAAATCTAAATTGTCTCAAAAAATTCTAAAAAAATTTGTGAGCGTTCCTTGACTGATTCTTAGACACTTTTGTTCTCATAAACTTTTCGATAAAATCTAGTTTTCGAGAAAAAAAATAAGTAATGTTTTTCATGAAATTTTTACATTATTGCCGCCATTTTGTAAAAAAAAAAGCGATTTCACTTCGATAACAAAAATCTCTTCCTAAACCTGAAGCATTTTGTCCACCTTTGTCCATAATTAGAGCACAAATTATTGGCGATAACATTATGAAAAAAAATCAAGAAAATTTTTTTTTCCAATTTCCACGTTTTTTGAGTTTAAATCGGCCATATCTTTTTTCCTAGAAGTCTAATCATAATTTTGACCACGGATCCTGAAAGAGCATAAAATTTCACGCCAAAATATGTGAAAACTGAATTTTTTCAAAGATGATAACATTACAAATAATCGCGTCGAAAAGTTGATATAAAATCGAGGCGCTTGGGCGTTAATGGGTTAACAGTGTGAGTTTTAATGAATCCAGCATTGGAAGAATTCCATTTGAAAAATTACCGTGAAATTTCATTGATCGGGTGAAAAGTAGGAATGTTTCAAAATAAAACTCGCAGCAAACATCACCCTCAGCTGTTTCGAAATTCACTCATTATTACAAGCTGTACAGTAATTTTGTGAACAATTTTTACTTGTTCTTCGATCACTGAAATTGAAGTGTAATTGTCACAACAAAATCCTTTCAGTGAATATCTCTGAATTATTACACCTTATATTTTTATTTTATATTCAGTTCTTGTTCTCCCATCGAAATATTGCTTTTCATTATTTCGTTTACCTTTCTAAATATACACTCGAAATAAATAGACATCTGCGGTATCTAGTTCTACAGAGATGCATATGTACATACATTTTTTAACCCTTCATAATGTTTTTATCGACTTGATTATGATAACGGATGTAGTTTTGATCATGTTGTTGCAGTTTGAATCGTTTGTTGGAACGGATTGACAATCCAATAACAAAATACTTACCTGTTAAAAACCCACAATTAGAGATGGGCGATACGCATCGATATCGATACGTTTCTATAGAATTTATATCTAGTTTGAATACATTTCAATAGAATTCTGATAAAAACTTGATACTTACGTTATAGAAACGTATCACTATCGATACGTATCGCCCATCTCTACCCACAATTTCATAATGAATTTTTCAAACGATGTTTCCAGTTCCAAGGAGTGAGTTTTCGAATATCAATAACGATGATTCATCGGATTTTGTAAGTTTCAATTTTTGTTTTGTTTTTATGAACAATTCAAACTTCCGTCCGTACAATTCATTTATTTTCAAGTACTCATCGGTAAACATAGTATACCAAGCACAGAGTGCCTATTTGCACCCGCTATCGTGCCGTGTGACAGTATCTTTTGAAATATTTGAACAATCCAATTGGGAGTTGCACAGTTTTTCATTTCATGCAATACTCATTGATAATCCGTGGGGTTGTCTGCGTGTCTCTCTGTCTGTCTGGGTGTCTGTTTGTCTGTATATAGGATAGCTCTGGAGGAAGTGGACGAAATGGATTGAAATTTATAGGAGACTTTCCTGAAACCCTTTCCAGAATACCGTTTTTTTCTTATCGGAATCGGACGAGTCCTTCTATTTTTTTTTTATTTTTTTCTGAAAAAGTAGCTGATCTCGCAGAAAATTTTCTCCGCTGTATATATATATACAGGGCGTCCCATTTGAAACATGACAGCTGAATAACTCTTCAGGGAATGGAGGGGGAAAAAAATTGTTCAGATAAAAGTTGTAGGGTTCGAAGGGGGCCATAAGATGGTGACCTTGAATTTGACCTTGAGGTCAATTTTGAGCATAATTGATGGTCAAAGTATGTTTTTTCCAATGGAAAGCCCTACGTTCGACCTCAGGAATGGAAAGAGCGGAAAATTTTACGTCCGAATATGTTAACATATCAGGTCATTTAGAGGTCATTTGAAGGTCAAAAAACCATTTTCTATGGATTTTCACGGAAAAGCCTCAAACGAGTTGTTTCTCTGACCAAAGTTATCAAAGTTAAAGTGAAACCCCACGTTTCGACCTTGAATTCGACCTTGAGAACGATAATGAATGCCAAATTTGAAACAATAATTAAAAAATTATTTATTTTTCCAGTTCGTCGTTTTATAATTACAGATGGCACAAATCCGTTGACGGGTAAGACACACTTATTGCAGGAGATGTTCGAATTGACCGCCATTTACTTCAATACATAACTCCAGCCGGCGTCGAAAGTTTCCAAGAACAGACTGAAAAACTTCTGCACGAATATTCGCAATTGCGTATCTGATGCGTTGTTGTAGATCCACAGGTGTTGTTGGTCGGTTGGTATAAACGACATTTTTTACGTAACCCCACAAATAAAAATCTAGAGGGGTGAGATCAGGAGATCTTGCCGGCCACAGTACAAATCCACCTCGACCAATCCAACGATTGGGGAA
Source organism: Gonatopus flavifemur (assembly GCA_018340375.1). Classification (NCBI taxonomy): domain Eukaryota; kingdom Metazoa; phylum Arthropoda; class Insecta; order Hymenoptera; family Dryinidae; genus Gonatopus; species Gonatopus flavifemur. The sequence goes on from JAFFJZ010000007.1 coordinate 23,127,511, forward strand.
AAGGATATTTAGATAATCCCTCACACATCGAGCAAAGTGTGGTGGTGCACCGTCTTGCTGATACCACATCCTCTGCCTAGTTGCTAATGTCACATCTTCCATGAGAACTGGTAATTCATTCTGTAAAAACTGTAGATAATTAGGACCGTTAACAGTTCCATCAAAAAAATACGGCCCAATAACTTGATTGTCTAGAATTCCACACCAAACATTTATACTCCACCGATGCTGATGATCAACTTGTTGAGTCCAGTGCGGGTTTTGCGTTGACCAATAGTGGCTATTGTGACGATTTAACAAGCCAGTACTTTGAAACGTTGATTCATCACTGAAAAGAACATGTCGAAAGAAATCGGGCGCTTCGTTCAACCTCTGTAAAGCCCAATGGCAAAAGTTAACCGGATTCTGCATATCTTGTTGAGATAATTCTTAGGTCAGTGTGATGTGGTACGGATGATATTGAGCAGCTTGTAGAATTCTGTGTGCCGTACTGCGTGGAATACCCAAATCGCGTTCAATATCACGTAAACTAACATGAGGATTCATGTGTATTATTGCTAAAACAGCAACGCATCGAGGGTCGTTAAAGTTGAAACCTTGATTGTTTCGGCGTTGACCAATCCTTCCTTGTCGACAATTTCTTTCAACTTGGCGAATGACTTCTGGAGAAGGATGATGCTACCGATCTCCAAACCGCTCTCTGTACAATCGTGACGCTCTTTGATACACTCCGCGACACTCACCCAAGATCATTAAAATATCAACACATTCGTTAGGTGAATAAACCATTTTGAACCCGCACTTACACCGTGAACGATGAAAACTTCTTAATGATCATTTTCGTACTGATATGAAGAATAAACTCTGAAGGTTAGTTCTGTTTACTTTCAATTCAAGGTCGAAAAGTGGGGTTTCACTTTAACTTTAATAACTTTGGTCAGAGAAACAACTCGTTTGAGGCTTGTCCGTGAAAATCCATAGAAAATGGTGTTTTGACCTTCAAATGACCTCTAAATGACCTGATATGTTAACATATTCGGACGTAAAATTTTCCGCTCTTTCCATTTCTGAGGTCGAACGTAGGGTTTTCCATTTGAAAAAACATACTTTGACTATCAATTATGCTCAAAATTGACCTCAAGGTCAAATTTAAGGTCACCATCTTATGGCCCCCTTCGAACCCTACAACTTTTATGTGAACAATTTTTTTCCCCCTCCATTCCCTGAAGAGTTATCCAGCTGTCCTGTTTCAAATGGGACGCCCTGTATATATATATATATGTCATTTTCTCCGCAGTCTTTGCATATTCGTTATCTTGGCTTGAATCGATGAATTATTATGAAACATGGGTCCTAGGGGTTTTCGAGAGTGCTGAATTCGAATCTGGGGCCAAATCCGAATTCATGATAGCGGATACGAGATGGCGGACGTGAATTTAGTCAACTTCGCATTTGTGGACAGATTTATATGAAACATGGGTCCTAGAAGTTTTGGAAGGTGAGGAATTCGAATCTGACGTCGTAAAACGAATCCAATATGGCACACGTGAATATAGTTATTCTGGCTCTAATGAACAAAATTATATTGTTTTATGTAACCCGGGTTCTAGAGATCTTCAAGGGTGCTGAATCAAAATCTGGGCTCAACTTTACTGCATCCGAAGACTCTTCGAGAGCTGGTTGACGTTATGACAACTACGCACCAGTGAGAATCCAAAAGCGAAGGAAGGAGCTATTGAAACAAATCAAGCCCGAAAATATTCCGATTCATTCCCAAATTACGCCTAAATAACTCTTCGTTACACTTATTACGCTTAAATGGCTTTTAGCTTACGCTTTCACCGCGCTTCCAGGCCTTATTTTCACCAGGACAGTTGAAATTCTGCAGTTCTCCAGGTACATGTTTCTTAATCATTTGGAGATGGTATAAAGGATGGTAGGCAATAAGTTTCAGGCTTTCTGAACATTACGTTTACAAAGTTTCTCAATTGAGTGAAAAACCGATGAGTGCCTTTTCATATATCACCGGATATCTGATTGTTCAAAATGCGAGCGAAGTGAGCATATGTGGGCTACGATCCGTTCAAAATGAGCGAAGCGAATTTTGAAGGGGGTCGGACTGCTGAGCTAAGCGAAGGAGTTAGGCGGCGGAGCCCTCTGGTTCTATTTGAAAATACAATACCTTCTCGAGTCCTACTCCTACTCCTTTTGATGTCCTAATCTAGAGGCTTTTCTACTTGAATTTTTTTTCTATAACCCTAAATAATATTAGATGTTGGAATTAATTTGTAGCGTTATACAAAAGCTGACGTAGGTAATACAGTATTCCGTTGTTACCTATAATAATCTATTCACCGTGAAACAGCTATTATTTGACGTCATTTGTTTTACATAACCTTCTTTCGAATCGTGAATAACAACACTTCATAACTTATTGAATATGTCAAAATTTATACCGAATAAAGTGTTTTTGCGGGGAGTCTTACTACATTACTTCAATATGAACAAAAGTGCTGCTGAAGCCCATCGTATTTTACTGGAAGTGTATGGTGAACATGGTCTAGCTGAGCAAACGTGTCGAAAATGGTTTGCACGTTTTGAAGCTGGTGATTTCGACTTGGATGATAAGGAGCGACCTGGCCAGCTAAAAAAATTTGAAGATACTGATTTGGAGACGTTGCTCAATGGAGACTCATGTCAAACTCTTCAAGAATTATCGACATCATTGGGAGTTGACTTATCAATGGTAGGGAAACGTCTGAAAAGTTTGAGCATGATCCAGAAAGAAGGATGTTGGATCCCATATGAATTGAAACCAAGGGACATTGAGAAGCGTTTTTTGACGTGTGAACTGCTGCTTCAACGGCAGGAAAGAAAAGGTTTCTTGAATAGAATTGCCACTGGCGATGAGAAATGGATCCATCACGACAATCCGAAGCGCAGAAAGTCATGGGTTAAGCCCGGCCAACCATCACAATCAGTGGCAAAGCCAAATATCCATGGATTTAAGCTCCTGCTCTGTATTTGGTGGGATCAGATGGGTGTGATTTATTATGAACTGTTGAAACCGAATGAAACCATAACTGGGGATCGTTACCGACTACAATTGATGCGCTTAAGACGTGCATTGAAAGAAAAACGACCGGAATACTTCAAAAGACACGACAGTCATTTTGCTGCACGACAATGCTCGTCCGCATGTCGCAAAACCGGTGAAAACATACCTCGAAACACTTACATGGAAAGTTCTACCCCACCCGCAGTATTCTCCAGATATTGCGCCATCTGATGACCATTTGTTCCGTTCGATGGCTCATAGCTTGTCTGAGCAAAAATTCACTTCTTACGAAGATTGCCAAGAATGGGTCGATTCGTAGATTGCATCCAAAGATGATGCGTTCTTCCAACACGGTATTCATGCCTTGCCCGAAAGATGGTCGAAAGTAGTCGAAAGCGATGGATAATACTTTGATTAATGTATTCTTTGATTTTCATTCGAAATGCATAATTTTTTTCATTAAAAAAACGCTACGAATTAATTCCAATTCCTGATAAATAATCTTTCCGATTCCCTACTAGCGGTGGGCGAATCTTGACGAAGCGAATCTTTTGTATAAAAAAAATGTTTAATTTGTATCGAATTCTATAAAATTTTCATCAAAACTTGATAAGTATTTTATACAGAAGATTCGCTTCGTCGAGATTCGCCCACCTCTATTCCCTAGTGGAGATAACAATTAACAATGCTCTTGACGAGTTGTTATAACGTACATTTCTCTCGCTTGTTTTGCTAAAATCAAGAGAGAGCATGCTATAAGCTTCAATATTTCATTGAAGGTTATTATAACTGAGGATTGCAATCTTCATTATAAAATAAGAATGTTATTGTGATTTTCAGCGCATTTTTCACTATTTAAAACATATGTTTTCAAACACAGCCAGTAGAATTCTCTGCTATATTAACCGTGATTACACAGTCTTTCATGCTTCGAATAAATAAAAAAAAGGACATCGATTACTTTTGACAAATGCATTTAAAATTTTGAACATTTCAGAACCTATAGAGAAATACATGAATTATGGATAGCTTTCTTAGATGAAGTAACACTGTTCAACTGGTGCACAGATTAAATTTTGAACTCGAGCATTGAAATCATTTTTGCAGCAAGAGGATCTTCTGCTATTATTTGCTCCTTCACGTATATATATGTACATATTGAAAGTTCAAACGATGATCAAGCGGATATTTTACCTTGATACCACTGAAAGTATCTTTAAATACAAATAAAGAACAATAAATGTGTTTCGTGATCTCCAGGGATTACCGACGCATGCATATACTGTCGTTTGCGTCGGCGTCGTCGGCGTGTTTAGCGGTAGGTTGGTGTTCTCGGAAAGAAGAGTACTCTCTCCTGTTGCTGCGTCTCCTGTCAGTGTGCCAAGGGCTTGCAACGCGCCCGACGTCGACCCTGACCCAAATAATACTGGGGATGGATGCGCACACGAGGGTGGGAGCTGACGGGGCTAAAAAAGAATAAGGAAAGTAACAGGACGGAGTCAAAGTAAGAGAGGAGAAGTAGGAGGAGCAAAAGGATGGGCTTGAAAGCTCCCGAAGTAGGGACGCTAAAAGACACAATATAACTGCACTGGGAATTGAGTTCGTGGCCAAAATAACCAAATGTATACATTTCCTTTTTCTTTTTTTTTTTATTCATTGTTTTTGTTGTAACAAGGGGGGCCTAATCTCTTATTTATCCACATGAGATCCAGAAAGATTCAATGTAAATATCGAGAATGGTGTTCTCGTAGAGAAGTATTCGTAAAGAATGGTATGCAACAGTCTAGAGTACTGTAAAGATGAAAGAAAAAAATACACTGTACTTTTACTTTTAAAACTTTGGATGGTTTGGTGGAACACTGCGAATCACTCTTTCATCTCTTCTCGTAAGAATGAATGAGGAAAGAAGTGTTACGTATTACATCAAGCCATTATAAATCCCCTTCGTACATTATAATCTTGATTAAAAATACGTAGAGTACACAGAAATAACTTCTCTCTTAGTTGATTTATGGAAGATGGAAACCCAAACCTGCGTGAACAAGCGTGTCCGCGTAAGTTTGAATAAGCTGATCTCAACATGAATTGTCAGCTCTAATTTTTACACTTTGTTCTACTCATTCATTTATATAAATGTCCTCTCCTTTTATCATTTGATATTTCAGTTCTCAAGGAATTCCGTGGACTACATCTGGCTTGGTTCGATACGGTACCTACTTATTTGTTTTCCACCGCTATCAACTGAGCATTAATTCCACTCATTACTAATTTTGTTTTATCATATAATGTTTGTCAAAATCGTTGCAATCATTCATTGAGAAATATTGTAATATGTATAAATTTCATGAAGGGTACGTAGATTGAAGAGGACAAGGGAGATGAAATATTAGGTGTACAAATAAGTTTCCGCGGTTTTTTATGAAAAATTAGGAATTTATTGTAAAGGAAAAGTACATTACGTTTTATTCAAAGTATTTTCCATCATTTGCCACTACTTTTCCCCATCTTTCTGGCAACATTCGGATACCCCGTCGAAAAAACTCTTCATCTTTTGACGCTATCCACAAATCTACCCAATTTTTGGTGTCTTCATATGATGTGAAGCGCTGCTCAGACAGACCATGTGCCATCGACCGGAACAGGTGATAATCAGAAGGGGCTAAGTCTGGTGAATACGGCGGGTGAGGTAAAACTTCCCAGTTGAGTGTTTCCAAGTATGTTTTTACCGGCGCCGCAACATGTGGACGAGCATTATCGTGTAAAAGAATAATTTTGTCGTGTCTGGAGTAGTAATGGGCGCGTTTTTCCTTAAGTGCCCGACTCAATCTCATCAATTGTGTTCGGTAGAGAGCTCCAGTAATGGTTTCGCTTGGTTTCAGCAATTCATAATACACGACACCAAGCTGATCCCACCAAATATACAGCATGAGTTTTTTTCCATGAATATTCGGCTTAGCTGTCGATGTTGATGGTTCGCCGGGCTTAACCCATGACTTTCTCTTCTTTGGATTATCGTAGTGAATCCATTTTTCGTCACCAGTGACTATACGATGGAAAAAACTCTTTTTTTTATTCCTGGCAAGCAGCATTTCACTCATGCATAATCGGCGTTCAACGTCTCTCGGCTTTAGTTCATATGGAACCCAATTTCCTTGTTTTTGAATCATTCCTAACGATTTTAAACGATGTGAAATTGCTTGTTGAGTCACTTGTAGAGTAAGTGCAAGTTCTTTTTGCGTTTGGGACGAATCTTCCTCCAATAGTACTTCTAATTCCATGTCTTCGTACACTTTCGGCCTTCCACTGCGTTCTTTGTCTTTAACGTCAAACTCACCGTTCTTAAACTTTTGAAACCATTCCTGACAACTTCTCTCACTTAAAGCAGCTTCACCATATGCTTCTAGAAGCAATCGATGCGCCTCAGCTGCAGATTTTTTCACATTAAAGAAGTAAATCAAAAGTTCCCGCAAATGATGCTTATTCGGAATAAAACTTGACATTTTTGCACGAAAAAAATTACGTGATGCTGATACGGAATCACTAGTACTTTAAGGTTATGGTGTTGCCAGATGACTAAACTTGGGATATTACGTTTTACATCTGACAATTTCTCCATAACCTTCTGGTGGGGCCATCTTTTGACAAACCGCGGAAACTTATTTGTACACCTAATAATTAGATCGGGGTTTAATCGAACGGTGAAAGCGTGAGAAGATAATGAAGGGGTGGGAATCGATAGTGTAGTAATAGAAACTATATAAATTTTTAGCTTAGGTGCACTGTGTGCAGGGTAGCGACAAATCTGGAATTCCATTGGAATCGATCAATCGTACTTTCATGTTGAATAGAATGGCCAATAAGGAAAAAAAATGAAAATTCAAGTTGTCACAATCCTGGGTATGAATCATTCATAACTTGTGCAGATCTTAGGGTGATTTCTCTCCGAATGAACAGTTGAAAAACCCTCTAACAACCTCACAAACTTGCGAAAGAATCTTTGCTTGAATGCAATTACATGAAATTATAATAATAGTGATTCATACTGTAAAATAGAAGTAAGAATTAGCGAATGGATTTCCAAAAAACACATATCGAACTAACATTGGAAAAGAGCTGCGGAAAAGTACATTTTGATGGGGGAATTTCAACTTCCGAGGATACCACCATGACATTGGAGTTCAATTATTCCTAATACTTGATTACTGAAGCATTGTAGTGTATTACACATTTCCAATCTTTTGTCTTAACTACATCACTTTTTATCAAAATTACACAGTAAATTAACCACAGAGAGATAATAAACATTGAAGTTTCGTTACTTTTCTCTTGTTTGGTTCTGGGAGGGAATTCAAGCTCCGTCTTAGGGTGCTGCATTTTCTTATTCTCTTATTCTGTAAACAATGTCTTGAGTTAAAGTCATAAAATTGGTTTCAAATCCGTTATTGATGAATCATAGATTTCTGGTTGAAAATTCCATTAACTGCAACTAAACATGCAGAATTTTATTTGAAACTATTAGGTGTATAACTTTGCTTCCGCCGTTTATAATAACATGGTTGCGTTGGTAGGTCACACAGTAAGGTTGGACACGTGTCAACATAACAACATCGTTATATTAGTGGATTTTTGATTACATCATAAATTTTTACTCGATCGAAGATGTCAGTTTTTGAGTCGAATTCTCGTCATTTGCGAGGAGTTCGGATTTTCTGCTTTCATTTGAAGAGAACCGCGGCTGAGGGTCATCGAATGCTCTCGAGTACTCACGGTGAGGCTGTTTTGAGTGAAAGAACGTGTCGTGAATGGTTTCAACGTTTCAAGAAGGCTGATTTCAATGTCGAAGACCGGCATGGCGGTGGAAGGGAAAAATTTTTTGAAGATTCCAAATTGGAGGCATTACTTGATGAAAACTCGTGCCAAACGCAAGAAGAATTGGCAGAATCGTTAGGGAAACGCCTCAGAGCCATGGGAATGTTTCAGAAACAGGGGAATTGGGTTCCGTACGAATTGGAGCCAAGAGATGTTGAACTACGTTTCTTTACTTGCGAACAGCTGCTTCAGAGACAGAATCGAAAGGGGTTTTTACATCGCATTGTGACCAGCAACGAAAAATGGGTTCACTACGATAATCCCAAGCGCAGAAAATCTCGGGGAATGCCCGGACATGTCCCCATGGCAATGGCTAAACCAAATATTCTTGGCGCCAAGGTTATGCTCTGTATTTGGTGGGATCAGCTCGGTGTCATGTATTATGAGCTATTGAAACCGCGTGAAACCATTACAGGGGATCGATATCGAACGCAGCTGATGCGTTTGGGCCGAGCATCGAAGGAGAAACGGCCAAGAAAGACACGATAAAGTTATCCTCCATATGATAATGCTCGACCACATGTCTCAAAACCGGTCAAGACATATTTGGAAACACTAAAATGGGAAGTCTCACCCCATCTGCCGTACTCTCCAGACATTGCTCCTCCCGACTACCCTTTATTTCGATCGTTGGCACACGTCCTGAGTGATCAGAATTTTCATTCTTATGAAGAAGTTGAAGAATGGATCGATTCGTGGATCGCGTCAAAAGATGCATCGTTTTTCTGAGATGGGATCCGACAATTGCCAAAAAGATGGGAAAAAGTAGTGGCTAGTGACGGCATGTACTTTGAATTATAAGTATGTATTTACTTTTTGAGAATAAAGCCTCAAATTTTGGGGAAAACCGGCGAAAGCAAAGTTGTACACCTAATATAATGGATAACTACCAGATTTTTATCGAAATTCCGCACGTTTAATAGGAATTGATAAGATCTTTTAACCAAGGATAACTAAACGTTTTTACGAATGAATAATCAATTGAATGAAATTCTTTCCCAGATATCATGGGAAGATTAATTCATTCTCTTAAAACACATCAAGGGAACGATTTTCTCTCCATACCCTAGCATGTATGAACCATGGGCCTACCCCGGCCCAGCATGGGCCCCATCCTACCAATATGGGCCTAAGACTGGCCCAGATTGGGCCAGAGTTCATACACGCTAGGGTTTTTTTTGTTTAGAGTGAAACTTAAAGGCCGTAAAGTGAGCATAAATACGGTTATTGTCGGAAGTGAATGGCAAAGGGAGAGAATCGAAGACCACTTCCTCTAACTATCTCATGATTGACCTAATTAGCAATTGATGAATCGAAAAAATTCATCTTGAACTATGTGAACAGAAATAAAAAATGTGGAAGGAGATTGTGCTAACGTGGGATCGAGTTTTGCAACAAAGTGAAATAGTGAATTTTAATACGGTTCAAATAAAAGGTGAAAGGATAATGTGTTTTCTATAATTTTTATGATAATCAACAAGTATTCAAATGATTTCAATATATTTCATTATCTTTATAGATATTCGTAGCTCCACTAAATTAAATAGAAATCCACCAGTACGAATTTGAACTTCATTACTTGCATTGTTCTCAATTTGAATTCATGAGTTAATTAAAAATCTGTGATTACAGGTATTCACAATGAAAAACTACGAGAATTCCACAAATACTGGTATTCATATGAACTTATATACATAATGAATATTTTGTGTGTGGAGAAATTTTTACACTATATCCCGAGATGTTTCCAAAACATAGGTTTCGAACCAATTCTGAAGATACCTTTCAAATATCTATCAAGCGGAAGAAGAGTTCTCTACATCCGAATGGCGTTCAAAAGTGTTGTAAAAAGGCACTTCAGAGTATCGATATACATCGTTTCTCTAATAACTTCCTCACAATAATAATAAAAATACATCCCATTTCATTCAGTCGTTCCATAAATTCGTATCAAATTACAATAAAATTTATATACAATTTGTACCTAATTATATATAATTCTGAAATTTTTCCACACGAGAGAGTAGCAAGAATACGAAAAGAATCTCTTCCCTCCTGCCCTTTTGTATCACAGGAAGGAAACAATAAAGAGTGTATTCCAACTCATAAAATTATTGAATGATCGTTTCATAAATGCTTCTAACATAACTTCTACAGGGTGTAATTATATTAATATTTTCAATTTGAAGAGCGAAATGAATTTGAACATTGAAGAGATTAAAATTTTCATCTGAAATTCCTAGTCTATTATCCAATGAAGGAAATATGTAAGGAATTTGCAGCAATGAAGATTGAGTTTCCCAAACGTGCGATAACTTTTACATAGACGGAATGAGCGAATTCCAAGAGATGAGTAAATTCCTTGAGGTTTCGAGTGATCGTGAACGTGTCATAATTGTTTATTTTCAAGTTTTTCAAATGAACATCACAACATGTTATAATATATAAAATATTCGCTATGAACAATTTCGAACTTTTGCTCTCTGATCGAATATTTCAACTAGGATTCAATCGTCCTTGTGCTGCTATATGAATTTCTCCACCATACGAAGTCCTTGATATACCAATAATTGGGATATCGATGAATAGGATTATTGAAGACGTTCAACAAAGGATGTGTACCTGAACGAGAATAAAATAAGATGACAGTTAGATTAATTAGAAATAAGGAGAGAAAAGATGAAACCAAGAGGCTGCGGGTCCTCTTTTAGCCAGGAGCGAAAGCGGAAGCGGCATCGGCACCATCAGCGTCAACATCAGCAGCAGCAGCTACGGCTAAAGCTACCTGCAGCCCAGACCTATAATTTCCAGGCATGGGGTGTGAGGGTAAAGGAGAAAATGAGGTGGAAAGAGATAGCGAAGGCCTACACCCTGGCCAGTGCACGCGCCTGCGCATGCACCATTAGATTTTAGAAACTCAGAAAGTGGAGGCAGTATAGTCACTAGTAGCAGAGTGGGAGGTAGCGGTATAGGTCCTGTTTACAGGATAACAGAATCCTCAAACATTTTCATCAGTATCGCGATATACATCGACGTTCACGGACGTCTCGCGTACCATGATTTGCTTTCCATTATCCTTATAACATTAAAATTATGGTTTTTCATTATTATTGAAGGCGGAAATTTATTTTCCTCCTCTTGATTATCGTAGTGAGATTGGATAGAATTCGAAAATTATATATATATATATATATATATATGCAGCTTTAACGGAGCACACGCGGATCTTCTCGTATTTCAGCAACAGGTAAGATCTACGTGTGTGCCTGTTCTTGACGCGTTGGAGAAATAACTGAACAATCGATATGAGACAATGAATTGAATTCTTTTATGGAAGAAGGTATTGTTGGGGCTTCTATTGTTTCCCTAATTGTATAATTAATTTGATGTTTTATCTCGTTTCAACGGTCAAGGTGTTGTTTGATTGCGCGCTTCGATGGTGGCGCCGCTACCGGTTATAAATATGTCTCTTTTAAAATCATATGTTACTCGTTATTAAGAATAATACGATTGATGCAATTTTATGTACGACCAGATATAAAAATCCGATTCAATTAGTATTCTACTTGGATCTCCACCTCTCGCTGAGGAGAGTAAGCAGATTTTTTCGTACAAAACTATAGAAAAATTGTATAGGACGATGACTATTATATTTTTTTCAATCTGTGGACAAATCGAGATATGCTTACTACAAGGATGATAAATCATGCTATAATTGGATGGTTTTACGCAAAAAAAATCGAAATTCAACGTTAATATGGTTGATTATTATTCGCTGAACGCATTCGACATAATAACTTGATTTTTGAAAAAATGATGGTTGAGACGTTATTGCGGGAAGCCATACAATTGATTTTTGGAAAACTTTTCTCAGAATAAATGAAGACGGTGTTTGGACTGATACCTATGAATTGGAATAAAAAGTTACCCAGTGAACGATATGTTATCATCAAGAGCTCTGAAAGATTTCACAAATATGTGTAAGAGGTCAGATAGACCTTTCAGAAGGTTAAAATAAAGATACCGGAATGTTATCAAATACGTCGATTTCTAAGGAAAATAAGACATTACCAGAATGTTATCCAAACGAACTCTTTGATAGGATTTCTTTCTGAGGTCTCAGAAAAATGATATTATCAATATAATATCGACAGAACTCTTTCAAAAGATTTCTTAAAGAGCTCTTCCTCTCATAAGTGTTCACTGGGTACCTAAATTTGGGAAAAGGTTTTCAAATCAATATCTGGAATGCCTATTGAAAATCTTCCAGGGAAAAATATTTGAAAATCCATGAATTCTTGAACAAAATTAGATGACATTTCGAATAGAATTGATAGTTGATTATTGTGCAGTTCCATCACTTTTCAACCTTTGATCGCGTTATCGGACTGAATAAAAAAGATGATGCACTTAACTACGCACGACTGTTGGATACCTTCAAATACAATCCTTCGTCAACTGAATTTGAATACAAGGTTCATTGAAGAATGCGTAGTTGAATTAATTACGAATCTAAATGAGAATCAAACAATTATTCCATTTTGAATTTATCCAATTCTCATTGCACGTATTGAATTATTTATTGGAATAATCACTAAAGTACGTCAATTATAAAAGAATTTGTGTCCTGGATCTCAACGATTCGTTGACTTCTTTTCATTAATTCAACAATGGAATTCATTTTTCACAAATCCTTTCCAAATTTATGCTCAGTTCAAAAGTGATGCAATAGTGATTGGAAATTTGGATGACTTATTCTCTCTGTGTACCTTGTGATTAATATATATCATAAGTATATTATGCAGTTTCGGAATATATTTAATAAAAGATAATCACAAAGAATGGAATTATGATTACTATATCACTCTAGAGTTGATTTGGAAATAATATTGTTTCCTTCTTTTTTAGAATTAGATATGTGATCTACTTTTGAGGTGCTTCTCTCGGTCAAGTAGTGATTAGAGGTGCACGATATTTTACGGTATCGATATTTTTTACAGTGACTTTGTCGACTTTATATTGAATTTTATAAAATATCGATAAAAACTTTATACAAGTGGTATATAAAATATCGATACCGTAGAATATCATGCATCTGTATTAGTGATCCTTGAACGCGAATGTGAATTGTTCGTTTTGGCATTTCATCGCATAAAAATAATACTCCTTATCAAACAATTGCGGTGGGTATTGAAAATTGATGCATCTTCTGATTATACAACGAATCTTGATAATGGCATTAATTTCAAAACTTTTGTCATTCGAGTAATGGCGGGACACGGAAAAAGGAAATGCTGATGATCGATATCTGATTACTGTTTGGAAGAACCCTCGGAACGAAACATCTGGAGATATTGATGCGCAGAACTTTATTACTGATAATCAGAAACATCGCGAGTTGGATTTCACTAAGAAACATAGAGCTATACTCTTTATTGATAATAAAATTCGGATTATCAGCATTTCAGAATTCATTCAAATTCTGTTCATCAGGATCTCGTCGCATTTAAATTTTGATAATGTGTACGAATCTTGTGTATGAAGGCATTTTAAATAACGTTGCGCACCATTTTTTCACTAAAACTGTTCTGAATTGGAATGAAATTTCACAAAGCAAGGAACACTTCATCACTTTGAATTTGGAACTAATTTCTTTTTTTTTCAAGGAATTTTAAATGAAACATGAGATATTTTAGTCCAAGTTGGAAAATTTTTTTATGAGATATTTCCAACTTCCTGTATGTTTCGTCAATATTACCTGTTATAAAACGCTTCATGGGTATGAATGAGGAATGGGTGGATTCAAATCTGTGGAATATCTTCACTGTTCTTCATTATACGCATATAACGTATAAAAAATGTTCCTCTTCCATTGAAAAAGATCCTCACTTCACGAGGTGAAATGAGAAAATTTGATATAAACGTGGGATCAAAATAAGGACATTTGTTTTTATATATACATTTGATATATCCTTCAATTGTTTCATCAATACAAACAACAATAGAGCAAGATAAACTCACTTGAAGAATTAAATTGAGGCGTTTTATTGCTTTTAGTACGTCATGCACAACACATGAAATTCATGAACGATATATGATCTGATTCTAAACTTTCTACCTTTCTAGAAATAACTTGACCTACATAAGATCTTATAACAACCTTGGAAGCAGATTGCATAAAAGGTTCAAACCTCCAATCAGTACGAATTCTCGATTGAATAAAAATAATGATTTGGAAGAGTAGTTCCAATCAGAACAAAAAATCGAAATACAGCGACTTCATGATATGACTGAGAAATGGTCCCCTGCATTGATTAAAAATTCACTCACTTTGATGTCATCTTGATTAATTGTATCAAAGTCGCATCAGAACCGATCTATTATTGGTGAATTTGGAACGTCATTTTTGAGTCATTATGATGTCATTGGACTTTGACATTATTCTGACTGAATTTTTCTATTTAATTCCGAAAAGATTACGTATACTGTGAAGAATAGTTTGAAATTTGCTATGTTGAATGAACATGAAAATTCTGAAACTTTCCATTGGCGAGTTGAAACATTGTAATACTTTCCAAGGCCTCATCAATTTCGTAATACGCAAAGATCCAGAGTTGATTCAGGTCGCAAAAAGGTCAACATCAGGTTGAGTGAGAATGTTAAAAGCGAGATCAGGTTGAGAACAGGGCCAGATCACGGCGAAAAATGATTTACCTGATTTACTGCGTAATGTGTAAGGAATCAGAGCTAGATCAGGTTCCAGTTTTTGACTCGGGTTGAAATTTAGTTTAATCATGAATTTATAATATGTGCTGCAAAATGTATGGAAGTATTACAGTGGCCCTTATTTTGGGAGTTTTTGAATTCTTCTGATCTCATCCCCTAAAAAAGTACCGATTCCTATCAAAATGAAGTACGTAAAATCTCAGTTCGATAGTATATACAGGGTGTCCCATTTTAATCTGTCACTTAGAATATCTCGAAAACGAATAGATTCAGAAGAAAATGTTCCGGGAAAAAAATGTAAGAATCTGAGGGGGACATCCGATGGTGAACTTGGCTTTGACCTCAGATCCCACTTTCAAGCTCATTTTGAAGTCGAATCATGTTTTTTAAATGGAATCCCCTATTTTTTACTACCGGTTTAGATTCTACGCTAAAAACCAAGGAACTTTTGTCTCAAACGTTTTTTCGAAATCCCCATAGATGGCGCTCTAATTGATGAGAAAATGAGAATTCTCAAACCCTCGGATTGTATTCTGTCTAACATAATGCTCAAATCTTGAGTGTTTTGTTCTTGGAAATTGTTATTGTTTTGATTCACGTGTGAATACCTTAGAAATTTAGCATTCCCAAACTGCTCAGTTCTCTGTTATCATTTAGAGGAAACACATTTCTAAATATCATGTCTGATTACGCGCCAAACGATATTGTTGACGTTTTGTTGTGTCTTGGTGAACCGCGGGGAAATTATGTTGAAGCTGTGAGGACGTTTCAACGTCGTTTTCCGGATCGGAGGTGTCCAAATCGCATTACGATCCGATTTCTTGAACAATATGCTCGTCAAGGTCTCCTCAAACGACAGAGGAACAAGAAAGTTTATGCGGATGACAATGATCCTGATGTGAGATCGCTGGCATTAATTCATATTAATCCCCATATCAGTCTTCGGGATATTGAGAAAATGACCGAGATTCCTCGATCCACAGCTCAGCGTATCTTGAAATCGTTGGATTATCATCCGTACCTTATCCCTTTGGTGCAATCTCTAACAGCTGAGGATTTCATAACAAGATTGAACTTCTGCACGTGGGCCCAACGGAGAATTGAAGAACATCCTACTTTCTCTCATCACGTTATGTTCTCTGATGAGGCAATATTTCACAATGTTGGAATTCTCAATAGGCACAATTGCCATTATTGGAGTGCTCAGAATCCTTACTGGGTCCGTACAATTAATCATCAACACTGTTGGAGTGTGAACGTTTGGTGCGGAATTGTAGATTCCAGGATCATAGGGCCGTATTTTTTTTAAGGAAACCTGACTGGTGCGAAGTATCTTCGTTTTTTGCATTTTGAACTCCCTGCTCTTATGGAAGACGTAAGTCTTGACGTTAGATCAAGGATGTGGTTCCAACAGGATGGAGCACCTCCTCATTACATGCGAATTGTTCGAAAATTTCTAGACGAGAAGTTTCCCAGAAGGTGGATTGGCCGTGGAGGACCTGTGCGATGGCCACCTAGGTCGCCAGATCTGACGTCGCCTGATTTTTCTTGTGGGGTTACATAAAAAATGTTGTATTCCGTGAACCTTCAACAACACGCGATGACATGAATGATCGAATGAGAAGAGCATGCACAGCAATAACACCTGCTACGTTGCAAGCAACTGTAGAAAACTTTCATGAAAGAATTGCGCTTTGTCAAAGGCAAAACGGCGCTCATTTTGAACATCTTTTAAATGCCTAATGCGTCCCCGAAGATACACCTCCAGTTCAGACAATCGGCTCTTTTCAGGGCCACAATGATGTGTAAAGTCCGATCGCGCAACCTCCTCGTGGTGCACATTGGGTAACGCTGATGCCGACGGCAATTTCCGGGAGATGAGAAACACTCAAGATTTGAGCATTATGTTAGACAGAATACAATCCGAGGGTTTGAGAATTCTCATTTTCTCATCAATTAGAGCGCCATCTATGGGGATTTCGAAAAAACGTTTGAGACAAAAGTTCCTTGGTTTTTAGCGTAGAATCTAAACCGGTAGTAAAAAATAGGGGATTCCATTTAAAAAACATGAGGTGACCTCAAAATGACCTTGAAAGTGGGATCTGAGGTCAAAGCCAAGTTCACCATCGGATGTCCCCCTCAGACTCTTACATTTTTTTCCCGGAACATTTTCTTCTGAATCTATTCGTTTTCGAGATATTCTAAGTGACAGATTAAAATGGCACACCCTATATATATATATATATATATGTATATATGAAGAGAGAAAAATTATGAATTTGGGGGGTGTGCGGACCCTCCTGGATACGCCCTTGGTTTTATTTGATCAATTTGAGATATGATATAAAATTTACGTTTCTACATTATATACTTTTTTCGTTATTCACTCTCTAAATCCGGAAGAGTGAAAAATCATGTGTTTCACTCCACTGAGTCTCAGAAGTGAGCCAGTCCACTTCGAGTGGAATTTCCACTCGTTTCGAGTGAACCCTCACTCTTTTAGAGTGAAAAATTCACTCTAGAATCCGAGTGTCTGTGAGTTTCTAGCCTCAAACCTTAGACCGTCATTTTAAAAGGGTGGACATTTCACCCGAAATTTTGACAAGCTCACTTTTGGCTGGCCAAAGAGTGAAATCTCCCTCCAAAGATTTTAGAGAGCAATCGCGCTCACTCCCAAAATCATGGCTTTTAATAATAGAGTTGCTGTGTGGAAATTTGAGAGAATTTCGTGTTCTTTCGATTGGACTGTCAAGTATTTCGATGAGTGTTGCCATTTTTGAGATACAGCAAGAAATTTGTAAAAAAACACAAAATTCTGAAACTTTGAGCTCTTTGCGGCAAGTGTTAACATAGTTCAATCGAACCAAGGTTTAACGTACTTCATTTTGATGGGAATCGGACCTTTTCAGGGGGTGAAACCAGAAGAATTAAAAAATTTCCAAAATAAGGGCCACCCTAATGGAAGTGCATATGAAAATTCATGGCGAACCGTAATTATTTTGCATAAAATTCCACGCAAGCTCATATGAAGAGGCAGATGATATTTTGGGAATTAAATCAAAATTTATGTGTTACTTGCTTTACATAAAGTCCCTAGTAGAATTGCTCTAGAGATTCACAAGTTGTATAATGCATAAAAATACCGAAAATAGCCAAAAATACTTACAAGTTCTTCACCAGAAACTTATGAGGCACTCGCAATTGTATCGTTTTCGACGAGTCAGTTGTTACAAAACTCGTGAATGCCTACACGGAGAAATCGCTGAAAATTATTCTTAGTGAGTTTACCAAAAGTTTATAGTGAAAATACTAACAGTTGATAGTCTTATTGTTATTTCTCACAGTGAAACTGTCAACCAATCGTAAATTTATTACAAACATTCTTCAGCGATGCTCTTTTTCCCTAAATTAACAGTAATTTTCTCTAAATATTAATAATTTCGGTCTTTCCGTGTAGGGTATTTTGACTAGGGTTTATATAAAATTTTGAGAACAATTTTCTACAGTACGTAATATTGATTTCACTAGAAAACTTGAATACACAATGTTCTTTTATGCGATATTCAACATTCATTGTCTTTCGCCTCAAGGGAAATTTCTTGTCTTCCGTTCAATAGAATTTCAATAAAATTGTACACACGGAAAAATGAATTCGTTGTGGCAACTACTCACTTCTTCACTTCTTTTTCTACTGTGGTAATTTAAATAACAGCAGCTATAGCTATTTATCAGCTACCACAGCAAGAAAATGTAGTTGTGATCACAGAGTTTTTGTATTTGATATTTGAATAGCGAAATAATTCATCTGTGATATTTTTCACGCGACAGTAATATATTTCGCTTTCACAGCAAAGTGAGTAACAGTGAAAGCTGAAGAGTAGCTATGGTAGCTAATTTTCGGCTATTCAAATAATAACGGATTATTTTTTCTCGTGAAATAATACATTAGGAAAATATATTATATATTAGTTTCGTAATATATTAGGGGAGACTGGGGAGTTGTGAGACGGGTTTTGTTTGTGTGACAAAAATACTATAAAAATAATGTTTTTTTACATCTGAGCGGTTTTAATCTTTAATACAACTCCTAATACAACTTCTGGCTGAAGGAGTTTAAAGAATTCTAAATGGTTGGAAAATTATGACGGTTTTTCAAAAAGACGCGATACCAGCATTTTCCAAAGCATCGGGGGGTTGTGAGACACACCTTTCAATGAAAGAAAGTGGCGTATTTTAATGAAACCTCTTTATTCAGACAATAAAATATGACAGAATAAGTGGATGTATCTCCCTTTCAGTTAACAAAATAAAAGGAGAAATTATTTGTATGAGAAAAATGTAAAAAGTTTGAAAAAAAAAATCGAAAAAAAGCTCAATCATTCCGACTTGTAATGGATGCAAGTGTAATAGTCTGCTTCTAAATTGATGTTCCGTATGAAGCGGTTGCGGGACCTATGTTGGCCATTTTCAGCTTCAAAATGTAACGTGACAATTTCGATTTATCGATGTTGTATGCGGTACTAACGGTTCTTAGCGGCTTGTTTTGGATGATAATCTCTTTGATGGCAGGCACAAAGGCAGGAACATTAATTGATCGTTTGTTATCCGGATTATACTTATGACGCGGCATGATTAAAGAAATTACAAGAAATCATAGAAAAATCTTGAGAAACACTCAGCTCACAAAAGACGAACATTGAAATTGCATGAAACATTCGAAATATCCACAAAAAATGTGACATACGTATGTAAAGCACGATTTTAAATCGACAGCTGTATAATATGCCTTGTCTCACAACCCCCCGAAAATGTTGTCTCGCAACACCCTAATTCCTATATTTTCAAAATAGCTACTGCATTTGGCTACATCAAATATTTATGCAAAAATTCTTTTACGTGTTGAAAGCCTGTTTTTCAAGGCATACTCTGTATACATTCACCTTTGTGAATAGCTTGGAAAACTAATTGAATATACCACAAAAACGAACGCTCAAAAAAACTTTTTCCAACAGCAATCAAATCTCTACTTGAAGAGACTATGCATGCGTGTCGATATTAACAAATGTCAATTGAAAAGTGACATCTGAACGAGAAAAACAATTGACAGTGATCCCTAGAAAATTTTAGAAATATAGGTGCCGTGAGTGTGTCCATGACTCCCCGTGTCTCATAACTCTCCGGTCTCCCCTACAAATTAAAAGCAAAATAAAAAAACAGAGATACGAGAGTCTCTATGAAATCCTTGAAGCTGGCGGCCTCCACCATGCAATCCTTTGTGATTATTCAGTCTTATCATGCGTTGAATCGGAGTAAAAAGGATTAAACCGTAATAGTGACGGGGATCTTTGAAAAAGGTTGATCCTTTTTTATGTAAAAAGTATCGAATTTCTATTGAAATCCATAAAAATTGAATATTTTTTATAGGACTGTGTGAACCTTGAATTTTTCAGTCGAACCGAACTTCAGATATATTTTTCAAGTTGAACCTAACTCGAACCGAAATTTGAGAAGTTAAAAAGAACTTCGTAATCCCGATCCTACCCTCATCTGTCAAAATGTCTAATCGAAAAACCAAAACTAAATTAGGAATACATTTATGAAAGCAGAATCCGTAATGTTGCCAACAAGGATATCCGAAATCTTTTTGTTCAATATTTATCAAGCTTCCCCAAGAATTGAACCTTTTTCTAGTATAAGTTTCGAATCAAATCAAAGTTTTTCAATTATCCAAGTTTGGGACTCGTAACTACATCAGGAAAAATGAAATCCAATCGATATTGGATCAACTCGTTTTCAAGTCGATTCGACGTGGTCTTTTTTCAGTAGGGGGTGAATTCGCCGAACGAAATTTTCGCCAAAAAGACGTAATTTGACAGTCGTTGATCATTTCTAGTGAGTACTGAAAACTGACTAGCGATTGTCAAATTATATTCATTCAGCGAAAAGTTCGTTCGGCGAATTCATCCCTTACCCTTTTTGTCCAGCATAGTCGAATTTTTTCGAGTTTTAATTCTGAAGTTCAAAGCGAACTGTGACGGATCAAAACTCAAACCGAAGGTTTTCAATGAATGCAGTTCGGAATTTGAACCGAATCGAACTTTTTCTGTAATCCGAGTTCGAAATTCGAACCAAACCGAATTGTAGGAATGAAGGTTCGTTTCGAGATTTGAACAGTTTGCACATCCTTAATTTTTTAGATAATAAAACAGGATCGATCCTTTTCAAAGATTCCCATCACTATACTGTAGTACAGCCCGAGTAGAAGTTTCTATCCGGTAAGCCCTGAAGTAGTCCGGACCGGATCTGGCTGTCAAATGGGATGTAGAGATGGGTGATACGTATCGATATCGATACGTTTCTATAACATAAGTATCAAGTTTTTATCAAAATTGTATTGAAATTTATTTAAACTAGATATAAATTCTACAGAAACGTATCATTATCGATACGTATCGCCCATCTCTAATATGGGGCTTCATATTTGGGCCTGACCAGGTCCATGTAGATAAAAAACATATCAGGAATTCCAGATCCGGCACGGATGAGATTAACTTGATAGTTCTAATTGGGGTGACCCTGATGAATCGGGCTTAACCTAATCTGCGTCCTAATAATAGAAGTCTTATTCAACTTTATTCGGCCTTGATCAGTTCATCAGACGAGGCATAGAATACACTGTAAAAAATTTCTATGGGAAACTTCACGTAAATGTTCGGAAATAATCAACACACATATGTGTTAGGAATTTTCCGTATTTAACCGGGAATATACGGAAGAATGATAGTAAAAATCCCATAAAGTTTAGAATTTTCATTTAAATTTATGGGAAATTTCATACACGTTTACCGGAAATTGATTTCCCAACCCATGATCAAAATTTTCTGGTTGCTGCGTCCAGGAAAATTCCAATTATTTTTCACAGTGTACACATATATATATATATATATATATCATATATATTCTTTCATGTATGGATGTTTTTTGTTTTTTATACAAAAGAATAGAGAAATGAAGAATAGAGCTCTTGTTCCGCCAATCGTTATGATATATTCTCTTTTGAAAATGTCACATCGCAATCATTGCTACTTAATTCTTCTCGTGCAAATGAAATTTCCAATTATTGGTGATTGAAATAAGAATTCACTCTTACATATTTATTGCATTTTAAATTCTTGTCACATTATATTACCCATAATAGTTTAGTAATTCAACTTGCATTCGTATGTAATTGAAATTTCAAAGATTTTTTCAAATACATGAGTGGAAATTGCTTCCATTGCACGTGATTGAAGTTTCTCGCAGAAATTTCCAACAGTGTAAGGTAGACAAGTATCTTTGTTTTGAATCATTACGATCTGTATCAATTAGGAATTATTTTATCTTCTTCAATACTTCGATGAAAAAAGTTATTTTTGATATATTAGATCGAACTTCTTTGCTAAAGAGAAAGAGAAATCATATGAATTTTATTTGATACAATGTCTTGTGTCACTGTTGCCCTATGTAATAAGAATGATGGAAAAATCATTTATGATCCAAGTCAGTGAGTCTATAATCCTGTTAACAATGGAATAATCTGGATTTTTCGTTGTTACATCTAATTGTGTCGAATGTACAATGGATATTTTTTAACCTCTCTTCTGTTATCATTCTCCGTTGTGTGAAGAAAAGTCTTCTCAGCATCAATTCTTGGAATCTCAGAAAAGGACAAGAATTATAAACTTGATTACAAAATTTTCAATTATATATATCATTTTTATAAAAATTGAAAACAATTTCTATTCAGTTTTCCATTTTTGCTTCTTCGAAAGAGAAGTGGGCTGAATGATCATCCGGGAGAACAAAAAGTTTTTTGATTTCGGAAATTAAAATTTCTTACAGAATACGTTACAGCCCGAGTGAAAACGAATTAAGCTGGTAGAGATCACCGTGCGATAAATTGTCCAAGTATGACCAATAATAAGATAATCCCATTCACTAGCCAGATAAGAACAAAGTGCGCGTGAGTATGGTGCTTGTATGGCTCAAGTCTCTGTTTTTTTAGTTTTTTGTAAGTCTCTAGAGTCATACGATAGAGAGATACTTATGGGCGATTTGTTCCTATCTGGCAAATGTATTAGATAGTCTAATTGGCCATACTTGAACAATTCATCGCCCAGTGATCTTTACCAGACCGATTTGTGTTCACTCGAGAGAGCTTGGGGAACAAATTTGTCTGTCTGTATATCAACATACATGCGAAAACGCATATTCTCCATTCCTATTATCCGGTCTTGATGAAATTGTTACCATTTGCTAGTTTTTTTTTGCTCCCTCGTTAGAGGAAAGCTTTATGATCGTTTCCGGGGGCCAAAATTCATTTCGTCTCCAAAACGAAAATCTCTTATACCAATTGACTCCCCAGAACTCGGAGAACAAATTTGGTTTCGTGTCTGCCTGTGTGTATGTATGTATGTGTGTATGTGAACAGAATTGCGACCGCGCATATCTTCGGTTCCTATTATCCGATCGTCATGAAACTTTCACCACGCTTAGATGTAGTGTCGATAGTGGTCCCATATAAGTTTCAACCTGATCTTTGGAAGAAAACGGAAGACGGAAAAGAAACATGTTATCAAAAATTGTGATTATTTTGGGTTAAGGGCATGCTTTCGCTTCCTGTTATCCGATTGCAATGAAATTTATACCACGGTTCAGTTATGATCCCATAGTAGTCTCATATAAGTTTCATCACAGTCGGTTGAGAAAAGTGGAAAAAGAATCTTTAGCAATCTGCATTGTTTTTCATTGGCTTTGCCCCTTTAATGCTTTATCGCTTATAGAGAAGAACTTGTGACATTTCTACCAGAGTTATCTTGTATAGATCGGTCAATCATAATTATAAAGATTTCATATGAATTCCATGAAAATCGATGGGAAGGTGCACGGAGAAAAATTTGGGGTAGCAGATACAGCAATTGCGATAAATTTGACAAAATCCACATGTAAATATAGGGATAGCATTTCTGCGGTGGAAATTCTACATCATTTTTGCTGTAAATTAAAAACGTCGCAATTCTACCGCAATCTGATGTAATTTCAACATACGCATCTCATAACTATTACATATATCAAATGTAAATTCTATTGTCGTAATGAATGAAATATAAACAGTATGAC
Organism: Gonatopus flavifemur; assembly: GCA_018340375.1. Classification (NCBI taxonomy): domain Eukaryota; kingdom Metazoa; phylum Arthropoda; class Insecta; order Hymenoptera; family Dryinidae; genus Gonatopus; species Gonatopus flavifemur. The sequence continues at coordinate 23,151,323 of JAFFJZ010000007.1, forward strand.
AAGAGATATTTACTCCAAACTCATGAAATTTGTACATCAGTCTAATGTAAAATACATGTCAGGATTTTCGAATAGAATTTCAATGGCTCATTTATATATTTTATGCATACGCGAGAACTACGATAATAATTACAACAACTTTTGGTAATTCTCCAAAAGCCACAGAAATGGGGATAAAATTTGAGTGATTGAAATTTTACATTATTCGCGTCGCATTTTTACGAATTTTCACTGACAGTTGAAATAAAAAAAAATTGTATCTCCCCAATTAATTCTTGCTGTTGTGCTTTTTGTTGAATTTGCAATTAGACAATATATACAAATGCACTTTTGAGCAGTGAAATGAACTTCAATCACTCAACTAGAATTTATTACCTTAACATACATCGTACATCTTACATCTTACATATTACATATTACAATACAATGTCGCTTATGTCGCTTTATTCTATCATTCTCACTAAACGTACGCTATGAAGGGAGATTCAAGTTTTTAATATATATCAAATGTAGGAACAAACTGCTACTCGCGGAAAACTGTTGAAACTGTTTGCGCCATCTTTGTGACGCGATTTTAATAATTTTGAACTGAAAGGAGCGTTACAACGCTTCTCAGTAGTATTACCCACACAAGCGAGTAGTTTTTGCAGAAACAATTGTTGAAAACACATCAGATTGCGGTAACTGTATATTTGAGAATGAGAATAGAATTCCTGGGAAATGAATCAGATTATCATTCAAAAGAGCATAGGTAACATTAGCAACTGTACTTGTTGAATGTACATTAGATTGCTGTAGCATTGAATAAGTGGAAATGTGGTTGAGCATGCCTTGTGGCATCACGTTCGTGAATAGTAGATTCAGTCGAGTGTAATGGAAACTTTACATTGTTTGTGGTCAATAATATCATAATAAATATATTTTTGGATTGGCGTAATCTCTACAATCTTCCAAAGCAATGATCATGTATGTATCATGTGAGTTTCATCAAAATTAATGTAGGAATTACATTCAAAGTTTTATCTATGCACTGATGTTAAATTTACATTATAATTTTTCTCCGTGTGAGATACCGAGAAAAAAAACTTTCTTTCGAAATTGGCATCAATCTGTGATTCCTTCAAGCCAGTCGAGAAACCCATGTGCTCATTTATTAGCAGAGTATTTCGAATTATTTTCTTTGTGCCGGAAAAAGTACTATAAGATAATGTAGAGTGAGTATATACGAAGAAAATTTTGTAGTATAAATTACATAGAAAAGATGTTCAATATTCCCGAGCAGAAGTGAGAATCTGGTACCGATCCGATTTGCCTTAAGCCAGATCTGGTATCAGGGTGTCGAGCACAAGGCTTGGGTCAAATTCCCGGGTTTCCCGCGTGGAAAATTCAGAATCTCCCTGGTATTTTTTTCAAGTGTATTCCCTATGTTTTCCAGATACTTCTCATGTCTATGAAACAAGAGCCAGATGTTGAAGTAACCTTGACTTTTTTCCAGCCTTTTTTTCTTAATTTAGTACAATTCTTTCAACAGCGGCCAAGAAATATTTCTTTCATTCCAATGCATATCTCTTCGTCCTGAAATATCTTATATCAATTCACTTAAACGGCTATTGGAACAATAAGAATATGGATAAAATATGAATCAAATTACAAAAATATTTCTTTTTCAACAGAAAATTAAAATTTCCTTCCTCCCTACCTATGGAAGATCAGGAAATTCGCACCATTTTGAGAGGCAAAGGAGAAGGATATAGTTCCTCCTTTTCCCGTCAAAATGGTACAAATTCCCTTATCTTCCTTAGTTGGGGGGGAAGGAGGTTTTAAATTTTGATTCGGAATGTGTCGAAGTCCTACCCACACCGCACATACGGTTCTTTGCTTAACTTTTTTTTATGAATTCAGTTATAAGTATTTTGGTACGAAGAAAAACGCGATTGAATAGTAACTCTGATACCTATCCTCTTGAGGGAATACTAGCATTGGTGACTCGCAACATTGATTAGAAAGAGCTGAAATCGAAAGATAGCAAGAGACGCTAGTTATTCCGTATTGGCCAGTTTATTCGAAAACCATTGAATAAAATCTTCCAAACTGGGTGGAGGCTTCTGAAGTAGCTGATCCGGATCACCTAGATCAGCTACTTCGGAAGCCTCCAGTTTCTACTGATTCTTTGAGGCGTAGAGAATCCTTAGAAACTTTGTTTGTAAAACTTTATAATATAGTAATTTTCAACAACTGGCTAATACAAAATGGCTAGTGGTCTATGACTAGTGACTGGCTTAAAGGGATACTAGTGCTATGGGACCAGCCACATTGTTTATTCCAAACTATTCGAAAATTTTCCAATAAAATTAAAATATCGCTCTGTTTGGCAATTTTATATGCTCTAAAGAATTTTTGTACAGAGCGGTATTTTGATTGTATAAAACCATTTTTGAATAGTTTGAAATGAACGATTTGGCTAGTACCACGGTGCTAGTATCTCCTTAAGTATAGAAATCATTTATAAAGAAGTTATTTTCAATTGCACTGTTCATTTTATCCGAAGAAAATTTAATTTTTTCCATAAGAAGTTTATCAGCAGTGTTCGATAATCAATTTTCCTCAAGATCAAAGACTTGCTGAAGGACAGAAGTTAGAAAATGTTTTTTATACATCACATTTTGCGACAAAAGGGACCAACTGCAAGAAAAAATTATCGAATAGGATCGTTGAGGTGAACGGGATTACACAACGCAAAAAATGTTAAATTAATTTGTAACTAATTGTTCGAATGATAAAAGTGGTGAATAGTAAGCATTCATTATTTCTAATAAGCACATAATTAGTTATGACTTCATTTCAAATCTTTTCTGGGTGATCCGATTCACCCCAAAATGGGCCTATCCACCCCGTTTTACGATACAAGATTGTGTATTATTTTTAACAGTGTAGCATTTCAGCTGCTTTTGTGGATGCAAAAATTGGAATTGTTACAATTACACGAGTTTTATTGAAATTAATTTTCTATATTCAGCATATAAACCCATACAGTACAAGAGTCCCCGCAAAAAGCTCCCGTTATGCTAATCAATATGTATCGATTATGAATACTTTGGGATCAATATGTGCATTCGTCGAACATGATGTTTAGAAAGAAATTATCTCACAATTTCATAAACAATTCCCGAGCATTACACTTATTAACATGTATTCACTGTAAATCGATTGAATTAATTCCTACTCGCACAATGGAGACCATCCAAAAGGTATCTGAGAAGTCTTTATGAATCAAAACCTCCAATTTTGGCTGTCTAGCAAGGCAGTTTTATACAATAATAGCACCATGTAGTTGTAAAAATCAACTCACGACTGAATTTGGCTTAATTATTGAACTGCCCCAAGAGAACACGAGCTAAATAAATCAATTTTAGGTTGATGTTACATAAATTTGCATTCAACGAACGTTCAACAAACCTTCAAATGCCCGTAGCTTCATTTTAAGTTGGATGAACGTTCGTTGAACGTTTTTGTTCTCTCGGGATCTATACACTGTCAGAAATATCTGGAAGTTTTTTTCAATTACGTACATGAAATCAGGTTCATATACATTCTGCATTAAATTTAATGTACAAAAACATGAAAAGACTATAGATTATGCTATAGTTTACATTAAATTTCATGTAAAATGGACAAGAAACTGAATTCATGTACGTACTTGAAAAAAACTTCCAGTAAAAACATTAAAATTAATGCAGAAATTTTTAACAGTGTACATATTGAAATGAACGCTTCTTAAATATTTCATAATTTAGTCTCGTCAGGTACACATGTGTACCTGATCTGGGTATCTGACGAGGTACAGGAGTGATTTCGTCTCTTCTGAACATACGCAATTCGATATTTCTTTCTTAACTGAAAGGGTGGCTTTATCCTTCTTCAACATATGACTCTCAACTATCTTTCTCTGACGGCGTAAGTCTAGGGACTGCTCATTCCAGTATGGTATATGGAGTTCAATGAGCTCAACCGAACTTTATGGTTTTGACAACCATGCACTTCAATATCACAATAACAATTCTGATTGTTGTAGTACAACACCCTTGGGTACCCAGGTTTTTGGTTCCAATATCCATGTGGTACCTTGTGACAACCATTTGTCAAAATTGTGGGGAATAAAATTACCTACATCGAATATGAATCATGCATAAGGCCCTGTGAATATTACAACAACTCTGGACATGGAACTTTCAAGTACAAGTTTCAATACATTCTCCCTATGTTGAGTATAGTATTTTTATGAAATATTGTAATTTATAAATCGTAACCGTCGAAAAAACTCTTCATCTTTTGACGCTATCCACAAATCTACCCAATTTTTGGTGTGTTCATATGATGTTAAGCGCTGCTCAGACAGACCATGTGCCATCGACCGGAACAGGTGATAATCAGAAGGGGCTAAGTCTGGTGAATACGGCGGGTGGGGTAAAACTTCCCAGTTGAGTGTTTCCACCGGCGCCGCAACATGTGGACGAGCATTATCGTGTAAAAGAATAATTTTGTCGTGTCTGGAGTAGTAATGGGCGCGTTTTTCCTTAAGTGCCCGACTCAATCTCATCAATTGTGTTCGGTAGAGAGCTCCAGTAATGGTTTCGCTTGGTTTCAGCAATTCATAATACACGACACCAAGCTGATCCCACCAAATACACAGCATGAGTTTTTTTCCATGAATATTCGGCTTAGCTGTCGATGTTGATGGTTCGCCGGGCTTAACCCATGACTTTCTCTTCTTTGGATTATCGTAGTGAATCCATTTTTCGTCACCAGTGACTATACGATGCAAAAAACTCTTTTTTTTATTCCTGGCAAGCAGCATTTCACTCATGCATAATCGGCGTTCAACGTCTCTCGGCTTTAGTTCATATGGAACCCAATTTCCTTGTTTTTGAATCATTCCTAACGATTTTAAACGATGTGAAATTGCTTGTTGAGTCACTTGTAGAGTAAGTGCAAGTTCTTTTTGCGTTTGGGACGAATCTTCCTCCAATAGTACTTCTAATTCCATGTCTTCGTACACTTTCGGCCTTCCACTGCGTTCTTTGTCTTTAACGTCAAACTCACCGTTCTTAAACTTTTGAAACCATTCCTGACAACTTCTCTCACTTAAAGCAGCTTCACCATATGCTTCTAGAAGCAATCGATGCGCCTCAGCTGCAGATTTCTTCACATTAAAGAAGTAAATCAAAAGTTCCCGCAAATGATGCTTATTCGGAATAAAACTTGACATTTTTGCACGAAAAAAATTACGTGATGCTGATACGGAATCACTAGTACTTTAAGGTTATGGTGTTGCCAGATGACTAAACTTGGGATATTACGTTTTACATCTGACAATTTCTCCATAACCTTCTGGTGGGGCCATCTTTTGACAAACCGCGGAAACTTATTTGTACACCTAATACTTGCATTCATTCTGAGTTTTCTGGTTAGGGCAAAGATGAGGGTTAACCATCTTCGGACCTAATTATCATTATTTGTATCTGATTTCCATCAGAGAAACTAATTCGAGTCTGATGAGATTCTAAAAGACTCGCCTTGTTGGGACCGCAATGAGGTTCGCCTTTTCCGAATTGGATTATGATTTATTTCATTTGTGCCTCGTCTGGTAAACTGATCAAGGCCGAATAAGGTTGTAGGGGACAGGCTTTTATCATTAACAATTGGGTAGCGGAGTGATTTGGCGCTCGGTGCAAAGTTTCCTGGAAGGGAAAGTTTTCACAATTATATATAATTTATATTGATTACAGTACAGTTTATACATAATTGTGAAAATTCCACCCACTCGGGTCGTACTTCCCACCGCCAGTCAATCCATAAACATTTTTTATTTGTTTATTCCGGCGCCCCAACTATTTATGCGCCCAGGACGATCGCCCCCTTCGCATCCCCCTAGCTACGCTACTGATTATTGGAACGCGAATCACGTTAGTCATATCCGGACCTAATTAAGATCATCTGCATCCGGCTCCGATCAGGAAAACTGATTAAACTCGGATGAGACTGAATGTAGTTTTCCTTTGGGCAAAACTTAGGTTAGCCACATTCAGATCTGATAAACATTATCTGCCTCCGGCCCCAATCAGGAAAACGGATCAGAGCCGGATACATTTCTATAAGATCAACCCCATAAGAACTACCATCAGGTTGCCTGGTCCGTGCCGGATCCGGATTCGCCGACAGGCTCCCACCTACATGGACCTGGTCAGGCCCAGATATGTAGCTCCGTATGGGGCTTCCCATTTCACACCCGGATCCGGTCCGGACCACTTTAGGGTTTACCGGATAGGAACTTCTGCTCGGGTTGCTATGTTTTCATAAAGTTGAACCATAATGATATTACACGGAATACTGCTATGATAATTATTGAAACTATGATCAAATAAAGTGAAATTGAAAACAAAATGAAAGAGAATTACAATTTTTCACTCGTGAAAATCGATGCAAAGTATTTTTGAATAAACATTGAGCGATCGTAGTCACAGTGTCAGTATAGTTCAGCATCACAAAATAATTGTTGTAATCTACACTATGAAATTCTCTCCGTGTGAAAGCATTAAAAAAGTTGTACGGTAATTTCCCTAGGAATTATTTGGCAACGACTCTGATTCATTTTCACTGTCCCAATCGCATCATATAGAAATGCAAGAATTGATACTCATTTGTTTCTCATCTTCTTAGGTGCTTTTTCTCGACAATTCTTTCAATAAAAAAATAAATAATGAATTCATACACGTTCTCGAACAACGGAACATAGGTAAAGCTTATTAGTTTTGTAGAGCAGAACACCTCATACTTGCAGAGATACTTTTGCGTGCATACTAATATTATTAGACACAATTGTATTTCTTTTGCCTGAAAGCCTTTGTTATTTGCGTCATTGAGCTTTCTATATCTCTCTGCTTCGTTTCATCCTCCATAATTATATTTTTCGGATATATAAATTCTACTACCTCTTCTCCTAATCCTCTTCCATGGAATTTAATCGCTCTTGCATTACCTTGTTTCCGTGTACTCAATTTCAAATTCTTCATTTCATCTTCAGTCATTATTTCAATCGCAGATAATTCTATCATCAGAAAACTCACCATGGTTCCCATTTCGACGATTATTCGATATCCAAAAAACCGCAGGGATCTGAACTAGACAAATAATTTACTATACAAATCCGCACCAATGTTTATTACAACGAGGATGTAGGCCCGTTTCTGCAAATTGTGAGGATTAATTGCACGTACCCTCACAACCAAAAGTTGATGAAAAGTGCTGCTGAATAATCAATAAAATGCTGCTAAAAATTGATTTTTCTGAGAGCCTAAATGATAATTTATAACAATTGATACGTTCAATTTATCCTTAAATTCCAGTTGACTTCGTTTCATTCGACAAAAGATGAACATTCATTCTGGTGTTCTTATTATGTTCTTTTGAACAAAATTTCTTATGTTCAAGTATAACCTTAATAGAATCGAATACACTGATTCAACACCATGGTTTCCTGGTTTATTTGTGAATTTTCCACACAATAATTGACACCAGAATTACACCAACAGTCCATTGTACCCGTTTTACACCAAGCGATCACCCTGAATATTTTTAGTTGGAGCACGGAAAAAAATGTCTAGCTTTATCAGCTAGATTTTAGCTATCATAGCTAGATATTTCGCTGCAGCAGCTAAGATTTAGCTGGTACAGCTAAACATTCTTTTCCGTGAGTACAGTTACACCGACTTTTCCCTGAATTCACAAATACATCGTGTTTTCATGGTAAAATACCAAAATACCACTGATTTGTACTAATACCAAATTTACACCAAAACACACGGTGTAACATTTTCAGTAGGGAATTAAAAAAACATTTGAATGAATTTTCATTTGTAGTCGCGTAAAATGAAGTCAATCGAATTTTAGAATCTGTTGAAACACCACTATGTCTCCGTTTCACTCCTCTCTAAGTAATCTTTCAATAATCAATTTTATTCGTGTACACAGTTCTGCAGTTCTGAATCGCATACCTGAATCGCTGTTAGCGATTCTGACCATGATATATAATATCAATAAATGAGTTATCTGATCTGCCTGTTGAAATAGGAGAAATCTATTGTGTTCTTGTTCCGTTCCAAACTACGGATGATAAAACATTTCATTCTGAATATAATAATCACGTTGAAATTTGGATTCATTGAGATTCAATGATGATTCGACACACTCTTTCGATTTCAGTTTGGAATTGTACAGTATTGAATTGACAGGACAATTCATGTGACTTCATCTCAGAAAGCCATCTCCTGAAGCTGATTAGGTTAACCTCAGTTTTGCTCGGGTCCTCACAAGGATTGTGACGCTTGATTACCACCAGAATCTCGTCAGGAAGATCTTGTTTCAATCAAAAATCAATAAAAGATTGCAGAATCGAGATATTTATGAATAAAACAAATTAGATTCATCAGGAGACGAGAAGGTTGTACAATCAGCGACACTGAGAAAAAAGATTGTGGAGCCAACTACATATGTAGTTGGATATGGAGAACGACGGTATGTAGTTGAGTCAACAGAATATTCAATAGATTCAATAAAATGTACACTGTAAAAAATATTTGTATTAATTTTAATATAAAAGTTTAGAAGCAATTAACATACATATTTCGGTATCAAATCTGCCACACTTTTACGGAAATTCAAATATAATATTATCTTGAAACGGTTTTCATACAAAAATTGGTTGGAATCTTATAAAATTTGTTGTGAATTTAATACACAAAATTGTGTGTTGATTGCTTTCAAATTTTGTGTGAAATTCACAAATTTTTTCGGCTCCACAATCTGTTTTCTCAGTGTAGTCTGAGGGACCCATCTGCTCCCTTCAAATTAATAATCGAAACTTGGATCAAAATTCTTTGATCTTTTCCAGTCCATTCTACGGGTATTCTATTTATATTCTCGCATACACTCGTGTTTCTTTTATTGAATCTGAAATGAATTATGTCAGTTACGAACGTTGTTGTACTTTTTTTCCTCCTTTCATAACGTTCCTTCTTTTATTACAACTATAAAATTTTGTTATGTCCATCTGTTCCATCACGACCGTAATTGTAACGATGAAAATTATAACGAGGGAACTAGCTCGGTAAAGATATAAACCCCATTGACAGTTATAATCACCTAGAAGTTGTAGTTTTTATCATGACATTACCAGCTGATTTCGTAATAAAAAAAATTCTACGATCGTACTAACGTCAGCTTGGAGATACTTGAGCAATAATAGTTCTTCCTCTTGAATCTTGTGTTCGGGTGTCATATAAATGATGAGTACTCGAAACTTTTTGAAATTGTTCATTCATCTCTGTTCATGAATTAACTCACAACATTTCTTTCGAAACAATCTAAGAGAGTGAAAATTCTGTTTTTAACGGGGATTCGCAGGTGGAGTATGTAGTTCCACCTGTACCTCGAGAACTAGGATTTTTTCAGAGTTAGAAAGATGTGTAAGACTGGCCAATTTGGTTAGAAGGTTCAAAATTGCGATGAATTAATTGTAAGAGCTTTAACTTGCTCATAAACGAAATCACTTACGAGTCAGTCTGTTCGGTGTACATTCAAAGATCTAAAAGGATAACGTTGAAGGTGTAAAAAATTCAATGGCAGCCATTCAAAAACATTTCAAGGAAAAACAACACGAACAAACGAGATGTTTTAGCAGCGTAAAACTAGAAGACGGTAAAAGGTCTACTACACTAAAACACGTACGTTTAGAGCACATAATTATATTCATGAGAAGCTTTACCGATGAGAACACCGCGTGGGAAAAGAATGAAAGTGTTACAGAAAAGTAATCAATGCGTAGGACGCTGTGGGAAGTAAAACAGGTAGAGGATATAATGCGTGTGAAGAAGTCTACAGTGGAGTAAATAAAACCTTAGGAATATATAAACGTGTACTTCAAGAGAGAGATAGAGCCAAGAGAATGTAGACATAAAAAGCATTCCCAACACGGAGAGGTGATTTTCTGCAAAGGGAAAAAAAAATTAATTTGGAGCTAATCAGATTCGATTAAATCTAACTACATAAATCAAGTTCATTTTTATCAAGGGATTTGAGTGTATGAGACAAAAGATAAAGTGTAGATACACTGTCAGAAATATCTGGAAGTTTTTTTCAATCACGTACATGAATTCAGGTTAATACGCATTTCACATTGAATTTGATGTACAAAAACATGAAAAAAATATAGATTATGCTATAGTTTACATTAAATTCCATGTAAAATGTGTATGAAACTCAATTCATGCACGTATTTGAAAAAAACTTCCAGCAAATGCATTAAAATTAATGCAGAAATTTCTAACAGTGTACAGTGATAATTTGTTGAGAGAAATATTTGTAACATTATCGAAGAAGAAGAAGAAGAAGAAGGGGGATGGTGGGGGCCCCAACCAACGCCCCCTCCAGTGAACCGCTTGCCAACTAGTGTTGTTACCATGCCAAATCAGTCGAAGATTGAAAAGTCATGGCCCCAACACAAAGTTCAGCTCTCCTCAAGATGAGAAATAGCGGGATAGATCAGAAGGGAGAAAAATAAGAAAAGATTTTACCCGAAGGCATTGTATCTAGAGCAGATAGTTATTATACAAAAGAAAAGTTGGTTTTACTAAGATTGAATTGATCTAAGGGTGGTGAAGAAACCCATAGTGAGAGCACTATGGTAAAAAACCACTGATCATGATAATTGTAACATTATCGAATTAATTTAATGACGGTTTATTCTTCGTTTCATTTTCAAGTGGAGATTGACGTTCATGCTCAGACCTCATGACTGCAGATGTTTTTTCAAACGTGTATCAAACATTAAGGCTGTGTAGAAATAATGCATATTTGTTAATTTACAACTCGCCTACAAGAGAAAAAACATTAGCTTTCTTGCAAAATTCCAGCCCATTTTTCTCCTTCATATTCTCCTGCTTTGTGTTTTCTTCTCTTTTTATATAGTCGAAGAACATCTCTGAGATGCCTGTTGTACCGAGTGTAGGCGCTTTTATCTCCCCAAAACGGTCTGAAATATTCACCATTTTTTTCGTCTGGTTTTTCTTTTTTATGTTATTTTATTTATTTTTTTTTGTAAAACTTTCACATACCAAGGGTCGATGCTATTAATACAACGTTTGCGATTGGTCGATGAAAGATTACGGTTTGCCCCGGGTTTTGAGTTAGCCACCGGAGTCTCTACCTATTTTCCTCCCATTTCGATTTATATGTGTACACATATACATATGAGATATACCGTATTGAAAGCAACTCGTGTTGATTGGTGTATTCGAAATTTTGACATCCCCGTTAATGTGAAAACGGATTGGAAAAGACCAGTTTGGAAGGGATCGATGTTTAGACTCGGATACAATGCACATTTCCATTGAAGTTTCAAGGGAACGATTTATCGAGGATCGGAAGTATTTCAATTATAAGAGAATCAAGGAATTTCGATCAAAAAATTCCCTGTAAAAATACAATTCTGTGTTACTTTTTATCGTAAGAAGATAATGTACTCCAGGGATTAGTCGTTTAAACCGATTCATCAATATAAATTCTATGACCTACCGTAACGTCGGTTGCATGTAAACAAATAATAAACCTATCTGGCACGTACAAGAATGAGCATGTAACTTGTCATTAAGTAACTTTGGAAAATTACTAATTGAAATTCAAGCTTTGCTCAGACCTCGGATTGTACTGTAATTTCATCGTATCACGCGTCAACTATAAACCAACTTGGTTCATACCTACATTGTCCTGCGAATGAATCAAACTGATGTTATGAGAGATTCATGAAAGTTGTGTATTTGTATAACGCGGTCAGGAAATCGTATATATTCGACATGAAATTTTCATGTTCCACCATTGTATCCAAGTTTATTATTGATTCGAGGACAAATCGGTGTCCAAATTGAGGGTCGAAAGTGGTCTCGTGCAGCACATAAAACGAAGTATACATCTCTACATTCATCGATTATTCATTTATATTGGATATCGATGTGTGTGCTATTCTATATACGTGTTGTATTTTGTTTACACGCATTATTCGGTAATTTGCTTTTCAAGCAGGAAAAAAGGGACGAGCATCCGACGATATGTTGAATTTTTCAAATGTATCGTTCGAGATAATAAAGTATGAAATACTCGGTTTGAATAAACATTACTGATCGATATTTTGAATTCATTTGATAAATATCATGCAGCCACGTTGATTGAGCAATCGAAGTACTCCCTGTATAACTACTAATTTCTTTTTTGCAATAAGTATATTTCTATATGCAAAAAACATACATAAATACAGCATTGTGTATCAACAAGATCTGTCTAATGGGTTTGTAAAGTAATTGTAATTTTAATACAACAAAGCGATACCTATTGCCAATAATTGGAACAACCATCAAAGCATACAGGATCTAAAGAATTTAACAATGATCAAAGCATGATTAATTCTGAAACTTCAATGAAGAGCCTCTGTATTTCGAAATTATTTCGCTTTTGATTATTCACATGAAAGGGGGTAATCTCTGATTTTGATGGTTCCGTTGAATATATTTGACATCACCAATTTGAATCACGTTCATGTAATTCCATTGGAAGAGCATAGAGATCATTACATATTCAACGAGTCATAGCAAATAAAGTGGAATCTTGCTTATTTGTATCTCAAGAGGCAGAAATATTCCTCAAGTCACGGATATTTTCACGTATCTACACTTCGAGCGACGGATTCGATTAAGAATGATACAGGCATTGATGAAATTTCAGGAGAAAATTGAATTTTCTCATATTATTAAATACTAACAATATATTTTCATGTAGAATTTGGAACTTGAATTTTCACTCCTGTCACATTTTTTTTTAATACACTGTATACCATAGACTACTCCGCTCGTTTCAACCTTGAATGATTCACTTCTTCAGATTTTCTCTTCCTGTCTGACCTTTGATCTACTTTTCCACCCTATCCTCTTCAGATTTCTCCGAAATCTTTTTTCTTCTTCCGTCTCCCTACAACCCTTATTTTTCTGTTCCATCACTGCGCCTATGTCTCTACCTCTTTGAAAATATAGGAAAGCCTTTACAAGCACAAATACGTTGATGATTGAGTGAACCGTTAAGATAGATCACCTTTCATATTGTTCGGAATCTGATATTTAGAGAGAATCAGTTCTTCTTTTTTCAAATGCAGCATAGTATTCAGAACAACTATTTATTGCAGAATTTTGCAGCTACAAATCGTGAAATTCGAATATTAAAATTATTCCATCGTGTACTCTAAAAGGAAAGTTTCAGCCTTGAAGGAAAGAAATAGAATCCACGTGACTGCACAATGGGTCAAAACAAGAAGAAATTGAACGATTCGTATTTTTATTTCGTATCTCTGGCATGAGAGCACACCTGGGTCATAAAAATGTAAATAATGCAAATTAAAGTATTCAAAAGTTGTACCACTGTAACAAGTGCAACTGCTCGAGCAGAAAAATTGTATGGCCAGCCTCATGTTCATTATTAGTGAAAGGGCTCACCTTATTTTGGCACACTTGATCTGGTCCTAGTGAGGCCATGATTTGGCATGCCTGATGAGGGTTAACCAAATCTGGCCCTGCGAGGTTTGTAATTCGACATGCCCTATCATAGTTTGTTAGATCGGGTTCTGATAAAACGGTGCGTTACATTCCATATCAGGTCCTGATTTGAGATAAGGCTTCCCAGATCTGGTCCTGATCAAACCCCCAATATGAATTTCTACTCGGGTGAAACATCAGTGAAGTTTGTATTTTACTTGAGAAATTTGGTGTTTTCTATTGTATCGGCAATTCTGTGTGAAAGGTCCGATTGGTTGTGGCTGCATCTTACATGAAAACTTGACTGAAATTCTGCTTTCTCCATTGTGTCAGCATTTGTTTCCAGTGCTTACTTTCAGTCAAAACAGGACTACTATTGACATGTTGCTGAAGTTTGAATCGTTTGTTTGAACGAATTGATAATCGAATACCGAATTACTTAGCTGTTTAGAACCCAAAATCTTGCAGGATGTATTCTCCAATCGATGTTATCAATTCGAAGTAGTTAATCGAGGGAGACAAATCGCGAAGATTTATTAGATATTGTGTTTGCATTTTCGTTTCGTTTCTATAAACGATTCAAACTCCAAAGACATACTATTAGCTCATGCAGAGGGAAATCTGGTTGGCAGAACGACAGCACGTAGTTGATTTTTGCTTTGACCTTCTTATGTAATTGCTACAACTATACGTTCATGTAATTTTGTCTTGTTTTCCTCATCATCATAACCCGATTTCACATTACTGCAACCGTGAGTCTTTGACCATGCGGTATTTAGTTCAATTCATCATGCGTATAATAAAATTCATCATATTATATAATAAGTTCACAAACTGTATAATAATCCTTATTATATATCTCATAAATTTTATTATATAACTGTTGCTGTCCCTAATTTTATTATACATTTTTCTTTGTGTGGCAGAAATCTCTTTATCGTCCATATGTATAGGGGGAAAGAAGGAATCATTTTTCGACCCGGGAACACTGAGAAAAAAGTTTTGTTTGATATATGCCCTACCAAAAGGGTTCTACCAAATCACTTTTAGTTCAAAGAATCAAACGTGATTTGGTAAAATGATTTGCTTGGCGCACCCAAATTTTTGTAAAACCCACTAAATTTTTCTGTTATGCTAACAAAAAGTTTTAGTTGGGCATACACACAAAGAGAAATGTATAATAAAATTTATCAGACTTATAATAACCCTTATTCGGAAATATGGTGGAAATAGGGACAGCTATCTGATATAATACGGATTATTATAATTAAGCACACGAGAAAGATCAATATTTACACTGAGAAAAATCACATAGTTGCTGTAACTAAATGCTAGCCACAGCAGCAAAATAATTTATTCACATATCAGACACCTAGACTTTTATTCAAATCAACGCATTTTGTTTAGTTAATTGAATTCAGTTGGATTGAGTAAAACTTTCACTTCTCACAAATAAATATTTTGACGTTGTGCTAACCAAATATCCCAAGTAAATCAAAATGTTATTTCAACTAAATTATTTAGTCGATAAAATATGATTGTACTGAAATATTGTTGGTTATTGAAAATCAAATATATACCAGGAATCACTAAACAACCTTGCTAGAAATGACTCCAGTGATTTTCTAGGTTATTACAAGGCCTTGCTAGGCCTTCAAAGTCCCGCGCGAGGGCATCGTAAGGTCTTGCAAGGTCTGGAGAACAACTAGAATGATTTTTGCTGAGGATATTTAGTCAGGAGAGATTCTGAAAAATTCTTTTCATTTCCATTTGCTCCATATTTTAGCACAATTCCACTGTATAAAAAAAGATTTTGTACGAATATTCTTCAGACGAAACGTTCCAAAAACCTCTGAACCAATGAAACTGAAATCTTTTGCTATGGAGTAATCTATTCTTCCAACAATAAAATCCAAAATTCCGTATCGCCGTTGCACGCGATTACAGTTGTGTCGTTGAAAAATATACATGGCTGGAAATGCCGGTGAAACAATTGAGAATGATGAAATGGTAGTCAGCGCATGCGTAATCAGATTCTATTTGCCGAGGAACTTGAATTGTTAGTTGTCACAAATAAATTACTTATGCTACTATTAACTGAATTTTTTTATTTAAAATGAATAGATGTCAAATCATTGTTTTTGCTACCGCAAACAAATTTTTATTTATAGAAAACCAAGATTCATTCAAATCAACTAAAAGATTATTAACTAAAGTATTTTTGCCTAATAGCACACTCCTTTGCATCTCCGTGGTCTCCACGTAGATTTGACGAAGTGTGCTGTTAGGGTTGCTCACGCAACTAAGCGATTTCTCTCAGTGTACTTTTTGTAAGTTTTATTGAAAAATGTATTCAAATTAATTGTACAACATAATTTAATACATCGTTGTGTATCAGAACTATCTTGTACAGTATATTATAATTTCATTATAAAACTGTCAATACAAAATATTAAAAAAACCAAAATTAAGAAACGGGAAGAATATTGCATTTAAAATTACTGTTGTAGTTTACTATTTGCACTCCATATTGAAAATTATAGCAGGAATTATGGTGTTTTCATTAAATTTGAGAGGAAACACCACAATTTTGATTATAATTTTCAAGATAATCCGCAGATAGTGATGTATCACAATCATTTGAAATGTGATATTTTCTATATGCACCGTGAAAACGAATCTGCGTATATGTTTTAATTATTAGGTGTACAAATAAGTTTCCGCGGTTTGTCAAAAGATGGCCCCACCAGAAGGTTGTGGAGAAATTGTCAGATGTAAAACGTAATATCCCAAGTTTAGTCATCTGGCAACACCATAACCTTAAAGTACTAGTGATTCCGTATCAGCATCACGTAATTTTTTTCGTGCAAAAATGTCAAGTTTTACTTCTCCAATGTCTGGAAGTAAGTTTTACTTCTCACTGTGTCCTTGTGATCTTCCGTATCGGTAAAACCTGGCCTTCGACGTCGATGAAAATGAAAAATACCATAGATTTCTAATCAGATTATAGTCTGTTTGTAGAAAAATTTCTCCTAAAAAATCGAAGAATGTGACTAATTTTTTACAGCTACTTTCTTCTGAATTTTCAGAAAACATTTGCCGAATTTTATGAAACTTGACTAAATTTTCAGAATACGTTCCAAAATTCAGTTGAAATTCTTTTGAATTCAGAAAAATTTATCTGAAAATTCAGGAAGAATTACAATCACATTTTCTGAATTTTCGGGAGGAACTTTTCTCACAGAGCAGTGCCTTATGGTTACTTAATTTGGAATTCATGGTGAAGTTAAAATCATCTTTTCAAAGTGGTTCAAACACTCATTTTTGCAAAGTAGAGAGAGAGAGGGAGAGAGAGAGAAAGTTTGGTGTGCAATAAAAATTATGTAGAAAAGCGTCTCCGATTTCTTCGATGTGGAAATACAGGGTGTCCCAGAATTCATCATCCGCATTTCTGTGGTATATTCTGCAGCCAAAATGCAATAATTTCCCGTTTGAGAAAATTTTTTTCGAAGCTTGGTTTTTGAGATGCAAGCATTTTTAGATTTTGTTTCAAATCCAAATCATTCAAAAGTACTATGTGCTACATACTTGAGTTTGACACTATTCGCTTAGTTGGAAGACGGCGGGTCTCTGGAAAAAAATTGAACTATTCTATCATTATTCGTTTTGCAGCTATAATGATTTGAAGTTGCTGAACTCTGATTGGCTGGAAGTCCAACAATTTCAAATCGCTATAGCTCTGGAACGAACAATGATAGAATAGTTCAATTTTTACTCCAGAAATCCGCCGTTTTCCAACTTAGCCAATAGTGTCAGGTTCAAGTAAAAAGAATACAATGCTCTTGAGTTATTTGGATTTCTAGAAAAATATAAAAATGTTCATATCTCAAAAACTAAGCCCTGAGATTCATGGAAATCTATAAACTTTTGCTTCTTCGTTAAAAGGAAGCTTAGTGATCGTCTCGGAGGGTCGAAAAATTTTTTGTCTCCAAAATGAAAATTTTTCACACCAAAATGCTTCTCAGAACTCAAGGAGCAACTTTGGTTTCGTGTCCGTCTGTAGGGTGTCTGTCTGTACGTACGTACGTACGAGCGTACGGAATTCTGGTTCTATCTATCCGCGATCATTATGAAATTTTTACCACAATTTTATGCAGCGCCGATGCTTTTTCCTATATAAGTTCCAACCTGATATTTACAAGAAAGTGAGAGACAGAAAGGAAACGTGTCATCGAAAATTGTGATTTTGGGACAAGGGTATGTTTCCGCTTCCTGTTATCCAATTGCAATGAAATTTATGCCATGTTCTAGTCGTGATCAGGCAGTATTCCCACATGAGTTTCATGCCAATCGGTTGAAAACTGTGGAAATTATTTTCTTGTGACCTGCATTATTTGAAACAAGCGAGGAAGCCATGTGCCAATTGGCAGAGTTTTTCGAATTGTACATCCCCTGGCGTTTAATGAAAGTTGAATTTCTCGGAATCCTAGATAATATTCGTCATTGTCATCCAAGAGCATGTTCCTTGAACGTGTAATCTTCAGTCGAATAAATTCCACGTAAATCGCTCGTGAGAGTTCACGAAACCTTGACCAAAATGCATCGGATTACTGTTCGTTACTTACTATTCCCATGCTAATCTCTGTATCATTCTTTCAATCAGCATACCAATAAATTATTCCTGCAATGAGAGAAGAATGATAGTGTTGTCCAATAAAAATGAAATAATTTTCTTGGTTCGTTTCCAAAGCCTTTCATACCTCGAACAATTATTTCTCCTTGATTAAAACAATGTAATATCATAATATGAATATTTATTCCCTTCTCAACCTCGATACAATTAAATCTGTTTGATTTTATGCATTCCGTATGATAATATTACCTTTAGTCGAACCATTACCATTGAACGACTCGTATTTTCTTTTTCTATCTCTGTACTAGTTACTTTCGAAACTATAGGATTTATTCGATATATTGCAACAATTGTACTCGTATTCCGGATGCTCGTTATTGGTATATCGATAACCTATTGTTCAACTCGACTCAATCTACAGAGACTCAATTTCTTCCATATACGCTTCTCGATGATAAAGTACTTCAATTTTCAATCGGTGTTATCAATTGATTCCTCCATCGTTTCAATCAATTTATTCCACTTTCAGAGGTTTGTTAATTTTTCTTCTCTTTTTCGAATCTGTTCAGTTTAGATTGCACAAAATTCAAGTGCACTTCCAGAGAAACATGATTGCACTTTTATGGGATGATATAAAAATATAAGTGCGAGTTAAAGGGGAACGTGAATTATCCTGATAGAATATTATAACGTGATCAATTATTCATGCATGGATGAATGAACGATAGTTTGTTTCTCAAACCAAAATATTACATCAGGACACTGAACGTGATATTAAAATATCAAAGATGAAGCGATGGATAGTCGAAATATATGGCTCTCATGTTCTCATATAATTTGTTCAACAGAATGTCGAAGTGAAGAATAGAAACATCGTTCTACTTTCATACATTTATATTCAAAACTCTTAACCGTATTTCAAGTGATTGCGCGATATTGAAAATTGTTGGAAAATTTATGAAGTACATTATCACATCAAAATCTTTCACCGAAATTACAATCATCTTATTGTGCTGATAATTTATGGAAGTTCATTCACAAGGATGCATAAAGATCTTGGTATATCCCCTTATCCAGGCGATCATCGAATCTCAATCTCTGCACAGAAACTGAGTTGAAAATTATGATTTCATTATTGCTCTACCTCATTTCTGCTTTGCTCACTCCAGCTTTGAACAGTTTACTGATTTTTACTGATCAATTTAAGAAATTTGAACAGATTTCGGAGATCATAAATTCACTTTCTTGAGGTAAACGTGAGTTTAATAAGAAAAAATGAACCAAAAAAGGAATTTGAATTTTTCAACCTCGTCAATAACTATGGAATTCGTGCTTGTAGAGAAATACATTGTACGAGAAAAGATGGAATGTTTTTTGGACGAATCGCTAGACGAAGATACCTTGTTTAGATTACCTAATCCAGCATAAGTCATCGAAAATTCATCCCAAAATACGAGAAACGTGTGAAAATATAATTCTGTCGTGAGCTTTACGTTATTATATGGACATTTTTGAATAGTGATCATAATTATGATTGCATCCAACAGATCTCAGGATGTTTTTTAACTCATTATCGATAAATTCGTGACATGTATATCACGGGACAGTTTGTTCTTGATTTTACCAGGATGGAATTTAGAGTATAATAAACCGCCCTCCGATAGCATACAGGAACCTTGCATAAATTCACAAGCGTACGCGAGTGCATTCCATTGGATGTAAAATAACAGAAAGAATTCTCGACGCGAAAGTTCTTTGAGAGTGTATTGGGTTTTTATACAGCTCGCTATAAAACTTGGCGAACCGGAAATTTCTTGAAAAAATAGTCTTTTACGTGTTTTTTGTGTGAACCAACACCTATATTTCGACAGAACGGATCGTATTTACTTGATATGAGAATGTTTTATCAAATTTATGAACGTAATCTAAACATTGTGAGTTTATTTTATTTTTAATAATGTAGTTGAAAGTGAGTCGTATTTCGTAACGTTTTGAAGGTAATTAACGTGATGGCACTTATCATATTTTTCACGGACATTTCATTTCTCTTCATTTTAACAACAAATTGTCCGTTGTTTTTATAAACGCAAAAATGTTCCGTTCATCTAGTTATCAAACCAATTTCAGTTGCCTCGAGGTGACTATGATTTTCCTTTTCAGTGTTGTATTCTCTAGAGTATGCACAGCAGCTTTGAACGACATGGAGAACGGAAAAAGTGAGTGCATTCATGCAGTATATATACTACCGTTGGCGCACCTGATTTGCATAGTAAAAGAATTCATGCGATTTTCCCGATAAACGATATAGATTTTTGATGTTTTATATGTATGTATATATGTGCATCTACGTATGAAACTAAATTATCAATGTTGATTCTATTCCCAGATTTATTCCTAGAAATTTAGGATGAGAATGTTTTCAGATTCAATATCAGAGGAATTTTAATAGCAGAAAATACATTTTCGAAAACCAATACTGAATATCACACTGTCGAAAAGAGTAGCAAGTTTTTTTTCCAATCATGTAAGCAAATTCAATTTCATATGAATATATAAGCATTAAATGTCAAAGAGTCTGAAACTAACAGGCATAGTTTCATATTCAAGCACATTTTATTTTCATTTTCTATTTCAAAACGCACATGAAATTACCGATTCACCGATAGCGGCATAACATCTCCTCGATTATCCACTGTCATTGACTATATTCATACCAACTGATATCCTATTGTGAGCACGGAAAAAAAGATGATGTTGGATTTACAACATTTCGTTCGATCACCATAGAAACCCCTAATATTTCTATGGTGATCGAACGAAACATTGTAAATCCAACATCATCTTTTTTTCCGTGAGTATTGACGTAAGTCAAAAACTTGTAGATGGATTCATTCTGAACAAATACTCTGATACGTAAAAAACCACCCCTCGTAGAAAAGACATAAAATTCACTACCATGTCGCGGAGCTTAAATGAAATATAACATGCTTGGAAAAACGTATCTCACCCTCTAGTGAATTTATCTGAAGCAAGGATGCTACAAAATTGAAACCGTTATTGATTCTTCTCTTTTCGCAATCTGATCTTGATAAAACGAAAAATTCAATCCGCGAAAGAAATATACACGTCAAGATTCATCAATCCGGAATAAAAATATAAATATTGCTGAATGGATACTCTCGTGAGAAATCTTCGTTTCTCCTCGATTTTTTCCCTATTGATTCACAATATGAGCTTTCACGGTAAGAACACGGAGAAAAAGGAATTCGCTGTGGCAGCGAAATCTACTTTTGCTGGGTTCCTTTTGCCAGAGCAGCAAATTTTTTGCTGTGACAGCAAACTATTTGCTGTTCCAGCAATCTTGTTAGCTGCGACAGCGAATTTTTAGCTGTGGCAGCAAAAAATTTTTGCTATCCCAGCAAAATTTGTTTGCTATTCTGTATATAATACTGAAAATTTGCTGGCGGAGCAAACATTTTTTGCTGCCACAGCTAAAAAATTGCTGTCGTAGCTAACACGATTGCTGTTATAGCAAATTTTTAGCTAGGTCAGCAAAAAATTTTGCTATTCTATATATAATACCTCGATTTGCTGCGTCAGCAAATTTTTTCTCCCCGTGAACATTGAGAAATTTTGCTGCCGTAGCAGATATATCATAGCCAAACTGTTTCACAATCATTTGTGCTTCCACAACTACGAATTCCTGTTGTGGAAACTAATAAATAGCTACAATTGCAATTATTTTTTATTTCGTGAGTGCTGGCGAGTCAAATTGATTTTTTTCGCCTGTAACAAAAGCATTATTGATAATGCAAAAATCACTTGAATTTCTTAAGTATGCGTCTAAAGAACAAAATATAACCACGGTGGAAAGATCAGATCAGTAGAAAAGGGCGACAGTGGTCAGACAAGAACGGATTGCAACTCGATTCTCGTTCAATGTTAGTTAATTTCTTTTTTGAATATTCGGACAGAGTTCTGGTTCCACATATCACTGCGGCGTTCTTGTTTGCAGCGATTCGATATTTATATAGTTCAACAAAAACTCGATCAATTTTTAATAAAAAAAAATATCGATACCGTCAAACATCACTAGTTACCAATGAAAATTCTTGACTCTTTAATATTGTGAGAAGCTATATGCGGTTTTACACGGTTGTCTTGGGTGTTTTCTGTTACGAATAATCAATGTTGTATGTCAATCCGTTTATTTCATCCAGGTTTTAAAGGAGTAATTTCCACACACAAAACTTTTGATCTTTGGACGGATGGGCGGCAAAACGTCTTCTCTATTTTCCTCTTCGTCCATTCAGATATGCGGGTCAACAAAAAATCGCAGGTGTGGAGTCACTCCACATATGCTATTCTTTATCAACCCGCATGTATCAATGGAAGAACAGAATGACAGAGAAAAACGTTCGGATGGATTTATTTGATTTCAACCAAATTTTCATAGTATTTTTGTGCTTTTGCATCACGAGTCTAGTATCTTCATGCATAGAAATATGTTTGGTGACGTAACACAAAAGAACAAAATTTCTTTTCGAAAAAATAGTAATGCACTGATTTACTAAGTCCTCTTTTTTTATTTTCATTGAAATTTTGCTCAGGTCATGTTTAGTATTACAACAATGGCGCAGTGATATGTGGAAGTGAAACTCTTTCTGAGGATTAGGACGAAAACCCATCAGCATCGGATAAAAATTGAGTTTTAGGGTAATTTTTGGCAATGAATGCACACAAATTTCCCGCTGTGAAACGCCTGTAATTTGTATACATCGTACTCTTATACAGGGTGAGTCAGAAGGTGTGTACATCCCTTGGCAGGCATATTCTTGAGGAGATTTTGAATCGATTTTTCCTTTGGCAAATCTTGATCTGAACCGTAGATTTTGAGATATGTTTAAATTTTTCGGAAAAGCCTAATCTCTAGGATTACTGTATCTTGGACATCTGAATCTGAGACCATTCTCTGAGTCATATCACGGGGTATTTCTGGAACAACGATCAAACCAATTCAGCGTTTTACGTTGTGGAGTTATAGCGATTCATAGTTGTTGAATTCTAATTGTTTGAAATGCCAAAAATTTCAAATCGTCATAACTCCACAACGAAGAACGCTGAATTGGTTTAATCGTTGTTCCAAAGATACCCCGTGATCTGACTTAGAGAGAACGGTGTTAGATTCAAATGTCCAAGATATAGTATTTCCGAGATATTAGATTTTTCCGAAAAATTTTAAATCGCTCATATCTCAAAATCTAAGGCTCAGATCAACATTTGCTAGAGCAGAAATTGATTCAACATCTTCTCAAGAATATCCCTGGCGAGGGTTGTCAACACTTTCTGATTTAGCCTCTATACGCGAATGCATGGCAAAATTTTTTATCTAATTCCGACATTAACAATTTTGTAAATTGGAAGAATTTTTTTTTTCCAAAAACTACCGTGAAATTTCAGTGACCGAGAAACGAGTGAAAATTCTTCAAAATTTTTCAGAACGCGCTGTAAGTTTTCAATAAATTCCTTCTTGTTTCCTGGTTACTCGAATACCAAGGTAATTTTTGAAATCAAATTCTTTCCTCCTTTCTTTTCTATGAAAAATGCTCGTTTAGTCTGATCAATCTTAACGCTGCTATTGCAACATTTGCAACAGACAAAACGATCGACAATGGGACAAAAAACGTTTCATCTATCCCCTATTCAACAAATCCATTTTTTTGTGTAAATATATGGATATAGGATATGAAATTCACCATAATCGAATACAAAGCGAAAAAAAAGGAAAAGGAAGATAACAGTGGAAGAAATTGTGGTAATTTGAAGTTGATTATGCTTTGTGATCGACGTTATCAATTTTTTTCAGAGCACGAAGATATTCTTCCCCACATTCTCGTTCATTTTAAAGAAGATGAAAGACAAAACCTTGACTCCAGGCTACTACATGTTACTACACAAAGATTTTCACCTTCGAAATTGAGCGTGACACGAAATTCAATTGAAGAATGGGTGTGAATATTGACATATCTTGTACGATGATATTCGCTACCGCGGTGATCTTTTTTTTTTACGTTGATAGAAAAATATATGGACAGAGAAGGCAAAGCTTACAGTTTATGGAAGTATCTTATTTATAGGTGGAGTGGAATGTGTGGGTGACACGTTGCAAAGAAAAAACTCTCCCTTCTGAATACAATTCAGGTAAAAAATTCTCTCGCCAGAGATAAATTGATGGAATTTTATCTTACTTGAAAAATCCTTTTTTAATTTATCGGGAATAGTTTGTCTCGTGCCGTATGGTTGAATATCAATGTCACCCAAAAAGCTAACGAACAAGGTATAATTTTAATTATTCAATCTCGAAAGGAATTCAGACATTTTCAAGTACTACTCTGTTTTCACACTTTCAGGTTTGATGTTATTTTCGTTGGGTACTTGGAATTATGTTCCCCAGATAGAAAAATTTCTCAATAATCGCATCGTAATAGTGACACGCATGCGAAGATTTGTTCGCATCATATTGTCATGGTGTTTCTGCATGAAGCATTGTTATTGGTGGCAAACCGAAGTGATCACATCATATTGAACACATGATGTTTACATTCTATGCATTATTGCAAGCTGAGCGAACTTCATGATATTATGTTTACGGCACTTTATGTTACAAAATATTCAGAGCCTGTTTTTCTATCTGGGTTACTTAACATGAATGATTGTATCCTTTAATTATTTTTGTATATTGTATTTTCATTTGTGAATCACTTTTAATGTTCCTGATCTAATGTTTGTGTTTCAGAAGGTAGGAGATCTTTGCACTTATGAGAATAAATCATCATAGGAGGTATGTTTTGTATTACACGGGAAAAAAATTCGCTGTGACAGCAAAATCTGGGTTAACTGGGTACTTTTAGATGGAGCAGCAAATTTTGTGCTATGACAGCAAAAAATTTTGACTCCTCCATACGATACCGAACATTTTGCTGTTCTAGTTAATCAGTTTGCTCTCTCAGCAATCCAATCAGCTGTGGCAACGAATTTACCTCGATTACCTCGATTTGCTACACTGCTGAAAAACTGGAATTTTCCTGTACCCAGGAACTGGAAAAATTCTGTTCATAATGAATTTTCCCGTATTTTAGATGAAATTTCATGTTTTGCACCTCAACTTTCCAGTATAATTACAGGAATTTTCCGATACGTGTTTCCATGATTTGAATGTAATTTCCCAGCACAAATGTAAAAGTTAATTGCTTCCAGTACGGTACCCGGTACCGGATGTTTTCCGTAGATTTTTTTACAGTGTACGTCAGCAAATTTCTGTTCTATGTGTAGACACTGAATTATAGGTGTCACGTGGAATGAAAGATTCGTATTAGTTCTCTAATTAGTATTTTACATGACATGCATTCTTCGAAATTATTAGCATCGACAATTCGTGTTACATCAAGTAGTGGAACGGATTAGAAATTCGATTCGATTATTCAAAATTTTATTCCAAGAATAATTAGCTTCATCATTGCGTGTATATATTATTATAAGGATTGGAATTTCCATTTCCATATAAAGAAAGCTTCCTAAGAAGTGAAAATACCATCTTTAGTGACAAGAATTGGCATAAAAGGTTTCGATCCAGTAAAAGTACATTTGTATCAAAGAGGGTCCCGGAGGAAATGAACTCGAGAACGAAAAATCAACGATTATAATCATGATCAAAGTCAGTGAAAGTACGTATCGGTTTTCTATTATACGTTGTGAATGTATATTGTTGTTCTATTCCACATTGTTAACGCTTTGAGTTACATCACATTACTGTACGTTTTATCTTTGGAGGTGGAACTATTCGCATTCGAATGATGAAAAAGTAAGAGAGTAATGGTGTATCAAGATTGTTCACATTTCTTTCTTTCCAAATAGAGTGTTTGAGAGTATTCCAGAATCAAAAAAGGTTTCCTTTTCACGTAGAATTCTCTTCAAAGGAAGTCTTGTTTTGTACACCTGAATGTTTCAACATTGCTTCGTTGGAAATTTTTACACAGTATATTGAAACAAAAAACTAGAAAACTTCCAAAGATTGATATTTTTTCAGAAAATGTTGAGAAACTAAAGTTTGATTTTTCCTGGGAAATTGTTTACTAGCTTCAATATGTTGATTAGTATTGCTCAGGGAGTTGGAATTCTAATATATCCCAGACAGCACTGAGATGTTTTGCAAACATTCACCAAACGTACCTTGTTACAAACGAAATCTTTCAGAAATGTTTTGTGACGTTTGAAAAAGGTCGCATGTATTAGGTGTGTAAGTTGAAACTCGGCTTTGAGTTGGTTGCATGAAACAGAATATTTGAACGCATCTAATTCGTCCGCCATTTTGGATATATGTAGCGTAGACATTGCAGTTGTTATATCAGTCATTTTTAAGTAGTAATTTCCTGTGTATCAATTTTATGAGATGGATTTCGATAAGCAACATTTACGCCATTGTATTCTATTCTGTTTTCAAATGAATAAAAATACTGCCCAAGCTATGGAATTGATTAATACGACATTGGGTCAACATTCTGTGAGCTATTTAACAGTGAAAAAGTGGTTTACAAGATTTCGTAATGGAAATTTCAGTCTTGAGGACGATCCACGTCCAGGTGCAATCAAAAAATTTGAGGATGAAGAACTTGAAGTTTCACTGAATGAAAATCCATGTCAAACTCAAGAAGAGCTTGCAGAACAGTTAGGAGTTACTCGTCAAGCAATTCAACTTCGATTGCATGCTTGGGAAAAATACAGAAGGAAGGAAAATGGGTTCCTCATAAACTGACGGGAGAAAATAAAAGACAAAGAGTTGCCATTTGCATGAATTTGCTTTCTCGGTTCAAGAAGAAGAATTTTCTGCATAAAATCATTACGAGTGATGAAAAATGGATTTTGTACGACAATCCTGAACGTAGAGAAGCATGGGTTGATCCGGGCCAGCCATCTACATCAGTTGAAAAACCGAATATTCATGCAAAGAAAGTTTTACTCTGTGTCTGGTGGGATTGGAAAGGAATCATTTACTACGAGTTTCTCGAACCTGGCCAAACTACTACAGCTGAGCGTTACCGGGCTCAGCTGATCAAAGTAAGTGATGCTCTGGACGAAAAAAGACCATTTACGGGGCAGGGAAGGCGAAAAGTGATGCTGCTGCATGATAATGCACGTCCACATCTTCAAAACCAACCCAGGAACTCATCTTCAATTTGGGCTGGGAAGTTGTACCTCATGCGGCATATTTACCAGACTTAGCTCCTTCTGATTATCACTTATTTAGATCAATGTCGTCATATTTAAAGGAGCAGCACTTCATGAATATCGAAGATGTCCGGAAATGGCTGGATAACTATTTTGTTTCAAAACCACCAAGTTTCTATCGTTAAAGCATTTATCTACTACCCGATAAATGGCAAAAAACCGTAGATAATAACGGCGAATATTTTAATTGATAATTCTTGAATAAAGTATTTTTTTAATAAAATTGAATTTGACAAAAAAAAGCTGAGTTCCAACTTGCACACCTAATATATTTTTAAAACATGAAAATGTCCTGGTTTCTTTTATTTACATCCTCACAAAACATGATTAGCACATGTTGAATTTGTCTTTATAAATCATCAAATTGATAACATCTCTGCGGATATTTTCATTCAAAACAAATCCTAAATCAATTATATTCAAGTAAATTAATCTTGTGTGTAATAAATTACACGTATAAGCTTATGAAGTGCTGGATTTAGTGGAAAATACTTCGACTCTAAAGCGCATTTTAATATCTTTATTTTGCTCTTCATAATATGTGTATTTTCATGATTCTTTATATGTCGTGCAATGAAAATTAGTGGATTATGTGAAAAACAATATGGTTCTACTATTTTTTGATGTATTAGTCATGTATTAAACTTTGAATATGAATGGTTCGTAGGTTGGCATAGGTTAGTGACGAAATGGGGAATTTTCATGAACCATATACATGTTTTGACAATGTAAGTTTTAAAAATGTTTTGGAAACGTAATTGTTGAAATCAGAGGTCACGAAACCACGGCCACGTTTCTAAAACATTCCGAGCACCTAGCTCCACCACCAGCTGTCTGGGATTCATTAGCGACTTGCAGGTTTCACAATGAAACATTAATCAATTTTCTCTGAAATTTGATCAGGCATTCCCTATTTTCAATAAGGTCCTGATCAGGTTAGAATCCGGAAACCGTGAATAAGGAAAATCCTATGAGGCGCTCACAAGGGACTTATCTGATTTCCCTAATAGGATTCAAATAGGGTTGTAACGCAGGGGTACAATAGGGTTCGGATGAGATTCCCATAAAATCGAGTGAAATAGGGGAAACCGTAACGAAACTTGATGAGCACCTGATAGGAAATCAGGCATCAATTCACAATATATTGCAGAGTTAGATTTCTTGCAATAAAAATTCAGTTGTTTCACGTGTTGCTACGTGAAACGTTATTCTTGATATATCGCGTTTACTTGTTCGTTGGATATTCATGTCTTTGGCGAGGATTCCCAGAATTCTGGTAATGCCGTCAATCACATTTTTTCTCCGAAAAAGTATATGAATAGCGTTCAGTGATTGTAACCGATATAAAAGTTACCAAAAAGCAAAAAAGAAAGAAAGAAGAGAAGTTTCAGAACCTTATTATTTTCAGCCAAGTTGAAAGTATTTATTGACAGATGCGATGAATCGTTGTCCAACAAGAGCTTTCGTCCTTCGAAGAATCTCGTGGGAGTTCAATGTCTTCTACGTAATGTTACATAAGTAGATGAAAATCGAGATGTCATGTATCTATTTTATTTCTTTTCATGAATATTATCGAGCAAAAAATAACATTTATGATTTGATATCCTGTCTTGATACATTTTCTGACAAAAAAGAAGGACCGTTTTGACGCTATAAAATTGGCACATGGCTTCCTCGTTTGTGTTGAATGATTTCTTTCCCTCTCCCGTTTTCCTTAGAGAATCAGGTTGAAACTCATATAGGACTGCGATCCACACTGCATAAAGCTGTGGTGAAAATTTCATGAAACTTGGATGATAGGAACGGAAGTTATCCGCATGATAACGATGTTTACAAAATTTGCAAATTTTGTTTCGAAGCTCAGTGCTTACCACTTTCTTCTTTCAATTCCGATTTGTTTGAAATTCACACCATACTACCAACCCCCTGTAAACTGATAATACTCAAAGTTTCATGGCATTTGGATGATACCGACATGGGGAAGCCATGCTTTCAAAATATTGTCAAATAATGTGTTTTTGTTTATTAATAGTAAAATACATTCCCATAAACAAAAGCGTGTGACAGTGTCATGATGACTCATATAAAAAAATCCCCATGGTAAAGGTTTTTTAAATCTCACAAGGAACAAAATGAGCCCTCATAAGTCATAAACGGATCAAAAATAAAAAATTTTTAAGAAAAAAACCATGTCAAATTTCGCGTTGTTGTTACAAGGTTGTTCATTTATATACTTCGAGTTGGTTCTTTTTTGTCATAAATAAGAATATAAGTCCCAACGAATATGATTATCGAATTCCTTCGACCTTGGTGCTCTGCTTGACAATAATTTTTCTAATTTGATCCTGAATTCTCCCGGAGAACTACCTTAAGCGCAATGCAAGTTGACGTTATTCTTATTTTCACGTTTGAACATTCATTACGTTCTTCTCAAGAATGTGACATCTGGTTCAAACGTATGTTATGCCTGATTTATGAAATGAACATAACAGGACGCGCGAGGGGGGAAGTGAGAAAATTGTTGCATGGGGATCGCTACTTAAGAAAAAGAAAGGCAAAATGGATGTAATCCGTTCGGTGTTGACAGTAAAGAATTCGCGAAAGACTTTTTCAAGAACTCTGTAGGAACTCTTCAGTTCTCAAAGAGTTCTTCAAAAATTCTTAAGTAATCTTTTGTTGTTTGGGATCAGAGTATTCACGACGCACTTCTTACAACCAATTTTCCTTATTTGGGGTGTATATTAAGTCTACACTCCAGGCAGCATATGGCTTCAGAAAGAGGTTAGAGTGACATAATGTCAAATTCACGGAATTCAACTGAATTCTTTCTCAAGTATTTTTTCACAAATGGATAAAAATATACCATCAAAAGTTGTTTTTATCATTCATCTCGGAATATACTTCATGTAAATGTGATGATTACAATTGAAAGGTGCGTTTTTTTTATATATCATTTAATTCCACTATATTGTTCCGAAAAATGACTACTTCTAATTGTAATAACACGCAAATGACAAGTATATTCAGACTTTGATGATAAAAACAATAGTATTTGTAGGATTTTTTTCTGAACATAAAAATATCCCTGAATTTTATTTCAATGATATCTAAGATTGATTCAAAAATACTATTAAACGTGATATGAAAACAATTTTAAGCTAGAGTTGAACTGAAAAGGAATATTCGAAACAAGAATATCGTGTTTGAGCGAAGATTAATACATCATTCTTTACAGTGTGAACAAATTTGTTTGATTCTAACATAAAATATATTTGAAGTGAGTGCAATATGTTTGGAGAAATAAAAAGAATAAATTACGCTTGAATGAAGCTTACTACGCTGAAAACAAGCTAACGTTTTCTGGGCGTAAGTCTCGAGCTTCTAATAGTCATCAGACTCAATTAAGTTGGGAAAAGCAACAAGACATTTCTCCTTATCTGGGCATTCGCTGCGATTTCCCATATGTGCGAATGTTAGCTCAGCTCAGACTGGCGACATATAGATGTTTCAAAATCACTTGTAAAAACATTAGCTATAAAATAGATAGTAATACCATCTGTGAAATCTGCAATCTAAATGAAACCTAGACATTAATGCATATATTACTAAGATGTTCAATTTATAATCTTTATAGGCGTTGTTTACAAGAGAAATTTCTCGACATCTCATTTGCTCACAGCAACCTCAACAATATAACCGTTTGAATGCTAAGCACTTGCAATCAACATCAAATAAAATCTTTGTACTTATTTTTCTCAAATGTAATGAAACTGAGGTCCTTTATTTTAAATGAATAATATTGTACATGAGAAAGTTACTCTGAATATTTGTACACGCGATCTATTTTATTTTATATTCCCAGGTGTTACTGTTCACTATAATTAATTTGGAATAAGGTGAAGTTTCATACTTAGTTATTTTCGATGTTTTGTACATTACTTCTAACCCCTCTTCACTAAGAGGATGTGACTCCTTGTGAGTGAATAAATACATTCATTCATTCGTATATAGATATGTTAGATTGAAAATTATTGTATATAAATTTCCTAAAAATCGTACATCAGTAAATTTCTACTAAAAAGCCATCTATCATTCAATGCATAATTGCTATGAATTGAAAATTAATACAGCAATCACAGCTGACAACTATCCATTTTTGGATTTCAAGTTCAATAACACTGAACAGTACTTTGTAATACAGCATTCTTCTTCCAATATTTTGAATTTAATCGGAAAATTCCGACATAATCACTAGTTAAAGGGCATACATCGAATCGATGATTGCCAACAGTAACATGCATTGATCAACATATCATATAACATATTCATCAGACCATCAGCAAATTTCACTGAATTCATAGTTAATTACCAAAATAATGCTTTCCAATCCAAACGCACGGAAAAAAAAAGATTTATGTAATTCAGCCAATGTCACATTTCTAACTTCAGGTTGTTTCATGTTGATAAGAACCGATCTGAAGTGTATAATATTTGAAGTCCAGTTGACGAGACATTCGACTGTTATAGACCGAAATTGTCTACGATACATCGTGAATTGTCTGTCTCTAGATTACGACTTTCAACTGTCCACATTAGACGAGTTTCGTCTGATATAGACTGACTTTTTTTTCCGTGCGGAGCGTGATCTCATTTCAAAAATCACACTTTGTTTGAAGTTTCCGATTGAATTATCATGAATGCCCGAACAATGCTCTCTCCGAATGGTTCTGTTCCAATTTCATGGAAATCACACGTTCAGGTTGCAGGCATTGGATTACATTCGATTCAATCATTTTCACTCAATGGAAAATATTCATTGAAGATTTCATCGATCGTTGAATTTGATAATTCCGTGTGTACCGCTTGACGTGACTAATTTGAACACACCTGAAGACATGATATGAATATAATGTGCAAAAGTTACAATGACTTTGATGTTTCAATTAAAGTTTAACAACACTGTTTTGTTCATTGATTTGTCAAACGGTGGAATTGTGTTGAAAATCTGAATACTATGAGAATTGATTGAAAAATATATTCCCAAACAAATATCTGAAATTCATAAATGGATTTTAATGTTACCGTATAAGGTTCTTCATCAAATTTCCGATCTGAATAAAAGGATTATTCATTCCTTTGGAACGATCCAACCTAGGAGTTCGTTTGATGTCGGATGACATCAATTAGAGAGTAAGTCGTTTGAAATTCTCAATGAAAGAGATAAAACGATTGCTTTTTCGTGCAGAAGTAAACATCTTTAATTGGTATTCAACTTCCCATCGACAACACAGAGAAAAATTATTCGTTATCATTTGGATAGCTGAAAATTAGCTACACAGAGGAAATTGGTATAGTAAAATATGGACGGACCAAACATTTGGTCACTGCAATCAATCGCATCGTTATTTTAACTGAACGTATCGTTACGCTCAGAGAAAAATCTAGTTTGCAAAACTAAGCGACGTAGTTATTTTTGGCTTTAACCATTCTATCTAGTTGCCACGACAAGATTCACGTGCTTTCGTCTTGCTTTCCTGGTTATCGTAATCAAATTGCAGGTCACTGCAACCATAATTCTTTAACCATGCAAGGATGGTTTTCATAATTCCGATTAAGTCGTTTGGTTTTTATGATTGCGCAGTTTGGTCTGTCCATATTTTACTATTCGCTTAGTAATTATCACGACTCATTTTTCTTTGTGTATGGGAGCTATTTCTTAGCTGTTATCGCTACTCACTTACCGGTGACAGCAAAGAATGTATCTGCCGCAGTTAAAATTTCACAGCTGAATTATTACCATTCTCTTCTCTCCGTGTAATAATTCAGCTGTGAAATTTTAACTGCGGCAGATATTAGGTGTACAAATAAGTTTCCGCGGTTTGTCAAAAGATGGCCCCACCAGAAGGTTATGGAGAAATTGTCAGATGTAAAACGTAATATCCCAAGTTTAGTCATCTGGCAACACCATAACCTTAAAGTACTAGTGATTCCGTATCAGCATCACGTAATTTTTTTCGTGCAAAAATGTCAAGTTTTATTCCGAATAAGCATCATTTTCGGGAACTTTTGATTTACTTCTTTAATGTGAAAAAATCTGCAGCTGAGGCGCATCGATTGCTTCTAGAAGCATATGGTGAAGCTGCTTTAAGTGAGAGAAGTTGTCAGGAATGGTTTCAAAAGTTTAAGAACGGTGAGTTTGACGTTAAAGACAAAGAACGCAGTGGAAGGCCGAAAGTGTACGAAGACATGGAATTAGAAGTACTATTGAAGGAAGATTCGTCCCAAACGCAAAAAGAACTTGCACTTACTCTACAAGTGACTCAACAAGCAATTTCACATCGTTTAAAATCGTTAGGAATGATTCAAAAACAAGGAAATTGGGTTCCATATGAACTAAAGCCGAGAGACGTTGAACGCCGATTATGCATGAGTGAAATGCTGCTTGCCAGGAATAAAAAAAAGAGTTTTTTGGATCGTATAGTCACTGGTGACGAAAAATGGATTCACTACGATAATCCAACGAAGAGAAAGTCATGGGTTAAGCCCGGCGAACCATCAACATCGACAGCTAAGCCGAATATTCATGGAAAAAACTCATGCTGTGTATTTGGTGGGATCAGCTTGGTGTCGTGTATTATGAATTGCTGAAACCAAGCGAAACCATTACTGGAGCTCTCTACCGAACACAATTGATGAGATTGAGTCGGGCACTTAAGGAAAAACGCGCCCATTACTACTCCAGACACGACAAAATTATTCTTTTACACGATAATGCTCGTCCACATGTTGCGGCGCCGGTAAAAACATACTTGGAAACACTCAACTGGGAAGTTTTACCCCACCCGCCGTATTCACCAGACTTAGCCCCTTCTGATTATCACCTGTTCCGGTCGATGGCACATGGTCTGTCTGAGCAGCGCTTCACATCATATGAAGACACCAAAAATTGGCTAGATTTGTGGATAGCGTCAAAAGATGAAGAGTTTTTTCGACGGGGTATCCGAATGTTGCCAGAAAGATGGGGAAAAGTAGTGGCAAATGATGGAAGATACTTTGAATAAAACGTAATGTACTTTTCCTTTACAATAAATTCCTAATTTTTTATAAAAAACCGCGGAAATTTATTTGTACACCTAATACATTTTTCGCTGTTACCGGTGATTGAGTAGCGATAACAGCTAAAACATAGCTCCAATACACAAAGAAAAATGAGTCGTGATAATTACTAAGCGAATAGTAAAATTCTGACTTTTGTGGCTTGGGAATAATTTTGTAAGTAAAAAACTCTTCGAGATACAGGCATTTGAAGAAGCTATATTTGTCAAAATCGAAAAATTTGACACCAATGTATAAATTGGAGAATCACAAATTATACATGTCTCTTATTTTTCAACAAAGAATTTGAAATTATTCAGGAACTTATTGTGAATCCGACATGGAATGACACATTACTGAGATTCAAACGGAACCTCTTATGCAATACTTTATATGATACGCTAAGAGCTAAAGTGGCACCCAAATTGTTGCCAAGCAAAAACAGGACAGGAACTTTTGACAGCAAGAATGGAACGTCAAAAGTTCCGAGCAAAAGCGATACACCTATAATTCCGAACAAAAGAGCAACCACAGAAATCTCCGGGCAAAAATGAAACACTCGAAGACCTCGAGCAAAAACGAACCAACGCATAACCCAATTTTGTATTTATGCGCTGGTTCGTTTTTGCTCGAGGTCTTCGAGTGTTTCATTTTTGCCCGGAGATTTCTGTGGTTGCTCTTTTGTTCGGAATTATAGGTGTATCGCTTTTGCTCGAAACTTTTGACGTTCCATTCTTGCTCCCAAAAGTTCCTGTCCTGTTTCTGCTTGACAACAATTTGGGTACCACTTTTGCTCTTAGCGTGCCATATGATCCTTCATAGGTTCCTGTGCCTAATTAATATGAAAACCAATATGGATCCCTTTGTAGGAACCCACATGGAATCCTACAAAGATTCCTACGAGTTCCTATAAAGCCCTGCTCAAAGAATATCATTGAACCGATTGATTCTCATCGATTTCGAAAATCGATTCGAACCCATTGAGAATCAATTTTTAATGGGTTTGAATCGGTTTTCTGCATCGGAATCAATGAGATTCTTCAAGCAGGGAGGATCCTTTGAGGATTTTTTGATCGGGAATCCAGGTCATGTTTCACGAATGGAGGAAATGATTCAATAACAACATTTATCGAATGGATAACGTATTGAAGAAATATCGTGGGAAATTCAATTGATTCCAAACTTTATGTACAGTTCATTAAGCAGAATTCAAGGTACTTTCACTCCATTCCTGTTTCTCTCACCTATGTATGTTGTTTTGTTTCTTCTCATATGTTGCACGTAAGTCAATTTGTACATTCGGGAATTGACATATAACACGTGAGTTCGGAGTTGGTTGGTCATTAAGTTGTTTTTTGAAGTATCCCATATTCCATACGAACTGTGAATGAAATAACCTCGGCCCTGTTACCTAGCTTTCCTCATCTATGTCCGGTCCAATCATCGATCGACCCTCTGAGTGTATGCATGCTCATGTACACGAATATACATATACCGCTTTGATACGAATATACATTTCATATACAATTACATTAACCCCTTCTCGTGCAATTGACAGAAGTGGTATCTCGATGGATATTACCTATATAACTTTGCCCAATAGCAGCGAAGAATTAATATTAGCGTATTAAGATTACGATTGCTCATTCTATCGAAGTGAAACATGAAAATAATTCATATTGTGAGGATAAGTATTCATAATTTCCTGTTAATTCAAATAACTGCTTACGAAAATACAAAATCTCATTTGAATTTATTTGAAAACTTTTGAATCATTTACATCAATATGTTCTAAAATCTTCTTCCCGCTGAACATTTATGTTAGAACCTCACCGCTTTAATATTGCAACAATGTTGATGCGATCTTGGAAGTACTTGTCTTCCCAAGTACAAATACAAAATTACAAGTTTAATTTGTAGAAATATCGTTGGAATATCATTTGACAACGTAACATCGCTGCAATTCATTTGTAATGATATTTTATAATATTATTGTTGTAATTCTCATAACAGGTACTTTCAAGATCGCATCAATATCGCTGTATTATTCATGTAAGGTTCTACATGGAGAAAACTGGTATAGTAAAATATGGACGGACCAAACATTTGGTTACTACAATCAATCGCGTAGTTATTCTGATTAAACGTATTGGTAATTTCGACTGAGTCGTTTAGTTATTTTGATTACGCAGTTTGGTCTGTCATTATTTTACTATTCGCTTAGTGATTATCACTATTCCTTTTTCTCCGTGTAACGGAAATGCTCAGTGGCAACCACGGTGGAAATTGGGATGCTTTGGATTGATTTCGATAGGATTACAATCTGTTCCAATAGGTCTCAATCCGGAATTGGATCAGACGGATTGAAACCCTTAGGAAAATTCATTTCATTTTGATCAAAACGCACTATTTCTCCGCCAATTTTATGGCGAAAAACTGAAGCATTTTGGTCGGAATGGCGTAAATTTTCCTAAAGGAATTCAATCCAATTTGATCCAATTCTATCTAAAATTTCCACCCGGGAAGAATGTGTCAAATTCTTCATACACGGATGAAAAATTTCTGATTTTTCTTGCCAAACTAGAAACAGGAAGGCTTATGAAATAACTTCCCATACAACACTCAAAAAATTCTTGTTCTTGAAGAAGAATTCTGCGAGTGCACTGAGAAAAAGGTTTATTTATAGTTTACAAATGTATATTTGCTTATGGGAAAATGAATATTCATTTCACACAAATCTATCATAATTCTGTGAAATATGATTTATTAACTATTAACAAACGTTTATTTCTACTAAACATCTCTTGTTCATTATTAACAGAATTGAATGAATGAATCGATGTACCACGAAAAAGTAATATTAAAATCTTTGAAATAGCTTTACGAACCTGTTTGATTTTTTGATAGGATAGTACTTCTTTACAAAAGAAATTCTTCACATCATTAAATATATAAGCCACTTAGGGGATGTTTGTATTCATTCACATACAATATTTGCAGGTACCATACATTGAAGTTCGGAGAAGCTTAATTCCATTATTGTAACGCAATTCCTTGTATTGCCTTTATCTATGGCTGTGAGGGAATAGAAGATTAAAAATAAATAAAAGCTCTCTGGATCAAATCCTTCTTAACGTACTAATTGGATCAACACTTTTCATTTCCTATCGCAGTAGAATTTGGAATAATCTTTTCATTCCCATTACATGTTGAAATTTCGAATAATTATGTTATATTTCGGTTCCTAGTAAACGATTTTTAAGTGAGAAAAAAAAAGAACTGATACACCCGAGAAGAATTTTGTGAAATTACCGAAAAGAAAATTGTTCCAAGTTTCTCACGGAAGGTTTTCAAGTATAATATAGTTCGTAAAGATTCATACGGATATCGACAGAAACTTTGAAACACTTTAATCGATTGAGATTAAACTTTTTCTGCTCCAATTTTGTTGATCAGTAAGCATTAGTTGAATTGATTTGCTAAGAAGATTAAAACAGAAGAAAATGCTGATGGAAAGCAGTAAACGTAATTGGAACAATTTTAAAAGCCGTTCGAAATTATTGAATACATTTCTTGTGAATAAAAAAAATCAGATAATAAATATTCGAGTAGAACAAAAATCTACCTCCACGTAAATGATGAATCAAACGATATTTGCTGTTACTATTTATCAGTTTCCAACTTTGTAAACTGAAAATTGGAACATTAGTGCAAACAAAATTATGAAATATGAGAATGAGTTAATAATACATGGTACACTGGAAGAATTATCTTTGAATAATTATTATGAAATTCCAGTAACCGGAGGACAATATTGGAGATTTTTCCAAAAATTATTGTGCCGGTTTTCAAAATAAGTAAATTTCCTAACATTTTGAAAAGAGATTCTCATCAAATTTCACAGAATGCACAGTAATTTTTTATGTTGCTGAAGTTTGAATCACTTATTTAAACGAATTGGTGATCGAAAAATGAAATACTCAGCTGTTGAAGGATTTTTTAAACGATATTCCTAATTCCAAGAAATTAATTCAAGGGGACATACACTGGTGATTCATCAGATTTTGTAAGATTGAATTTTTGTTTCCTTTCTATAAAAGATTCCAACTTCAATAACATAATTTTTTCAATAATTCCTATTTGTCCTGCAATTACTGGAGTTTCACGGTAATTTCTCTAGTAACATTCTTTCAGCACACAATGATACCCTGAGGTGTGAATTTTTTTTCACACCCTTCAAAAATTGTCTCATTTGTTTCAGACGGCTTTCAATCTGTTCATACGATTTTATAGGAATACTAACTCCAGGATTAATTATTATATACGAACATCTAGCTTCGAGTGGAAACAAAATTTACTCTACTAAAAGCTAAGTTAACCAATGCGTTACCCATGTTACGATATCCACCAGTCCCCTGTGAAAACACATCGTGAACGAATTGATTAATGTCGCAACAAGTATTTCGAGAAAAGACGCATAGATGCGCGTATGATAAATACATTAATTCAGACGTGATAGAATAGTTTGATCAAATCATTAACTCAACCAAGTATGAAGTTTGGAATACTCTGTTAAAAAACTATTGACATCAAAACATAAATAAAACAAAAAACTTTCGTTTTGAGGAATCTCAACGCTCTTAAAATTGTTCAATTCGATATGTTCTCGAAGTTTGAATCGTTTAAAGAAAAACAAAACGAAAATTAAAACTCACGAAATCTGGTAAATCATCGTTACATACCTTCTCGAATCAACTCTTTGTCACTGGAAACATCGTTTAAATAATGTACTCCAAGGATTTTAGGCTTCAACATTTGAATATTATGTGATTCGATTGTTAATTAGTTTCAATAAACGATTCAAACTTCAGCAACATAATTCGATCACAATGTGATATATTTGATATATAAAAAAATTTCAATTCGGATAAAAATAGAATACTATCAATGATCAAATGTTTGTAATGCTTGATAAACCATCTCAAAATTTCATTGAATTCTTCTGACATACGTATAGAACTCCAATTTACGTTCAAGTTTAAATGGATTCACGGTTGCGGATCAACGTCTGTCTTCAAGATATCAACATTTTATATATCATCCGTTGCCGTTTAATATTCCTTACAGAGTTGTTTATTCGCCTTCCGGTCAGAGTTGATTTCTCGTCAAATTTTTTTCTCATTCGTTCGGATATACATTTTCTTTTTTTATGAAAATGTCATGAATTACGTCAATCTTCATCCGACAAAGAGAACAAACATCAAAGTTCAAAATCTTAATCTCGTTGGACTTCACGGACGTATGTTCCAATAAATTTTCAAGAGAAAATTTAATTTTTAATCTAAAATCAAGTTTTGTTTTCACAAATACAACAGAATACAGCAAATATAATTGTTACTAGTGTGCCATCTAGTACAAATTAATTCATTTCAAATAAATGCATTATGATGTTGTATTAAAAATCATTCATTATGTTAACATTTAGCAAACATATTTTTATCTACGAATGCTTCATTGATGGGATTAAAACGTTCAAATTATACTCAGACTGAAATTTTTTTGCAAATTCTGACTAAAAGTTTTGTGAGTTTAGATGCAAAGATTTCTCAGACAAGAAATTCTGAATTTCATAGTTGATCACAGGTCGAATTAAAAGTTCATTAAACTGCATAGGAAGTTGGAAAACTCACATGCTTCTAGCAATTATAATAAATGAATGGAATTATATTTCCTTACACAATGTATATTCATTTAGTTGATAACTTTTGTAAACGGAATAATGAAAAGTATCAGAATTTGTTTCTGTTTTATACGTTCAGAGGAATTCAATCCGTGCAATTGACAATTAAAGCATATAACTTTTAGTAATATGAATCTAGTGCTTCTGTTCACATTATTCCACCATATCTTATGCAACCAATTGCAGTTGACGTCATTATGGTATTAGATCGAAAGCATTTCAATAATTATATTGACATGCTGATTGTGTAATTATCATGATATCACGTGTTACGTATATGTACGATATACTGTTAAATTTAGAATGATAAAAGAATAAGCATAATCCAAGATTTATGGATTTAGACCTGTGTTCGACGATTTATACATCTGACATTATCGAAGAAAATACACATACCTCGATCTACGTCGATTGGAAGTGAAATTTGTGTTATCATGGTATTCAGAATTACTAGAGTTCAACAATACTTTAGAATATTCCTGAGAAATTGATGTTGTGCCGAAAAAATGGTACCGAACGATCATTTTGCTTTCCAACAAAATCCCTCCAAAAAATAAGCAAAATTTCTTCTGATCAAACATGCATTCGCTGGTACGTTACTCCATGAATCGTAGTTTTTCTATTTCCCAAATAAGCTTGTCTCGTACCGATTATTACTTCAGTTTTTTTATGCTTCTCAAGAGGCAAAAGTGGAACGACTAATGTTTCACTTCCATAATACTATACAGTGTCACGTAAGAAATATTCGTGTTTTTCTGTGCGCACGTAGCAATGTAATCTCAGTTCCTTTAGAAGAATATTTCTTTCTCGCCTTCGCCTTTTTATTCCTTGGAGTTTAATAGATATAAATGATGTCGCGGAATAAACGATATATGAAAGATATTTTTTCATTTCCTTGGATGAAATATGATTGATGAAAATCTGTTCAGATTAAATGGAATATGATATCTTATCATTGTTATATTTTTGAATTCATGAATAAGAATTTTATTTACGATATTCAAGCTCAATTTTGTATGCCATAAAATCGTGAAATAATGTTTCATATAATTCTGGACTGATAAGTTCACATGCGTGACTTATATGTATATATATCATACATATAAGATGTATACAAATTGTAGAAGAATTATATGAAATTATATAAAATATGGTGAATGTATAAAATCTGGATATGATTTTTATTCAACATTCTTTATTCATATGCAAGTAACAACTCGATGTACAGTACATTGCTGAAATAGAAGTAATTTCTGGACTATTGAATTACTTATTTTCTTTATATTTGACTAGCGCCTAAGTACTTGAAAACTGAAAAACAATTTATTAATGTACGTCGTATATTCCCTAACAAACACTAATAATAAAAAAAAAATATCACATTCAATATCATTTCTACTTCTGTGAATTCGTTTCGTATATACATTAATATTTCTTGATTTCAACTCCTAATAATATTGGAACAAACAACAATAGTATTATATATTCCTGCATGCAGACACAAATCATCGAGGATTGAGTAAGAATTTGAAATGAAGAAAAACATGTTTATATAATTTTTCGTGCACGATGAAATAAACAATGGAAAAAAAAAGAAAAGGTAAATTAACTGGTCATTGAAATCACATTTCTTTTCAATAAAAACATAAATAAACTTTGTTAAATTTCGCACGAATCAATTTTTCGTTTTTCGAATAAGTATAATTGTTTATATTATAAACAAGAACTTACTCACTTACTTTGACTTATATTAAATATAATGTAATAACGTTAACGAAAAATTTTCTTTGGAGTGATGTGAGGATTATTTTTTCGAAATTCGATAAGCTTGCATCGAAGACTGGCACAAATGGTAGAATTTGGGATTTTTGGCCATTTTACTTTCTCGCCGTGTGCTCCTACATACGCTGTGAAACATACAATATTGTGAGGATCGTTCTAGAATATTTATTTATCATTATAGAAGATGCAAATTTTCTCTTCAACCCCTTCTTTCAAAATAATAGAATCGTTATAAAATGGAATGAATCTTAATACTCTCCAGATTACAACGTTTGTAGACAACTTTTAGTGAAATTTACTATAGGATTATTACCAAATCCGAGGGAGAGGGTGATTTGAAAAATTGTCTCTATGTGTATCGTAATTTTCGATTCTATGATAATGAAAAACAGGGTCTAACAATTGTTTCTCATAATAGAAATAGTACTCTTTGAACAACTAAGCGATATGTAACGATTTTTTAATATGCAGTGATGAATGAAGCACATTGCCAAGATTGAACTCTGAATATCAGATTTAAACTGCAAATGATTCCTGAAAATTATGCAAGCAATTATAAACATGATAATCTCCAAATGTCAATAACTTTCATAACTCGTTTTGCCATATTTAGAGGTTACTTCCAACTTATATTTAAAGCATAATCCTTCATTACTTGGTTATTCAAAGATACATAGCGAAGTTTTATTCATTTCTTTTGATACTCCAGGGCCGTTAACACTGATGATAAAAATCATCAATGTGCATAGAATCCTTACTTAATATGGCAGTCTTAGCACCCTGATGTAATGGAATTCTTTTATCTGTGTCGATTTGTTTCCTTTTACCATTGATGGGTCCTCCGGATAATGAACAAGTGCATAAAGCTTCTAATGTAAAAACTTGCTCCATCAAAGCTCTGGCTAACACCGTTGGAGATCTAGCGGTATCGGTTGCAGTTTGCAGAGCGAATTTATTTACAAAGATACCACTTCCCGAAATTATTTCTACCGTCTATTGAACAAAGAAAAAAAATGTATATATACATATTTTTGATACGCATCGTGTTGGAGAGAAAGAAGAAAACAAAAACAAATTCAAATGTGATTTACTTGTCCTTCAACCGGTTCTGGATGCTGTAGAGTCCATATCAATTCTTCGTCCTTAATTTTTCTCGACATGCTCAAATCTAACAATGGTTTTTCCTCTTCTTCTTCTTCTTCTCGCTGCTTCTGTACACTTTTTAGCTGATAATGCTTGGAACACGAAGGCTTCCCTTCGTTTTTAATCTTTGATTTTGGAATAAAGTCATCGGTATTCGAATTAATTGACTCGGAGGGATTATATGAATCATTGTCCTGCGGTGAATCATCATCGTCGTCGCCCGATTGCACAGTTTGCGATGAGACAGGACTTCCGAATTTCATAGGTTTTTTAACAACTCGTAAGGAGTGCTTCTTCACAGGCTGATGATCGATTTCATAGTTTTCATCACAAATGGAACGTGATCTTTTGCGCGAGGATTTGCGAAGATCAACAGGGTTCACAGACGATTGAGATTCTGGAGAATTTGTTTTATTTTGGGTTTTTGATTCTTTTTTTGGCGTAACCAAAGGCGGGAAGGAAAATCCATTTACATCTTCACAATCGCTACCAGATGTTTCTTGAGATTCCATCGTGTCATTACAAAAACTTGTTCTCAGGTTTTTGACACGGCTTTTGATTCTCAGATCTTGTGAATTGGAGTTGTTAAAATTCTCATCTTCAAGATCAGACATTGAATCGGTTGTTGCAGATGCATCAAGATGTTCTGAATGTTTATGCTTTGCATATTCCATTTCCTTCAAAGATACAGAACTGTTATAGCATTGAAGTGAGAATGAAGAACAGTATATACTCGTGGAATGATATTCATCCAAAATTAATCAAAATTACTATTCTTTTTCTTTCATTTTAGTTGTTGTTTCTACTTGGAAAAATCAATTCTTTGTTCAAGTGTACATTATAGAATCAATTAAATAATAAATATTCAACTGATTTCAAGGATGAGAAAAAGTTCTCTTGAACTGAAAATACCGCAATTTTGAGAATCTATTTAGCTTCAGAAGAAATAAAGGTTCTCACTTTTCAAGAATGAGATTTTCACTTTACCAAACTCAAGACGCGTGTGGGAGAAAAATGTGCTTTTTTGCATGTATAAACTTTCCTAGTTAAATAATTAGTAAAAATTCATTGCCAAGTAAATTGCTTTTACAAT
Organism: Gonatopus flavifemur; assembly: GCA_018340375.1. NCBI lineage: Eukaryota > Metazoa > Arthropoda > Insecta > Hymenoptera > Dryinidae > Gonatopus > Gonatopus flavifemur. Next base: position 23,195,722 of record JAFFJZ010000007.1, read on the forward strand.
GAAAATTCATAAAACAAAGTTGATTGAAAATCGATATCCGATGTAGCTAATCGGATGTACTACATTCAATAACTTTTGATTTATTCTTCGAATCCTTTGGATAGAAGTTTATTCGTAAACATTCTTCTCACTTCGAATATGTTCTGTTTCTTTTTCCATATAAATTTGAATTCATTATGATTCATTTTATTTACTTTATCAAAAGAGAGAAATGAAAAACAGAATCGTAGTTTGGATTCCTAGCAATAATTATATGAATATATTGGGTGAAATTATCAACTTCCACCCAGACCAATTGAAAATTGTTAGTTTAGACAAGTAATTCATGAAAACAAAATGTGATACACATGGAACAAACCAGATGAAATAAATTTATGTCAAGAGTGGTTGAAGATTGGGCATTGCATTTGTCTGTTCACAATGAGCCAAAGGGAGAAAGATTAAAAGTTCAGGTGTTTTATATTTTTCTACCAAACAGTACTGTCTCTTGCCAATCCCCTGTTGCATAATAAATTCTACAACATCTGTTCTTATTCTAATATATACATATACAATTTTAAAACAATATAAATTTGTGAACATACGATAGACCTATGAAAAACTTCTATGGCGAGGAAAATTTATAGCGAAAGTAGGATGATGACAATATTGTTCAGAAGTGACCAAAAATGTATGAAACGTAATACTACTTACCAGCACTCCGATTCTCAAAGTTTCGATCAAAGTTTCAGCTGCTTCGTTGGCAGATCTCAAAGTTTCAACGAGTTGAAAAATTTCATTGAGTGTATTCTTCAACGTTGTCGAACAACATTGTGGATCATTTGCACATTTTCTCATTTCTGATGTAATTGGTTTCAATACTTTTTGTCGATCGTTTACTTTCACGTGTATATTGGATGATTTTTTTTCACCACTTTTATTCAAAATGGAAATTCTTTTGTCAACAATTTTGTTAACAATGCCTTTCTGTCGACTTCGATTGACAGCAGCTCTTGCTTCACATTTCTGTGATTTGCCTTGTGACGAATTTTTTTCTTCCCAAAGTTTGTTCAGCAAATGAACCAATACATCTTTGTTCTCTAAATAAAAATGATGAATCAAGATCAAGAATGTATCTAATATTACATGCATAAAAGAATTCCGAACTAGAATAGATAAAATCTTTACTGGAATAAGTTACAACGGTGCCACTATATTCGGTTCCATCTTTGGGCATGATATATTGAATTTTCATCCCTTTTTTTAGCGATGGCTGATTTTCGTCACAGATGATAAATTTTTCCGAAACAATACACATTGCATCCCCGGAATCGACAAGATATTGTAACTCTTCCATTTTTTTCTTCCACTGCGATGAATCTTTGAATAATGTTGATATCCGATTGACTAACGCACGACAAAAGAGAGCAGGCGTCTACGATGCCGTTCAGTTGTTTATAAATGAGTTGAAAGAGATTGTTGACGAGTATGAAACATATGAGTTTGTTTCTACACTAGCGCCATGTTTTTATAAATTCAAGAAGCGAAAAGAATCAAGGAATTGAGAAGACTTCAAATTGATGTGAGGAATTGAAATTATTATTATATAAAAACAAAATTTGAGTAAATAAGTTAGAAAAGCTTGTATTCGAAAAGGGGGTTTAATTTGCTTGTCTACTCGTGGTGGGGGCGCTGGTTGCTACCAAATAGTGGGATCCGCCGGGCGTTGATAGGCGCGATTTGCATTACGGGCTGAATACCCAATTTTTAGAGGGAAATTTAAACTTCATAAATATATCTTCAGCGAAGTATACTTTGTACATCCATATAATAATAATTAAATTATTAATTCATTCTTCCCAATTGTTTTCGATATCGTTTCAATTTTTTTAATATCATGTATAAATTATTCACTGTTATTTATTATTGAGTTTTTCGAGTTTTAGAGACAGAACAAGATATTTTAAATCATGAGAAGGTTTAAAAACATCAGAACCCTAATCAATTATTCTTTTACCGATTTTTCGATTATATCGAACAATACTATAGTATTGAATATATTCAATCATTATTGATATATTTCATAAACACATATTGATAAAATTCAAATTCATTATACAAAATGAGCATTCGCTCCTGAAATACAAACGGCTGTTCGAAGCGTTCTGTTAAGTTCAATTCTTCACAAAAAATATGTACTGCGAAGAGCTCCCTCATAACATTTTTCAATTTTGCACATCCAATGCAGGTGTGATGTATATAAATTTCATATTTAATGTGAAATTTAGCATGTGTACCCATACAGCACACCAGTTCAGGAATAATTCATTAAGAGTTCAACTGGAATTCAAAGAATTTATTATGAATTCTCAAGAATTCTTTTTGAACTCCTGTGCGGCGTGGGTAAAATTTGAAAATATTATAAGGGCTGTATTTTCTACACGGGAAAAATATTACCTTATAAATTACGATGTGAGAATTGTAGCGGGGGACTATATCTGCGGAATTGGTCTATTCAAAATGTAACATCGTGAATTGTGCTGTTTTTTGGGTGTCCAGTTAACCAAAGCTGATAAGTAACTGGTCAATCATGATCCAATGGGATTAAGTGGCCCTAGTGAGAACAAATCATATATGAACCTATATAAATCATATATGAATCACAAGAAACATATATGACTCCTATATAATCCATATATGACCCCTATATAATTCATATATGAGTCATATATGAAGATTTGATTATATATGGTTTGAATATTCAGTCATATATGAACCCACACAGCATTTCAGTTCTAAAAGATATCTCAAGCCAAATTCAAGAATTCTTATGCAACATGGAAAGATATCTTCAAGAGATCTGAAACAGTTCTTACTTCCAAAAGATTTCTATAAGATATCTCAAAGATATAATGTCGGAAGAAAAGTTTTAGATCTTCTAAAAGATATCTTTTAGATGTCTTTTGGAAGTAATAACTGTTTTAGACATCTTGAGGATATCTTGCATGTTGCATAAGACTTCTTAAACTTTCCTGAACAGTTCCTCAAGATGTCTTGAAGACCAAAAGTGCTGTGTGGGAAGTCTTTCCCATATATGTTATGCTGCTTGAAGTTGTTCCATATATGATTTTCATCGCCATTCCATATATGATATTCAAATTGTTTGTAGTTATAAAAATTCATATATGATTTCGATTTCATGTATGAAATATTTTTTTTATTATTGGTGAAATGTGATTAAAAGGAAATATCTAAACGCCTCTCCCACGACCTATTCACTTTCTGTTTCAGAAGATTCTGGATCAATTGGTTTATATCCCACAGAGACAAATTTCTGAAATTTTTTTAATTTGCTCTAGCACTTGGTAAATTTTGGAGGTGCACTTTTTAAAAAACGTTCCTCTCAAGTGCTATTCATTCTTCAATTCAGAAGATTGTGAATCAATATTTCACGGAAACGAATTTTCCAAACTCCCATCACAATGATTACAATAAATGGCACTTTGAGCAGTGTCGGGCTGGCTTGTATCAAGGCCCCCGGCTAAGAATTATTTTGGGCCCCCTATACGGAAAAATTTTTAGGGCTGTGAGAGTTCGAAATTTATATAACCCCAAGCAGCAACAGAATTTCAAAGTATATGCGAAATAGCCCATATAACAAAAAAAGCTTCTGAAATGCATTTTTCAATCAGAAAAGTATTTTGAATCTTTTTTCGACAGACAGAAATGTTTTTTTAATGCATTTGGTACATTTCAAATGTATTTGTAATACATCAAATATGAATTTTGTATACATTTTAAATACTTCTGTTCGAATGTATTTGAAAAGTGTTTTCTGTTTTATGGGAGAAACGTTCGTAGAATGTACGAATGAGATACGAAGAACATATAATGAACGTTCATAGAATGTTCGAATGAGACTGTTTCAAATATACTTAGAACGTACATAGTACATTCGAAATGTACGATATTCATTCAATCGACGTTCAATCAACGTATTGTCGTATATTCGATTACATACGTTCGACAAATCGCCCCGTGGCAACTCTGACTCGAAATCCGAGATTTCGTACTCTGAGAGTCCGATCGCTTGAGCAGTTCGACACAGCGCCGCACTCTCTCAGGCCAAACTATTGGATTTAATGGCCCGCATCGTGTGACTACACGGCAAAAACAAGTAGTCCAAATTTTCATTGACTAGTATACCAATTTTGGATGGAGCACAAGTTTAAAAAGAATTCGTATACTGGATTTTAATAATCCGTTAACTGTGTTCACTATTCGAACAATGGAATCCACTTTTTATTTTCATCATCGAAATAATGGAAAAAGTCAACGAATTATTAAAATTCAATGTACGAATTCTTCTCCAAATTGTGCTCCGTCCAGAAGTGACATACCAGTCAACGAAAATTTGGATCACTGGTTTTTTCCGTGGATAAGAGTTCAATTTTTTACAATTCAATTTTTTAACCGAGTCAAGTCAAAAAGTTGCACTGTTACTGTTCAAATTACATTTGAACTCTTTCAGTACCTTGGTAGAAAAACCGGATAGAGAACCGGATGAAATCCGGATAATGATTCGAATAAAAACCGGATGGTGAGGCAGATGAACCCCGGATGACAATCCGGATCAAACACGTACGGAACTTCTGGGATTCCATCCGAGTGTATCCAGGTGCGTATACGAGTTTTGCGGTGATTCTTTATCCGGTTCCATCCGGATCCTATCCGGGTTTTTGGAACAGATATTTTTCGAAATCCGAAATGAAACTCGAACAAACAGCCGAATGAATTCTATCCAAATTTGATGGGGGATTTCCGAAAATATCCAGTACTGAAATCCGGATAGGATCCGGATAGAACCGGATTAAGAACCACCGCAAAATCCGTATACGCACCCGGATACACCCGGATGAAGACCCGAGAATCCTATCCGGGTTCAGCCCGGGTTCCTATCCGGCTTTTTTACCAGGGTACAAATAGTTGTATTCCCAAGCAGCAACAGAAGTTCAAATTATATACGAAATAGAAACGTTCGTAGAATGTACGGATGAAATACGAAGAATATATAATGGATGTTCATAGAATGTTCGAATGAGACTGTTTTAAATATACTTAGAACGTACACAGTACATTCGAAATGTACGATATTCATTCAATCGGCGTTCGATTGACGTACCGTCGTATATTCGATTACATACCCAAGCAGCAACAGAATTCCAAAGTATATACGAAGTAGAAACGTTCGTAGAATGTACGGATGAGATACGAAGAACATATAATGAATGTTCATAGAATGTTCGAATGAGACTGTTTTAAATATACTTAGAACGTACGCAGTACATTCGAAATCTACGATATACATTCAATCGACGTTCAATCAACGTGCTGTCGTATATTCGGTTATATACGTTCGATAAATATGCATAGCACCTATGAAACGGTCTCTTGGAATGTACATAGAACATATTTCGAATATTCTAAGAACGTTCATAGTATATTCTGGTGCTACTTGGGTTGATTCAGTCCTAAAATTTTTTCCGTGTAGACGGAGCATACTCTTGAAAAAATCAAGATTCCATCATAATTCCTACAAAAAAAAGGAAACTGAAGAGCCCTTAAGGGATCGACGGGGAATCGGGTGGGCCAGTCCGACACTGACTTTGAGAGTGGTGTCGTCATCTTGGAGATTCGCTGATATGATAGAAGCCTGGACTCTCACTCGCAGAACCCGGATTAAATCCCCACTGGGGGAACTTTCTAATAATCGACTTCGAAGCAGGTTTTCTTCCACTCAAAGTGGTTTTGGGCAAGCTCATTGAACATTTGTAGAAGTAAACTCTGAAGAAATTTTTTTTGTGCTGTGTGGGTGTGTATGAAAATATCTGAATTCACATGTGAATGTGTTTGAATTTATATATGGAAGAGTATGTCAATTCATATATGATCCATGTATGTATTATATAGGGAACATATATGGATTTAATAGGGGACACATATGGTTAAGATCATATATATGATTTATATAGGGGGCAAAAGTAACACTCAAATTGCTGTCAAGCAAAAACAAAAACAGAACAGAAATTTTGGAGCGCAAGAATGGAACGTCAAAAGTTCCTAGCAAAAGTGATACACCTATAATTCAGAACACTAGGGCAACCACAGGAATCTCCGGGCAAAAATGAAACACTGAAAAGCTCGAGCAAAAACATACCAATGCACAACCCAATTCTTTCCTCCTGCGCTGGTTCGTTTTTGCTCGAGTTTTTCAGTGTTTCATTTTTGCCCGGATATTTCTGTGGTTGCTCAATTTAATAAGTTTCAACATATGAAAGTAGATTTTTAAATGAAATCACATAATGCTAACTACCTCACCCTCCCTCTCTTTGATATCGTGGAGTAACGCTTTCAAAAATCCCCCTTTCCTTTCTCAGTTTTACGTATTTTATGGATAGCCCTTATGAAGACTTCACGGTGGTGATGTCGATTTTCACAACAATCGATTCTCTTCTGTACAAAATATATCAAATTTTCACCGAGATTTTATACAAATCTATAAAAATTGAATACTTTTTTTTATAAATGAGGAATGATTCTCTCTAAGAATTGGCATCACTACTCTACGGGTCAGTCAGTGGGTTTAATTCCGTTTCCTCACACTGTAAAAAATTTCTATGGGAATATTCATATATATCTATGTAGAGTAATCAACATATACAAGGATTAGAAATTTTCTGAACTTGTCCGGAAATTTACTGTGGAATGTTGGGAAAAGTCCAATAAAGTTTAGAATTTTCAGATAAATTTATGGAAAATTTCATACAAATATATGTATCGGAAACTGATTTCCCAATTAGTGATTGGAATTTCCCGATTGATGTACACAGGAAAATTCCGATTATTTTTCACAGTGCATATCTTCAATGAGTTGTGGAAAACTACACTGTAAAAAGAAAGCCATAATCTCTTTGCATTTTAATTTCAGACAATGCTTTTTCCATTGTGTCGGCGATTGGTTTTTCGGCTTAATTTGTTTGCATCATAGATTCAGCCATGAAATGAGCTGAATTTAAGACTTTCTTTTTACAGTGTATGTCATAATTCACAAATTTTTGATCAGAATTGAAATTCAACTACCCAGACAGTTGAGTCAATGATTCACGTTGATCGATGATACAGTTGAAAATTTTTCATTATTACAATCGAAATTCATCTGTGCACTGAACAAATTTCCAGAAAATGTCATGAATCATAAAGTTTGTTTCTATCATTAGAATATTTTGTTCTGATAGCCAAACTTTTGTGGACTGAACAAAACTTTTTTTGTGTCAATCAAAGAATTTTGTTCATCACATTACAACAAAAATTGTTTGTTGAAACAGCAAAAATTTTATTACCATAACAAAAACTTTTTTTTCAATGTGAGTGTTCTTAGATTGATGATATAGGGAAATAACTGATTAAATCCTCCGACTGTACTCAGGATTCGAAATAGGGAGCGTAGGTAATGCTACACGGAGAAGATGTATTGACGAAAGATTACTCAAAGTTGAGTAATCGGGGACATAGTGGCATTTCGGTGAGGTTAGAAACAGTAGTCCCAGATCCGAAATGCCACCCTTCCTCATACAGACACGACGTTACATACGTGTGAACATGTGATACGGACATGTTTCACATGTATATATTGTTACGTCTGTGCGAGTAAGGTCGGTGTTTTGGATCTGTGGCCACTGGTTAGAAATCCAGTTAACTTCGTTTTACTAAATTACAGATGAAAATTCATTCAAATGTTCCTTTACAATCCATACAGCACCACAGATTTCAGTAATGTCCTAACCCGTACAGCACAACCACCGTTCCTCAACCTAGGACTTCGATGGAATGGAGGTGGAGAATTGGTGGAGAAATGGGAGCCATGGGAATAAGGGAGAAATAAGGGAGAGGCTCCGCTGAGGTAACGGAGAGGCGACGGATAAATGTCAATTCCCGGTATTTTCGATATAATTCATATTGGTGCGTTTACGTAACCAAATCTGAATGTATGAATTCACAAATTTAGGTTTTATTGAAAATATAGGGGGCGGACATTTCTCCGTCGCTTCTCCGTTGCCTCAACGGAGACTCTCCCTTATTTCTCCCTTATTTCCCCTGCTCCCATTTCTCCACCAATTCTTCACCTCCATTCCACCGAAGTCCTAGGTGGAGGAACAGTGGTTGTACCTCCATTACATCACACAAAAATATGTCAAAAACCTGTCAATTGAAATTTTACCTATTTGCAATGTCTCAGATATATTACGAGAGAAACATTACAATGAAATATTTCATAAGAATCCTTGCAATATTGCAGAAATAATTCGGAAATATGGCATTGAAATGTAAGATTAGCGGACATTGCAATATTTCTGAAGGGACTTTGAAACCTGGGTGTGACATACAGCAATGTCATAGAAATATTTCAATGTTTCAGATGTTGGATTTCTGCAATCTTAATAAAATCTTCGGTGCTGTGTGGGAATACTCACCTTGTGAACAGAAAAATAACGTTCGAATGAATTTTCATCTATAGTCGAGTAAAACGGAGTTAATTGGATTTTAAACCTCACCGGAATGTCATTATGTCCCCGTTTCGTTCAATTTTCAGTAATCCTTTGTCAATACATTTTCTCCGTAAACATGGAAGAAAGAAAACTCATGAGGAAGGAATGTCCGAAACTGTATACAGTTGTACACGATTTGTATACAATTTGTGTACAATTGTATACATTTTTGGACATTTTTTCCACATGGGAATGGATAAATTCACCATTTAGGATGAAAACGCGTCGTTTCAAGTCTTCAAATGGAAATTTTCTACCATATATATTGACAAATAACTCACATTATACGCACGGAGGGGGAAAAATTCGCTGTAATAGCAAAATCTAATTTTGCTGAATTGCTTCGGCTGCCAATGTTAGCAGCCAAGCTAGGCACGGTGTTGATTAGTATTGACTCAAGCTTGGCACCAAGCATGGTATGTTTTTCAAAGCATACCTGGGTGATAGCGACTTGTTAGCTGTGGCAGCAAAAAATGTTGACTCCCCCAGGAAAAATTGGTTTGCTGTTCTATACCCGTATAATACGTCATGTGTAAAACATACGAGGGTGGATTGATAAGTTTCCGGCCTGACCAAGAGATGGCGCCACTGGGCCTACCTTGAGGTGGCGTTCTATAGTACCATCCTTAGATAGCTTGTAGCTATGGTTTCAGTCCGATCGCCATGTTAGTTTAGTTTTGAGAGCACGCTGACCAAGACGCCCCTGTGTTTTTCGTAAAAATGGAAAAGCTGGAAAATCGTGCTGTCATCAAATACTTTCATTTGAAGGGGTTCACGCCGAAGGAAATTAAAGAAGAGAGGGACTCAACACTGGGGACATCCTCCCCATCATATTCAACCGTTAAGCAGTGGGTTCCCGAATTTAAAAAGGGTCGTGTGAGCACCTCTGATGAGCCTCGCTCAGGACGCCCCATTGAGGTCACAACTCCAGATATGATCGGAAAAATCCATCAAATAGTGCTGAAAGATCGCAGATTAAAAGTTCGTGAGATAGCTGAGACCTGTAAGATGTCATATGAACGTGTACAAAATATTTTGCACCAACATTTGTATATGGAAAAGCTCTGTGCAAGATGGGTGCCGCGTTTGCTAACAGTCGACCAAAAATTGATTCGAAAGAACATTTCTACCGCCAATTTGGCGTTGTATAAGCGTAATCCAAGCGAATTTTTGCGTCGATTCGTAACCGTTGACGAAACTTGGGTCCACCACTACACTCCTGAAACCAAAGAACAGTCTAAACAGTGGATTGGACCAGGGGAACCAACTCCAAAGAAGGCAAAAACAATTTTTTCGGCGAACAAGAATATGGCTACTGTTTTTTGGGATGCAAGAGGTATTATATACATTGATTACCTTGAAAAGGGTAAAACTATCACTGGTCAATACTACGCAGACTTATTGCAACGTTTGAGCCACGAAGTGAAAATTAAACGACCTCATCTGGCGAAGAAAAAAATCTTGTTTCATCACGATAACGCACCAGCGCACACGTCAATCGTTGCGATGGCTAAAATCAACGATCTGAAGTTTGAATTAATGCCGCACCCTCCCTACTCTCCAGACCTAGCCCCGAGTGACTATTATCTGTTTCCTAACCTCAAAAAATGGCTTGGCGGTAAGAGATTTGCGGACAATGGAGAAGTAATCGAAGCTGTAAATAGGTATTTTGAGGAGCTTGACGAATCAGTCTATAGAGATGGCATTACTAGACTAGAACACCGCTATGAGAAATGTATCAGCCTTGAAGGAGATTATGTTGAGAAATAAAAAAAAAAAAATTCTTAAAAACGTTGTTTTTCTTGGTCAGGCCGGAAACTTATCAATCCACCCTCGTATGTTCGGCATGTGAAAAATGCATAATCTCATGGACAACGGAATATTCTAAACAACATATTCCTGGCATATATCATTTCACATCATGTGGCAATATTGTAAGAATGATATTCAATCCACATGGCAGGAAGATTTTCATGAACTCAGTAAACTATAACCTCTCATTTGCAAATAACCGATGAATATACCGGCTCCACGGCTGAACGGTTAACGCACTAACTTTCAGACATGGATGTCCGGCAGGCTGGGGGGTTCGAATCCCTGACTAATCAATCCGCCTTTCTCCTTAACGGTAATGCCGCGAAAGGGGAAATGGCGGTTGGTGCGTCAACCAAAGTTTATCCCGAAAGCGGCTACCACCGTGTTAGGGGAACGATGGTTGATAAGTCAGGGAATCTTACCCCTGCCGCGTAGGTTAGGTTGGAAGTCCGCTTCCCCCGTCCAATTGGGTTAACAAAAACTGATTGAAAAAAAAAAAACCGATGAATTCATTGTGTTGTGTACGCGAGTCGGAATGGAATGGTGATGTTTATCTTTATGAATTTGTATACTGTCTCAAAACTTTTTTTAAAGTTTTGTCGAATGCACGGAATTATCTCAGCCTCATTTAGATTAATATATCGGATTTTTATCCAAATCACGGAGATGCAGCGTGCACTTACGAAATATAGCTCTATGATCATGCAATAGGAAATTTTGAGATTTCGTCTACAGTAACTCGACACGTATTTTTAGTGACAATGTTGAAAATGCATCAGACAAAACTACAATTAATATTTATGAAAGTTCAATTATAGTGACGTGTAGTGTTTTTCGTCAGTCATTAGGAACCGACAGAACTTTAGAGGTTATACAATTCCAAAACACTTTTGAAAGATATTTCATGCAACATGAGGAAAGCTATTTAACAGTAATTCTTCTTCTGGAAAGAATTATGATACTGATGCTGCATAAGACATCCTGAATATGTTGACAGAGGTCTTTTAGAAATACATAACCTCTTTTGTAACACGAAAACTAGATGCGTATGAGATGATCAACAGAACATGCCTCCCATATCCTTGAATTCAGGTTATTTGGGCGGACATTTCTATGTGCATGAATGTGCCTAGAATATGAATGGCACGATCTCACACATGTATGGCATGTTCCTATGTTCCCAAAAATACGTTCCTCCCATGAGCTTGACACGTCATGTGCTGTACGGGATATATGATACGGAAATTTGCTAGAGAAGCAAAAATTTTCCGCTGCTACAGCTAAAAAATCGCTTTTGTAGCTAAGAACATTGCTGTCACTGCGAAAAATTTTCTCCTCCAGCAAAAGGGACTTAGCAGAATTTGATTTCGCTGTCACAGCGAATTTCTTTCTTCTCCGAGTGACAAAAACAGATTTATCCCTTATGATTCGAATTATTTGACAGTATATTTTATAAAAATTTCCATTCAAAGACTCGAAGCGATATGTTGTCATCCTGCATAGTGAATTTACCTATGTTCTCCCTTCTATGTAGTTGACACGTGCAGGGGAGGGGGGGGGGGGTTGGTAGAAATAAAACGCAAAATTCAGCTTCAGGGGGAGAGCTGCCTCTCTCTGTTTCTCGTTGGGTACGCCTATGAATGACTCCGGAGAAAATTGGGAGAAATATGGGTTCTATTATTTATTCCAAGGACTTGGAAAAATTACGTTCTTTTGACACTTGGTGCACTGAAAAAAAATGTATTCCAGTCAAATAAATATTTATTTGTCCTGTACCAAAGAAATATTCATTAGAATTAACCAAATATTCTTTCATGGTGTCTACTGGTCGGGAAAAGTCGGGAATTCGGGAATAGGTCGGGAATTCCGATAGGTCGGGAAAAAGTCGGGAATGAGTAATGAATTTCGAAAGTGTATCTCCTTTTTCTTGGAATTTCGATTTCCAAAAATAACCGATCATTCTAAGTATTCAGATGAGCTTAAAATTTTTGATTTTTTTCGTGAGTGAGTCCACCTTTTTTGAATTCCTCGTATGTTCCATATGGATCTTTATTGTTTAAGGTTTCCCAGATAGCACAATGACTCTGAAAGCATTCGAAAAGAGTTCTCGAGAACCCTTGAGGAATCAATGGAATATCAGAGAATAGTAACCCTGCTAAAAATTTCCTACGAACTTGAGAAATATCCTTAGATTTTGAGAAATATTCTCAGATTTTAAGAAATACTCTCCAATTTCCTGTCAAAGACTACTATCCTTTCGACCTGCATTTCTCTCCGGGATGCGGTAAAGCTCTACCGGTTGATATTATAGAACTTGAGAGGAATGTGTCTAGTTTTATCGTAAAATTTTCACAGAAGGAATATCAGTTATCCGAAGAAAAACGATTCATATTTTTCCATATAATTGATACTTCTATAGGAATTTTATGATAAAACCACATATATTTCTCTTGAATTCTATAGAATACGATGAGAACCGATAGAGTTCTATCGTAAATTCACGATACACCATCGTGAATTTTCGGTTCAGAAATCTCATTGAAACCGATGGAAAAATTTTATCGTTGTCTGTGGGAAATTTTCAGCACGGCACTGGTTGTACAGTTAGAAGTGTTCCTGTTCAATTGAATCAGAGATCATATTACTACTATGTGCGTTTATTGAATGTTTCATGAAAATGACTTCAAGCTGTGTTATTTTTATAAATATCCCTACGATAATTTTCGATAATTTTAATTCCAGTCCTGATTCTGTGCATCCATTTGTTCAAGTTTCGATGATAATTCCTCTTTTTACTATCAACGGAATTTGTCAACTGATTCAAGGGTATTTAAGTGATGCAGGGTTCAGTTTTTTCTGACTTCATTCATTCAAAAAAGATTACACTTAACGTTAGATAAAGATAGAAGAAGCATCAGTTGAATGCTTTTAGAAGATTATTTATTTGGTCAGTGGCTATTCAGATGGAAACAAATTTTCCATCTCAACCAATAAGTCATACTCCAGCCAACACTACAACCTCGAGAACATGAAGCTTTAGGAACGTTCATTGAATGTTCCTGGAGGTTTGCGAACTTTCCTCGAACGTTTGTTAAGGTTCATGTTCTCTTGGGCAATGCATACCCGAAGAAAAATAAGGAGTAATCCCTATTTAAATCGCGGTAGGTTTTACTCTAGCGCCCAGTCAATATATGGATGACTATTCTCGGAGTAAACGTTCTTTTATTGGAGTACTGTGTACCAATGTTCCAGAAAAATTCACTTTGTGAGGAATTAGCCGTACTAAAAATACCGTAGAAGCTACCAAAAAATTTTCACTAATTCTATGAAGTGAAATATACTCCTTCATTTTTGTCCGTCTAATGTATTCATCAAAAACTTTCCGCGAACTCTCAAAGTTCAGAAAGTATTCATTATGAAATAATCCTGAGCTGTTGTGCTGCATGGCTTTACTATTAATGCTTTTATCTAGAGCTGTCAAGAATGATACGGACTCAAGCATCAAAAGGGGCGAGTAATTATGTGCCGACTTTTTTTTTAAATTATTTGATCAATAAGAATTCAAAATGCATACCGTCCATATAGCACACAGACACCTGGGAGGTATGTGAAAATATCTTGCAAATCAGAATTCTTAACCTTCATCCTGACAACACATTTTTGTATTTTTTTTGACAGTGTATTTTTCTAAATATTTCATTACTAAAATCCTGAGCCTACACGGAGAAAAAGGAATTCACTGTGGCAGCGAAATCTACTTCTGCTGGGTTCCTTTTGCCAGAGCAGCAAATTTTTCGCTGTGACAGCAAACTATTTGCTGTACCAGCAATCTTGTTAGCTGCGACAGCGAATTTTTAGCTGTGGCAGCAAAAAATGTTTGCTATCCCAGCAAAATTTGTTTGCTATTCTATATATAATACTGAAAATTTGCTGGCGGAGCAAACATTTTTTGCTGCCACAGCTAAAAAATTGCTGTCGTAGCTAACACGATTGCTGTTATAGCAAATTTTTAGCCAGGTCAGCAAAAAATTTCGCTATTCTATATATAATACCTCGATTTGCTGCGTCAGCAAATTTTTTCTCTCCGTGTATGATCTCGAATCTCATTGATTGGGTCTTCAAAAATGCGCATAGTTAGTTTGCCCTGAACATATCATTAAAACGATGTGATTTTCATTTCTCATTCAAAGTGTGTCTCGAAGACTCTACAGTCAGGATGAGGGCTAAAGATATCCTACCGTTGTCTAGAAGATGTCCCATGCGACACAATCAGAACAATTGAAGAACTCCATTATTTTTCAAGAATAACGGAGTTCTCGAATTGTTCTGATTGTGTTGTATAAGACATCGTTTCACCCTTCAAATTACAAGGTACCTTCAAAACTTCTTTGTCTGCAAGAGTATTCGTGCTGTATTGAGTAATGATTAGGGCATATCTGAAATTTAGCTCTGGATATGAATTTGAGTTTCTTCATGATCTGTTGATATGAAGAATCTAAATTATGAAAAATTTGTAACACTTGGGGGTAGTTATTCTGAAAATTCTCTCATAACCACCAGAGATCACTGAAAGAGAGCGGAAACTCATATTCAGGGTCTAATTCTGGTCATACGATTGATTATTATGCATGTAAAATTTCCAGTGAACGCATGATTTATGAAAAAAAACTGCGTAGGATTTGACATCATTTTTCCTGATGTTCGAAAGCCTTCGAGTATTTGCGTTGCTGATCTTGTACAAACCTAGTAAATAATGTACTGTGAGAAACTTTTTTGATTAATGACTATCTTCGCTCGTAAGCCAAGGATATTGAAAAATTCTAACTACGAGTACTCTCGATTCTCAGCAATTTTTACCATCAGTAATGGTGGACTTGCTAAATGTTAGTGGTTTCATTGTATAGCGAGTTACTATCCTTCATGGTAAAAATTATTGAGAGTCGAAAGTGCTCGAGAGTCGAGTGAGCTCAAACTTGGAATTCTTCAATGTCCCTGACTGACGAACAAATATCATAATTCATCAAAAATCATTCCTCTCAGTGTTGTTTACATGTTTTTTTGTGCACAAAATAATCAATCGCTGATATGTCGGGAAAATCTTGGAGAATTCTTGAAAAAGTCGGGAATAGGTCGGGAATTTCATTTCCAAAATTCAGTAGACACCATGTTTTGGAACCAAGATTATTTATTTGAATCAAATAGATGGTTTTAATCGTTTATTTGATTCCAATAAATTATTTTGGTTCCAAAGAATATTTTGTTAATTCTAATAAATATTCCTTTGGTACAGGACAAATAAATATTTATTTGACTGGAATACATTTTTTTTTCAGTGTGTTCCATATCACCCTGTGAATGAGTTTTCAAAATTGAGATATATAAACTATGAACAGAATCAAACCTGAAATTTGTCAGTCCGTCTTATTGTTCAAACAGCGTGAAATGCCCTTACACGTTCTCTCTGGACACTGATAACTAAACAACCTCTTGTCTACAACTACAACGCAATCTCAGTTCTCTCTTTATGAAAAAACACATTCGTTATTCATACATTGTTCTTGTTATTGATTAGACAATTTCTTTCTTTTTTCTTATACATGAGATGAACATGAACAGACATCGATTATGTAACGAAATAGGTGGAATAAGGTATGTCGATCCTTTACGTGACAAGTCGGTAGATGAGGAGGGAAAGATAAGAGAGCGTACACGTCTTTTCGTAGCTTTATACATAGTACACGAGCGTTGGGAGGAAGGGAATTGAAAGGAAGCAGTCAGGAAACTAACTTCGTTCGTTCTTCGACGAAGAGGGAAAGGGAAAAGGACCAAGGGAGAAATATATGTCATGCTGATCATTCGTATTACGCCTTAATTGCATTCTTGCGCGATACGCAGGAGAGAAGAATTGAAGAGATTCTTTACCCCGAGGATTTATAATTTCATATAAAGTCCTTGAGAAACAAATCAATTGCAAGAGATCCATGATAGATCGAAACAACGCACTTTTTAATTGTGTTTGTTTTTTCCCAAATATATCCTCCCTTTATTGAGGATGAATGATGGATTATGATCGTTTAAAGCATATCCAGCCTTCAGCGCGAAATCTAATTATATCCTCATTAAAAATGTGTGTTATTAAATTTCGTTGAACGTCGTAAAAAAAATTTGATAAGCACATTTTGATTTCGTTTTCACCTCACCAACTTCCATGTAAGATTAATTCACCTTCTCCAAACAGTTCCTTTCGCTTCTCTGTGTTAACGTCCAGAATTACTTCATATTTAGGAAACTCTTATCAAATTAATATGAAATATGAACTCCATTTATCTTAATAATCCTGATCGTGGGCATAAAGCTTCATTTTTGAAAACAAAAAATCAGGTCAAGTTTGGAAATGATGAATCGATCGAAAAATTGAGTGAAAGATTATATTTTTTCATTGACGCGTGTTCATCAAAGAACTCAGTTTGAAGCGATGTGATTTTGAAACGAAGGCGTCGGCAAATCCTAATATCGATGTTAAGAACAGACTGACCAATGTCATTGACTCTCAAACATAGCTTAGTATAGCATAGCTATGGCTTGGAGTTTCTAATTAAACAAAATACCATCGAAAGTACATTTCGAAGTCGTCCTTATGTCCCTTTGAGACATTCGTCCATCAGAATTTTGTACTGCACTTTATTTTCGTTGAACTATATTTATACTCAGTTGAGAGTAATTTGCTTCCGGAATTTAACTCCGGTTTATTCCCCTGACAAGAGGGAAAACATTCCTTGTTGACTCTGCCTTGGAACAGGCCGAGATGGGAACGCCGAGTCTAAATATTGGAATTCTTCACCAAAAAACGTAACAGCAAAGTTCTTTTATGGGTAATAAATTTTCCTTCTTCTAATATAATTTGCAACTTTCGTTCATTTAAAACAACATTTTTGAGAATCTTGAAAAGAAAGAGCAGACAATAGACAAATATTTCATAAATATTCTTATTTCGGTAGTTGAGGATAAAAACCAGATTTCAAACGATGATGAGTTTAATCCATGTATATGAAATTGAAGTGCATCAGAGATATAAAGTGTTTTCCATAATTCTCGTTCATAACTACAGATTGCAGCAATTTCACGTTTAATTCGTAATCTCAGGATAGGTTTACACAATTGGCAGTTACTCATTACACTAAATGAATATAGATATTACAAAAATTTTCCATTTTCTGGTAATTGTGCATAAAACATTCATTACACTTGGTTAACAATCTATTTCTTCAATAAAATTCTTCAAATGAACATTTATTTCTTTAATCGAGATTTGATTCGAAACGTTAACATTCTTGAATCCAGTCCCTATTAAGAAAAAAAAGCTTAGTAAATGAATTTTTAATTCTGCAACTGTGGAAGTACTGCTACTACCGAGATCAGAATGAAAAATTAGATGTCTGTCGATATTTTTATTCTATCGAGCGTTTTCAAGATTTCTCTCAAAAATCAGAGCATTCGAAATCTCTTTGAACAGTGAGATTTATGTCAAATTGATAGCCGAATTTGGTGATATTCAATCATCGGTCTAAGCTTCTCTGCTCGAGAAACTTGGTCCGTTGAACAAACTCAATCTTATCCTGTTACGAATTCATTTTCCAGTCGATTGGTCACGAATACACATCATGTGTTGGTTTTCGAAGAGAGATTTTGCCAATGACTAGTAGATGCTTTCTACTTCATCGCTCTGTGACGATACTTAGATTTTTTTTTCTCGTATTAGTTTTCACCCTAGGATCGAAAAATTTGTAATTCCATTTATTATGCGAATATAATGTTGCACGTGTTCATAACCTGAAAGAAAAATGTAAATGAAATTGAGCACAAGGACTTTTTTGTGATTACAGTAGCCATATTATTCATTGGAGTAGCTATTTAAATACACAGAGAGAAATAATTACTATTATCAACAATATGATATATTTTCTTGTTCCAAGAAATTCATTTCTCCAAAAATATTTTCTCTTGATTCAAGAAGATTTTTTCTGAAACCAAGCATAGATTTCTTGAATTAAGAAAATATTTTTTCGATTCAAGAAAATTTCTCTTGGCTCCACACCATATTAGCTGCATTCAAGGATATATATTCTTAAAAATATTCAAGAATATATTTTCTTGGTATTAGTCATTATTTCTCTCAGTGTAGCTGTGTTAGTGAAAATATAGCTACTGTACGAGGAAATAAATTTTTAGCTGTATCAGCTAAGTTTTAGTTAATATAGCTGAATATTTTATTACCCACAGGACAGCTAATTCTTCAGCAAAATTTAGCTGATGGAGCTGGAAATTTTGCTGCAGCAGCTAAAATTCAGCTGTAGGAGTTGGAAAAATGGTCGTTCATCTCACAGCTAATTACTTTTTGCAATGGGACTATAGGAATATACTTGGGCCCGAATTCGAACGAAAAACGATGAACAATTTTTCCCTTGGAAAACTTTGAAACTTGGTTTCTGAGATGTGTATATTTTTTACATTTTTCGAAAAGTCCACTACACGGAAAAATAGCTATTTGTGTATCCAAGTAGGAAAGTGGGCAATTTTCAATGAGTGCTAGCAATCACACGAGTGGAATATTGCGGTTCCCTCCCGCATACACATGTTATTTTTTATAACGACTGTGAGGAAAGTTCAATAGAGGAAGAAAGGAAGAGAGAGAGAGGAGAATTAAAGAGAGAACCCTTAGTTCCAGTATAAAGAACATGCTTAAACATGCTCGCCAGGGAGGCAAAGTTACTTTTCCTCCCTGTCATTTTTTCCCTAGGGCAGAGAATGAGAGATGGGGGCCAAATCAACGAAACCGTTAGTTGGAAAGAATAATACATCACACCCTCCCTTCTCAACCAATGGTTTCATTGATTTAGTCCCCATCCAAAATAAGGGAAGAAATAATCGCCAATTCACTTTTTCCCCCGGTCATTTTTCCCTTACAGGAGAGAATGAGAGAGGAAATGATCGGTCTGCAATTGGGCCCCCCTGCTCCCTCTAAACAGGCATAGAAATTGGAATTTTCCGAGCAGGTGCTATGAAAAAGTAATTTTTCCCATATTCGCACAGAAAGCTGATGTTTTCTGAATCTATCTTTAGGGGGAGGGGGGGTGCTAAATTCCAAGCGAATGTGCCACAGCGGGAGGAATAGTATATTGTGTATCAAGGGCAGAAAGTCAGCGATTGAAGCGAGTTGGAGGTGCGGTGAAACCAAGGGGACCGAAGCGGCCCAAGGTGAGCTGGAAGCGACCTGAGGTTTTACCGCACCTTCACTCGCTTCAATCGTTTTCTGCCCGTGATACACACGATATTTTTTGTCATACCTACATCGAAGAGTGCACGTTTTCGTACGGGCTAGAAGGACGCAAAGAGAGTTATTACCTAGCAGTAATAACTCACTTTGCGCCCGCCTAACCTGCACGAAAAGGTGAACTTTCGATGCAGGTATGACAAAAAATACTTTTTTCTCGACTCCGCTAAAATAGTGGTATTTCACACATATAATAATCCGGCAGCGAAGCTGCATCCCTAGTAGAAATGGTCTAGTCATTCACGAGTTTGTAACGTCTGCACTAACAAAGAACTAGAGACTGGTGAGTGCCTTGTGAGTATTTAGCGAGTTGGCTAGTTTTTCGTTCCCACACAGCACCGGATGTCCCAGTAATATTGTCAGGATATTACATTTGAAATGTGTAATATTCTGGAAAATATCTCAAGAAGATTGTCAGAATGTCCGCAGGATGTCTCATGTCACCATCTTTTCAACATTCTGGAGATATTCTGAAACATTGCTGAAATTATTGAGGTAACATTCTGGAGACATTCTGAAATATTGATGTGATCATTTCAGCGAGATTCTGTACGGGAAAAAATGTAACAATCGCATATATTAAAAATCTTACAAAATATTACTTTGGGTTGAAAAAAAATTTCTTCAGAGTTTACTTCCACAAATGTTGAATGAGCTTGGCCAGAAACACTTTGAGTGGAAAGAAAATCTACTTCGAAGTCGATTATTAGAAGGTTCCCCCAGTGGGGATTGAACCCGGCTTCTGCGAGTGAGAATCAAGGCGTTTATCACATCAGCCAATCTCCGAGATGAGTACACCACCCTCGAAGTGCTATTTATTGTAATCATCGTGATGGGAGTTTGAAGAATTCGTTGCCGTGAAATATAAACCAATCGATTCAGAATCTCCTGACACAAAAAATGAGTAGGTCGTGGAAGAGAGGTGTTTTCCTACCTCAAATTTGAAATTTTACAAAGTGCTGAGTAAGATCGATGGAAAAACTTCAAAAACTTGTCACCGTGGGATATAGACTAATCGATTCAGAATCTTTTGAAATGAGGAATGAATAGCACTTGAGAGGAACACTTTTTTCAAAAACTGTACCTCCAAAATTTACCAAGTGCTGGAGCAAATTGATGAAAAAATTTCGAAAATTTGTCTCTGTGGGATATAGACCAATCGAATCAGAATCTTCTGAAACGAAAAGTGGATAGGTCGTACACTGAGAGAAAAAAAGAACAAAAATTACAATCTTTATTCACATAACGAGGATATCGCTGTAAAAAGTAGATAATCACCAACAAAAATCTACAAAATTAAAATACAATGTTTGAAGATAGTGAACAACGTTTATATAAATTACAATCTATGATTAGAATATTCATATTTATTGCAAAATATATAAATGAATCCAATAAATCACTAGTTCCAATCGAAATATTGTATTGATCCCAACCATTCTTTAAATAAAGGATATTTGAAATTTGAACTTTTAAACTGCAATTTTTAATCAAATTTCTGATGTGTCATTATTAACAGCATTCTCAAGACATTTCATTATCATAGATTATGATTTTCAGTAACTCGTGTGTGATTGGTCGAATCACAGATCCCATTCAAAATGAGCGCAACAAAATGTGCATGGAAAAAAATGAACTGTTAATTTTACCAGAATTTCGGTTACTATATGGACAGCAAGGAATATCTGTGACTTTTACTGGAATTCTTGTTAAATTTACCGGAGCCCTTGTTAAATTTGCCGGAGACTTGATTCATTTAACTAGAATTCCGGTTAAAATAGCAGTAATTCTTGCTGTCCATATATTAACCGGAGTATTTTTTTCCGTGTGTAATGCGTCACGTGGTGCTCAATCGTAGTTTATTGTTTTCGATTTGTTACCGGCGAGATCTACATATGACAAGAATGGAAGAGTTAGAAGACATTGGACACGTAATGAATCAATCCTCTTTCAAAACTCATTATTATATCTTCATTGGACAATTTTTAAACTTAGATACAGCCACGAAATACTTTTTAGGATTGATTAAATTAAAGATTTTTCGTGTGATAATAACATATTGTAATCGCTAAATGTATTGGAAAATGTTACATCTCAGGTTATTATGAATATTCTGTTCTGAAAAATAGTTAAGGGCACTTTATCAGAAGAAGCGGGTAAAATTTGCGTTGATTTGTTTCATCAATTATTTGATCAATCCGAATTTGAAATAGGTGGTTATTTCAGGAACTTACACACCTAACATTGAACTTCAAATATAAGATTAGGTTTCCTTTTGGTTTGCAGGTATTAGAAAACAAATTTATAAACATTTTGATATTTGTAGTTTGTTACTTTTGAACCCCTCTTATACTCGCCAGGAATCAGTGAAAGACTAAAACTTATATTTAGAAACTGATCTTCATCGTGGATTTCATTGTTATGCAGTTGAAATTTCCCGTAAATGCATAACTTATGGAAAAAAAAGGCGCAACATTTGACTCGCTTCTTTTGATGCTTGAATGCCTTCAAGTGTCGTCCAAAACTCCCCAACCTCACAGCGGTGAATTGGCTCAGCGGTTATCTTTCAATCACTTGTGTGAAATCAGAGTTCGTGTCTCCCTGGGAAGCAAAATTTTCTACGAAATGTTAGTGTCCAAATTCCGTCAATAATACAGGTTAATTCAATAGTATAATTGAAAAACGTATAGTTTGTAAGACTTTGAATCCGTGAATATGGTATACTAAGTAGGTGTTAAGGCGTTGTCTGTCAGCTGATGTGAATTTCCGATTAATTAGAGTCCAGTAGAATAACTACACAACAAGTTCACTTTTTTATATTATTTTTTGAATCCCTATGATGAAAGGAAAATTACAATCTTCGATTTCAAAATCTCAACCCTCTGAAGTTGACTCAATTGAATAAAAATTACTACCATAGAATGGGGTTAGTTTGATTCGCGGGTTTACTTTGATAACTACTTTGTTTGTATATTAAACAATATTTGAAGCGCAGATGAGATTCAATTTTCAATATTTTCCTTACTGGTCAGCAACACAGAAGACCCCTAAATAATTCTGTTAGCAATGTAACAATCTGTATCGCAAATGAATGTGAGAAAAATAGTAAAAACGTAAGTGTAATTTTTTTATTGAATTCATAATATCGGAAAACTTTATCACTAATTCCATCCCCTAAATTCCAATGAATCTAGGATTGCAGCATGTGATTGATCAATTTTTTGAAGATACTATGAATCAAAACTCAAATTTGTACTCCCCAATGTGTACTCGGGGTTAAAAGATTTTGTATACGGGGTTACTTTGATCAGGTATATGGGGTAACTTTGATCAACGGTGTGGTGTGATTTTGATCAGCCACATAGGGTGATAATGAGAGGAAGGACTGGATCAATTGTTGCTCTGGGAGCGAGTGTATCAGTGTTTGAGTCAGGAAACCAAAATGATGAAAATGTTCCAACTTCTGCAGAAAAGAAGAAGCAAAGGGCGAAGAAAACTTGATCAACGCAGAAAGAGAAATTCAGATGCTCTATGAAGAGAGTTTTTTGACATTCAATTGCATTACATGATACAGATCATACAGGGTTTCAGTTTCGTATTGATATTTGATACCCGTATGTGAAATTTTGCTCCACTTTTCATATCAAACGATCCGAGTTTATGTGATTCCAGTAAGATTTTGTTTTATTTACAATAATGTCAATGAACCCAACAATCACAGCGTCTAAAACTGGATGGAAAATGTTGCATAAAAAGTCTTTCAATTACCTGATAAATATCTTTCAGATCATTGTCTAAAAAATATTCAATGGATATCTGAAAGACGTCTTATGCAGCATTTCTTGACAACTCTTAAACATTGTGTTTGTTGGAAAGATTTAACGGAGACACTCACGTTATTTCATTATTCTCGTGAACGTTTATCATTCTTGAATGTTTCTTGACCAGTATCATTCATTTCATAAGGAAATATAAACATACACTGAGCGAACGCCTACTCAGAATATAAGCGATCAAAATAACCCCACTTGACGGGTAACTTTGATCAGAGGGTTTTCAATTATTCAAATCCAAACTAACTAACCGAATTTTTTCTAATGAAGCATATTGACAGTATTATAAAAACCGATTATGATACTAATTCCGTGAAATTCCATCTCAAGTAGTTTGACTTTTCAAGTGTTATAAATTTTGAAATTGATCAAAGTAACCCCATTTTACGGTATCTACAATTGCAAAATGTTAATCTTTTTCTAATAGAAATCCTGTACTATAAATTCTGCGGTCAGAAATTCAGATTGCTACTAATATGACTGTAATTTTCAGACTTGGTCCGCGATGGGTCTGTTTTGGAAACAGAAATAATAATTTTTCATCCATATTTTGAATGAAAATTATTGTTTTCTCCTCTCAGTGTAGGGGAGGCGTTTTTTTCCGATCTTGAATTGTAAATTTTACCAAGTCCCAGGTCAAGTGTATGAAAATTCATTTTGCTGCATAAAATATTGCTACAGTCATATGCTCAGAATATTTCTTTTTCGACAAATTCAGCATATTCCCCATCGTAGATTTCCAGAACATCAAAGATCATTGTATGTGCAATGTTTCAATTGGAAGATTCTCAGAACATTCTCAACGGAATATTGTATCAGCAATATTTATAGAATCTTGTATGAATATTTCACACAGAATGTTCTGAGCGAAACATTGTAATATTCTAAAAATATTACTGAGACATTGGGTGCTGTGTGAGTTAGTACAAGCGTTACAAACTCGTGAATGACTGGACTATTCTACTAGGGATATTTCTAATCGTTCCTAACCAATTATGAGTACGCGTGCGTAGTCGAATGCGCTTGCGCAGTATATTTTCATTCCTCCCTCGGGAGGGAATAGAGGGAATAATTAACGCTTGAGAATTAGCATCGAGTTTATTACCGAGTATGTATAAGGACGTTCACTATTTTAGTGAAATCGGAAAAAATGTATCGTATGTCACTCGGGAGGGAAATGATTTTCACCTCGTGTGATTTTTGCCCTCGCTTCGCTCGGGCAACAAATATCACTCTCAGTGGAAATCACTCATCCCAGATAGAAAACTATGCCCTAAATATTTTATAACATAATGTGCCGTTAACATACTGTCATAAACTTCGCTCAGCCTGCAATGATGCATGAAATGTAAACATTATGTCTCCATTATGGTACCATCACCTCGTTTTGCTACCAATAACAATGATTTAAGCGGAAACACCTTGGTACCATGATGCAAACATTTCTTGGCGTGCATGTCACCATTATGATGGCATTATCGAGACATTTTTCTATCTGGGCATCTTCCTCCCTCGTAGCATAATATACTATTCTGCCCACTCGCAGAGGAAATACCAACTACACGGAGAAAACGAATATGTTAAAAAGCCCCATAATTTATTGAGGATTAGCGCCAGTCTGTGACAGATAAAGTTATGTACTTGAATTTGCTTCTGAAAGTACCATAATCAAATATATTTCTATAAGAAATTATGGTAGTATTCACGGTTTATTCAGATCAATAATTTTATTCGTCACCAACTGGTGCTGATTCTCAATAACTTATGGGACTTTTTAAAACATGATTTTCTGCGTGTATCCTCTCGTTCTGAAATATGCATATGAATATTTTATATGCAATTATACAGGCAATTCGCACTTTCCTTGCAAACAATATACTATAGCTGTGAGATGTACAGCCATATTCTCAGCTCCTATAACTGAAATTAACCTGCTGCAGCAAAATTTTTAGCTTCATCAGTTAACTTTTAGCTGATTTTGCTACACTGAGAAAAAAAAATGAAGTGATCTCAACGTAATCGTTCAGGTACACAGTATAGAATTACAACAGGAGAATTATATTTGAACACGGAGAAAAAGGGATTCGCTGTGGCAGCGAAATCTACTTTTGCTGGGTTCCTTTTGCCAGAGCTGCAAATTTTTTGCTGTGACAGCAAACTATTTGCTGTTCCAGCAATCTTGTTAGCTGAGACAGCGAATTTTTAGCTATGGCAGCAAAAAATGTTTGCTATCCCAGCAAAATTTGTTTGCTATTCTGTATATAATACTGAAAATTTGCTGGCGGAGCAAACATTT
Organism: Gonatopus flavifemur; assembly: GCA_018340375.1. Lineage (NCBI taxonomy): Eukaryota > Metazoa > Arthropoda > Insecta > Hymenoptera > Dryinidae > Gonatopus > Gonatopus flavifemur. The sequence goes on from JAFFJZ010000007.1 coordinate 23,221,582, forward strand.
TTTGCTGCCACAGCTAAAAAATTGCTGTCGTAGCTAACACGATTGCTGTTATAGCAAATTTTTAGCTAGGTCAGCAAAAAATTTTGCTATTCTATATATAATACCTCGATTTGCTGCGTCAGCAAATTTTTTCTCTCCGTGAATTAAACATAGGTCCGTTGCGGCAATCACATAAAATTAAGTTGATGTCGTTCAGTCGAATACATCACACTTTTATAATACCATCAACGTTCATTTTATTTCTACATCAATGTAATTTACTAAATTTATAGCTGCGGTTGAATCAATTGTGGGAGAAGATAAATTGAGCGTATTCTTAGTTGTAATGAATAAATGATTATTTGAAAGTCACCTGATCAGAAATGGTAGAATACAGGTTATCCACTGGACAAAATGTTGCGAAACGTTTCTGGCACGTTTCCGAGACTGTTAAAGTCCTACCATTGTAACATTTCGAATGAAATTTTTCAAAAGAACATCGGAATGGTATGACATGAGCAGTATCTGGGACATTGTAGAAACATTCTGTTATATTTTGTTCAGTGGGTATGTAGTATAATAACAACTTTTGAATGCGCGAAATACGGAGCGCGCTGTAAAGAAACGGTTAGGGCGTTAGTGTCTCATATAGCCCATACAGCACATATGACGAAGGAACATGGTTTCCACCTGCCAAGCATATCGTCGGTACTATGGCAAAACCTCGTATCTCGGTTTTCGACGGTATCGAGGTCCCATCGGAAATATCATCAGTACACACTAAACACACATATAATCAAGTTATATGTGATCAATTATCTTCACTCAACAATAATCGAAGGCCTCTTTGTTTATAAAAGTCTTGTTCATGTGTGTTGTGTATTAGCATGTGCTGACCATTTTTCCGATGGAACCACCAAACCGTCGAAAATCAAGATACGAGGTTCTGTCATAGTACCGACGATATTCAAAAACATTTCGATGTAGCAATTTTCAGGCGCGGATCCAAGGGGGGGTCACGGGATCATGACACCCTCCCCCCCAAACTCTCAAGAAAACATTGATTTTTCGTTCTCAGCTCAACTGATATATTCTGAACAATTTGAGAATATGGAGCCAAATTATATCCACATGGAACAAAATGTGAAACTACACGGAGAGAAATGTATGGTAATATTTACCATGCTAACATAGTATTCGTTCTTATTTTATTGAAAATCGTAAATGTTACTATGTGAGAATAGAATCCTTCGCCGTTGTTCTGGTAATGATTACTATACTACATAGAAATCAGACAAATAGAACTCAAAGCAATGTGAAATGGTACTGATTACCATGTCACAATAGCTGTCATTCCAGTTAATGAAAATATGCACGCTGTGGGCAATATCGACACGACGTGTATAGACATACATATATTATACGTATTATTACGGTAGTCAGCCCACTATTAATAATCAAGTAAAAACACAGTTATTATTTAGAAGACTGATATAATTTGTTTCTGACTGTGTGCTTCCTTTTCTTTCTATTAACCATTTCATAACCTAATTTATTTATTTTTAACCTCATTCACTGAAAAGCCTTGTGTGTATATACATGTCAATAGTTTAATTTAGGTTATAATCAATGAAAAAATCATGGTGAATATTACTTTACAGCATTGGATTCATGTTTAATTGCATAGTACTGTCTCCAATGTAACATGGTAATCTTTACTATGTTAACAGGGCTACCCTAATTTAATGTTACCACATAAAATCGGGAGCATCACTATGTCAAGTGACTCGCACCATCTAAAAAGTTTCGTCACCATGTAACATAGTAATCATTCCCATGCTACATTGAGAATATAACTATTCTTTTCTCTCCGTGTATGAAAAGATCCAAGTAGTACAACAATATGTGTAAAATATTCTGAGAATCTTTTAGAAACGTTGGAATATTTTGGGAACGTTTCATGAATGATCTACACTGTTGAAAATGTTTTGAAATTTCATAACTTTTTCAATTACATCCGTAATTGAAATTTCCAATTCTTGGTATTTGAATTGAGAATTCATTTACACGTGATTGAATTTTCAAATTTTTACTACATTTTACTACGGATTTATGTATATTTTCGTAATTGAAATTTCGTACACATGTAACTCAATTTTTCAGTTACGTGATTGGAAATTGCTTCCATTACGTGTATTTGAAGTTTTGTCCAGAAATTTTTAACAGTGTAGGTTTCTTGATACTATCGAGATGTATTCCAAGGCAGGGGAAATTATACAAATAAATTCTCATTCATACATTTTGTCAATCTTGCTGAGGGAGAATTCACTACGGACAAGTGAAAATTCCTGAACCATCCTAATGTTGCTTACTCAGCGAAACACCGCTGGAACAAATGATCATACTGATGTTTTGGCTTTTATCTTAAAGCGGCTTAGTTCTCGAGATATTCAAGTTTGAGTATGAGCGCGAGTTGATACATGCAAAGAAAGTCCCTGCATCTAAGCAGCCGATGGTGGCTTGAATGATAGAGCCCAGGCGTAAAATTCCCACGACTCGCGTTCAATTCTCGTGGAGGTGGATTTTTTTTCAATTTATCTTGATACAGTGTTTCTTTAGTCTTATGTCGTACCATTTATCATAAGAGAATTGTTTTCTCTCTCTTTCAAGAGTATACTTCCAGAAACAAGCAGTTTTATTTATAAATAAATTCATTTCTGTACACAGAAGAGAGCATTTTTGGATTGAAATAAATATATTTCGACAGGGCGGAATAAAAATTGTATTTCACTTGAATCATTCTTTGTTCAATGGAAACAAAATGCATTTGATTGAAGTCAATCTTCTTTGAGTCAAATACATTTTTTATTTCAATAATACTTCATCCGATTGGAATAATTTACTGATTTGAACCATACACGGAAAAAAGAAAACCAGTGTTGTGATATTCGTCGAGCTGGGAAATCGCAGCTTGGTCACGTGACTACGTTTTGCACCAACACATGTATGTGTTCTTGTCGGTGAGCGGTTCACCCATGAGAGCGCTCACATGTGTCAGTACAAAACGTAATCACGTGACCAAGCTGCGATTTCCCAGCTCGATGAATATCACAACACTAAAGAAAACAGCACTGGTTACTGTCCATCACAGCAATCAGTTGAAAAACAAATGAAAACACGCTTGGATGATAGAGGTTAGCGCGATCACAGTGATGTGTACTGCAGTGAAATTCGTCAATGCTGCTTGGACATTAACGGTTATACTGAGAGACGCAGTAATGAACGGCGTGAATTTGATTTTTCATTCGTTTTCAATTAATTACTGCGCTTCACAGTAACCACTGCTGTTTTCTTTTTTCTGTGTAGAAGATTCATTCCTGTCAAATTAATTTTGTTTGCATTTGCAAAGAATGATCCAAGCGATAAAATTTTTATTTCGCCCTATTGAAACAACATATAGAATTGAATCTAGAAATACTTTCTCCTGTGGACAGGAAAGAATTTATTTATGAATAAAGCTACTTGTTTCTTAAACTACAATCTTGAAAGAGAGAAGAAGATAGTTCTTTTATGATGAATGATACGACATAAGATTAAGGAAATAATGTATCAGGGTGAATTGAAAAACAAACGTTCATATTTACGAGAATTGAACGCAGATCGTCGGAATTCTATCACTCAATCTACCGTCGGTTCCTTGGATGAAGGGACATTCTTTGCGTACATTAGGTACGCTCATTTTTTAAACTTTAATATCTCGAAAACTAAGCTGCACTAAGTTAAGGGTATACTTGTCTACTTCGACAGCTCAAAACTTGGCTAAGAGCTAATATGGGAGAAGATAGACTAACCGGACTTGCCCCACTTCATATTCACCGTGATATTGAGATTGATAAAGTTATTACCCGATTTGCAAAGTGTGGTAACTGACGATTAGAGTTTGTACTTTGAATGTGGACGGATTCTCAATGTAGGTCATTGGAAAATTATTTCATTTCATCAATTATTAAAATTAAATAAAATCATATATATTCCATGCATTATGGAATTACTGTATGGCATGATGGGTTTGTGGTGACAATCTGAATTCGTGTTTCAAAGGTATGTACTTGTTCCTAGTTCTATCAGGCATATCATTCAAGCAGATCTAAAGGGGTTAACTACAAAGTTAATATTGTATCAGGAAGTAAACTCACTGCATATATATGATTATATGAAGAGGTCAGACGAAAAAAAAGGTCGTCAATCTGATATGACCCCTCCCCCCAAAATCCCTTCCTGGATCCGCCCCTGGTTTTATGCATACTCCTTTTGCCACGAGTGCTGTATGGGAGGTAAGTAGATTGAAGATAGGTAGGTTCGATTCTGCTCGAATAAGATTTAATATGTACACTCATCCCTGTATCACGGTGGGATAAACGTTTTCTGAACGTTCAGAAAACCTCTCCCACGTTCTATAAACCTTCCATAAACGTTCCAGTGGCACGTTGTGCTGTCTGGGTCAAAACATTCAAGAGATTGAACAGTGGGCAAATGAAGATGAACTTTTTGATTCATATATATATATATATTAGGTGTGCCAGTTGGAACTCGGCTTTAGGTTGGTTGCATGAAACCAAATATTTGAACGCATCCAATTCGTCCGCCACTTTGGATAAATGTAGCGTGGACATTGTAGTTGTCATATCAGTCATTTTCAAGTAGTAATTTCCTGTGCATCAATTTTATAAGATGGATTTCGATAAGCAACATTGACGCCATTGTAATCTATTCTGTTTTCAAATGAATAAAAATGGTGCTCAAGCTATGGAATTGATTGATACGACATCGGGTCAACATTCTGTGAGTCATTCAACAGTGGAAAAGCGGCTTACAAGATTTTGTTATGGGAATTTCAGTCTTGAGGACGATCCACGTCCAGGTGCAATCAAAAAATTTGAGGATGAAGAACTTGAAGTTTTACTGAATGAAAATCCATCTCAAATTCAAGAAGAGCTTGCAGAACAGTTAGGAGTTACTCGTCAAGCAATTTCACTTCACATGCATTGGGAAAAATATAGAAGGAAGGAAAATGGGTTCCTCATAAACTGACGGAAGAAACTAAAAGACAAAGAGTTGCCATTTGCATGAATTTGCTTTCTCGGTTCAAGAAGAAGAATTTTCTGCATGAAATCATTACGAGTGATGAAAAATGGATTTTGTACGACAATCCTGAACGTAGAGAAGCATGGGTTGATCCGGGCCAGCCATCTACATCTGTTGAAAAACCGAATATTCATGCAAAGAAAGTTTTACTCTGTGTCTGGTGGGATTGGAAAGGAATCATTTACTACGAGCTTCTCGAACCTGGTCAAACTACTACAGCTGAGCGTTACCGGGCCCAGCTGATCAAAGTAAGTGATGCTCTGGAGGAAAAAAGACCATTTACGGAGCAAGGCAGGCGAAAAGTGATGCTGCTGCATGATAATGCACGTCCACATACAGCAAAACCAACCCAGGAACTCATCTTCAATTTGGGCTGGGAAGTTGTACCTCATGCGGCATATTCACCAGACTTAGCTCCTTCTGATTATCATTTATTTAGATCAATGTCGTCATATTTGAAGGAGCAGCACTTCATGAATATCGAAGATGTCCGGAAATGGCTGGATAACTATTTTGTTTCAAAACCACCAAGTTTCTATCGTTACAGCATTTATCTACTACCCGATAAATGGCTAAAAACGGCGAATATTTTAATTGATAATTCTTGAAAGAAGTGTTTTTTCAATCAAATTGAATTTGACAAAAAAAGCCGAGTTTCAACTTGCGCCCCTAATATGATTTGAAATAAAACAGTTTTGCATCAAACATCTCATCACCTTTAATGGATGCTCCTATCAAAGTTGATTGAAATAATTATGGAATCTAACGAAATACGGTACCATTGATTGTAATGAATATCATCTTTAAGTCAAATGAATAATTTATTTTATCAAATTACCATTTAGTTTTGTCAACTATATCTGTAGCTGTTGGCTATGATAGCTAAAATTTAGCTGATATATAGCTACAAATTTGTTATCGTGCATGTCAAAATCGATGCAATTTATAAGTTCAAATTCAACACCATTTTCTAAGTTGGAGAAAAAGTGTATTTTCGGAGGAATGAATTATCATAGCGTTTTCCATTCTGGAGTTTGAATAATTTAAAATTTCTCGAATTTGAGTCAATCAGAATTGAAAATTTTCAATTCTCATCATTCAAGAATTGCCCTGGTAGAAATCACATCAGGCAGTTCACTGGCCCATATCAGAGCCAGGGAGAGCCCTAGTCCACCTCGATAGCGCCAGGTAAGGGACGAAGGAGAGCCTAGAATGATTCCTACTGGGGTGAGAATACTGAAATAATTCTATCGTTCTTCTAAAAAAAGTACACTGTACGAAATAATCGGGATTTTCCTGTTCATAGCCACCGGAAAATTGTGGTCATTGGTTAGGAAATCCAAACTTTTTAGGATCTTTTCCAACATTTCACAGTAAATTTCCGGACAAGTGCGGAAAATTCCTGATGCGTGGGATTTTTTACAGTGTGCACTGAAAAAACGTTTGTTTCGGCGAAACGAAATTTTGGTTGAAATGAACGCAAAGAAACCTTTTTGGTTGACTCAAATGAAATTGATTTAGGATAAACAAAATTTATTTGTCTGTATGAAAGCCTTAATTATTGTGAACCAAATTTTGTTGACCCCAAATAAATTTTATTTCAGCCAACCAAAAAGTTTCTTTGCGTTCATTTCAACCAAAATTTTGTTTGGCTGGAACAAACTGTGTTTTCAGTGTGGGTTTTATGTTATGTGGTCTATCTGTGTGATCTACCGGGTAGAGGTGTGAATGTGGTACTTCACACAACTAACTTAGATCACATACTATAAAAGTACTGGAAGTGTTGCATTTTGGTTTGAAATGCCCATCTATAAAATCCGGTTCGCGTATTAGGATACACCCTGTATATAACTATATTTACACGCCACCAGTATTAAAGTGAGGATTGGGGTAGATCATTACCTCGGACCCTAATATTCCGTTACGGTAGCATAAAAACAAAGAAGAAGGTAGACGAATGTTATCGCAGGAAACCGAAACGCTGTAAATGCGGGGAAACGAGCCCACGATCGTCACATTTTCTACCCAATTTCAAGCGGTTAGTTAGAGGAGAACTCGACAAATAGGGTGATACGACAGAAGAAATGATTGGTTTACTGAAATCCCTTGAGATATTTGACATTCCCTTCACAGTTTTTTTTTTCGGAGGAGTTTCTATGAATTTGTGAGATATTTAGTGGGTACTTGATAGATCCTTATGTAAATTTTTGAATGTCCTACATTCGTCACATGCCGATGTACAGAATTTGATCTACGAAAAGGTTGTAAATTCATCTGCATATTATTTATGTATGAATAACGGAGTGCGAAGTTTAGCAGAAGAATATTATATATTCCAAATTAGAATAATAATCTCTCCACATGCTTTATAATTCAAGTTTCATGAATATTGTGATGATAATATTCCTTATCTAAAATTTCAGTGCATAAAGTTATAATGCTTTTTATACGAATGAAATGAAGAATCGATTGATTTTTATCATAGTCTGACGGACACGTGTATAGATAATATTCATAAAAATTTTCAAATACTTTTCCCTTGTGTTCATTTTCCATAAAATACGCGAGTAGCTCACGAACCAATGTTTTCCAACCAATGGAAACTGAGAAACCTTCTTCAACTGCACTGACATTGAAACTCGCATCAATAATTCAATCATAAATCTGTTGAAATTTCAGAGATCAAAGCCAAATGTGCAAACGTTCAGTGTTGGAACTTGATAAAGATAAATACGTTGATCTAGCTGCTTTGAATCGTATCAACCGTATCGTTGATTTCATACCAATCTGAATAACATATACGATTTCAGCTGGGTAGAATTAATCCTCTAATCACTTGTTTGATAATACAAATCGAAATGAAAATATTTCAGGAATCTATGGAATGATTGTTAAATGTGATTCAACAATTACGTTGAAGTGGTTAATCAAATTCCGCATAAAAAAGTATTTAAAAATATTCTCACTTTGCATAACAAAAAGAGACAAATTGTACTATACGAAGGTATATTCCTTTTCTGAATCTTCTTGTACTTGAAGAAAATCTGTTAGGACTGCTCAATAGAATAGAGTTCTCATAGATTCTGTATAAAACATAATTCTGTTGATTATTATGTTCTTGAAGTTTGAATCCTTCATGGAAACGAAATGAATATTCGAACTCACTCAATTTCATAAATCATCGTTATTTATCTTTTCGGATCAACTCTTTGGAATTGGAAACAGTGTCGGACTGGATTGCACCAAGGCCCCCGACTGGGAAATACGTTGGGCCCCCTACACTGAAAACAAAATGTCTTCTCACCAAATGAATAGTTTATTTGTCCTCTCTCGTCAGGTAGAAATATTCTATTGAATTCTATTACGAATGGTGAAATTTCTGATTGAATATCATTGAATTTCATCGAAACCTATTAATTTTCCCATTCGTCAATGAGATTTCATAGACTCTAACAGGGTCCGTAGCATATTCCTTGGGATTGATGGAATATTCAATCGAATAAAATGATGGAATGCTTGCCCCAAATAATTTGGTCTTGTAGATAAATAATGTATTCGCCACAAGTAATCAATTTTGGCACTCAATTGAATAATTAATTTCTACAAATGAATATTATATGAAGTGAGGATAAATAAATATTTTTCTGCACTTTACACGGAGCACATCCTCAGGAAAATCAAAATTTTATCATCATCATTCATAAACAAAAAAAAGGAAAACTGAGAACTGACCGGGCCCCCGGCGACCGCCGGGGAGCCGGGAGGGTCAGTCCGATACTGATTGGAAACATCCTTTAAAGAGTACATTGCAAGATTTTTGGTTTTTGAAAGTTGAATATTGTGTTGTTCGATTACTGATTCTCTTCAATAAAGGATCCAAACTTCAGCAATATTCATTATTTCAATAAGACTGAGCGATTACTTTGACTAATTCTTATTTATTCATCGAGCAATTAATATTCTTTTGCGGATTATCGATCGATTATAAATTGAATAACTTCATTTCAAAGTCCCCTTATTGAGACTTGTACGTACATATAGGAATGTACGTACGCTTTCCAGTGATGTTTAATATATAATTGAATTGTGTACCTAATTAATGTTTCTCTTCTTGTTTTCTCTATTGTTCAAAATGATAGAAATGTTGAGAAGGGGAGTGAAGGGGATAAAATGTGCCAACAATAATAATAATTACTGTTTCACAAACGCACGGTGATGAAGCGCAGCCACGTCCAGATGCAAAGACATACATGACAGGAAACCATTGTGATCAATTTGTGTGGTTAGAGGTCGTTACGTTAATTCGTGTGACGAATTCTGAACTTGAACAATAATATCGAATGAATTGAGAGGTTGAGATGTAATTAATATGCAATCAATTAACAAATGCGGATGAGCTCGCCTACCAAGACTGGGGGGAAAGCGTCTGAAACGAATTGAATAATTTCATTATTCCTTGCGATGAATAATGGAATTCGCGATAGTTTGACATCTCGCGGAAATTAAAGTCGTATATAACTTTTCATTGCCCTCTTCTCTTTTACGATTCATGTTTTCCGAGTTCTAGAAAAATCCATTGTGTGCACTTATAAGTCCCGCTACGTTAAAAAACATGGGTGGTTGTATCCGCAGTCATTGAGAATGATTTACACATTTGAATTGTATACTTTGACAATTGTTCCTCCGAGAGAAATGTTTATCATTTAATTCCGGAAACTCCATTTCTCTTGTCAATAATGTGCTTTATGCATTTCGAAGATATTATTGTTTTGTTAAACAACACGATATAGATGTGTAAGTAATCACAACATAACACAATTGAATTTTGATGTTCTTTACCATTTCAAATTCATCTTTCATTCATTCATGACTTTTTTCAATTCGATATTGTTTCTCATTGGCATTCGAAATTCTTTTCTATTGATTCACACTCGAAAAAATATTTATTTGTAGAAATTAAAGATTCAATTGGATGCAAAAATTAATTACTCGTGGCTAGTAAATTATTCATTCAGAAGACCAATTTATTTGGAGCAAGCATTTCATTATTTGATTCCTCAATGATTAATCCCAAGGAATATGCTTCGGAGAGAGAACAAATAAACTATGTATTTGGTCAAAAGACGTTTTCTTTCAGTGTCTTTGAAATTGAATATATTTCGAATATAGCAATTCAAATAAAAAATCATTGATCACGTGGGGGATGAAAGAATGTGATTTTTATACGTAACTATCATCCTATCCAAATAACAAATATGAGTGGTACTTGATCTGCATTCCAGACATGCCAACGGTATCTGTATTTTCAGGTCAGGAATTTCAAACACTCGAATAACGTGAGTTGGATTATTCCTTTTGAATGACTGAGTTCTAAAATTTAAAGATATCATTGAGTTTGCATCAGTATATGCATGACTTCCCGTAGAATTGAACGTGCCATTATATTCAATTCGAAAATTCATTCGAATAAATATTCTCATGAAATTTACGTTCCCTTCCGTTAAAATGTTTGCGCTGGGAGAGGGTTCCCTATTATAATTATGATATTAATTATTCTTCATACTACACAAAAAATTGTCAAGTAGACTTTTAGATGAGGCTCAATCTCAACGTTGTAGCATTTTATCTCCAACACTGAGGGAAATCTTATTTTCTCCTTCTTACCAAATATCATCTAAGACCGCATATAAAAACGTTCCTTGGGTTCACATAAAAAAGTGGCCGCACTGATGTAACGTAGCATGAAGTTCAACAGCTGAATTCGGATGGAGGACATGAATTTTTATTATCGATACTTCAAATAATATTGTACCAACACCCCCTACTCATTTGAAAAAATTCCTTATAAGTAGCACAACATAGTGTATCGAATCTGTATACAACGTATACAATGAGATTTTTCACATGGGTATTATTAATCCGTAGGGCAATTATTTGTTCGTGTTAAACTCTTTCGATTGTCATGACAAATTAATATTTACTTTCTGTAGATAAAGTTTTTGATTCGATTGAATCGAACAACCATCCGAAATAAGAGGGAAAATTGTGTCGATACACCTACAAAAGTTTTTTGTATCGTGTTCAACGGTGATTGTTTGTCGAACGTGCTTCCTTAATGCTTGCACGTGTATCGTGTCAAACCACTGGAGCTTATATTGATTCATTCCACGAGAAAAAAACCGACAAGAAGAAGTAATATAAAGGTTATTGTTTGACTGGTTAGCTGACTTATTGTTCTCTTCTTGGTTTTTTTTTCATTGCGGCGAAGGTTGCATTCATTTGATTGCGCCGGTAGACGGAAAGAATTTGTGCACAAGTATGTCCCCTTGATATTAATTGAGAAGTTCAAGGATTCGTTTCGAGAGCGGAGATTTCTCTACATTCGATTGGAAGGTTCAAATGAGCATTGGATAATGTGGCGTTTGAACCATCGAAATAAAAGAATCAGAATGGACGCTTCCCCAGGATTTTGTAAAATTTCAAGTAAACCCTGGTAAAAAAATCTCTCCGAATCTCTCTGAAAATTTCACGTTTCAGAGATATTCAGAAAGAATCGGAGAAATTCAGAGCAATTCAGCGCGGTTCAGAGGATTTCAGAGACTAGTGGATTGAGAGAACTTGTGCTTTGAATTTTTCAGAAAGATTCAGAAAAACTCAGAGGAACTCAGAGAGATGCAGGGAAATTCTAGGAAATTCAGAGAGGAACAAATTCAGTAAAAATTTTTGGTCCTGCATTTCAGAGGCGTTCAAGAAGCGTCAGACACTTTCAGAGATAGATGAATTCAGAAAGATTGTGCGTAGAACTTTTCAGAAATATTCAGAGGAATTTAGAAAGATTCAGAGTAATTCAGAGAGATTCAAAGGAATTCAGAGAAATTCAGAGAGGAATTAATTCAGCTAAATTTTTGGTTCAGGATTCCAGAGGTATTCAGGGAATGTCAGAGACTCACAGAGACAGGTGAATTGGGAAAAATTGTGCGTGGGATTTTTCAGAAAGATTCAGAGAGATTCAGCGGAATTCAGAGAGATGCGGGGGAAATCTGAGAAATTCAGAGAGGAATAAATTCAGTAAAATCTTGGTCCTGCATTTCAGAGGCTTTCTGGAAGTTTTAGAGACTTCCAGAGTTAGATACATTGGGAAAAATGGTGCGTGGAATTTTTTAGAAATATTCAGAGGAATTTAGAAAGATTTAGAGAAATTCAGGGAAATTCAGAGGAATTCAGAGGAATTCAGAGGAAGCTTTGAAATCTGAATACATTAAATTCCGGGATATTAAGAGGAATTCAGAGAGATTAAGAGAAAATCAGAGAGATTCAGAGGAATTCAGAGGAAGCTTTAAACTCTGAATACATTAAATTCCCGGAGATTTAGAGGAATTCAGAGAGATTCAGAGAAATTCAGGGAAATTCAGAGGAATTCAGAGGAAGCTTTGAAATCTGAATACATTAGATTCCGGGAGATTTAGAGAAATTTAGAGATATTCAGGCAAATTCAGAGGGGGCTTTCAAATTCAAATATATAAAATTCTGAGGGGTTCAGTGATATGCGGGAAGATTCAGAGAAAGTTGAAGAATTCAGAAAGTATCACTATCGGAGAAGTCTCTATCTGCCTCTGAATTACTCTGGAATTACTCCGAATCTCTCTGAAATTTGTCCCAAAATATAGAGAGATTCAGAGAAATTCAGAGAGACTTCAGAGAGATTCAGAAAGATTTTTTTCACTAGGGAAATGGAATAAACTATCTAGTGACTTAGTACTTCACTCTTGGAAAATGAAATTACTGTGAATTCAAGAATAGTGAGATTCCGGTCCTGAAGAGTGACTCTTCATTCCATAAGAGTGAATTCTCACTCTAACAAGTAAATTCGTTTTCAAGAGTGGAATTTCACGTTTTTATAAGAGTGAAATCCTCACTCCAAGAGAGTGAAAATTCACTCTTATGGAGTGGAAACTCATTCTTATGGAGGGAAAACTCGTTCTTATGGAGTGTAATCTGACTTTTGTTGGACTTGCAGTATTTTCACTCTTTGGGAGTGGATTTTTACTCCAAGAAATTTGAGGAGTGCTTCCCCTTAGGCTCCTTCTTGATTCTTTTATTCTCAATGTTTTGAGGGATTATAACAATGTGATAGGCTGAAAAACGAGGTATTTTTGGGGATTTTTTTTTTAAAAACGGTTGCTTCGATTGACTTGAAATTTGATATGTTTATTAAATAAGTTATGAAGTACGCAAAAAAAATTCCGTCATATACATGGTCCTAATTAAGTACAAGAACGGCCGCGAGGTGACATATAAAACAACTGACCTCCTTGCAGTTGACACCATAACTCCAACACCAAACACATCTAAAATCAAAAATTCCAAAAGATTATTAAATTATAGTAGAATAGCAATCATATCATCGGAGGGTATTATCGTAATAGTTGATCGTATTTGAGTGGAATACACTTCTTACAAGAAGGTAATACAAAGTAGGTTGAATCTCATCAATAAGTCTTAAGCAGAGAAGGTGTGTGCACAAATAGAAAAAATAAGAACAAAGTTATAAATTGTGAATTGCGAGCTGTACATTGTATGCACTTCTTCTTGAGGTAAATAAACAAGAATAAATCTTAATCCGAAAGCTTTCTGCTTTACTTAAGGTCGTTATTTTGATAGCACATATTGCCAGTAATTTTAACATTTCCAAAATGTAGCGATATACCATTTTAAGTTCATATTTGTTATATTTCCCTAACACGTCCTTAATTTGAAGTTGATCTAAGTTACAAAATGTCAGATATTTCTCTCTTAGCGGACTATATATTGGACATCTACATATTGAATGCTCAGTAGTTTCAAGTTCATTTAAGTTACAGACTAAACATATTTCGGTGGACTTTATTTCATGAGTAATTCCCTGACATCTGATTTTTTGTTCATAATTATGTACCAGACGGCAGTTAACCATGACCCTTTGCCAGTCCAAGGGGCATTGCAGATCAAGATACCATTCTACAGCCGGTGTAGGCCCCAGTTCAAATATCATTTCCTCTCAATTTATTTCCCAGAGCTATGAAAAAATCCTCTTTCTGTTCCATCATTTCTGAAGTGCTGAGGTTATCCCAGATATCCTCGTGCCCCCACAGGCCCAAATAGTACCCAAACTGTGCCGTCCAGTTGAATGCCGCTTCACAGGTAGACAAGGCAAAACTCATGCAGTATATCAAAACATACTCTTGGTTATCTGCATTGAGGCATATCCAATAATCTAGTCAGTCGAACCCAGGCAAGCTTCATAGCTCCATCAATCACCGGTAATAGACCTAATTCCAGTCTTAACGAACACTGTAAAAAAAATTTGTTGAATTCCAAACAAAAATGCTTGGAAATTTACAAACTTGGTTTGGAAAAATAATTTCCGAACTTTTTTTGTGAATTGCCGAACAAAAGTTTGTGAATTTTCAAAAATCTTCGTGAAATCACAAAATTTTTTGAATGTTTACAAACTTTTATTTGGTAATTTACAAAAAAAGTTTGTGTAAGAAACTGCCGAACTTCTTTGGCAGTTTAGGATGTATATTTTTTACAGTGGATAGCTCGGAGCATTTCTAGGCAATACAAACAGTTTCTTAAAGAATTCATCTTGAACTATTTCAATCTCTTTTTCGTACCTTAGGTCCCATACTGGGAAGCTGTATAACATTACTGTGGTAATCATGGAGTTATAAAGCTTTACCTCGGTAGTCTAAGTATCTGATTTGCTTGCAGTCAATATTGAAAGAACCGTTCCCGCTGCTTGCCTCAGTTTTTTAACAGCATTCTGTACTGAACCCAGCCCTCGCACGGAGAAAAAAGTATTGCTGGCATAACAAACAAGTTTGTTACTATAGCGCCTGCAAAAAAAATTAGCTGAAAGAGCGAGAAAAATGATTGACACAACTACACTTTTTTGCTGATATAAACAAATTTGTTAACAGAACTAACGTCTCAGCTGCTCGAGTGAATATTTTTGCAAGGACAACAAATTTCTTTGTAGGCGCTATAGTAGCAAACCATTTTTTCTCCGTGCGTGAGGAGCTTTTTATAGTGATGAAAGAATTAAACTATCTTGTCATTCTTCGTTCCGGAGCTATAACAATTTAAACTTGCTGATTTCTGATTGGCTAAAAGCCAAAAACTTTCAAATCGGTATACCTTCGAATTGGAAAATAATAGGGGAGTTCAATTTTTCGCCAGACATCCGCCGTGTTCCAACTTAGCAACTGGTGTCAGGTTCAAGTATAAAGGACACAACGCTTTTGAGAGATTTGGATTTGAAGAAAAAAATCTAACAACGCTGATATCTCAAGAACAAGGGCTCCAAAAAATTTTTTTCATACGAAATATTGTTGCACTTGGCTGCAGAATATGCCCTTAAAATATAATCTACGCAGCTCATTTCATATGGAATATTGTTGCACTTGGCTGCAGAATATGCCCTTAAAATATAATCTACGCAGCTCAGGTCACCCTGTATATACTCGATGAAATAATTAAATGATTACCGATTCCGTAGTCAGTCAGAGTCATATCAATACTGTTATATTGAATATTGAACATATCGAATGATCAAATCAATTCTGGCACAATGCTGGCGCGACTTCGGTTTACTACACAACCAAGTTGCCACGAATATTGTTTCAACGTCAATTTATTACCGATTATGTAGTCGGCCAGTGTTTCACCAATGCTGACACATTGTTGTCAATTCAACATATTGGATGATCATTCCAAGTCTGGCTCAGTACTGACGCAGGATTGTCTCAGTAAAGTGATTGTGTTGTTGGGAAGATCAGTGGAATCCTAATCCACTACCAATTCTGTATTAGAACAACGTTGCATCAATACTAGTGTGTGTTATCGTCTTTTCTTTTCATTCCACCATCCAACCAACTCTTTTAACCCTGTAAACAACCTTGTGAACCCTGCTTTCAATGATTTTTGTAGTGTTGCCGCGAGCTTCGAGTCGAGCTCACAAAGGTTTTCTTCGAGCCGAGCCACATCGAGTTTCAAGCCGAGCTTCGAGCCGAGCCGACCTCACGTCAAAAGCTCGACGAGTTGAGGTTCCTGACTCGAGTCGAGCTAAGCCGAATCGAGCCGAGCTCATGTTGAAAGCCCGACGAGCTGCTCTCATTATAAGCTTCTTATATAATACACTAAACTGTTGACTACCGGAGCACTAGGGTAAGTGTGCCAATATTGCACCACTTAAGAACCTGACTCCATTTCTTGGTATAAAAAATTGATAAAATAAAAATCTCATGCACATAAAATTTCTCTTAACTTATACAATAATACTTCCATAACGAGACAGGGAGAAAATGGAAGGCGAACTTGATATTAAATAAATAAATAATGGACAATCTTTTCCTAAATTGCATTTTGGGTGCTTAAATTGCACCATATACATTTAATACATCTGTGTACGCCTCCAGTTTATTTTGGATTAAGAGGAATGTGTCCGATTGAAAGTTAAGACATTTTATTACTAAGATCAACTACTTTAAGATCATATCCTGAGAGTTTTCCTTGTCGTATAGAGAAATATAAACTTGACGTTTTATCAACACAAGAAATTAACCTGAAAACAGACAAGTTCACAAAATTCGCTGTAACAAAAGTAAAATGTGCATCAGCAAATCAAAACTCAGTGAGGTAACTGGATTGGAGTTCAAGTTCATGTTTTACTCGCGTAAAGGATTGTGTGCATCTCCGTTTCACCGATACGCCAGTGGTGCAATTTAAGCAATGGTGCGAATTAGGCGCACTTCCCCTATATGAGTTTCTCATTTTTTGAATTCATATTTATATCAAAATATGCAGAGAATTCACTTTTTCTCTTGGTTGTATTGATACTGATTCTGTTTGATTCCATGGTAACGGGATCATCATCATCAGTAATGTCGTTCCCACTTTCATTATTTGGAGAATCTACTTTTTGCCGTTTAACTTTTTTCTGATCCACACTCATACTGTTGAATTATGAAAATATATGAATTAGGAAAGGACAGATGATTTCATTCAAAAAAGTGAGGGTTATAGAAAAAAAAATAAAACAATTGAATCTACTGATTTCATCAACTATTTACAAGACCATTGTTCGAAAAATGAGCCAGGAGTGATTCAAGTGTAATTCAGATAGCAGAAAATTTATTCTGTAAAATTAGATTATCCATTGTGCTAACGAATGAATAAACAAAATTGGCTTGGTCCTAAAGTTGTACACACTACGGGTGATTATATATGTATTTGAAATTTACAATTGTCGCATAATTTATGAGATGAATTGAAAAGTCGAGAGAACAAAAACATAGGTATTATATCCCAAGTAACACAAGAAGTTCTGAGAATGTGCTCGAACATTCTAAGAATGGTCCAGCACCTTCTTAGACTGTTCGAGCACATTCTTAGAACTTCTTGTGTTACTTGGGATTTTATAGGATGATGATGAAGACTCAATGATTAAAGTGATTTATTTGATCCATCGTGTGATTAATAAATTAAAAGTATACTCTCTAAATTCCTTGGAGTGAAAAATCCACTCTTGAAGAATGAAAATACTGCCAGTCTGAGAAGAGTGAGAAGTCCACTCCAAGTTCACATTTACGTGAACTTGTGTAACTAGAGTTTAAGTAAGAAAAACGTAAGGCGCAGCCTCACGGTCTCAAGTTCACGTTCAAGTAAACCGTGATTATTCCGAAAGAGTGTCAGCCCGACGCTCGATTGGCTCGAAATTTGATATCCCGAATGAGAATAATCCCGAAATATAACTATACTTTATTATTCGTGCGCTAATGAGATAAAAAGTCACCTTAAGAAGATGCTAGCATCTATATAAAACCTCTCTTTCTATCATATGATTGCGTCTGTTTCTAACAAATGATGCGATTTACCGACGCTAGTACACGGAGAAAAGAGATCTTCAAACAATAGTAAAGTTCACTGACATACGTAGCACAGCCGCCCCCGATATGTGGCATATTAAATTATATCACGTCGCATTTTGATTTGTAGGCACATAAAATTCAAATTCAGTAATGGAAATCACAGAAATTCTCATAGTGATTCACAAAGATACTACATGGCATTACACTTTGTAATAGTTCACATCACATAATCAATAGGGTAAGAGCCCACGTAACCAAAAACGCTTTCGAAATGCATTTTACCAAAGCATTTGAAATATATTTTCAATGCATTCATTTAATGTATTCAAATACATTTTAAATGTACGTAATGTATTTCAAATGCATTTGTCAAAATGCATTTCAAATTCTTTTAATAAGATCGTCAAATAGGACTATTATGGGACGCTTAAAATGCATAGTGAATACACCTATAAATGCATTTCAAAACTATTAATTATAACATTGGATTCATATACCATATGCATTGAAAATTGACTTTAAATGCATGGGAAATACTCTTGTGAAGCTTAAAACTGATTCTATAAAAGTATTAATTTTGCAATTAGATTAACAAAATTTACATTTATCAAAACCACTCGATTTATACTTGGAATGCATTTTTTTTGGGTTTGTAATACTGCAATGGGGTCCCCTTTGGGATCACTCTGCTTTTATTTACGAAGACTATAATCAGCAAATATTTAAAGCAATTCGTTCTTCAAAAAATGTCTTATATCAAGTGTCAAATAATATTCTCACCGAGCGTTCCATATCTTCTATCTTTACGCATGATCTCTTCGAAGATACATTTAAGGAAAATTATCATAATGTCACAGAGACAATCCAACTAAAATCAGGAAATGGATGTGTGACAATGCTTTTACCGTCTAGCGATACTGTTGGTAATGATCATCGGTTAGCTCTTATTTCATCTGGTATTAATATAAGAAGAGATGAACAAGTTATGTATTGTAATCGTATTGTATTAAATACGGAACTCCTGCATTCGAAATCACATAGGCTCGTTAAAAAAAAAAATAACTACATAGTACTTTTAAAATCTAAACAATTTTTCTCTATTGAACAATTTATACTCATAAAGGAAAGTTGTTATGCAATTGGGAGATATTACGCTCCAAATAACTCATATAAGTTTAATTCTAGCACTCAAATGAATCCTGTACATTTCTATTGTTTGAAAAAAGATATTGAGCCTCTAAGTGCTATTTCAGTTTGGGAAATTTGTACGAAAGTTGTGTTTATGCATTGTAATCACCTCCCAGCTCATGTAGCTTGTGTTCCGCCGAATCATTGGGAGGTGTTAACATAAAATTGATTATTATTTACGGAATTTTATAAGTCTGTACGTTATGGAATTATTGTATTTGAATCACCTGGAATAAACAGGATGAAACTTCATAAAATATATTCTCAGTTACATCAATCGTTTCTTGTATCATCACTTCCACATTTTTAAGAGGAGAATGCAAAATTATTGGGTACATCAAAGTAAAACTCCAAATGGCACAGTTCTTGAGACATCGCAAAAATTATTTTTAGATTCCTAAAGAAAACAAATGCATCAGTTTTCAAAGTTTAAAAGATATCTCAAATAGTAACAACATATATATGTATATATTATTGAGAAAAAGTTTGGAAATTTCACTTGGGATATTTTTCGAACTATGAGAACTGTTGTATCCAATTTTTTCTTAGAAATTTATAAACAATCTTTTTGATACCTCAAAAATTTTGTCTGTCTACATATGGTTGATGATAGAAAACCGAATTACATTTATTTCACATGCTGTAGAAGCATCTTCAAAGATAAAGAATGATTTTGATGCCATGAAGTGCAATTTGTATGAAATATTTTTCAAACCATCCAGGATGTATTTTACTTACAAATCTTGATTAAAGCCCCATCAAGTGCTTGATTTTAAATTTCTATTTGTTTGAATACATCAATAATATCTTCTTCCCAAATTCATTTGAAGTATTATGATTATAATATCAAATTAAAAAAAAAACATTTGGAATGTATTTTATTCACATTCTGATAAATACATTTTCACAAAAGTTTTCAAAATATATTTCAAAAAGTATTTCAAAAACACCTTTTCTCAACAATACTTTTTAAATGCATTTGAAATCTTTTACGAAAAATCCTTTATTCCAAAAACGATTTTAAATTCATCCGATGCATTTAAAATACATTTTAGAAGTATTTTTGGTTACGTGGGAGACCCGATAGCCGATCAGTGAACGTACACCCGATCAGTCCTTATATTGTAGGTTTTTCTGGTTTAGTTGTGCAAAAAGTCTTCAACAAAAATATTTTCTGTAAATCATAGATCGAAAATTAACTTTTTTATTTGAAACTCACAGCTAAATTACTTCGTAAATTTATGTAATGATGAAAATGATCGAGTTCTAGTCCCTGATCGGGTATAGGGTCTCTTACCTTGAATTACAAAGCTCATTCTACTGAAAATATATTGAAAACAATTTATTGCTATGTTAAATAGTGAACTCTGCTATCTTCCAAAGAGGCACTTTTCTGCGTGTATCACCTCAAGACATGTTGATACTTCTTTGAATTACGCTCCCAGCTCGTCTAGCTCGCAGCGAGCCGAGCTTCGAGCCGAGCCGTGATTTTAAAATTGCGAGCCGAGCCGAGCCAATGTTCAAAACTCGACTCGGCTCGCGGAAACACTAGATTTTTGTGTAGGGTAGTAATAATCCATTCCTCTTCATCAGATACTTCATCAAAACTGAAGGATAAATATCTTCCTGAAAAACGTATTCTCGAATTATTCTTCGATTGCCACAGTAATTGAAACAGCAACGATAATCAACATGCTATGTCCTTAAAGATTTTCCTCTTTGAGGAGAATAGAATGCTTCAGTCGGATGGAAACAAATCCATCATCTCTGAACTGTGAGTTGATATTGTTTCTATTCAGTGTACCATTTCTTTTGCAATTCTAGATTCGTAAAATCGAAAGCGATTATCATGCGCTAACGAGCAAAGCTCTACAAAGGAATATAAAAAATCTTGTCCATTATAAATTAAAGCTGAAAGGGATTCCACAATAAGATGGTTCTTTTCCATTTATTCAATTTGACGTTGTTTTCAATATTCGCAAAAGAACTGGTATAATTTGAATAAACATACTTTAGAAAATGTAGATGTTGATGAATTTTATTACATCGAAGAATATTGTAATCTTTTATTTATTTTTGAAATGATAAGGAAGACGCATTATTGTAAAAGTTTATTGTAACCATTAACATCCAATTCAAAAATCGATCATTTCAGATAAAACTTAACGCACGTATAAAACGTGGAAAAGAATTTACGAGACATCTCACTGGAATGAAATATTCATAACTTTTGAAAGACTTTTATACTTTCCACTCCCGATTTTACACCATCATAGATTGTTTAGTGGAAGTTTCTTTTTTTTTCCTACAAGCTTTTAGGAAGGCAGGTGTTTTTATCTCCAAAGATGGTTCTTAATTGGCAAGTGCGTTAACGTGAAGTAAGAACGTAATTAGACATAACGCGTGCTTCTTGCAAAGTTTCTGAACTTTTGAAAGTAAATTTTGTAGATTTATATTGAACAACATTTTTTCTCCAAATCGATAGCTTGAAACAATTTACCTTTCATTAAAGAGTCTTTTCATAAGATGAAAATTCACGGTTGATTCTTTTTTTTTATAATATTTATATGTTTCAAAATATGGACATACATTTGTTAAAGGGGAGAGATCAATTGATAAGCTAAGGGCAAAAGTGATACTCAAATTGTTGTCAAGCAAAAACAGGACAGAAACTTTTATGAGCAAGAATAGAACGTCAAAAGTTCCGAACAAAAACGATACACCTATAATTCAGAACAAAAGAGCGACCACAGAAATCTCCGGGCAAAAATGAAACACTGAAAAGCTCGAGCAAAAATGAACCAACGCATAACCCAATTTTGTATTTATGCGCTGGTTCGTTTTTGCTCGAGGTCTTCGAGTGTTTCATTTTTGCCCGGAGATTTGTGTGGTCGCTCTTTTGTTCTGAATTATAGGTGTATCGTTTTTGTTCGGAACTTTTGACGTTCTATTCTTGCTCATAAAAGTTTCTGTCCTGTTTTTGCTTGACAACAATTTGAGTGTCATTTCTGCTCAGCGTATCAATTCATCCTCATGAATAACACGGAAAAAAGAAAATGGAGAAATTTACCGTATAGGATGACAACGCGTCGCTTCGAGTCTTTGAATGGGAATTTTTACAAAATATATTGTCGAATTGTGAATTATTTGACAAGATATTTTGTAAAAATTTCCATTTAAAAACTTGAAGCGACGCGTTGTCATCCTATACGGCAAATTTCTCCCTTTTCTTTTTTCCATGAACGAACGATCTCTATAGTTTTCGACACAGTTCGTTGATACTCCCCTAGTAGAAATATAATTAGTTTTCCCTATCACTGATGAGGCACTGATGAGGAAACGCTAATCAGGAAAAACTGATCATTTACTTATTGGGAACTGATTTGTCTAATATGATTATTAAAATTCATATGAAACTGATCAAATTCTGACAAGTTATTGCCTTTATTCGCAAGAAATATTGATAGCGTAAATGTTCATAAAAAATATTCGGTTTAAAAAACATATTGATTGTTATTGAAGTGATATATTGCAATTGTGAAATTGCACATATTTCCGATATGTCTTGACCAAAATTTGAAGTATCTCAAAGAAATTGAATCGAATTGGTTCAGATTATTTGATCCTGGGTTTGCTGTATCAAATCGATGAAACCTAACCTCAATAATTATAAAGAGTATATGCACATAACAAAGCTACCTTGGAAATTGTTAGATTTTGTAAGGTTATGGTATAAAAGGAGATGAGGTGTAATATGTATACTTATATTCTTTCTTGTTGTGAAATAATATAGTTTTGTTATTTATTATGAGTAAGTATAGTAGTAACTTGAATATTATCTCATGATTGAGGTGGAAACACCATACATATGGTTTGATATATTTTTTGTCCTTAACCAAAACTCCTACATTTTATCTAAGAAAAAGTCTAGGAAAATTTTTCCTACGGGTTTTGCTGAAAATTTACTTTTTAATCCTTGGAAACATCTTAGACAAAAACATAAATTATTATTTGAGTGAAGAATCATCAATTTAGTCTTATAATTTCATATCTTCATCGACATAACCTGCATTTTTGTGGGTGATAAATGCTTCGTTAGTTACTCGCAAATAACTCATCAACTACCGATCAGTCCCTTATCAGTTACTCGCTCATATCTGCTCAGTTTCTTCAATCAGTTTCTGATTAGTCAGAGCGTTACACCCCTTGTCGGAAACTTGTAAGTTTCCTGATCAGTCCCTGATCAGTGAAATGGAAAACTGATCAGTGCCTCACCATTTGCTAGAGAAAATTTCTACTAGGGTCTTTATTCAACTCAGCTGCTCTGGAAAGAAAGAAACTTATGACAAAACAAAAAAGGGATTTTAACAGAATGTTGGAAATTCAGAACTTAGATTTACTTCCCTTCATTACTTGAGCATCATTTATTTGAATATAGATTTTACTTGTCTACGAATTAAACGATGATCTCTGGCAAATATTATTCCAACAATATTGTGGCGAAAAATTATTTTTTCGTATGGATTTGGTGTCACTGAAAATAATTGAATTCTCATCACCTCGATGACGGATGATTTAGAACTCTTGAAGAGCAAATAATCAATAATAAAATTGCTAGAGATATAACGTAATGAAACTTGCTGATCTATACGAACACGTTAGATTCTGAATTCAAGATTTAATACCGTATTGAAATAATTGGAAAGAATATGGAAATTCTCACGAGGTATCTTGTTATTCAAATGAATCCAGTGATTTCAAGCTAAAACTGACCCGCTTTACATAATAATGAACTGCACAATGAAATTTCCATTAATATTCCGTAATCAAATACGTAACCGTGCGTCCAGATTAAAAATGATGGAATAAATGGTTAACAAAGAACTCATTAATGAATAAATCCAGAACGACTAACAGAGCATCCATGGAACAGACTCTCATACTGAATTTCATTTTCCACGCGGATGCATGGAGCTCATCTAAGATTGAAAATACATGAATATTTCCAAACTTTTTCACTTTATTCAAGTCATATCAACGAGGTAAATGATATCATGAAATTCAAGGTTCGCAGTTGTAGCAGCTCATATAATCAGCCACAAATTGAATATCCTTTGGAATCTTCTTTGAAGCTTCTTTATTTCTCCTTTTTTCCCTCCTCTTCGTCATTACTATCGTCTTTATCCTTCGTCTTAGCAAAAGAATATTGATGAAGCGATTTTCATCGAACCCATACAAATTTGTATTACAATGCTTTTCTATTATGAGTGAAAAAAGAAAAATGATTGGTAATATTACCCGCAATGAAACTTTCATTGAGAGTTATTTTTATGGTCTTATTATATCCACTGCTCGATGCTGATAATATTTTACGTAAGCAAGTGATTATGGATTGTTTTTTTTAAAGAAAAACAGAACCGGAAACGAGCTTCTTCGATACAGTGAAGATATCGCTTTCCATTCTTTTCTCCTTCCTTCCATTCGAATCGTTATTCAAATTGAACGCTTTCATTTAGAAACCTTTAGCAAATAAAAAGTATACAACAATGTGGGAGGGCGATGAATTTCTTGTACTTGAATTCTCTTAATCACAAGGACAAGATCATTTTTGTCGAACTACATAAACAATTCTGAATATCAATAACTTTGTGAATGGATCATTCCAAAATATAAACCCTGCTGTCTCCTTTGTCAGAGGAGAAGGAGAATTGAGAGTACATTAGGAGTTGAAATTATAGACTTTATTTGATATATACTGTATTCTCTACAAATTTCTAAGTACACTGTTAGAAAAATCTGTCTTAAACTTAACAATACTATTATGAAGTTTTTTACATAAACATTTGATTAAATTTCATACGAAATTTTGTATGAAATTTCATATTTTCATATTAAATTTCATGTTTTCATATTAAATTTAATAATCGTTCTTAAATTTAATATGGAAATATGAAATTTCATAAGAAATTTCGTATGAAATTTAATTAAATGTTTATGTAAAAAACTTCATAATATTATTGTTAAGTTTAAGATAGATTTTTCTAACAGTGTATAGTTCTTCAATTTCGCAGTCCAAAAAAATCGAAGTTGATATTCAGATGAACTTCTTGTTTGTGGTTAGAGTAACCACACTGTTGGAGAAGTTCTTGAATTTAATACGAAATTCTTTATGAAATATCATATTTTAATATTAAATTTAATACTGATTCTTAAATTTAATGTGATTGATGAAATTTCACTTTCTTACTGAAATGTAATAATTATTTATTAAATTTCACAAATATGTTATTAAAATTAAGAAGAAAATTCTCAACATTAAGAACAAAATTCTTAGCATTAAGAATTATGATATTGAATTTAACATTTTATTATAATATGAATTCTGTGTAATAAACTGTTTATGAAAAAAACTTCATAACTTTTCTAACAGTGATGATTGTTACAAAAATTCTTAAATTTAATAGGAGATCTCATATGGAATCCTATATTATGATAATGACATTCAAGAATATTCTTAAATTCAAGGAATGATTATGAAATTTGAGGATTTGTTATTAAAATTCATAAATTCATCATTAGAATTAATGATTCCTGAGAAAAAAGATTAGATCTAATGAGATCTAAGTAGATCTCAGCAGATCTGAATTTTGGCAAAAATCTCTACGAATCTGTTCGTATCTAGTTACATCTGAACATCTCAACTTAGGCAACAATCTTTGGAGTTTTCTGATCTTGACTCACTTCCAATTCTGCAAGGAATCCGAAAAAACATAGGGAAATTCAAGAAGATTTGTGGAGATCTCTTGAGATCTCTGTGGATCTCCGTAGATCTTTTTCTGCCAAAATTTGGACCTGAAAAGATCTACATATATCTCAAGAGATATAATCTTTCCTTCTCGGGTTTCTCTATTCGGAACAATATAAATTGTTAAAATTCAAGA
This sequence comes from Gonatopus flavifemur, assembly GCA_018340375.1. Classification (NCBI taxonomy): domain Eukaryota; kingdom Metazoa; phylum Arthropoda; class Insecta; order Hymenoptera; family Dryinidae; genus Gonatopus; species Gonatopus flavifemur. The sequence continues at coordinate 23,247,746 of JAFFJZ010000007.1, forward strand.
ATTATGGTTATGTAAATAGTTTCATGAGATATTATTAAATCTCAATTCAGTTTTTTCAACACTGATATTATGATTGTGTCAACTATGGAGAATAGCTTTAGTAATTTGGTCACTGTAGCCACAAATATGGAGCTGGATTAGAATTCAACTTCGATTTTTTCTCAACGTGCCACAACTCTGCATATTTCCCAATTTTTTGTACCTTGTTCATTCAGAGATATATGATAACCTATAAAAAATGTACATCACAGAAGCTCAACGTGTTCGGAGGAGAAAAATGGGAAATGGTTGTATTGATCCTTTGGATTTATATATCGTTTACGGTGTTTGTTTATTACGAGATTTATCACAGACTTTCAATGAATTTATGACACTATTATTACATCATAACGATAAATCAAAGTTCGCAATGTGATAAAACAACGAGACCTGATTCGTTACGATATGGATAGCAGGAAAAATTCCTGATAAAGAAAAATTCTTTGATATGTCTCGCTATATTGATATGGATAATTATTGGGAAGTTCATGCTAGATGAAAAGAGATGATTACAATCACGAATGATTAATCGAAACAAAATTTTTTTGTTCAGAAGAAGAGATTGAAATTACGTTTTCTGAAAATCAATACTCTCAGTATGATTTAGATTTTCATCAAAGAAATTGAATAGAATTATGTATCTGTAATTTTATCGTGAAATTTTCAAAGCAGCATTTTATTGGACGATGATATTCTGCGAACGCTTTGAGATTGATATCGGATTTAGGTTGCAGAACATTCATGGGATGGAAATGATACTCAGAAGATAAGGTACACGAGAAGCAATAAATCTCGCATCCATTCACTTCCGACATTTGTGTAGTTCTTATCACAAATCTTTTGATCTATGTATACTTTGGATTGGTATCGAATGTTGCTAATTTCAATATGCGATAATCAATTGTAAATAGAAACGGAACTCTCTGCGAAAATTTTTCAAGTTATAATATGCACTCAAACATTGACGAGAAATTCTTATATTTTTTCGTTATCAACTGATAAAATATTCAATCAGTTAATAATGATGAACTGCGACAATCTAAGTATGTATGGATAAGGTACTCTATTCTTCGCCTCTTATGACCCCAAATCACGCAATTCAAGGTCGCACACTGTAAGGAATGATTGTGGAATTCAGCCCCAAAAAATGGTCGCAGCAAAGCTCCTCCACAGATGGGGAATTTTCCACCATAATTTGATGGATTTTTTCTCCATTCGTGGAGATTTTAATACCCAAAAAACAAAATAATTCCTCAAAGTGGTGGAAAAATCCCTCATTTTTGATGGAAAAACAATTCTCATACGATAGGGGGACGAAACCCACCAACAGTGTGAAGGAAAACTGGCCCCACATTTTTTACAGTGTATAAAAGTTAACTTATCAAATATTCTTTTTCGTTCAATACTGCTGAAGTTTGAATCGTTTATTGAAACGAATTAGTGCTCGAACAACATAATATTTATCTGTTAGAGACCAAAAACCTTGCAGCACATCCTTTCAACGATGTTTTCAGTTCCAGGGAGTTAATTCGGAGTAAAAAATAACGATTGTTCATCAGGTTTTGTGAGTTTAAAATTTCGGTTCGTTTCTATAAATGATTCAAACTTCAAGAACATCTTTGTTCGTTTGCCCAGAAACCATACCTCATCTCTTAACTTATTCCACTGCATCATTCTCTGAATCATGTTTTTCAGTTCATCAATACTCCTTCTATCTTTCCATGGAATTCACTCTTTGAATCTGTCATTGAATTGTTCGAGGAGTTGATGTTTTCAAAAATTCTTTTATACCTTTTTTTTTTGAAATATAATATTCTTTCATAGCTTTTACTAATTATTATGTTCTTTGTTCGAGTTGTATTACATAAAACAAATTGCCTATTTCGCAATTTTTGCACAACATTCTGAGATTTATTTCTGTGTATTCTAATTTTAGAATTTTCTTAGCCTTCCAAACACATGATAGTGATTCGTCTTCATATTCTCCGCCCTTAACCTTTCAAATTACAATCCAATGTTAAACGTCTTAACATCCTGAGTGGGAAAATGTTCAAAATTATATATAAATTGTATTCAACTCGAGATTGTTTTAAGTTCATCATACCAAAAAATATATTTGAAGTCCTGAGCTATCTACGCGAATGTATAAAGTAATTTTCTAATATCAGTCCACATTATAGAAATTATACACCGTTATGAAAACCTATAAGCCGTAATTCCAATCGCAAATGTAACTTCAGTCAACCATAAGTATTTGAACTCGTCTCCTCGTTGTGGTATGAATTGAACCTGCAAGTACTTTGTACCGAGGTGTGCAAAGTATGACAAGTATAAATTAAATCTCCTCCAAAAGAGAAGAAGAGGGAGAGTAAAAGAAAAGACAAAATCAACGTTGGTAGGTAGATGGGGTCCTGGAAGCAACGAAGGTGAAGCTACAGTGGTAAGAGCAGCTAAGGAAGAAGGTACAGACTGAACAGGAGGGTGTTAGGTCGCGAGATGGAGAGCTTTCCGTGGAGGAAATACGATTCTTGATAGAGACGTTTTCTCCTTGAACCCTACTCCTTCTCTCATCCTTTTCTCTCTTCTTTCCATTCTTTCCTTCCTTCCTTCCTTCACCAATCTTCTTCTCACGTTTGGCTTTCATCTTCCACAAGTGGAATATCGGAGAACCAATTTTATATCGGATTCAAACTTATACATACACGGGGTGTGCCGAATTCCACAAATTAGATCGACATGGAGTATGCATTATTAGGAATTCACACGAATTGTGGGTAACTTGTTCAAATTCCATAACGATTTGGTTATACATTGTGCATGCTTCGTTACTTATTCACTCGCCGTTTGCAAACTAATGAATCTTCAACGTATTTTCAATAATAGTTTTTACCCTATCAATGGCATTATTAATTTGAAAATTCTTTTCTGTGTAACAGATCTTCTTGGGATGAATAAACACCTTGTTGCAACAAGCAAGTATATTTTCATACCGCTTATATACTCAAATGACCCAATTTATTGAAAAAGTTCAACTACTAAAAGCGGCGAGAAAGCTGCCTTGATCCGACCGCGAGAAACTTTTTTCTCTACATCATTTACGTTTTCAAATATATTCTAATTATGTTCAAAAGTTTATTTGGTGTAAATTCGGTATTCAATCGAAGTATTGTAATTTAAGTTTTGAGAAAAAATGTGTGCAGTCTTGAAGTACAAGGTATTCAATCAAGATACATCGTAGAATCTTTTTTTCTACGTGACGGAATTGTTCTGTTGTTACTGGAATAAAATAGGGTTGATATATCGAAGTGGATTTGTTGCCCTTGCAAAAATATTCACTCCGGTAACTAGGAAGTCAGTTCTATTGACAAATTTGTTGATGTCGGCAAAAAAATTTAGTTGTGTCAATCATTTTTCTGGCTCCTTCAGCAATTTTTTTGTAACAGTAACAGACCAGTTTGTTATGCCAGCAATTCTTTTTTCTCCGCGCGGGGAAGAAGAATTCTTGAATGTATTGTTAGATTTAAGAGCTCGTTAATTAAATTTATACTGAGCGAGGAATCAATTCATCCCGCTATCGAGTATATAGACTTCTTTTTTTATCCTCCGTTCATTGAATGAAACGATTATTATTCTTTCCAGCAGATAGGTAAATTGTGCTAGATAACGGGATTCCACCCCAATGGAAAAGCTAATGATAATTTCAGTACCGACGTGACGCGAGACAAACATTTTCCACTGGAAGATACGATGATGCTCTTACGATAATATCAGCTTGAAAATTCGACGATATCAATTTTCTCGTAAAATATCGCCTCCGACGGCTGCTCCGAATGTGTCTCTTATACATTTTATGCAAACAGACAATATTGTTTTTGTAATTTGGTCCTGTCGATGAATACCTTGGGAATAAAACGCAGATGTTACATTCAAATATCTTAGAGATGAAGAACGTTCTTCATTAAAAAAAAAAAGAGAAGTAAGAAAATTGGAATCTTATTCACGAATCTTGTTTTTTATAAAACTTATTCCGAAAAATTTGAAGTATCCTTTCATATAAATTTTGAAGGATTTCATAGGGAAAAATATTGATATTCAAAATTGTTTCATGATTTCCCTGGTGAAAATGGAGCGTATACGCGAAGCGCGAAGGAAGCGCATACGAAGCGAAAAATGTTTCAATTCCCTCTTCCTGAAGCGTGTGAATCCCGCTTGCTGTGAAGTGACGAAATCATACATTCCATATACGCTTCATAAGCTCTCGGTCCCGTTTCACACACACTTCATGTGAAGTAATATTAAGTTACATTGAGCGTGTGCGAGTCGTATTTATTCTGATTTCAAACAATATCCCTAAGCGGTTGGTGCCAACGACAATTCATGGCTCAGTTGATAAAACCCCCATCTGCCATGGTGAAAGTCATTGATTCGATTCTAGTTATGGGGTGCAATTTTTCCATTTAAGTTCCATGAATCTTACCAGGTGTACCGGTATGAAATGAGCGTTTTTTTTTGTAAAAATGAAACACTAATCGCGGATGGGAAAGTAAAAAAAAGGTATTCAAAGTATTGACCATTGCTTCCTACACGGAAAAAAGAAAACAGCAATGGTTACTGTGAATCGCAGTAATTCATTGAAAAAAAATGAAAAATCAAATTCACGCCGTTCATTACTGCGTCTCCCAGTAACCGTTAATGTCCAAGCAGCATTGACGAATTTCACTGCAGTACACATCACTGTGATCGCGCTAACCTCTATCATCCAAGCGTGTTTTCATTTGTTTTTCAACTGATTGCTATTATGGACAGTAACCAGTGCTGTTTCCTTCTTTCCGTGTACACATTTTGACCACCTTTCTGGCAATTTGTGGATACCACGCCAATAGAAATGTTCATCTTTTGAAGCAAACGAATCAGACAACCAATTTTCGGCTTCTCCGTAGGAATCGAAGTGCTGCTCAGCTGATGCGTGTCCCATCGATGAAAACAAATGGTAGTCGGAAGGGGCCAAGTCTCGTGAATACGGCGGGTGGGGTAGCAGCTCCCAGCCAAGTGCTTTGATTGTATCCTGAACCGGTTTCGCTTTGTGTGCAGGTGCATTGTCGTGTAATAAAATTACTTCGCCGTGTCTTCTGGCCCATTCTGGTCATTTTTCGATCAATGAATGGTTCAAATTGATCATTTGTTGTCTGTAGCGATTAGTATTAACAGTTTCACCAGGTTTTAGAAACCCATGATACACCACATCTTTTTGGTCCCACCAAATACAGAGCATCGCCTTCTTGCCGAATCGATCTGGTTTTGCAGTCGATGTCGATGGTTGTCCCTGATTAACCCATGATTTTCTCTGTTCAGGATTCTTAAAATAAATCCATTTTCCATCGCCAGTAACAATTCGATGCAAAACTGATTTTCTTTCGTGTCTTTGAAGCAAAATGTGACAAGTGTTTTTTCAGTTTGCCATCTGTCTTTCATTCAATTCATGTGGCACCCATTTTCCACACTTTGGGATCTTTCCCATAGCTTTCAAACGGTCAGAAATTGTATTTTGTGCAACATTTAACATTGCTGCCATTTGCTCTTGACTCAAAGTATCATCTTCATCCAATATTGCTTGCAGTTCGGCGTCTTCAAACTTTTTTGGTGGTCTTCCACGTTCTTCATTTTTCACATCAAAATCATTATCTCTGAACCGTTGAAACCATCTTTTGCATGTTGCTTCTAATAGAGCATGATCACCTCATGCCTCGACAAACATTCGATGCGACTCTACAGCACTTTTCTTTAAATGGAAACCAAAAATTAATGCTTCCCGCAAATCATCACTTTCTGGTACAAAATTCGACATTTTCAACACGATGGACAAATATGATGTTGTTTGTTCAATGACTTGATATTTATTAAATATGTTTGACAGATGTCATATCAACCAAACAGAAAAAAACAATTAAGGCTCGTTCACAACAAATGTTCCCTATCGACACATTTGTATCTCCACGCTTACTTCATACCGGTACACCTGGTGTACGCTTCCTTCGCTTCAACTCCCTCTTTACATACTCTTTGTATCCCTCCCATTCAAGCTTCGTATACTTTTCATTGAGGTTTCGATCACCCTCCAACATTCGTTTCGTTTACTCTTCCTTCCCGCTTCCATTTTTACCAGCGTCCCTGGTGAAAATGGGAGCGAGAAGAAAGAGTAAACGAAGCGTATGCTGAAGGGTAACAGAAACGTTAATGGAAAGTATACGAAGCTTGAATGAAAAGGATACAAAGAGTATGTGAAACGGGAATTGGAACAAAGAAAGCGGGAAAAATTCAAGAAATCTAGACAAAAAAGTGAATTTTGTGGTGAGAATCGAACTGGTGACTTTCACTATGGTAGGGTCTTATCCACTGAGCCATGGATCGACGTTGACATCGATTGCTGAAAGATGTTATTTGAAGTCAGAATAGGTATGACTCGTATACGCTCCATATAACCTACTATTACGTTACATGAAGCATATGCGAAACGGAATCGGAAGTTTATGAAACGTATACAGAACGTATGATTTGATGACTTTCCAGCAAGTGGGTATCATACGCTCCAGAAAGATGGAGTTGAAACGTTTCTCGCTTCGTATACATTTCCTTCTCGCTTTGTGTATACGCTTCAATTTTACCAGGGGTTTAAGGGGATACAGGCGTACCATTCTTTGAATTGAAATTATAAAAACAGTCTGAAATTTCCAGGGAGTAATCTTTGATACTCCACAAATTACTGTACATAGCCCGAGTTTCGGAAAAAAGCTTTCTTCTCAATCGGTAAAGGAGAATGTTTTTTTTGAAATTTGCAATTCGGGCTATGTACCGCAAGTATCAAAGATTACACCCTGAAAATTCTAGACTGTTTCGTAAGTTCAGTTCGGAGAAATCTTGCGTGATGTGAAGATCCTTGAAAGAAATTTTTCAAAGAATTTCATAAATTCGATCATACCGACTCGATGTAGTACGAACCCTCCACGTTGGTATTTCGATCCTCCTCCATAAATCAGATCTAATTATTTGTATATACGTAGAGTAAAGCATTAGTTATGTCAGTTCTTGCTATCTCTGTACATACAAGAAGCGATATTTACTGATTATATGCAGTTGTCTCTACATACATTGCGTGGAGCCTGAATACCGATATGTTTGTATGTTCATATATGGCGTGTACCTGCGTTCTATCCTAGTTGTATACGTACGACCATGTGTGTTATGATTGACATCAATTCAATATAGTGACCTTCGTTTTAGCTGCGGACAATATCAAATAATAATTGATTAACTTCCGAACTTATGATTTTCAAACTGACCTACTTTTTTTTGTAGAAGTGAAAATGGAGTTGAAAATTCGTTCATTTTTGTATGATACTTCACGGATTTTTTTTCATAATTTATTTCATCTAGTATTCAATTTGTCGTTGGTCGTAAAATGAATTGTTGTTAAGATAAAGTTTCCATACAACCAAACGTTTATGATCAATTACTCCCCTTGGAGAAAAATTCTTTAGAATCATATAAAATTTCTATATAATTTTATAGGAATTATATGAAAAGTATATTAAATTATATCAAAATGATATATAATTGTGAGCATTATTCTACATGGGATGTTGAGAAATACATTTGTTCGTCATTTCAATGCTCATTGGAGGGAATACCAACGTACCTCCTGAATAAACATTTACTCGGTAAGAATTCTTACTTAGAAAAGGTTCACTCAATTGGTATGCTAGGATCTCCTTAAAGTGATTATATTACATCTCTGTGGCTATTATCCAACATCATACAAATGTGCATATGTGGTAAAATCGACCGAGTCGTCTCTAGAGATTGTGTATTTCATTACACTCAGTGCTCCTCTTCATTCGAGCACACGTTGATACATTGCAATTTGTACACCCACATGAAACATATACGAACGGAGCTCTAACGCGTCGACGAGTCGTCTTTCACTCACTCCCTCGTTCATTCGTGAAGAAAGGGAGAAACCCCATTACATATGTTGATTCGAGAGGAAGGTTTATTACATTAGGAGATGGAATTAAAAATTTTGAGAATAAACAAAAAGAATTCAAATACGAGAACGCTGATTATATTTCAATGACAGTTACGATGTTGTAATTGTGAGCCACAAATGCGTGTCTTGAAGATCTTTGGCACTTGGTGGGTAGAAATGGTTTTTACAGCAGGATTATTTCAATAGAAAAATATCACAGAATGTTGAAAATGATGTTTGAATGTTTCAAAGTTTCAACGAGTGTTTGTGTTTCCATTTTATCTTTCTTATTCATTCATGTTGTAACGTGAGGAACAAATTATTCATCCCAGAAACCCTTCAAATGTGAAATGAAACTGAGAGCTGTCCGTTGGATCGTGCAACTGAAAATTCAATATGAAAATACTCCGGCAGTAGACAGACACATGGCTTCTTCGACTTATTAGCTTGCATTAAAAAATAATTCCGATTTCAAGATTGAATTTTTTCACCAACTTCCTAGAAGTCCTAAGAAGACTTTTGAAAGATATCTTATGCCACACTTCACCGTTTTTTAAAGACACGTTCTTGTCCAGAAAATATTTTTTCAACACAAACGCTTCTTTGAGCAAAGCTAAATTTTAGCTTTTACAGCAGATTAATTGGCTATGAAGACAAAGTTTTTTGCTGTCATAATTAACATTGAGCTGCAGGAGCCAATTTAATGGCTGTTTGTATCTATGCTAGCCACTTCGCTGTTGCAGCTAAATTATTCTTTTCGTTTAACATTTTCTTTGAATTATCTTTGAGAAGTATTTTTGGAGTCTTTGCTGCAAAATACTTACAGGTTTCTCACCTTCCAGCCGGTTCAGCTGTAAGTCATATGAAATAATTAAACGACCATCATTGAAGTATGACATAAATAAAAATGTTTAGATTTCGCCAATGCTGACAAGAGAATATAGCTTGGCGGAATGTTGACAGCCAAGGCTTGGCAATCTATTGGGTGGATAACTTTGCTTCCGCCGTTTTTTTCCGAAATTCGAGGCTTTATTGTAAAAAACTGGTTATACATTTATGAGTCAAAGTATTGTCCATCGCTGGCCAGTACTTTCTCCCATCTTCCGGGCAGCATACGAATCCCGCGTTGAAAAAACTGGTCATCTTTTGAAGCGATCCATGAATCGATCCAATTTTTCACTTCTTCATAAGACCGGAAGTGCTGGTCAGCTCGGTCGTGTGCCATTGATCGAAACAAGTGATAGTCCGAGGGAGCAACGTCTGGAGATTACGGCGGGTGGGGTAGGACTTCCCATTTCAAAGTTTCCAAGTATGTCTTGACCACTTTCGCAACATGGGGTCGAGCATTGTCTCTCATTGTATTGCGGCCATTTGTCTTTCAATGCTCGGCTCAAACGCATTAATTGCGTTCGATAACGATCGCTTGTGATTGTTTCAGTCTGTTTTAACAACTCATAATACACAACGCCGAGCTGGTCCTACCAAATACTGAGCATAACCTTAGAACCGTGAATATTCGGTTTGGCCGTCGACGTGGAGGCATGGGCGGGATATCCCCATGATTTTCTGCGCTTGGGATGAACGTAATGAATCAATTTTTCGGCCCCAGTCACAATGCGATGCAGAAATCCCTTCCATCTTTGCCTTGCAAGCAGCTGTTCACAAACACACAAACGCCGTTCAACATCTCTCGGCTTCAACTCGTACGGCACCCAATTTCCTTGTTTCTGAATCATTCCAATGACTGTCAGGCGTTTTGAAATGGCTGGTTGCGTCACTCCCAATGATCCTGCCAATTCTTGTTGCGTTTGACACGAGTCTTGATCAAGTAATGCCTCTCATTCTGCATCTTCGAAAACCTTCTCTCTTCCACCGCCGTGCTGGTCTTCGACGTTAAAATCACCGTTCTTGAAGCGTTGAAACCACTCTCGGCACGTTCTCTCACCAATAGCGGCCTCACCATAGGTATTTGAGAGCATTCGATGATACTCAGCCGCAGATTTCTTCATATTAAAGCAGAAAATTAAAACCTCCCGCAAATGACGAGAATTTGGCTCGTAAGCTGACATATTTAATCGAGAATAACTTTATGATGCAGACACAAATCGACTAATATTTCGATGGCGTTATGTTCACAAATACCTAAGCTTATTGTATGACATCTATGATCTATTTATTTCAACTACCACTTACCGCTACAGCCATCTATTGCAAAACGGCGGAAGCAAAGGTATACACCTAATATAAATATTCAATGTTGATTAACAACAATTATAATGTTGCACCAATATCGGTATTCAACGAATTTAGGTTGTCACCCTACCATTGATTGACAATTCCGCCAGGCTTGGCGCTTGCTAGGCTCATCCTTGGTCCAACCTTGACTGAACGGTAAATTCTATTGAAAGTGAGGATTATTTGGAACGTGATTGGATGTTACCACAAACTTTGGTCTAGTCTGGATGAAAATTAGTTTTCAATGTAGCCCCGATCATTGGTAATAGCATGGTTCAATATTAGCATGCTCCTTAATTTTTACTTTTGATGGCTGAATTGCTAGCTGAGTTACCGATTAAATGTTTCTCGCGAGTAATGAGAGATGTATACAAGGAGTGTATAAAACTGAAATAATTCTCTGGAAGAACAGTCAATCGTTCTCTGTTACAGGTTACACCAGAGAGCTCCTACCGCTGATCCATATTGTGTACTCGTACACTTCTCATGGTAAGCTTCAGTGACAAGAAACACCGAGTTGTTTACAGATGAATAAGGAAAACACAATACTGTCCCAAATAACATATATTGGAAATTATGAAATGCGCATAATTTCCATATATTTTTTGGTTAATTATTTTTTACAGTTTCATCATTGGCGCAACATTGATAAACAAATTTTCCTATTGTCTGCCGATGAGGGTCTATTTCATTGCCATTCCTGCACCAATGATGGGGCTTCATTGGAAAAACATATCGATGAATCATAAAATGATGTTATCATTTCAGTGTTTGCCATGCTTGGTTGCCAAGCCTCGGCCATACCTTATCTACATTGCGCCATGCTAGCGCCAATGGTAAATTTCTGTATGGAAAGTTTCATCATGGTCGGATTATCAGGAAATGAAATATACGCGTTTACAAGACTTTTCATTTATATTCTTTTTTCTTCCTCATCCAATTCTTCTGGATGAATCAAGTTGGAACTCATGAGGAACCATCATCACCTTGATCTACAAGTGTGTTTACAATTTCACTCCAATTGCATAATCAAAACGGAAAATATTCGCGTAATAATAGCGGCATTCAAGAAAACCCAACACGTCTTTCCAAAGTTCAATCTATATTTTGCTCTTCCTTTACCTCTTTTCGTCTGACATTTAAATAACACAATCGCTCATTTGATCAAGCTTTCTCAGAGTTCTAGGAGAGCATGCTTTCAAAGTATTGCCAAATATTGCCGATTCCAAAAAACTTTTCTCTAGTCTGAGCTCGATCTCACAAACGATGTGGATGGAACTTATATCAGACCATTATAAGATCATCCCTGAGAATTGGAAGTCAAGTACTTTCAAGATCACATTAATTTCCCCGCAATTTCAATGTAAAGTTCTAACGGTAACGCTCACTGAGTTGGCTTTGCTTTGAAATTCAAATAAATAATCAAAGTTCACGGCGGAATTTTTCATTTTAGTTCCTCAACAATGATAACACATGAGTGAAAAGGAAAAAGAAACAACAACTAGTTGAATGAAATTCTTCTGGATGGGAAAATAAAGATGAGGAAGAGAAAAGAAGAAGTAATGTACATGACACACGGGGGAATCTCAAAGCTCGTGAGACGTAGAGTGGGATTTTAGAAGATCTGCCAAACGTATTCAAAGCCACGTTCCATTTATGGCACTGAAATTGATCTGATAGATTTTTCGATAAAGGTCTCATTCACCCATCTGATTTTTTTTCATATCTCCTTCACTTACCCGAGGTTAATAAAGCTCCCGTAGTGGGTCGTTCGAACGTGTTCCTACACGTTTTCTCTCGCTGAATAAGCACCTGGATCAAAGGATGAATAAAATCGTAAGAGAAATTTCGATCGAATTGGGCAAAGATGATCGAATTTTTGACAGTATTTAATAACCATAAACACATATTCGAATACCGAAATCCAAGTCGCATTTCATTCCACAAGTACGAAGTGGAATATACATATATAAGAATTTCCAATGAAGATAAAGTTTTTTATACAATCAGCGAATTTGATTAAAGAAAAGTACGGAGAAAACGGGAATTCAAAGCGTGGCTCATGCCAGAGATGATCTAATAAATTTACAAACGAAAAAATTACAAGATTGAGAGTTTAATCTATATCCGTCCGTTCCTCTGCATTGGAAGGTTGACATTACTTTTGTATTTATTTTGTGAACTTTTTCCTTCCAGAGTGTGTATTTAATGAACGAAAAAAACAATTCCTCTCCGACGTATAATTGATTTTTGAAGTTATTGGACAGGGATGTCGACGGATCAAAATTTTTCTTGCAATATTTAAATAACATTGATCATTGAAATTATATTTTTATATTTTTTTTCGTTCCAAAATAGCGAAAGATGTGCTGACTTTGATTCTATATAACTGATATTATTATTTTTTCTCAGTGCATTGGAAAAAAAAGTTTCCGAAGCAGTTGAAAAATTATAGTTTCTGCGTTCCTCTGAAGACAAACTAGTTGGAGGAAATAATTGTAGAACTCTGAGAAAAGTATCGATCAACTATCATCGTGAACGTTTCATGAAATTGTGTTGCTGTACGGAACTGCGAGTTTCATTATTGTTCGCAATATAGTTTCATCAGGAGATTGGAGACTTTTAGTAATCTTATTAAACGAATACCAGTATCTTGTGAATTTCCCACACGAAATGTTGTGGTCCATATTTTATAAGACATGTAGGCATCGAGTTATGAAATAATAAAAAAAACATCAAAACTTTATAAAGAATGATTTTCTAACGCCAGTCCTCGTTCTTCTATAATTCAAAGTTCAAAGATCGCTTTCACGTTTCACTCTGTGCATTATATCGAATAAAATCCATAACGTATCTTGATCTACATGAATACTCCTCTGCATATAGAAGGATATCGAATAAAATCCATAACGTATCTTGATCTACATGAATACTCCTGTACATATAGATAGAATATTTCTCATCGATTACGATCTTCAAATCCTTAAAAAAGACCATACTCCGAGTAGCAGATTCTTCTTGATATTTTATACCCGATATTACTATTTTTTTTTTGTCAAGATTCACTAACACGAGTTGGAACGTATTCAGTGAAGAAAATCATAATTCACGATGTTACATAGTATATTGTTACACGGAGAAAAATTATAATGTAAATTTAACATCAGTGCATAGATAAAACTTTAAATGTAATTTCTACATTAATTTTGATGAAACTCACATGATACGTACATGATCATTGCTTTGGAAGATTGTAAAAATTACGCCAATCCAAAAATATATTTATTATGATATTATTGACCACGAACAATGTAAATTTTCCATTACACTCGACTGAATCTACTTTTCACGAACGTGATGCCATAAGGCATGCTCAACCACATTTCCACTTATTCAATTCTACAGCAATCCAATGTACATTCAACAAGTACAGTTGCTAATGTTACTCATGCTTTTTTGAATGATAATCTGATGTATTTCCCAGGAATTTTATTCTCATTCTCAAATATACAGTTACCGCAATCTGATGTGTATTCAACAATTGCTTCTGCAAAAACTACTCGCCTGTGTTGGTAATACTACTGAGAAGCTTTGTAACACTCCTTTTAGTTCAAAATGATTAAAATCGCGTCACAAAGATGGCGCAAACAGTTTCAACAGTTTTCCGCGAGTATCAGTTTGTTCCTACATTTGATATATATTAAAAACTTGAATCTCCACCCATAGCGTACGGTTAGTGATAATGATAGAATAAGGCGACATAACATTGTATTGTATCTTATTGTAATGTGTAATATGTAAGATGTAAGATAATTCAAGCTGAGTGATTAAAGTTCATTTCACTGCTCGAAACTGCATTTGTATATATTGTCTCATTGCAAATTCAACAAACAACACAACAGCAAGAATTAATTGGGAAGATACAATTTTTTTTTATTTCAATTGTCAGTGAAAATTCATCAAAATGCGGCGCAAATAATGTAAAATTTTAATCACTTAAATTTTATCCCCATCTTGGTGGCTTTTGGAAAATTAACAAAAATTATTGTAGTTATTATCGTAGTTCTCGCGTATGCATAAAATATATGAATGAGCAATTGAAATTTTATTCAAAACCCCTAACATGTATTTTACATCAGACTGATGTACAAATTTCATAAGTTTGAAGTAAATATCGCTTGTCATACTGTTTATATTTCATTCATCACGACAATAGAATTTACATTTGATGTATGTGATAGTTATGAAGTGCGTATGTTAAAATTACATCAGATTGCGGTAGAATTGCGACGTTTTCAATTTACAGCAAAAATGATGTAGAATTTCCACCGCCGAAATGCTATCCCTATATTTACATGTGGATTTTGTCAAATTCATCGCAATTGCTGTATCTGCTACCCCAAATTTTTCTCCGTGTACGATGTTTCATTTCGAAAATGACAGCGTTGAAACAATGAAAAGAGAGATAATATTTCCTGTATACTTTATGAACGAGCAAACGTTGAAAAAATCATTGTTATATGAAATCTTATCAAATAATTCTTTTGTGAAGATAACAAGTGAATATTCTCAATCACCTCGTTGAATAATCATCATTATTTCACCGTTCAGTGTTTCTATCGCCTGTATCAAATTCAATAATTTCGTATAACAGTGATCACAATAAAAACAATCCGGAAACAAAAATCTTACTCACACAACTGTTATAAAAGTTCTCATTAATACTTGCACTTTATTCGAATATTCACTTAACATCGGAGCAATGATATGCATCGAAATAATAATGTTTCCTATATCCGTATTCGTTTTTATATGTTAATTTTCCTTCACTTTGAGATGAACGAGTGCTGGGAAGATTTAAAAATCCATGCGTCGCCTTTTGAAATCACGTTCCTCTATGCGGAAACATTTTAATCACCGCTCGGTAGGTGAAGTTCGTTTGCAATTTTTATTTTCAGTGAAGACCCGATGAATTCGCTTCCACGTAAACAAAATTATTCACTGTGATGAAAATATAGGATGTTTCTTGTTGTGAAAAATTATTCAGAATAATGAAGAGAGAAAAGGGTAGCGAGGAAACTTTTCACATTGAATTATAGAGGAATATGAATTTACTCTGAAAAATCATTTTCTACAAAGCTTTGGGGCGGTGTTGCAAAAACATGATGTTTAAAAGCTTTTGCATTCGCAGAATAACATGCGACATGGAACAAAATTTTTTTAGGGTGATGAGTTTAAAATATAATACCGAAGGTACGATTAATGATTTATACACGGAGGAAAAAACTGACTGTGACAGGGGGATTTAATTGTGCCGTGTACACTTTGCTGAAGTAGCAACCTAACAAACACCGAAGGTCTTGAAGACATCTACAAGATATCTTTAGGAAGACATCCTTCGGATACATCGACAAGATGTCTTTTAGATGTCTAAACGACGTTACAAAAGGGATATCTTCAAGAAACGTCAGAAACATGTCTTTGAACCTTTCTAACCTGGCTTAATTCTGATATGATGATAAAAAGTTTTGTTCAATAGGCAATAGTTTCTATAGCTCCTAGTATGAACTCTGAATTTTTACAGAATTTTTAGTAACGTAGATTAAAAATGACTGCTATGTCCATTCCAATGGAGACAGGGTGTCTATGACTAGAACATAGGAGGAGAAATTAAAAATATTTGTATATCACTATTCGTAATAAATCTTCATTAAATTTCAACGATTCAATAAATCAAACGAAAATTACAAAGAATTTCAACGAAATAGGTAATTTTTCAAAAGAAACATTCAATAATTATAAATACAGGCTGTTGATTAGTGTTTAGAAACAAGACAGAGTATCAGCTTATATTTTTTTCCTATTCTCAACTCCAACCTACGTGGCATATCGGCTCCGCATGCAGAGTAGTATCAGTGCAGGGTGCGCAGTTCCAGAATTTTCTGTTTCTTTCATTGGTGATTTCCTTCAACCTGATTTTATGACTGATTGATTCCATTAGAATTCTCCGAGGCTTGACATCCTGCAGCGATACCACTGAAAACTCCAATGTTATAAGAGAGTTACAACTTTCTTGTAACGGATTTTCATCTTGAAACCCATTGGAACATGATTATTAATTTCTAGTCATTTTTATACGTCGGCCAACCGTGAGAATGTTGTCCATCTTCACTGAAAGAAAGGATTGGTACAGTGGGTGGATTTAATCCATTCCCTGTTACTTTTGATGAGTTATGGAAAACTATGCTCTGATTCACCAATTCTTGATAAAAATTGAATTCCAAACTCCCAAACACTTGAGAAATGATTCATGTAGATCGATGAGATCGTTCAAAAGTTTCGAATTCAAATATTATGGTTACAATCGGGATTTAATTGTGGGTGTTCTTAAGTCGATGAAATTTGCAGGGAACGGATTAAATCCACCGAATGAAACAGTTATCAAATATATATTCTCAAATATGACCAATCGAGTACTCGATAACATTGAACGAATATCAATGATATTCATAAATTCATAAAATACTTCATCATTATGAACACGTAATAATTGTCATCAATCATTTTATGAGTGTTATTGGATATTCGATTAGTCGTATTTTAAGAATATATTTGACAACTGTTCCCAGCCTTTTTTCAGTGTAGTATTCTATGTGTTTGAATGTACTCTTGTTACCTTGTTGTAGATCAATTTTGCCAACAGGTACCCAGTGTCCATTGCAATGGACACATGATGTTGTTACATAATATAGCTGTGTATTAAAATACTTTGAAATATGAAAAACACTTTTTGGTACTCAAAATCTCTTTGAAGTTGAAGATATTTTTTTGAATATTCAAACTGCACCCTGTAGAATCAGTGAAATTCGTTGAGGTAATGGAAATTGCAATATCAAAAATTTCGAAATTCTCAGTACATTCCGTTTGAAAACATACCATACTGAAAATATAATTTTGAAAAATTTTCTTATCGTCAATTCACACCTTTATCTTGATGATATCATGGGTTTCAAACTGCTCTGATTTGTGGAACGATTTTGATAATTTGCTACATTCTATGTCCATTGGAAAGGATGTCAGGTCAGAAAGGGTTAAGGTTCATTCATGTCATTCCTAAAAGATATTTTTTGGATATCGAATCAGCATAGTCTAAAAGACATCTTGAAAGAGTTTCTGAATGATATCCGTTACAAATCTTAAAAATTGTCTAAGTAAGAAGCGCAAAAGTCACGCCCTGTCCCTTTTTCAGAACTCATTAGTGATCCTTTTGTGCTGTCTAGGATGTCTTAATGATGCCAAAAAGATATCTTGAATACATCCAAAACATATCTCCAAGATATTGAAAACGTATTTTGGAAAAATGCAACACGTTTAAAAGAATGAACAATATATGTTGAGGCATTTAAAAAATGTCTTGTACATATCTAATACATATCTTAAAAGAATCGAAAACATATCTTGGAAGCATCTAAAAGGTGTCTCCCACATATCTAAGACATATCTTTTTCAAGACATTTTTGAGGTATCTAAAACTTGTTGAAATTTGCTGCATAAGACATCTTTTAGATGTCGAAAAGATATATTCACGAAAGTCTTCCAGGACATCTCCTATGATTTCAAGACATCTTTTAAATACTGATAGATATCTTTTTGTTTGTTGGGAAATCATTCGTTACCTCAGAAAATTATTTTGACTTCGCAGCGGTTGAATTATCCATGGCTGTCACGAATAATAAAATTGTTGTCACAGTGAAAAATTTGCTATCTCAGAGAACGGTACAGAGCGAAATTAGGTTTCGTTTTCATAATGAGTTTCTTTTTCTCCGTGTACGTATATAATCAAATTCGCCCGAAACGAGATGTAAACATGAATTTATAACAGTATAATAATGAAAATATGTTTGTATTGTTTCAATGGTAATTGGTTCGAGATGTGATGGTAATAACGAGTAAACTTGCCGTACGTCAAATTGTTCAGTGAAATTACATTGATACGGTGATGTGCGCTTATGGTCAAATATCGTTCATGTTACAATAACATTTTCATGTCGACGTGACCTCTACTCGGTATTGTTGATACAGTTTGAGCGTTGTTTTATTCGTGAAATCATTATCTCAATTGATGTCGGAAATCTAGAAATTATCTATCAGGATACAAATGTGTAAATATATGATACGTTTTGATATCGATGATCGGTAACTAGCTATTTTTTTAAATGTGTACTGGAAAATTTCAGTATTTTACTAGAAGTCATTGACTAGTATAGTGGATTGGAAATTCTAATATATTTGCAGAAGTCTTCCAGCACATTTGCTGGAATGTTGCAGTACGGAATCCGTAAAATTTTAGTAAATATACTGGAGCTTGAATATCATGAAATCTTCCAGTACCAAGATCCAGAAGACTTTCAGTTGGTTGTTTTTTTACAGGAACTGTTGGTGCAAAAACTTCTCTTTACCTTCTTAATTTCGACACAATTGATTCAAACAATCTGTCTTATGCTCAATTCATTCCAAAATTAAATTCAAGCCGATACGCAGTTCATCGTGTCAATATTGCTTCCAACTCAATCAAGTGGATTCAATAATAATCCACTTGGACCCCAGAATATTATTTCTCTTTGTCATAATAATTTCTAATTTAAAAAATTTTTCATTCTTCTTCATTGTATCGACCTCGCATTCCTTTCATTTTTACGATAAATGTAGTTCATTCCGTATAAAAGCCTTCCTGAATTTCTGCCACTTTTTCCTTGTGATTACATAATATTTATATAAATATATTGCCTGAACCGTAGGATAGTGTGTTTCAATGTACACATTTTTATACGTTCGATTCTCAAGAAGCTATAGCATGCAAGAGGATCAATTATTGGAGACAAGGATTAATTATCCACACCAAAAAGAACATTCTACCCTGGAAGTTACTTATATTCCACAGAGTTACGATGCAATATTCTGATTAATGAAGATGGTGCCGCAAAGTTAATGGACTCCTCACGATCTATAATGAACTTCTTCAAAACCTTTGTACAAAAAATCCTACTTCCCACACTCGCAGAGTGTGACAAGAGTTGGCGTTTCAAAAGCGATGACATTATAAAAGCAAGAACTGTGTTGCTAAAGAAAAGAGTTCACCCTTCATCCTAGGATGGGAAGTATGTTAAAATATGGGTATCTGATTACACGTGCAACGATCGATATATGTGAATATATATCGATGTATTCCTCACATTACGATTTATTTCTATATTAAACGGTAGATATTTGGCATGTAATAAATTCCTTTGATCAACAATCTTTGATTTGTGAGTCAATTCGAACCACTTCAAACCTCGCAGTTGAATCTTTTTCTTAACTCCGATATAATAATTGAGCCAAAAGTGTACACTCAGAGAAATGATTACTATCACCAACAACATATTTTCATGTTTGGAGAAATCCATTGCTCAAAAAATATGTATCCTTGAGACAAGAGAATTTTTCTGGAACTAAGAATATAATTCTTGAATTGTAGAAATATTTCCTTGATTCAAGAAAATTTCTCTTGGGCCCACAACATATCAGCTGTTAATCAACAATATGTATTCTCAAAAATATTCAAGAATACATTTGTTTAATGTTAGTAATTATTTTTAGCAGTGTAGCTAGAACAGCATATATTTTAGTTTTTTTTTTTTCTTAACTTTATCAATATGTTTTTCGTTATCACGATTCTGAATGTTTATTGCATTCTACGTTACTTTGAGCACAAGTTTTTAAATACTCAAAAAGTTATACGATATACAGATATACTTTTTATTCACTGTTGAATTGAAACGTATAAACAATGTTTATTTAGATCAGATTTGTATTTCACACTCTATATTTCATCACCTCGATAAAAACAAGGACTGAACAGTTCTCGAAACAGTACAAAAACGAGTAATCATCATAAGCATCTCTTGAAATTCAAAGTATCAAGAGAGAAGTAGAAAAAAAAGAGCGAAGCAGAGGATTTTATCACATATGAGATTACGTATCAACTCTCTCTGATACCTGTCTATACTTGAGGCGATGCTTCCTGATGCGCTTAAATGTATTTCCGAAATGAGTTACCTTAATTAGCAATATTCTCCTATATTCGCTAATACATTTCCTAGAATTTCATGAGGGATATACGAACAAGGTATCGAGAAAGGTTGATTCCTCAATGTAAATCCATTTGTGTCGAATCATTATCTCATTTCATATTCAATAAAGAGAAGCAAGTGATGGATAAGGCCAACATTTTTGTACCCCTATACGCTCTTTCAATCATCAATTCTCAATATTTCAACATTTTTCTGGTCACATCAAACAAAAGCAAAGGAGAGAGAGGAATAATATTATGATTATCATTACAATGATCACTAGGCGAATGCTTGCGACTAACTCGAATGAGATTTAAATGAGACAATCATTTCGTTGTACCTGCTTCTCATGTTCATCATAGAAGCAACAGAACCTTCGGGATGAATTAAAATCATTCTGGTTGAATGGATCCTATATGACACCGGAATGCAAGTTTCTTCATAATTGTCAGTGATTAACAGAATACATTATCAATGTCAGCTTCATTTGCTTGATAATGAAATTTCTGTTTCAGTATTTTTATATCTTCCAACAATTAAAACACATTATCTCTTCTCACATTTTCACTCTACACATTATCTTTAAAATTGACCTCACAATTTGGATACATGAAATTATTATCAGTGTATAAAAGGCTGTGTGCCCTGAGAGAAAGTATTAGTTATTGATACCTAAGAAAAATGGTTAAAAAGGGACCCAACTAATCATTTTTGGTAATCACAACTAAATATGAATCAAGCATCAACAAACCTTTTATTGTTGTAATGATGACTAAATGTATCACTTACCATAAAAATTATTAGCTATTACTAATAGATGCTGGTTATTTTGACTATTCCATATCGACTGAGTGAGTTCATCATACCAATAACCAGAAAGAATTTCTGGAGGAAACATTTTTTTGAAACTTGCCTAATGAGTCACAATTGTCATGATGAAGATGATGAATCGATAGTAAAGGAAACATAAGTAAAACTCTTATTATTGTTTTTGCAAAAGCTCAGTCCAGGTATCACATCTTTGCAAATACCCATAAAACAACACTGAGAAAAGTGAACTGTAACCATTACCATGTGAAAATGGTAGTTGAATGACAGAATCTCTAAGTTGATGATGGTGACTACGTTATTTGGTATCCATCTTCATGTAAATGGTAACGATTCCCATGTGCATGAACATTGCTACGATTCTCCATAGTATCCGAAACCAAGTTCGCGAAGCTGTCCCCCAATTACTATTTGTACATAATGTACATGGTAATCATTACATTTCACTTCTCTCAGTGAAAAGTTGCTGTGCAATCGTTGCTCTTACATTGTTTATGAAGTTTGCGTAAAGTTGCTGGGAATTTGCTACGCATGTCATTGAGAGTTCCATGAAACCAAGCAACTTCTCAGCAACATGACAACTCAAGCTAAAATCTTAGGTTTACAGCATGTTGTTGCGCATTTGACGACGCAACGTCCCTGCAAATTGCTTCAAACTGTTGTTGTACGTTTTCAACAATTTGCTGCATATTTGTTCAGCATTTCGCTGTTAGGGTAAGCTTTCATTGAACATCAATGAAGTGAGATCCGTTTCCATTATGCCATCGAACTTTTTGAGTGAAATATATTTTCACTTTGAATAAAAAGGAGCAGTATCATAAATTATTATTCATGTGGTATTTGCATCACTGATGTGGCTGATTCTTTGGAATTGAGTCATGCGAATAACATAACATCGAAAAATTCAGAGATTAGTATTTTTCGTTCCAAGGTTCTGTTTTCAGATTAATATTTGATTTCCATAACCTCCATATACACATATCGTATTGCTGCATGTTGATTTCAGAGGAGGAGTTTGGTCTCAACTAGAATGATGATTCTTTCATTCATTTCTGTGAAGTATGCCTTGATACTCGAAATTTATAATCACAATTCATCATCAATTATCATTACCAATAAATATATTCAACTCAGTTAACTTCCAATAGTTCTGTAAGCTTTGTGTTGGCAAGCTCCATTTTTAACGATGATAACAAATTATAGTAATTAATTTGGTTACATATACCTATATTTTTGGTACCAATTACCATAAAATAATTGTTGGGTCCTTTTGGTAAAATTAAGTAATTTAATTTCTTTCAGTGTGTGAGAAAATGTTAATGATTTTTCCCATTTCTACCGTATCAGAAATTGATCTAACTCTACTAGTTCATCATTTCGAACCTTGGTATTTTGCTGCCTAGACCTTGATCCACTTCAGAGACCTATTTAAATCTGGGAAGGATATTATAACAATTTTCTACTACAATACTTACCTCGCTCCACCTCTTTTTCCATATCCAATATCCTATACCTATCGTCAATTATAAAATTTATTGACTAGAATATGTTGGAAATCACAATGGTAACTCTCGAAAAAAGAGAAATCGATGAAAATGGTGAATATAAAATATCAGAAAACTCCTGCTATTCGTGAAGATAAATTTTCTTCTCGTACCTACAAATTGGAAGAATGTTGAAAGTTGAATGAGACGTAGAATTAATAAATAATTTTGTATATTGCGCAGCAGCACCGCAGGTGGTTACATTTGTGGAAGAAAAATAAAACAAATTTCGAATGAATGAAATTGTATTTACCCGTTATGCCTTTACTCGTTACCGCACATGAATGAACGTAACATCGATCTTTGTGTCTGGCCATTTTAACGCTGAAACTACTTGTTCTACTCTCTTTCAACGGGCACATTGTTCCTCGACCCCAATGGATTCTACTCTTCAATGGTGCAGAATTTTCCTTTGCTTTGCTCTTTAAGTTGAGAAGATGTGAAATATTATATGATGAAAAAGCAGAGGCATCTGATTATCGAATAGATGATGTGCAATAATATGCATACTTGTTGTCATATGTGCAACGAAAATGTATTTGAAAATATCAATCATTAGGGTACTTTATTTCCTTATTGGAGGAAATTTCAAAAACATTTGAGGTGCTTGAAAACTTTCTTTCATCTGAAAATTGATAAAAATTAATTCGGAATTAAGAATTGAGTAATAAACTTGATTAAATCGATAAATATATTTTCCTTGTATTTTAGGAATGGATTTTTAAAACGATATTATATTTGAGCAGAGTTCATTGTTTATTTTAGAGAATTTTCTGCGAGACAACCGCAATTTTTGAATGCCCATGCATGAGATATGTGAATTTATTGCGGAACGTAACGTTCCTTCGCATCAGCTATTAACGTGGGAACGCACTGTGTACGCTTGGCACGACATACAATTACTACTCTACCTTGAGAGTATATTGAATCAGAAACGAGGGAGAGTAATTTTTGATTTTAACGTCAACTGCAATCGATAAAGAGCGGAAATAATGAAACCTCGTTCGCAATTCAAATATCTTCACTCTTCTAATTTAAATCAATTCCATTCTGCAGTTCTCATCAGTGAACACAAAGCACATATAAACTTTCATCAGACGTGAATCAAATTTTCAAGCGGATGGACTTTGATGTATCTGAAAACATCATTATCGAAGAACCGGAGGAAACGAATACTCGTGTCTGACCATTAACTCACTCAAACCACTCGTTCTTTCACTTTCAGCCTTCACGATTCGTTCTTTCGACCTCGGTATTGTGCTCTTTCTTTCATGCCTTCTTTCTTTTTTTTCTTCTTGACTTTTCACTGCTTCCGCCCTCCATTGTTTTGTCAAATACAACTCTTATTCTCACATCATTTGCATTTTTATTGAATTTCATAGTGGTTTCGTATATACACATCTCTCGTACGTTTCCATTTCATTTTCGAGCTCTCGCCATTGCGGAGAGCACCTTGGCGAGTAAATTTCACAACGCATCCAACTTTTCTTGGTTTCAGTTTATTTCCAAGTTGCGCAATCATATTAAATTGAGTCCGCGAATGTCGAATTCGGAACAGCAAATAAATTGTATAAAATAATAGTTTTATCTCGTTTGAATGAGATTTGATGGAATGGAAAAAAGGATTATCTACTTTTTCCAGATTCTTTCCATCCCTGCGCGGTTCCGACTATCTTTCATTCCATTTTTATTCAAATGAAATTGATGATTGATGGAGATGTTTCCTCTTCTACGTGGATCGATCGGCTATTCATCGCGTCCGGGAACATGTTCTTGCTCATATTATCTTTGCTCACCTGACCGTGTTCGAGTAGTTGGCTTATCGAATTCATACTCTAGTCACTTGATATTCTGACCTCGAGTTAGTGCTATTGACGTGAAGGTATGCACATACCTGTAATCGGCTTCGGAAGATCAACTAGTTCCGTGAGTACTTCGTTATGAATTACGTTTACATATACTATAAGAGGGGTGATAAATGATTACAAATTGATTTTGATGAATGAGGATTCTTCTCTATGGAATTTTGGTTCCTGCTTTTCGAGTTTGAATTGATTAAACATCAGATTGTTGTTTATACATTTTCGGATTGCTTTATTTATGTTTTCCGATATCTCTATAATATTATATTTCAAGAATTAATTATTACTAGGTTTAAGAGAAAATTCCGTTTAATAATGAAATTTTTTGGTTTTGTCGAAACCGCTTGAATATCATCAAATTTGCCATCATACCTCTTCACGTGTTGATGTTTTTGTAACATCCTCGTTACACTTTCACATTCCTTCTTTCCCTTATGTATATATACATATACATATAGATTTCTGCTTCAAAATTATTTCAAACTTAAACTTCCAAATAACTTCCATTCCTCCAACTCAGTGTTACAAACGTCAGAATTTTAGTCAACACCCAACAAGTAAGTATTTCCAACCAAATCAACAACAAACCCCATTGTTCTGATATCAAAGATCCGATCTCTTCATAGAAATACTGTGCTAGTCACTGTATTTCAACCTCCTTCCGGGATAACTTGCATATAAATCATATTCTAAAAACACAATAAGATAATGTGCATAGACACTTTATCTCAGATCTTTCCCTGATGCACTCTAATTTTCACAAAGATACTGTGTTGAGCCACTGAATCTCTAATCTTTTGACCTTTTCTAATCTTTTCTACTCTTTCTAATTCTTCTAAGGAAATAATGTGCATATAGACACTATATCTCAAAATTCACTAATTCTTTTTAACCAGATATCCTAAGTATCATGTATCGAAATTTTTGCCCTATTTCTTTGATATCCGGTTAAAATATGTTCTAATCACTATAATTAAAAATTTCCCCTTAATAAATTTTGCCCATCACACAAAATCTTGAAAATTGATAATCAGTCTAACTTCTTTTCCAAATTCCCTCTTCAGTGACGCGAACTATTTCTAAAATTTTGGAAGATTCAAAAATTTATAAAAACCGGGTTGTGAAAAAACAAAGGTCAATAAACGCTCATCGGAACCGGTTGGGAAGTAAATCACTGTGTTCCATAAGAAAAGGAATTCAGAGACAGACCAAGAAATAGGATCAAACCTTAAACGAATATCGCCAAGCTCTCTAATTAATTCCCCAGGAAGATATTATAATAGTCGACCCAAAAGGATGGCCAAAACCATATATAGAAGACATTCACAAACAACAAAAACGTTCTGAATATAGTGATAGATGTAAGCAGTATGATAAATTACACTGAAAAAATTTTTATTTCAAAAATTACTGTGAAATTTCAGTGATCGAGGGACAAGTGGAAATTTTTCAAAATATTCCCATGTGTGTATGGACCAATGGCCCAATGATGGACCAAGCCTGGCACAAGACCTGCCGAGACTTGTCTTGAACAATTTATCAAACTTGGCCCAGGTTTGGGGATGATAAGATCAGGACAAGCTTGGGCCAGTGGTTTTGCCAGGCCCGGTCCGATTCATTTACCAAGCATCAACCAATGTTTCTTTGATCGCAGATATGGATGAAAAAAGTAATTGATTCATATTTCAGTTCATGAGTTTCTCCCTCAGAATACCACACATGAATTATCTTGAAACGATAGAAAAACTGTGACAAGACTGGGACAAGCTTGTATGATCATTGGAAAATTTGCGTTCTTTGACATTTCAATCAATTTTGATTCTATTGTTGAATTATGCTCAAACTAAACTAATATGATCTCGCTGAAATACCATAACATAATCCTTATAATGATCTGATCCCGTACGGAGTCCACCGAGTCACCCGAAAAACTAATGGTTTAAACCATCAGTTTACACTATAGTGTATAGGATGAATTATGGCAAGGAAGATCGGGCCAGTCCTGGCCCGATGGTTATTCCCAAGTCTTCAGCCATTGTGAATTCAGAATTCAGTCAATATTTATAAACATTGTGCCACTCATGTGGGCAATATTGGCACAATTGTTCTCAACGAATGCTCGATTTTTACACTTGTGCCAAGCTTGTACCAAATGTAGTGACAATTTCAAAAATATTAACAAATGTACCATGACTGACTATCCATTGGGAACAACGGGAAAATCATGGAACAATATTGGGCCGATCGTTCTTCACGGAGGTTTGTTTCTGACACATGTGCCAACCTTAGGACAAGCTTGGGTTTTTTTCAGTCTTGGCAACACCTGCATGGGTTACTGTGCATTCAGTAAAACTTGTAGAAAATATCACTTTCAAGCTGCACAGTGATTTTTTGAACACTGTAAAAAAACTGGAAATTTACTGTGCACCTGGACTGGAAATTTCCAGTGTTAGTACTAGAATATGGATATTCCAGTACATGTACAGAGATTTTGTTGGTACGATACTGAAAATTTACCAAGCATAACTGAAAATTCAGTCCTTGTACTGGAGTTTTCAAGTTTGAGATTGTGTACCGATATTTTGCCATGATTTCGTGAAAACTTTACTGGCTCGTATTACAATTTCACAGTTCTTGTGCACCAGGAAAAAGTATCCCCTCAATAAAAACTTGGAAAAAATGTCGAATGCAGAAAAGAAAATCTAATCGTTGGTATACTGGAATTGTACAGGTTTTGAACTGCAATTTTCAGGTCGTGTGATGGAATTTTCCAGTTACTATGTAATTGAATTATACAGTTATGCTGGAATTGAATCACTGTTGCACCGAAATTTTCCACTCCTATCGGACTTCGTCATTTCTGGCAGGAAAAATTCCAAGTCTTTATATTAAAAACTTCCGGATTCAGATTTTGAATAATAATTGTAATTGTAGCAAATAGAATTGGTATATGAGGTTTTTCGAAGACCTATTCCTTTATTTATTCTAAATATGAAACATATGTAGTAACCCAAACTGGCCTTCCAGCGTATCGCGCTATAGCTCAACGGTTAGATCTTAGGTTTCAGTCGGTAGGTAGGAAGAAAAGTGTAAGTTCAAATCCCGTGAAGTAGATATGACTTTCTGTCCATCCATATGAATGATCAAGTATGATTGAGAATGAATTTCTCAATCATCTTGAAACACAAGGACCGTGCAAAATCACTTTGTGTGAGCAATTTTTTTTTAATTTCCATGAATATTTTCAGCATTAATTTTCCAATACATGTCCTGGGAAAGTCCAGTTCGGGTACTGGAAAATGCCAGTACTGAGACTCAGAAAATTTCCAGTTTTGATGCTGAAATTCCATAACATTTGTACTGAATTTTTGCAGTGCAAATGTGCTAAAATTTTCCGGTACATGTACTGGAATTTTCCGGTGAAATTCTTTTACAATGGAAAATTTTCACTGGTCCTTCGATCACTGAAATTTCATAGTAATTTTTGCAACAGCATTCTTTCAGTGTCGTCATTTAAGCGTTGAAGAATTCAATTTAGGTCAATCCATCGCAAGAGAGAACCAAGCAATTTTGTCAAAGTATTTCGGAGACTCTTATTGAGATTTGTTAAATTTATGAATTTTTATTTGTATTTGTAATCCCTATTATAATATTTTTGGAAATATGTTTATATAATATTGACTATACAAATAATTTTTCATAATCATTTATTTATCCTTACCTTCTGTTTTCCCCAGTTCATTAATTGATTATCAATTAGAACTTGTGAACAAATTTGTCGATGAATTTCAGTTCTGATTTTTGTTAAGGAGAGGTATTTTTCACGAACTTCCTGGACGTGACACTTTATTGTACTATTTTTCATAGGAGAAATGATCCATTGAACTTAATTCATGACCATTGCGGTTCATATTATGTCTTCTATGATCTTCCAAATCCCATGTACAAAATACGGCGAACAATCGTTTGACGAAAACAGGCAGGAAAAAACTATATGAATTTGTATGACTGATTTATGTATCCAAGAATCTGTATAGAATTCTCTGTCATAGAAATGGCTGTTTGAAAGAGTCCATTCCTTCACACGGTTCCCGAAGAATCTGTTTCCTCATGAATATGTATTCTGATGTTGAAATTCGTCGGTTTGGTCACGGTGAGTTGACAAAATACTACAAAAAAAAACGGGAAGGATGAGTGGAGAGTGGGCAAAAAGAAATCAATAGATCGAAACTTGTACGTTCAGACCGTAGCCTTTCAAGCCAGCTAATGAAAATTTAATTGTATTAATTGACTTTGTTTTTAGTCACCCATGGATATCACGTTTCAGGACACAGCTCAAGTGTACACGAATAACCCAGCGGTATAAAGGATTAAGAGATATTCTTAGTTATGAGATACTCTAAATGGATGTAGGTCAGCGTGAGAATGAATCATCATATTTCAGGAAAACAAGTTTTCCAAAAAATTCTCAATGAACAGTGTTGATGAAGAGATGAATACAGGGATTATTTCATAAAGAGGGAATATTTTTTTCGATAAGCCTTATACATATTTTTTACGGGTGAAAAAAAGTGTTGTTTTTCAAAATTCATTCATACAGAGTTTTTGTTTTGATTCCGTAGAATTTTGAAGGGTATAATTCTTCAAGCAATAAAATAGTAAACATTTACAGTGCAATATTAATCCTTCGATTGATAATTTAATGGAGATTTAAAATTGAAAAGAAACAATTATATACCACGTTTGCGCAATAAATTATAAGGAGAAAATCTTGTTTCATGAATTCAAATCTATCGAATAAATTCGAAATACGTCACTCAACTGTATTCAATTTAACAATAAATGTAAATATGAAATGTAGAAATGATCTGCGTTGCAGCCACTGGAGATATACATTCAAAAATTAATGTAAATTTTCTCTGTTTGGTCAAGTAATTCATTCAATATTGTCATTCGTACATATCATATACATCATTTGAAATATCTTCTATTCTTTTTCTGTGTAACACATTTGCATTCACCTCCTGAGAAGGGAATTGATTCAATCGGTAGTTTAGACACGTGCGAAGTTTTGAATTCGCGATAGTCTCTCAAACTTTTTATGATGTATTCAGTTGACTTTGTTGGAACTGTAAATTATTTGTTCCATACAATAATCGAGTATAATATCATTATCAGAAAGAAAATAAAAAATGCCGATAAAAGATGATGATAAAGAATTCATTATTACCGATAAACTATATTCCTCTGGTTCATGTAAGCCATTGAATGTTCCGTAACTTTCAGGTTTTTACGGTAGCCATTGGAATTCCATTTATAACTCGATTTATAAGGTCTGCACCCGCTAGAATGGAGTTTAATTAAATCCCTTATTGGTTTTTGGTTTAATCGGAGAAATAGTAGAAAGGAGAAAAATAACTCGGATACAAGTTCGAGCTATGATAACGTGAAATTATTTATCTTTAGCTGAATTTATATAATTGATGAGATATTTTGGAATGATCAATTCCCACAGGTGATAGGAAAGACAGCGATGATATATTGAATTGTGAAAATACGGAAGGATATGAAAAATCAAACTCATCCACGAACCGATTCGATAATATTTTATAATTTTCTTAATGTATCAAAGGACCAATTTAAATCGATTTAAAGATTCTTTTCACTGCAGGTGATTTTGGTAGAATAAAAAATGGTATTGATAATGATAAAAATTCCTGAAATGTGATTACAAGATTATTTAGTTTTCTATGTTGATAAATAACAAAAATTGTTTCGCGGAAACATGATTCACAAACAAATTTCAAAGTCAATAATAATGAATGTATAACTCTGAGATACATATTGATTATGAATTGTGTTAAAAATGTTAGAATAATTTAATTGTAAATCTATATAAAGGACAGTTTCAAATAAATTAGGTTACATAAATTTTTTTCAAGTGCTCAAAGAGCACTGAAGGTCATGCAGTCTCAAAAGTTTGATCAAAGGTATCCCATATAGCACTCGAAGAATTCTTTTTTAAGAACAAGAATAGAATTCTTTGAGTGCTATATGGGATCTTGGACGTATTTTTATATAAAAATTCATTTTATAAACCTTCCTGTTTTTAGTTTACTAAGAAAAGTAACAAAAATTCTTATATTTTCGAGGGGCATTTTTCTCCGTGTGCGCGCTTCTACTTCCATGCTTCAAAAATTCCCTTTTTACTTGGGATATCGATTTGTCACTTACAGCATCAATACTTCAAGCCAAAAAGAGAATGTTTTTTTATTGTTTTAAACATCTCAAAGTGGTGTTGGCTCTTCAAAGCCCGATGTGCTTCGTTGTTGCACTACACAGTCAATTTTTATAATT
Source organism: Gonatopus flavifemur (assembly GCA_018340375.1). Classification (NCBI taxonomy): domain Eukaryota; kingdom Metazoa; phylum Arthropoda; class Insecta; order Hymenoptera; family Dryinidae; genus Gonatopus; species Gonatopus flavifemur. Next base: position 23,278,746 of record JAFFJZ010000007.1, read on the forward strand.
TTCTTTTTTCCATGTTCAATATTTTTTGTCAACTACTGGAAAAATGATTCAAAAATAATTCGTAGATTTTGACCACTTGAAAATATTTTGGAGGACACTTTCAAAATTGCATGAGCTCTAGTGCTATGCGGGTAATTTCTCAAACTAGCAAATTGTAAAGTCATATTTTCAATGAAAAAAAATCCTCACCACTGAGTCTTGTTTTCAGAAATCATTTACGAAAATCATTTATAATTATACGAATTTCGTGAACCTCGAACCACTTCGTGAGCTACCACGAAGATAATCGTTGAAATGCGTTGACCCGAAAATTGAAGCAACAACCAAAACAATTCAGTTCGATAACCACTGTATCTCGTCGATGTTCACGTTACAATTCGTGACTTCGACCCCTTCACCGTCTCCGAAGTGGTAGTTGCGGCACAAGGTACTAGTTTAATAACGGATGAGCCTCTTCGTTTAACTACCGTTTGATTAGTTGGATCTATCTCTGAAACGGCATGTTATATGAAATTTGGTTAGAGGGAGAGCCAACTCAAATTGTAAATACACCTGTTGAATTCCTTCAACAGAGGGCATGAATGGAATTATACATTTAAATTTGGCGAAGGAATCCAATTTAATTACGCTCTAGATTCATTCTGAGATCTGTTTGTAATAACAACGCTTCTCGCATTTTATTTATTTTAATCGTAAGAATTGATCAGATTATTTACTTTCTTTGGTTTATTCATACGCACTTGGAAAATTGGAATGAGGATGTTATTTGACTTTTGTGAATTCCTTGTAAAAAGTCTCTTGCTAATTTTTATAATTTCTACAGCATGGAAGGTGTGGATTTATTCAGGTTTTATTCATTCCACTCATGCACCGTGAAAAATGTTCAGTTTTAATGATTGAAAATTCAGTGGAATTCGATCTTGAATAAAAAACTCTTGTTGAAACAAACAATATTTCAGTTCAGGCAGCTTAAATTTTGTGTCCGATGTGGTTTTCAGGTACTGCCCGGGCGGAAAAAATTTCTCATAATTTCTCTTGACTGTTTTTCATAAGTTTTCATAATTTCTCATGATTTATCCTAAAATATCATAATTTCTTTAGGAATTGGGCCTGTTTTATGAAAAGTATTTCATCATGAGAAGTCATAAGTGAGAATAATATTTCTCATAAGTTCTTATGAGATCTCATCATTTTTCTGGAAATTTTCTCATAAATTTCCACACTTTCTCTCATAATTTCTTCAGAAATTCAGACATTGTTATAAGGAATCTTTCCTCATATTTTCTCATAAATGGTTCATAAAATTCCGGAATTGTTTTAAATTGTGATTTTCTTATTTTATTATTCTTGCTTTAAACTCCAATATTTCAAGAAAATCGCTCGGTATGGTGACGCTTTTGATGCAGAGCAAACATATATGCTTTAAGCAGCACATTGCGTTTTATTGGAAGTTGAAATTTGTTTGTTTCAGGATTTTGTTATAATTCCATCTAGGAATTTTTTTTACTGGTCAAATAAATATAATCAGCTGGAAGTTTTCTAACTCTTGTATCAGCACTCTTGGGCAACTTTGATTACAATGTGAGGAAATAAAAACGAAAAATATAGTATTTTATGATGAATTTTTATGAAAAATGTTGGTTTCTCGTGCAAATTATTTTTGATGCAAACAGATCTAAAACATTATGGGAAATTATGAGATTTTATGATCAAAATTATGAGAAGTTATGACTTTTTATGGGAAAGATTGTTTTTATGAAAAATTAAAAAAATTCAAGTATTGTGTGAAAATATGAAATTTTATGTCGAATTTTATGACAAATTATGATTTTCAATGAGGAAATGTTTCTCATAATGACAGTCCCAATTCCTAGAGAAATTATGAAAATTTAAGAATTTTTATGGAATTTAATGCAAAATTATGAGATTTATGAGGACATATGAAAAACTATGAAAAAGTATGAGAAACTTTTTCGCCAGGCAACTGAAGCGTTTTGTGAGTGTGGTATTGAAATATCACGATTGCTGAGAAGTAAATTACCGTTATTTAGATGAGAAGTTTCGAAACATATAATGGAGTAGAATGAAGTGGATGAAATAGAGCGTGTGTATATCTAGAAATCATTGATGTTATCAAAAAATTACATAATTTGCATTCATACTAATTTCTATTTTCGTTGTAAAAATTGAGGAAATCCAGTTGTGTGTTATACACTTGTATTAATTTATCATGATTTTGTGATTTTCCGTGTACAGGTAAATATTTCTGAATGAGGTAATATGGTGAATTCTGAACGTGGATAATGTAATCCAGCGATGGCACGCGATGGTGTAATGACGCATGATGATTCAGTCGCTGTATCACGAGAGTTAGGAGAATACTCGAATGCAGCCACCCAGGCACATGATACATTTTCCTCTGCTCATTTGGTGTTTCCAAACCTCATTATTCGCACGCCTCATCGACCCTTTATATACAATTCTTTTCACTTTGTTAAGTAATTATACTTGTGTATTTACATAAAAGATTAAACCTGAGCGATTTTCCGAATTTCTCTCAGGTTCAAATCTATAGAAAAAATGTTTGCTCCATAGTCAAGTATTAGGAGAATACAGCAAAAATAAAACCTCAGGGAATAAATTATTATTAGAATGTATCATTAGGTATCGGAAGGTGTATCTTATTCAATTGAAGTGAGGAAGTATTGATATTTAATTATTATATGTTGAGAAGCCACTACACGGAAAAATTTTAAAACGAACTATTATTATCTCGCACATGAACCATTCATGTGCCAACGAAATTTTGTTTTCTCACAGGAATGATTGTTGTGTTCACAGTAATCAGTCACAGTAATCAAAACGTACTTCCTTTTCTCATTGTCCTTATGGAATAGTGGATTCATTGTACAGTTGAGGGAATCAATCATCCTACCTGAATTATTTATTGAACAAAAATTTAATTGAAAAAAAAAACATCACAGGGTTAAGAAGATACGCTAGATTACTGTTTTGGAATCAATGCCATGGTTTAAAAAATCTATTGAGTCCCATTAATGAATGAGATTGAATATCAACTTTGCAACGATATATAACCATTCACACTCATTCAAACCCGTTGAAATTCATTGGAACCGATTGCATTAGTGCACGCAGAAAAATCATTTACTTGAGTATGAACCTACTAGACATTCCTTTGTATCCAGTAAGTTTTTACTTGATTCAAGTAAATTTTCACTTGATTCAAGTAAATTTTATTTGAAATTTATTTAGATGAGATAAATTTTCTATTTGATTCAACTAAAACTCTAGTAGGTTCATATTTAAATAGAAATCTAGTTGATTCAAACAAAATATAGTAAATCCAAATAAATCCAAGTATAAAATTTTCTCGCTGTGAGATTCAATGAGAATTTGATAGGTTTGAATGGTCATTTGCCATTGCAAAGTTTGCATTAAATCTCATTAATCAATGGGATTGAATAGATATCGCTTATCAGAGTGAGGTAATTATAGAGGTGGGGGTGGATATATGGGCCCCCACTTGGTTTCCTTATAATAACTTTTTTTATTTTCAGTGTAAAAATTGGAAATACATCAAAATACTTGTCCGAACTATCTACACTGAAAGAACAGATATCTTGAAAAATACCATAATTTATAGATTTTCAGCGCTGGTCTGACCCGAGTCGGAATATTTACTTGCATGAATCTCTAAAAGTACCATAATTTCTTGGACTTTTTGAAATAAGTATGGTACCTTCCGTATGAAAGTCCAAGACATTATGGTACTTTTAGAGGTTTTTTCAGGTAAATATTTAGACTCGGTTAGACCAGCGCAGAAAATCCATAAATTATGGTACTTTTTAAGATACCTTTTTCTCCGTGTACACTGAGAAAAGAGGCATTTGAAAGTTCAGTAAACAGTACTATATTTGTTCGATGAATCTGAATATTACTGAACTTTCAGCGATCTTTCATGAAACTTCAAGAAACATTACTGAAATTTTCTCCAACCGTTATCATATAATACAATATTTATGCCCGAATTCGCGAGATGTCATTCAATTCCTAAACGCTTAGGAATCGGATGACATGTCGCGAAGTTGGGCATTAATATTGTATTATATAATAACGGTTGAAGAAAATTTCAGTAATGTTTCTTGAAGTTTCATGAAAGATCGCTGAAAGTTCAGTAATATTCAGATTCATCGAACACATAGAGTACTGTTTACTGAACTTCCGAATGCCTCTTTTCTCAGCGTAACACTAATTGCATGAAATCCCGATGTATTCTTCGCAGCTCTCAGAGGAATATATTGGTTTTTCTGAAATTCCCTATTTTCCATCACCAACTTTTATGCGGGTAATATAGGCCCCAAGATATTTATGTAAAAAAAACAGAACAATTGAGAAGAAATATTCATTTATTCATAAATTCATATAAAATAGAGTTGGGTCTACCATTGTTTCAACATTAATATTTAGATATATATTGAAAGTCCACTTGGATACCACGTTAAAATAAAAGACAGTAACTTACTATAAACCAACTGGCAATTTTTTTCGTTTTAATTCATTTACAGAAATTACAAATGTATACATCTTTTTCGCAACCAGTACGATCATTGTAAGCCCACATATCACAAATCACACACTCAACCCACAGTTCACCTCTCGTGTTTTCAGAAGACGCCTCTTCACAAAATATGACCCGGGGCCCATGATAGATAGATAGATAGATAGATAGATAGATATGTTTATTTATGTTCTAGGATGAACATCCTGTGGAACAATTGAGAAAGAAGTATAAACAATAACAAAGATATTATATTATATACAAAAATACTTATATATATACAGCATTAAACCCACAGCCCGAAAAGCAAAAAGAAGGCAGAATGAATGAACTTAAAAATAAAGATGAAATGAGAATGAGAGTGAGGATGAGATTACAAAGGTGTGAGAAATGAAAATACAGATATAAGATAGAGATACAATAGTTATAAATGCGCAGAATGAAGATGAAGGCAAATGAAATTACAGATATAAAATAGAGATACAATAGTTATAAATGCGCAGAATGAAGATGAAGGCAAGAAAAGCGTAATGATACTCGTAGTGCAAGGAGCCCGTATATCCACCTTGCTCATCTTGGAAAATGAAATTTTCCTACACTCGACTTGATGAGTAAACTGACATCACTTCATGTATTTAAAACAATCTTTATAGCATACTAAATACATACCCGAACTTGGTTTTACCAGTTGAAATGAAAAAACCGTAGTATTATCAAGTCAAACTCTTACCTTTCAGACTTTTGATAAAGACGACAAAATTCACTGCTTGATATATTACAAATCATAACAGCTGAGCGGTCAGCGCGGTCTACAGTATCGTTAGGGAATTTGGGAACTAGTTCTGGTAGTTTTAGTGTTCACTGCTAGAATTCGTGACCTAGATAATCAAATACCGAGGGAGCCCATATTGCCAGCAGGGGCCCATTATACCACCTTTGCCTCTACTTGAAGTTAATGCAAGGGGTAGGCCTGGTCCAATTCTGATTTGTTGCGTATTACGGAGTCACCCTCGTGAAAATATATCTACGCCAAAGCACGCCAAGAACTACACCATTTTACGCCAAAACCTACGACAAATTACGCCCAAAATTACTCCTAAGTCCGCCGTTTCGAATACATCTGTAGATTGGCGTAGTAAATTACGGTGCTTCGATATTAGTTAGAAAACTACCACTTTCCACGCTCGAATACTTCAAATTATTCAGAACTACGACTCATTACGTAAATAAACGCCCAAAGCAATAGTACATAATCACAACAATTTATGCCTTTTCAAGTTATAATTTTAAGAATGGATGAAAATTACTACCTTTTACAACAACCTACGCCAAAAGTGAAAAATACAAAATTACGAAAAACTACTTTTTCAAGTACACGGAAAAAAGAAAACAGCAATGGTTACTGTGAATCACAAAAATACATTGAAACTCAAATTCATTCTATGCAGTACTGCGTTTCCCAATCCTCATTACTGTCCAGTCAGCGTTGACGCATTTCATTACAATACCCATCACTGTGATCGCGCTAATCCTCATTATCCAAGCGTGTTTTCATTTGTTTTTCAACCGATCGCTGTCATTCACAGTAACCAGTAGTGTTTTCTTTTTTCCGTGTAGAAGTACTTTAAATCGATGAGAAGTACTGCTTTCTCAAAGTCCCTACTCAGTCGTAGAAATTCTTGGAAATGCGTAGAAAATGGAATTTTCCAAGAGGATCTACGGATGAGTACGTTAGTGCAGTGGGACGGGCGAACACTCATACCGATGATGATCTTAGTTTTTCGTAGAAATCGGTAGTTTCCAAGCAGTTGGTTTCATGTTCGCGCTTCACCGTGAAAAGTTCTCAAAGTCCCGACTGGGTCGTGGAAATTCTTGGAAATGCGTAGAAAATAGAATTTTCCAAAAGAATCAACGGATAACTACGTCAGTGCAGTGGGACAAACGAAACTGAGAGCGATAATGATCTCAGTCCTTCGTATAAGTTCGTAGTTTCCACGCAATTGGTTGCATATTCGCGTCCCATCGTAAAAAGTTCTCAAAGTCCCCACTGGGTCGTAAAAATTCTTGGAAATGCGTAGAAAATGGAATTTTCTCAGAGAATCTACGGACAAGTATGTCAGTGCAGTGGGACAAACTAGAACTGAGAGCGATAATGACGCTTAGTTTTTTGTAGAAATTTGTAGTTTCCACGCAGTGTTTTTCATGTTTGCGTAAAGTTTTCATGTTTGTGTCGTAAAAATTCTTGGAAATGCGTATAAAATGGGAATTATCAAAAGAAAGTTCTAAAAAAATCTATGAAACACTATGTCTCCGCAACGGGACGAACGAAAAATCTCAGTATCAAAATCTTGGTGGTTCAGAGGAATTCGTAGTTCTCAATCAATCTGCTTCACATTTAGGTTTCCGTGGTGAAAAGTTTTCAAAGTTCCTACACGGTTGTAAAAATTCGTAAGAAGTTGTAAAACCCCGAGCTTTTAACTAAATTCTACGCATAAGTCCGTCCCTCAGTGAACTCAGTGTCATCATATTCTTGAATATTCTTATATCCTTCATACTTGTACTCAAACACATGATCATCCTTTGTCGTTTATACTCCTGACTACTCCAAAATTATGCTCTTCCAGCCCCGTGTCGTAGTCTGGCGTACTTCTGCATTAAACCACGTATATTTTTCTACGTTATTTTACAACTTTCTATGCAATGCAAGTAAGCCTAATTCCGCGTAATTATCCGTACTTTTTGGCGTAATTTGGCGTAGATATATTTCCACGAGGGAAGTCAGGCTTTGAAGAGCATGACATTTTCTCATTTCGGAAAATTCGACCCGAAGAATTCTTCTCGTTGTTCATTGTTTGATCTGTTCAATTCGACAATATTTTTACGTAATTCCGAGTGCTAAAAGAGTTATTCTCTCCTTTCGATGAGAAGGAATTTGAAGGAATCGTATATAGCCGTGGCAATTTCCTTGAGATTAGTCCAGAAAAGAAATTCATATTACGGGGAATATTATTGTTGAAAATATTTTCTTTCTCGATGTCAATTTTGTTCACATCCTGTTGTTACCGAGATGCGCTATCTCATGCTTAGATATTTCTTTTTTATTCAATTTATCCCTTTCCGATCTGGCTTAATTCTGATAATGATAAACATTTTTTTTCAATAGGCAATAGTTTCTACAGCTCCTGATATGAACTCTGAATTTCTACAGAATCTTCAGTAACGTAGATTAAAAATAACTGATATGTCCAGTCCAATGGACACAGGGTGTCTATGACTAGAACATAGGAGGAAAGATTAAAAATATTTATGTAACGCAGTACGATTTGTGCGTGTTTTCATGCGCGTCTCTGCGCACAGGGCCGGCGTCAGACTTTTTTTCAGAGTGGGTAGCGAGTTTGGAGGGGGGGGGGGGGGTTAATGCCAAATCATTTTTCTCAATTTACTTATACGAAGGAATAATGCTTGAAAATTTCGAGTGGGTAATTTATCCCCTCAGATATTTCCGAGTGGGTAGTGCTATCTATACTACCCACGTGAACCGCCGGCCCTGTCTGCGCATGAAAACGGTAGTTTCGGCGACTGGGGGAAAAGTCAGTGGTGGGGATGCCACACTGTAGGCAAATGTGCTATTAATGTCCTGGGAGGCGAAAGCAGTGCTGCCAGAAATGAAGGAGCTCCAGCGTTTTACCCTCTCCATATACCATTGCAAAGCACGCACGCTATAACTATAGATGTCATATATATAGTTATAGCGTGCGTGCTCTGCGATGGTACATGGAGGGGGTAAAACGCTGGAGCTCCTTCATTTCTGACAGCACTGGGCGAAAGTCCCTCGCGCTCGCACGTTGCTCTTACATACAAAATACTTACAAATCGTACTTTGTTACATAAAGTACTGTGTGCACCAGGGTTGGGTTTATTGCGTGATTTTTCAATTTCTTACGTATCATACTTGGTTTCTGACACGTAATATATGTAAGATATTTGAACCCTCCTGTCCCCCCAAAGGCAAGGGGTTGGTTTTATGCGTAAGATACTCGGTTTCTTACGTGTCGTAAACTATGTAAAATACTTAGAAGTATATTACGTGCCAACCCTGGTGTGCACCATGGAGGCAGAGCCTTCAACGCCTCGCGCGATGTTTTCATTACTCGTCTTCGGCGCACACGCCGACGACTCGTATCGGAAACATCACGCTCGTCGTTGAAAGACGCTCTTCACCTCCTTAGTACACAATGTACTATTGTACCCAGCCAACCATGGATTGGTTTCAATCATTGGTCAATTTGATTGATTCTAATCGCATTTGCTAAGAATTGATCAATTATTTGAGAATTATGTAGGATCTCTGTGCGCATGTCCATTCATTGAATAATGATTGATGGAAAATTGATCATTTTTGGAGGACCAATTGTTGGTCGCCAATGCGGACATAGAAATGGACAATTATTGATCAATTTTGTGGTCCATAGAATTGGGCAAAAATTGAGCATTTAACATCCGTCGATAATGGAAAATCTGAAAATATAAAACATCACTTACTTTCTATCGGTTGTATGGAATTTTGCATTCTTGAGGTCAAGGACAGAATTATTCATTATTCACGTATTGTTTATTACAAAAAATTGTTGTGGTTTATCGGTTATTTATTCATTTTTGTCGTATTAATCGCAACTCATTCGAATTTTGTATTATTCGTGGTGCGGTAGGATTGTCGCGATGAATTGAGGTTATTATTCATAACTTAAATTTCGTAGCATAGATGTAAATTCTTATAACTGAGTGAACTGATTGAACTGCATTTCAATCAAGAAGTGTGTTTTATATTTGAATTAGCAATAGAGTAAATTGCAGATGATTATATGTTATAATGTGAAATAAACGAATTCAGTGTCATACATAACCATAATTTGTGTGCGGTTGTTATTTTCGAAAAAGACATTACAACTACACCCAAATTGTTTAAACAATAAACACCTGTCAAAACCCTTCAATAATAAAAATAAATTGCTTATTGATTCAACCTTTCACACTATATCAATCAATAACCCAGTTATTAGTAAATTTTCTATCATTCTCAAACCAAAATAATTGGCCAATAATTGCCAAATTATGGGTCACTTCATTTCACAGCTGATGGCAGCACCTATGCCCATGCCATTGACCTAATATTGCCCCATAATTGGAAAATCCAATGGTCCACAGAAATTGACCAATTATTGGTCACCAATGCGGACATAGAAATGGACAATTATTGATCAATCCCACCCAATCTCATTGAGTAATAATTGACCAGTTATTTATCAGCTATGGTTAGCTGGGTATATCACTATTCGTAATCAATCTTCATTGAATTTCAATGATTCAGTATATCAAACGAAAATTACGAAGAATTTAAACGAAATAGGTAATTTTCCAAAAGAAACATTCATCAATTATAAATAAAGGCTGTTGATGAGTGCTTAGAAACAAGACAGAGTATCAGCTTATATTTTGTTTTGTATTTTCAACTCCAACCTATGTACACTGGGAGAAATATTCATTTGTCCTCTCTCCATAAAGATTTATGTGTAGAAATTGAATATCCAATTACATGCAAAAACTGATCACTTGTGGCGAATAAATTCTTTATTTAGAAGACCAATTCGTTCGGGGCAAGCATCCCATTATTTCATTTGATTAAATAGTTCATTACTGCTAAGAAATATTTTATAGAGAGAGGACAAATAAAATATTTATTTGCTTGAAAGAAATTTTGTTTTCAGTGTAGCTGTCGGCGCCACATGCAAAGTAATATCAGTGCAGGGTGTCCAGTTCAGGAATTTTCCATTTGTTTCATTGGTCATTTCGTTCAACCTGATTTTATGACTGATTGATTCCATTAGAATTCTCCGAGGCTGCCCTGCTGAAAACGTCTCATAAATTCTGATATTTAACTTTTATGAGATTTTGATGTGTATTTGTCCATGAGGTTATACTTATTTAAGAGAATGAATGAGAATCATTGTAAGAATGTATCAGGATTTATAAGGATCTCACAAGAGCTGTGAAATCTCATAATAAATGATAAAATAAAAAACAATCTATCAGTTTTTGATGTGTATTTGTCCAAGAACTTATAAGCATTTATGTGATCTTATGAAACTTTTGCACGAGGGTGGACATCTTGCAGTTATACCACTTCAAACTCCAACGTTATAAGAGAGTCACAACTTTCTTGTAACTGATTCTTATATTGAAATCCATTGGAACATGATTATTAATTTCTAGTCATTTTTATACTTCGGCCTACCGTAAGAATTTTGTTCATGTTAATTTTCGTTCATCTTCACGGAAAGAAAGGATTGGTACAGTGGGTGGATTTAATCCGTTCCCTGTTACTTTTGATGAGTTGTGGAGAACTATGCCCTACTTCACAAATTTTTGATAAAAATTGTATTCCAAACTCCTAAACACTTGAGAAATGATGCATGTAGATCGATGAGATCGTTCAAAAGTTTCAAATTCAAACATTATGGTTACAATCGGGATTCAATTGTGGGTGTTTTTAAGGTGATGAAATTTGCAGGGAACGGATTGAATCCACCGAATGAAACAGTTATCAAATATATATTCTCAAATATGATCAATCGAATACTCGATAACATTGAACAAATATCAATGATATTCATAAATTCATAAAATACTTAATAATTATGAACACGTACATGAAATGTAATAATTGTCATCAATTATTTTATGAGTGCTATTGACTATCTGATTAGTCGTATTTTAAGTATATTTGACAACTGTTACCAGCCTTTTTTCACTGCAGTATTCTAACTTTTTGAATGTACATTTGTTACTCTGCTGTTGATGAATTTTGCCAACAGGCACCCAGTGTCCATTGTAATGGACACATGATGTTGTTGCGTTATAAAGCTGTGTATTAAAATACTTTGAAATATGAAAAACACTTTTTGCTACTCAAAACCTCTTTGAAGTTGAACATATTTTCTTGAATGTTCAAACTGCATCCTGTAGAATCAGTAAAATTCGTTTAAGTAATGGAAATTGCAGTATCAAGAATATCAAAATTCTCATCACATTACTTCGGTTTAAAAACATACCATATTGTAAATATAATTTTAAATCATTTTCTTAACGTCAATTGACACCTTCATCTTGATGATATCATGGGTTTCAAACTGCTCTGATTTGTGGAACGATTTTGATAATTTCCTAAATTCTATGTCCATTGGAATGGATGTCAGGTCAGAGAGGGTTATGACTCCATCTCAGATGCTGTCAAAAGTAGCCTATTTTGAGTATGATGTGAGCTCAAAAAACAATCGCTGCACGGAGCAAAATGCAGGTCGAAAATATAGTAATCTTTGATAAAAATTCGAGAATATTTCTTAAAATCTGTGAGGTTTTCTTAAATGCATAATAAAGAAAAAACGGTCCACTTTTTTGTGGAATTTTATTCGAAAAACAATGGAAAATTATGAATACTTAAAAAAAAATAGAGAAACATATGAACTTTCCAAAAGTCGCGCGTGAAATTTTACAAAAATAGTAACAAAATTCCAATATCCTGCTATTCATTTTGTGAAATTTCTTATGCGACTTTTGAAAAGTTCATATGTTGCTCTATTCTTTTTTAAGTATCGATAATTTTTCATTGTTTCTCGAATACAATTCCACAAAAAAGTGGACCGTTTTTTCTTCATTATGCATTTAAGAAAAATTCTCAGATTTCAAGAAATATTCTCAAATTTTTATTGAAGATTACTATATTTCCGACCTGCATTTTTCTCTGTGTGACACAGCCCACGTGGATAAATACGCAACCACTTGGAGTAAAAATTTTTACAATGTTCCAAAAATTCAACAATATGCAAAAAGTTCCCTCACAGCTGTAATTATTATTATATTATTCACTTTCACCATAATCAAAATGAAATGTTATTACAGACAGTTTGTCAGATAAAAGTGTCTAATGAAATTCAAATACCCTTCCTTCAAACATGCAGTATTGTACCATTTCTAGAAAAAGTCCCGCTCTAATTTTCAATAGCTTCTTTCATACTTCCTGCCGCTTATGAAATATTTCAACTGGCAAACGACTGAAGCGATGCAGAAAATCGTATGAACTTTGAAATTATCCATCAAAAGGGAATTTTGTCTCTCACGTCCACATAAAATTAGAGTATCCTCAATGTGATGAAATTTCTTCTCTCTTGCGAAAGATTATATCACGATCGAGTTAGTAGCAGACGTTCTTTAACTCATAAAACCTTCCGTGAACTAACTTGGATTTTCTTACCGTCCAATGTGATATGCGAATTCTCAATGTGTATGTACGCAATAACACGAACACGAGATTTAAAAATTAATCTTCGAGATCGTCATTCGGAAATTCGCTGTTTGATAATTAATTATACGCTTCACCGAATGAATCATCTTTGATTCCTCTTAATTACAGAATCAAATTGCAATTAACCCTCGCATCCTTGACAGAATGATCAAACTATTGGTTTGGAACTATTCACCAAGTTCCTTGAATGATGTTTTTCTTTATGTGAGGAGAAAATAACTTGATGAGAGTACATCTTGGATCCATCGGATATGGAAGTGAATTAGAAATTGACTGTGGTATCATTCTCGTAACACTATGGTCAATTTGAACAACGATGGGATAATACATTGTTATCGTTACTGTGGCGTCAGTGCATTATGAAATCCAACCACTCTTAGTCCACGTCCATTGCATGCATAGCTTATACGGACCTTCCCTATGTGATGTGGTTCATGAAGCGCATAATTGTGCGACATGCACATACTGTGTATTTGTGTATGTAGATATGTAGTCTCAAAAGGACGAAAACAAGGTATATTCCTTGGCAGATTTCGTACTGAACTATGTAGTTCTTGGATAATCATTGTATGAGCGATCACTTGCGATATGCTGCAAAGTTCATACTTCAATACAATCAGTGAGAAATATAAAAAAAAAACTTCCGCTATTAATGTTGAATATTCGCATTCCAATGCTAGATTATCTCCAGCATTTGCATTTCCCACATATATTTTTTTAAGTGCATTATCACTATTCGAGGATGATGTTTATTTTCCACAAATGAAGGAATTATTCATATGCATGATTTTATAATCCTTTTATGAGAGATCTTTGGATTCTTTCAAAAGAGATTGAACACTGTTTTCAAGAACATATCATTTACTCATGAATTTTTCAATCATCCTTCTTTCGATGGGACATATTTCATGTACTCTCTAAATCTGAAAGAGTGAAGAATCACATGCTTTATTCTACTAACTCTCTAAATGAGCCTGTCCGCTTCGAGTGAAATTTCCACTTGTCGCGAGTGAATTCTCACTCTTCCAAAAGAACACAAGTTGAATTTAGGTCCATTGTACGTAAATTCATGTGCATGGAATGTTCAATAGCCGTTGAATAGACCTCTATTGAACGTTCCTCGAACTTTCATGTTCTCTTGGGGTTTAGAATTGAAATGCGATTGTGAATTTTTAATTTCAAACCTTAGACTAAATTCCACTCTGAAAGAGTGGGAATTTCGCTTGAAAATTCGACAACCCAGGTATGCTTTGACAAACGTACCATGCTTGGTGCCAAGCTTGAGTCAATGCTAGTCAACACCGTACCTAGCTTGGTTGCTAACATTGGCACCAAACTAGATTAATGTATGGGATGATAACAATGTTCAATGCTTGACATTCGAGCTTGATTCAATATTAAAATTCAATATTGGTTCTATGCTTGCAATCCATATTGTTGCCATTATTGATATACAATACTAGTTTCAGCTGAATGAGTAGGATAGATTTTTCATTGGCGTCCAAGTTTGATTGAACATTCACATTTGAGTGATTGACCAAATTTGGTGACAGGTTAGAGTCAATGCTAGTCATCACCGGACGTAGTGGGTGTAGCTTGATGGCCAGCCATGTTACTAAGCTAATGCGCCAAACTGTTATCAATGCTAGTTATCACCGGGTGTAGCCTAGATACCAACACTTTTATCAAGCTAGGTTAATGTTTAGGCTGATAATAACGTTAGGATGTCTAAAAACAACATCCAACATGGCAAAATATGCTCGGTCCTAGCATTGATGTTCAAGACGCTATCAAGGTTTGGTTAGCTATGACGGGCCAAGCATCGGTCAAGGCTTGGTTGACGAAAATTGAATCAAACGTGACAAAATATGCTTGGCCCTAACATTGGTATCCAAGACTCTATCAACGCTTAGTCAGCTATGACGGGCCACGAATCGGCCAAGGCTAGGCTGACCAGATTCGACATACCAAGCTTGACGCCGATCATGTTACAATTGTCAGTCTTGGCATTACGAGCCTGGGGAGTCCACTTTTGGCTGGCTAAAGAGTGAAATCTCACTCTGAAAATTTTAGACAGTATATTTTGGGCATAAAAATAATATTAAATTCTTCGAGGTGATTTGCAAAATATATAAAAAATGCAAAATACAATATATATTTCACTTTGTATTTTGTAATTAGAAAACATTACGAAAGTACTTATTCGTTGTTTATTTTCGTCTGTATGAAGTACAGTGCATGGACATTCTTCCGACCCGAAGAAGTGGGCTCGAGTAACTTGTAATTGTTGGAGTACAATACAAGATGAAATACAGCTTTGAATATATATGAAATGAGCTTGAATTCCCACATAACAATGGGGAGTCATGTTTGGTGGAATTCATACCATCACGTAACAAAGAGAACAGACAAACATGAGAGCTCCATTATAAGTTGTATATGAAAAGCACAAAATTCCACAAAGAAGAACACCGAATATTCGTTTTTTTCCATATCAAGATTATTGGTTTACTCTTTTGAATTGATAGAACCGACCTTCCAAAGAAATCGATGAAACGAATTTAATCGGGAGAAAATAGTCAACTTGATAAGAAAATCCACGAAAATCCTGATGAGTTTATGTTCATGTAGATCATCCTCATCTCATAGGCGCGCTTGAAGTCTTTATGAAACGTACAGAGTTGATCCGACGAGGATACTTTCAGTCAGGTTATCGACAGAACATTTTAATTAAATTACCAAATGAGAAGACATTGAAAGAATTTTTATGGCATCGAAGATGAAGAGCAATTAATAACAGCACAAAATGCTTTTGATGATGCATTAAAGTATGATTCGGTCATTCGAATTGGCTTTTATCGTTCTCCAAATAGGAGGCATTCGTATTTTTATTAGGATCTGAAAAAAATTTGAAGATCTCGAAGACGGAGATACTTCTCAAAGCACGATGTTAATTGTACCTTCGAGCAATGCTCACGGCTTCACACAAATCAAAGAGAAATTACTCCATACAAAGTGCTTTGTTTGACAAAGTTGAGACATGCCTTGGGCATTTCTATTTGTAGAATTACCGGACGTGAGGATTCGAGAACCTTTCATAGGAATTGTTGTTATGAACGAAACACATGTTTCGTGCGGCGCGTGGTCCTAATCGTAATAGAATATTGCAGAGTTCTTTGATCAGATGAATTATATTATTTCCAACACTCAGCTCATTTCGAATTGAATGGAAAATATTACTTCAAGGCAACCCTTGCCTTTCGTTCATGAGGTTGATACGCTCATTCTTGAGGAGACATACGATTATGTTGATTCTCATAGGAACATTCATTCAAGAAGCATATGCATACCATACTTTAATTTCTTAATATTTTTCATGACTCGAATTCAGCGATTTATATTTTTTAAAGAAAGTTTGATAATTATTGAAGATGTGATAAAATATTTCTCAAAAGTCGAATAAACTTTCTCTGAAAAGGATTAATTGCGATTGTACATTACGGAACAAGTGCATATATTTCTCTGTATCTGAAGAAACGTTTATCAACTGCAAATAAACTTTGGTCGTGGAAAGAGTACAACAAAGTATAATTAAACTCCCTATCCCCGTTTCAACGAAATATACAGTAAATTCACATTGGGTATTTCAGCGTGGAATATATGATTGAAATGCAAAATTGCGCTCCCAACTTCAAATAACATTCCAATTTGATACAATGATGGAGGTTGCTCGATTTCGAAATCAAATCTACTACCGTTTCAAGATCATATTACGATGTACGCAATTAGCATATAATTTGTGATATCATTGATATCTATCGTTATTCTTCATTGCTGTACAGTTGATCGCACCATTCCTTTTCTATGCGTTTATTTTAATATGAAGGTACAAAGAGAATCCCTCGGGAATGAAGTGAGTAAATGAATTCGGAAGGTATGGAAATTTTCCTAAGACGTGATAAGTTATCATTGATCTAATCATTATCGTGTAAATCTCTCAAGACACGGTCTAGTTAAAGCGGGGCAATCAGAATCTATGAGGTCAGACGTCGAGGTAAGTGTAGTTTGATAATTCCTAGTATTACACAACCACGCCTGCAAACACTGTTTCATCTGGCACGTTATAATTTTATCGGACGTAATATAGTTCGTGCAATGTCGAGATAAGTTTCTATATTAGTTCCTCTAAAAGTTTAAGGAACATATTAAGAGAACCGTAGTCTGTTATTATCTTTAACGCGGGGAATCAACAGATATCACGAAATTTAATTAGGGTATAATTTAAGGATTATAAATTTAACTTGAAAAAGAATAATCACCGAGGTTACACGCATACATAGATAAATTCGAATTAAAAGAAGTTCATGATGAATTTGTGCATGATTACAGACTGTAATTTTTTCCCTTTACACGCGGAGAAGAAATTGTAACGAAGGAGCATACCGCATAAAGATGAAAAGAAACGTGAAATTAGCTATGAAATATTGTGATCATGTTCGTTAGTGCTAAGATTGACGCTTGTTCCGAAATGTTTCACAGTAAATTCAACTAAGGTCGTACGATTTCGTTCCGTGCGGCTAGTCTGGTCCCTGGTTGGTATGTTTTTATAGTGATTTTAAATATGATTTACGATGAGATAAAACCAAGAAAAACTGAATAATAATTAACAACTCCGCTTAAAAGATCCGATTCACATCTATTAATTGATCATTCGGTATGAATCAGATTTTTGTCCAGGAATTTTCCTATTTGATCTTATTCAAACCTAATTGGTTTGAATAGGAAATTTTCACTCGATGAGATATAATCAAGAAATTCAGATCATGTAAATTCGAATTTACTGATTACATCGCATTGAGTGAAAATTTCCTATTCAAACCGATTATATTTGAATGAGATCAAATAGGAAAATTCCCGGACAAAAATTTAATTCAAACTGATTGACGAGTTAATAAGTTCAAATCGGATTTTTGAAACAGAGAAAACAACTTCTAGAAAGAATATATCGAGAGCGTTTGGTATCTTTTGAATTGCATTCGAAAGAATTATCCCGTCAAAAATGAATTTTCCAATGTTCGGAATTGTATAATTGGATGTAAAATTCACTTCTTTTTGCACACTGTGCCTTGCACTATCACCATTCGTAACAAAATATCGCTCCCTGCGTTTTTTCAAATTTTGAAAAAGTACCAACCACATCGAGAAGAAAAGGATCGAGTCTAAACTGAAGTAGAAGGAACACTACAATGCTGAATTTTATTGCATTGTGGGTGGTAATTCAATAATCTTTAGATCGCGTGATAGTTTTCCTCTTATTTCGCATTTGTTCAGGAAGCTTCTGTTTTCAGAATCACGCCAACTCATTATCTTGTCGTACAACAGGAATGAAACAGTCTTCGCTTCGGATACAAATTTATTCCCGGACGTGAAATATTTGTGGAATGGGAAGTTATGAAAGCCACAATCACGTCGATGAATTTTATGTGAGAGAAAAGATAGAACAACGTTGATGCAATGAGCACGTATTATTATTATTATTCTCAGAGTTTCAAGTTGCAGTATCTCTCAGTACATGGTGTGAATGAATTTTTATTAATTCATAAGAGATTTGTGGAATTGTGATGATTTGCAAGAGAGGTTCTTTGTTTATTATAAAATCTATTGAACGAAAATGACAACATGTTTTTAAAAATTTTCAAGCTGACTCAATGATGACCCTTCCTCCATCAAGATGCTTTGGAAAGATGCGGTTTCAATTGAAGAACATATCATCTTTTCATAAAATTATTTTTCAAGAGGAACACAAATGATGAAATAATTATCTAAACTGACTCATTCCACGTTTGATTGACTTGGAGAGTGAAGCTATAACGTACGTGTTATAGTTGAATCTTCAATATCGATACAATAAGCTGAATTGATCCGTGGTTTCGAGTGCTCGGAATACTGAGGACTATGCTGTCAATTATTCAGTCAATTTTAAGGTTCCATGATGGGAACGCTGCTCGAATATCTCACTCTACTTGGTCCTATATTATGTTGTTGCTTTTTCAGTCTACGTTTCGTTGGATGTATAACGAAATATGTGCTGAGTGCGATAAATTCTACCGCTGCAACTACACCGACAAAAATGATTAATCAAAAAACTTATGAGCTAAAGTTAGTTGTAAAAATTAATTCTGAATAATAAAAGAATTGAAGCTTTATTCCAGCTTGATTGAGCTGATAGAAGCCGAAATCAAATTTGAATGTAGTACACTGAGAAAAAAAATTCTTTGAATTAATGAAATTGATTTCATTGATTCCCATTTCATTGCATTAAATAAATGTCTTTTTGACTCTAAAATGATGTCATAACCATAGAAAGTCTTTTCATTCATATTATCAAATCAGCTCTTTGAAATTTATTTTTTGAAATTAAAAACGCACTCTACTGACCGAATAACTGATTATTTTTGTCGATATCATCTTTCATCCGATTTATAACTCTCATTTGATGAATTCCAAAGTGAAAATCAATGAAATACAAGTTCAATTTTATAACGTAAAGTTTCGTATGGACATCGAGGTTGATTATACTTAGTATTTGAAATTCTCAACAATCAAGTATTTGACATAATAATTGTTTTCTTCGCCAGAATAATTATTGACTCCAAGTGAAAATATATTTCATAAAATGAATAGACATGGCTTACAAATGATCAACCTCTCCCATCATGAGAAAAACAACGCGAGATCAGGTTAATAAAATAATTATTATATTCAAGAACATGAAGTTATAGGACCAAAAATACTGTTATTCATAAACCGGTACGGTTGAGAGTATAATAATCTCATTCATTTCAATACAAGTGGTTTTGTTCGGATAATAAAATCAAATCATCTACTGAATAGTTGTGAATTTTAATTCCGAGAGTTCTATTTCTTCAACAGAAAACTAAATTCATGATCACAATGAGATACTTTTTCAGTTCAAACTTCAGAGCAATTTCTTTGGATGAAATCTATTTCATAGAACAGGATTCATATGAACAATGATAGTTTGGATAGTTTTGAAATCAATAAAATGAAGTATTATAACCCATGATTTGGGAATTCAAATCGAATGGAGCTATTTTATTCATGCTAATAAATGTGTTCTCGAAGTTTCAATCGTTTATAGAAACAAAACGAAAATTAAAACTCACGAAATCTGATAAATCATCGTTACATATTTTTTCGAATCAACTCTTTGACACTGGAAACATCGTTTAAATAATGTACTGCAAGATTTTTGGGCTTTAATAGTTGAATATTATCTTATTCGATGGTTAATTAGTTTCAACAAACAATTCAAACGTCAGCAACATCTAAAAAATTACCTCATTAAAAATTTTCATTGATAATTGAAGAAGGATTCTAGTCAATAAACTGCTAACCTGATTATTCTCGTCAATACTACGTTTGATGAGGTCAAAATTGTATACATTCTGCAAAATTCCAATGCTTTTTGCAAATAAAGGTTTCATCGAGTCCATAAAATGGATAGATCGATCGAATTTATGAATCCATTGAAACAAAGAAATATGTTTTTAAAATAAAAATGTATTGAATTCACTTCAACAAATTGCGTTTACTTCTCAGAAGGTGGCAATACTTTCTCACAAGCTATCTTCCTGCAGTGCAGTTTGCATATAAAGAACTAATTCACCGTAAACCTATAAACGAATATGACTTGATCGCAAAGAAAAACAGTTTCTTCAAACTTCTCGATCATATTAATCATCTGATCGAATAATCCAATTGTTTCAAATGAACTACAGATCACACAGGAACTAAAAAGGTTGGTTCTGCTCTTACGCAAATGCTCTGACTCCTGCTTATTTCTTTTTATTCTGGAAATTTTATAAAATATCATTCATTCAATCAGAATGAATTTCATTGATTCGAAGAAAAATTTATTTATATCAATAAGTTCTCTGGAGGATTGAAAAATCTCTTTGTACATTCTATGAAATAATTTCTTAGATAGGGAAAAATATTCATTGTTTCAAATATTGATTTATTTACAGAAAATTTTCATTTCATATTCATGAAAACATTTTATTTCGAATGCAAGAAATATTTATATTGATATCTTCCTATTTTAAAACTTTTTTTATTCAAATAATTAAATATTTTATTGAAAGGAGAAATTATCATTTTGGCACTACAGTTGGTTATTACAGTGTTATAAATGGCTTCTGCCCATCAAATGCATAATTCATTGAATCAAATTATATTCCATGAATTCGAAAATCAACATTTTCCATCCAATAACTTTTTCATCAATCCTAAGTACCTCATATTCCAATTAATGATCCCATCACTTCCGTGCGAATCACATATTACATGAAGTTGATGCAATAACTCCACAGATACCATTGGATGAATTCATTTCTTAGACTCAAAGAAAAATTCATCGGTTCAAAACATGTTTTTTCTCAGTGTAGAGCCAACTCCTGTTTTAGTTATCCAAATATCAACAACTGTCTCTAGCTGCTGGAATTAATTTGTATCATTTTTTAATGATATATCTGATAATCAAATGTAAGGAAATTCAAACATTGTTAAATGATTAAAATTCAATATTACACGAAGTTCATATCCAGATGAAACAACATATTCATTGATTTTTTCCCCCAAAGAATATGGAAGGAGTTTGATATTACACTAAGATTTGGTTCAACAAAGATGGAAAAAATTATTGTATCATTCCAAAAAAGTCTATCCGTTATATGATAAAAATAATTGAAAAGAGGTTATTAAACCCAGATAAGAGATTTGATTTCTATTTACTGCGATGATAAAGATACTACGAACGGATCACATTAGTGAATGGAATTGAATACAAGCATTGCAACGGTGAATGATCATTAAAATCTATTGAAAAGCGGTACGTAGTTGTCTAGTGTTGCATGACAGCCAACAAGTGCATTTATCGTATCCTGGATGAGGGTTGATGAGAGCTGTTGAATATACCTCCATTGCATTAGTATTTCCTGCATTCAAAATTTTATCACAAAACCATTAATGAAAAATATCATGACCCTTTCAGTCAGGGCTACAGATTGCTACTCTGGCAAAATTCCTTGTTAATTGGATTTTCGAAATGTCATTAATACAAAGCTTCATCGATTAAGAAACTCAACGATATGTTTTTATTGAATTTAGATCGAATATCATCGGCATTTCCATCAAATTTCTATAAAATTTTGATATTCTTACGATTCTTTGGAATGGCTTCTGCCGTGGAACAAATAAATAATATACTAGATTTTATCGTTTGGAAGGATGGAAACGAGAAAACTTTGAAAATATGATGCACGAAGATTGTATGGAGAACGTGATTGTTCTTCGAGGAAGGAAATCACAAAGGTTAGAAATACCACTCTTCGTCAAAAGAAAGACTCTCATTCCTTGAAAGCCCTTCATGACAAAACAGAAAGGATTTTCTGATAAAAATTTCTGCAAGAGGAAAATCTGGTTTCATTACATGGGAATGAAATAAAAGACTCTAGTGTTTTCTCAAGACACCAAACATGATTCTCCAAGTAGAAATGCTCTAGTTACTGACGAGTTTTGTAACGCTCAACTAGTCAGATACAAGTACCTCATCTTGCAAGTACCTCAACAAAACCCTACGAGACACATGCAAGCCTCTAGTTTTTGCCTATAGTTAAACGTTACAAAACTTGTAAATGACTAGAGCATTTCTACTAGGGTCATTGTTAGAATCTCACGTGCTAATGGTTATGATCATTAAGATATATACGAACATTCATAGATCCATATGGAATAGAATCAAGTGCTGTTTCATGACGTAATCATAGCATACAACTAAAAGTTTGACAAAATATTTCATTCTCCGATCTTCGAGCATCTACGAAAAGTAGTTACAGCAAGTACTGAGTACTTGAAACAAACACCACGTTAATTGAGATAGTTAACGCAACAGTTACGCTAACTAACGTGCGCACGTATCTCCTAACCACGTTTTCAGGAGATCTTAGGGATATTGTAATAACCCATGTGGAAATGGAAACACGGGCCGCTACTGGCTCAGTACTGGTGCCAGAGTTGCCAAAACTGGCAAATCCAAACTTACTAGTAGAAGGCCAGTTGAATCGACGGTACTGGCAAGTAGTCAAAATGATAACATCATTTCACGTAAGGGCCAGTATGATATTTACAACTGTATCAGTACTGGCGTTATATATGAGCCTGCCATGGTGGACCTCTGGCATTCCAAAAGGCCCAGTTGTTTCGCCAGTACTGGGTATAAGATTATGTCCGTTCCAGTCCGGTTGTGTGCCGTGTGAAATAGGAACATGGGCCCGTACTGGCTCATTGCTGTTGTCAAAGTTGCCAATACTGGCAAATCTGAACTTACCAGTACAGGGCCAGTTGAATCGACGATACTGGCAAGTAGTCAAGATGATAAGATCATTTTACATAAGGGCCAGTGGAACATTTACAACAGCGTCGGTACCGATTTTTAATGTGAGCCAACTATGGCGGAACTCTGACATGACAACAGAACCAATTGCTCTGCCATACCTGGATGAGAAGTGGTAGAGAGTTAAAATAATACATCCTATGTAGGAATTCAGACCCGACCCAGTACTGGCACAGTGCTGGTAATTAGAGATCCCCGGAGTTATATTTCGAGTAAAAAAAAAATACATTGAATTTGAACTTTCAAAACTTTGTGGGTCCATTTTTCTCATCACCGTTATCTGAGAGAGACGCTTTGGAAGTGGTTTCATGCAAGTTCACTGGGCAAGTATTGAACCCGGGATCTGCGAGTGAGGAACAGAGTCTTTATCACATCAGCTAATCTCCGAGTTGACAACGGACCACTTAAATTCCCATTTATTGTACTAATTTCCTTGAAGTCACACAGGTCACCATAGAATCCGTAGTGAAACAAGATTCCACCAATGCTGGCTCATTGTTCTCTATCGAACGTATTGAATGATCATACCAAGATCCTGTCTTGATACTGGCGCGATTCCGGCTTACTACAAAAATCAAGTTGCCAAGATCGTGATTTTAATGTCAATCGACTACCGATTCCGTAGTCAACCAGAGTCCCACCAATACTGGTACCATGTCGTCTATCGAACATATTGAATCATAATACCAACTCTGGTTCAATGCTGGCGCGACTCCGGCTGACCACAACAGCCGAGTTGCCAAGAACGAAATTTCAACATCAATCGACTATCGATTTTGTAGTCAGCCAGAGTCATATCATTACTGGCAGATTGCTGTCTAACACACATATCGCATGATAATACCAACTCTGGCTCAGTACCGGCGTGACTCCGGCTCACTACAATAGTCAAGTTGCCAAGATAGTGATTTTGAGGTCAGTTTACTACCGATTTTGTAATCAGCTAGAGTTATATCATTACTGGCACATTGCCGTCTGTTGTACATATGGAATGATAATGCCGACTCTGGCTGAATATTGGCGCGGTACCGTTTCTCTACATCCTGGGTATTTTCCAGACAGTATTCATTCGATACTGACCCTACACCGTCTGCCCACGCGAGCCAATACCGTCTGAAATCTTGCGAATGTTCGGCTACGGTTAGAAAACGGTAATGATTCTGAACAGGCACAGTTGTTTTTGCCGAACTTTGGCAAATACAACCTCGCAAGTACCGCGCCATTTGTCAACTCTGGCTATTTCCACATGTGATAATTGTCGTCTCTCGAACATTTCGAAGGATAATACCAACTCTGGTTTAACACTAGAAGGACCGACATTTTTTCCTCCCTTTAAGGCCCGTGAGGGGTCAATTGAGCCCTATGTGATTATGATCGCCATGGTCGCTGTAAACCAAAATACTGGATTGGTAAATGGGTAGTTTGAGGTTTCTTGACGATGAATTGAGGCTCTTCTGGTGAAAATATCTCAACCTAATACCATAACACACATTTGATCGAAGTATCAATCAAAACAAGTACAACGCATAAGAACTATCGTACTCTAGTTTCCATTCGAAAATCGTGTGAACAATCATTCCATTAATGATTAGTGTTGTTTTCGTTAATCAAGGATCGATTATGGAAACAATAATTCAAACTATACAAAACCCACTGAAAAGATGGTCGCGATATCAGTGATACTCTTCATCCTTTTGAATGAGAGTGAACAGTAATATATAGACTGCGGAAGTTTATGCAAATATCGATTTTTCATATTACGTGTCTTTTGTATATTTCACATTAATGGCATAGAACGGTAAGTTAAATACTTATTTCCCAAACAAAAACATGATGAATGTTGTTCTATATCGTTTATGTAGAATCTATAGAACATATGGAACATAAAAAATCTATAATCGCATGAACTTCCGCAGTCTAGTAATATATCAGTCAAAATGAAGACTCACTATTATCTTAGATTTTTTTGCATATCCAAGTGAAGTACAATATAGAGATATTTATCAAATAATGAAAACTAAACATCAATATTTTCTGTTAAAAATAGTACTTGCATAAGAAATCAAAACCATAAATAAAAAATGTTTTGTACTTGTAACATTATAGTTACACTATAACATTAACAGTTATACTGTTAATTAATGAATAATTCGGAGAACCACAACCATTTGTGTACACGTGGGGTCATTTTACTCCAAGTGTCGAGAATATAATTCCTCCATACTCAGAACTGATTGAATTTGAATAAGGATATTTTGACATCATGACTTTAATCCCGATGACTTGAGTATTGATGAAATCCCCCGATTTCTTCTGGAGCTCTCAATTCTTATTTTTGAGACCTTTCCTTTGAGAATTATTTTTTTCGTGGAATTTCAACTTAAAGTATCCTTTTCGAAGACAGGAAAGTCTTTTTTCCTAAATATGACGCTGCAGCCTTCAGGTTTATCCAAACAGCACAACAGTTCAGAAGAAATTCATAATGAATTCATTTAGAGCCATTAAAATTCAAAATGGATTCATTAGGAACTCTTCCTGAACTTTTTTGCGGGTGATTAGTTCGCTACAAAAAATACTCAAACAATTTTTCCAACATGAAAGAATGATTTTTCCATAATGACGAAAGTCTGCAGTTATTCAGATATTACCTGTTGGAAATAGTCTTGGGTCTTTTTGACCTCATAGGCTTCTGATGACTGGCTGAAAAGGTGTGCACACTGAGGATAATTATGCCATATAGCGTTTCTGAATATCATTTTGTACATACAAATTGATATTCATAATGCAATCACTCAAAATGCACACTAGTTCAGAATGAGTTAATAATGAACACTCCTGGGACTACGAAAATTCAAGTGGGACTCTTTATAAACATTCCAAGGATTTTGTGTTGTTTGAGTAAGCACCACAGAGTACTTTTTTCCAAGGGAAATACAACTTTTACAGTAGAAGGATATCAGGGGTCAATTGACCCCTGTCGGTGCTTAAAGGTAAAAACTCAATTTGCAAAAAAAGTACTGCACTATAAATTCCTCAAAAAATTGAATGAGTTCTTTGACCAAAATAATTAAAAGCCACCAAGACTCATCTGTATGGAACGAATCGTTTTGACACAGTGATCATTGGAAAATCAGAAAGGGTCGATTGACCCCTCACGGTCCTTCTAGTGTTAATGCTGGCGCGACTTCAGCTCACCACAACAGCCGGATTGCCAAAATCGTCATTCTAACGTCAATCGACTACCGATTCCGTAGTCAGCCAGAGTCCTATCGATACTGGCACATTGTCGTCTCTTGTACTAATTGAATGATAACACCAACTCTGGCTCAGTATTGGCGCGACTTCGTCTCACCACAGCAGCCGAATCGCCAAAATCGTGATTTTAATGTCAATCGACTACCGATCCCGTAGTCAGCCAGAGTTCTACCGATACTGGCACATTGTCGTCTCTTGTACATATTGAATGATAACACCAACTCTGGCTCAGTACTGGCGCGGTTCCGTTTCTCTGCGATCTGGGTATTCTACAGGCAGTATCCATTCGATACTGGCCCGAGACCGTCTGTCAACTTGAGCCAATACCGTCTGGAACCCGGCGAACATTTGGTGCCAGTTGGAAAACGGTGATGATTCTGAATAGGTACAGTTGTTTTTGCCGCAGTCTGGCAAATACAACTTTGCCAGTACCGCGCCATTTGTCGACTCTGGCTATTTCCACATGGGAAGATATTTGAGGAGGTCTGTGCTGTGTGGATAAGTAGTAACTGCGGGTATTCTTCCTTCCGTGTACACTATTAGAATAGGTAAAGACCTTACAAAACCTTTCGAGACTCTAGCAAGATCTTTGTAATACCAGGAAAAAATCCCAGATACTCTCAAAATTCAAATCAGTGAAATATCACTATTTCTACAGTTAAAAGTAGTGATTCGGACGAGATCGAGACTGGTCTCGGTATCAACCCCGAAATCGAGACCGGATCAATCTCGGCGAGACGAGACGAGACCGAAACACTAGTTAGGAGTCGATCATTGAATGAAATCAGTGAAACATCAGTGAGTAGTCACTGGTTATGCAGTTGGAAGTGTTTCTGACTGATTGAATCATTGAGATTTAATTGCAAAGATCAGTTAATATTCACTGATTGTGCATTATATACCGGGTGTTTCAGAATTCATCATTCGCATTTCTGTGGCATATTCTGCAGCCAAAATGCAATAATATCCCATATGAAAAAAATATTTTCGAGGCTTAGTTCTTGAGATATGACGATTTAAACATTTTTTTTCAAGTCCAAATTACCGAGTAGCATTGTATAAGTGCTACGCACTTGAGCTCGGCGCCATTCGCTAAGTTGCAAAACGGCGGATCTCTAGAAAAAAAATTGAAATATTCCATAATTTTTCAATTCCAGGTTATAGCGGTTTGAAATTTTTTAGCTTCTAGCCAATCAGCATTCAACAACTTTAAATTATTATAGCTCCGAAACAAACAATGATAGGATAAATCGATTTTTTCTCCAGAAATACGCCGTTTTCCAACTTAGCGAATGGCGTCGAGCTCAAGTGTGTAGCACACAATGCTTCAGAATGATTTGAATTTGAGAAAACATTTTTAAATGCTCATATTTCAAAAACTACCCCTCGAAAAATTTTTTTTTATACTGGGAATTATTGCATTTTGGCTGCAGAATATGCCACAGGAATGTGAATGATGAATTTTGAAACACCCGGTATGCACTGATTCGCAGTAGTCAACTTTTCACTGCAATCAGTGAGATTTCACTGTTTCAAATTTAGAGAGTAGGATCACTGGAAATTATGTATATTTGAAGCTTGCTATAAACACAAGTATTCCTGATTTGATTCTATGTTCATGCAAATTCATCCACGAATAAAATACATATTGCATGGATTCCTCTCAAGCAGCAGTAAATCAGGAATTTAGGTAGTGAAATAAATTATACCTTTTTAAACATTTCCTCTCAGATATTTACTTTGATTTTAACTTTCTTCTTCCAATAGTTCGACCTTTCCTTCATTTTCTGTCTGGGTATAATTAAAACTTGAATGAGTTTTATTTCTCTTTCTCTTTTTTCTCTACGACAGTTATCATTGAGACGTTGGCTGTTCCTTTGATTTTTCCCCCTCCACAGTTAGATACGAAGAACATGATAATTTTTGAATTATTTCAAGGAAAAATTATTCTCGATTGATCGTTTCATTCCATGAGATCAATAACTCATGGAAATGTGAATGTATTATATTTCAATCAACGCTTTGCGGTTTCCTTTTCATGATATAATTTTAAAGTCCATTGCAAATGAATTGGGACTATTGCTTGTTCAGACGCAAGAGAGAGCAATTGAATCATTGAATCACATCAGATTGCTTCAACAGTTCTGTAATTATTAACACCATAATGTATTATATTTTATACTCTTGTGATAATCTTTAAGGGTATACGAGTACCGTTTTCCTTGTCATTTCTCTCAGGATAAGCAAATATGTGTGCATTTTTACGGAATATCTCTCTGCACAGCATTCACTGTGAAAAAACACTTCCAAAACTCCCAAAGAAAGTTTGGCAGTTTTTCACATACGCTTTTTTTGAAAATTATCGTAAAAAAGTTTGTAAATATCCGAAAAGGTTCATGATTTCACGGAGATGTTCGCAACTCTCCAAACTTTTGTTTGTCAATCCACAAAGGAAGTTCGGGAATTATTTTTCCAAAACAAGATTGTAAATTCTCAAGCATTTTTATTTAAAATTCAACAAGTTTTTTTTTACAGTGTTCCTTTAACATGGAGAAAAATGACGTTTCAAATATTACTACATTCCCAAATAGAAACGCTCTAGTCATTGACGAGTTTTGTGACACTTATATAAGGCACATCTGTTTCAATCCTGAGAAAAACGTGTATTTTTGGGAATTTCTTTTGACTAAATTGAAAGAGTCATCAAAAAATCCTTCCGGGTATTCATTCATTATACTTTCAAGTGAACAAAAAGTTTTTAAAGTTTTTATTTGAAAACAAAATGGCGTCTGCTAGTGCTGCGATCCGAGTCATCCCTCTTCTTCATATCTTTTTGCGGCAGGCAGTAAAAGTGTCATCTATCTTGACGTGAAAGGATACAACAAATTTTTTCATTATCTGTATCAGTTTTGCTAGTAAAGTACATACGCTTATCAAAACATATCGAGTTTTGAAGATTTGGCACTGTTTTGAAAAAAGTTTTGCATTTTTTACCCAGAATATCGACATTAATTTGTCAATGAAAATCGTAATTGTCAATCTATCATAAGAATCGTATGTACTTCACTGGATAATCTATCTAAGAAGCTGCGGTTAGAATTTCAAGTCAATCGGTTGAAAATTGTTTGAGATTTATTGCCTGCCGATTTTGAAAACATGATTTCGAGAAAGTCACGTTTAGTGTTTCGAAACTGTTTATCAACGTGAAATTTCTGAAATAATAGCTTGCCACCCTTTACCTCTGAAAAATCCTTGTTATATATGATTTTTGGGATATATACATCATTTAAGCCAATAAAAAAAGAAAATGGTAAAAAATCTTTTGCAAACAGAGGTTGGCCCTTAACTAGCCAAAAATTATAGACTGCCAAATATTTCACCAGTACCTTACAAGGCACTTGCAAGCGTCTAGTTTTGGGTTAGTTAAGCGTTACAGAACTCGTCGATGACTAGAGCACTTCTACTAGGGTTTTGTATTTAAGTAGCAGCATAAATGGAATACTGTAAAACCTCGTTTATCCGAGGTAATGTGGGGAGAGCCTCCTTGGACAGTTTACCTCGGATAATGCAGAAACACACAGTAGAACCCCGTTTATCCGAGATGATACACTGTAAAAAAAAACTGGAAATTTACTGTGCAACTGGACTGGAAATTTCCAGTGCTAGTACTGGAATATGGATATTCCAGTACATGTACAGAGATTTTGTTGTTACGTTACTGAAAATTTACCAAGCATAACTGAAAATTCAGTCATTGTACTGGAATTTTCAAGTTTGAGATGATGTACTGAAATTTTGCCATGATTTCGCGAAAATTTTACCGGCTCGTACTACAATTTTATAGTTCTTGTGCACCAACAAAAAATATTCCCTCAAAAAGGACTTGAGAAAAAATTTGGAATTTAGAAAAAAAAACCTAATCGTTGGTATACTGGAATTATACAGGTTTTTAACTGCAATTCTCAGGTTTTGTGATGGAATTTTCCAGTTACTGTGCAATTGAATTATACAGGTTTTGAACTGCAATTTTCAGGTCGTGTGATGGAATTTTCCAGTTGCTATGCAACGGAATTTAATCACTGTTGCACTGAAATTTTCCACTTCTATTGGACTTCGTCATTTCTGGCAGGAAAAATTTCAAGTCTTTATATTAAAAATTTCCTGATTGAGATTTTGAATAATAATTGTAATTGTAGCCAATGAAATTGATATATGAGGTTTTTCCAAGACTTATCCTCTTGTGTTCTAGATATGAAGCATATGTAGTAACCCAAGCTGGCCTTCCAACATGTCGCGCTATAGCTCATCGGTTAGGTCTTAGGTTTCAGTTGGTAGGCAGGTAGAAAAGTGTGGGTTCAAATCCTGTTAGGTAGACATGAGTTTCTGTCCATCCAAATGAACGATCAAAAGTTTCTCAATCATCTTGGAACACAAGGACCCTGCAAAATCACTTTGCGTGAGCAATTTTTTTTCAATTTTCATGGATATTTTCAGCATTAATTTTCCAGTACATGTCCTGGAAAAGTCCAGCTCGTGTACTGAAAAATTCCAGTACCGAGGCTCAGAAAATTTCCAGTTTTGATGCGGGAATTCCATAACGTTTGCACTGAATTTTTGCAGTACAAATGTGCTGAAATTTTCCGGTACATGTACAGGTTAATGACTTCCAGTACATGTACTGGAATTTTCCGGTGAAATTTTTTTACAGTGTATGAGGAAATTCCACTTCGGATGACGCGTAGCCTCGGTTAATAGAGAGCCGGATAAGTGAGGTTCTACTGTATTATAATTTTTACAACATAGTGTAGTCAAAATTCATGCATAATGATTTGAAATATCGTTCAATTTCGTGCAACTTCACATCATAAAGGATGAATTTTCATTATACTGTGAAAATCATACAATTCCAGTGATCCCACTACTTTTGTCCAAAGTGTAGTAATACAATGTGAAAAATAATCAGAACTTTTCTATTCGCAGCAACCAGAAAATTCCGATCGTGGGAGAGAAAATCCATTTCCGGTACAAGTATATGAAATTTCCCCTGAGTTTAACTTGAAATTCCAAACCTTATGGGATTGCTACTGCCATTTTGCAGTAAATTTCCGATGAGATACGGAAAACTCCTAACGCATGTACACTGAGAAAAATGTGTTTCGTAGAACTAGCAATAAGAGCATTGCTGACATTTTATTGTTGAATATACAATAATTCTTGTTCTTATAGCAATATACAGTCGTCTTATTAACAATAAAATTGTCAATTCAGCAATTTTATTGCTGGTTGATATGTGACAATTCAGCATTGTCATATGTCAACCTACAATAAAAATCGTAAAAATATGACCGTTAACATTGCTGAATTGACAATTCTATTGTTAACAAGACAATATGTATTGCTATAAGAACAAAAATTATTGTATTTCCAACAATAAAATACCAACAATTCTGTGATTGCTAGTTCTACGAAACACATTTTTCTCAGTGTACAGAGAGAAAAAATCTGGGAACTAGCACATGAGCACTGATCACATATCAATCGCAAGAAGACATTGTTGAAATAAAAGCATGAACCTATCCGCTCATCCCATGCGGCAATGCGATAAGTGCGATAAGGTTCATATTCTTATTCCAAGGAGGTCCACGGAATAAACTGCGGTGAAACTTCTTGTGATTGATACGTCATCGGTGCTCATGCGCTAGTTCCTAGATTTTTTTCTCCGTATATGCACTGTAAAAAAATTTCACCGGAAAATTCCAGTACATGTACTGGAAGTCATTAACCTGTACATGTACCGGAAAATTTCAGCACATTTGTACTGCAAAAATTCAGTGCAAACGTTATGGAATTCCCGCATCAAAACTGGAAATTTTCTGAGCCTCGGTACTGGAATTTTTCAGTACACGAGCTGGACTTTTCCAGGACATGTACTGGAAAATTAATGCTGAAAATATCCATGAAAATTGAAAAAAAATTGCTCACGCAAAGTGATTTTGCAGGGTCCTTGTGTTCCAAGATGATTGAGAAACTTTTGATCGTTCATTTGGATGGACAGAAACTCATGTCTACCTAACAGGATTTGAACCCACACTTTTCTACCTGCCTACCAACTGAAACCTAAGACCTAACCGATGAGCTATAGCGCGACATGTTGGAAGGCCAGCTTGGGTTACTACATATGCTTCATATCTAGAACACAAGAGGATAAGTCTTGGAAAAACCTCATATATCAATTTCATTGGCTACAATTACAATTATTATTCAAAATCTCAATCAGGAAATTTTTAATATAAAGACTTGAAATTTTTCCTGCCAGAAATGACGAAGTCCAATAGAAGTGGAAAATTTCAGTGCAACAGTGATTAAATTCCGTTGCATAGCAACTGGAAAATTCCATCACACGACCTGAAAATTGCAGTTCAAAACCTGTATAATTCAATTGCACAGTAACTGGAAAATTCCATCACAAAACCTGAGAATTGCAGTTAAAAACCTGTATAATTCCAGTATACCAACGATTAGGTTTTTTTTTCTAAATTCCAAATTTTTTCTCAAGTCCTTTTTGAGGGAATATTTTTTGTTGGTGCACAAGAACTATAAAATTGTAGTACGAGCCGGTAAAATTTTCGCGAAATCATGGCAAAATTTCAGTACATCATCTCAAACTTGAAAATTCCAGTACAATGACTGAATTTTCAGTTATGCTTGGTAAATTTTCAGTAACGTAACAACAAAATCTCTGTACATGTACTGGAATATCCATATTCCAGTACTAGCACTGGAAATTTCCAGTCCAGTTGCACAGTAAATTTCCAGTTTTTTTTTACAGTGTGTGTTAACTACTTCCGAACATTTATGTGAAGTTTCACATAGAAATTTTTTATCGTGTATTTAAAACGTCATTTCTCTTTGTGAACTGTTCAAGGAATGCTGTACGGATAAATATTTTGGATGAACGGGACTCTAGGAGAAATCACTCCAGGCTGTTATTAGACTTTGCGAGTCCGTCATAAGTACCTGGTGAGGCTTTGTAATAGGCTGAAGACCGACTAAAGGGATTTCTGCTAGGGAATGATTTTCGCGTTCGTTGTAAAAAATTTCTATGAGGAAATCCCTATATATTTACGTGAAGTAATTAATACATACATGCGTTAGGAATTTTCCGAAATTGTCCGGAAATTTACTGTGAAATATTGGGGAAAATCCCATAGAGTTTGGAATTTTCAGATGCATTTATGGGAAATTCCAAATAAATATACCGGACATTGATTTTCTAATAAGTGATTGAAAATTTCTGGTGGATATACACAGGGAAATCTCGATTATTTCTTACAGTGTAGTTTACCTTGAAAAAGAATGGCTATTCCCACGTCACGCGTATCCTCTTCGCCGATAACTAAAACAGCTAACAAGTAATCAAGCGTATAAATTAATAATAAGTAATTTGAGTCTAGAAAGTGTTTATCCAAGACATTTTCAGAATATTCAGAAATCCTGTTCTACGTTTTTCAAACATTCTAGAGGCACGTTGCGCTGTCTGGGGATTCTTGAATTCGAGATGACACAACACAACACGCAATTTCACATGAATTCGGATACAAAATTTTATATGGACCACCATCCTCAAATCACGTTTATGTTCCCTACGACGAAAATACACCTGTGCCACTGAATTTACATATATGAGATCTCTAAGAAGTTTCATGTACTGGTGAACATGTTTTCTCACGCATACTGCAACGCAATAAATCGTATTCTATATTGGAGTTGGTCTTGTTACTTGATGAGATTCGTGCAGAATGTGTTACATTTTCGTTCTTTCGTACAAAAACAAAATATCCCTCAAGGATATTATACATATACTTAGAAATAAGGTAAGTGCCTGAGTGGTAGATGCCTAATATTGAATTTGACAATTATGAATTCTGAACGTCAAATGAATAATAGAACTCTTCGTATCTAGCCATATATTTTGCCCTATTAACAAAACCCCTGCCCTCATGTATGCGGAGTTAAAGAAAGAAAGAGCGTCATATAAAATGTACCAAGTTCTCAAGGACAAAATGAGAAAAGTTTAGAGGATAATATCGACGTGGTATTCGAGTTGGCTGTATGAGAAATAAATTTTGATAGAAAAAGTTCAGTAAATCTATATTTCATAAGAAGTCATACCAGCTAATATATATTCGGCATTTCTAACGGGATGTTATGTGGCAGAACGAGAACTCTATTCTCAAATAACTCTATTTCTAGACATCTCTATTCTCACAAATCTCTATTCTTTTATATATAAAACCAGAAACATCTATATCTAACCAATATTGAGAAGACTAGAGATTTGTGAAAATAGAAATTTATAAGAATAGAGATATTTGGGAATAGACTTATCTAAGGATAGAGACATTTAGGGATAGAGTTATTTAAGAATAGAGAAATAACGAATGAAGTTCTTGTTCTGTCTGTTTTGTAATTGGAACATGTTAGAATAAAACATTGGTCAAAGATGAGACCTACGATGAAGAATTATTCTGTTAACCACTATCACATTAGTTATTTATATTCCGAATTCAAATATATTGACTGAAAGTTTTGTCAATTTTACAAGGAATTTTTTTCCTTGAATGCATCAATTCAAATTTGGTTCCATTTCCTCAATGATTTATTATATATATCTCCACCCCATATATCGATAGAATCGAAACTACGAAAACGAAATGTTATACCTTTTCATGGTGAATTATAGTTTGCTTGCGGAACGTCTATACATGCCTTACAACTCATTCCGTATTACGCTTGAAGAGGATGTTGTTCCTCCCTCGTATTTTATTATCATTTATTTCACTTCACGTAACAGGTAGGCAACATGAAAACGCTATACAGCCATTAAAATTATTATTATATATACGAAAAAAATGGATTATACGAATCGTGGTGTATACGGAAAGGAAAAAGTGCTCAACATTTGAGAAACATTCCTTAATATTTTGAAAAATAACTGTTAATTCAGGGAAGAAGAGGATCGCTGAACAATGTTTGTAGTGAGTTCACCGAAACTTCATAGTAAAAATACTAAATGTTGACCGAATATTCTTTGGCGGTACTCTTTTTCTTTAAATTGTCAGGCATTTTTCTGATTATCAATAAAAATATCTTCCCGTGCAAAAATATTTACCCTGAAAGAAAAGCAATTTGGAAGTTCAATAAATAGTAATATGCTTGTTCGATGAATCTAAATATTATAGAACTTTCATCGATGTTTCATGAAATTTCAAGAAACATTACTGAAATTTTGCTTCATATTACTCAGTGTTCTTCAATCGTTATTATATAATACAATATTCATGGCTAAACTCGCTATGTGTCACTCCATTAATGAAACGTTTTATGATTTTCAGCAAATTGCTCTTTTCTCGGTATATAAGAAGAATAATTCCCCGATATTAGATTTCGTCTACTCATTAGTGTATATTTTGTGAAGAAATCTCATGAAATTCTGATTTCAACGTCATACGAGGGTGGATTGATAAGTTTCCGGCCTGACCAAGAGATGGCGCCACTAGGCCTACCTTGAGGTGGCGTTCTATAGTACCATCCTTAGATACCTTGTAGCTATAGTTTCAGTCCGATCGCCATGTTAGTTTAGTTTTGAGAGCACGCTGACCAAGACGCCTCTGTGTTTTTCGTAAAAATGGAAAAGCTGGAAAATCGTGCTGTCATCAAATACTTTTATTTGAAGGGGTTAACGCCGAAGGAAATTAAAGAAGAGATGGACTCAACACTGGGGACATCCTCCCCATCATATTCAACCGTTAAGCAGTGGGTTTCCGAGTTTAAAAAGGGTCGTGTGAGCACCTCTGATGAGCCTCGCTCAGGACGCCCCATTGAGGTCACAACTCCAGATATGATCGAAAAAATCCATCAAATAGTGCTGAAAGATCGCCGATTAAAAGTTCGTGAGACAGCTGAGACCTGTAAGATGTCATATGAACGTGTACAAAATATTTTGCACCAACATTTGTATATGGAAAAGCTCTGTGCAAGATGGGTGCCGCGTTTGCTAACAGTCGACCAAAAATTGATTCGAAAGAACATTTCTACCGCCAATTTGGCGTTGTATAAGCGTAATCCAAGCGAATTTTTGCGTCGATTCGTAACCGTTGACGAAACTTGGGTCCACCACTACACTCCTGAAACCAAAGAACAGTCTAAACAGTGGATTGGACCAGGGGAACCAACTCCAAAGAAGGCAAAAACAATTTTTTCGGCGAACAAGGTTATGGCTACTGTTTTTTGGGATGCAAGAGGTATTATATACATTGATTACCTTGAAAAGGGTAAAACTATCACTGGTCAATACTACGCAGACTTATTGCAACGTTTGAGCCACGAAGTGAAAATTAAACGACCTCATCTGGCGAAGAAAAAAATCTTGTTTCATCACGATAACGCACCAGCGCACACGTCAATCGTTGCGATGGCTAAAATCAACGATCTGAAGTTTGAATTAATGCCGCACCCTCCCTACTCTCCAGACCTAGCCCCGAGTGACTATTATCTGTTTCCTAACCTCAAAAAATGGCTTGGCGGTAAGAGATTTGCGGACAATGAAGAAGTAATCGAAGCTGTAAATGGGTATTTTGAGGAGCTTGACGACTCAGTCTATAGAGATGGCATTACTAGACTAGAACACCGCTATGAGAAATGTATCAGCCTTGGAGGAGATTATGTTGAGAAATAAAAAAAAAAAATTCTTAAAAACGTTGTTTTTCTTGGTCAGGCCGGAAACTTATCAATCCACCTTCGTATATCAATAAAACAAAACTCTCACGCCATAAACTGACATTGAAATCGATTGGATTAACCTTAGTAGAAATTATGACTGTGAATCAAATAGACCCCAACTAGTTTTCCCAGATATTAAGTTGATTCTTCGCTAGTTTTGTAACGCACTTTCTAGCCTGTGTCCATCCAGATGCCCCAGGGAGTTGCTAGAATGTAGTTCAAATTAAAAATTAGAAATGTGAAATCATGTTTTTTCAGTGAAATCACGTCTACGAACGAGGTAAAAATGTATTTTGAAATGTAATTCCAAGTCAAGTACGTTGCTTTTGAATTTGTTTCCATAAAATGATCCCGAGTGACAAATTGAAATGTTTATGCTTCCTTTTATTTCTCCGACTGTGTTCATGGACTACCAATGTTACTGTACGATCAGTTGAAACATGAAAAATCTACATAAATCAATTGAATGTTTGAGCACTAAAGTTAAATTGACTGAAATGTGTTATCTAGTTGCTCCCACATAGGTCACATCTAGTACACGGATGGTAAGTGGGATGCCTTGACAAATTACTACCAGGGAACACGGAAGTAAAAAAAAAACAAGGCTGACAGAAGTTTCAAACGAATGAAAACACCCGTCACTCGCAGAGAAAATTTATTTGCCTCACCTCATTTATCATTGAATTCAAATAATGGAAGATGAAAGTGAAGGAAAGAAGAATTATATAGAACACGAATGAACTGAAATTCCACAATCGAATTGGAACAAAATTAAAAAATAATCGAGCCGAAATGAATTTTAATTCCTTGACCCCAAACGAAATATCAGGAATTTAAAATATTGTGCGCTCATGGAATATTGAAATGAGAGGAATTGGGGAAGAATGATCGTGGAATGTGATGTAAACCGATTTCGAGTGATTTAAATTCGTAAAGTATTCCGTATGGACGGAAGACGGATACGGCTAAACCCTAAGACCATCATCGAAATTTTTCCATCTGACGTTTAATATATTTCTTTCCACATGATTCGATAAAACGATCTGTCCTGGGTCGTAATGGATTTTAAAGTGAGCACGAGAAATCCGAGAGCTGGATATCGGGTGATACGACGATCAATGGTGATGGTATACCGTGGAGTTTCAAATTGCGGACACGTTTGCCACCGTTTCATCGCTTACCAGAGCATGCCAATATTTTCTCGGTTCATCTGACCGGGGATTCAATTTTACATGATAGTAAATACAAGACAATTATTTCAGCATTCAGCGAGGCATATTACGAGACATTTATACTGACTCAATAGAGAATGAAACCTCTTATTATCGGCTCGTGTCACTTGATCTTTGAGGGGAAAAAGAGAGAAGATTATTTTATCGTGACTCTTCTCAAAAGTATTCGAGCGATTTATAGAATTTGTTTACTCTTATTTCTAATTGAATGATGAATCATCAAAGTAAATACAATCTATTTTTTGAATTTTTTTTTCAATAAATGAATCTAAATTTCCAGCCTAAAAGTGAAGTGTATGAACGTAGATTATATTTTTTCTTTACAGCGTATAGTTTGTATGAGTATCTGATATACACTTTGATGTTGATAATGGGAGAATGGATGAATGATCATATGAAGCTCCAAAGATAAAGTTTTTAAAATAATCATGTTTTTCATCAGAGAGATTATACCACAGAGAAATGTGGAAGAAAACAAGGGTTGTGATGATGATAATGCGGTGCTTGGAAGAGATTAAGAGAGATGAAGTGTATAAAGAACAAAATAAAACCAATAGGAAACAGAGGGAGTGGGAACACACAGAGAAGGTTGGAATAAAGAACAAGAAAGCAAGAAAGAACAATGATCCAGCAACGGACACCAAGATGCGTCTGAACAACAAATAAAGAGAAAGAGGTGAATAAAAACATGAAAAAAAGATTCGAAACTGAAGATAAATATGCAGATGTAAATAAAGTGAGCAGAAAGTCGAACAAGCACTCATTACAACGTCCTCATAGAAACGAACACACGTTAACCCATTAAGTCCGGGAAATGCAGGATTTCAACTGTAATTTTAAACGTTGCGAATGATATATAAATCATTAAAAACTCATGGCAAAAATACCTGACCTACTATTTTCGAGGTTGCTTTTTCGGTTGCTGAGGTCAAAATTACCTTCAGATGGCGCTGGAATACCGATATGGCCGATTTAAAGTAAAAAGTCGACAAAAAATTGGAGGATATTTGACTTTGTGATTTTTTCACGGGTTGAAAATGCACTCAAAATCATTCAAAACATCAACCAAGGGTGCACAAAATATCTCAACTTTACGATAGAATTTTTTCCCAGGCTTGAAGGAGACCTAACCTCTCTCAATTTACCATATATTCACCAAAATAACTCGCAATTCTGAGAATCTAGAGAAAATTGACAGAAAATATAATTTTATTCGTTCAGTATTCTTCGAGAGAAGTACACGGAGGTTTTTGAGGTCGCTTACTACGAATCAAACATCAGATTTTCAAAATTCAAAATGACGGATCCAAGATGGCGGACGGAAAGTCAGAAAAAGTCTCGAAAATGGATGAAAATCGGTATGCTTAGGTTTTTGAGATCACTGACAACGAAGCCAGCATCAGATGTTCAAAATTCAAGATGGCGGATTCAATATTTGTTTATTTGAGTTTATATTCTTGTATGTTCCCCAATAACTCAGTTCTTCATGCGATAAACTTCGTCTTTATTTTCTCCGATTCACTTGATGATAATGTCAAATTCAATTACCCTAATAATAACTGATATTCACCTCTAATATTTCCATCACGTGTCACCAGTCTAATTACACAGCGACCCCAAAAATTTCCTCGTATACACATTTTCTCGTGATGTAGAAGCATTTTATGAATTTCAGTATGTCATATTGAATCCGCCATCTCGAATTTTGGAAATCTGATGCTGGATTCGTAATCAGAGACCTCAAAAACCTCAGCATACCGATTCTCATCCATTTCCAAGGCTTTTTTTTACTTTCCGTCCGTCATCTTGGATCCACCATTTTGAATTTTGAGAATCTGATGCTGGATTCGTTGTCAGTGATCTCAAAAACCTAAGCATACCGATTTTCATCCATTTTCGAGACTTTTTCTGACTTTCCGTCCGCCATCTTGGATCCGTCATTTTGAATTTTGAAAATCTGATGTTTGATTCGTAGTAAGCGACCTCAAAAACCTCCGGGTACTTCTCTCGAAGAATACTGAACGAATAAAATTATATTTTCTGTCAATTTTCTCTAGATTCTCAGAATTGCGAGTTATTTTGGTGAATATATGGTAAATTGAGAGAGGTTAGGTCTCCTTCAAGCCTGGGAAAAAATTCTATCGTAAAGTTGAGATATTTTGTGCACCCTTGGTTGATGTTTTGAATGATTTTGAGTGCATTTTCAACCCGTGAAAAAATCACAAAGTCAAATATCCTCCAATTTTTTGTCGACTTTTTACTTTAAATCGGCCATATCGGTATTCCAGCGCCATCTGAAGGTAATTTTGACCTCAGCAACCGAAAGAGCAACCTCGAAAATAGTAGGTAAGATATTTTTGCCATGAGTTTTTAATGATTTATATATCATTCGCAACGTTTAAAATTACAGTTGAAATCCTGCATTTCCCGGACTTAATGGGTTAAGGCACAAAAACTGACAATCGCGTATGGACAGAAGTGGAAAAACATACGCATACAAGAAACAAATATTCATAACTTTCCACGACATTCATTGATGCTTCGCTAAATTTTCAAGATTAATGAAATACAACATGAAAGTGCTGTTCGGCTTTCGTAATAAAAGGAAACGATAGAAACTGATTGGAAGAGTAAAAAACTGAATAAAAAACGATGCAAAGTTTATCTGTTTCTATCTGCTCCTATGAGGTTTTTGACCCTCTCAATCGGTTTCTATTGTTTGCTTTCTTCAGGATTATCTTCGTTCATCGTATACACTGAAAATAAAATTCTGGAACAGCTAACGTTTGGAGATCAACATACATCAACAATTGATGCCGGGAAAACGTGAAATTGATAACCATGGAAACTTTATTGGCTCACTTTATTCACACAGTGAGGGAAAAAAAGGGAGAAATTATATAAAAGAGCACAAATCCCACATGTTTCGAGGTGATTTTCGGCGTGGTACGAAAAATATTGT
Organism: Gonatopus flavifemur; assembly: GCA_018340375.1. NCBI lineage: Eukaryota > Metazoa > Arthropoda > Insecta > Hymenoptera > Dryinidae > Gonatopus > Gonatopus flavifemur. The sequence continues at coordinate 23,320,392 of JAFFJZ010000007.1, forward strand.
AAATTTTATATCCTGAAGAAATTTTAAAGCTGACACCGTGAACATTATATTTTCAAGAGACAACTGAGAAAATTGAATGCAGGCACGATAAATACTACATTTTCAGCAGGCAACACAGAGAATTCAACGCCAACACTTTTACACTTTCCTGTAAGGAACAATTGACTAAGGGTTTGGTAATCAATGCTTTCATAAATGATATAAATTGAAGTTAATTTTCAATCCAGGGTGATTAAAAATCCGCAAACCGTACTGCACAAGCATATTCTAAGAAGGAAATGAAAAGATTCTCCCTTTTATAAAATCTTGTGAAACACTAAGTCTTAGAGCTGACTTCAGTTACCTTTACAGCAAAATTTTTGCTTTGTCTGAAAGATTTCTACCGGATGTCTAAAGAATGTTTTATGCAACAGTTTTTACTGTCTTCAAGATGTCTTCATTTAAGGGATTATACTACCCAGGCGCTATGAAAAATGACCGTTTTTTCAGGAATTTTTTTCTCAGAAACTATTCAATGGATCAAAATGAAACTTTGTGGCTCCATTACACATATTTTGAGGTATACACAAGTATTTTTTATTTGGAAATTTAATTCAAAATGGCGCCTTGGCAGCAGGTCAATGGCAGCTGTCACTTTTTTGAAGAGCGAATTGGCGTGCAGCATAATTCTCTCCAAATAGCACCTAGAGCAAAAATTCAAAAAGGTCGTTGATCTACATTAGTTTTGCTAGGGAAGTGCCCACGATTATGACTTTTTATTGAAAATTCGCAAATTGGCGCGAGTTTGAACTTTTTTTTTCATTTTTTGACAAAAAATTGACATTAAACTGTCAATGACTTTGTTATCTTTTTATCTATCGTAAAAATCGTCGGTACTTCCTTGGAGAATCCATCTGAGAAGCTACAATTAAAATTTCAAGTGAATCGGACAAAAATTGTGCGAGTTACGTTGCACGCCATTTTTGAAAATGTAGTTTTGAGAAAAACGGGTTTAAAGTTTGATAACGCGATTACTATAAGAGAAATCCAAAATATCGGTCTGGCAGTGTGTTTACCTTTAGTCAGCTATCCCAGCACTATAAAACTGGCCTTCCAGGCATTGATTTTGCTCTTCTGCTTCTTTTCTTGAGTTTCATCAGTTTCCTAACAAAATCATATAGTTCAGAACTAATCGGCAGCTGAAGCATGCTCAAGACATCCAAAAGTCCTCGAAAACCGTTGTGGTACAGTATGACAGCAGGGTCATTCCACGTCAGTTCGACCAAAAAAAATGAGTTTTTATACCCATGGTCTCAGATTTTGATGAAATTCGGCATATTTCATCTTTCCACATATATATGAAAGCATATCAAATTTTGTTGAGATATCTCAAAGGGTTCCGGAATTATGAGTATTCAAAGTTACGGTGAAAATGCCAATTCCGTTTTCTCCGAGGTAGCGACTACGACGTCTCGCATCGCGGACAATAATTCAATAAATCAGGGGTCAGGATTATTTTTTGAATATTCAGAAAGCGAAAGCAGGGTGGGTGCCCACCGAGTTTTCCCTGAAATTCGGAGAATTTTATCGCAAGACAAATAACTGAGATTCATCCAATGCCCAATTCTTTTTGATTTGAGTAGACTCTTGCAAAAATCTTGCTCTTAATAAAAAGAAACAAGATTCTGATCAGGGGTCAGGATTATTTTTTGGATATTCAGAAAGCGGAAGCAGGGTGGGTGCCCACAGACTTTTCCCTGGAACTCGAAGAATTTTATTGCAAGACAAATAACTGAGATTCATCAGTATCAATAATCCTGACCCCTGATCAGAATCTTGTTTCTTTTTATTGAGAGCAAGATTTTTGCAAGAGTCTACTTAAATCAAAAAGAATTGGGCATTGGATGAATCTCAGTTATTTGTCTTGCGGCAAAATTCTCCGAATTTCAGGGAAAAGTCGGTTTTTGAATGGGGGAGGGGTAGGGCCCCAAATTCTGAATCCGATCCTGTATACGTGAATACATTGTTAACAATGTCAAAATCATATGTATAATCGTCCAATGATGTACGGACACACAATAGTTGTTTCTCAAAAATGAGCTACTTTAAGGGAGTATGATCCTTTTGAATCTCCCTATACATCAAGCAGTACAAAATATTAACGACTCCAAATTGGAATTATATTGATGAGAATGAAACTAAACCAATGAATGGCTTGAAATTATTCGTATTGAATACATCGTGTGTGAAAATAGCCACCAAATCCATCGTTTTTACGGAATTTCCTGTATTTTTTAAAAAAGTCGATTTTTAAGTGGGGGGGCAGGCAAAAACCTCCTATTATTCTCTTCGTCGAATATGATAGGTGGTACTTCGGACATAGTGGAAAAACAAAGCCCGGTCCGATTTAATTTACACCTTTGACCGATAATGCATTTTGTTTAGAACCGTTATTTGGGTCAAAAATGTGGTTGAAAGCCGAGAGAAAACAATTTCTACAGCTTTCCTGAAGAAAATCAGAATCTGGAGGTTTTTTCCCATAATTCTCATAGTTTGATTGACAATCCCTGAAATTTTTGTTCAATTTCGTTGAAAAATGTGGAAGTTATGAATTATTGTCCGCGATGCGAGACGTCGAAGTCGCTACCTCGGAGAAAACGAAATTGACATTTTCACTGAAACTTTGAATACTCATAATTCCAAAACCCTCTGAAATATCTCAAAAAAATTGGTATGCTTTCATATATATGTGGAAAGAAGAAATGTACCGAGTTTCGTCAAAATCTGAGACCATAGGTATAATGGTTTGGTCGAACTGACGTGGAATGACCCAGCAACGTTAACAGCAATGTCAACTACTGATTTACCACTGGAAATTGTTTTTTGCGCAATACTCCAAACGACGGCGTTGAGGCTTTCATTAGCATTTTGAATAAAACCTCCAAGGCAACGGGAAAGTAAATCATCTTTAGTCAAATCCTCGTATATTTTTTGAACGGCATTGAACACTCGCATTGACATAGCCGGTTTATGCTCATAAAATTCGAGAGTATGCGAAGCTTTTGCTCTTCGCCAAGAACACCACCAAGGACACTTTTCATGTTGAGGCTTTTCATCTGTGAATATTTCATGGTACAGAGTAGCATAGATTTCTTTTAGCATGTTTTCCACTGAATCTGTATTTCGACGTATAGCAAGGCCATAGTAGATACTTAATTCATCGATCAACCTTCCTGTCAACTTGACATGACCTCCAAGATTTTTTACTTCGTTTTTTAACTTACGCAGTCTCGTTCCGATCCTTTTTTGGGCGTGTCCAATACATTATTTCTCAGTAACAGCAAAATCACCACTCAAAACGTCATATTCATAAAAGAGGGATTCTTAAACGGTCAAGCACTCTCGACAACACCTTGTTAAAAGTACTTTAATAAATTTTCTTGGTTAAGATAGTATTTGCATACCAATCTTAGATAGTTGAAGCATCATTTGAAGCAAAAAAAAATCGGAAAAAAAATTTGCTGGGTAGTATAACCCCTTAAGAAATCTGGAAGAGGTCTTTAGATCTCTCGTCCAGATCCCTCAAACGAAGACATCTTAGCGGCAGTTAAAATTGTTACACGAGACATTTTTTATACATCCGGTAGAAATCTTTTAGACGAAGCAGAATTTCTGCTGTATGGTTGATCAAGCGGCAACTACATAAGTTGAATGTTTGATCATTAAAGAAGCCGATGTACTCGCCACTTGAATCATTAACTTATTTCGTATGCCGGTGGATTGCAGTCCGAAATTTTCAATCACCTTGTGGAGTGCCCAGTAAATATTTCTCCCCTCAACATTTCAAACGTTCATTATATTCTGTAAAAGATATGAAAAAATTCTCTAATTTTTCAGTTTCGGACATCTTGTAGATGTCTTTGAGAGAACATAATGAATGCTTGAACTGTTCAGAGGTGTTCGTTTTTTTCTATGTGCAAGCGTTGATATTTTCAAACAGCCGTTAACGTCCAGAAAATGTAACTCTGACAACGCTGCACTGGAACTGGTCGGTCACAAGCAAACACTGTAAAACTTACTTACAAGGTTGAACACATTACACAACGAAAATGTGATTTCTAACGAGTTCTTAGCATCGACGGAGAAAATTTTAAAGTCGCAGTACGAACATACGTAATTCATATTATCGTGTTTATAACGTAATATTTACATTTCTCAATAAATTGCTAATATTATCGTTGTTACTCTCAATCTTCCAATATAGAACTGATTGTTAGAAGTGAAGATTTTTTTCGTTGATATCTTCCGCAAAAAGTGTAATCTTTCATATTATATACTGCAATTTCATTATTACATTCTATGATATGAAGAATTATGAATTTCTCTGCTGTATTTGCAAAAAAGTTGGTATAGAGTCAAAAATTACAATGTAAACTGTAATTTCTCTGTTTTATCTCTTTCAGTGCATCAATTGTTGATACGTGATCCATCAATGAGCAATGTATCGGTGAGTGATGACAAAACCTCAAAACAAAATTTCTTTAAAATAATGATTCCTACGTTCGAGCAACAGCAGTTTTTCGGGTGATAGCATTACACAAACATGCCTGAGAGAAAACGTCAACGGTATTTGACAATGTGATTTTACGAGGGCGGATGTAATGTAGTTCGTGCGGTAAAGGTGATAGATTTAGATGTGGTCAGATAGAAGATAGGCGAGTCAAATCCCCTTAGGGCTCCTAAAATTTAACATCGCACAGGGCAATGTATTCTCTATGTGTCAATGATGGTTGTATTAATGGATTTCCTAAGTGAAAACAGAAGCGATATTTTTTTTATTTTATCTCATTTCAACATACATCATGATTTTATATTACATTATCATAACTTCTGATTTTAATTGAATTGCATGAAAATTGAAAATTAGAACAGTGGATTTCGTGGAATTCTTTCAAAAGTTTCTCATATTTGAAGAGGTTTCGTTCCTTGCTACATATTATAATAAATTAAGAGTGTTGAACCTGAATGTGTATAAATGTTTGATGATTATAATTTTATATTACCAAGATAGGCTACAATCTTGAATCAGATCAATCAAACAGGTGTGCATGGTAGAGTACGTACACAGTTGATGAGCCAGTTTCCGGAATGAGAGAGTGTGTATACATATAACGAAAACTGTTTCCTTCTCCGTTCGAGAACCGTATCGCGAGAATCGATATCATTTAACACTCGAATTTCATCATACAGATTTCCTTAGAAATCCATTTCAATTCACGCCTCGCTTGATCAGGTCCTAGAAATTGCATGAATGTAAGAGATCCAACGAGACAAGGAATTCAATACGGATTTTAATGAATATTCCTCCCGAACTCACGTCGTTGGCATTGATTCATATGGGTACCTCTTTTGTACCCCTATTCGCTCAACTGTCATCGAAGTCTCATACGAATTTGAGAAATATAAATTAATTTCACTTTATTCCATTCAAACGATAAATTCTTTAATTCCTTCTAATAATTATTATTTCATAAATTTTTCAAATGTTATGAGAATGGATAATTTATGCGTGTTAATTTTCTTGAGACTGTATATTGTGGAATCTGTCAATCTACATTAATCGTTCTCAGGGATTATCGTTCATGTGGGAGGAAATAGTGCACCGAGACATGAGTACCAATGAGCCCATATTAACTCTATCCCACAGCTTCGATACCTGTGACATCCTATGATTGAACGTAACTTCGATTCCACCAGAGTAATTACTAAGGTGACCAATCATTCCTCTTGTGCACTGAATATTCTATTACACAACAGTTTGCTCAGCTGAGATACCCGATGAACGATACCGCATGGCGCGTGATATATCCGATGACTATCTTCTCTTTCTTCTCTTTCCAACAATATATCGAATACCTGATATGATGAATACTCAACACACAGAGAATCAATATTCCAAGATTCGAGATTAGCGATTCCCATCGTATCGATTCTACGAAATTTAACAAGTCTTGTGATAAAAATCCTCCAAACATCAAACTTTGGTGTGTCAATTCCCAGTACGTTGAACGTCTGACCACATACATCCATATCTACTTCGAGCCAGCTTCGCTACGCTGAATAATACGATATCGAGAGACGCGGTAGCGTCTCGACGCCAAGTATATGAAAAAACCCTGAAAAAAAGATGTATAAGTATTTTTTTTATTTTAAGTGAAGAAAGCAGAAGTCGTCCGCTACCGTGTATCTTTTACTGCTCAACCGAGATTTAACCTCCTGAAAAAATGTTCAATGCACAATAACTCGACACATATTGTGTGTCACAAAAAAATAACTGCACTTTCATTATATAATACGATTACACACTTTCGATTAAGCACACTACGAACTTGATCAGTTCATCCGTTACCGAAATATAAGCGTTTCAAGTTTTCATACGATCAAAACATCTTTTCGGAATTTCTGATTAATCGGTTTCTCCTTAACACGAAGACCTGTTATCCTTGAGGCGATTTCCAATGCTACAAAGATTTATTCTGTCTCTTTTTCTTTCTTCGAACGCCCAATAGTAGATCATTTGTTCTGTCTTTCTTTCTTCGAATGTCCAATAGTGGATCATTTGTTCATTAGTATGTAAAATATAATAACGTATAATAAGGTGCTTCCAATATTGTCCAAATGGTTTGTCAGTCTTTTGTAACCTGTACAATGATTGGTAGATAAATTTTTTTCCCTATAGAGTATATACATTGTCAATACGTAAACAAATATAACCTGTCAATGAGGTGATGTGTTGATAGGTTATTAAAATATTAAAAGAATAATTAAAAGATGAATGAATTACAGGTGACTACATTATTATTACAGATTACTACAGGTTTATACATTGTAAATACGTAAACAAATATAACCTGTCAATGAGACGATGTGTTGATAGGTTATTGAAATATTAAAAGAATAATTAAATTACAGGTGACTACATTATTACAGATTACTACAGTTTATTCAGAACAATGAAACATAAATAAACAACTTGAAATTATATATACTCTTATATATTACTTCAAAAAATTCATGAATCAATGAATGAATAAATGATGAAGAGGTTATTTGTAAAAAAAAACAGAAAAAGTTTGAGAAAGGTATAAATAAATCTATTTGCTACATTCAGAAAATTGGAATATACACAGGTAAGCTCTGTATGATGGATTATTCATAAAATGCAAGATTCCTTTACAGGCAAAAGCATAGCGGATATATCATAATCCGTGACGGATAGTTTGCTACTGGTGGTTCTTCTAACCGGAACCAGAGACGAATCATAGAAAATCATACAAGGTTTAGTCATGGAAAATAATTCAAATTTATAAATTCTGAGGCGAGAGCATATCGGATACATCATAATTCCTTCATGGACAGTCCGCTACTGTCCTATCCTCCTACTGGAGTCGTTGGCAGATGATCGAATGGATTATACGGAGTATGCTCGAGGGGAATGATTCAAATTGATTCGCAATCATTCTATAGGCCAGAACATAGCGGATACATCATAACTCCTGACGGACAGCCAGCTACTGTCAATTTCTCCAATTAGGATCGTAGACAATTGATGGAAAAGATCATACCGAGCTTGCTTAAGAAGTATTCAAGTTTATTCGCTATTTCTTTACAGGTGAAATTATAGTGGATATACCATACCCTTGATGGACAGTCCACTGATCTATACTATTTCCCAATAGAATCATGAGTAAATAATGAAACAGATGATATTGAGCCTGCTCCGAGAGAAGTGAATGAATGAAACATTGTCCTCCCTGCATACCCTGATCGACAATGACTATACTTAAGCTCAACTAAATAACTAAGCTCTAAAATAACTGTTCCAAATCTTTTTCATCTCTCTTCAGAGAGAAAATCATAAAGAGATGTCTGGTAAGAGAAGGCTACGTTTAATATAATAAGAGTATTATCTAATGGAACAGTCCATTGAATCTAACCAAATTTGATTAAGAATCAGACATCAATCAACTACATTGACTACAACAACAACAACATGAACTACATTTTACTGCATTGACTTCAACTAGAACATTGTACAGGATTCAGTAGGTTTCTTTGACAAAGGCTGTTATCGGATTCTTGAATATAAATGAAATTGATAGTATTGGTAGCTAACATACAGATCTATGGTATATTTGCTTTATTTTGTTTCATCTTCATCCACCTGTGATGGTATTCGATGAATCTAATAATAGTATCGGATAGATCTGTGATATATTCATTGCACTCTTGCCTTTGCTTCACTCGACTAAGAGGCCACTGAATGGAATTGATAGTGACAGCTATCGTCTAGCTAAATAGCTAGCGTACAAATTTATGATTCGTCTGCTTCATTTCTGCTTTGTCTCCATCCACTTGTGATTCTACTCCGAGAAACTGATGAGTCCAGTATGTCGTCAAGATCTGTGGCATATCTGCTGTGCTCTTGCCTCTAGACAAATCGTTTTGTTGAATTAATAGTTTTGATTTAAAATATTTGATATACTTCAATGTAACTGAAGTGCCTGGAGACCAACTTCAACCTTCAACGTTTTTCAAACTTCTTATATCTCATTGAGGTTGTGTCATGAACTTCTCATTCTAAAAACTTTTTATACTGCATTGGGGTTTTTGGATGATTCCACGTTCTGATTATATTTGATATTTGATGAATTCCACTTTCTGATTATAAGCGATGATTCAGTTGTTGATTCGTTACATAATCTTCAATCATCCATTTCATGCCATTCATTATCAATTGAATCCACTTTATAATCTGTAGTTTATCCATTCAATACAAAATTGCCTATGAGATTGCCTAAATGAAATGGATAGTGGTGGTGGACGACGTACAGATCGAATGGTATATTTTCGTCGTTTTTGTCTTTCTTCATTGGCCTGATACTTTCTTGGCCAAGAGTTGTTATCGGATTGCTTGAGTGGTATCACAGGTGTATAAGAAAACACGAAAAAGAAGCAAATATACCATAGACCTGTACGTCGTCTACCACCACTATCAATTTCATATAGGCGGTCTTGTGGAAATTTTGTATTGAATGTATGAATTACAGATTACAAAGTGGATTCAATTGATAATGAATGGCATGAAATGGATGATTAAAGATTATGTAATGAATCAATAACTGAATCATCACTTATAATCAGAAAGGGGAATTCATCAAAAAACCCCAATGAAATATAAAAAGTTTTTAGAGAGTGAAGTTCATGACAAAACCTCAAAGAGATGTGAATAGTTTGACCAACGGTGGAAGTTGAAGTTGGTCTCCAGTTACTTTAGTCACACTGAAATATATCAAAGCGATTTTTTCAAAGGCGAAAACACAGTAGATATGCCACAGATTCTTACAACATGCTAGACTCATCATTTCCTTGGAGTAGAATCATAGGTGGCTGGAGACGAAGCAGAAATGAAGCAGACGTATCACAAATTTGTATGCTAGCTATTGTTACTGTCAATCTCATTTGGTGACCTCATAGTCGAACGAAGAGAAGGCAAAAGTGCAGTGGATATATCACAGATCTATCCGATGATGGTATCAGATTCTTTGCGTAGTGTTTCAGGGGGATGAGAAAGGAACAAAATGAAGCGAATATACCATAGATCTGTGAGTTTGCTATCACCACTATCAATTGGCATTACAGATTACAAAGTGGATTCAATTGATAATGAATCCCTAGATTCTTCGAGTAGAATTACAGGTGGATGAAGGAAAAACAGGCAAGATGCAGATATATCATATATCTGTATAAAAGCAGTACCAACCACAAAAATCCAAATTGCATGACACTTTTATAAAGTTATAGCCGTTGTTTTTCATCAGGGAAGAAGTATTTCCGAAGGTAACTTTACGTGCATGTTACGAAGTAAAGGTACAAAGTGGATATTTATTCATGATCTGCGAGTTGAAGAACGAAATTGGCCACGTAATGCTAAAGACTCATACATATATTTCTTCAAAAAGCAATAATTTCACTTGCTCATCAAATAACAATTTAATTACTATAATCTTCTATAGGTGATTTTGAAGAACATCGTATACGTTTATAATACCACAACCGACTCAATATTCTTGAAGAATTTTTCAAAATGATTTTGATGGATATTTCACAAAATTCTAAAAAATTCCTTGTACAGTACTGAAAAATGCTCTTGACCAGATATTTTGAAGATATCTCTTTTTGTTGCATGATAAATGAATATTTGACATCTCTTTAAGATACTCTTTAAAATAATCCTAAAGAGTCATTGAAACATTTTTGCTGGGAAACTGTTTTCAACTTCATGCCAAATGGTACAAATTCTCGTTTTATCAAAAAAATTTCTGTTGGATACCTTAAACATATTGTGTGCAAGTTTTCTCTGTTCGTAAAATCTGTTTTATTTCGTTTTCCTAACAATCATATTTTAAAAATAATGGGGATTCTTGCACAATACATGTTTAAAACAAAACCGTGGGCCGCTTTGAGCGCCAACTTATCAGTCAATTAATATTTACTTTTCGGAATCCTGCACATATGTATTGATTTATGGGAATTCACTTTTCTTTCCTTCTGTTCTTCATTCTTTATGTCGATTATCTATTGCTGTCCAATGATGAGATGACTGATGGAAACCCAAGTGAGTTTTTCATATCACAAATGATCTGAGGAGATTTTCTTCATCGCTACGATCGCTATTAAATTAGACATGAGCATTCGAATTTTATTTATGTTCAGTTAAGGACACATCCAGAAAAAGAAGTGAAATCCCAATAAAAAAACTTCAAAAAAGTAAAAAAATCACGCCAAGTACATGATAATGCGGTCAATCCTAAAAAAAATCTAAAAATACATTCAAACGAAAATTCTCCTACAATAAGAATTTCGATAAGACACAACAGGATATGCTTCACTTGAAAAAAAAAGATGTGAAATCAATATGAGCTGCCAAGTACATTCGGTTATTCAAATGGTATGTAAACGATTTCTTGTACATTGTAACTTCAGTTTGTTTAAATTGTATTCAAAGCGATTTATGATTGTATTGAATTAACAATATATAGTGAGGTGAAACAAAAATTAGGTTCAACCATTTGACATACTAGAAACAACTCTGACCTATTTGAAACTCAACGTGTTGATCGTTTCTAATATGTTTTGAAAGTTTTCACATACCAGAAACAGCGCTAAGTTATTCCAAACCAAACGCGTTGGTCGTCCCAAATAGATTTTGAAATCCACGTCAATGCGGAACACTTGGCGCGGCCGATTACGTGAGTTTTGAGCCTCAAGTGTATTCAAACAATTCTGTTGAAAGTATGTGATCAAAACGTTGGATAATAAAATCTTCATCGGCCGCGCCAAGTGTTCCGCATTGACGTGGATTTCAAAATCTATTTGGAACGACTAACGCGTTTGGTTTGGAATAACTTAGCGCTATTTCTGGTATGTGAAAAATTTCAAAACATATTAGAAACGATCAACACGTTGAGTTTCAAATAGGTCAGAGTTGTTTCTAGTATGTCAAATGGTTGAACCTAATTTTTGTTTCACCTCACTATATATTGTTAATTCAATACAATCATAAATCGCTTTGAATACAATTTAAACAAACTGAAGTTACAATATACAAGAAATCGTTTACATACCATTTGAATAACCGAATGTACTTGGCAGCTCATATTGATTTCACATCTTTTTTTTTCAAGTGAAGCATATCCTGTTGTGTCTTATCGAAATTCTTATTGTAGGAGAATTTTCGTTTGAATGTATTTTTAGATTTTTTTTAGGATTGACCGCATTCTCATGTACTTGGCGTGATTTTTTTTACTTTTTTGAAGTTTTTTTATTAGGATATTCAACTGACGAAACAAACTTGGTACACTGAGAGAAATTTCTATAGTCACTGTAACTAAAACATCTCAATTAAGGCAGATTTTTTCAAAGTGTAGCCAGGAACTAGATACTGGCAAGTACCTCACCAGAACCTTGAGGAACACTCGCAAGCGTCTAGTTTTTGGTTAATCGTTACAAAACTCGTTACATGCTCGTCAATGACTAAAGCATTTCTACTACACTGAGAAAAAAGTATTCGAAATTTATTTCGATCAAAACCACATAGCACAAAGACTTTTCAAAAATATGTTGTCAATAAGCATCCTGAAAGATATCTTTTTGCAAGAATATTGATGCTATGTGGGAATGAGCTTTGTTAACTATTGACAAACCTCGTTTGTTCCAAAGATGGTTTGTTCATAATTAATAAGCCCTCTTTGTCATAAACAAACTCTTCTCTCAGTGTAGGGATATTCTTGCTTACACTGTGGAAAATATGAGGAGTCTTTGCTCACTTCAGTAGTAGATTCCATCTCCTAATCGTCAGTGAATTACTTTGAATTTCTCCTCCATTTTGAGAAACTATTCCACTTTTGTGGGTGTTAAATCCTCCAGAAAGTGAAGAAAAAGTTCCCCTCAGGGAGGATTTTTACTTTCACCATGTTGCCCAGTAAGCACTTACTAGAAGAAAAGCTCCTTAAGAGATCTTTCAAAAGAGTTTCGTCGATGTTATCATATTGATATCCGAATGGTATCATTTTTCCGAGATCTCAGAAAACAATTATCTTGAAGAGTTCGTTTGGATAACATTTTGGCAATCTCTTATTTTCCTCAGAAATCGACGCATCTGATAACATTCTGATATCCTTCTGAAAGATCTATCTGATCACTTACACATATTTGGGAGATCTTTAAGAGCTCTTGATGATAACATATTGTTCACTGGGTGTGGATGCAAATTTTACCATTACTCTTCACAGATTATTTATGAAGCATCTGTTTATCTGGATATTAGGATGAGGTTTGTGATTGGAGAGAATAACATGCAGAACAACTCTTCACAAGAAAACATAGTATATTACGTATCAAGGGAGGAAAGGACGCCATTATCAACGAGTGTATAATGGAATACTTATCTCCCGAGATACGTATATTGTTTTTCATAACACTCGCGCGGAAAATGAACGCAATTCACGTAAGACAACGCAAGGAACATGAAAGCGCGCAGAGACCGTTTATGAAATCAACGGAATAGTTACTCTCACAGCAGAATATTAAATTAATCTATTTTCTCTCTCTAATTTGTATTATATATGATATTTGGCCCAGTATCATAAATAAATTAACAATTCATCTATCTTTCTGTCCTCCTTGGAATTGAGAAATGAAAGTTGCTGACTTTCCCTCCTTAGGGAGAGAAAACGTACTTTCCTCTCGCTCTACAGGCATGAGAAGTACCACTTTCTGCGCGAGTGTCAGGAAAAGATATTTTCAATCAACCACAATTTTTTCATTCTTCAATAACTGTGAAAGATTCATCAGAAGTCTTTTCCGAAACAAATTAATCAATTCGTATTTCATTCTAAAATGAACTCAACAAACAAAAACTGTGCAATAGGTAAAACGATTCACGTGGAAACTAAGAGAAAGAGAATGCAAACTTTGACAAAAGAATACAAAATCGTCAACGGGGAGATGAAGACAGGAGGATGCGTACAATGAGGAGGGACATAATTACATTTCAAACAGTAAGATGCGAAGCTTCGAGTGGGACTTTCATTGAACAACGACAAGTTGAAGACACGCCTACGCACGTTGTTGACGTGCGAGCGAGAACAACACGAAACTAGGGAGGATTTCCACTCGGCGTTTAAGAGGAAGCAGGTCAAGAACTAAGAGAAGTGTAAACTTAGTTGTGTGTGTCGTTTCTCTAATCCGATTCGAAGGCTTGTTACGTGGGATTAGAGATCTCGTCTTGGGATTCTATACGGTAGAATGTATCTACACAAGTGAAATCCACGTGAGCACGTATATCGCTTTGGACGTGAAAATAAATTCAATTTCCAGCAGCATTGCACCCCCGTGAAATGACACCGAGTGCGGTCGGAGAATCAAGATTAGACTTAACTTTATGCTCGGTATATCAAATATTAATGTGATATTTGATTAACCTCACGGTATAACGCGTACGAACGTTAACTAAACATTTCTCTCGATTCCTTGGTTCTGGTTCAACTTCAACGAGCGATTAATCACGGATGTTGAAACGATTCGAATCACGGAAATTCAATTCATAAGGGAAAATGAGTTCAAGGTTTATTCCAGCGGCTTAAAACGTAATAATATAAACAGTGTGTATGGTTGCAAATGATTTTTCTTGAAAGAGAATTCATTTTCAAATCAATAATCTTGGAAGCATTAAAATGAGAATCAAGAAAACTCTCTGTGCTCTACATTCGAGATGCGAAAGAGCTTTCGCTCATCCCACTTGAAGATGAATAGCTTCGAGCGAATCCGTATCATAATTATTCTTCGACGTAAAGAGCTCTATCCACTATTTTTTCATTAAAATTCTTTTATCTTCGCATCAAGGAGTATTTGTGTTGGGTTATATGATGCTACGTATGGAAAAACAAGTATTTCATCCAAAATCTATTAATTTGACTTTTTAACAGAAAATTAAGATTATATACCGTAGAAATGGATTATTCTGACTTTTAATGGTAATTTTGACAGTCCTTGGGTCGCCTTAACGGCGCACCAAAGGACGGTTGAAATGTGTGCGGAGCGAAGTCACGTGAGCTCGTGTGGCGGCGGACACATTTAAACCCTACTTTTTTGGTGCGCTGTTGAAGCGGCCCAAGCAGTGACGCCAGCATTCAGTTGGCCGACCAGTTTTACATTCTCCATCACGCTCTACACAATCAAATTCCTTTTGTCGGAGGTTTTACTGTGTATGTGTGAGATTTCTATACAGATGGGTGTGATTGAGAGGGTAAAGCTGGTCGGCCGACCGAATGCTGGGATCACTGGGCCCAAGGGCTGTCAAAGTCACCCTTAAGAGTCAAAGTAACCCCGTTTTACGGTAGGGAAGCGAGGGGCTAGTTGTAACAGTTTTTGGAAAAATGCTAATATTGTGAAATATACACATAATTTCTTGATCATCATTGAATGTTTCGTAAGCGTGAACATTCACTCATCAAATGCAAAAAGATATTCATCAAAAAGTTTGCTGATTTCAGCACAACAAACATTATTCCAAAACAAGCCAGCTGTTACAACTTGCCCCGTACTTGGGGCTAGTTGTAACAGGCTTGGGGCAAATAGTAACACTAGAATAACTGCTCATTGGAAACATGTTAACTTTTTGTTATGGTACGATACTTATTGATCAATGAGCTGAGCTGACTACTTTCTTATTGATCCGAATTTACAACACTTATTACAAAAATAAACTTTGATAAATTAAGCTCAAGATTGTAGAATCATCCTGTACTTATTAGCCTATTACCACAATCATTATGGGACTCCGATATTATTCAGTTGATTTTCATGGCCATTCATAATTATGACTAAGATTGAATCATATTCAATCAATCAAAATCCATAATCTTGATAAGGATAATCAATTGAGTATTCATCATGAATACTTTGAATTAAAAATGAACTCTTGAAGAACATCCTAATGTACAAAAAAAATTCACATCGCAATTTCATAAAGAATTATTCGGGCATTCAACATAGCACAAACAAACAGGTGTAACACACAATAATGCTAGCAAAATTTAACGTTCTTGTGTATTGCACTTGTTTCTTGTATAATATCTGAATCAGGACATCTTCATTTTCTGAACCTGTTTCAGATTTTCTTTTCTAATTCCTCATTTTCAGATGGAAGAAGAATGGATGGAATAAAGACATTTGCATATCAACAATCAGAGAAATAAGTCGAACCAAGTCGAATCAGCACGAACCGAAACATGTTACAATATGCCCCGAAAGTTTGTTACAACTTGCCCCATCGTATGATTCCGGATATATTCGTTGACTATTAAAAAACTATACAGATTTCATGAAAAAGTTATTCAAGCATTTCAAAGCTCAATACACTGAAAAAAAATTTATTGCAGTCAAATAAATATTTATTTGTCCTGTACCAAAGAAATATTTATTAGAATTAACAAAATATTCTTTGGGACCAAAATAATTTATTTGAATTAAATAGATGATTTTAATCGTTTATTCGATTCCAATAAATTATTTTGGTTCCAAAGAATATTTTGTTAATTCTAATAAATATTTCTTTGGTACAGGACAAATAAATATTTATTTGACTGGAATAATTTTTTTTTTCAGTGTACATGGACAAAATAAATAGTTACTCACAAGTTTGAAGGGGATCGATTAATAGGACTGAAATCAATGTTTGCAAAACGATGTTTTTTTCATTTTTTGACTCAAATGGATCCTATGTTCCTAGCACGATGTAAGAAGAATAGGTGTGTTATCTTCCCTGTCGGTGTGAACATTTTTTGATGCAGGCTTTGTCCTAGTTCCAATTTCGCCACCAGTTGGCGAAAGTGTCGTGAAGGCCAGATAAATTTCGATTTTTTTAAATAAAATCAAGTTCAAATGAAAAATAACTTCCCTCTGTAAATGTTATGTCTTATAATACGATTTTAATTTCTGTCTTGATCAATTTGGATTAGTATTTCTAACATCTAATTTGAATTCACCGCTTTTTTTTGGCCTTAGCTACTCGAATTTCGTAGTGGCAAAATCAAGAACTAGGACAGAAAAATCTCACAACACATACAAAAGATAACACACCTATTCTTCTTACATCGTGGTTCCTAGACACTCACAGCACTGTCTCACGAGATACCGATAGTGTGTAGTTAATGAAGCATGTCATAGATGGGAGATTTAATTCGAAATCCAGCGGCAAAACTTGAAATCCATCGAATAATTCACGTGTTACTACTTACCCCTGTTACAACTAGCCCCTCGCTCCCCTACTCACTCGGGGATAGTACAGAAATTTACGGGATCTTGAATAATCATCAATTTGAAGTATGAGGAATTATAAATACTAATGTTATATAGAAATGCTGGGAGTATAATTGAAATTTCACCCATGTAACACAGAATATTCTGAGAATATTCTCACAACATCCGTAAAATGTACTTGATCGGATATTTTGACAAAAAGCGTAGAAGATTCGTAGATATTCATAAAAGATTCTCAGAACATTTGAATGAGACTGTTTCGAATAGTCTGGAAACGTTTGTGCAATATGCTTACAAAGTTTGTAGGGAGATTGATGAGCAGCGCATGCACAAGTATCGTGATAACATGAATTCATTAATAGCGGAAAACATAACCCTCAAAAGTGTAATAAAATATTAAGAAATGCCGTGTATATTATGATTCCCTGTTGCGATCATAAGTATTTCATCCATCCATATGAATCCATAATAATGCTAACAATTCATGATTACAGATGTTTAATGATCAAAAAAATTGATTGTGAAGTACCCAAGTAGCAGAAGAAGTTAGAAATGCTAAGAGCGTGTTTGGAAAATCCTACGAACATGCGTAGAACCTCCAAATGAGACTGTTTGGAATAATTATGTGCTGTGCACCTCCATAGAATATCTTAACGAATTTATCCAAAAAAGTCTCATTCGCACATCCCTTTCACACCCTGGTGAAAGGGAAGCGTGTCATCAAGGGTAACGGAAGCGTAAGAATGTTTCAGATTACTTTCCTAATACTTCTCATATGCTTCCTATCCACTCTCTAAGTACGCTTCCGGACGTAAAGCCCGGTTTCTATGAAATTGGTGTTTCTTCGGATACGCTTCACACACTCCAAATATACGTTCGAACCACTCTTAATGTTCCACTTGACGCTCGGTATACGCTTAAATGCACGTTCCAAATACTTTCCAACTACGTTCTTGACACTTTCTATTACACGCTTCCCTTTCACCAGGGCATGCATAGAGTCACCATAGCATATTTGAGAAGTTCTTGTGCCACTTGGGTAGTTTTCGGTGACATCCCAAGTAGCAGAAGAGGTTAGAAATGCTAAGGGCGTGTTTGGAAAATCCTACGAACATGCGTAGAACCTCCAAATGAGATTGTTCCGAATAATTATGTGCTATGCACCTCCATAGAATATCTTAATGAATTTATCCAAAACAGTCTCATTCGCACATCCCTTTCACATTCATAGAGTCACCATAGCATATTTGAGAAGTTCTTGTGCTACTTGGGATGCAGAGTTTGCATTGATTTTTATTTTCACAGCATTTTTTTCTAATATTCCCACGCGGAGAAAACTGGAATAATGACGTTCACCATTATCGTTTAGTGAAACCTTGTTTCGCTGAAAACACTAAGCAATCATTTTATTCTACTAAATATAATTCAGTAAAGATTCGTGATTTCAACAAAATGGTACAGTAGTCCATGTATGATGAATATTACGGATGGTATAGTTAGTTTGACTGACTCAATTGCCTCTACTACGCTGTTTAGTAGTAATAACTATTTTATTCGTTTCAATTAACACGCTCGAGCAGAGTTAACCGAAACGAGTCGAACGTAGCCGAATATACGAACTCTCCTCGCTTACCGACACTGTTTTGTTTATAAACGATTTTTTTTCTCATAAATGTATTAATGGCAGGGAAGGAATTACACTGAGAAAAGTTTCCAGTTCCACAATCAAAAATTCACTAGATTTTTTAGTGAAATGCGACATCAAATATATTTTTATAGTTGTGGCAACCAAAAATATTTTTTCATCCAGACTTTGAAAAATAATTGAGCAAACTAACTGTTCAACTGTATCCGTATAGTTATCACAACTATATAAATTTAATCAACCCTTCAAAGTTGTAGCAATAATATTCGATTGTTTGAATTCACCATATTCGATTCTGACTTTTACTGAAGAAAAATAGTTGTCTATACTATATTTTTCTGTTTGTAACTATAAAAAAACTCTTTCCCCTTCCCTGAGACATTCTCTGTGACTCATCGACCGTTATCTTTGTTTATTTCGTCGAATTTGTTCCCAGAGTGACTTCAACTAAAGCATCAACCGTGATTTTCCCTTGCACGGCGTTACCGCTGTGGAAAAAGGGTACTGAGAAGTCAGGGACTCGAACCCTCACGCGTGACGAGCCATCGTGAGTAGAAGTCTGCGCGTTATCCGTTCAGCCATAGCGTACCACGGGACTGTTGGAATCATTCTTCATATTTGGTATACTCAGAACAATGAATTAGGCAACATCGTTTCCACATAGTTATTTTTCTTTTGTTTATGGCACCTCTAGCACCAGTTGAAGTGTATGGTATTTTGCTACAACTTTTTTCGTAAAATACGGATTCACAAAACGAAGTGATGCGATACCTGGCCAGGAACAACATTGAACGAAAAATTTGAGTTGCCACAACTGAAATGATAGTTGTTGTGACAAAAATTTTGAGTTAGAATAACTAATACTTTTACGAGACAAAAACAATTTCTGTTCAATGTCGTATTTCATTAAGTTTTTCGCCAGGACAACTGAACAATTCTTTCAGTGTGATTGAAAGTATATAACAACATGAAGCATGCTAATTAAGATTAGTTGAGGGGCCTTATGAGTTCTACACTGTAATAAATAATTGTGGAATTTCCTTCCAAAAAATGGTGGCAGCAAAGTTCCTCCACAGATGGGGAATCATTCACCATATTCTAGTGGACCTTTCCTCCATTCATAGTGGATTCAACACCCAAAAAACAAAATAATTCCTCAAAATAGTGAAAAAGTCCCTCATTTCTGATGAAAAAACAACTCTCCCAAGATGTGGGGATGAAATCCACCAACAGTTTGAAGAAAAACTCCCCATGTTTTTTACAGTGTGGTTCTAAAAACCAAACAATTTGCTTTGAAAGTTTTTCATTTCATCAACTAAAATTTGTATTTTCCCTTACTGTAATGTAATAGTTAATACAACTAACGGATCAAAGTTAAATATCTTTAGTGCCATCAATTAAAACGTATAACTAAATCTTCTATTGTTGTCGCAACTAATCATTTTATAAACTTGCGACTTCATTTATAACTCCTCGAACAAAAAAAATTTGTTGCACCAACTATTATAAGACAACTAAAAATGTTTCAGTTGTAGTGACTAATCAGTTTTCTCAGTGTAATGATAACTCGTATATGGAATATGCCTATCATGATTCTCGTCTTAATGATCAACACTTCACAAAATCAATTTATTTAGACAATTCAAAATTGTTCAACAGTATCCTCTAATCATAAGTTCCCCAAACACTTATAATAACAGATACGCAAAGCTAGTAAAATTATATGTTCAGTTTAGCTCAAGTGGTATACGCGTTAGGTGTAGGTAGATAAGTAGGTAGGTAGGATGTTGTGGTTCGATTCCCGCTTTCAGCACCCTAAATGTCATGTGCAATCGATGTTTGATGCTACAATTTGACGCTCAACTAAACAATAATGAGTGTCAAGCAATCAAAATTCTTGCTGCTTTGGGAAATTATTTCTACAAACAACATTAACAACCTTCATAATATAACACAAAATTTTTTATTATTGAATCGAATTCATATTGTTTTTTAATAAAAATTATCATGCACATTCCGTGGAATAGATGATTTGTGTGGTGGAATCAATTATGGGACCATTCACTGTTTGGTACGAATAACAATGCTTGGGTAATCGAATGAAATACAAGTTTAGTAAAATTAATTTGACTTGTTATGGTGACATGAATTGTATGTGCATTCGGTTTCTAATACTAAACATTTGGTCTGTCCATATTTCACTAAATCGTTAAGTACGAGTTACCATTGGTTTGATTGATATCACTATTCAGTTTTCTCCGTGGACAATATTCGTGGCATTACATTCTGAGAATATTTGAAACAGTCTCATTCAAACAGTCTGAGAATGTGCGTAGAATATATTCGCACGTAATCAGAATCTTCATAGAATATTCGAATATCCTCAACGTATATTCTTAGAACATTCTCAGAATGTGCGTGTGCTACCTGGGTACACAGTAAAAAGTAAAACTTACTTCCAACCTCAATATCAGCTTCTTTTAAGATGCAGCCAAAACTAGCCCTATTTCAGCTGGAAGTAAGCATCGAAAACAAATGCCAAAACAATGGAAAAGACTGAATTTCAGTCAAGTTTTCAAGTAAGATGCAGCCACTTTCAGTCGGACTTTTTACAGTGTATGTATATATCCTAAAAGGCTTGGAGCTTCAAAGCTGACTTGAATTTATGAAGTTTCAATCGAATGAGCACACTTCATGAAACATAATAGAAACATATTGCTCACGCTGTTTCAAAACCACACCGATTCAACTGTTACATTTGTTACAACTGAGAGCTCCAAAGTTGATAATGATATGATATCGATCAAAAACTGACCTCCCTCGTTCATCTGGAAAAAGAATCATTGACACTTCAATAATCTATATGAGCTATATAACCTCCAAATGCAAGTTCATCCCCAGACAGCACAACGTGCCACTGGAACGTTTATGAAAGGTTTATAGAACGTAGGAGAGGTTTTTAGAACGTTCAGAAAACGTCCCAGAGACACATTGTGCTGTTAGGGTCCTCAATATACTAGCGATGAGTCTAGTAATTTATAATAGACAATTTTTCTCAGTGTATGACGAAAAATTATAATAGTCCCGTGTTTTACTGAATGTGTTAGTAAATCTTATGAAACATCTTTTCCGTGTGTGCATAATTCAAAGTTGGGACTGAGGTCTTTATTTTTCATCAAAATAGAAAAAATTTGGAAATTGATGGATTTTTACATTTTTAAATAGCCAAATGAAAAAGTATCTCTCGTACATGGAAAAAAGTCCCGTGTAAATTCTACATTGGTTGTTGTTGATTTGACATAACTGCTCACATAAATACAATTGGAGTTTTCAAATTTACATTGAAATCAATTACATCGTTACCGAAGTAAATGGAAGTAGTGTTGCCGTGAAGTCAATATGAAAACAATGTAAACCCAACAGGACTGTGTAATAAATTTTACATAAGATCCACACTGTAATCGTAACCTCACTTTTCATATAATTTTTACATAAGCATTTTTCTCTGTGCATGAAGAAAGGTTGATTCGATAGAATCTACTCCACACCTGATTTATGTATAATACAAGAATTCAGAAGAAGCCACTGAAATCATGGTACCTGGAATATGATATCCTCTGAGAAAGCTCGAAGTATAATGGTTCAACGAGATAACGAACGCAGAAATGTTTCACTCAAATGGAAAACAAGGAAATTGTATTAAGTAGTGACTTAGAAGAAAAACAGAGAAGCTAGGTGCACTACTAGAATGATATATGACAGTATATTAAAGTTGATACATGAAAATATGAATAAAAGAGTAGGAAAAAGAAGACCAACTTTAGTATTTAATAAACTCATCCTAGAAGATATGAGATATGCTGACAATATTTATGGAAACGAAGAAAATGAAAGAAATGAAGAGTTCCATGGAACCAGTTTGAAGGCCAATGCAGGGCATAATTCAAGGGTCAGTTCTAAGTTAGTTCTACAAGAAAACAGTTAGTATAATGACATGTCACAATATAAATCAGATATAAATTATATTGAATTATATATAATTTTACAAACTTTTCCACTTGGGTTTTTGTTTTTTCTTAATTCAGCATCCAATGTTTTGGTTAGTTCCAGATTCTACTTAGATTATGATCCTGGGCCAATTATACTTAACAATAGATTTATAATCAGAATAGTTTAACAGTCCATTCAAAAAGTTCGTAGGATGACACATAGATGGCGTTACTAGGATTTTTTCAATATAATTTTAATGCAAAGTGGGTGCCGCGTGAGCTCACAGTCGACCAAAAACAACAACGAATTGATGCTTCAGAGGAGTGTTTGGCGATGTTAAACCGCAATAAAATCGAATTCTATCCTCGATATGTGACAATGGATGAAACATGGCTTCACCAATACACACCAGAATCCAAAAGACAGTCAGCTGAGTGGACAGCAGTTGACGAATCGAATCCAAAGCGAGCAAAGACGCACCAGACGCATCGACCATCTCCAAAAAGGGACCACCATCAACAGCGACTATTACTGCGCACTTTTGGATCGATTGAAGGCTGAAATCGCAAAGAAACGGCCACATTTGTGAGAGGAAAAAGTGTTGTTGCACCGTGTCACAAATCGATGAAAACGATGGCAAAATTGAATGAATTGGGCTTCGAATTGCCTACCCACTCACCGTATTCTCCAGGTTTAGCCCCCAGCGATTTTTTCCTATTCACAGATCTCCAGAGAATGCTTGCCGGAGAGAAATTCAAGTCCAATGATGAAGTAATCAGTGAAACTGAGGCCTATTTTGAAGAGAAAGAAAAATCGTACTGTAAAAGTGATATCGAAAAGTTGGAAAATCGCTATATTCATTGTATCGCCCTCGAAAGCAACTATATTAAATAATAAAATCGAATTTTGTCAAGTTTCTGTTTTTACCTTACTTATCCTACGGACATATTGAATGATCTGGTATATGAAACTCTTCAACACCCACGTGAAAATGAGAGCTTACAAAATGCTTTTCAAATGCATCAAATGCATTTGGAATGCATTGCATGTATTTCAAATTTATCTGAATACATCAGATAGTGTATTGAAAATATGTTCCAAATGCTCCAAAGGAATGCATTTCAAAAGCGCTTTTGGTTTTGTCGACATACCCATGTAACATAAAATATATTCACCATTCTGTCATACTTTCAGCAATATTCATAATTACCCAAGCGTGTATTGCCTATAATGACAATGAGCCCCAGGCTGGGTCCATCCTCTTTAACCCAGTATTTGGGAATGACGATGGGGCCCATGTTGGCTCAATTTTGACCCTGTTGTGCTTTCCCATACAATTATGGTTGGTAAAAAATGGAAATAATGAATCTTAGTGCGGGCACATTTGAACTTGGCCACAATTTGGACCAGCGTTAGACCAAGATAGGGGTGAATTTATATCCCGAGCATGTGTGTACAATCCTCAGGCGTGTATGAATTTTGGTCTCACTTTGGTCCAGTCTTGGGCCCATATCGGCACGATGGGGCTTAACACTAGACCCAAGACTGGGCCAAAGTGCGGCTGAAATTCATGCCCGCTGGGGTAGAATTGAAAGCAATTTCCCAATTTAAAAAAAAGGAAGGGACAGTATTGATTGCCTAGTCTGGGTTCATGCTGGGCCCATGGTGTTACCAATCCTCGGGCACGATGTCATCATCTCAGGGTTGGCCCCATTTGTCTGTCCAGCTTGGCTCCACGTTGGGCAGCATGGGCACTCACCCTGGGTTTAGATTGGGCCCGCCGTTAATACACACTTGGGTATGATTCAATAAGATGTTCAAATAATCATCCATTATCAAACTTCACAAAAAAGTACACTGTAAAAAATGCGGTGTCAAAACAGTGTCAGAATTAACACAGAATCAACACTTCACGGATTTTATACATGTCCACTCCGAAATCGGTGTCAAAATAACACCAAACAGTGTTATGATAACACTTTACGATGTAAAAATGACATCATGTGATGTTAAAAGAACACTTTTTGATGTGAAATTCTTCTAACACCGCCAATTTTTTACAGTGTAATGATAAACGTTTGCACTACATGAATACTGTTGAATGCGAATTCGCGTGAATCATTTCTTAAAGAGAGTCGAAGCTCTTCTCTAATTCTCTACGCGACTCTCGAGTGACAACCTGAATGGATTCTTAGGAACGACTGATATACCGGAGATGCCATAGCTGCTTATATACAGACTTGGCTAACCCACGCACGAGTCTCTGGACCCCTGTCTACGAGAAAGCAGTCTCAACTACCTGTTTGCAGAAACTGACGTTGGGTGCCATGTGCTAAGTCTCACTCTGAGTAAATAACAGAATAAAATATTAAATCACTCGACAATGCTATAATGGACAAGATTCGATTAGAATTTTTGTTCGAAATTCTTTATGGAATATCATATTTTCATATTGAATTTTATAATAGTTCTCAAATTTAATGATGAAATATTGTAATTTCTCTCTTAAATGTAGCAATTGTTTTTTGAATTCCACAAATATGTTATTGAAATCGAGAACAAAGTTATCAACATCAAGGGAAAAATTCTTAGCATTAAGATTTATATTATTGAATTCAATATTTTATTATGAAATTTAACAAAATGTTTATGTAAAGAACTTTATAATATTCCTATGAGGTTTCAGGCAGATTTTTCTAACAGTACACTGCAGTTCTGAAGCAGATTTTCTAAGCATTGCACTTTTCAAGAGTAAGATTTTACTCTGCCGAAGTTAATATTCATTCTTCTCCTTGCCAGAAACCAAAATGAATTGCACTGTTAGAAGAATCTGTCTTAAACTTAACAATAGTATTATGAAGTTTTTTACATAAACATTTTATTAAATTTCATACGAAATTTTGTATGAAATTTCATGAAAAATTTCGTATGAAATTTAATAAAATGTTTATGTGAAAGACTTCATAATATTATTGTTAAGTTTAGGACAGATTTTCTAACAGTGTGCCATTTTCGTAGAGCGAAATTTTTCAGTCTTTCAAAGTTGCAGTATTCATATATCCTCCTCCAGAGTTGATTTTAACTCGAGAATATTTGAGAAGGAGAATCATTGTACTTCACACACTGTTTCTTCATTGTTCAGATTATCATTTATGAAATAATTTGTTATGTTAGACCGTGAAACATTCTCTTCTTATCGTTGGAATTTTTCCCCATGAATTTGATGTTAGCGACGTATCGAGTGACAGGAATGAAACTTTTTTCATCCTTCAATCCTATCTGAAACGTTCATGTCACGATATGGAAATCTCATTATAAATCGACAGGTGTTGAATGAAAGTTACGTGCTTTTTGATTCCCCAGACAATCGTCTCGATTCTGTTTCTCTCACATATTGTGAGATTCAAATTTCAAATATGATCTACTCATATTCCAGAGATTGGCATTTTTGTACTCCGGAACTTTTTTTTGTTTACCTCATATCTCACTTTAAGGAAATATTTTACACAAAAATACAAAAATGTCTGTCCCTGTCATTTTCATTGTTAGTTCAGGATATTGCATGAAAAATTATATCGTGGAGTTTTTCCTTTGAAATACATGCGATAAATTATATCGAGAAAGAAGTGTGTTCTGAGTTGATAAATTGATTATTGAATATATTGAGATGAATATCCATATCGATGGCCAATTTTTTTCCAATTTGGTAACAAGTAAATAATTGCAATTGAAACGAGCCCAGACAGCACAAGGTGCCACTGAGACGTTAATGGAACGTTTAAAGAACGTGGAAGCAGTGCCGTCTTTCATAGTTAAGGGGCCCTAGGCTCAGAATGCTTGGGGACCCATGTAAGGGAATTTTTTTACTTATATATAGTAATATCTTTTTGGGAATTTTAATCAATTATGAATATATTAATATGTTCGTTTGGCTGTGCAATTTGGATATCCATAGCTCATGTTTTACCTCTTTTATTATCAAACATTCTGTAACAGCACAAAATATTGATCAAAGATAGAAATCAACACAGTAAGTTCATAAATTACATCGAAGCAGATCTGATCATGTTTTGAAAATCGAAAGTCTGCTTAATATGATATGCGCGTAATACATATTAAAAATTTTCGAAAATTTAGTTTTAATTTTGGATTTTTTTGTGATGATTTTGCTTAGTAAGGTATTGTGAGCAATTTAATCACCAACATGTGGAAAAATTGTTGATTATACAAAAAATAAAAGAGTTCCGAGTCGCATCGAGTACGATATAAAAGGAGCCTCACGAGCGTAGAGAAGCATTCGAGTGACACGCATAGAACAGAGCAGAGCTCTGAAGCAACACCGGAATTATGTAAAAGTGTTAAAACACACAAGTGAGTTGATGTTGAAAACATAAAGTTTTGAATAAATAATTTTGCAAAGATTGGTTAAAAGTGACGATAGATTTCTCATTTTTCCTTTCCTTAACGATCACAAAGGTTGATTCGTCTCAGTGGTATCGGGAGTAACGCGTTGAGAGTGATAATTTCTGAACGAGAAAAATACAAAGAAGTTTGCTTGTTTAATCTTCAAAACAAGCTGGCGACCGGAAGTGCGGATTAGAGCATCCTCTGAAAATTCGTGGGTGACCATTATTTCGGAGCGAAGTGGTATTTTACCATTTAATTAAGACGAGCCTGCATGTACCAAGCAGAATATTAATCAGAAGTATTCTGCATTGCACGGTACGGTTACAATTCTTTTCTTGTAGGATTGAAAGAAAATTGTGGTTCAAGGAGTCGGGGGCCCCCATCAGCGTGGGGCCCTAGGCCCGAGCCTACAAAGCCTATGCAGAAAGATGGCACTGCGTGGGAGAGGTTTCCTGAACGTTCTAAAAACTTCCCAAGGACACATTGTGCTGTTAGGGAGATTTTTCGAATTATTTCAAATCGCACAAGAAGAGATATATTAAATGATGTAATTCAAGAAGACAACAATCGGGTTATATTTTATAGATTTAATGGGACTAAAAGAAAGCAAGTGAATTCAAGTATCAAAGAATAAATCAGCGTTTCCTTTTGTCATGATGATGTCTTTTATGACTCGGAAATACTTTTGATTACATTTATTTACTTTGCAACTTATTATCTACTTCACCAACGTCCTCCGATTGAAACGCTCCTCTTGCAGCCACTTCTTGGAAAGCAATTCAATGTTTATAATAACCTACACTCTTCTATTTTTGTCAATATTCTTGTAAGAGTCAATGGGCTGAATGAAGAAGGGCGTTGAAAAAGGGGCGATTTTTATCCATCACATGTAATTTTGGTGGACCAAGAATTCACAATACATTAAAAATGTAATATACCAATATAACAATGACATCTCATATTTTTCATGTTCTTAATTGAAACATATCGCAATAAAAAATTATCAACACTCATTATAGATGACACAATTATTTCTACGTGATCTGCTGGAGAAAAGAATTGTTTATCAATCCGTTGGAATGGTGTGAGTCGTACATGGCTGTACGTACCCAAGCCACATGTATTTACGATTTTCACCTACCTTTCGTACGTCAATCCCTATGAATACGTGGGAGTAGTTGGAGAGAGAGAGAGAGAGAATTGCAGTATAGCAATCATTGAAAGCGTGAGACGCAAATGGGAATATGTAACGCACGGGAGAGGAAACCACCTTACGGATATATAAGATGTTTGAACCGTTGCGCAGTCACTCCACTTCAGAGTCGAACTGATTCATGTCGCTTTGCTTTCAACAGTCAGTTAATAACTCTTCGATTGCTGGTGGGAACACCTGTGGTTCCATGTTCTACAAGTCTCGTACACTTCAAGTTAGACAAGCAAGGAAGAATACGATCTAAATTTGTAAAGAAATTATTTCAAAATCAATATCAATCTAAAAGAGATTTATAATATTAGGTGTACAAATAAGTTTCCGCGGTTTTTTAAAAAAATTAGGAATTTATTGTAAAGGAAAAGTACATTACGTTTTATTCAAAGTATTTTCCATCATTTGCCACTACTTTTCCCCATCTTTCTGGCAACATTCGGATACCCCGTCGAAAAAACTCTTCATCTTTTGACGCTATCCACAAATCTACCCAATTTTTGGTGTCTTCATATGATGTGAAGCGCTGCTCAGACAGACCATGTGCCATCGACCGGAACAGGTGATAATCAGAAGGGGCTAAGTCTGGTGAATACGGCGGGTCGGGTAAAACTTCCCAGTTGAGTGTTTCCAAGTATGTTTTTACCGGCGCCGCAACATGTGGACGAGCATTATCGTGTGAAAAAATAATTTTGTCGTGTCTGGAGTAGTAATGGGCGCGTTTTTCCTTAAGTGCCCGACTCAATCTCATCGATTGTGTTCGGTAGAGAGCTCCAGTAATGGTTTCGCTTGGTTTCAGCAATTCATAATACACGACACCAAGCTGATCCCACCAAATACACAGCATGAGTTTTTTTCCATGAATATTCGGCTTAGCTGTCGATGTTGATGGTTCGCCGGGCTTAACCCATGACTTTCTCTTCTTTGGATTATCGTAGTGAATCCATTTTTCGTCACCAGTGACTATACGATGCAAAAAACTCTTTTTTTTATTCCTGGCAAGCAGCATTTCACTCATGCATAATCGGCGTTCAACGTCTCTCGGCTTTAGTTCATATGGAACCCAATTTCCTTGTTTTTGAATCATTCCTAACGATTTTAAACGATGTGAAATTGCTTGTTGAGTCACTTGTAGAGTAAGTGCAAGTTCTTTTTGCGTTTGGGACGAATCTTCCTCCAATAGTACTTCTAATTCCATGTCTTCGTACACTTTCGGCCTTCCACTGCGTTCTTTGTCTTTAACGTCAAACTCACCGTTCTTAAACTTTTGAAACCATTCCTGACAACTTCTCTCACTTAAAGCAGCTTCACCATATGCTTCTAGAAGCAATCGATGCGCCTCAGCTGCAGATTTTTTCACATTAAAGAAGTAAATCAAAAGTTCCCGCAAATGATGCTTATTCGGAATAAAACTTGACATTTTTGCACGAAAAAAATTACGTGATGCTGATACGGAATCACTAGTACTTTAAGGTTATGGTGTTGCCAGATGACTAAACTTGGGATATTACGTTTTACATCTGACAATTTCTCCATAACCTTCTGGTGGGGCCATCTTTTGACAAACCGCGGAAACTTATTTGTACACCTAATATTTTGTACTCCTTACACGGATGTGCGAATTTTTTATAGCATTTTACTATTCAAATGTTGGGAATCTATCGCTGATTCAACAAATATGAGAAAATGTTTGAAGTTTTATTACCGTACGAATACGTAGCAGATTTGTCATGGCATCACAATTCTTTTTGAATGTTGAACTACTCTCGCACACAAGACACCTACGTCGCCTCTCCGTGGAATTCAGGGAGAAAAAAGGGATCGGTGGATACAACGTGGTACGACGGAGAAGCAGCGTAGAGGCAACGGAGAAATGTCCCCCAGAAAAAACGCCTCGGACATTTCTCCGTCGCCTCTACGTTCCTTCTTCATCGTAGCACGTTATATCCACCGCTCCCTTTCTTCTCCCTCACACGGAGAAAATTGGTATAGTAAAATATGGACGGACCAAACATTTGGTCACTACAGTCAATCGCATCGTTATTCTAACTGAACGCATCGTTGGTTTAACTAAGCATATCGTAATTCGGATTGAGCTGTTTAGTTATTTTGATTGCGCAGTTTGGTCTGTCCATATTTTACTATTCGCTCAGTGATTCATTTTTCTCCGTGTAATTCTACGGAGATGCGACGTAATTCTTCGGCGACTGTCCTGTATGGGCTGCTTGGAACATATCGCATTTATTTTTATAAAAACGCCGAGAATTTCAATTTGAATGTAATGTTTATCAACTGGGTTCTATTTTCTAATAAATCTTTGTCTGTTTAATGGTAATAAATTAAACTCTTCAATCAGGGTGAATAGTTTAATTATTTTAAGTCATTCTAAACGAATCCGACTACTGCGTTCTTCAAGAGATTGCTTGCAGAATGTCCTATTGATTGGTTAATGATGATGATTTTCAAATGTTTTCAAAATACCTGAATCAGAAAAAATTTGACGTACAGATTTCATTTCATGTTCTATATTATGTTTAAAATTATTTCTGTTTGTAATCGTTGAAATTTTGGTGAGAATTGATTTAAATCCATCATTATCATTTCATAGATGCATCATCAATTTGTAGACACTGTGAAATGGAGTGATTAACAACAACCTATTCTAGATCAGTGAATTATATTGACCCAGTACTCCGAAGAATACAATTGTACAATTTATTTGAATTTTGAGATTTACGTTTTACATGAGATTTATCAGAGATGTTTTGAAGAAATCTCAACGATGTTATGTTAGAATCTTCTTGAAATTTAAACCTTTTCATGATCTTACGAGATTCAACATTTCTCAATATCACATTAAAATACAATTTTTCAATACTTTTCAAAGTAAAGACTCTTGGATACAAAATTTAGTGATGTGAGCGAGATTTTATTCCAATCCATAATTTGAAATTCGTCGATTTGGACCTTTTTGGTATCCAGTATTTTCATTCACTTCCATTTCACGGTAACCACACGGAGAAAAAAGGTCTGCTAAAAAGTACCATAATTTATAGTGTTCGAGCATCAGTCTTGTCAAGATCAAATTATTTACATGAAAATCTCTACAAAAGTAGTATACTTCTTTAGGAATGTTCAAGCCATTATGGTACTTTCAGAGGTATTTTCACGTAAATAATTTGATCTGAGCAAGACTGGTGCTCGAACACTATAAAGTATAGTACTTTTTAGCAGACCATTTTTCTCCTCGCATGAAAAAGACTAATTGTTTCGTGAATAAGTACACTGTAAAAAATTTTTGTATGAAATTTAATAGAAAAGTATGTGAAGCAATTAACACATACATTTGGTTGTGAATTTTCAAAGAAACAATTTATTAAAATTCAAGAAGAGGTTTTGAAAATGTGTGAATCATTTCATGTTAGTATGAAATTTCAAAACGATTGTTGAATTTTCAATGAAATCGTTTTGAAAATTAATTATGAATAGGTATCAAAATTTCCAATGATTATCGTAAATTTTATAACCTATTAATTGAACTTTCATATACTGGGAAGTATGAATAATCAAAATATTAATTTTCATATTCAGTATTGATTTTTTGACTATCGTATTTTCAATACAATTCGCATATCTGTATTATAGATATGTAAAATTATTTCTAAATTAAGGAATGAAACTCCGGAATTCAGGGATTGTGAAATCTCGATTCGAGCTTCCTTCATATTATTGTACATCTTTCTTATATATATTTATATATTTATATATAAGAAAGATACAAAGATCATATTGAAAACATTGTAGTTCAGAAGTTAATATTGAAGATGAAATTCAGTTTATGGTTCTCATGTGGATATACATCAATATATCAATCCAAAACTTTATAATTGCATTCTGAAAAATATTTAGCATCTTAGTGAACTTAGCATCAAAACGAATGATTTTCAATTACAAATTATCACCACGTGATTTATCAATTTTGCCGAAGAACGTTTTATCATTTTGCAGGTACGATAACGATTATGAAGCGTGGATCTGCAGAAGACATGCGCAGTGACTTCAGCGCACAGTGAATTCATACACTTGTGTATTATTTTTCAACAAAACTATTGAAATTTCATAAATAAAATTGTGAATATTCAAAATGTGATTGAAATTTCACAAATGAAATTTTGAATATTCAAAATGTGTATGAAATTTCACAAAAATGATTTGAATTTTTCACATTCATTCAGAATTTTCATATGGTTGTTATTGAAATTTCATACTACACTGCAAAATTCAACCATGTAAAAGCAAATTCAAATTGTAGAACTGAATCTTACAAAGCATGTTGGAATTTTAATTTTAATAAAGAATTTTGATACAAAATATTTTGAATTATAATAATACTGATCAAAATTCAAATACGTTTGTGAACATTACAATAGTAATATGAAATATTAGTGCTATTTTATATTAAATATGATTCAACTCGCATTTATTTGGAATTTCATAACCAATTTTATATTAGAATTCAAACCTTTTTCTACAGTGTAATGTATCATATCACTTTGAAACTCTCGAAACTTCTACAAACTCCAATATTGTAAAACAAAGTTCTTCACAGGAAATATATTTTATTACATCACAAAATACTCGGAATTCGATCTATTTCACTCAACCCTAATCATCAAATTTACAAGAATGAAATAAGAATCTTGAACATCATCAGATACATACTGGTTTTGGGAATTTTGAAACATGTGAATTCTTTTATCCATCACTCATTTTCAATTCGATACATTAATGATACATTATGAGATATCTCCTGCTGAAAAAACTATCAAATCCTATTATAAGAACGAAGAAGCGATAGAAAAATAATGGGTGAATTAACAGAAACACATCTTATATCTCATCATTTCCTATTGCTTTTTTTGTTTCATAACAGAATTTAAATGGTTTTATCTTTGCCGGGGATAATTTATTAGATCTGAAACTGATTTATTAGCAGATTTGTCAACTTTTCTCTATCAAACCTTAATTGGAAACTTCATTCCATCTTTTTCCATAACTAGAATGGATTGTCCACATTAGAGAAAAGCAATTTTGATACGGGAGTCAACGGAATTTTATCTAGCACGTTATGAGATTTTGATTGTCGAAGCACAATCAACATACCGAATATTATTCGCATTTCTTCTCCAATGTGCAAGTTCAACAACGTACAAATTTACACACGTTGAAAGAGCGAAAGAAAATGGAATTTCTAAAAATTTGCTGCGTTATCGGTGATTACACCACTGCCTCGGCGGTTTTTCGTTCAAGATTTTAACTTTGAATCAGATTAAAGGATTCCCGCGCGGAAACTCAGAGTCTCACAAACCCTGGTAGAAATTTGCCCAGTTTAGCTGGCCACTGGCCAGCTACTAGTCGGTAACTAGCCAGTGACCGACCAGAAACACCCAGTTTCTGGCTACTAGCCAGACAATACTTGACAATACAATACTTTAGCGAGATCTCGCTAATAATCTCGCTTAAAGTTTGGCAGAGAAAAATAGTACAAACATAGTTACATAACTTAAAACTTTAACCCTCTTTTCTGAACGTATGAAATATTTTGTTTTCTCATTGAATTTTTATTGATGCGTGCATTTATTTTTGATATTTGACTAATGGATCGTACAATTTTCCGCTATATAAAGAGCATTTCCTTCAGAATCTATTTTCATTTTTAAATATTGTATTACGATAATTTGAATGATATTGTAGTTCTTGAGAAGATACTAGGATCGGCGATTTAATAATTTATTGAGGATTTGAAGGAAATTATAACTCCAGAGACCTCCAAGACATATTTGAGATATCTTAACGGGATACTAGCGATGGTACCAAACCTCTGTTCCTATCGCATAGGCGTGTCCTTCTCTATCCAACGTGCTCTGTTGGTAAGCGCTAGTAACCCCTTAAGATACTTTAGGATATCTAAAAGTGTTGCATTAGACATCTTAAACGTATCTAAAACACATCTCAAGAGATAAAATGTTTGTTTGGTTATTGTTCACGACCGTTTCTGTCTGATTTTGTTTGTTTATTGCAATATTCTCATGAAAAAAATTTTCTATTTTGATTACAGGAACAAAATCCGGGAATTTGAGAATCAAATTGTGATTGGATGAGGCCCAAGACGACGAGAGTTGAAAGCACACGATGTTTACTAAGTCAAGGGGTAGCAGCTCGGCACCGAGCGTAGCGTTCACCAATCCTATACGAAATTTCTATGAGATTGGTAATCAATCGGCAACCGCTGGTCCGGAACATGCTTGGAAAGTCTACGATGGCTACCGCAAAGAAAACGGACAGGTAAGTTTCACGTCATTTCACTTTTTATTCTCTGTCCATGCTTGTTTTTGTTACAGAATACAAAGTAAAACTTGCTTTCATTCTGAATACTAATTTACTTTGAGATGCAACCAAAACTAGTACTGGCTCAGCTGAAAGTAAGCACATTGGAAAACATATTTATTTGTCCTCTCTCCATAAGACATTCATTTGTAGAAATTAAATATTTAATTAAGGTAACTGACCCCGTTAGTGAACATTTAAGAACACAAGCACTCTAAATATAAATTATTTCATGAATAATTTCTTTAAAATGAATTTCCACGAGTAAATAAGGTAGATTGAGCATTTCAATTTTCTCTTACCGTGATTTTTTATTCATTTTCTAAGTGATAACAATAAAAATAATGAAATTAATGACATGTTAACAATACCCCCATTAGTGAACGGGTCGCATGAATTAGTGAACGCTGATTGACCCCATTACTGAACGCGTAGAATCTGAGGCTGCTCAGATGAGTTATTATCAATTTCCTGATGATATTCGAAATATATTCTGTGCACATTCTAATGAGACCTTTTCATAGGTGCTATGCATATTCATCGAACGTATGTAATCGAATATATGACGGGACGTCAGTCGAACGTCGATTGAATGAATATCGTACATTTCAAATGTACTACACTGTAAAAAAATTTCACCGGAAAATTCCAGTACATGTACTGGAAGTCATTAACCTGTACATGTACCGGAAAATTTCAGCACATTTGTACTGCAAAAATTCAGTGCAAACGTTATGGAATTCCCGCATCAAAACTGGAAATTTTCTGAGCCTCGGTACTGGAATTTTTCAGTACACGAGCTGGACTTTTCCAGGACATGTACTGGAAAATTAATGCTGAAAATATCCATGAAAATTGAAAAAAAATTGCTCACGCAAAGTGATTTTGCAGGGTCCTTGTGTTCCAAGATGATTGAGAAACTTTTGATCGTTCATTTGGATGGACAGAAACTCATGTCTACCTAACAGGATTTGAACCCACACTTTTCTACCTGCCTACCAACTGAAACCTAAGACCTAACCGATGAGCTATAGCGCGACATGTTGGAAGGCCAGCTTGGGTTACTACATATGCTTCATATCTAGAACACAAGAGGATAAGTCTTGGAAAAACCTCATATATCAATTTCATTGGCTACAATTACAATTATTATTCAAAATCTCAATCAGGAAATTTTTAATATAAAGACTTGAAATTTTTCCTGCCAGAAATGACGAAGTCCAATAGAAGTGGAAAATTTCAGTGCAACAGTGATTAAATTCCGTTGCATAGCAACTGGAAAATTCCATCACACGACCTGAAAATTGCAGTTCAAAACCTGTATAATTCAATTGCATAGTAACTGGAAAATTCCATCACAAAACCTGAGAATTGCAGTTAAAAACCTGTATAATTCCAGTATACCAACGATTAGGTTTTTTTTTCTAAATTCCAAATTTTTTCTCAAGTCCTTTTTGAGGGAATATTTTTTTTTGGTGCACAAGAACTATAAAATTGTAGTACGAGCCGGTAAAATTTTCGCGAAATCATGGCAAAATTTCAATACATCATCTCAAACTTGAAAATTCCAGTACAATGACTGAATTTTCAGTTATGCTTGGTAAATTTTCAGTAACGTAACAACAAAATCTCTGTACATGTACTGGAATATCCATATTCCAGTACTAGCACTGGAAATTTCCAGTCCAGTTGCACAGTAAATTTCCAGTTTTTTTTTACAGTGTATGTACGTTCTGAGTATATTTAAAACAGTCCCATTTGTATATTCTATGAACTTTCATGATATGTTCTTCGTATCTCATTCTCAAATTCTACCAACGTTTTTATTTCATATATACTTTGAACTTCTGTTGCTGCTTGAGTTACTTTGGCAAAAAAAATTGTGAATTTCAAGTAGAGTTTATAATTTTACATGTTTATTCCAATCCTTGGAGAAATTTATAGATTGATTGAAAAATTATGCGCATTATGAGAATTCATGAAAAAATTTTCCTAGAGTAGATACCTATGATATGAATTGTTACGTTTATTCGTTCAGTAATAGATTCACCGATCATTTTCGTGTGTGTATTTCTGAACGCGCGATTTTCTGGGTTAGCGACTGACAGTTATTGAAAATAACCCTATATTATCTTAATTTGAATGATATCAATAGATTGGATACATAAAATAGTTCAATGGTCGCATTAATACTATGAAAATGCACAATTGAAAAAATGTCCATTCTTAACTTACCTTGTAAGATTCACGAAGGCAAAGCTCGTTGTGACACTCGGCATGAATCTTTATTTATTTCGTGAATTACATTTTTCTTTCTTCCATTTGTTTTCGCATTCATCACGAACAATAATGTTTGAAGATTGGAATAATCTTCACAGCACGTAATAGGTAAACACTTCTTGTTCGTCAAAGAGGTTTTATTATCTCGAGGTTCACTAAAGGGGTCGCGTTCGCTAATGGGATCAGTTACTTTAGATGCAAAAACTGATTACTCATGGCGAATAAATAATTCATTTGAGGATCAATTTATTTGGGGCAAGCATTCCATTATTTGATTCGATTAAATATTTCATTAATCCCAAAAAATATTTCGTGCAGAGGGGACAAATAAACTATTTATTTGTTTGGAAGAAATTGTTTTTTCAGTGCAGTGAAAACGAACAGTCAATTCTGCCGTCCAAAGCAAGAAGACCATAAGTCGCATTTTTGACGAAAATGAGTTTTTCATATCATCTTGATCGTGAAAAAATTCTGCATCTTACTGTGTTTTTCATTTTGAAAAAAACTTATCATTTTTTCAATAACAGCGGTTCGAAGTACGAAGAAATTAATCAAATTTGAAACGCTTATAGAAAAAAAATCGTAACTAACACAAAAATGGGAAGTCTATAATACTTCAGTAGTCTATAGACTTCAATTGCAAACCATCTCTAGGGTATATTACACCCTAGAAATGGTTTGCC
Source organism: Gonatopus flavifemur (assembly GCA_018340375.1). Lineage (NCBI taxonomy): Eukaryota > Metazoa > Arthropoda > Insecta > Hymenoptera > Dryinidae > Gonatopus > Gonatopus flavifemur. Next base: position 23,357,851 of record JAFFJZ010000007.1, read on the forward strand.
ATTGAAAAATGATTTGTTCTATTGATTTTAGAAGACAACAGTCTTTCTTGATTCTCTCGAATTCCAATCAAATGCACTTACGGTCTTCTTGCTTTGGATGGCAGAATTTTCCAAATAAGATGCAGACACATTCAGTTAGACTTTGTGAAGAGTAGATTAAGAAAAATACTAGGAATAACACGAAATTTATATATTTTGACGTACGTTATAATTATTGCAAAAATTCCGTACTAATGATCTTTGAGAATCGCACAAGTTTCTATATTCTATAGAGCAAATTATTCAATATAGAAGCGGTATCAATTTATATGTATGAGTGGGATGATCAACTCAAGGGTTAGTTTGATCTTCCTGAGAAGTACATGGGGTCAAGAGTTCATCGGGATGAGGTAACCATCTCCTTGCCTCCTTTGAGCACTCACAGCTTCGAATGAAAATCAATTGCATTAATCAGATAAGCAGAAGAGGACTGACAAACCTCGTATTTTCCAGACACATCGATCAAGCTATAATGAATTGACTAGAATTCCGGACGAAACAAGTTGATAGATAGCGTCAAAGATAGAAATTCGAACAACATTCATCAATATTTTCTCACTTTTCATGAGACAGTGGATATCGTTGATTTCCTTCATGGATTTATAAAAATTTTTGTTTCTTTCGATCACAAAGATTGGAATAAAGAATACCTACACCGAAAAAAAAGTTTTGTTGAAATGTGAACAATCAAAAACTTTAGTTATGCTAACCAAATTTTTGTTGTTGCAACAAAACATTTGGCATTAGACACAAAATATTTTTGTTAACATATTGAGGAACAAAATAATTTTGTTGAAAGCACAAAAATTTGGTTAAAGGAACAAAAGTTTTTTGTTGTTCACATATCAACCAAAATGCTTTGTTGTTCTAACCAAACAGTTTTCTCGGTGTAATCTTGAATGATTAAACGTTTAAAATGGTCTCTTGTTGTTGGGATGATCAAGAATAGAGTTGATTAATTAATCCATTCAGGGATACAAGTTCATGGGAGAACATACGATGATTATCGCGGAGAAACGGAGAGCATTAATTATTATACATTCTATAGCTGGTGAAAAGGTTATGGTATTATTCACTTTTCTAATGTATCTGATGTGGGAATTAATAATTGAGACAAAGGGTGTTTCAAATACTGCCAGATAATGTAAAAATTAAGGTCAATCATTGAGGTTCTTATCAAATTCACGTTCTCCAACCAAACTTGTATTTTGATGAAATTCAAAGATACCTTGAATATTTGATAATACAACCGTTCCATGAAGCAAATCATTTTCAAAACACTAGTTCAAATATTCAAAGAACAACAGGTAAACTGAAAGACTGAAATCTCTTTTATTATTCAAATCGGGAACATTCAATTTGTATCAGGATTCTTTTAAATTCATAACTATATCAAATGCTTCAATAGACATATCAATATACATGTGTATAACTTTATCGTATAAATGAGAAATTTATTGATTCCTTGGAAAAAATACCTCATGCGTGTTATGAGATGATATACAATAAAGAATAAAAGTAACAGTCAAGTCTGAATCACGTAATTGGAATTGTTTGCAGGAAGTTTCGATTTTCCTGTTCGATAAGCGATCGGTAGAAAAACTTTATAAGCCAAAGAGAAAAGAGACTGTCACGGAAATACTGCGAAATGGAGCGAGGCAGATGGAACGATTCTCACATCCAAAATTATTACAGGTATGATTTGATTCATACATTTATGTATGTATGTCGATAAGATATGATATACTTCATTGAATCATAACTCATTTTTATCCGATTGAATATACAGTTTTTCTCTCACTCACCTGTGTAGTGTCCTCCACATATCTTCACTTTTACCATTTCTATATAAAGTATGTATAAATTATGTGATTTATATATATTTAATTACAATTTCTGGATAACATTAGAAATCAGAGATCTTGACAGACTTGATTCGTTTCTGTATGCAAAATTATCGAGTTTTCATCGACTTTTTCTGAAATTTTGATCGAAATTCAATACAAATTTTATGTAGAAGAATAATACGTATTGAAATTGCACAAAATCGAATTAAATGAAGAAAAACGGTTATATGTGTAAAACATGTTATTTCCCACGAGAAACATTCGCTACTAACATTTGGAAGGGATGTTTCTCTCTTCGTGTATAGAAATACCGATTATATATAGGGCTATTAACAATCGTATATAAATTTGATGGGAGGAGGTCTAAATCTTCAATCCACCATCGAAATAGCTTGGCCCTTCACAGATAATCGTGATATATTGATTTGTTCTCTCAAATCCAATGCGAAAAAAAGATGAAGAAAAATGAACCCTCCGAGTTGATTTCAAGTAATTACACAGCACATAAGATATATGAGTAGAGTTTTGCGTGATTCATAATTTGTGTCTCATCTTTTCTGAATTTATTTCGCGAATATCGTATTGAAGATTACGAAAATTCGAGAGAGGAACATTTACTTGATTCTTTAATGATGTACCGTGAAAATAGAAACATGGGTTTCTCTAATCAGTTTGTGGTATGAGTAATAACGTACTACTGTGTCCGAAAAGTAAGGTGACATTTGAATTTAAACTCTGTGCGCAAATTTATATGGGGGAGTGCTCTTAGTTTTAGGTTAGTAAGACTGTCTGTGATATCCGTGCCAAGAGTCACATCAAAATATTCATTGGTGTTTGAGATATGCTTCATTTTGTAAGCTGCTGAAAGTGAATTTTTCGATTTTTATAGTGTCTGCATTTGTGGAGCAAAGAATTTGTATTAAATTTTGTTTGCGGAATGAATTTTCTGCTGCTGGTTCGTTGAGGATGGTGCAGAAAGCCTTTGGTAATGAGGCTATGTTGGAAAAAAATGTTTACAAGTGGTAAAAAGAGTTTCAAGAAGGTCGAGAACGTGTCCAAGACGAAAAGCGTCCCGGTCGACCATCAACTTCAACTGACGAAGTTCACGTCCAAAAAATCAAAGATTTGGTGCTCGTAAATCGTTGATCAACAATTAGAGATCCTGCTGATAATGTTGGCAGTTCAAAAGGATCAGTCAATACCAGTTTGAAGGATGTTTTGGGCCTCAGACGCGTCAAATTTTGATTGGTACCGAAAACACTGAATTTCCTGGAAAAACATCGTCGCGTTGAAGTGTGTAAAACAATGCTTTCTGACCATCAGAATAAGATGAGAAACACATTATTACGGGAGATGAGATGCGAATTTATGCTTACGACCCGGAAACAACCGGTCAATCAAGTGAATATCGCGCTGAAGGTAAGACAAAACCAATAAAACCGCGCCAAAGTCGCTCAAAAATCAAGGTTATGTTGACTATTTTGTTCGATTATCGTGGTGTTGTGCATTTTGAGTTCCTTCCGTCGGGTCAAAATGTCAACAAAGGATATTATTCGAGCGTTATGCGTCGTTTACGTGAAGGTATTCGCCTGAAGAGAACGGAATTGTATCGGAGAACAACTCTTGGTCTTTACATTGATTCTTCGTGACTATTTTGCTAAAAACTCGATCCATATCGTTCCACAACCACCGTATTCACCTGATTTGGCACCGTGCGACTTCTGTCTATTCAACAAACTCAATGACCTCTCCGGGGACACCGTTTTGAGTCGTAAAGGAGATCCAAGCTGAAACGATGAGAGAGCTGATGGCCACCCTGGAAATCGACTTTAACAACTGTTTCGAAGATTGCAAAAAGCGTTGGCTTAATTGCATTGTATCCGGGGGGGGGGGGGGGATTACTTCGAAGGCGATGAACTTGATTTGGGAGATGAAATAAAGATTTTTTTAAATAAATCCTATGTCACCTTATTTTTGGGACACAGTAGTAAATGCACATTGGATGATGGACGACTGGTCCCGGGGGTACAGGTCAATTTGTTGAAAATGTTATTTCAACACTACAGTAGTCGCGCGAAGAAAAATAACAATTCTGCTCGTGCCATATCTGTGAGATAAACGGTGACCTTCTCACACCCAGAAAACAAAGTGGTTCAATGATTGTACAATCATGGACACTTTGAAGTCGTTCACGATTTTACCATGAACTATATGATAAGTTAACACATTATTGACCAATGATGCATGCATTGAAGACTACTGCAACTGTTGTGCATCAATGATTGTACAATAATTGATAGTATCCACGCATTAGCCATTCTGATAGTACAACCATTGGTCAATTGTTCATGCATCATTATGTCCATCAGATTGAGCGATCGTGGACTCGTTCGTTTTGTTTTCTGGGCAGTTAACTGTAATATTCCGTTCAAATTTTGTGGGAAATAGGTACAGACAATTCGGAAAAGAATATTTATTAGTTCAAACAGTACCCATGTAATACAGAATATTCTGAGAATATTCTCACAACATCCGTGAAATGTGCTTCATCGAATATTCTCACAAAGAGCATAGAAGATTCGTAAATATTCTTAGAATATTCTTAGAACATTTGAATGAGATTGTTCCGAATATTCTAGGAACGTTCGTACAATATGCGTACAAAATTTGTAGGGAGATTGATGAGCAGCGCATGCGCAGATATCGTGATGACATGAATCCATTAATGGCGGATAATGTTGTTGACAGGCTACAGACCCTTGGACAATCTATCATTTCAATTTGTGTTTTGGGAATAATAAATCTACGGTGGTGTATATGTGTGGAAAATAATCCTCAAAAGTGTAATAAAATATTGAGAAATACCGTATATATTATGATTGCCTGTTGCGATCATAAATATCTCATCCATCTATATGAATTCATAATATTGTTAACCATTCATGATTACAGATGTCTAATGATGGAAAAAATTGATTGTGAAGTAGTTTTCGGTGACATGCAGAAGTTTATATTGACGGGAATTCTTATTTTAACAGCATTTTTCTCTAATATTCCCACAATATCCGTGGCATCATATTCTGAGAATATTTGAAACAGTCCCATTCAAACATTCTGAGAATGTGCGTAGAATATATTCGCACGAAATAAGAATCTCCATAGAATATTCGAATATCCTCAACGTATATTCTCAGAACATTCTCAGAACATGCATGTGCTACCTGGGTACCGATCGAACTTATTCATTCATAAAAATAGGTATTTATGATGGCGTGTTAAAGATTTTTGGACAACTAAAAATCAACTTTGTAACTAGCTCGAGGAATAGACAAAAGGGGAATTGACTTCATGCATATACGTATGCCAGCTATAACGAAAATAAGAAATCTTGTATCTGGCAGATATTTTATGACTAATGCAGTGTTGAATCATATGAAATGAACTCAATGTTGTACACTTTTTATAAACAATCTCAAATTCCTACTAACATGAAATATATCATCTTTCAATTGTATCGGTGTCGAAGGCTTGTTCCTTAACTAAATGAAGTGTACCAACATTTTTTGATACGTCGTAATACAGCACGGGGTAGCAATACATAATCCATAAATTGTAATCTTTACATCAGAATGAAAAGTGAAAAAGGGAAGACTTCACTTGTACCTCGGATAAAAAATGAAAAAAATATGTATCATTCATATTTGAGAAGGAATTCAAATTTTCAATACATGACAACACCTGAGCCGAGATATAAATCATCTGTCACAATATCAAAAGCAATTGCGAAAGGGCAGAAGACTGTAACAAAAGAGGGAAAATTCTGAAGAGAAGGCGAACCAATATCGTACCACGAATGGGGAAACAATTTATTGCATTTTGACTAATAATGTCTTTCGAAAATTTATGGAAATCGTTTTTGCAGATGAAAAATGAATTATTCCAATTATTATTCCACTATACGAAAAATCGTATTCGTAAACTGTATTTCAATGGAAAGGTTTCTTTGTGGTATCAATGTATTGGGTTTCCAATGACACAATTATTTTTTTTCTTATTATTAGAATAAAAAAAAGAAAATCGCTACTCTCAATGAGCTGAAGTGAGAGAAAATCTTGTGTTCTCATCTGCTATAAACACAAATCTACGTAACGTATTATATATATATGACTGAATATATTGATTTTCATGTATTCAATTTCTCCTATCCATGCAGGCATACAAAATCGACGAATGTCCAGAAACGTTAGCATTCGCCTCAGAACCGGTATTGGCAAGCCTAGCGAATGTTTTGGCGTATCAAGAACAGAAAGCCCTTGCCATGTCATCCACATCAGTAACAAAGCAAAATCCACCAACTCCGACTCATCGCTCCGTATACGTGAAGGAATACGAGTTGGACGGCATCGAATTGAAATACGGCTTGCTTCAGGTGTACTTTACCTTTGAATCCTTTATTTTCTTATGGATTTATTTTATATTGAGGAGAAGAAAAGATAGATTCACGTTTTCAATCATTGAGATTTTCACGTGAGAGAAGATAACGCGGTAGTAGTAGAAACCAGTGCATGGCCAGACTCAAGAATTCAATAGAATACCATAATTTCCTTTCTCAAACTCGATTTGATACTTTCGAGTTGATTTTTTGTGTGTATTTACCAAGTTTGACGAATCAGAGGCTTTATAATTTTATAAAGTGATTTCATAGTTTTCTTAAGCGTGAACGAAGGTATTGATTGTGTGGATTCCAGAAAAGATGCCATCTCAATTTGCCTTGCAATTCAAAGTGTGATATCAATCCTAATAGAAATTATTTGAGAAGTTCAATGTCGAGAATAATTGTGGAATTTCTTTTCATTTTTTTTATTTTTTCGAGGATGGGGAACTTGTTACTATGGTTTGGTGGACTTTTCCTTCACTTGTAGGAAATTCAACACGCAGGATAATTCCGAAATGTGCGAAAAAAAATCAGGGGACGGAATCCATCACTGAAGTGAGAAAAAACTTTCCATAACTTTTAGTGTTCCTTTGGCTCGGAAATGGACTTCAGAACTACCTGGAATTTCTCGTGTCAGAGCAAGAGCTAGAATGATTCCTAGGAAGGAAAATTTTTACTACATTTTATAAGAAACTTCGGAAGGGGTCTATGAATTATCATCTTGATTCCAATATCTGTAACTAATCTCTTCTCCTTTGCCTATGCCTATGTTTCCATCCCCATTCCTTCTCTTAGCTTTACTCTGTGAATCCAAATCAGTGGAAAGTACTTAACTTTACACTCAACTTCATGTGTTCTTTTTTTTTTACTGGATATTTGTCAACAGTTGGAGCATTTTTATCTTTTGAGGAATATATAGAATCAGATATGAGATTGAGTGAATAATGAAGGGCAAATTGTCATTTGAAATAATGAAAACTGCAGAATGTGCCTTATCTCTTCATTCTCTCATCCTCATCTTCACACCGTTGAAAACTGATCTGTCATCTCTTATGTAGAGATAATTATCACAGGTAGAGGACCAGTAATGTGTCATTCGGTATTCAGTTTCGCTAATGAATAAACCAGAATGAGGAAGAGTAGGGGATTAATTAATTAATTAAGGTCGAGCAATATTCTGTTTCCAAACTGGTTTCTACGTATAGGTGGATATATATGCTCAAATATGGATAACCAACGGGTTGTAACTTAATCCAGGCTTGACGCTTTCTGGTTGGAAAAATACGATTTATATCAAGAACTTTTTATTCTTAAATCAAAGCGATTTCCTAATCATTTGTTATTTCCTCATTTCCAGATCACAGAAGCCTTATTATTTCTTCACAGTAATCGAAAGATACTTCATCGAAATGTTTGCCCTACTAGCATTATAATCACCAAGAGAGGAACATGGAAACTCTTTGGGTTCGAATTTATCGGTACATTATCATTTGAGTTTATATATATTCTAAATATACAGGCCATTTCCCGTGGTTTTTACATCCGAATTTCAGAATTCAATGGAGTAAGTTTTTGCGATTCTCGGTCGGAGAATATTCGATACGTGTTTTTGAATTTCGTTTTTAAGGCTCTTCTCCGAAAATATGATTTTTTGGAAATCTGACATGTTTGAAATTTCCTAAGTTTTCAGCGCTTGTTACTTGAAATCTTTCACACGTATCAGAAACTTTCGAAAACACGGAAGTCAACACTTTTTCTCTAGTTTTCAATTCTGTAAGTTCCATAATCAATATAATTAGCGTTCATTACGAATTTTTCAATGAGAAACTAAAAAGTGTTATTTTTCAATACACGGAGAAGAGTGGAGTTGGGAAAGATAGTAATTTTTAATAGAGAATTGGAGAATATTTCTTAAAATCTGTGAATATTTGTTGAGTTCTGAGAGTATTTCTTAAGTTCATAATAAAGATGAAACGGTTCACATTTTTATTGAATTCCATTTGAAAAAAAAATGTAAATTTATCAATACCTCACAAAAAATTAAAAAAAAATATGAACTTTCCAAAGTTCAAAAGTTACGCATGAAATTTTACGAAATGATCAATGGAATTCCGAAATTTTGTCATTAACTTTGTAAAGTTTCATGTGCGACTTCTGGAAAGTTCATATTTTTTTTCTATTTTTTGTAAAAATTACAAAAATTTTCATTCTTTTTCAAATGAAATTCAAGAAAAATGTGAACCATTTCGTCTTTATTACGAAGTTAAGGAATACTCTCAGGTTTCAACAAATATCCTCAGATTTTAAGAAATATTCTCCAATTTTCTATTAAAGCTTACTATATTTTCGAACTTCATTCTCTCCGTGTCATAGGTAGTTTCGATTTTCTTTGTTTTTTCACAGAACGATCTGTGGACCATAATGAAAATTGAGAAATTTTTCTATAATGGTAAATATCATACTTTCCGAGATATGAATTTTTTGTAGTTAAGTTCGAGTTGTACGCCTCGCGGACGGCACAATACGGTGCTCTAAGTGTTGCGTTGTGAAATATTCGTTTTCCAAAACATGTTTCGCGATGTGACGTAACGCACTCAGAGGAAAAAAGTTGCTGAAACTGCAAACCTCGAAAATTTGCTTTGCTGATATGGCCAAACTTGTTGCTGAATTAGCAAAACATTTGCCATTACAGCAAAAATCTGGCTCTTTTAACAGGCGCTTTGCCATTCAGCAATCCGGAATTGGAAATATACAGATGGCTAGAAAATTTTGCTGAATTAGCAAATATCTCGCTAAAATAACAATATTTCTGCTGTAACAGCAACCGTTTTGCTAATTTAGCAAAGCAGATGTTTTGGAATCGCTTTTTCAGCAAGAATTTTTCTTTCCAGGCGCTTGGAGCATGGTATTGCATCGCACGCGTGAAGTATTAGTCGAATGTGGCTACAAAACATTCATTTCTCGGAAACTATGATATTTACCATGATAGAAGAAATCGTGGTAAAAACAAAGGAAATGAAAACTACCCTTATTAAAAAATTTCACTTCTTAGCTCTGAATTGAAAAATTCTTGATGAACGCTAATTATACTGATTATGAAACTTACAGAATCGAAAATTAGCGACAAAAAGCTTACTCTTATGTTTTCGGAAGATTTCAAATAACAAGCGCTCGGAAATTAGGAGATTTTAAATAACGTTAGATTTTCAAAAAGTCATATTTTCGGAAAAAAGCTTAAAAAACCAAATCCAAAAACGCGTATCGAATATTTTTCGAGCAATAATCGAAAAGCCTCTTCATAAGAATTCTAAAATTTTTGTGTAAAAACCACGTCATACCTCACTGGTATAATTTTCGATCACCCGATAATTATGGATTGCAGAAGTTGTAAATGAGGTTCCAATTCCTCTTCAGCCATGGACGAATAAAATGCCAAAGATGACCCAACCACATTTAGATTACATAGGTAAGAATTTCAAAGAAAGATAACGAAGATTGATAACGAGTTAAAAGCATTCGAATTTTAAATATATATAAACATTCTATTTTTTTTTCTAGTATTTTTGTTTATTTTTCAACAAAGTGCTTCGTATTTTTGATTCTCAAATTGAATATCTTCATTTTTGTTTGAGAAATAGGATTGAGAATTGAAATCTTAGTTCAAAGTTGTCATTGAAACTTGATCTCGAGTCCAAGTTAGCGAACTACTGCCGTAACTGTGCAAATCACAATCTTTGATCGAGAAGGGACTATTCTGTCAGAACTATGTTGAACTCTAACCAAGTTGATAGTAAAGCTATTTTACGATCATTGGACAAATCAAACGGATTTGTCCGAACGAACTTGCAGAAATTTATCTTGGTGATTCGTACCGGTGCAACGTTAAGAGGGAAAGTTCTTTGAGTAAATTAGATAAAACATCTGATATAAATATCCTCCAAGTCACTCGTTATTCTCGGATATTTTCCATTATTACTTCTGAAATAATTTTCTGTTTTCTTTTTAATTTTTCAATCTTGTAAAGGATTAATAAATCAACATTATTATATCGTTGTTTTTTGTTTTCTTTTGTATTTCACTTGGTACACTAATGGGTTCAACCCGTATATGAATGAATGAATGAATAAACATGAATGAACATGAATAAACATGAATATTATTAATTCAACGACGTCTGTGCTTTCCGTTCATCTTTTAATTAACTCACGGAAAAAAATGGAATAGCTGTAGCATCTACTCACTTTTTTTCACTGCTATAGCTAAAATTATTGCAGCAGTAGCTATTTTTTAGTTATCACAGTAGGAAATCGTAGCTGTAACTGCACAGATTTTGTGGTCAATATTTTAATAGCTAAATAATTGAGTTGTTGAATTTTCGGTCCGGTACACTGAGGAAAAAAATGTTTTGGACCGATGAATTTTTCTTTGAGTCTAAGGAATGAATTCATCCAATGGTATCTGTGGAGTTATTGCATCAACTTCATTTAATATATGATTCACATGGAAGTGGTGGTATCATTAATTGGAATACGAGGTACTTAGGATTGATGAAAAAGTTATTGTATGGAAAATTTTGATTTTCGAATTCATGGAATATAATTTGATTCAATGAATTATACATTTGATGAGCAAAAGCCATTCATAGCACTGTAATAACCAACTGTAGTGCCAAAATGATAATTTCTCCTTTCAATAAAATATTCAATTATTTGAATAAAAAAAAGTTTTAAAATAGGAAAATATCAATATAAATAATATAAATATTTCTTGCATTCGAAATAAAATGTTTTCATGAATATGAAATGGAAATTTTCTGTAAATAAATCAATATTTGAAACAATGAATATTCTTCCCTATCTAAGAAATTATTTCATAGAATGTACAAAGAGATTTTCTGATCCTTCAGAGAACTTATTGATATACATAAATCTTTCTTCGAATCAATGAAATTCATTTTGAGTGGATGAATGATGTTTTACAAAATTTCCAGAATAAAAAGAAATAAGCAGGTGTCAAAGCATTCGCGCAAGGGCGGAGTCGACCTCCTTAGTTCCTATGTGATATATAGTTCATTTGAAACAATTGGATTATTCGATCAGATGATTAATATGATCAAGAAGTTCGAGGAAACTGTTTTTCTCTGCGATCAAGTCATATCCGTTGATGATGTTCGATGCCGGAACCTGAAAGAAATATTTATGAGGACGGAACAATACTTACTATATCCCTGGTAGAAATTATGATTGGGAATTAGATGGGCCCCAGTTAGTTTTCCCAGATGTTAGGTTGGTTTTTAGCTAGTTTTGTAACGCACTTCCTAGCCTGTGCTCATCCAGATGTTCCACGGAATTGCTAGAATCTTGTTCAAATTGGTAATTAGAAATGTGGAATCATGTTTTTTTTTGCAAAAGCACACCTATGAATAAGGTAACAATGTATTTTGACATGTAATCTCCAATCAAGAACGTTGCTTTTAAATTTATTTCCATAAAATAATCCCGGGTGACAAATTGAAACGTTGGGGCTTCCTTTTATTCCTCTGACCGTGTTAATGGACTACCAATGTTACAGTACGATCAGTTGGCGAATGAAAAATGTACATAAACCAACTAAATGTTTGGACAGTAAAGTCAAATTGGCTGGAATGTGTTATCCAGTTGCCCCCACGTGGGTCCCATCTAGTACGTGGATGGTAAATGGGACACCAAGACAAATTTCTACCAGGGTAGGTTTACAGTGAATTAGTTCTTCATATGCGAACTGCACTGCAGGAAGATAGCTTGTGAGAAAGTATTGCCACTTTCTGAGAAGTAAACGCAATTTGTCGGAGTGGATTCAATACATTTTAATTTTCAAAACATATTTTTTTGTCTCAATGAATTCATAAATTCGATCGATCTATCCATTTTATGGACTCGATGGATTCTTTATTTGCAAAAAGCACTGGAATTTTGCAGAATATATAAAATTTTGACCTCATCAAACGTAGGATTGACAAGAATAATCAGGTTGGCAGTTTATTGACTAGAATCCTTCTTCAATCATAAATGAAAATTTCTAATGAGGTGATGTTTTAGATGTTGCTGAAGTTTGAATCGTTTATTGAAACTAATTAACCATCGAATAAGATAATATTCAACTATTAAAGCCCAAAAATCTTGTAGTACATTATTTAAACGATGTTTCCAGTAGCAAAGAGTTGATTCGAAAAGATATGTAACGATGATTCATCAGATTTCGTGAGCTTGAATTTTCGTTTTGTTTCTATAAACGATTGAAACTTCGAGAACACATTTATTAGCATGAATAAAATAGCTCCATTCGATTTGAATTCCCAAATCATGGGTTATAATACTTCATTTTATTGATTTCAAAAATATCCAAACTATCATTGTTCATATGAATCCTGTTCTATGAAATAGATTTCATCCAAAGAAATCGCTCTGAAGTTTGGACTGGAAAAGTATCTCATTGTGATCATGAATTTAGTTTTCTGTTGAAGAAATAGAACTCTCGGAATTCAAATTCACAACTATTCAGTAGATGATTTGATTTTATTATCCGAACAAAACCACTTGTATTGAAATGAATGAGATTATTATACTCTCAACCGTACCGGTTTATGAATAACAGTATTTTTGGTCCTATAACTTCATGTTCTTGAATATAATAATTATTTCATTAACCTGATCTCGCGTTATTTTTCTCATGATGGGAGAGATTCATCATTTGTAAGCCATGTCTATTCATTTTATGAAATATATTTTCACTCGGAGTCAATAATTATTCTGGTGAAGAAAACAATTATTGTATCAAATACTTGATTGTTAAGAATTTCAAATACTAAGTATAATCAACCTCGATTTCCATACGAAACCTTACGTTATATAATTGAAGTTGTATTTCATTGATTTTCACTTTGGAATTCATCAAATGAGAGTTATAAATCGGATGAAAGATGATATTGACAAAAATAATTAGTTATTCAGTCAATAGAGTACGTTTTTAATTTCAAAAAATAAATTTCAATGAGCTGATTTGATAGTATGAATGAAACGACTTTTTATGGTTATGACATTATTTTGGAGTCAAAAAGACATCTATCTAATGCAATAAAATTGGAATCAATGGAATCAATTTTATTAATTCAAAGAATTTTTTTTCTCAGTGTAGCTACAATTCTTGCTGTTATCTCTAAGGGATTAGCTGTGACAGCTAAAAAAAGCTCCTGCAGCTAATATTCAGCGATCCAAATAATAACTAATTATTGTTTTGGGGGGGGGCTCACTTTTCAGCGCCAGAGGTACAGCAAACCAAGTATGGCAGTTTTTGTAGTGATATGTACAGTCTTGGAATGACGATAAGTGCCATATTCAACGAAGGACATCCACTGATTCAGGCCAATCACAGCGTATCCGATTATCTGAAACAATTAGAAAATGTAAGTATCTTCGAAGAATTCTAATTACATACTTTCATTTCCTGCATGGTTATGTCTTTTCATGATATACCGAAGGGTGGAATTCATGCTATGAAGAATGTCCCCTGTTGAAAATGCCAGGCAAATCCGGATGAATCCTAACAATTTCTGCGACAAAGCTCGAGCAGAACCGGACAGATCTGGACAGGTTTCTGCCCGGACCTGCCTGGTTCTGTCGGTTTTTGTCCCAGAAACTGCTAGGATCTACTTGGCATTTTCAACACGATCTACATTTGAGTAGAAATGCGTTAGAAAATAAAATTCCGCGAGAAAAAGTATTAAGAGTTCTTTTGGAAATAGAGAGGGTTTTTATTTGGATAGATGAATTCGAATTTTAACACATGTTCGTCAATGGATTGGGAAATATTATTCCTGTTGTGTTCATTGGAAAATATCTGCGCCACATGAAACGTGTTCTATTACTGAAATTATATCTTCGAAATCTTTGAAATATCTTTGAATATTAAAACACATGAACGTAAGTATAATATATATTATCAATTTTTGCACATGGATTATCCTATAATGCAATCATAAGTGACTTATTCTATCACTGTACAATTGTTTCATTACAATCGATGATGATTTGAAACACTTTTTGATGTAGCTGGAAGAACAAGTTAACCTCCTTCTCCCCCAAGTACCAGTTCCTCTTCGAGAAGCAGTCTCAAGACTCCTTCATAGAGATCCTAATCACAGACCAACTGCTCAAGTTTTATCTATGATCAAATATTTTGGGTGAGTAACTGAATTGAACAGAAGACCATCGAATATGACTCACGATTTGTAGATATTGAATATTGAATCGAGTGAACTTTGCTACAATAGAAATGTATTATTTGATATTACAGTGATCCGGTAGTGCACGCGTTACAATTCCTCGATGTGAGTAAAATGAAAGACGTTTCTCAAAAAGAACACTTCTACACAACAACGCTAATGGAACTTTTGCCATACATACCACGGGTGAGTTTTGATTTCAAAACGTTGAGATATAATTAAGGAATGATTCTCGATGCAGAAAACAATGATCAGATTTGATTCAATTGAATAAAAAATTTTTGTCAATGAATGTAACATACGATTATACAATCATAAATTTCTGCATAAATTTTGATGTTATGCTGAACAATTTTTTTTAGATACACGTATGAATTGTATTTTATGTACATTTCATATTGATTTACTGAACTTGAACATGAAATATAATTTTTATATACATTAAAAGGAATTTATGGACAGGATTGGTGAAATTTCTTAACTTTGTTAGGAATGCTCTGAAAGATATCTATAAGATATCTAAAAGACGTCTTATGCAACATATTTCGTCAAGTTTTAGACGCAGGGCCGGTTATCACCCACACGGAATTGAACAAACCATTTATTAACCACCCGTATGAAAATATTTCGCTGAAAAATTTCTGTAAAACCATGAATAACTCTCGAAAAACATCGTATTTTCTCTGCAAAACTCTGACAAACTCTGAAAATCCCTGAAATGTTGATGAAAAACTTAATAAATTGGGACATTCTTCACAGCCTTTTTCCAGAGTTTCTCACAAATTTTTAATTCTTTCAGAAAAATAGAAACGAAATTGTGCTCTGAAACAACACCGACAAAACTCCAAAAAACTATATTCGAATATCATGTGTAGAAAAGTGTTCAAAAGTTTTCTAATTTTTTTCCAATAGTTAGAAAGATGTTAACAATTCATCAGAGTTTCATCAGAATTTTTGCAGAGCGCAATTTCGTTCTTACACTGAGAGAAGAGTTTATTTGTATTTAATAAAGCTTACTTTGGATACGGCGAAATAAATATTTTTTCCACGTAAATTTGGCTTAATAACTATAAATGAAGTTTGCAAAACTTCTGTTACAAAACTTCATATGACATTTTTTCACTGTTATTCAACCTTATCTGAGGATAATGAGTCATGTTTGTATGTAGTAAATATTTATTTCGCCGTATCCAAAACAAGATTTAATAAATACAAATAAACTCTTCTCTCAGTGTATTAATTTGAAAAAACAAAATGAGAAACTCTGAGACACTCTGAAAAACGTCTGTAAAGAATGTTCCAAATTTATTAAATTTTTCATCAGAATTTCAGAATTTTTCAGAGTTTTACAGAGATGTTGCATGGTTATGGCGAAATTTTTTGACAAAATATTTCCATACGGGCACCTGAGTACAAAAATGTTCTCAATTATACATAATTTTCTTAATATTCAATATAAGTTATACATAAACTTCATCAATTATGTATAAATTATACGTGAATTATTCACTTGAGTAGTTTCAAGTAGTAACACTCACAGTCTACTGCTATACTTGGGCTGAGAACGTTCCACCAGGCCTGTTTAGACGTCGCGTTTGTTGGTTCCTAACCACGCTCAATTAGATCAGATCTGATATTTTGCTCTGAAGTTTATAAGAAAACTTCATGATCAAATTATATTTGAATGACAATTCTTCTCGTAACAGCGTCCTTATGAAAATTTGCTTACTTTTCAAATTTCAAAACATGATACAGAAATTATGGTACCAACATATATGGACTTATCTACAAGCAGAACTTCAAGCGCAAGAAGTTCTATCAGCCGTATTACAACCTTTGCTCTACATCGTTCAGAAAAGTACAAAAGAGGAATATGAGCAAATAGTGTTTCCGACTCTCAGGTAAATCAATCACTGATATTATTCAATTACTTCCCGCTACGTTTGTCCATGAGCACTCTCCTCATTTCTACGTCGCACAGGAATGAATCTAATAACCGAATGAATTAAATATAATCAGAATCAAGGAAGAACATTTTAATTGCTCTTAATCTGAACTAAATGTTCCAACACCTATATAGAATAATAACAAGGATTTTCTCTTGGAAAGATGAATATCATATTAAAGATATAACAGTTCCGTGAAAACAGTTTATTTTTCTTGTAAAGTTCCGCAAAAAAGTCAAATCATACAGAGAAAAGCATCTAGTTTCAAGAATTTTTACCCTTCTTTTTCAGGCTTTTTTTTACTAGTCGAAAATCTGTCCAAGGAACCGTCACCCTTTTGGAAAATTTGCACGTCATTTTGAGGAGAACTCCTCCACAATATATAGATTCGGAAGTACTACCAATGCTATTCGCATCTTTTGACAACTCAATGAGTCAAGTACAGGTGAGGAATCAATTTCTGAGCATCAATAATCATCAAGGTCGTATCCAATAATTCACTGTTTTTTGTTACATGTCGACTGAAGAAGAATATTGAATTTCTGACTACAGCCTTGATGATTATCGTTACTTTTCCATTCTATGTAGTGTGTGATACAAATTTCAGTCGACAATTATCAGCAATATATATATAAAATAATACTATTACACTTGAGGACCGAAATATTCGCGTTTACAAAGATATAACATTCTCTGTCAAATCTTGTTAGTTCAACCATTTTTTCCTGTGTTTATTAACAATAATTCTGTTCTTCCCTTCACTTTTGATAGACAGCTGCATTTGTCGCAGTCTCCAACGTGACAGAATTCCTGGATGACGAAGTTATACGCACAAAAATTCTGACGAAATTAATTCAAGCGTTCGAGAACAATTCTGCAGACCCTAGAGTGTTGATGAATGTCATACCTTGTATATTGAATCGTTTGGAGAAGCAGCAAATTATAGATTGCGTATTACCTCTGCTCTGCAAAGTTAAACTCCAAGAATCCGAAATTATAGTACGGGTTGTAAGTAAGTGAAATTGAATCCTTCAATGCGTGGAAGTGTAAATTCGATAAGAAAATTTACTTCCCTTAGAAGTTTACACTAGTTCTGAAATATACATTCCATCAATCTAAGACGAATGAAGCTGGATTGGATCTATAATCATTTGAGTCGACGGTATATTTTTTTTTGCAATCTTTTTTTGCATTTAGAGATTCAATAAACTATTTGCATTACTTTATCACCGTATTGAATTATCAGGAGTAGAGAAATCAATCATAATTTTCATAATTAAACCATTACATAATTTATCCGTTAAACGTTCAATCCTTGATAGTCATTAACTTGTCAATCGCTGCTTCGTTTACTCAAAAGGAACGGACCTTGTGTTTAGATATTTATAGACTGATGCTCACCGACAAGAAATACGGATTATCCGTGAATTGGATGGCCACGAGAGCGATGCCTTCCCTACTACCACAGACAATCAATCCTGCATTGAATTTGGATCAATTCGTATTATTATTAGAAGTTCTACAGGATATGCTCAACACAATAGAAAGGTAGACTTGAACTTTCAATTATTTTGAATAATTTGCCAACTAAATGAGAAAAATTGTTGA
This sequence comes from Gonatopus flavifemur, assembly GCA_018340375.1. Classification (NCBI taxonomy): domain Eukaryota; kingdom Metazoa; phylum Arthropoda; class Insecta; order Hymenoptera; family Dryinidae; genus Gonatopus; species Gonatopus flavifemur. The sequence goes on from JAFFJZ010000007.1 coordinate 23,375,986, forward strand.
ATTTTCAGAAATCAACGAAATAAATTACGTTTAGATAACGTATCCCTGCCCAGTCCAGAACGATTTCGACCACTGCGACATCAATTTAGCACTGATAATATGCACGCACCACCTTTCAATATACCTAATTTGCGAGTTGAGCAGCGCAAAACGTCGTCCGCGGAAGACATGGCAAGGAAGACGAGTACTGGTGAGCATTAATCGACAATGTTTTAAGATTCTTTTGAAAAAGTTGATGAAAATTTACCGATTGGAAACAATATTCGTTTTATCATTATAGGATCAATATCTATGACGGCTTCTGCGGAAAATATGACGTCCAGGAATTCAATGGCGCGTAAGTAAAGTTTGTGCCGAGATTAAGTTCTTTAAAAACTTGTTTCTCTTACCCTGGTAGAAATTTGATCAGGCATTCCCTATCTTTAATAAGTTCCTGATCAGGTTGGAATCCGGAAGCCGTATAAATGAGGTAAATCTCATGCACGGAGAAAATGTATTGACGAAAAATTACCCAAAGTTGAGTAAAACGGGGACATAGTGACATTCCCGCGAAGTTTAAAATCCGATTGACTTCATTTTACTCGACTACAGATGAAAAAAAATTCAAATTTTTTTTATTATCTCAACAAGTCGAATACCGTTGAAAAACATTTGAATGGATTTTCATCTGTAGTGGAGTAAAATTAAGTCAACCGGATTTTAAACTTCGTGGGGATGCCACTATGTCCCCGTTTTACTCAACTTTGAATAATCTTTCGTCAATATATTTTCTCCGTGTGGGGCCCTTACAAGGCACTCATCTGATTTCTCTAATAGGATTCAAATAGGGTTGTAACGCAGGGGTAGGGTAAGATGGGGTAAAATGACCATGAGGTAAAACAACTATAATTTATAGTGAGTTCAACTTACATGAAACCTTTGTTATTGGATTTTGTAGCTAGGGGTTTGGACTTCCACGAAGGGGTATGGGTTTGGGAATATCACGCAAGCTGCATATTTTACAGCACACTGAACACGAAAATGGTCATTTTACTCCCATCTCACCCTACAACAGGGTTCGGATGAGATTGCCATAAAATCGAGAAAACCGTAACGAAACCTGTTGAGGGCCTGATAAGAGGCCCTGGTATTTTCCCGTTCAGAATTTCTACTAGGGTAGCGTTAGAATAAAATATAGCAATTAACAAGGTCGAGTTGAGAAGATAAAAAATAATTATTTCCGTTCAAGACATATTCAGCGGTTGGTTCGCATCGAATTCAGCAACCGATAGTAATTTCCTGAAAGTGGCTAGCACTTTCACAACTCGACGATTATCGGACAACACGCTGATGACTCCAAAGATAAGAATCGCACCGTCGTGCGCTAGTTCACCCGGTGGCACCCCCGGAAGCGGTTTACCCATACGTCGGCATTCCAGCACCGGACCCCAAGAACGACGAGGATCGAATATAAATCTTTCACCATCTGCGGTATTCTTCCATCCTTCTGTATGTGTGCAATAAACGAACAAATGAGTAATACCCAATTAACGAATAATATTATTAGGGCGGTGGGTTACCAACCACGAGCAGCAGCGTGCCGCATCTGCTAACCACTAGTATGAACAGCATTCGTAGTGGTAGTCCTAGACGACCATCCGTATCCTCAACTTCTTCCCAGCAAGGTCTTTTCCAGCAGGTCAGCTCTAGCATGGTAAGAGAACAACCCGCTTACCGCCTCAACCTCAATGGACCACCACCAACACTCTCTCCATCACTCCAGCCACCATCATTACTGGGACAGCCTTCCCACTGACCCTTGGTTCAAGTGTAAGGATTACACCTGATCTCAGTATGTGCATCCTTATTGCCCATTGCAACACATTCTTTCTCTATCTCTATTATCATACAAGCACGAGCTTCGTCATTGTCGCTCTCTAGTTAACGGTGCCGATAAACAGCGACGATGGCATCATAAAGAAAAACAAATATACATTCTAATCCTCCAAAAGTGATTCTTCTGAATCTTCATTTCAATCGAAAGATCGATGATCAGTCAATTTTTCGTTGATCCAATCGTTCAATTTCAATTTCATGTCAATTTTTCATGAGACACGATGACGATGATGCCACATTTCACGCGAATTCTTGCACAGAGTTTTGTCTTCGTCTGAACAAGACTGACACGATAATATTGGTTTGATATTCAAATTCATGAAAATATATTTTTTCAATATTATTATAATACAATATTTCGTGCCAAGTCTTTATCATATTATACTGCTTTTTTATACCTGCTGACAACTATACACGAAGGGAAGTGTTTTTTCAAAATCATGGATTCTTCTGGTATTTGTTTATTCAAACTTGAAAATATCGAAATCTAAATAATGATTACAAAAAGTTATATCAGATTATCACTGAAATTTCACTCATCAATGGATTAATTATTATTCTTAGACGTAACTAGACTATGCGTGGAAAATCTTGACGTATACACGGAAAAAAGAAACCAGCAATGGTTACTGTGAATCGCAGTAATTCATTAAAAAAAATGAAAAATCAAATTCACGCCGTTCATTACCGCGTCTCCCAGTAACCGTTAATGTCCAAGCAGCATTGACGAATTTCACTGCAGTACACATCATTGTGATCGCGCTAACCTCTATCATCCAAGCGTGTTTTCATTTGTTTTTCAACTGATTGCTGTTATGGACAGTAACCAGTGCTATTTTCTTCTTTCCGTGTAGATGAATCAATGAAATATCTTTTTTCTATATCCGATTTCGTTGCAATTGGATCCACCAATCTTTTCCAGTATATAAAATTGATAAATATCAAAATTGATCAGCAGTTGTAAGATTGATGAAACAGATCCGGAAGAATTATTTATCGAGAACGTACTTCTCTTTGTGTACCGACATACATTCACCAGACAAAGCCTTGTATCCAGAACTGAGGAACTTACGATTGGAAATTAAAAATGGATATCACATACTCAAATTCCTTTCTAACCCCTTCCCACTCTTTCCCAACACCTCTTATAGAAATATTTCATCGATATTGTAATTATTTTCAGAACTGAGCATCGTTTTTGAATTGAATATCAATCTTCTAGTTATTCAAAAAATTCAAAACTATATTTTGTACCTGAATTTTCGGTTTTTTTTTGGTTTCAATTTTGGAATAATGATTGATCCAATTCTACAATCAAGACAAATTTTCTGGATACTACAAATCTACATCGACAAAGACGTAATCGGAATAAAACTTACTTCAAACTCATCCCAAAAAATATTCTATGAATTTTGAGAACTATATATTTCACGCACTCAATAGTCAAACTTCAAAGTTTGTCGTATGATATCATTTTTTTATACTTGAGGGGACTCGAGGTGGGGAAAAGTCGAATTTTGCGCGAGCTTTTTTCAAAAGGTATACGTAATTATTATGAATTTAAAGTGAATAATGATGACTTAGATACTTAGGATTGCGCCCTTTTAATTTTTCAACGATTTCTGAAAGCTATAAAATAACATTGTAAGAGTTGTTGTCCTTTAGAGGTTGAAGTGTATTCATAGGATTTTATTTTTTGGCCTTCAGAAATAGTGTTGCCACGATTTTCGATCTGGGTCGAAGATCGTCTAGGATCGGCTCAAAATTTCGAGCCGATCTCAATAATTTCAAACGATCCGAGGAGAACTCACAAAATTTCAGTCAATCCGGGTTTCGAGCTAAGCCGAGATTATGAGATCGACGAGCTAGATCGTTACTGAGAAAATTTCCTATCAGACGAAGGACCCTGGTTAAGAAAAACCATTGATTCTCGCCAAATCTCACTGAATCTCACAAAATCTCATTAGATCTTGGACAATGTTCTGATCAAATCTCATGAAATTCCATTTGTCAGAATCGGTTTATGAAACAACATTATGTTTAATGTTTAATTAATAGCAGAGTCGATATTAAGAAAATATTTTTATGAAGTGGATTTTTCTTCATCGCCAATCCTCTGAAGATGGATGGAATGATATATTTATCTATTTATTTATTGGAAGATGCATTCATGGAGTTTTTATAACCAACATTTATGAAATTTGATTTGCCGAGTCATAAAAATTTTGAGAAAACGTTGTTTTATACTTAACCCTTAAACCGTAACCCTGCTCAAAATCACGTCAACCGTAACTCCCGGTCTAACAAACCTTCTTCTAGATATTCAAAGTTGTTAGAAGTGAAGACAAAATTTTTTAGATCATTAGAAATGTCAACGAGGTAGGATAGTGAGCTTATGTACAGAACATAGTGAGCAATTCTGTGCAGAGTAGGAATGAAATGTCAAACAATTTAACCAAAAAAGTTCGAATTACGAGCAAATACAATTTTGATAGCGGTCTGTGAGACTGGGGTTACAGTTAGAGGGTTAAACTTCAAGAGCTTCAGAAATACAGTACAGGCCAAAAGTTTGGATACGCCCAAAGGAAAAACAATTTTTTCAGTTGATGTGTTTGTTTCAGGAAATCAACTTACTTTATTTACATAAGTTGATTGTGTTTTATATTGTTTGTTTGGAACGAAGTAGGACCGTGAGATCTTCGATCTAGCTCGACGATCTTCGAGCCAATCCGAGTTTCGATCCGAGCAGTGGATCTATCGATCCGATTTGCGAGCCGAGCCTATTTGTTAAAAGCAAGAGCCAAGCCGAGCTCATGCTCAAAACTTGGATTAGCTCGGATCGCGGCAACACTATTCAGAAATCGTTGGGAAATTGAAAGTGCACGGCAGTTCGCAATCCCTAGTATTTAATTCATCATTATTCACTTGAAATTTATAATAATTACGCACCTTTTGAAAAAAGTACGCGCAAAATTTGATTTTCCCCTCCCCCACTTCCCTATGCTCTCGTCTCCTTAACAAATATTTGACTTTTCAAATATAATTCAGAGTATGTCTTTGTATATCAAAGCAAACACAATGACACTGGATTGAAGTTCATGCGTTTCTTATATTTCCGTACGTTACACATTCGGATTCACTACAATTTGCATATTGTAAAAAAATTAAATTTCAGATATGATTTTATATTCACGGGAAAAATCAATCGAATTATTTCGTATACATTATGGCCCATGGACCTTCAAAAACCGCATGAAAATTTGTTACGTAATTTTTCAGCAACCAAGCGATGAATAAAAATTCTTAGTATGCAGTGATGGACCACATTGCCAAGATTAGACTTTGAATACCAGATGGAACCTACAAAAGATTCCTGATAATTATGCGAATTTCAATAACTTTTATACCTTGTTTTCTTTCATGTTCAAACATTATTTTGGACTTTTAATTTGTATTCACAGTGAAATTTAGTGATGGGGATCTTTGAAAAGAGTCCATCTTTCGCTGGGTACTTGAACACTGTATTTATCACCTCGTTGTTAAAAAATTACGTAGCAATGTTTCATCCGTATGTTTTTATGCTCCAAGGCCGTTAATTCGCCAAATCCCTTGGGGAAAAGAAGAGAATACACTTTTTTCATAACAAATTCTCATATAATACGGTACTTTGAACAATTTCTCAAAGTGATATTTGATTTTTGACATTTTTCTAAAATTTATATTTTTTACAATGTATGTGTACTGTTCAGATAAGCTCTTTTCATACTGAATTCAAATTTTATTGATTGCTACGCTTCTCTTGTTACAAGCACAAATTTCATATTTTGTCATGCGTGTTCCTCTTGTTGTAGGACTCGAAAGTTGATTCACTACTCATTTCTATTTGTTTGTTTCTGAAAATTTCATGTACGTGATTGCAATTGATGACGCTTTAATGATATATATATAACTTCATTGAATATATATATATATATTAGGGGTGTGCGGGTACCCGAGTCATCAGGTTTTTATCGGGTCGGGTCGGGTCGGGTTTTCCAATTACCCGAGTTTTTCGGGTACCCGATTACATTCGGGTAATTCAAATATAGCAAACGTTTTCCTCAGCAGGAAATATTGTGACAGCAACTCGATCAAAATTGCTGACAAAATATGTGGAAGAGTTGTACTTCCTCCATTCAAATTTAAAAGTATGAAAAAAGAATGATATTTATGAGAAGAATATTTATTTTCATTGATGTTCAAGATTCTATATTGTGGTTACTAAATACAAAAATAGATAATATATTATTTATGAGATATAAATGTGATTATATTTTTTAATTGAATTAACAAATAAATATAAACATTCCATGAAGCAATTTGGAGATTTCTCAATGCGCTGCATAATCAATGACATGAAGTAACAACCCTAATAGACTTGTAGTGAATATGGCCTTCTTCATATTAGAATTGAATTCATATGAAATCCCCTTATTCCTACAATCGCTCAAGACAATTTGTCCCTAAAATATCAACGGCAATGGCAACTTCGAATAGAAGTTGGAAATATTAAATTCAAGCGATTTTATTATATTCGGGTACCCGACTTGGAAAACCCGATTTAATCGGGTACCCGACCCGACCCGATAAAAAGTGCTACCCGCACGCCCCTAATATATATATATATATATATATATATATATATATATATATAAGATTGCTGTCTGCGAATCACATCGATGCGATTCATTCTCTGATGATGACATTTGATTGACTGCTTTGTAGTTTTGATGTCATTCATGAAACTGCGGTATAAAGAATATATCCTACACAGTAAACAGCTTGCATTATTTGAAAAATTATGACATATTAGCAACGCGTTCCATTGTTTGGGATACTTGCAAGATAATAATAGATAATATTTTCCATGAATGAGTTGTTTTGATGATCGATGTGAAATGAATCTTGTACAATTATTTATTAATTATTTATTGTTGTCTGAGAAACAAGCAAAAGTATCTCGAAAGGAAGAACGATCCATGATTCTATTCGCAAATACAATATTCACGAACTAATTCCCTTGGTTTCTGCGGAAGAAATTGCCATTCCAGAAACAAAACGATCGAGACCATGATTTCCCAGTCTGAAAGACACAATGTGATGCATGAACAATTGAACAATATTTGAATTATCGAAATGGTTAATGCGTGATTATTATCAATGATTATACAATTATAATCACAGATGCGCAACAGTTGCATGGAATTCATGAATGATTATTCGATAATGTGTACACTCCTGATATGACCAATTGTACACTGAAAAAAAATTGGCCTAATCATAAGAACATATTTTCTTGTTCCAAGAATACATATTTTTTTCTTATTTCAAGAAAATCTTTACTTGGGATGAGAAAAGAGTGATCGCAAAATCCGCCTGTTTTTTGGGGACTGCGAGTTTCGGGTTGAATTGCATTCTGAAAAATATCTCATGTCGATCATTTGCAAAGGAAAACCATTTTTTGGTGAGCATAACATTGATTTTGGGAATGAAGAAATCGACGGAATCGATAGATTCTTGACAAAATCGATTCTTTTCTATAAAAAACCTATCGAGGTTTATTGATTTTTATAAAATCTCCATCAAAATTTGATACTACTTCACTTGTAAAACCGGTTTTATGCTCACCAGGAAATTTTATAACCTCGCAAATGATCAACATAGAGTATGTTTTAGAATGCATTCTAACCTGAAACCCGCGGTTCCAGAAAATAGGCGGAAAAATACTCTTTTCTGCCATCACTCTTTCCTACATATCAAGCTGTATAAATTCAAATTCAGTCAATAATTTCTCCTTCCAAATAAAGTTTTCTTGAATCAAGAAAATATCGGATTGGACTCGGTCAATCCAATATTTTCTTGGTTTAAGATTTTTTCTCTCAGTGCACAATCTCGTATCAATTCGCGATTATCTATTGATGCATAGAAAAATGTATTCTTGTATTTGAGATGTGATTGAGAGATGAGAGATAAATCATTGCATACTCAAGTATAAAAAACATGGAACAACCAAACTTAACCCATCATTGCACATATTTCTACGTATGTAAAAAATAAGTCAGTTGGAAAAAAATAATTCATATTAATCATAATTCAATAATTTACGTAGTATGTCCGTTTCGTTTTTTTTCAAGAGCATTCAAGGACCAAGACAAGGGGGCGTATCATTCAACATTTTTTCTAACTTTTTTCATAGATTACTTTACAGAGAAAATATTTTATCAAATATTACAGTGCATCGCCAGATCAGGCCGCCATGTCGGTTTTTTCGAGAAGAATTACTGTTCGATCTAGCAATAATACATTGTAATATTCAATGAAATATTTTCTGCGCGTTGATAAATAGATGTAAGTTTGAAATAGACAATAATTTATAAAAAAAGTTAGCGCAGTATTTGGCTCGCTCCTTTTGGTGCTTGAATGTCCTCAGTATTCTTGTATTGCTATGATAAAATTCTAATTTTTTTTTTTTTGATAACTTTTACTTTGAATAATATTACATTCTGTGATTCACTCCATGAATTCTACTTTGTATCTTTTTTTGTAATTTCATTCCAGGAAAAATATTCATACACTATCTGGAAGTTTGTTTCAATCACGTACCTGAATTCAAGTTCATACACATGATATATTACATTTAATATACAAAAACATTAAATTTAATGTAAAATCTGTATTAAACTGAATTCATGCAGGAACTTGAAAACAACTCCAGCAAAATCATTAGAATTGATGCAGAAATTTCTAACAGTGGACCATACATAAATGTATAATCAGTGATAAATCATGAAAAACTTAAAATATCCAACGTCATGCATACATTATAGCACGATATGATCGAGTCTTGACGATGCAATCAAAGTATGTTTGTAAACTACAAGTGATTTACTGGAGGTGGCACAATGATGAATACATCACGCGCTGAGAGAAAAAGCGAGCTCTAAAAGCAAGGGAGTTATAGCGTGCTTTCAACGCATGGCAACATGCTTGGAAGGCATGGGACTCATACTCGAAAAACATGAGCTCATGCGTTTCAGGTAACACTACCCAAGTGTGTATTAACGGCGGGCCCAATCCAAGGCCAGGGTGGGTGTCCATGCTGCCCAACGTGAGGCCAAGCTGGGCAGACAAATGGGGCTAACCCTGAGATGATAACATCGTTCCCAGCTTGGCTGTATTGGTTTGCCCGAGGATTGGTAAAACCATGGGCCCAGCATGAACCCACCCATATAGCACACATGTCTCAGTAATATCCCCAGAATATTCTGACAATATTACAATGTTTCCAGAATATTCTGGAGATATTACTGAGACATTTGTGCTATGGGGGCAGAGTAGGCAATCAATACTGCCCCTTCCTTTTTTTTTGGAATTGGAAAATTGCTTTGAATTATACCCCAGCGGCCATGAATTTCAGCTCCACTTTGGCCCAGTCTTGGGCCTAGTGTTGAGCCCCATCGTGCCTATATGGGCCTAAGACTGGACCAAAGTGGGACCAAAATTTATACACGCTGAGGATTGTACTCATACGCTCGGAATATAAATTCACCCCAATCTTGGCCTAACGCTGGTCCAAATTAGGGCTAAGTTCAAATGTGCCCGCGCTAAGATTCATTATTTCCATTTTCTACCACTCTTGATGGTATGGGAAAGCACAACAGGGCCAAGATTGAGCCAACATGGGCCCCATCGTCATCCCCCAATACTGGGTTAAAGAGGATGGACCCAGCCTGGGGCCCATTTCCAATATAGGCAATACACGCTTGGGTAGCGGCGTGGCAGCAGCCAAATCGTTTATGACACACTACGGGCAAAAACGTCATATTAATTAAAATATCGCTCTGTATAGCGCTTCTCCTCGAATCAGAGAAGTGCTGCACAGAGAAACAGGAATAATAGAAATAATAATCACTGAGCGAATAGTGAAATATGGACAGACCAAACTGCGCAATCATAAAAACCAAACGGCTGAATCGAGATTACCATACGCTTAGTGAAACTAACGATACGTTCAGTTAAAATAACAATGCGATTGATTGTAGTGACCAAACGTTTGGTCTGTAGATATTTTACTATATCATTTTTCTCCGTGTATACAGAGCGATGTTTTGATTAAAATAAAGCATTAAAATGTTTAAATGTGTCTTTCAAATTATTTGAAAATGGTGCAATAAAACCAACCAATTTTCATTTACCTACCTGCCCTAACAGCACATCCATCGATTTCTACGTCGCATATCCGTAGAATCTACGGGGATAAATGGTGGGCGTGGATAGAACAGAGATGAACGAATATTTCACGTGGAGGCAACGTAGAAATGTCTGGTGCTGTATACGGGTGATGATGTGTCAATATAAGTCTCTAAATGAAAATTATCAAATTTTATTGTGAAACCTTCAAATAATTTGAAAGAAACATTTTGGCTGCTGCCACACCGTTGATATCCTCTTAACCCATTAAGTCCGGGAAATGCAGGATTTCAACTGTAATTTTAGACGTTGTAAATGATATATAAATCATTAAAAACTCATGGCAAAAATACCTTACCCACCATTTTCGAGGTTGCTCTTTCGGTTGCTGAGGTCAAAATTACCTTCAAATGGCGCTGGGAGACCGATATGGCCGATTTGAAATAAAAAGTCGACAAAAAATTGAAGGATATTTGACTTTGTGATTTTTTTACGGGTTGAAAATGCACTCAAAATCATTCAAAACATCAACCAAGGGTGCATCAAATATCTCAACTTGACGATAGAATTTTTTCCCAGACTTGAAGGAGACCTAACCTCTCTCAATTTACCATATATTCACCAAAATAACTCGCAATTCTGAGAATCTAGAGAAAATTGACAGAACATATAATTTTATCGGTTCAGTATTCTTCAAGAGAAGTACCCGGAGGTTTTTGAGGTCGCTGAGTACGAATCAAACATCAGATTTTCAAAATTCAAAATGACGGATCCAAGATGGCGGACGCAAAGTCAGAAAAGGTTTTTGAGGTCTCTGATTACGAATCCAGCATCAGATTTCCGAAATTCGAGATGGCGGACGAAAACTCGGGAAAACTCTCAAAGATGGATGAAAATCGGTACACTGGGGTTCTTGAGGTCACTGACAACGAATCCAGCATCAGATTTCCAAAATCCAAGATGGCGGATTCAATATGGCATACTGAAATTCATAAAATGCTTTTAAATCACGAGAAAATGTGTATACGAGGAGGTTTTTGGGGTCGCTGACAACTTATTTGGAGTTGGATTTCAATAATTCCAGATGGCGAATCCAATGTGGCATACCGGAATTCATGATATGACTCAAAATCATGCAATAATGTTTATACAGGGTTTCACGGAAGAAAATTGGTTATTTCCGTTCGTTAGCCGTTTCATATGAACGTTTCTCAACTCAAACCACGTGGAGGTGGACGGCAAGAGTCTCTTCTTTTTTTCTTTTTTTTGTATTTTTTGAATTTTAAATTTTTTTGTATTGTTTTTTTTTATTTTATTTTTAATTTTTCAATTATATTTTTATAATTTTTTTTATGTTTCCTCTTTTTCACTCATGACTTTATACATGACTGAACAAGCTCATTCTGTTCATCTTTGAGCCTGAATTATCGATAGAGAGCTTCTATTCTTCCACTTTTTTTCCTTGAAGATTCGCATGAAATCTGTCTTTACAACATTCACAATAATACAAATCACAAGTGCAGCAGTATATGTATGTGCGAATGATACATTCCTTTGTGGAACATTTTTTTTGACTTGTTTCGCGACGAAAGTTATGTTTTATATTATACCTCTTCTGTCCAATATCCAAATAATGTCTAGCAACACTCAGAGCAACATCTTTCCTACCAATATTTTTTGATTCAGGATTTGACAAATTATAAATCAGAAGTGCATTTGTGATAGCGGCTTGAATGAAACGTATGAAAACTACATAAGTCCACTTTTTACTACGTATACATGTCTGCACGTTGTTGCAGTGACTGTCGTGGAGATCTACTTCACCCATGAATCGATTGTAAACATGAAAAGCGTGAGGAAATGGAAGAGATATTCTTGAATGATCTTTTGCACTATATCGTTTTGAGGGTAACATTGGAGTCACTCCTGTAGCTGATGAAGCTATAGAGACCTGCTTAGAATCCATCACACTGACATAATTGATTCCACTCTTTTGATCATGTTTTAAAACAAATGTGCCTCTGGGAGCTTTTTTATCAATTATGTTTTTAGCCTATACTCTGTTGTCTCGAATAGTTCCTGTGGATTTCAGTCCCAATTTTTTCAGATGCAACATGAGATCAACGCTATTAAAATAATTATCATGACACAAATGATATTTAGATATGGTAGAGGAGGGTGTATCCTTGAGAAATTTATCCAATAGATGCATGACCACTTTTGTACCGAGGGCGCATTTGTTTAGTTTATCAACTCGTGATCCCTTTCCACAGTACAGATCGAGATCAAACAAATATCCGTTTGCTGAACAAAGTCCCCAAAATTTCAAACCGAATCGTATCGGTTTTCCGCGGATGAATTGCTTCAAGCTGGTTCTGGCATAAGATTTAGCCATCATTTCGTCCACCGATAACGCAGATTCAAAAAACCCACATTTTTTAATATTCTTACGGAACTTGTCCAACAATACCAGAACTCGTCAAGCTTTATCATCTTTTTTTTCATCGCTAGTTTTTGAATACTTTATGTTCGATTTGATTTCAAGAAAAGTATCACGTGACATGGCAGATCGAACAATTTCACAACTTAAAAGAGGGTCAAGGGACCAATAATTTTTTTGAGATTTACGTTTATTGAAGCTTGATAAAATCGAAATTCCTGAATAAGTGTCCAAATCATTCAGACTTAGAGTATATCCATTCTCTTCGGTGGCTTTCACTATATAATTTTTCATTTCGATTGAAAAAAAGTGTTCAAATAGTTGAACATGTGAAGATTCACGTATAGATCTTTTTTGACTTCCACTGAGAAAACATTCATTCATTAGTTCATTGTTATACTTTTCCTCACCATTAACCCAAACATAATCATGATCTTTCTCTAACTTTGTTTGGTTATCATCATATGACCTAGATACTTTTTTGTATGAAAACTCGGATAGAATTTCATATATTTCATTGGAATTGCCATCGTAATCGATATCGGATTCTTCATCTGAGTCTCCAGAATCATTTGAATTTGGTAGGAGTAATATTTGATCATAATCATCATCCAATGTGTCAACCTCATAATCTGCACGATTTGTTGACTTTCTTTTGCGTTTTGGTGCCATATTTCAAGTGATAATAAGTACGAGAAGGAAAGAAAGCGGGCCGAAAATCAATTACCCTCGACAGGTGAGGAAAAATATTCGAATATCAAAGAAAAACAATCAATATAGTTGTATAGGATAAACAATAGTATGTCTGAATTTCGAGTTCAATGATTTAGAAAATATTAGTATTCTAAAGTGTAATTAGACTGCTGACATGTGATGAAAATATTAGGAGTGAATATCAGTTATTATTAGGGTAATTGAATTTGACATTATCATCAAGTGAATCGGAGAGAATAAAGACGAAATTTATCGCATGAAGAACTGAGTTATTGTGGAACATACAAGAATATAAACTTGCTACGTAGTTTGACTTGGGAAACGTGCACATGGAATAATGAACGGACGGAAACAACCAATTTTCTTGCGGAAACTTCACGTATAAAAATTATTGCATGATTTTGAGTGATGTCATGCAATCCGGTATGCCATATTGAATCCGCCATCTTGAATTTTGAACATCTGATGCTGGATTCGTTGTCAGTGACTTCAAAAACCCCAGTATACCGATTTTCATCCATCTTCGAGAGTTTTCTTGAATTTTCGTCCACCATCTTGGGTCCGCCATCTTGAATTCTGGAAATCTAATGCTGAATTCGTAATCAGCGACCTCAATAACCTCGGTGGATCGATTTCAATCCATCTCCGAGGCTTTTCTTGACTTTTCATCCACCATCTTAAGTCCGCCATCTTGAATTTCAAAAATCTGATAATGGATCCGTAATCAGGAACCTCAAAAACCTAAGCATACCAATTTTCATCCGTTTTCGAGGCTTTTTCTGACTTTTCGTCCGCCATCTTGGATCCGTCATTTTGAATTTTGAAAATCTGATGTTTGATTCGTATTCAAAGACCTCAAAAACCTCCGGGTACTTCTCTTGAAGAATACTGAACGAATAAAATTATATGTTCTGTCAATTTTCTCTAGATTCTCAGAATTGCGAGTTGTTTTGGTGAATATATGGTGAATTGAGAGAGGTTAGGTCTCCTTCAAGTCTGGGAAAAAATTATATCGTAAAGTTGAGATATTTTGTGCACCCCTGGTTGATGTTTTGAATAATTTTGAGTGCATTTTCAACCCGTAAAAAAATCACAAAGTCAAATATCCTTCAATTTTTTGTCGACTTTTTATTTTAAATCGGCCATATCGGTATTCCAGCGCCATTTGAAGGTAATTTTGACCTCAGCAACCGAAAGAGCAACCTCGAAAATGGTAGGTAAGGTATTTTTGCCATGAGTTTTTAATGATTTATATATCATTTGCAACGTTTAAAATTAAAGTTGAAATCCTGCATTTCCCGGACTTAATGGGTTAACGCATGTTACAACAGATGCGTGAGAAGCGCGAAAAAGTGCTCTCTCGCGTACACCTTACTTATTATTGGTCAGAAATGTGTTTAGTTTCTATATAGTTAATTGTACGATCGTGAACGACTTCAAAGCATGTATGATTGTACAATCATTGGACCATCTGGTTTGCTGGCTAATAACCTTAGTTGATCTTCTAACAACAGATAACTAGAATCATTTTGAATTCCAATTGAAGAGGTGGACCGCGTTACTGGTATGTCATATACTTCAAACATGGTGACATTCTTGTAATTTGCTGGAAGAATCATATGCTGAGTGAACTGTGTGTTATGTACACTATTCATGTATAAAATTAGACAATTTGAGACACGTATTGTAGCTCATCATATTTGTTTCCAAAATCAAGCAAAAATTATACACTCAAACGATATCGATACATCAACCTTCGTCATGCCTCGAAATGTTTTTGAAACAATATGTTCTGATACAAACATGCTTTTTGTAATTTTTGCTGCTTCGTTGACTTGCATAACATGTGCGTATAAAATTGTGAATGGAACGATATAGTTTTCGAAAATTATTTCAATCTGAAGCAGTATTTTTTTCTCAAATTGAGTAATCATTTTTGCAGTTTATCCAATTTAGACAATTCGAACGTTGAAACCTTTTTGGAATCAATCGTAGATGTAATATGCAATACCTTGACATGCAAGTTAGATTTTTGGTCAAAATATATTTTTTGTAAGCTGATTTTGCCAGGATTGAATTTTTTCCCTAATAAAATTTAATAACGCATTTTCAAGTTTTTTTTCCAAATCATTACAGTCTTCTGCTTGTCGTTGGACACGCTATTCGTTACTGAAATTCTATAGAACTTTATGAGCGAGTGGACTATCCCGTTAAAGTTGGAAAAATCTATAGAATTCGATACGAGGATATTAGGATGTTCAGGGGGCTGACTGGTCGTGTGAGGAATGTTGAAAAATTCCATATAGACCGGTCATATTTTCATATTTTGGGCCGTGTTGCTCAATGCTGTTTTTTTCCCTACCAACTATAACGCAAGAGGAAGCTTCTTTTTACTCATCAAGGGCCACTTTCCATCTTCTCCGCATCAAAATTTTGGAGCCAGTCCGCCCCTGAGGGTGTTTCATTGTTGGGTCATATTTTGTTCCACCTGTCTTACCTGAGAATTCGATATTCGATGCAGAAAACATATATCCCCTTTGGAAAAAAATCCTGAGTAAATTAGATGCATAGCTCATCCAGAAATTCGATCCCCCATTTGAATAACACAGGAAACTGGTTAACTTTGGTTTCGACTTAATTTTTCGTTGATAAAAAATCTTTTTGGACAAATGAATATGATACTTTTGTAGGGCATGAAATTTGCTACAAAAAAATTTCTATGGGATAAAGCTGTACGACCAAGCTGTTTCGAGGTACAGAGCTTGAAAGGTGAACTTGGAAGAAATACACATCAAATCTCTTATAATTTGGTATTTATTTATCTTACATGAGAGATTAAATTGAAATACACATTATAAGATTCTAAAATGTAAAATTCTGGAGACGACTCACTCTTAGGAAAATCTGCCTGAAACTTCATAAAAAAATTATGAAATTTATTACGTAAACAATTTATTGGATTTCATAGTAAAATATTGAATTCAATAATATAATTCTTGATGTTAAGAATTTTTTTCTCGATGTTGAGAATTTTCTTCTTAATTTTAATATTTGTGAAATTCAATGAACAATTGTTACATTTCAGAAAGAAATTTTGAAATTTCATCATTAATGTCAAATTTAAGAACTATTATTAAATTCAATATAGAAATATGATATTTCATGAAGAATTTCGTATTAAATTGAGGAATTTTTCTAACAGTGGCTTATTCAAATACAGTAATTGAATGCAAATCTCAATATAAATTATGAGGGATTTGATGTTGATTTTTATTAAAGTTCACTTGTTATGCTCTATAATTCCAAAACTATTGGTCGTACAGCTTTCATCTCATAGGAACGTTTTTGTAGCAAATTTCATGCCTCATTTTTTGGAGACAAATTTTTTTAAACTCGAAAAATCGAGTTGAAGTCGAGTTGAGTCCCTGTGTTATTCAAATAGAAAATCGAATTTTTTGATGAGCTAAGCCTCTAATTCCCTTAGAATTTTTTTCCAATGGACATATTTTTTTCTCTATAAAATATCAAATTTTCAAGTGAGACAGAGAAAAGAATATAGCCTAAAATTTAAACAACTTAGAGTACATTCGTTGGCAATGCAAGCTAAAATTCTTATAGTGCAGCAAAATTGCCGGAATTAGAAATGAGCAGTCGTACATCGAAAATTTCCTAACCATTCGCAAAATGTACTCTTCGTTGTCATTTTTTGATTCATCAACAGTATAAATACGTGAAGCGTAAGATTATATCGAATAGAATGAACTATGAATTAACTTTTCCAACTCTTATGCATTTCCATCATTTCTGCGAGATCCGAATCTCGAGTTGAAGAGAGTTTTGCAGTATTTCTAGACAGATTTTTCTGAATATTTTATTTAATCATGCTACTTCAGCATACAAGAAGTTGAACAAAGGGTTGCAATGTTTGCATACAAAACGTTTTCTGGAATTAGTTTTCTGTATTATTATATTCTCATTCTACAAGAATATAGTACGGATGATAAGTTGCTTACAGAAAAGCTTTGATCATTGTCGAATTGAATTTCATTGACCATTCCAACACTCATGAATATTCCGTGTTCCAGTGCCAGTTCTTCAATCGACAGCCTGACGCATGAAACTGGTGAAATTAACCGAAATCCAAAATTCTCATATTTCAAGCCATGATCACTGTCGACAGAGTCAGATACCAAATGCATCCTGCCAACGGAAAGACCAGCTTTTGATGGAACTCCAATCGTCTTCATCGTTGGATCTCTCTCACGAATCATCGTATATTAGGGCGAAGATCATTACGATCAAATCAGAGAGGTGTTTGATAGAACTGACATTTCTCTCTTGGAAAAAGGGGAAAGGGAAGAAAAAGAGGTCGTATAAAGCAATTTTTTTCCCCAATGAAGTACAAGAAAGTATGAAAAAATTGAATATTATTCTGTAAAATACCAATAATTAGGACGAATTTCATTTGGTAAGAATCGACGCGTTAACATTTTATCTTCGATATTTTATCACAGATAAGGAAGAATCATTTTGGAACAATGAAGATTGAAAGTTTTCTGAGAAAATATATGTCAATTTAAAAAGGGTGCAAGAGACGCTTTCCGTAGTCGAATGAGAACCTGACGTGGAGTCACGGATGATCTCATAGTGTTTAGATAGTTATTCGTAACCTAAATAGATTAATGTAAACATGTAAAAATGAATCGACTATCGATTTTCGATAAGTACTCTTTTCTTTAACTCCGTAGTTGGATAAGGAATTAAAGCATTGAACAAGAATCGTATATTCATCCTCAATTAAGAATGATATGTAGAATCATGTCTGTGCGCTTGCTCAGTTTCACACCCTAAGCTTACATATCTTGAATAAAACACGTGATCCGATTATAATTATCCGTGGATCGGTTCAAGTTACTAAATTTCTTCTTCCAGTATATTCTCAAACATGAAAGAATAAAATCCGAAATAATTAGTTGATACATCTTCTTCACACGGAACAAAGGGTAGTTAAAACAACTAACTAAATAGGTGCATATGCGCTTACAAGTTAAATGGTTATTCCAATTAATTAGTTAGGATAACTATTAATAATTCCGAAGATGGGGTTTTAAGTTTGTTTTTTATTCTATCCAGGGATTTTTGAGAATACTGGAGACGGGAATTCAGTAACTTCCAGACTTCAGACTCCCCTTAAATTTCATGTTCACCTTAGAATGCTTCTGTTTGATCTGATTTTTTTTTCATTCGGACTCGATAGAATATGAAGGATCTAGAATACATCAGATTCAACTGATTCCGCTAGTCTGTTGAATAAAACGACAGTACTGTGGGATTTGACTGAATTGAATCGTTTCCAAGCAGCACATTCTCTAAACCAGGAAGAGTAAAAACCACGCGTTTCACTCCACAAAGTCTCAGAAGTGAGCCAGCCCGCTTCGAGTGAATTCCTACTCTTTTAGAGTGGAAAATTCACTCTAGAATTGAAGTGGCTGTGAGTTTATAACCGTAAACCTTAGACTATCACTCTATAAGAGGTAAAATTTCACCCGAAATTTCGACAGGCTCACTTTTGGCTGGCTAAAGAATGAAATCTCACTCCAACAATTTTAGAGAGCATGACAAATTCCCCCAAGTAGAAATTCATGTTGGGTGTTCGATCAGGACCAGATCTGGGAAGCCTTATCTCAAATCAGGCCCTGATATGGAATGTAAAGCATCGTTGTATCAGAGCCCGATGTAATTAACTATGATAGGGCATGCCAAATTACAAACCTAGCAGGGTCAGATCTGGTTAACTCTAATCAGGCGTGCCGAATCATGGCCTCACCAGGACCAGATCAGGTGTAGCAAAATAAGGTGAGCCCTATCACTGCTCGATCGGGCCCATAATGAACATGAGGCTGACCATACAATTTTTCTGCTCAGGAAGTATCACAGAAGTTACATTGAAAGTCCTTTTATACATAAGGAATCTCCGCAACAGCGGCTTGATACAAATTTCATGTAACAATCATGTCTCGAGCAGATGATCCCATCATATTGACATCATTGTTACTCGATTTTTTTAATCTAATTCATTCAAAAACTCTAAATGTAACTTCTGCGATACTTAGTACTTCGTCGTGTGCTGCTTGAGTTTGATCCCCTAAAATAAAACAATTTAATTACCGAAGTTAATGAACTTTCTTTGATTAGGATTTGTCTTGTGCACAACTTTACAAGGGATTATGGGATACCTTCAAGGGAGAGGGGAAGGTAAATAGAGGATAAATTATATATATGTATGTATAATACGAGCATAATGTTGATGAAGTAAAGATATTTATCGTGGCCTAAATTATGATCCTAACATGATAATGAATCATAATTTAATGCAATAACGATTATTTCCCATCGTCGTAACAATTCATTACTCCCCACTACCAGATTTTGGATGAAAGTTTTATTTTTATACATGATAGTTACGTGTATAAGTTATTTAACATATTAACGATGAAAACATATCGAATATAGAATGAAATATAGGAAAAATTTCAATTTGTGTCAAAATATACTTTACGGTCTGAAAATGATCTATGTATCATAATGTGTCCCAAATAGAAAAGCATGCTCTGAATATTTTGTAACATAACGTGCCGTAAACGCACTATCATGAACTACTCTGCTCAGTTTGCGACAATGCATAGAATGTGAAAGTTATGTCTTCATTATGGTGCCATCATCTCGTTCTGCCAACAATGGAAATGCTCTATACGGAAACACCTTGGCAACATGATGCGAACGTTTCTTGGCGTACATGTCACCATTATGATGGCATTATTGAGACATTTTTCTATCTGGGTAATTATTCGATGAATCCGATAACTTGATAATTGGCTTTCATTTAAAGATAAATATTCGTTGATATGTAATATCAATTCTGAATATATAAATATTGCTTTCATATCTACAAACTTCCATCCTAAAAACTCGAAAAACACTTGCAGGACGTTTTCTACGTCTGACTAAAGCACTGTCATCATAGCAAAATTTCTTATGTGAATATTTTTTATTTATCTCATATACGGAAGGAAAGGCGCATTGATCTTGATATGTTTTCAGGATTTTCAATGCTGACTTAGGATGCTGTGTTCACAATATATAATAATTCACACAAAGCAAAAAGCATTATAATTTATATTACCAAATACACTTTTGTTAACTATGAATAATCATTTGTAGTTGAAATAGCAGTATATTTGGTAATATCAATTACTTATCATCGACGGAATATATTTGTTTCAAACGAGCATTTATCTACCCAAAAGGAAATATATAGTTGTTAATTGTAAGTAAATCCTAATCTCAGGATGTAGTTTGGTAACGGGATATCATGCGAATTTCATGTGAATTTCCTTTTATTTTCACAAGTGTTTCTTAGAATCAAAACGATTTGTTTTCCCGAGGAAAAATAAGAGTGATTCGTTAGTCACCGTCAAATAAACGATTTGACAGAAAACGTACTTCTCTTTTTTTTATGGGAAAATATTTATTCATGTGGATAACATACTTAGTCAAATTGATCAATTGAATACGGATGAAAATCATAAACATATTCGACAAAAACAGTCCGTTACTAGGTTCAATGATACTAAATTTTGTCAATACGAATGATTGCTGTTTAAGAAAATACCAGCCAGATTAAGGAACTCTTTTCTTTTAGTGCTGTCTGTTTCTAACGCCTTGAGTTGCAAAAACATGGAAAAAATATGCTACCACATTGAAGGGAAAAATCATTGAGGCAAGAAAATATTTCATCCAATGATATCTATAAAATATTTCTTTGAACCGATCAAATATTATTCCAATGAATGAAATGGTTTGTCAACGCATGAAGTGTTTCATCAAGTGGAAAACCATTTCATAAAAGTAAAATTTCATTGATCTGAAAAAATATTTTATAGATACCATTGGATGCAATATTTTTCTGTCTCGATGACTTTTTCCCCTCAGTGTACGATCTTCAGGAGGACGTACAAATCGAATGAGTATTGTGGAAGAACGTATCAAGCACTGTTACAAACAAAAAATAGTGAAAAGGGACCCAACAATGATTTCAATGAATGCGACTATTTTTTTAGTTACCATAACCGTTTTTTGGTGGTCACAATTATTTTGCTGGTAGCCATAATTATAAAAATGTAGTTGGGTCTCTTTGATAGAATTGACCAATTTTATTTCTTCCAGTATACGGAAAAGAAAAATTCGTGTCAATATCAACTTGAAATCGGAAATTACCGTATTCTAGAATTTTTGAACATTAAAAATAATATTCATCTCGAAAAAAATTTTGATTCAATTTTGGTTTGGAAAGGAAAATAATATGATTCTGATAAAACTGGCTAATCATCGTATCTTCTTCAGAACGCGCATACACGGAAAGAAAAGTACACGAAGAAAACGAATGTGTTGGAGAGTCCCATAATTTATTGAGCATCAGCGCCAGTCTGTGACGGATAAAGTTATTTACCTGAGTTTATTTCTAAAAGTACCACAATTAGATGTACTTCTACAAAAAGTTATGGTAGTTTTGACGCTATATTCAGGTCAATAATTTTATCCGTTACAAACTGGCGCTGATTCTCAATAAATTATGGTACTTTTTAAAATACATTTTTCTGCGTGTATCGTTCTGATAACGATACTGGAGCGCTGTTATGACTATCTAAAGTATAGGGATACCATTATCGTTGCTATGGCGAAGCAGATCCTTTAAGAAATGATATAGGGGGTTACTATGAGGTAGGGGGTGAATTTGCCGAAAAAACATTTCGCCCAATAGACATAATTTGACAATTGCTAGTGATAATTGGAAAGTGACTAGCGATTGTCAAATTATGTCTATTCGGCAAATTCACCCCCTACCACCATAGCCATCTGTATCGTTACCATACGATACAGTATCGTCACTACAACTATCTCTTCTAACTTTACTTCAGATCGTTACAATACCTACACTTTTTTTTCCGTGTATCGACTAAACTCAAATCATGCACGGGAAAAAAGATTAGTTGAAATGACTATTTAATTTGTAAGCGCATATGAACCCATTTTTCTTCATTCAGAATAACAATTCTTTTCGTTGATTGACCTAATTTTTTTAGTAAATTATTTTAAATTGGTTAAATCAATGAATAAATTTGTGATTCTAACGAGGAAAAAATGGGTCCATATGCACTTATAAGTTTAATAGTTATTTCGACTAATCTTTTTCTTCCGTGTGAATGAAGTACACGGTGTATGGCAATCGCGCATCACGCCCCGGTGAAAACCATAATGTGAAAAGTGAGTGGAATTTTCCCCTGATAGCAAATCTCCCTCGGGTGGGGGAAATTCATCTCCTATATATTTTTGAGTAAATCTCCTCCATTTGGAACAAAATTCTTTCTTTTTTAAGGAAATTTCTCTCCAAATGAAGGAAAATTTCCCCAAAATATGGGGAAATGAATTTCCCCCATGTGAAGGGTTCTTGTCGCCACTAAATTTGGGTAAGAAATCCACCATAATTTTTTACAGTGCGTTGATTGAATTTCATTGACCAATAATAATGCAAACTTTGCTAAAGTAAAGGCTCACTAAAACTTACTAAAACCATTCCTGAACTGGTTTTAAATGAGTTGAAATGAATTCGAATGGTTATTACCCGTTGCAAAGTTTGCATAAAATCTTATTAATCAACTGAGTTCAATGGACTTATTCAACTAAGGCAAGTGTGAGATATTTTCATTTAAACGTGCAGAAAGATGTCCTGTTGAAAATTAATCATAGAAAAATTCTTTCCCTTGGAAGAGCGAAAAACGAATTTTGTGAAATTGTTTATTTGATGTTGAACCTTGATACCCTATTCGAAATGTCCGACAGTTCCAGACAAAAAAT
The DNA here is from genome assembly GCA_018340375.1 of Gonatopus flavifemur. Taxonomy (NCBI): domain Eukaryota; kingdom Metazoa; phylum Arthropoda; class Insecta; order Hymenoptera; family Dryinidae; genus Gonatopus; species Gonatopus flavifemur. Next base: position 23,399,159 of record JAFFJZ010000007.1, read on the forward strand.
TGTTTGTCAGGTTTCTAGTCAGTTTTTGTCCCGTACAATTCCAGATGATACTGACAAAATATATTCCAGCGGCCTATGATGGGTTCGGCACTTGCTTGATATGTCCGACAAATCCAGATAGAAAAATTTTTCATCAGGTTTTATCAGGTTCTTGGTCGGTTTTTGTCCCGTTCAATCCTCAACAATGCTGACAAAATATTTCGTAACAGCTTTTCTCCGGTTTTAGACGCTATGTAAATTAGATAGAAACTGCATGAAATACCCAAGGGTTTTTTTCGTCCGATAGTGACTAGTTTTTCGGCCTGTGAAATCCGAGTGAAATCAATCAAAAAAAAATTTTGTCCAACGTAAAAACGGGAAGTTTTTTTGTGTCAGCGGAATATGTGAATCACGGTGTATTCCAGTCAGCTTCCCGCACAGGCGCGCCCTTCAAAACCTACTATGTGCTGGTAAACCGGCTACCTGGTTAAAACCATCTCTTTTTCTTGTGAGGCATTGTGAGTAAATTTGACGCACAACCGAGAAGTTTTTTTTATCGGCGGGCTGGAAATTTCCGAGCACTTTAGGCACCCGTCAACCCTCATCAGATCTGCACAATTTGGGAATATGCGAATCACGGTGTATTGCCGTCAGCTTTCCATGCAGGCGCGCCTTACAAAACCTACTATGTGCCGGTGAACTGGCGAACCGGTACAAATCATCTTCGTTTCTGGTCAGGCATTATCAGCAAATGTGATTGTCAACTGAGGAGTTTTTTGGTGTTGGCGGTACGGAGAGTTTCAAGTACTCTTGCAACCCGCCGATCCTATCAAGATCGGCATATTCAAGGAATGCGTAATTGACTGAGGGGTTCTGACGAAGTTCTTAATCGGCGAGTCGTACAAAATCTGGCACAATTTTTTTTGCCGGCCAACCGGTATCACCCTGTCACTATTCCTTCATGCCAGTGTCAGCTGATTACAGCAGCTTCTTCCGATTATGTTCTTTACATACAAGAACTGACATCATTTTCACCCGACAATCCTGATGGTACCAGATATTTTGGCAAGCCTTACCAACCCTCACTCATTCTCAACTTGGCACAAATCTGGTATTTGGCGAACCAGACAAGACCATACAAAACCAGACAAATCCAGCTAAAAAAGTTGTCCGGATTCGTCAGGCATTTTGAGTAGGGTTAGACTTCAATGGGAAACCATTTCTAGGATATATTATACCCTAGAAATGGTTTGCCATTGAAAAATGATTTGTTTTATTGATTTTGCAAGAAAACGGTTTTTCCTGATTTTCTCGAATCCAAATCAAATGCACTTACGGTCTTCTTGCTTTGGACGGCAAAACTGTTCACCCTCTTTTTTTCCGTGTGGAGAGCCCGTAGCCGTTGGGTGTAAAACACGTAGAGTCTTCATAGAAGCGTCTGAGCCATCTCCGTCCCATGCGACGTTGCGACGACGTGGAGGGGGAATGAAGTTGGACGCAACGGGGATGCGAGGTGGAACAAAGGAGAAGTAATCGAACTGATTGTGTTCTTTATGAATTCTTAAAGAATTCTTCTGGGACTGTGGTGCTGTGAGGGACCTTTGTTTCCCTTGGAGGCCACAGAAGTATGCTGTACGGGCAGAGAGAAGATGAGAGTGCGTACGGACGGGGTTCCATCGCCAGTAAACATTCAAGCGCCCTCTTATCGGATGGAACACGGAATCGATTACACCGACCCTCTCTCTTATTTTTCAATTCTTTTAATCATAATAATGTAAAATCACATGCATTTAATGCCGATATATAAAATAATTCTAATCACATACGTATTGAAAAATATACAAAAGGAATGCGCAATTTTGTAATATTGAAAATAAAATTGCTGTGTAATAATTGTCATGATCCAACCGCTAGAGGGCCGGTGGAACTGTTAATAGCAGTGAAAAGGTGCACGTGCGCACTCTCATCTTCTCTCTGGTACGGGATATCAGCAACGAATCTATTATCTAGAGAATTCTTACATGCTTTTTATACATTTTTCTATGTCCACAACTTTTGATATCGAACAGATGATACTATGGCTTTTAATGTATTCGGCCTATCGCATCATACTTCTATTTTTGTGATTCTCTTATTTGCATCCACGGTCTGGGTAAAATAAAATGTATAATCCGTTCATTTCGAGTCATCAAATACCCATTATTTTGAACGTATCAACACTGAAAAAAGTTAGGTGTTTAACCTGTCATTTAAATGAGGCGCAGCGTGCTTACGTACGTGCTCAGTGCTGCCAGATTTGAGGTAGTGATGCCAGATTCGAGACCGAGACCGTTCTTAGAGAAAGAGTAACTATCACTCTCTCGCTCTCGCTCGCCCGATTTAATTCGCATGGCGGGAGAAAGGGGAAGCGGTCGATGGAGAGGGTGAAAACGGTCTTGGTCTCGAATCTGGTATTACTGATTTGAGGCATACACCGTTTCTGCCCCTTCCATCGAGCTATTCTCCTTTCCTCCACCATGCGAATCAAGTCGGGTGAACCAGTGATATCAAAAATTCCAACTTTTGCCAACTTTTGTCCCCTCCATCAAGACATCTTACCTCTACACAATCAAATTTCTTTTGTCGGCAGCTCCATTATGTGCGTGGAATTCAGCCCTATATCACTCCAATACAAAACCTATCTCAAAAAGAGGCCACTTATTGTCGTTGACACTAGACCCGAACCTGGTGGCGCTTCATGTTCAGTGGGTACGGAGCGAAATAAACCTTTCAAGTGAGGATATAGTAGCTTCAAGAATATTATACGTGTTAAACAGAATAGGAAGAATAATTTATTGGACCAGTACCACCACTGCTTGAAAATATTGATCCAAATAATCTTTTATTGAGGTTATGTTATGAGCTCTAACCCAATCCTTGCGTACCCAGTGTACTATCAGCGACGTCTCGTGGCGAAAGCCGATAAAAGTCCTACTTTAAAGTGGCAGTGGCATAGGACTGGTGGAATTTATATACAGATGGGGCTTTATGGAGGGGGCAAAACTTGGTTTCTGGCATCACTGGGGTGAACAAGAGAGAAATTAACTTACTCTCCCTCTTGCTCGCCCGATTATATTATGTTGTACACCGAGAGAAAAAGCCTGCTCTAAACGCAAGGGAGCACCTCACGCTTCTCACGCATTTGTTATAACGTGCGTTAAACACATGAGCCCATGCTTGTGGAGTAGGAGTTCCATGCCTTCTAAGCATGTTGGCACGCGTTGAAAGCCCGTTATAACAACAGCGTGAGAAGCGTGAAGGGCTCCCTTGCGTGTACAGCAGGCTTTTTCCCTCGGTGTAATTTTCGCTAAACGCAGACACGAAAAATAAAAAATGAATAATAGCTAGTGATCAAATCATATCTCGTCAAGGTTATGAAATATTTTCTCCCATTTAAATAAAGCATTAATTCACTCATGATAATTTCTCATTTAAAAATTCAGATCGCACTTAGAGTACAAGTTTTCTACAGATGTCAAACGTTTAACTTGAAGTACCCTGCATAAGATGATTACATTTTCTCTTAAAAATACACTGTAAAAAATAATCGGAATTTTCCTATACGCAGCGACCGGAAAATTCCAATCATCGGATAGAAAATCAATGTCCGGTATGTTTAAATTAAATTTCCCATAATTTCAACTGAAAATTCCAAACTTTGTAGAATTTTCCAGTGAATTTCCGGCAAAATATGGAAAATTCCTAACGCATGTAAGTGTTAATTACTTCGGAACATTTATGTGAAGTTTCCCATAGAAATTTTTTACAGTGTATCTTAAGATACCAAAAAAAAAAGAATTATACCAAAAATATAAAACTGAGTCGATATATATTTGAACTGTGTTTGATAATTCGCCTTTCTAGATATTTCATGACACTGAACATACACTGTGAAAAAATTTTAAATTTACTGCGTCTTCGGATTAAAAAATTCCAATAAATTCATTTCCCAGTACATTGATGAAATTTTACGAATTTTGTACTGTGAAATTCCAATTTTTGCAGTCAAATTCCTGTAAATGTGTTAAAATATTTCAGCAGATCTACTGGAATTTTCAGCTCGCTGTACTGGTGATTGACTTTCAGTGGAAATACCGAAATTTTTCAGGAAACATTTTTCGCAGTATAGTGATTGATTGATTTCAATTTCTGCAAAAACACTGTCACAAGTATTTTACCAGATGAAGACATTTAATCAATCACTAACGTGTAACGTACTCAAAGTTTTTGCTCACTAATTTTAGCTTCAAACATATCTCTAATCTATTGAGTACATACCCATGTTTTGTAGAAAGATGAAAAATATACTTCATATCATCATTGAATATTTATAATATCCTAGACTGCAAGCTATGGGAGTTCAAATTTGAAAAAATGACTGTTGGAGTGAGAGTTTATTCTCCAGGCAACCAGAAGGAACTTATCTTTCTGTTCGAGTAGAATTCTCATGCTTCCAGATTTGGAGAGTGCGATTTAAAACCGCCCAGACAAATCGGACTTCTCTAACAGGTATGCGAGTGGATGCAGGGACTACTTTATAGCTGTTACAAGTACTTCTCTAGTTCTCTAAATTTGAAATAGTGAAATCTCACTGATTGGAGTGAAGAGCCAACTACTACAACAAAGTGCAAATACACTGCAAAATCAGGGAACATCAACTAATTCTGGCCGTGTAACTTCACTGATTTAATTCCTTGATTATGCAATGGAATCTCACACTGATCTCATTCAGTGATCAACCATTAACGGGAAGTTTCACCGATTCAAACTCAGAGAGTAGATAGTTCAAACTCGACTATTCGAGTGTTTTTCAATGTGGTCACCATTTATTGAATGGGACGACGGAGCTTCAAAATTGTATATAATTTATATAGAATTTTATATGACTTATATATAAGCTATATTGAATTGGATATAAATTACATATAATTTCTTCACATGGGTTTTCACACTCGAGTATAGAATTCTTTTTCAATATACATATCTATCTTTCACAATTTATACCAGTATTTCTCGCTTGACAAATGGCTGCCAGTAGAACATACAAATTTGTCATGTTAGCAGTCTAGGGTACTATATTTGAAGATTGTGTATTCAATTGATCATTCGCTATCTTCCTACATCTCATATCACCACAATTTTGTCAATTCTTGAATCTAAAAAATTATAGGAACCAAATCTACGTACAACAAGCGCAATCTCCTTTGGTGGATTTGAATCTCACTTAGAAGATCGAGTACCAGAAATTTTAATCCCATTTTCCCCCTATTTCCCTCACTTATACATGTATAGATTCATTAAAGAGAAGAAAAAACTGTAAATGAGTTCAAATAACTCCGTATTAAAATGTTGGTACCTATGGAATGAGGAAAAAAAACTATTTTTGCAATTAAGAGATCAATTCGCATGTAACATACATAAAGTGTGCAATTATTATGCATAGCGATAAAATATCAAATAGCGCAGAATTCTTTTTATGATGAAAGACATAACACGTAACATAATACATAACTGAGCGCTTACTTCCGATATACCTTCGTCAAAAAAGAATTGTATCATAAACAAATGAGAGAAAAATCTCTATGATACTTCTTTCGAAAACACCTTCAATTGTGCGTAGAACCCACATTTTTGTGATGGATTTTATGGAATTAAAATTATAATTAGCACTAGTGTGTTATTAGACAAATAAGATCGGAAAATGTGTTTTGCTTCAATGTCTTTAAGCAGTGCCGAAACAAATGTATGTGTCTGAATGAACATCGAGCAAAAGATTGCTCAGCAAATATTTTTTTATATTGAAATAAAGTGTGCCATCAATTCGCAAGTGACATCAATAATATGATGATGATAATTCATCCCTATAAAATTCATAATTCACTGATTTTACTTGTTACTAATTCTTGACAGTTCTGTGAATTCAGAATTAGCGTTCAATAATTAAAAACGCCGAATCATCTGATATAATTTAGATGCATTTTCAAATTTTTATCATGACTTACGAGGACAGTGAAACGTAAATCCGATAGAAAAATTTAAATTTATAGTTCAATCCTATTTGCAAAATTCAATACCCTTCTGTATTAAAGGGCGGATTATCGGCAGAGGAATCGATTCCATGGTCGTTCGAAACATTTCATTCTAACAAGTTTGAGAAATGTTGTCTGTGTTCCACAGCTCTATGCCCGTTTCTCCGCCCTTGATGGAATATTTTATTCAATTAAAAATCCCGGTGTTCATATCTTCTTTTAAAAAAAACCATCCTTCAAAAATGTAAAGAATATTAAGAAAAAATGAACGATGCATTGCTAATGCATCAATAATGATCAGATTCAAAATATCCTTATAAGAAAAATGAAATCTCATTAGGCTTTTCATGATTTTTAGAATATTTTTCTAATCATTTTATGTCATTCGTAAATTGGTTCTCTGGGATGTAGTAGAGTGTTAATATAAATCTATGCAATATGTGGAAATGTGTGTGTATGCATGTAACGTGAACACACGGAAGATTCCAATCAAGTACAAGCTCGATTGTTCAATCGTATCGTGATAGAAGTGAATAATTACGTTTCACAATTGTACAAGAACTCCCCCGTTATGGGTAATGATAAATAAATTTAGATTGTAGAAATCAATCTACATAATATATAAATATATTCATATTCGTCGCATGACAATGAATGGATATAAAAATAACTATCTATATAACTTTATGAATTATATCTAATCTATCTTTAAACTTGTATCAGAGGAAAATGAAAAAAGCGAATGGTTTCAGTGGCGACTGATACAGAAAGTTAAGTGTCCTTAACGTTAGGCAGACGCAAAGGTTAAAGGAAAAAAATTGATTATAATTGAAAACAATAGCTCACAGATCAATTTCAAAATTATATACAATTTCAAATGTTGTTACAGAAACATTGTAACATTCCATCTTTGGCTCTTATATGATAAGTCGTGCGAATAGGTGGAATAACAAAATGTGGTGCAACATTGGTAATCTTTCAAAGTTTTAAATGTGAGACCGTTCTTTCAAAATCTTTTCACGGCGTATAAGGCTATGCGAAGAATATATCTCCAAACAAAATGTAAAAAACAGGGGAATCATATTACGTTGACAATCATGGACAATCATTTTATGCAAATAGCCGAATACGAACGTGTCAAAGTATGTTTAAATACATCTTCGTATGAGCGTGTGTTCATACATACCCTGCTTAAAAAACTGATTGATAACGATTGAACGAATTCATTTCTGGTGCGAAATTTTAATTCAATCCAAAGAGATTCTTACAATCGATATTAGCGAGATTTCCTAAACAAGGTATAAGAATACGTAAAGAGGTAGAGGAGTTACAAAATCCAAATTATAATGATATATTTGTAACACATCTTACAATTAAATATCAGTCAAAAATGAAAGACGATTTGAAAAGAGGTGTGATTTGAAAAAAATTGTATTCTGGACTATACGTCCGTATGTTTTTATCCTTCCATATTAGATCTCATTGTACCAGATATTGATCCCTTGTGCGTATACATTTTTAATCATATAATTTTCTGAATTTTTTTCTATCAAGTTGTGTGCCATGGAGAAAAATAATTAGCTGTGGTAGCTATTTCATGTATTTGATATTTGGATAACTTAAAATATTGCTGTGATGGCTGAATTTTAGCTATTATAGCAATAACTTTTGTTGACATACACCGTAAAAAATATACGGGATTTTCCAATATCTATGTTAAGGAAATTTCCTATACTTATACGGGAAAAGCGAATTCCCGTACACGTATAGGAATTTTCACATAAAAATATATAAAAATTGCTGTTCTTATGGGGTTTTTACTGTAAGTTCATAGGATTTTTCTCAAAATTTACGGGAAATTTCCTATCCATGTATGTGTTAATTACTTTACATACATGTATGTGAAATTTTCCATAAACATTTTTCACAGTGCAGCTGAAAAATAGCTACTATGGCTAATTTTCAGCTATCCACCACATCATTTTCATCCGTGTATACAAATTAAAATATTTTGTTTTTGTACATTTGTGAAAGCACATGGTTTTTGTTTTTATTGTTTTTCTCAGCAAGAATGAATTTCTGCTCAACCTGCACTGTTATAAGTTGCAAAAGAATTATTATAAGTCAGAGGAGAAGTTTTTATAAATGGCTATGTGCCCAAAAATTTATTTTACTATAGGAATATGTTTTTTTTCTTATGTTTTATTCCAATAGACGGCGTAAAATGGAACTTCAATGGTGTCAGATTTAGCACTGAATATAATTATTTTTAAATCGAAACTTAGATTGAAGTATTTGGGAACCAATCGATGTTCTTTTAATTCGTTACTTTTTATAGTGTACTAGTGAAGCACATGGGTTCATATCTGCCTTCAAGAATTATGATTGTCATTACAGTGAAGTACGAAGTACCTTATAAACTTTAATTTTCTACTATTTGATATCTATTGATACACAAATTTATATTTTAATACATAAACCGAACACCTTCAGTATCGAATTGGAAGCAATTCAACCTGTAAATTTGTGCAGGAAAGTTACATTGAAATCATAAAAATTCAAGTATTTGTATAGGAAAATTATTGCATTCATGCTGGAAAATTGAAAGACATGAAACTTCATGTAATGTGAAACATTTCAGTACAACAAAAATCTTTTTGTATGTAGACAGTGGAAATTTATTGTGAAAAGAACCTAAGCAGCAACAGAAGTTCAAAGTATATACGGAATAGAAACGTTCGTAGAATGCACGAATCAGATACGAAGAACATATGATGAAAGTTCACGGAATATTCGAATGAGACTGTTTTAAATATACTTAGAACGTGCATAGTACATTCGAAATGTACGATATTCATTCAATCGACGTTCGATTGACGTACCGTCTGTAGTCGATTACATACGTTCGATGAATATGCATAGCACCCATAAAACGGTCTCTTGGAATGTACATAGAACATATTTCGAATATTCTAAGAACATTCATAGTATATTCTGGTGCTACTTGGGAAATTTCCTACTCTTGCGGAGAATTCTGGTTTTGTTTTCAACAGTTTGTACATTACATTCAAATTTGATTTAAATTCTTTTCATGTATGCAGAAGCCCATTCAACACCATGCATATAAATTGCTACTATACAAAAACATCTTATCCAATTCTTTCTTACAAAGTTATACACCGCTCGCGGGAGACCATTGGATTATATACAAGTATGCATAATTTATTTGCATAATATTCAAAAACTGGAAAAATAAATAAAAACTTTCGTATCAAGGGGGGAAACTCGTGTAAACTGTACTTTTTTCAAATTTGTTTTGAAGATTTCATTACAAAAAAGTGGCAGTATTGGTTGAATTCAAATATAATACATTGTAAACTGAGTTTGAATCTACAAGATAACATTCTGTTTTGGTAAAATGACACAAAATGGCGACGATATAGCTCTTCAAACTTGGCTCCTCGAATTTTCGCGCGAGACAACCCTGGTAAAGAAGCCGGATAGGAACCCGGCTCAAACCCGGATGAAATCTCCGAAATTCCATCCGGGTGTATCCGGGCGCGTATACGGTTTTCGCGGTGATGCTTTATCCGAGTTGCATCCGGTTTCCTATCCGGTTTTTTTTACCAGGGAATACAACTCGAAAAGTTAATGCCCGATTAATTTTATATGTTGTATGTTTCGTACAAATATTTTCATATAAACCGTATGCTGCACGAACCTCAAAATATATCAAAATTGTTATAACGAATATTTGATTTTTAATAATTCGTTTGAAAATGAAACAATCGGATTTGTTTGAAAAATGTTTTCAATTTTCTTATTTTATTTTGTTTTGCTCACGGAGAGAAAAGAATTGCTGGCGTAACAAACGGGTCTGTTACTATAGCGCCTACAAAAAAAATTGCTAAAATAGCAAAAAAAATGATTGATACACCTAAATTTCCTCGCTGAAATAAACCGATTTGCCAACAGAACTAAAGTGTTAGTTGTTGCAGTTGATATTTTTGCAAGGGCAACAAATTTCTTTGTAGGCGCTATAGTAGCAAACCCTTTTTTCTCCGTGCTTTTTGTTAAATTTAGTACAAAATTGTTTGTTTCAATGTAAATAATTCGGTTCGTTGATTTCAGACAATTACAAGTTCCTGTGCAGTGTCCGGCGCGAAAACTCGAGAAGTCAAGTTTAATTAACCGTAACGCCACCATTTTGTTCTTTTTTACGATAAAAAAACCTTTTTCAGTTTTAAGCTTGAATATTATGATTTTCCGTGATACAATATTGAAAAAAGGACTGTTGACACGAGATTCCCCCTCTATTGAATTTTATGTAAATGAAAGCAATTATGTAAAATAAAAATTATAAATTTGTCTGCATGAATGAAACTAATTGTGTTTCAAAATGACAAAACCATTCATGAAAGAGAGAAGAAATACAAATGGAACGAAGAAGGATTGTATTCTTCATGTATAATAATATACATTATCTGTCCTGTGAGTAAAAGATTCGATAAGTTAGAATTTGATTTGATCAATCGTACACGAGAAATAATTCCATGTGGTGGCCTGGGTGGAGAAATTTTATTGAAAATTCAGAGATTTTCAGTGAAGAATTTTTCAGAGGATTTCAGAAGTGTTCATAGTTTTTCAGAGATTGTCAGTGTTTTTCAGATAAATTCAGAGTTTTTCAGTGAAAAAACGTGTTCACTGGGCAAGACAATTTTCAGAGATTTTAAGAGTTTTGTAAATTTTCTCAGATTCTTTAAGATTTTTTCAGAGTTTTTCTGTGGAATTCGGAAAAAGTTTCAGAGCTCTTCAGAGAAATTTTATTCACCATACGGCTGTACTCGTTATTTTTAATTTCACATAACTGCTCACATAAATGAAATTGGAATAAAATTCACATTGGAAATAATCGTATAAATGTGTACACACCATAAAAAACATATTTTGTTGAGATGTGGTCGAGAAAATCATTTTTTTCAGTTCCAATGAAGTAAATAGAAATAAAGTTACGTAAGGGTCCTTCAATGAGGGGTAAGACAATCCACTTTTTACTTGCCGCCATCAATGGGATAGGGGTTGGTTTGCACGTCATTCAATGAATAATATTGAATAATTCGTAAAAAACATAACAGAAAAGTGTGATTTATATTATATTTTCAATGGATTGCTCAGCTTCATTCATTAGATGACGCATAAATTAGGTATATATTTTTTGGTTCCTATTAATGGTGGTAGTTGTATCAACCTCTACTGGAGGATCCCTAGAGTTACTATAGTAACCGTGATAACATTGGGAATTCTGCTGGACTCTGTAATAGATTCCACGCGAAATTTACCCTGTAATCGTAATCTAGCTCACTTTCCACGTAGTTTGTACATTACCATTTCTTCTTTTTCTGTGTATCTAAAAAACACAAAAAGAGAATTATTTAGATGACACAAATCTTTACATGATTTGTAAATTTTTAATGAAATCATTTCGTTTGATCAGCTCATTTCTTTGTAAAATTTTTGTAATAGCGTAAAGATTTTATTTGTAGACAAATTAAGAACGATCGTTTGAAAGGTTCAACCCTATAAAATACATGTCTGAATGTATTTGAATGTGAGGTATGTGTGGTTGAATGACTTCAAGGTTTCATCATTTATTGTAATGAGTGAGGATCCAATATTATATTTGATTGGAATGATGCTCAATAGTTTTCCAAAAAGACTATTTTTCAGCTCGATTCCGTCGTACGTGAAAGAAATGAAAAATTTAACCGGAACTCCGGTCAATTAGGGGCGGCAAAAAATATTTGTGACCTGCACCGGACTCCGCGTTGTCAGCCTCCTACTTTTTCAACTCCCATGACTGGATGTTCCATTCAACAGCTATGTGTGACATGCTGATCCATGGGAAAAAAGTAGGAATCTGGTAACGCTTACCGGAATCCTATGTTCAATTCAATGAAAACTTGGTCAGTTCAACAAGAATTCTCGTGTACGTTACACACCTTGGTTTGAAAATTCTATTGAATCCCATTGATTAACGAGATTTAATACAAACTTTGTAACGGTAAATAACCATTTACAATTGTTCGAACCCGTTGAAACCCATTGGAACCGATTGAATTAATGGGATCTAATGAGAATTCAATAGGTTTGAATGGTCATTTACCATTGCAAAGTTTGTATTAAATTTCATTATCTAATGGGATTCAATGAACATTTTTTACCAGGGCACTGAGAAAAAAAATTCGTCGAATGCCAGGTGCACTTTGTCGTTGGGGGTCAGTGAACTCTATAATATACTGGAATGTGCACTTTCTCAATTTTCTATAGTATGGTCCGGTCAGAAAACAATCTGAAAGAGAGTGAGAGAAAGAGAGAGAGAGAGAGAGAGAGAAATCTGAAAAATTGGAACAGTATATTTCTTTCTAATATATACTGTTTAAAGAAAGAAAGGGAAAAATTGGGCGAGTTTCTCTCTCTCTTGCTCATGCAATCAAATTATACCACTGACCGCGAGGATCTAGGGAGAACTTATTCCCCAGTACGTTATAGAGTTCACTGTTAGGGGTTTTCTTTAAAACAAATGAACACCATAGTTAAGTCAATTAATGTACTGTTAAATTTACAGAAAATGCAGTCCATTTAACACTGAGAAAAAAAAACATCACTGTACAGCATCCAGACGGCGATGAATTGTGTCTAAAAGAAATTTCAAATTGACTCTCACTAGGTGATCGCCAGGCATTAACTAGTGATGGCTAATTTGAAATTTCTCTTCAACGCTGTCTGGACGTTGCACGATAATGTTCATTTTCCTCAGTGAACTAGAGTTTCTTCTCGAGAAACTCAATACAATTTTTTTTAAGAATTTTATCGAATTTCTCGAGCAGAAAACGCTTAGTGAACGGCATGTACACTGTACAAAATGTTGGTATTAATTTTGCCAATTTTACAATTTTTAATGGCAACAGGATTTACCTATACAGTATCAGTAAAATTACATGATACATATTGATGTAAAAATTACCAACTACACACACCAGTGAATTCACACATCCTCCTAAGGTATATTTACACGTACATGTTAACTGTAATTTTACCAGAATGCGAGTAATTTTATATTGATATGTGCATGTAATTCGATTTTAGCAGTCCTACACTTATAAAAATTTCTGCATGAAGCTTCAATCACATGCGATGGAAGCAATTTCCACCCATGTGATTGAAAAATTTCTTGAAATTTCAATTACATATCAATGAAAATTCAGTTACCAAACGATTCTATTATGGGTAATATAATACAGCAAAAATTGAAAATTTAATCACATGTAACTGAATTCTTAATTCAATCACCAAAAATTTAGAATTTCATTTGCCAGTGTAATTGAAAAATGAACGAAATTTCAAGAAATTTTCAACAGTGTAAGTATTTGTAAAATTACCATAAAAGTCGGTAATTTTACATTGACATGTTGATATAATTTCATTTCACCAGTACTTGGTACTTGTAAAATTACCATCATAGCATTCATGTGAAATTACAGGTGACATACAGGGTAAAAAGACTGCCAAAGGTTTAGTGGAAATGCATTTTACATGGACAGGCTAGGTAAACTTGTGCACGTAATTTTACATGTATTTCTTACAGAGTAGTTGAGTCAACAATCACATTCACTTGGACGTGATCCAATGTTATTCTACTAATGTTGAACTAACTATATTCCTATTCTCTGTACAACCTGTTTCTTCAATGCAGAAATTTGTTACTGTCATATAATAACCGGAGTTCCAATATCTAACATTAAGAATGTTTTTTAAAAATTAAAATATGAGCATTGTTCTTTCGATTGATTAATCCAGAGAAAAAGAAGGTGCAGAACAAAAACTTAAATTCATGTCGCATAATTATGGGTTTATATGTGTTATGAATGGAAAGATGATTCGTCAAGGAAAATTAGCGAGTAAAGAAACGTAAATAAGTATGTAATATATATATAAAAATATATATATATATATATAAAATATGTCAAATCCAGAATCGCAGGCGAATTATGGACATTGTAATATTTAATAATCAAGATGATTCTAAGATTTTCCCGTGATAATCAATTGATTAATAATCGTACAATCAATCTATTTGATTTCAATTCAGGTAAAAATTTTATCCTATTGTTTGAAAATTTCTATTGGCTGTTGTAGATAGATTTTCATTAGAGTATAGACTGGATTAGCTGATGGAAACAAATTATCCATTATAAGTGTAAAAATGTACTTGAACAATAAATGTGCGTCCTACATTTATATTTGGTCTCATGCATAATATCCATATTCCATAAACTTGGCTTGATAAAATTATCCTCCATAATTATGAGTTGATATCAAAACACCAGCACACCGACTGAGTGAATATTTTATCGGTAAGAATTCTCCGCACTGAATTCATAAAACGGTCTGAAATTTTTAGGAAATATTCTTCAGTACTTTATCTATTGCGGTACATCGCCTACATTTCGAATTCCGAAGAATCAATTTTTCTTATCGACTGAGACAAAAAGATTTTCTTCGAAATTCGAAATTTCGGCGGTGTACCGCAGTAGATAAAGTACTAAAGATTATTTCCTGAGAATTTCAGACCTTTTTATGAATTCAGTGCGAAGAATTCTTACCGAGAAAATGTTTACTCAGTCGGTACGCTGATTTCCCCTTAATTTTGTTTTATGAAAAAAGTTCACTATTGTTAAGTTCTTTTCAGGAGATCGCAGTACTATAAAACTGAGTTGATTTTAGTTAACAACTCAAAGTCCATTCCGGAGTACCTGTAAACGGAGCTGAAACGGACAATCGTAAAACTAGCAGTCGATTGCCATCATTGTTTACATGGAACTTTTATCAAGCATTTACGCATCTCAAACGTTTAGTGGAATGCTACTCAACCGATTCCAGGTGTAAACAAAGCTTAATTCAAGAACGTTCATTCAAAAGTTACAAGGCAGTTACAATTACAGTTCAAGGAAAATTCCTAATGAATTTTCAGAAATCTCTACCACGTCTTTAGGTTTCATTTTGACCTTTCTTAGAGTATTTATACCGAATGAACAGTAATGTTAGCATATCCACGCGATAGTAACCTATTCGAAAAATCAAAAACCGACGAAAAGTGCAAACCCAGGCAGAAGGCTGATACCAATTCGATATCAAATTGATATCTAGCTGATCAAGATTACATCAACAAAATTTGGTTGGCTAATTCAAGATCGACACTCTGTATTTTTCGACTTCTTTTCGATATTTTTCTAAAGCATATTATGTATGACAGATACTCCTTCAGAAACACAGTTTGAGAATATTTTGATCGGGGAAGAATTTTGAAGGTAGTTTACCAGGTGTGTGAGTATGAAACCGGAATTTGCCCATAGGTGGCGCTAGACATCGATGCAATTACCGACACATCACGTCAGCGGTGTCTTGTTATTGTATTGATATCCGACAAAGATTTCCAACTCACAATAACATGAGTTTCATTCAGTAGCATTAGTTCATTAGAGATAAACATGTCGAGTTTTGTGCCAACAAAATACGATTTGTGGACAGCACTACTTTTCTGTTTTCATCTGAAGAAAACCGCAGCCGAATCGCATCGAATGTTTGTGGAGGCGTTTGGTGAGCACCCTGCTTGAAGTGTCATATAGAATCGTATAGAATATCATAGATTATGATTCAAAAACATGATAAGATTCACAGTTTCTATCATGTTTTTGAATCATAATCTATGATATTCTATACGATTCTATATGACACTTTAAGCAGGGCATGCTCTCGGTCAAACACAGTGTTTCGAGTGGTTCAAACGGTTCAAAAGTGGCGATTCTGACGTCAGGAACGAAGAACGTGGAAGAGCACCGGAAAAGTTTGAAGACGCTGACCTGCAAGCCTTGTTGGACGAAGACGACGCTTAAACACAACAACAACTGGCGGATCAGTTAAAGGTGACCCGAGAAGCCATCTCCCTTCGGTTGAAAGCCATGGGAAAGATACAAAAGGTGGGGAAATGGGTTCCACATGAACTCAACGAAAGACAGCAGGAAAACCGCAAAACATCATGCGAAATGCTGCTCGCCAGGTTCCAAAGAAAGTCATTTCTCCATCGAATTGTGACTGGCGATGAAAAGTGGATATATTTCGAGAATCCTAAGCGCAAAAAGTCATGGGTTACTCCGGGTGAACCATCAACATCGACGGCAAGACCAAACCGCTAAGGACGAAAGACAATGCTGTGTGTTTGGTGGGATCAGAAGGGCGTAATCTACTACTAGCTGCTGAAACCTGGGGAAACTGTCAATACTCAACGGTACCGAAAACAAATGATCGATTTGGATCGAGTTTTGCATGAAAAACGACCAGAATACCAACAAAGACGACACAAGGTGATTTTGCTGCATGACAATGCACCAGCACACAAAGCACAACAGGTCCAGGAAACGATAGAGTCGTTCCGTTGGGAGATCCTTCAGCACGCGCCTTACTCACCGGACTTTGCCCCATCCGATTACTACTTGTTTGCATCGATAGGACACGCACTTGCTCAGCAGAGCTTTACTTCTTACGAAGATGTACGAAAATGGCTCGATGACTGGTTTGCCCAAAAGAGCAACAGTTCTTTTGGCACGGAGTCCACAAATTGCCAGAAAGATGGAAAAAATGTATAGATAGCGACGGACAATACTTTGAATAAGTTACTTTGTATCATATCATTAAAATAAACGTGTTTTTTCTGTACAAAAATTCCGGTTTCATACTTACACACCTGGTAAGATCCAATATCGAAATGATATCGAATTGACATCCAGTCGAGATCATTTATTATTTTTCCTTACAGCGGGTGAAAACCATACACTGTATTTATCCCACAGTGTTTTTGGAGGTGTAATTTGTAAAAAACGTCCCGCTCAAGCGGTATTCATTTTTCATTTCAGAAGATTCTGAATCGATTGGTATATATCCCACGGAGATAAATTTTTGGAATTTTGTCATCAATTTGCTTCAGCACTTGATGAAATTTTGAGGTGCACTTTTAAAAAAACGTTCCTCTCAAATTCTATTCATTTTTCATTTCAGGAAATTCTGACTGGATTTAATTGAATCGATATTTCTATAAATACACCTTTAAGGCTGCTAACCCTTGAATCTATTGTTCAATTTCAAACATTCTTTCCTATCTCACTCATTGGTCCCATCATCCTGAAATGCTATTTTTGAAATACATTGAAATCCCGCCAATTTTGTGACAACTCTCAACGATTCTGATTGGATTCGCCATTTCCAGACGGAACCAATCAATCCTAATATCAAAAGTCAGCCAAACTGTTATAGAAACTCAATCCAGCAGCATTCGGCAAGCATCGGCAAGTTCACCACGTTAAAAAAACAACTGGTCGAGTTCAATAAAATATTTATTGTTAATAAATATAA
Source organism: Gonatopus flavifemur (assembly GCA_018340375.1). Lineage (NCBI taxonomy): Eukaryota > Metazoa > Arthropoda > Insecta > Hymenoptera > Dryinidae > Gonatopus > Gonatopus flavifemur. Next base: position 23,416,672 of record JAFFJZ010000007.1, read on the forward strand.
CGATTCGATATATCACAGTATATCTACTTATACTAGGAAAAATGAATGATGACAGACCAGTAAGTATTTTTTTCGTATTGCAAGCGTCACATTTTTCAGACGAACCATTTTTCAATGAAGTCTACAAAAAATAACCTCAATTAATTTCCATGAAAATGATATATTTTTTAAATTTCGTGTATTTATTTCTACGGCAATTGATGAAATCCCTGTCCGAAAAGTCCCATAGATTCCCATGGATTCCCATAGGTACTGTGACAATAACCGCATAGAAACCGATATGCTATTTTATTTCTATCAGAATTAATCAGGTTTTTGCCGATCATGCTGATAGAAACCCTTGGGTCCTGTAACAATAACCGCATAGAAACCGATAGGATATCATTGATTCCATTAGGATTTCGCCTATCGGTTTCTATTGGTTTTTTCGCACAGGGATAATTCCTCAGTTCTTCTCATTGTAGAACATTTTCACGATGAGCTTTGTCATAACCAAAAAAAGTACAGAAGATTGAAAATTGAGGTCAAGTTGCATTTTTCGGTTTTTTTGATGCCCTCAATTTTTTTTCTTCTATCTTTGATTACAAATTATACGTTCGATTCAAAATTTGTACCATAAAATAGCTTATTGGAGTCAACTGTATGCAACAGGTTTGAACCGATAGGAACATGGTTTCATGAATCAAAAGTGCAGTGAGCTTCTTTACTGTTATGATTGGCATGAATTCTTGCCACAAAAAAACTCATAATTTAAAACCCCCAATAACAAACATATATATACAGAAACATTTGTATACGTATCCGTACATGTTAGGATACTCACTACAATATCAAGTCATGAGGCAATTTCCATATTGGTTCAGGTTTTATACATGTTTCTCACCATTGCAAGATAGATCTAAAGCAATTCGAATGTCATATTACTGAATATTTGAAATCCATATATACATGTAATTATAAGATGAATTACTTTGCAGTAACAAAATTTCCTGTCACGAGATGCTCATCGCTTGTGAAGGTTTATAAGACATTCAGAATGTACAAATGTTACTAGAATATATTCCTAAGAGAACACGAAGGTCCAAAGAATGTTTAGTACAGGTGCATTGAACGTCCGGACATTTGATGGTCCATTGAACATTCCTTGAACGTGAAGGAACATACAATGAAACTAAATTTCACCTCAGAAGTTTATGTTCTCTTGGGGATTAGAATGATTCATGAGTTCCTATAATTGGTAGCTGCTTATTGGTGTTTAACCGAATTTGATATTTACCAACTTTCAGTATATTGTACTACCGAGGAATCACTATAAGATATAATTTTGTTTCTCTTCCACATTTATAATCAACCATTTGTCACAAAAAACTTGGGCAAAGATAAAACTCGTCTTTTATAGCAAGAGTGTACTGTACACGTAGAAAAATATATTCCAAAAAGTCCCATAATTTACTGAGGATCAGCACTAGTTTATAACGGATCTAATTATCGACCTGAATATAGCGTCAAAAGTATCCTAATTTCTTATAGAAATACATTCCAGCAAATACACGAAATTCTTTGTAACATGCATATCCCGTATGGAAATATTTCACTGAAAAATGTCTGTAAAACTATGAAAAATCTCTGAAAAAAATGAAAAAATTCTGAGAAACTCTGATAAACTCTGAGAATCTCTGAAATCTTGATGAGAAATCTAATATTTTTGGGACATTCTTTACAGACTTTTTTCAGAGTTTCTCAGAGTTTTTTCATTCTTTTTCAGAGAAACAGTAACGAAATTGCACTCTGAAAAAACTCTGACAAAACTCTGATGGGTTGCTGACATTTTTCTGACTTTTAGAAAAAAATTAAAAAATTTTCAAACACTTTTTCACACATGATATTTGAATACGGCATATGAATGTATTTATTGAATTTCAGGATTTTTCAATAATCAGAAAAATGTCAACAATTTATTAGAGTTTTGTCAGAGTTTTTTCAGAGTGCAATTTCGTTACTATTTCTCTGAAAAAGTATGAAAAACTCTGAGAAACTCTGAGAAACTCTGAAAAAAGTCTGTAAAGGATGTCCCAAAAATATTAGATTTCTCATCAAAATTTCAGAGATTCTCAGAGTTTGTCAGAGTTTCTCAGAGTTTTTTCATTTTTTTTCAGAGATTTTTCATAGTTATGCAGACATTTTTCAGCGAAATATTTCCATACGGGATTGCATGTAACTCACATACAATAGGTAATTTCCTACTCGCGGATGTAACTGGTTACATCTATGAGTAGGAAGTAACTTATTATATGTGAGTTGAATACAGTATGCGTGTAACAAAGAATTTGGTGTGATACTTTTAAAAGTAAATTCAAGCAAATAACTCTATCTGTCACAGACTAACACGAATTCTCAATAAATTATGGGACTTTTCAACACATTCATTTTCTCTGTGTATATTTATGAAACCATATACACATTTTTCATGTGTCATAATTCTACTATCGTCAACTGAGTATAAACAAAGTGGTCCCTATCTCTTTGAAAATATACGAGTCTCCCATATTTCGCTTATGTGAATGGATATGTAATTTCACAGTGACTAAACTAGTTTGATATGTCTTGGAGTATTCGTTCTAGCTTTGAATTGTACCATGTCCTTTTCTGTTGTTATTTCAAGTTGGTAAATCAAGCTGATATTGGCACTGTTACTCAAATCATAAACCTTATGCAACAAAATGCCTTAAGGTATACAACGAAAATCTGTCCTAATAAAAAGGCTCCTGATATTGGAGCCAATTAACGAAAAAAAAACCAATTGTATTTCGAAAGCTCGAAATTCAGCGTTGATCGAGATCAAAATGACCTCGAAATAGTGACCACTGTACGATCGAATCGATCTTGATTTCGAGATTATTTCGATGTTCCCAAATTGATATCAAATTGACATCTTTTCGACTATTCATTTTTGCCTGGGAAGTCTCGAAAAAACATAAGCCTTCGGAGACTTTTGAGGAAGTTCGCAAAGATTCAGGAACATTCAATGAACGTTCCTGAAAGTTTGTACTATTTTGGAGAGTGGCAGGTCTATTTGTTCCTACACGGAAAGAACTCTGAAGCTACCGTAGTATGTGAGCCCGTCGCACTATAGTAGCTTGGCTGCCCACATACGGGCGTAGTGCCGCTGTGTACCAAAGTTGATTCGACAGTCAGCCAATGTGGTATGACTGTCGAATCAACTTTGGTACACAGCGGCACTACGCCCGTATGTGGGCAGCCAAGCTACTATAGTGCGACGGGCTCACATACTACGGTAGCTTCAGAGTTCTTTCCGTGTATATTAATGGGTTTTACGCAGCTTTTGAACTTCTTAAACAGTAGTTCTATCAAGCTATTTGGAGTCCATGAACCTGGAATCACCACAAACGATTTTGAGAACAGTAATCATTGAAGAATTTAGAGCTAATTTGGAAATAATTAAGGAGGGGGGGAGCATACACTTGTGGGGAGAATGATGTTCCCAGAATATACAGTCAACATTTCGAAACGATCCGAGCAGAACTGAGAGCTATGGGAATTTTTTTCCTTCATCTACTGCTGTACATCACCCGAATTTTGAATTTCGGAAAGAAAATTTATGTTACCGACTGAGAAAAACACATTTCTTCGAAATTCAAAATTCAGGCGATGTACAGCAGAGACTTTCATGCTTTTTTATGAATTCAGTTCACAGTATTCTTGCCGAGACAATGTTTACTTAGTCGTACGCTTATTGTATGGCGGATTGTATCAGCGAGGATCGCTGGTATCCCCTCAAGAGGATACCAAAGTTACAATTGGAGCAAGTTTTTTTTGCAACAAAATACTTGAAACTGAATTCACGGAAAAATCTGAAATTTTCAGGAATGATCCTCTGAGACTTTATCTACGTCTGTATGGAGCCCGAATTTTGAATTCCGGAAAAAAATTTTTTTCAAACTTCATACTCAAGAACTTTCAAAAACTTTTTTTTTCCAATTGCAGACTCCAAGAATCATTCCTGGAAGTCTCAGGTTTTTTCGTGAATTCAGTTTCAAGTATTTTGTTGCAACAAAACTTGCTCCGATGGTAACTGTAGTATCCCCTTTAGGAGATACCAGTGATCCCCGCAGATGCAACCCGCCATACAAGCGTACCGACTGAGTGAACATTTTCTCGGCAAGAATACTCCGAACCAAATTCATGGAAAAGTATGAAATTTTCAGGAATCAATCTTCAATGCTTCATCTATCGCAATACATCACCCGAATTTTAAGGGGATCCCAGCGTACCGACTGAGTAAACATTTTCTCGGCAAGAATTCTTCGCACTGAATTCATAAAAAGGTCTGAAACTCTCAGAAAATATTCTTCAGTACTTCATCTATTACGATACATCGCCCAAATTTCGAATTTCGGAAAACAAGTTTTTTTTACTGACTGAGAACAAGTTTTCCTTCGGAATTCGAAATTCGGGCGATGTACCGCAATAGATAAAGTACTGAAGATTATTCCCTGAGAATTTAAAATCTTTTAATAAATTCAGTGCGGAAATTCAGTACCGAGGAAATGTTCACTCAGTCGGTACAGTCGATACCAGCATCGGTATCGGAGCTCTCTTCCTATCTAATGATTGAAAGCTCCCTTTCTAATCAACGATGCGAGTTACCAACGCTGGTATCACCTTAAATTCCGGAAGAACATTTTTTTCTGATTCGGTAACACAAACTTTTTCTCGAAATTCAAAATTCGGGCTGTGTACCGCAATTGATAAAGGATTGAAGATGGATTCCTGGAAACTTCATCCTTCTTCATGAATTTAGTTCAGAGTATTTTTACCGAGAAACTGTTTACTCAGTCGGTATGCTTGTATGGTGGGTTGCATCAGCGGGGTTCGCTGGTATCCCCTTAAAAGAATGATATTCTGCTCTGATATGAACAATATTATGCAATTCATCATATTTATAACAATCTTTACTATATTTGAATGAAATCTAATTCAAAACATTCTAAAAGATCGCGCCACTTGTTACTTTGGAGCAGATTTTGATTTTCTCATAACCCATAGATAACGCGGACATGACCATATCTTCTGCTGATAGTTTTTTATAATATTTGTTGGCAACGTAGTAAACTATGATGTAATAATAGGAAATGTACATATTTTGATCACATTACAAAGAATAACAATAATAATCTTTCGTGTTCATTCATTTGGAATTATGACGGAAGAGTATGCTCATTTTTAAAAGTCAAAAATTTATGAATATACCCACAGTATATCTACTTATACCAGCACAATCACAAATTCGTATTGATCCTTCCTATTAACTGAGTCCTGACCGTGTAGATGGCAGTCAATTCCTTTGTCTGAAAAAAACTTGTTTGACTCAGTCGACTAGTCGACTGTCAATTGTTATGAACAATATCAATAACAGTCAATACAGTAAACATACAATGTTTATCAATTGTAAATACAAACACCAAGTGTTAAATTAGTACTTTCAAATAATAAACTATTCTTTAACGTGAATATTGAGTAATTTAATGTGCATAAAATCTCATGTACAATTATTAATATTATCAGTACTGCTTTCAAAATTTGAAATGATTAAAGAGGTACACATCGTATGAAATCAAAACCTATTTAGTGATTTGTGAGGAAGGTTTTAAAATTGTAAATAATTTTTGTCTATTAATTATCATAATGGATGAAGTGTGTAGGTTATGTCTTCAACTTTCAAACAACATGATTCCAATATTTTCTGTGGACGATGTGTTTCTGCAGTTGAAAAATAAAATTCAAGAATGCTGTGCCATTGAAGTAAATACATATATATATATATATATATCATCCTCTTCTATAAATTTCCTAGTACAATTTGAAATTCAAAATCTTTACCTAATTTTCATTCCAGATATCGAATGACGATGGCTTTCCTAAATCGATATGTATGGAATGTCACATTAAAGTACACGAAGTACATATATTTAGAAAACAATGCAGAGAGTCAGAATCTGTATTAAGGGATCACTTTAATTTGGAGAATCAAGACTGTTTTGAAGAGGTAAGAATTATTCAATTTTGAAGAGGTAAGAATCACCTATGATTAAAATTATTGATTGCATTGAAAATACAACACATTCGTTTCGGCAGGTCAAAGAGTCCCTTTTGACAGGTGAGGATGAGAAAAACGATACATCTAATATGGAAATCATTACAAATATATGTGAAAACTTAATTGATAAAATTACAATAGAGAAAACTCAATCCGAAATGAAACCCAACTCAAGTGAAACTGTAATGACGCATCCAGTATCAAATATTGAAAAATCATCTATAGATAGTGGACTTGTTGTTTCAAATCATAAAAATTTACCAAGTATATTGAGTATTATGAAAACTAATTTAATGAAGAAATTGAACATAAGTGATCTCAGCAAACCATCCAAAGCAAATAAAGCGGACAAAAAAACATTTGAATGTCATACATGTCACAAGCAATTTGAATCAAAACTTTCTCTACAACGACACACCATAGTGCATGAGAATTCCAAAATGGTTGTATGTCACAAATGTGACACAAAATTCAAAACTAAAAAGAAATTGTCCCAACATTTGAAAACTCACAAGGAAACAGATTTGAAATGTGGAGTGTGTGGTATGCCGTTTACAAATCAAGTCAAACTTAATTCTCATTCCCGTATACACCATAAGAAACAACCCATCAAAAGAATCAAAACATATTTATGTGACAAATGCAGTAAGACTTTTGTATCTAGAACTGGACTTCATCTTCATTTGAAGTCCCATACAGGCGCCAAACCCTATGGCTGCAAGTTTTGTGATAAAACATTTGCTATTCCTAGTTACAGAAAGAGACATGAAAGGGTACATTCTGGGGTCAAACGTTTCGTTTGTCATATCTGCAGTACCGCATTTGCTTCATCCAATGGATTGAAATATCACTTGTTAGCTCACACAGGGGAAGCTCATTACCGTTGTGAAATATGTGCAAAATCGTTCAGACGTTACAAGTATTTGAAAGAACATACTTTCACTCATACCGGAGAAAGACCCTTTGCGTGCAAACTTTGTGATGCTGCGTATAGCAATTCCGGAAGTTTATTTGCTCATGAAAAAAAATGTAAGTTACAAAGTTTATCTACTTTACTTCCCGACAGCACCAATCATCAGAATGTCCAAAAAGAACACGAAAACTCTATGAAAAATTCATGATCATAGGATAAGTAATTGAAAATAAATTACTGAAAGAGTCAAAGTATGGCTATTACATATTATTGTACATAAATCCTCTCTGCTATTAGATTAGAAGCATGTAATGTAGGTAATTTTATTTCAATTTTTTTCCCATTTCATTCAAGTACTATCAACAAACACAAAGATTCATCAAGATCTTTTTTATCAAATTCTTAATATCGATTTCGAATTCTCGTTCGCCACAATCGATCCACCTCTTCAGATTCGTACTTCTCTTCCAATCAGTTTTCTATGCATTAATTGGATTTTAACGCTCTCTCCACAAAGACTCCCAACTTCTATTTTTTTCAAACTTTGTGTTCGCATGAGTGGAAAAATCGTCAAACGTGAATCTCAACAGAATTCAGAATTTTCACAATTGTTCGTTGAAAAAAAGAGGAAAAAAATTATACTTGGAACCAAATTTTATTGTTCCGATATCTCATCGTGCGGAATTCTAGTTTCCGTAGAATAATTTTTTGCTTTTCACGTTCCTCATCAATCTCAACTCACTCTCTGCCTTTTCAAGTCCTAACACACTCGTATACCCTTTCATTCATACGGTATTTTTCGTTCAAGCACGATTCTCTCCACGTGAACTTCACATTTGGACGAAAAATCCTCCGGGAAATGTATCCTCCCCCTATTCCTTTCCTACCTGAGTGATCAGAATGTTTTTTCTTCATTTCATGACAAGAAATTACTCAATTTGGGATAATATTCAAAAAAACTTGTGAAATGTAATATAAAGAAACGATCTTTCTCCATCCGAAATTTTCTACCCGGGAAAAATTAAGTTAGATCTACATAGATCTAAAAAATGAACAAATCAAAGCTCTTTAGGTCGACTCGGGTCTATGTAGATGTAATTAATTCCTTCTAAAAATACTTAATTCTTAGAAACCATCCACAAGCGAAGAGAATAGGCAGGTTTAGATCTATTCTTGATTTCCATTTTTCGGATTCAGCAAGATCTAATTATATCAACATGGATCTAAATCATTTTCTCCCAGTTATACCTTGAAAATTCAAACCCTATTTTTGTTTTTTCAAATTATTCAAATATTGATTCACAGCTGACTGAAGAGAATTGTAGTTTTTTCTTCAGCATCGTTGGAAAATGTTGAATCGAATTTCAAGAAGTATTGATGCACAAAACTACATCGTGAACAAAACATGATTGAAATTCAAAAGTATGAAATTAAAAATATGACTTCCCTTAGTAATAATACTTAATTCCGCACCTGGATAATTGGAGATACTGAGAGATATTCATAAATGTACTCACATTGCATTTAAAGCATCTCATTATAATATCTTAACCAAGTATTTGAAAAGAACTTCAGATCTACTTGACAAGATGATTCGAAATGCTTTCATTAAAATATACCGAAGGAGCTTTACCTGTTATATAGGTTCGTTAAGAACTTTAGGTTGTTTTCTTCTTTTCTTGCTTTTTATTCTTCTCTCATTTTTTTTGCATTCATGTACTTCACATTTTTATGTGTGCATGCGCATCATCAGTTCATTTTTATTCTATTATATTCTTTTTCCACGGTATTTAGTCTTCACTACTTTGTTTGGATTATTTCACAACGAATTTTGAATAATATTCTTTCCGTCTCTTGTTTCTGATACTGCTCGAATTCATCATTTTTTTCAAAAAATATGAAATTTGATATATGACCGAGGAAAAGCTTTACCAGAGATGTGAAAAATTTCAAGAGAACGTAATTCAATCTCATCAAATACGCACGTACGTTTGTATGGAATATTTTTTAAATTTCTCTACGGGAGGGAATCGTGTTGCAGTTTACTCTGAACATGTCTCGAGAAGATTTTCAATCGTCTTGAATTTTCCATATCGAAGCTCAAACATTGAATATGTGAGTAAAAAAAAAAAGATGAAGTATATTCACAAAAAGTATTTATTTATAGATATTTTCATATATATATATATATAATTTGATTGAAGATTAATTACACAAACAATACAATATTTGTACCTTTCCTGTTAAATTATAAAATATAATTTAAAAAATTTTAAATATGAACACACTTTGCAATTATTAACTATTCGAATTCGTAGAATCGAAAGATCTTGACTTACATTCACAACATGATATTATTATTTTATACTTACACGTATATCTATACATTTTATTTACAATTCGCATTAAGCTTAAGTCTTTGGTATAAAAACAAAATTTACACAAATTTTAATTGTCTTTCAATCAACACCGCGCGCTTTCGTTGATCAACTAATTCAATTTGCGTACATTTTTTCAGATTTGAATCCAATTGTGTATGTTTATGATTCTTGAAATATCTATTCCATCAAATTTTTCAAATTGAAGTTTCACTCGTTCAAAACGGATCGGAATGATGCAATTAGGAAAACAACATGCTTTTCTACGTCAATATAAAACAATTAATCAACAGTCGTGTCTCTTTTGTATAGACATTTCTGAGGAAGTGATAGCCATCCACTGGTTCGTATCGGATCTAAACCAACTGATTCCCAGAGAATATTTGGCATTTAGATTAGCGTGCTGGCAATGACTGAACCACCATCCACCATGATAATTGGCCGCACAATCTGCGGACGTGATGTCCATATCGCGATCTTTAGCGCTGAAAGCCATTCCATTTTGATAAGATAACGCATCCGTCGCATTCCCGGAAAATCCACCGATGTGCAATTTATATCCACTTTCTTCCGAATCCACCATAAAGTATTCGTATTCTGCTTCCCATCGCGCCCCGTTGATATCCTCCAAATCCACTTTCAATCTGGTACAATTGTCCCTGGTAAGTTTATGCAACGCTTCGTTGCCGATCCAAAATTCATTGATAGGTGAACCGAAACCACCGGCATAGTCATTCCAAGTTCTATCGAAATCAACTATTCCATCGATACGTCTTGCCACGACTATCCAACCTTTATGGCAAGAAACCAATAACGGTGCACTCAATCCAGGTGCGAGAAGCGTTAGTCCATCTCTTTCGTCGCAATTACCTGGCAGGGCGTCCAGAATGGAATGATACTCATCCTCAACTTTTTCCAATTCATGAGTGATTTTGGTTGCCTTCACCAAAGATTTATTCAAATCCAAACGATTCAAAGTGCCGTTGATTTTTCCTATCGCGTCCTGTTGTTGATCGCTCTTTTCCTGCAATTTCGACGCACTCACGCTCAGGGCTTGCACGGTACGACGCAGATTGCCCAACTCTTCTCTAGTCAAAGAAAGTTCAGCCGCTTTTTTGGTCGCGTTGATATCCAAACGTGCAAGTTCTCTCTTGGTTTCCGATTGACTTGTATCCACTTTATCTTCCACCGATTGTATAGACTCGAAGCATTGCATGAAAGATTCCCTGAATTTCATTTCTGATGATAATTCTTTGCTTAAGTTGAATAACTGTCGAGAAAGTTCTTTGTGATTTGTTTCCAAACTCACTATCCGATCAGTTAAATAATCTTGATTTTCATAAACCACGCGTTTTTCAATCATACCGTGTTTCCTGGAAACAATGGCGATTTTGCGTTCTAATTTCATCAAACGATCTTCAATGCGACGAATTACGGGAGATTTCGAGTAAGGGTGCCTCGTGTGATGGAAATGTTCTCTTTGAATCGTATTCAAGGCTTCGTTGTGAGATAATTGATAATTCCTATTCTCGTGTGCAGGATCGCATTTGAAGGATTTCAGCTCGATCTGAACGGCACTCAGCTGAAATCATAAGGAAAAAAAACATGTAAATATAATATGTGAATTCGTCATTATCCGATGTAAGAGTATCTCTTTAAAACACATGTGTATATGTGCGTATATATATTTATAATATTCTGCTTTTCTTGAAGCCGGCAAAAAGAAGTGAAATACAAAATGTTGCACGGGTACTCGATCATTTGATTTCCCTTTTCAATTGTCGCTTTAACATTGCAGACAAGTATGAGGTACCGCATTAATTGAACACCACTTTCACTTTACTCATGATCAAATTTATCTCGATCTCCTCCTCGGATCGAGGACACGCGATTACGTGAAAACCAATCCAAATTTAATAATGACGAAGCAGGGTGATATAAATTCAGTTGAACATTAATGTGAACAAATTAGCGTATTAATTTGTTTTACTTTCTTTACTATTATTCGTTTTTTTAGGAATTTGCTTCTCAAAAAATGATTATCAAAAACCTGAAGATGCGTTTAGAATCCTTTTTGGAATCATATCACGAGGATGACAAGAACCAAAGATGTTTCATACAGAACGTTGTATTAGAATCAATCACGAAAAGAGGTATTTGAGCAAAATAGTAAACAACTTTTGAAAAGAAACGATGTATAGGACTGAAAATTTCATCAACTACATTTAAAATAAATTTCCATAAATTCAAAATCATTTGTATAGAAAAGAATGTTATATAATTATACCGAATTTTCATTCGTGGAATAGCGTATATAACGTATAAAATTGTAAACGTAAAACGGAATTTCAAATGTAATATATAATTCATGTGCAACGTCATTGATTTTATGTTTATGATGAAATTACATTTTTAACGTTGAATGGAAGAATAATGTAGAACAAAAACTCATATGAACATGAATTGTGTAGTGAAAATCGGAAAATGGGTCAAAAAATGCATAAGAAGTGAAACAATGTTATAATTACTCGTAAGGAGAACAGGTTTCGAACGATATAATTGATTTTGGAATGATGGGATTCAGTTTCCAAGCTTTGTAAAGAAGAACATAAATTATAGCGGCACGCGTTTGAAACTAAATGGAGAAAGATCCATTCTCTTCTTCTTTCCGTTCAGAAAGAAAAAAAGAGTAAAAAAGAATTCGGTGAAGTTCTGAGATAACTTGAGAACGTGAGTCTCTAAATTTTAGAGAGATCAAAAATAAATTCATCGATGCACCGGTTTTGAGATTCAGCTGCTTAGACGGCAGGTGTGACAACTCGAAACATGAGATGAATAATTTTTCTCCACTACCGATTATTCTCAAATACGTGGTGGAGCAATGAAGAAAATTTTCCATCATATTTGTAATTTATGCGATCCATCGGATTTTAGATTTGTAAACGATATCCGGTTTGTTTTGAACTTCTACACGAGTATTTGAATTTATGTTACAAGTACGTTAGTGCATGAATTATGAAATTTCCCTAGTTTTCCATTGCTGGCATTAGAAATTCCATAATAATGGCTTCAAGTTGAACTTTTTGGATTGGATGCAGCTGGTGAATCCTTACGTGAAAGTCTGAGTATTACTCCCCAATTTTCTGTTCTATGTAAAGTGCATCGGAGTGTTGAGTATCAAATTAAATGGTGTACGCTCAAGTTTATTAAAGTATACATTGATAACGTGCGGTGAAGTGTGATATGAGTATAATATACATCACGGAGTGAAATTGAATGAAAAGTAGGGAATTCTTCTTGTAATTCAAAGGGTTCATAATATGTGCAAAATTATTGCGAAGAAAAAATAAATTAACGATCGCATAAGTAGAGTACGATGAATGTAAGTTTCATCGATAATCAGTTTACTGTTACTTGGGAGAAAGTTTTCAAACAATCTAACGTCTTATAAAGTGACATTAAAATTTTTATACAGCAGTGAAACTTATAAAAGTTTTCAAACTCCGTCTCATCTAATCCCTTTCATTGTTTTACGGTTCAAGTTTGAACAAAGCATAGCGAAACTTCGGATAATAAACGACAAACGATTCAACAAAAGCACAGCAGGTTAGATTGTTCTAGAAATTCCTTGAATAAATTGAATTATCATTATTATCCGTTCGATATTTCGGTTTCGCTTGAATGATCCACGTTTAAAAAATTGAATTTTGAAATTTAAAACTATATTAAATTTTATATGTAAATTATACATCGATTTATCAAAGTTCTCAACAAAGTGAACATCCAAACTTGCTTATTCAAGATGCAAACCAACTGATGTGTTTTGTATTTGATTCATCGAATGATGATTAACGAGCTGTGAGATCCGATACCTGAACTATTTTTTACTCATCATCAATTTGCTTCAAAGTATACGATACTATAGAAAGGATGAAAAATGAGATGAGGTAATCAAGTTAAAGATGATGAACTGCTTCGAAGACACGACGGAGGGAGGAAAAGTTTATGGAAAATTGTAATCAAAAGGAAAAGTAACTCGATGAAAACTCATAGAAAATGATATTGCAAACAAAAGTTGACGATCACGCAGTAGTCCTGGAATCCTCGATATTGAACTAAGCTTTTCAAAATATGAATTTCATTCAAAATATGTTGTTGACGTCTGTGGTCATTGCCATCAGCAGATTAATCGGAATGTAGAATATTAAGAACGAATGAACATTCTTCAGTTCCTGAATTCCCGAATATTATTCAACATGAGTACAGATTATTAAATATCGCACATAACTTCATTTCAAACGTATCTGAATTCGAAAATGAGAAAAGATAAATGCAATAAAAACAAGGCAGTAAAAAAGAGAAGATACGGGAATTTCAAAAAATGCTGCCAAGAATTTCAAGATATCGATTTACAAACGATCACCCAGGAGAGAAGTCATTCGATCTGTTCTTGTATATTGGACGAAATCGAGCGAATGATCAGTGCCACGCGGTGCCCGCTGTGTTAAAAACGCCAGGTGCAACCGCGATGATGACGACGTTGAACGTACATGAGGTAACACAGTAATGTGTGTCTGCGAAGCCTCCCCTGCCCCTTATATAAAAGGTGGTTGTATTGGTGGGAGAATGGAGAGGAAAGGGATCCTTTCCCTTTTCCTCTCTGTCTTTCTTTCTCCTTTCATCTCACCTTCGTAAGGGAATAAGGGCGGCTGCCGTCAGCCGAATGGAACGCGGAGGGGACAGAAAAGCAGCTGCCGGTGAAACCGGCAAAACGAGAAACAGAAAATCAACTTGGAACCAGTCATGAAACTCCTATACACATATATATAAATATATATATACTCTAATGCAGAATGTGTCCGTCCTAAAATTATTCCCTAATGATAATTGCTTAACTCATTTTCACGTGTTACGTCCTAATGGAATAATCGGTTCACTGAGAAAAAATTCGCTCGAAAAAATTTCAACTGTGTAAAGCAAAAAAAAAACTGGAAACTGTCGCACAGTGAAGTTTTATATCGTGCGTAATGTATTGTTTGATTTCCATGTTGTTTAACGAAACGCTTTTGAATTATAATGATCGGTTGGTAATTGTGGAGTTTCGAATTTTTTCAGTGTATATAATATGTGAACATTTTTGTTTAAAAATTACTACGGTTGACCGCTCACCCTATCAAGATTTACAAATGCAACATCACCGTTGCATCCTGTTACACAGAGATTGTAACTGAAGATGAATCTTGTCCTACGGCTTTTGATTTTGTCATTGAAAGAATTTAATTGTAAGAAACAATAATTTTTCGGCCACACGTGCCTCCCTCTAATCCTTAGAAAATCCATGATAATAAACTTGATTAAAAAAACGTATTTGAAAATTCGTGACAAATGGAGAATCATACTCTCTTAATTGGAAAAAGTGGGATTTCCGCTAGAAAGAAAAGATGGACATCCAGAAAGGAACCTATCTTTCCATTCGAGTGGAATTTTCACTCTTCCATATTTAGAGAATAGGAAAATAACTCTCTTTCTCATCTTCCATTGTCCCAAGGTTTTGAATAAAAAATATCAAAATTGAATCAATCACGTAGGTTGAGTCGAATGATATGAAGAAAGAAGATACGATTACGATTTAATGATATTTTCTTTAACATTGATAAAAATGTTAACAGAATCAAGTTCCTTTGACACATTTCATCAAAATAATACTCCTTTCTAAAACAATTCTTGTATATTTTGGTACGTGTATTTCAACATTTAATCATATTATCTTAATTTTCCTTTTCATAATCCTTATGTGCAAGTATGAAATGGAAGTACTGTGCATTACCTGTATCATAATAGGAATCTCTCGCAAGTTCGAAATAAAATTTAAACTTTCAAGATACGTAGACTTTTAGCAATGAATTTTACGATAATGCAGTATTTCAATAGTGAAATTTGTATGATAAATTTAATAACAGAGAACTGAAGGCACGATTTTCGTTTGAAAATGATTGCATCCGCATAGAAATTGGCTTTTTCGGTATTCAATTTTCGTTGAGTATAGTGAAACTGGGTTTAATTTCATACTTCCATTTGTTTTTGTAACATAGTCGAAGTTGATAGTGATACCACCCAAAGTGTCATATTATTTTGCAAGTTCAATCTAACCATTCAAATGGATTGAACAGAATTTTCATCACAAATAAATAGTTTCCAACGAAGTTTGGTTTTAATAATGTAATATCATCATCATCCAATTATTTTACAATCCTCAGCAAAAGTTGTGATGATGATAATAATAATAATAATCTGAGAATTGTCAAAAATCCATTCTTCAACTGAACGGATATAATGATCGTAATTGCTCCCTCACGCAAATGTGATTTAAAATTATTCAACTCTCTCTGAAAATGCATATTTTTGTATGATACAGAAGAGATGGCTCAAATTTAATCGCATTCGTTCCTTTCAGTTCGCCCTTCAATTTCTCCAAAAAAAGATTTTTCTCCCAATTACACGAGATAGAAAACATGAAATTCGAATGAACGCGATATGATATTCAACAAAAATATTCAAGTATTAAAAAAAAAACTCGTAGATTTTCGGTATGTTTTTCAATGAACTTTGTGAACGATAAATCCTCATACTTGGGATGTTGGAATCGTAAAAAAAGTTTATTAGTATCATATCAAAACGATCGTGTATCCGTGCTTAAATCTGCAGGTGTACAACATGATCTTTTTCGGTGGGCACATGTGTTATATTATCCTCCGGGTGCGGAGGGTAAATTATGAATACCAAGCCATGTGCCTCGTTGTTTCAGCATGAAATCTTTCTCTTCCTTCAGACTATACAATTGCCACGGAGATAAATATCCTCATGTTATGATCATTCTCTTCAAAATTGTAACTACATCTGGATAAACGACTTATACCCAATGGAATTGCATCCCTAGTTCTATTCTATTTTACTACAGAATTATTTTATCCTACTTTGTTATAGAGTTATAAAACAAAACTTGACAACTCAGTGTTACCATCCAACGTTGTATTCAACGTTATGTTTAATGTTGTATTCCTTCCGTTTCGCAGTATAAATTATTATAAATCTGAGTATGATTTCTTTTTTTTGAATTTCAACTTTTTATCTCCTCTGAAAATATAGGTCATGAATCTCGAAAGAAATAGAAGGAAAAATGTCAGGGTTGCTTTCGTGTTTTCATATAATAATATTTTCTATAGAACTACCGGTAGTGACACGAATGTAAATGTAAATTCGATGAAAAAAAAAAGAAATTTAATGATCGGAACGTAATCAATGAGCAAAAGAAAGTTGAAAAATTATGTACAAAAAAAAGAAAATGAAGATCGTTTCGTCGTTCGTTATTTCTCGGTGAGTGTATTACGCGTTCAATCAACGGGAAAAGATCCTTGTCGTGACGATAATGAAATTTACAAATTGCAACATTGACGCTTGCGTTCGAGGAAATCATACGTTTTCTCGCAACCGAAATGAAAATTATTGGTATTTTAAAAAATGTGAGCACCGTAATTGTGCGAACACCTTATGGCATTCGTTATTCATTCGAATCGTATTACAATTTTCAAGCTGAAAAGTGTTGTCTTTCAAACAGTTTTCAAATTCAATGATTATTCTGAATTAATTTCTAAATGAAATTATTCTAAATTCTATAACTCAAGAATAATTTTCGTTTGTGAAGAATTTATAATGAAAATGGGGCTCAGATTTCTCACTTTGAAGTATGAGAAATGTGAAACTATAGATAATAATTCATAAATTGAAGAGGCAACAAGAATGAAAGGAAAGGATGAAACAATAGTATCGTAGATCGCATATAATTACCTGACTAGCTACGTCCGCGCAGGTGCGAGACAACTGACTGGCGTGCTCTTTGCCAGCTGCTATGTCCACTCGAATCGTGCTAAGAGCCCCTTCAATTCTAGTGATCCTTCCACCCAAGTCGCGCACCCCCTTGCCGACTTCTGATACATCGCCTCTAAGTAAAGTGAGCTCGCTTCTCATCCTTGATCTTTCTGCCAACTCCTTGCTCGCGTTTCTCGCCCTCAATACTTCAGCGACTTCGCTTTGTAGCTCAACCACGGTACTGAACAACCATCTAACCCTCAGCCGTTCGTTCTTCGCCTCGTTGCCACTTCCGCCTCGGAGCACGTTTACTTCCTTTCTGCGTTGATGAAAAAAAAAAAGTAAATAAATTATACACATGCGTATATACGGGGCCACATGCAGGGGTAGATTGTTCAACGGGTCAAGAGGGGGCATGTAATTATCGGTCTGTCGATCGATGCATAGGCTTACATCGTATATTTAACTCCGCACAATCTTTTTCCGCTTTCATTATCTATCATTCTCTTTTTTTTGTATACCAAGCGAGCGTTAAGGGTTCGGAACAATGAAGGATTCGGAAAACTACTCAGGTTGTGTATCGAATGATGTTCGTATCGTTTCATGCGTGATTCCAGTATATACGCTTTTTGTTGAATATACCTCTAAGTCGATATTGTGAATTATTGCAGGAATTTTTAGTTATATTTCTTGCCGTCCTGCATAGGTTTTGCATATACTTTTAATTGGCAATTCATTGGAATCATGCAGGATAAACAAAGGGAAATGTTCGAAAATTTTCATGGAATAAAAATTTCGTTTCGTGCAATGAAATATCAGTTTGAAGATTAACATCAACAATGTCACGTTTCTGTCCTATGAAAATTCAATCGTTAATAAATTTAATAGTCTTCAGAATTCAAGGTGTTACATAATCGCTTATCATTTATTAAATGAAATGAATACAATTTCTTACCGCCTAAGAAGAAAATAAGTGGAAGATCAAACGATACATATACAAAGAATGATGGCACAATTCTCCCTTCTAGCTCAAATACTGTAATCGATTCATTATTGGTCGAGTAGTGCGTACTGGCTGGGAAGGAGAGAAAAAAAATTGCAATACCCTTTTGCTTATCGTGCCTCTGCAATTATTCTTTGTAGAGAATTTTTTCTCGAGAAGGGTAGAAAGTGGTTATCCTATCTCATCGAGTTCACAAACTAATGAGTTTTTCAGCACCTTTCAACTAGCTTTCGGGTTGGAGATCTTTCGCAAAGACTACAGAGATAATACTATCGCTGAAGATATGAGATTGCATTGATAAAATTAAGTGGTTTTCTTTTTTCTCCCACTATCAAAGGCGTGTTCAATATTCTCAATTTTGAAAGTAATCAGAAACGTGATGATAGAATTAAAACTGTGAAATTTTGAAAATTCTATTTATGCATGGAAATGCTATTTTTCAAAATTGTATATAATTTTTATATAAACTGTATCCAATTATAAGCTTAGGTACTGTTTTTTTTATGAAGGAAGTAACATGAGAGATAAAATATTTTACGTTCTGGTAATGGTTAATATCAATGATTTTACATCCCTGGTGTGCTATAAATTAAAGAGGAGTTCTCTCACGTGAAACATTCTAAACAAAAGACGTGTATTGAATTCATGTATATGATATAAATACAGGGACTGTAACGTTATTCACTTTCGTTACTCATTATATATAAAATCTATATAATAAATATATAATTTGTGTACAATATATACATTATTGTATATTTTTTATAAAGAATGAGTAACGAAAGTGAATAACGTTACAGTCCCTGTATAAATATAAAAAAAAACAACTTCATAGAATTTTTATACCACTTTCTTATGGAATAAAATACTGAATTTTAAATTAAAAGAATTCCAGGTGGAAGATATTTTCTTTTCTCAAAATGAAAACCTCCCTATTGTAAAATCCAATGCATATTTATTACACATCCATGCAGCTACAAGTATTTCATTTTATCATGTGAGGAAAAATCATTTATTATTCTTCTTAATGAATGTCCTTGTCATTTCTCATATATTTTACTTTTTTAGCGAGAATACGTGCAGACACTCGTTATATTTGTCATTAAATATTTCATAATACGGCTCCTTATTCTAATGAGGTCGTTATTTTAATCTAGTTTCTTTAGAAACGTAATCTGACAACACAAACCATTATCAAAAGACATGCTGTCTCGTCGTGTGCTTTGTAAGATGAGATACCGTAACTCATTCCACGAAATTTTGAAAACAAACATGAAATCATTTATGGCTAAATTCGTCATTGATTTTTTCAATTCAATATCGAGATAAGGTTGAGAAGCCTCGTAGTAAATACAGGTACCCACATGAGGGAATTCGAGCGAAGGCACCATGCGGTCATGAGGGATTGCTACAAAGATTTAAAAGCTCTATCTGTAAACTCAACCGCATCCCTACAACCAAATGCTCCACGAATTCCAAATGGCAATCTTTTAACCATAGCAAAACCCAAACATTGAGGCTTCTTTCATTTAATAATCCATGCGAATAAGGGATATTCATTCTGAATACAGAATTTTGTCTCTTCCGTATAAGAATTTATACAGAAATTGTATAATATTCTTTGATTTATCATGAAAATCAAATTTTTCGTTCTGCTTTCAACATTTGTTTTCAGGAGAGAATGTTAATGCCTTTCGGAATGGAAAAAAAGCTTTAATAAATGAGATTTGAGGCAGATTCTATCTTTTAATAAAAGTGATTCATGTATGAGCTTCATGACATTTTGCAAAAATATGTATGTGCTATACATATATTTGATATATGAAGCATTTCTACTGGAATTCTTTATAACAAAGTTGAAAAGTTCTTGGCTCTATCCATCTTACGACAATGTAGATTAACGCATTCGAGATGAATTTCAATTGAAAAAGTTTTAATCTCAGATATTTCTTCGTAAAAATCTATAATGTATAATGTATTCAAATTTTTTATCAGAATTTTTGTTCGTTTATATTTGATCAATTATGTAGACTAATGTTCTTATGATTGTACATGTCTATACATGTATATATTTTCATAAAATCATGAATTCTGATTTGAATGAATGCATTGAATCTTTCGATGTGTAGGAAAAAAACGTTGAAGAAATAAATCATCGGATATAACAGATCATCGATACTTTAATTATATGTCATATCAAGGCTAAACGGGATTTCATGTTCTCTCCGCTGTCATCTATCATCCTTCGAAAAGTTCAAATCTGTCACATGTATAGTGATCCACGCTACGACATTTATGACATTTCTATCAATACGATAGCTGTCATCATCGAATAATCATATTTTAAATAGACTGTTAATGTTGAAAATGTAGATACTGGATTGATTCCAATAAAATCACAATCCTTGCCAATCATCTTGAATACCAAATTTGATAAGAGGAATTGAAATTAATCCACTTTCTGCAGTATCGGTAAATGCAATTCACAGAAAGTACTTTAGGTGAATAATTCGGATATTCTTAATCGCTTATATATTCAAATTTTCGATTCAAAAAATTGGTTAAAACATTCTTGATCAGAAGTTTTATCGATTTCACCATTCCGAACCACTTTTTTATCTTTCGAATAAAATTCCTATTTTAAATTACATGTAAACTTTTAACTAGAGATATGATATTTCAACATCAATACTTTGACTCGACTTTCAGTATCTCTTTAAGGGATACTTTCAAATAATTAGTTCGAGAACAAACAGCTCTAATCTTTGTCCAAATTCAGCATGTTTTACCCAAGATTGAACCAAAGAGCATGTACTTATTCGAGAAGTTTAAAGTTAAATACATTTTTCCAAATTAATAATGAAATCTAAAAAAGAAACCGAACTTCGTATCAAACGAATGAATGAATGAATGGAGTGAATTTAATATATCTCCAAGGTGATCCACTATTGACCAATATAAATTCAATATATTCCCACGTGGGAGAAGAATCTCTTACCTAAGTTGTTTGACTTCGTCCCTGAGTATAATCAGTTCCGTATTCTTTTCCATGGCACGTTTTAAGCTTTCCTCGAGGGCATTGTAATCCTCCTGCCGATGCTTTAAAAGGGCATTAACCTGCTCCTGCAGGAGCTTGACGGTATTGGTGAGATTCTCATCTGCGATGCACGTGGTGTATCTTATCGTCACTGTCAAAAAGACCACCGTGACGAAAAATCTATAAGATATCATGTTTTTCTGTTTTGTCCAATGTTTCATACACAGTTTTAAACACTGAATTTTTCACTAAAGTAAGCAGTATCACTTATTTGGATTTTTTTGTTATATAATCGTTACACTCTATCATTCACTATTCAATATACACCCGCGAATATCAATATATTTGAATTGAATTGATATCGTTCTATGGAAGGAAAAGATGTATACCGTTATGTGTTCACTCTTGGACTTTCAAAAGTTTACTGGCTCAGTCGAAACGATGTAGCAGGGCTTATATTAAGAGACTGAACAAAGGGTCGGGGGTATAGAAGCGCGCCCGGTGCGGAGCAGGTGTTCGCCAACACCAGGCCTCCTTCCAGGTACCCCTATATACCTACATACACATACAAAAAGTATTCACTCCGCCCTTGCTGCTGCTGCTGCTGTTGCTTCGCCTCACGTGCTTTGATGCTTCGAAATGTGTGCTTGTTGCTTTTCTATCATCCATCCTCATCGATTCTACAATCTGATTAGATGGAAAGAGAGGAGAGAAATTGGAAGATCATGAACACAAGTTTGACCTTGACCATTGGAACCACCCCCATCTTTACACGTAGATCACTCAGGAAGCTGTCACTCAAGCAATGAGCATTGAAAACATTTATACAATTTCATGTGACCTATGAAAAAATTGCGACACTTGAAAACGACATTCTTTCAGCTCTAATACTCAAATTACTCACGATTTTATATTTTTTTGCGTATCAATCCACGAGCTGATTTCAAGCACTTGCTATTAAATCACAACTGTTCTTTTTTTCTTTGCAACCTGTACTGAAAGAAGATGCACCTGCGCGACATACCATCTGGACGCAACTGGAATGAAAATATATTATACTGCACACTGATACAATGAACTTTGATTTTTTGTTTTTTTTCCAAGATTTGTGATTGTCTACCATAATTCGCATGCACAATCGACTCATTATACGATCTGTGTATAATTGGATTTGGAGAAAAATTGTTTCAAACATCTATAGCAGTTTAAAACAGGAGATTTTAGTATACATTCAAATTTTTTAAATGAGAATTTTGGAGGGATTAAAAACCTTCTGTGAAAAGTTAATTGATATAAATAAATTTTCTATGAAAATTGTAATAGACTCTGATTGAAAAAATAATTATGTATAATTTATATATAATAATATCTATGAAAATTGTATACAAATTGGATATTATGAATAATGTTGCGAAGGTTGACAATCGAAGAGAGATTGTATACTTGCAGCATGGGAGAAAATATGAAACGGGGGAAAAATTTGCAGACGCAACGTATAGACAACTCTTGATCAATCGACTAAGAATAACTTTGAATGCTTCAAACGATCGATCAAAGTAATACTCATTCACCCGAAAAGGAAAAAGAAGCGATGGATGGAGAACATTTTTTCCAATATATTATCTGTGGTTCAATAATTTTTTCCTTTGTAAAGCACATTTGGAATATTCATCATACAGCTCATTTGTTACCGATTTGAATATAAAAGTTCATTGACATCAAGTATGGAAAGACAAAAAACAAAGTAATGAACATTTTTCAATGAAATTTTGAAATTCAATGAGATAGAAATAAACGTCCCATTTGAAATCTGCTCCATGCTTTCGGAAAAATTTTCTTCGCTTCATGAATTTTATCAGAAATCTTTTTCTTTTTAAGACTCTTCAAATGTGTCTTACATGAATGTATACATTGATTTTGTGAAAATGATACATTGATCTTCCTTCCACCTGAAAAATAAAAACTGATAAAAGTATCTCCTTGCTTATTCGTAAATGAAGTGAAATGAGATAATGCAACGAGTAATGAAATCTTATTAACACATTACGGATATTAAATGAAATTATATGTTAAATAATTAAGAAGGAAAAAAAAATCATCGCCAAACTTCATAAAAATAAATAAATGCAATACAAGTGGAGAAAGAGTTCTTTCGTAAGTTGGATACATGAAAATCGAAGAACGAAATCTCCTCTCGCAGTGGGTAGGGGAAATAAAGAGAGAGGAAAAGAAGGCTATACTGTTTGGAATTCTTCTCATGCTGCTTTGGTCGTGTGCATGCCACGCGACACACGGTGAAGGTGGGATGACCAAAAGATTCTGAGATGAGAAAGAAAGACAAAAGGCAAAGGAGGACGAGTGAAAAAGGAAGGTAAAAATCCCAAGGAGAAAGGATGGGGACCACAGTTCGGATGAAGCCCTTGCCTCACTTTGGTAGGTCTGCGTGCCTTATGTAGCATGTAGCGCTATCTCATATACTCGCTCAAGTGAGAAAATGCATTGAAGATCATGTTAGAACACAGGTACGGGCAAAATCGAATACCTTGAGAAAGGTGAGCCTGTGAAATCGAATAAAATCGATATATTTTTTGCTCTTTGATTCACGCATTTCACATGGAAAAAAATAAAAACCGGGGGAAAGTGATGTTTTCTTTTTCATGTAAGGAGCAACACATTCGGGAATGCATAAATTTTATTCGTCCATATGGCGTGGGCGAACGCATTTCATCTCCGTGCATGTATGAAGGTAAAAAAGTATATCCATATAGTAGAATGAATGTAGTTGCTACATTTCGTACAGCAGCGAAACACTCTTTAATATCCTTCCTTTCGTTTTATGCTCTCGATCTTTGATCCTTGAGGGATAACGTAAATAACGGGCTAGGTTAACACAAACACAAACACCGGTCTTCGTCAGCTGGTAGGCGACCTTTTATCGAAAAATATGATGCCTTCTCAATTTCCTCTCGATGCCAGGCTGCTGAATTAATTGCAATGATTGCATTTTGATTATGTCAAGTATGAAAAAATAAAAGAAAAGAGAATTCCATCGTTGTATAATCGGAATTTGTATCAGGGATGCAGATTCAACGTTTTTTTTGCCATAGCGCGTCATGTTAAGTTCCAGACATCTCTCTTTTACTTCATATAATATATATATATATAATATAATATATCAAATACTTTCCCGATTATGTAAAGCTTCACAAGAACTCTAAGAATGTTTTTACTCAAGAATAACGTTAGATCCCATTTTTTTCATATTGTACTTTATCCCGCTCGTTTCTTTCATATTTCTAATGGAAACGATAATGCTTGAGAAATTTTTTTTGTTCGACTGACCTCGTCGCTACTCTTTCTAGTGGTGGTAGAGCCTTTTTTTTGAATGCCCTGTAATTTCCCGACCGAACTATGAGATTTTCTTTGGTATGCCCATTATTATCTATGCGGCATATGGTGTTATGTCGTATACCTGAACGAAGCATAGTTATATTGTGTGAACCAAAGTTTTGGACCGGGTCTTCTCTCGTTGCATGCGTGAACATTAAATTTACTACGAGGTCGAACCAATCTTTCTTTTTTACATATGGCATTCACATGTTACCATGAATGAAACCCGATTCAGACAATTTTTCTTTATAATTATTGTTTTAATATTAATCTAAAACGAACAAGCATATCTTATTCTTATGGAGAGAATGACAACATTTGTATTCATCGATTATTGACAATTTATTAAAAATGATTGATTAAAAAAGCAGAGAGTTATGTGGGTGATATCATATTTATTTACATTTTTTTTTTAATCGATAATTCAATACTTTTTGTACAAACGCATTTTCATTGGAAATGAATTAATTTAAGCATGAACTCAATTTTGAGATATTGAATTTTTCAATTAAAAGCCTGCCATTGATTTACAAATATTTCCAATCATAACAGAAAATCTGAATACATAATTTTTATGTACGAACTATTTTGGTATTCTCTCGGAAATATACTGCAAGAGGGGAATAGCATGATGTTTATTTTTTCAAATGTTGTCACTGGTATCGATTGCTATACTATATGATAAAGTATGCGCACACGTGAAGTCACGATAGCATTGACATCATATCACCCACATATCTTACTTGTTAGTGAGCAGTTCGGAGCACTGTAGGGAGATCAAATTTATTCTCCTGCAAACATGAAGAATCAATTAATTTGAAAATGTATGATGAAATAATCCTCCGAAGTCTGGAAACATCAACAAATCTTTCAATTTAAACGAAATTTGTTCGAACGTAAAGTCATTCATTTTCACAGTTCGAATACACGACTCATGAATATTACAATTGACGTAAAAAGTTTTATACATACTTGATTAAATGAGGGAAATTCATACCATTATTTTTATCATGAAGTTCTCGTTTCAAGTATAATAATTCTTAATAGAAGAAAATTCGTACGATTTCAGGGGGAAATTTTGAAATGTAAGAGATCCTCAAAGAAATATAAAGGAGGATACTCATGACACTTGGAAGGCAGAACTGTACGGATGAATAACCACGGAAAAATAATCCATGACCATTAGGAAGATTAACTTCAGGGATCTACGTTTCCTAAAATACTGTTCGTATTTGCATGGAGTTTATGAATTTGAAGCGCAAGCTAAGATTATACTATACAAATTCTTGATTAAAATACAGTTCTTGGGGGTTTTTACGATCAAACTTTGCCTTGGGAAATTTTTTATTACTATTCTTCATGAATATTATGCCATAGTTTATGATAATTTATCACAGGTGTGAGCGATGTTTGCATGAAATTTTTAAACTGTGAAAATTAATTTCAAGGATATTTTATAATCTAATTCAAGGACTAATCCAAGAGGAAAGATTTTCCAAATTATATGTAATCTACATAAAATTATATATAAACTGTATTGAATTATATGTCAATAATATATAATTTCAGAAATGTTTCCACTCGGGAATCAATGGACATCATAGCTAATGAAATAATGAAATCAATACAAGGTTCATAGATGTACGAATGACATACCCTCGGTTGATAATCAATTAACAACTTATATCCATTCTCTTCACACAGTTACCAATTTGGCGGTTTTTTTTCAATTAATTCATAAATAATTTATGCTATTTAAATGGAATGATCGATTGGGGATTCGGAAATTCGCTAAATTAGTAACTCCATCTCTTAAAACATTGACAACAAGGTTATTAATTTTGCACGCATTCATAATGCACACAATTCTGTTACAATCTTTTTACGTCAAGGGAATAAGGAACTAATGAGGTTGAATTTTGATTTTATTTCAGTCAAAGCTATATTTTGTAATCATACACCGAGAAAAATGTGTTTCATAGAACCAGCAATAACCTGTGAAAAATTGTCCACGCCTTATCAGGCTTTATTCATCAGGCGTGATCAGCCGTGATCAGGTCTCAATTTTGTACACGGGGAAAAATATACGGTAACCATTACTAGAAGTGAGAGGAATTCGGTGACAGATATTCTAGAATTGTAATGATTACGATTAAAAATCGGAGTGAATGCAATACCCAGTCAACACTTTTCTCCTCAACATTTCAAACATTCATTATGTTCTCTAAATGCTAACAAAAAGTTCTCTAATGCATCGATTTCGGAAATCTTTTTGATGCCTTTCTTATGAGGTCTGGAAGTTATCAGAACATGATCCAAGTCAACTTTCTGATAACTTCCAGACCTCATAAGAAGGCATCAAAAAATTTCCGAAATCGACGCATTAGAGAACTTTCTATTAGCATTCAGAAAACATAATGAATGTTTGAAATGTTGAGGGGACAAATGTTCACTGGGTAAGCTGTTTACGTTACCATGGAAACGATAGGTTAACATAGGAAACATCAAAAAATCGCGGGATAGCACTCGATTCCTATCCTAAAGTCGCAATGAGAGGAAAATCGTTCAGGTCTGATTAGGCGTGTTTAGGCCTACACTCAGAGAAATTCTTATATTAATTATAACTAAAAGGTCTCAACTGAATATTCTCCATGACAGCTACTGAAAATTTGATTGATTCAACTAAGAAATTATAGTTAAGGGTACTCAAGCATCAGGAGGAGCGGGTCAAATTTTGCGCTAACTTGTTTTATAAATTACTTGATAAAATTGAATTTGAAACCGATAATAATCAAGTACATGCCTGAGATTGGACTCTGAATATCAATTTAGGCCTCTTCATAGTTTGCAAGTATGAAGACAAAATTAGAAAAAAATTTTCACAGTTGGAGGTTATTCCTTTTGAAATCCTTTTATACTCGCCAGACAATCAAAAGAAGACTGAAACTTCCCTGGTGAAAATTCCAATTTTGAGAGTTTTTCAGAAATGCTCAGAATATTTTCAGAGATTTTCAGAATGATTATGAATTTTATAGACTTGCAGAAATTCACAGAGAATGTTCGAATTTTTAGAGTTTTTCAGAGATTCTCAGAAATTCTCAGAGAAATATTTCCATCAGGGTTAACTTTAGAGTCTAATCCTGGTCGTGGATTTTATTATTATCTATTGAAAATTTCCGTTGAACGCATAATTTATGAAAAAAGTTGGCGCAAAATCTGGCTCGCTTTTATTGGTACTTGAGTGCCTTTAATATAATCAAGCTTGTCTTCGTATTCGATTGTTTTTGGACACTTTCCTTTCTTTCATACGTATCGGACGCGTGAGTCAAAGTTGTAAGAATTGCCGCTTTAAATTGTGCAATTTAGATCGTCAGAGGTCTAAAAGCTGAATTGATTTTGAATGCGTATTGTTCTCTACAATGGCAGTGCTATTCTCACAAGACATTTACTCTTGTACGCAGGAACTTAGTAACAAGTACTGATATAAGTTATAAATTACAATTAAACGATATATAATTTCCTTGGTCGACATTACGATGAAAGTGGATAAAATGATAAAATGTTCAAAAATCGGTATGGAGAACCATACATTATTTCCATGTTCCTCATGTTTACATGAGAAACAGTGTTGCCGCGATATTATCGTCGAAATTCAGAAATAATCGATTATCTTAATTTTGACAGGCTTTCATGGAACTTTTAACGCGTAGATCTTCGACTGTGCACGAAATGAAACGGGATAATGGATCATCTTGGTCTTTTAAACAGAATGAATCAAAATATTCTTACACTATCGTAACGATAATTATCGATATATCGTAACGATAAATGGAAGCATATCTTGGTTTATTTTGTGTACAATTCTGGGATTATTCATTATTCCGTTTCATTATGAGCATAATCGAAGATTCGTGGATTATATATTCCATAGGAACGTGTAAGAATTGAGATAATCGATTATTCCTCAATTATCGACGATAATATCGCGGCAACACTAATGAGAAATGAATTCTGAAACTTTTAACGATTCAGATATTGTTAAATATCATGGATTGTGACCACTTCCAACGCCACATGTACCCGTGCTAACATTTCATAACAATTGATTGATAGGAACGGAAGGTACCCAGGTAAAAATTGACCATGGGCGCTAGGTTGCCGCAAGGCTCACCAAGATGGGCCGAGCCTAGGCTACCAGGCATGGCGCAACTCTGAAATGATAACATCATTTCAGCCTCAGCCCATTTGTTTCCACAATCAAGACCCAACACTGGAAACAGGGTTGTGATAGCATATGCCGTCAATGGCAGACCATACAAAAATTTGTTCGCCAAGGATGAGCCAACGCTGTAGCAATCTTGCGGCAGGGTTGCGCCCATCTCATGCCAATGGTCACTTTTATTTTTTATTGTAATTGAAAATAAAATAAAAAATCCATTCTATCATTTCGATTGAACGAAATGAATGTCGGAGAATTTCAACATGTAATTTTTCTGATTAGTTTAAACTGATGAATGACGTAAATCCGGTGGTCCTGGCGTAGAAGTAGGCGGGTCTGGAAACAGATGAAGAATTATTTCTGTCATGGAATCTTCAAAGGAGACTTATATTGATTGAATGCTTGGTTCGCCACTCGCAGGAAACAAGCATCACTCTGGTGAGAATTATTGTAATTTGCTGTTTGAGAAGGAAGTTTCACTCTTAGCCAAGCTGTTACTCAAGTCGAGTCAAGCTAACGCCTAAACTGAGCGAGGCCATCGCCCAAGCTGAGCCAGGCTATTGCCCAAGCTGGACCAAGCTACGACCCATGCTTGGTGCAACATGAGAATCCATTGTCATTCAGAGTTGCCTGATGCTTGGAGCAGTGTCCCGCCAAGCCCTAGAGAGCCTCTGCTGAAAGCATGCTTTTTCCTTCAAGCAATATTGTTTGAAGGATGGACCAAGCGTGGCGCAGCCAATGATCAATGATGGATCAATGAAGTCGATTTATGACTTCCCATATTGGTACAATGTTTAGACCATTGTCAACCATCCTTGTCCCTACATAGATTGCCCAGCTTTGGCTGGCAGCCTTGCGTCTAGCTATATTCCGCCGTCAGCATTGGCGGAGCCTGAAGATTTTTATATGGGTATCCACCCTGGTTAAAAAAACCATTGATTCTCGCCGAATCTCATTGCATCTTGTACACTGTTCTGATCAAATCCTATTCAAGCATTTGGCAATGAGATTTAATCAGATGAATGTATTTTTTCAATGTGATTCTCATTGGATCTTGCCAAATCTGATTGGACCTTGTACAATGTTCTGACCAAATCCCAATCAATTTTATGTCATCAGATTCTGTGAATTTTTTTAACCAGGGCATATAGGAACGGTACGTACTAAATTTTCAAAATTTGTTTCGAAACTATCTGCTTATCCTTTTTTCCCTCAATTCCGATTTGCCTGGAATTTACATCGTACAATATAACTAACACCTATTGAATTGAATATACTCAAAATTCCTTGGCATTCAAAACATTGTTGAAGAATGCAAATCGCGAAAGAATTATGATGAAACTCATATCATGGTTCAATAATGGTTCTATCATGATTTCATATGAGTTTCAGTAGAATTCAAACGATATAGAGACGAGGAAAGCATGCTTTGAAAATATCGTCAAGCAATGCAAATTGCTAAACACTCTTGTTCCACATATCTCAATCAATTGGGATGAAACTCATGAGGGACCACAATGAGACTGTAACTAAACTATGATATGAATTTCATTGCAATCAGATGAAAAGAAGCGAAGTCATACACAATCGTGGAATCACAATTCCCGAGAAAGTGTTCCCTTTCCCCCTTGCGTTCTTCTGTAAGGATCAGGTTGAAACTCATATGGAACCACTACCGACACTGAATAAAACTGTAGTAGAAATTTCATAACGATCGAATGATAACGGTTTTTACGAAATTTTCATATTTTATTTCGAAGCTGAGTGTTTACCATTTCCTTCCTTGACGTCCAATTTGCTTGAGATTTATACCGTACAACTAACACCTCGTGAATTGAATATATGCACGAAATTCCATGGCATTCGTATGACATGTACATAAGGAAGTTACGCTTTCAAAATATTGTCAAATAATGCTAATTGCAAAAAAAAATTTTCCACGATTTTCAATGCTCTTGAAGTTTGAATCGTTTACAGAAACGAAACGAAAAGTCAAACCGTAAAAATCTGATGGATGATCGTTAGTTGTCTTATCAAATTGATTCCTTAGAACTGAAAATATCGCTTAAAGTATATGCTGCGAGATTTTGGGCCCGTGACAATTGAGTATTTTGTTCTTCGATTACTAATTCGTTTCAATAAACGATCCAAACTTCCCCAACATAATTTTCAAGCGATCCGGATGAAACTTTCACGAGACCACTATCGGAACGTAAATAGAACGTGGCTTGAGTTCCATGCATTGGAGAAAAATTTCTTCCAGTCAAATAAATATTTATTTGTTCTGCATCAAAGAAATATTGATTAGAATTAACAAAATATTCTTTGGAAGCGAAATAATTCATTTGAACCAAATAGATAGTTATAATCGCTTATCATTGTTATTTCTCTTCTCGCATCAAATTCTTGGAACCAGAAATAGCGTTCGAAGAATGCACCGCAAGATTTTTAGTCTTTAACAGCTAAATATTGTGTTATTTGATCACTAATTGGGTTCAATAAGCAATTCGAATTCCAGCAACATGGTTTGTCTGGCATGATCGCAGGTGGTTAAGCTTGATCACGGGTTTTCACGTGGGCACAAAATTGAAACTTTTTTTATTGATGACGAAGTTAAAAAATAAATGACCAGGCGTAGTCAGGCCCAACCACGTGCAGTCAGTATTGAACATGGGTAATTTTGCCGCAAAATGGCCATGAATAGGCCTGAACAAACTTGAACGATTTTTCCACGGGAAAAAGACAATTGTTGACATTTTTTTCTTGGATCTACAAGAATTTTTGTTCTTATAACAATACATAGTTTTCTTGGTAACAATAAAATTGTCAATTCAGCAATGATAACCGATACTTTCACCATTTCATTGTGGGTCGATACATGACAATTCGAATTGTTGTGTATCAACTTACAATAATCATCATAAAAATATGACCGTCGATATTGTTCAATTGACAATTTTATTGTTAACAAGACAACTATGTGTTGCTATAAGAACAAAAATTATCGCATATTCAACAATAAAATGTCAACAATTCTCTTGTTACTACACGGAGGAAAATATGTATGGTAGAACCAGCAATATAAAAATTGTCAACATTTTATTGCTGGTTATGCAATAATTTCTTTGTTCGTACAGCAATAGCACATTGATTCGTTAACAAGAATTGTATTGCTGAAAATCACTGGTTAAAATGACAATATGAGTTGCCATTCCAACTCACAATAATCATTGTTGATTTGACAAAACAATATCAAGCAACGACAACAATAAGTATCATAGAATTAACAAAACAAAATCCATTCATTGTCAAAAAGTTATATATTCTGAACGTATAAAGCGGTATAATTTTATTCCCGTGAGAAATTATTTTGATCCATTTCAGGAGACAGTTAAAAATGATATCCAAGGTCACATTCTTCTACAAACCCTTCTTCGATGAAGTTTTTCTTGAATTCACAAACATAAAAATCAATCCCAATTTCGGATTGATTAATAAACCTTACATGAGTTTAACAAACAAATTTGACGAGTTTCATTCGTTTCTGAAAAATTTCCTGTGGTTCAAATTCTAATTCATTCCCGGGTCAAAACATTTGGACGGTTTTTGACCTCTTGTTTCATTTTTAGACTGATTTTGTCCTGATGGTTGATTAATGCGGACAAAAACAGTACTTTTTCAAGATTTAAGTCTGAATTTGTCCTCAATCACTTTCACTCGCTGGAGGAAAATTTCAGACTAAAATCTTGAAAAAGTACTGTTTTTGTCCGCAATAATCAACCATCAGGACAAGATCAGTCTGAACATGAAATAAAAGGATAAAAACCGTCCAAATTTTTCGACTCGGGAATTTATTGAATGTGCACAACTTAATTTTATGTTTGTATTGAATACATTTTCATCGTCAACTCAGAACAAAGTCGAGGATTACCATAAATGGCAATTCAAGTACTCACTTGTCATCTTGGAGATCTGCTGATGTGATAAATGCTTTGTTTTCCACTCGGAGGACCCTGGTTCGAATCTCTCTAAGGCAACGTTCCAACATTGGAACTTACAATCGCCTTTCCTTCACATATGAATCAAACCACATCGTGATAGAATGTTTGTAGGGATAAATTCGCATGAGAAATTTTTTTCAAGTCTTCAGTCAAAAGTAATATTTTTTAAATAGGTAAATATAAATTGTTGATATAACCATTTTAGGTCTTGAGGGATGGACACTGATCCCAAGGGAATTATAATGTGCTGAATACCAAAATAAAGTTAGATTTCTTGAATTTTGATAATTTTGTCCACACAAATTGATCAGTTATCCTTGTTGAAATTCCGGGGATCGCGAAATTCGCATGCGTACACGGAAAAAATGAAACACGACTGGTTACTGTGTTACACAAGAATAAGCAAAAAATATGAGAAAAAATTCTTAGCATGCGACTAGTCCAAGTTATAATGAGAATGCGTAGTTTTCACATACGACACAGGATCTTCTACCACAGTAGCCATTACTATGTTTCACATTACATTGAAAACATGAATGGTTATCATGTTCACAGTCACCGTTTACTTTTAGGATAATACAGATTCCCTTCAGCAGTAGAACCCTTGCTATATAACACAAATGTAAGTGCTGTGTCCAAAAACGAATGACTCACTTGATAAAGATTCCCCATTCTAGTCCAGCACAGTAACCATTCCTATGCTAGATAGGAACTGCCACTCAGAGTTCCCAAGGCATAATAGAAACTCGAGATACGAGTTACAGTACTGTGGTAGAAGATCTTCTGTCGTACGTGAAAACTACGCATTCTCATTATAACTTGAACTAGTCGCATGCTAAGAATTTTTTCTCATATTTTTTGCTTATTCTTGTGTAACACAGTAACCAGTCGTGTTTCATTTTTTCCGTGTACCCGAATTCTCACCCGGAACCAGGCAAGATCCCACCAAGGATCCGTGTTATTCTTCCAGGTCCTGTGCGGTACCCTTGAGGATCCCTCAAGTTCCCGGTCGGAACCGCTCAGGGTCATGTCAAACGGGGACCCAAATGGTCCTGGCTCGCAATCTGAGGGACCCCGAATGAAACTTTGAAAGGTTCCGCACAGGATCTGGAAAGACAATGCGGGTGTTTGTTGGGAACCCGACTGGTTTCGAGTGGGAATCCAGGTCCGCATGCGAATTTCGCGAGCCCATTGATCCGGGAATTTTCAACAGAGATGGGAAGTATATATGAGAAATCATAAAAATCGAGCCAATCCAAAGAATTAGTCATCGTTTCCGTGTTTAGCACATCAAAATCGACCCGAATCAGTTTTTTCTTGAAAGAAAATGAATACCCTGCGGTTGAAAGAATCCATTGAATCTGAGGGATGAAATTTCATCAGATTTGGTCAAAACATTGTCCGAGATTCAATGAGATTTGGCGAGATTCAATCGAATTCATATTGAAAGAATTCATTCTTGAAACCAAATCTCATTGAAAAATCGCTGGATGAGATTCAATCAGAACATTGTCTGATTTTCAATGAGAATTAATTAGTTTTGGCGAGAATCAATGGATTTTTCTTAGAACTTCACTTTTTGGATACTTTAATGAGTCTCGGCGTATACAAAAAAAATTTGTTTGATCCAAAAATTCGTATACCAAAACTTCAAAGGCGTTTTTCTCAAAATCATGTTTTTTGGGTTGTTTCATATGACAACTCAACACCTACTTGTTGGTTGTTTTTTTTTTTGAAAAGATTATTCAAGTTGTCGACGCCTCAACCTCAGTGCCGAGCGATTGCCGTTTTTTATAGCACTTTCAAGAGCGAAAAAATAGTGAAAAATCGATTTCAAAACTTCAGATGCCCGCCATTATTGACATTATTGGATTAGGTACTAATGATATTCATATAAATACCCTGATAAAGCGCTAGGAATAGATGGCATAAGTGCGGACCTTATCAAAGCCTCCAGTCAGAGAACTCTCGACGCACTGTTTGAATTGGTCAGAGATATGTACGAAATATGCGAAGTACCGAAAGATTTACAGAAGAATAAAACTGTCACCATTCCAAAAAAACAAGGAGCAGACAAATGCGAGAACTACAGAACGATTAGTTTAACTTCACATGCCTCGAAAATACTGACAAAAATCATATACAGGAGAATAGAGAATAAAATAGAGAGTAGATTAGCAGAAGATCAGTTCGGTTTCAGGAAAAATAGAGGAACGCGGGAAGCAATATTAGCACTCAGAACAGTAGTAGAGAAAAGTCTAGAATTGAAAAAGTCTGTGTATATAGGTTTTGTAGATATACAAAAAGCATTCGACAATGTTGATTGGAAGAAGATGTTTACGATTTTGAAAAAGGTAGGAATTAATTTCAGGGATAGGAGAATAATATATGAATTATATAAGAATCAAAACGGAATGACAGGAATAGAGGGTCAAAAAGGAGAAGCACAAATTAGAACAGGGGTGAGACAAGGATGCTCACTGTCGCCATTGATTTTCAATTTGTATATAAAAGAAGCGATGAACGAAGTGAAGGAGCAAGTGCAATTGAAATTACAGATTCAAGGTGAAAATATAAGCATGTTGAGATTTGCGGATGACATAGATATATTAGCTACGAGTGGTGTTGAGTTAAAAAATACTCTCAACACTATGAAAACAATATTACTAGAAAACTATTGTATGAATATAAATAAGGACAAAACAAAATTCATGATTTGTACAACAGCGAAAACATTAAGAAGAACGAAAATCAAAATAGATGCAGAGACAATTCAGCAAGTGAAAGAATTTAAATATCTAGGAAGCATAATTACAGAAAACGGTAAAAGCGAAAGAGATATAAGAGCGAGAATAGCACAAGGGAAACAGGCTTTCCACCAAAAGAAACAGTTACTATGTTCGAAGAATATTAGCTCAGCAGTAAGGAAGGAATTTTTGAAGAGTTACGTTTGGAGCACAGTATTATATGGTTGCGAAACTTGAACAATTGGAAAAACGGACCAACGAAGACTTGAAGCTTTTGAAATGTGGTGTTATAGAAGGATGCTTAGAATAAAGTGGATAGAGAAAGTAAAAAATGAAGAAGTACTTGAGAAGGTAAATGAAAAAAGAAGTCTCTTGAGACAGGTCGTGAAAAGAAGTAATCTGATAGGCCACACATTGAGGCATGATAGCTTGTTGAAAACAATATTGGAAGGAAAAATGAATGGTAAAACTCGAAGAGGTAGACCTAGATTGAGTTAAATGAAGCAAATTATACAAGATAAGGGTTATCGTGGATATGCAGAAATTAAGCGGTTAGCGGATAATAGACAGGGTTGGAGGATTTCATCAAACCAGTCATAAGACTTATTACTTCATGATGATGATGATGATATTCATATATGTGACAAAATTTCCTTTATTCGTTGATTCCGGATGATATTGGGAAGCACTACAATGTAAACCAATAGAACATCTTTTTTTTCAAGACCGTGACGTTGCGACGTATATATCACGCCTCCATTGTGATTGAATGAAAATTTCCTGATGAAAAAAAATGTTTTTCGAACGTGTCTTTGGCCTGTCTAATTGTATTGGCTCCCTCAATTAGATCAAAATACCGCTCTGTGTACAGCAATTTTTTAGTGGGTGCAGAATTTTTGTACACAGCTATATTCCGATAATACTATTACTATACAGTACTTCCGAATACTTTGGAATAAACAGTTAGGTCTCACCAACTGGGGTGGAGCAGATTTTTTGAGTGATGAATGTTGATTAAATTATTGAAAATGAATGATCCACTTATTCCCAGTTTATGGCGGCAGAGTTTTTCATTGTATCTCATAGGAAGAACTCTCTAAATATGAATTCATAGGTATAAATAATTGGAAACGTTCGCATGAATTAAAATTTTTCATTTATTATGCCCGACTCCAGGGACAATCGTGTGAAGGGAAAATATAAATTGAGTTAATAATTTATTAGAAAAACAACTCTTATCTAAATAGTATCTAAAATTTGTATCTCCTATAAAGAAATTAACGAAATATTAAATTTGTTTAATTACAATAATATAGTATTAGGTACAATAAAATGGATTCTGTTGACATGAACCATCTACAAGATTCGATGTGATGTTCTCTTTACATAATAAAGAAATACAGACTGAAAATAGTAGGTAAAATGTCAAAGAATTGAACAAAATATTCAAATTTTATGATCGATATTCTCACTCGATTACGTTACCCTTCTCTAAGTTGTAACATTCTATGTGAGAAATACAGTTTCTGATGTTCAAATAAAAATGAACCTGAGTATTTGAGAAGAATGTGGATATCTAAGAAAGCTATTCAGCACTTTTGTCAGCAAAAACAAAGAATGAGTGGTGGAAGTTTAGCGCGATGAATTTCATAGAAATAAAATATGATTATTTAAATGTTAACAACACAACATGTTACAGCGCAAAATTTCCATTCTTTTGTTCCTGCTCGAGGAAACATTTCATAACACTTCTCAGTACGATAATTGATTTTCGATTTCAATGAATTATTGAAAAATCTCAAAATGGTATAATACATTATGTGGAGGTCTAAAGTGATTCATGTTATTTTACTTTCTCTCTACTTTTGAATGATACAATTTCACTGCATGCTCAATAATATATTATGTATAAATGACATTCCTGAGATAAATTTTTCATTAAACCCTATGATCTACAATAATAACGTGCTGATGTGTTTTCTGGATTGTAACATCGGGCACTTCTTGAATGTATCAGGAATAACATTCCTTCATCCATCGGAAGAAATATGTTACATGTTTCTTTAACATTACATATTTTTCGGATTTTTCTTGGGATTCATTTATTAAAATTTTGTTATCAATAATGTTCAAGTTGGCGTATATATATTTTTCATTGATCGATTAAAACTATCAGACTTTGTGAATGGATAATATGGTAGAATACAGTAGACTCTCTTCAAGTGATCACTATTTTTCCAAGATTATTTGCTCGTTTGAGTATTGAGGAGTTGAACTATTGTGAATTACTCTTATACACCCAGTTTGTTCTAATGGACATACTCGTGATAACTGTAAGATAATTATGTAAGACAAATGAAACAAGATATACATAACAAAAGGTTATTCTTCCGGATAAAATTTCTTTTAAAGCTCAGGGATTTACGATTACATGAATTCATTTGGATATTCCATCCACTGAATTTCTTTTGCGAACTCACATCTTTCATACTATATAATATGTATAATGTGGTAAGTAAAAAATGCCCATGACAGAAAATTTATACTCGTAAAGGATTCTACACTGAATACTTGCGATGTATACTCAATGCAGAATATTTTTGGAATACAATTTAATGGATTGCACATGCGGCTCTTTGTCGGAAAAAACGATTTAATTGGTGATTACTGAATTATTCTTTGTCATTTTTTATTACGTATATAAAACTTAAAATTAAACTTCTCAACAAATTGAATTTCTCTTAAATTTAAGTGTAAAAAGTTATACATGGTATGTGTCCAGTAGATAAATTTAATCAAGAAAGAAATATTCGGACGTGATTGTGCGGATTGCTTTTGGTTTTACAAAGAGTATAGTTCAGAAAATGAGCATTAGAATGATAAAACAATGGCAAAAAAATGAAGGGTTAAAAATGTCAAATAAAAAAGAAGAGAAGATCACAGATACTCGCAGGTTGGAGATATAATGGAAACCCAGTTTTTTTAGTTCATAGGATTACGACTAACAAAATTTCTATTTTTAGATTATTGGAAGTATATAATGTATTTTCCATGAACCCTCGAACTAATGTTTCGGCGTCTGAAGGGAGCTTTGGAGGGTTCAGTAATACATACAATGTGAGGTACGTGACTATCTTTTCAAGGTGCTGTTATTTGTAATGAAAAAAAGAAATGAAAAATTCGGGAAGAACGTTTGAATCTATGGCAAGAGTAAATGAGAGTGAATGAACGAATGACCGAGCTAGGTACGTGTGAAACTCATAAAGGTACAAAGAAATTGGCACATAGACGGGAATAATTAACATACATATAAGGAGTCGTCCATAAGCTACATGGCCGATCAAGAAGGAGGGAGGGTTTGGTTCCAAGCTACGTGGTTTTTCATTCATCTTGGACTTGGGGGAAAATTCTATATAAAAATCCAGAAAAATGATGTATTTAAATATAAACCGCGAGCAGATCTTCAATTGGATCAAATAAGAATTCACCTGATTCGAGCAAAGAATGACCGCAAAATCCGCCTGTTTTTTTGGGACCGCAAGTTTCGGGTTGAATTGCATTCTGAAAAATATCTCATGTCGATCATTTGCAAGGGAATACCATTTCCCAGTGATTTTGGAGATGAAGAAATCGACGGAATCGATAGATTCTTGACAAAATGGATTCTTTTCTATAAAAAAAACCTATCGAGGTTTATCGATTTTTATAAAATCTTGATCGAAATTTGATACTAATTTACTTGTAAAACCAGTTATATGCTCACCAGGAAATTGTATACCCTCGCAAATGATCAACATAGAGAATGTTTTAGAATACATTCTATCCTGAAACTTGCGGTCCCAGAAAACATGCGGAAAAATATTCTTTTTTGCGGCCACTCTTTCATTTGAATGAATTTTTCATTTCAGTTAATTGAAACTCCATTCGGGTCATATTTGAATAAAAATTCATTTGATTGAAATGAATTTATTTCAGCGTAAGAAACTACGGGGGCAGGGGGGGGGATCAAAAGTCGCGAAAACAGGGCTATGTAGTTTATGGACGGCTCCTAAGGCCAGTCTTGAAATTGATTACTCAGTGGTAATGGCTTGACTACAATTTATGAAGAATGTTGTGTGTAATATTATTAGAATGAATGAAAACTTTGCAATACACCTATATTATGAAATGCAGGTACTATCCTTTGTATAATACCATGATCGGACCTTTCCACCAAAATCTGTCATCATTATAGAATCATCATAATTTTCTTGAATGTATTTTATTGTGAATATGACAGTTTTTGTCCTCGTGTTCTTCTTCATTCATTGGATTTTTACGGAGATACTAGCGCTGTGGTACGAGCCGAACTTTTTCTCCAGAACTATTCGAAAGTGTTTCGATAAAATCAAAATATCGCTCTGTACACCAATTCTTTAGTGGACATAAAATTGTTGTATATAGGGATATTTTGATTTTAATACAGTTTTTAAATAGTTTGTAGGTTCGTACCACGGCGTTGGTATCTGCTTAAGAGAGCCAAACTATGTTTGCATGTTACGGAATTATCAATCACTTATTCAAATTTATTATTAAAAATTCTAACGACCGTCACTTTTTTTTCGAATGATAATTTCTATTGGAATAAAAAATTATAATTACAAAAAATTATAAAAATGTCAAATTTTCCTGAAGTCTTTTTTTGCTCACCTGATTACAAGTGGCGATTGTGAGTCTAGAGAAATAATATTATCAATATTCACAAATATTCTACAGAGATCATAATGTTACCGCTTGCGTTGAAATTGGTTGAATTTTGAAGCGGAGATTTCCGTGGTAAATCATTGTGAGTAGAATGGCCCAATCGTACTATTGAAGACGATATCAGGGCTGTGACATTACCCAAATCTTTTGTGAATTACTATAAAATAGTGAGTCACAAATGATTTGTGATTATATCATATCGCTTTCATTTCCCCAAAAAGGTCATATACCATGCAATTTTTGTAATAAATTAGACAAATGAAATTTGTTACATGAATTCTCTGCTGCATAAGGACTTTTCGAAAGATTAACTGTCGTTTTATTACTAATATTCAATCTGTGAGAAGTTTTCCGTTGATAAACGTATACGGGTTGTAAAATAACGATGTATTTTCACTGTTAGGTGTTTTAATGCAGAAATGGGCAACCTGGGAGTACAGAATTATTCCCGGGTTGCCCATCTCTGATTCAGTGTCGGATTCACAAGCGGGAGCATCGAGCGTACGGCAATTTGCTCCCGTTAAAAAATGACTCGCACCAATTTTCTTATATCCAAAGTTCAAAAACGGTCATAAGTCACTAGAATCATCAAAAGCCTTTACCAAGTTTTCGCTCACAGACTTCTGAATCTAGTACTATTGATATTATCATATAAACATTAGAAATTATCATCTGTTCCTATTCTGTCAAATGTGTTTACCCTAATTGTGCTTCGAAAATGAGGTACGTACGTGCGTTCGACATCACATCAATTATGCGGCTCGAAAAAGATTGGAACATAAGACTGTTTTTAGTACCGACGTAAATACATTATGCTCAAAGCACTTTGTTCGATGAATTTTTATGTGATAGCAGTATAATCACTTCGTTCCACATTTATACATTATGCAGAAAAGGATGGCACTAAATCATTATTCACTTGTTATCTCGTTTCAATATACAACGGAGTAACAGTTTGCAACAATTTCATTAAATAAGTAATCTATAAATATATATATATTCAGTTATATATACTTATATACATATACATATTGTTCATTTTTCTCATAAAAAGAAAACCATTAAATAAGTTAACCGATCATGACTACAACAAACGAATATGGTAGTTATGACTCGTTAGCACCTCTCGAAAAATGTACATTGCAACCAATCCTCAATGGTATGATTATATATGTTTTTTCTTTTTGTTTTTGTTGAGTAATTCTATACAAATATTCATAGATTAAATAAAATATTCGAATTGCTCACTCAATTCAAGTTTGCGCTGATCCGTACGTTCCAGTTGGCGGTCTATATAATTTAGGATACGTTAAAATCTGCAAACTGTTGAAAGCATATTTTCGTACACCAATATTCTTCCACGTGTTTTCTCGACGGCAGCCCTCGCTGTAAAGATGTAAAAGTCATTAATCATAATGGCTTGGATGTTTCGGTAAAGTTTTCATGGTATTTACCTTCTCATACAATCAAGGGCTCTTATATACTCATGTTCAGCCAAATGATACTCCGTGGAAAGGATATTGACTTGTTCGAGCGTGACCGACATGCCAGTTCGATCTTTGGCACTTTTACAACTGGTGAATCTCAGACCTCGCATTCGACGACATATTTGAGAAGAGAGTTGGAGTATCTCAACATTTTTTGGTACTTTTGATTGAACCGAGGTTTTTAAATTTGACATCATGTCTGCCAAGGTATTACTATGCGCTGATCTGGTTCCAACTGAAATGGTTACTTTTATTTATTATTTGATTAAGGGATAAATAAATATCAACATCATGCATTTGTTGGAAAAGAAAGAAGAAACGCACGTCGTGTGGATACCGGTTCTGTAGGTAAATTTAATTTTTTGAATCTTAAATAATATTCATTCAATCTATCGAAATTGTCCATGTTACTCTTTTCTTGAGGTTTGGTGGTACCAAGACTTTCTGCCACAGATGCCATTTCGTTGATGCCTATATTGAAAAATACAGGAGTCACATTAAATGATAGAGTTTGTCTAGACGAGGGGACGATAGGCAAAAGAGAATAAATGGCGTCTGGTACTGGAAGCATTACAGTCAATGCCGTACGTGATCCTACCACTCGAGGTAGAGGAAGTTGAAATTGAGTTTTTGTTTTTCCCTCAATTCTGTCAACATAGTATGTATATTTTTATTAGAATCGAACAGAATTCTCCCATGGACATCACTATAAGATGATGTACTCGAAGTTTGAATCGGTTATAAAAACGAAACGAAAATTCAAATTCACAAATCCGATAAATCATCGGTGTTTATTTTCTCGAATTAACTCCTTGGAATTGAAAACATTGTTTGAAGCATACACTGCATGATTTTAGGTCTTAAAAAGCTGAGTATTTCGTTATTCGATTATCAATTCGTTTCAATAAACGATTCAAACTTCTACAACAAATAAGATGTGATTATACCTAGAATGAATTCCACATCTAGATAAAGTAAATGTAACAGTATGCATATCTTCAATAGCAACCGCCATATCACCCCACATGTCTATTTCATCTCCATAATAACTGAGCAGTCCTTCGAAGGAGACTAAAGGACCAAGGGTCGTGAGAATCAAGAGAAACATTGGATCAGGTCTTTGGCACCATAATTTTGCCATCAAACCCGACACCAAAGCGGTAAGCTAGAAATTTTTAGTATCATTAATTTATTTTTCTTTTCACTTTCACTGAATTCAATTTATTATTACGAAACTCACAGCTTGACTGAAGCAAACGTCCCGTCTGTATCTGACGTTACAGGCACGTTGTGCGGTTTTAGCATCTTCTTGTACTCGAAATACAGAATGAGTTAATCTCGCAGTCTTGAGGAGACCATCCATAGCTTGTCTTAATTTTTTCATGCTCGGTCTAAGTTCACTGGTCCAATCCACGATCGAAGCAAAATCGAGACCCTCCGTAAATTTATTTCTTTGCCCGGAATTGCTCTTAATCACTCTTGTCATTGAATCAACTGCTTGGCACACTTTATCGGAAGACGTATTACAATAAATAACAGATGTCCCTGTTATATCACGTTACATAACTCATTAAAACTTTGTATACCGAATGAGTGGTAAAAATGTTTATTCCTTGAACATTTTTCATTAATCAAAACATGAAATCCAAATCGTATAAAATCACTTTAGATAAGCGATCTGGAAATATTCTTTGAAACAATCAAATAAATTGACAAAGATAAAAAAGATTGAATGCGAAAGATATTTCTATATATTATCATCTGCATTTTTCCACTCAACAAAATAAACCATAATTAAAGAAAAAAAAATACTATAGAATCAAATTGTAATGTTACCTTCTTTAGCTTTGGCGAATGCAGGCAACGGTTTTTCAGCACCAGTTTTCTGTTGCGAATTATCT
Organism: Gonatopus flavifemur; assembly: GCA_018340375.1. Lineage (NCBI taxonomy): Eukaryota > Metazoa > Arthropoda > Insecta > Hymenoptera > Dryinidae > Gonatopus > Gonatopus flavifemur. The sequence goes on from JAFFJZ010000007.1 coordinate 23,460,475, forward strand.
AATAATTTACTAGATTCCTCATTTTTGACATCATTTTTGGGTTGAATGGTCACAACGTTTGAATTATGTCTATTGTTCGGCAAGGTTCCTTTCACACTAGGACATCTTCCTAAACCATTTTTATTATTCCTTAACCGTACAGCTGGACTACTGCACCGACCACAGAGAAATTTGACTTTCGATACCAAACACATAACACTCGCTTCGATATTCAATTGCGTAAGATCCCAAGGCTCTGGCTCGTCGGTAGGTTTATAATAATTCGCTGAGGGAGAGTTACACATCTTTTGCATGTCTAAAAATCTTCTACTGGGATCGAAATCTCCTTTGGCATCTTCCTTCTCTTCATCATCATTAATATTATCGGAAAATCCATTTTCTTTCGTTTCCGTTTCTTTGAGATCGTCTTCCACTTCAGGAAATATGACAAAGTTTTCCTCAACCCCCGGCTCGGTATTTGCATGCGTCGCTTCATTTTTCATTGTAAAAGATACATATTTATTTTTGGCACTTTCTTTCGTCCAAATGTCTTGAACGCATTCTGGCGTATCGGGTGTAACAAAATCATCAAAATCAGGACTCTTCAAATCAAAATTCAGCTGTTGAGTAATTCTTTTGAACGGAGACAACGATTGATTAACTTTAAAATCTAGAGTAAGACTTTCGTCATTTGATTCTTCCGGTACTTTAGCAACTTTGTGTTCCTCTAAGAACGTTAAAGCTTCTTCCACCAATCCTGGATCCCAAAGGCTAAGTAGAATTCTGGTTTTGGTAATCATATCTTCACAAATAGGTAACATGCCACTGGTTTGTTTTTCTTTAGCGAGTTTCATTAACGATCGCATCGCTTCGACTACGTCTCTCCTCAATTGTTTAATCGCTTGAATAGCGTCATGAGCCATTGTTATTTTAGAAGTACCCTGATATAATTGATTACCACGCGTTGGAGATTCTTTAAGAGCTTGCACCAGTCTGAATATAATTGTTGACATTCATTTTATGTTCATTATTCAATGATTGATTATTAACATTTGTTACAGAAAAATGATTATACCTTATGAGACCACCATTTTTACTTTTATGGGAATGAGCGGTAAACGCACCGACAGTTATAAAATCGTAGAATCCACATTTATTAAGAGTATCATTATGCACCCACATTCTTTGGAGATGTAAATTCAAAGGAGCGAATTCTAATGTTCTATCATTTTTTCGGGACGATTGTTTAAAATAACTTCCTGAAATTGAGACATATCATTGTACACCATTTGAAGTTCTTGAAATTTATTTGTTTTCTTTTATGATTTTGTGTTCTCTAACCTTTAAACGCAGCTAAATTTTCTTTAGCTTGAGAATACAAATGTAAAAGGTGAAGATGACGATCCAGAAGTTCTACTTGTTTTGTATGCCAAGGTTCCCTCAATTCACCCATACCAGCCACTTCTTGGAGAAGTTCTTTTTCTTCTTGTATCCAAATGCCCCTTCAAAAAACAAAAATTGAACGGTGAGAAATAAAAATTTGATATCTACAGTATCAATTGAATAAAAACCTTCACTTACAGTAAGTACTGAGGAAATTGAAAACATAATTTACTCTCTGCCATGATTTCATGCACACAAATGTCACCACCCAAACCAGAATGAAATCTATAAATTGAAAAATAGATTATTCAACATTTAGCTACACTCGTTTCTCAGTTCAGGAAATATTAAATGAATAACAAACAATTTATGTACCTGTAAGTTTGAATGAATGGATTAGCAAACAATAATTTGAGTTGACCTTGATGAGGAAGTTTAATTTTCGTGCCTAATCTTGGCGGTAATGATTGGGATCGTCTATGAGACAGCACCTAGATATATAAGAAATAGAAATGAAGTGTAAGAACGCTATCACAAACTACTGCCACAATTCTGTACCTGATTATTTGTGGTTGGTGGATTTCTGGAAGGTGTACTTTCTGTACTATTTCCTTTATCTTCTGCTTCTAAATTCCAAACGTTGATGGTAAGAAAGCCAACTGTCGTCATTTTAGCTGATTTTAAAGGAATTCTCAATCTGAAACATACATTAAATTTTATATCACATATTTCCTAATATGTTGAATATATGATTTTGATAAATGATTATACATATCCATCAACATGGATTTCCTCACCTGGGGGTGTCTTGTACCGCGCTAAAAGTGACTACGGCACTACCTATGGGTGTCGCAGTTTGACTAACTCTTTCTCTTACATCGAAAGCAGTTATTCTAACCTTCGTTTCAGTAGTTAAACCATCGCTTGCTCTGAAGCTGACAGTTGTTAAGAAACCAGGATTGCTACTCCGCTAAGAAAAGAAATCTGAACGTGAAGATAATTTTCAATTTTTAATGAGATAGATAAGAATTTTTATTGCAAGTGAATTCACTGTGAGGCTTTTTTGTATTGAAAATGATTTTGCCTACAATAAATGGGTTAATATTAAATGAAGTCTGTACCTCGACTACTTCAGTCCTTGCATATTTAATCCACGTTGCAGAACGTTTTGCTTGAACATCTACTTCTAATACAGGATTAGGTGGCCGGCCGTGACCATCACAAAGAAGATTATCACATGCTAGAGAGACTTCGCATATTGGAATCTCAGCGGGATCTAGAATAATTTCACATGCAAGGTGAACATGAATTCACGTAAACGGGCAAAGGATATAAATATAGAGATATTGAAGTGAAGAATTATAACATAGCAAAATCTATCAATTTCTTTGCATTATCTTACTCAAATGCTTTAGTATAAAAATCTTATTGTTATACAATAAATGAAATTATAACCTGTAACAATTCCACGTTGTAAGCGTAACATATGTATGTCGGTCCCATGTTTATGACCGCTACATGCTTCTATTCTTTGTTGTAATGCCAACAATTGACTACGCATACACTCGTAACTAGCCAATTGAAGTACTTGTAACCAACTATCTCTTTCTTCGGCAGAATTTGCACCCAATTGTTGATATAAACCTCCTTCGAAAACTGTAAAGCCAAATCATGGAAATTTATGCAATGAAACTTTAAAATTTCATAGAAAAAATTGAGAACTTACCAATGCTGAATCCATAAGGAATATTATTAGTCGATTGTTCAACTCTTACGGTACATTGTTCAAGAATGATAACACCAAGAGGTTCAGACCATTGTTCTCGTGACTTGAAGTAAAATAAAAGATTACCACGTAATCTGCACCATCTTTCCAGGCTTACTATGGAATAAAATAAAAACATTTGTATGAATCATAAGTACTATGCTTTTAAAGCTATATTTTGTAGGGGACTGTCTCTTTTGAAAATCAAAATTGATATACATGTATAAGCTTGAGTATGTGTACGTACAGAAAAAAATGGTTTTCACTTGTTTGTACAAAAAATTCATTACTTCACATGGGATGAAACTTATACAAAACTTACATTGGTACTGCTTTTTAGATTCACAACAATGATAATATTTTCAATGGATGAATTATTTGAGTTAATCCAAATTAACATTGATATCCATCAAATAGAACATGCAAAGTACCGTTAAATATCAACATGCAATCAAGCCCATAACACGAGCACGAAACATGCAAAAAAATTAATAAATAAGCAATTGAAAAGTTTTCAAGTTCTTTTAAAAATGAAAAACTTTCATTTTATAATCAGGGATTTCTCTGAAATGAAACTTCATTGATTACAACTGGCTGTTCATTATTTTACTTGGGTTTAACAAGAATCGAATTTTATTCCAATCAAATTTATATATACGTGGATGAATTGATTCAAACCAGCGAAAATAATGTACAAAAGAAAAGGACAAATTAAACAAATGGAGACAAATTGGAGGAACCATGGCAAATTGTACCTTTTGAATCACGATATATATACACACAATTTAAATAGATACAAGAATTGTTGAAAATTTCTGCGTGTATGGAGTGTTAGGCCAATAAATTCGAAGGTGTTAATGAATGGAGATTGAAGTAATAGAGGTTTATATGGAGAGGATATAAAAATTTGGTAAAATGCACTCGAATGTACCTTTACTCGTGCTGGCGGAAACACAACTGAGGTCTCGCAGGGTCTTATGTGTTTTTCCTTTTTGCTTTTTGCTCTCAAGCTTTTTACCCGTACCTGGAAATTGTATATGAAGGTACCGGTAATCATTAGCCTCACCCCTTTTATTGATATATATAAAATTATTCTTATATACAAGGGTGTGAACGATAATTTTTACATACAGGGGTTTACAGCATTCTGAAAATTTCTAAAACTAAATAATTATTCAGGTCAATCTAATTGAACTTTTAGATTATGTAACTGTTGAAAAATTCTATGAAAATTTTCTGAAAACAAAAAATATATTATATAAATACGTACACGTGTATTTGATCTTTCTAGAGTTATCAAGCATTCGAATTATAAAACAAATATTTTCGATATATGTTCTTCGATTGTTTATATATTTTATATTGTTTCATGTTCTATATTATGATTTTTCAACGAGAGTTGGTTTCTCTTTTTCGTTCTTTCAAATGAAAACTCAACCTGCGGTAGGAAATCATGTTAAGTAGTACGTTGGAGAAGTATCTGAAAGCTTTGTGAGAATAGAAATATTTCATTGAGACCGAATGTTTGAAAAGTAATGTTCCATACACCCATGAAAACAATGCGTTTACACAAGACCGATATTAGCATGATTTATTGGTGATTTAAGGGAAGATTTTTTTCATGATTTCTTGTCATGGTTACATAATTATGGAGGGTAAATTAATTCGAAGATAATTCAAAATCCAGATCTGATATCTAGTTGCGATTTCATCCACCAAAGTCATTGAATATCAAATTTGAATTTTGATTAGATTAAATATTTTTTAAATAACATTCAAAGAGTTAATATATTGGAGTTATGAACATTGAAAATTTTACTAAGAAAGAATGAGAAAAAATGACTCTTAGATGGAACAATGCAACTTTATTATCGCATATTAAGCACACATTTGAAGGAATTCAGTCTTATCAACATTTAGATAATGTTATATACAATATCTACAAGAATTCATTTAAAACGGAACCATGTGTTCGTAATATAATCAACTATTTTTCCCTAAAAAGTAATGATTGAGAATATGAATAAACTAATTGCTCTACAAATATTCAAATGGAGTAGTACATGCTGTTCCATCGATATAAATTTTATAAAAAAATATAACTAATAGATCAATAAAATCTAATTTTCTAAGCACAATGCATTTCATATACGTCAAAAGAAGAGTGTCCTAAAATTCTAATTGATAGTTCTATGAAAACCGAAAATATTTAAACAAATGTTATCAAACATAAAAAAAAAACAATACAAAATGTGAAATCTATCACTTTAATGTGGTTTGAAATGATTCTTCTTCGAATGAAGTCAAATGACATTCAAGTATTCGAATTTAAGGAATGTATTTAATAAATGATAAAACATGCCTAAATGAGTAAATAGATGAATAAAAAAGATCAAGTTCATAAGTTTCATCATGAAAAAAAAAAGAATGTATAAAATGTAATGGGTTTCATAAGATAAAATGTTTCCAGCTACAATGCAAAAAAATACAATTTTCTTTGAGTAAAATTTAAAGTATCCACACAATTAAATGAAAATTTGTAAAATAATTTAGCATGTCCAAAAATCAATTGACGAAGAATGTAATCGATACTTTCATCTCAATATCAAATTTAAACGTGACATTTAATGAAACATCGTGTGATATGTTTTTTAATGAATCACATGTAATAATATAATAACGCCAATTCATTTACTACTAGAATTTTGTGATTCTGTTCTTCATAATAATTCTTTTATAAATGAATATATTTTTAGAACAGATATACAAACTGCTGGTAATGAAAATGAATTCATCATGAATGAATGGACATGCATTTGCTCGGAGGCTAGATATATTAATTGATGAAACATGGCAATTAGCATGACATTATTCGGCATTGTCTTATATCACTCACTTTCGGTTCTGCGAAAAAAGCCTTCCTGTCGTTCACGTACATATAATATACCCTCTTTTTCAAATTTTTGCGACGGCTGTGTAGCCAATGTTAACAATTCTTGTTTGTTGAATCTCATGATGAAGAGAGATTAAAACATTGTCACGGATGACTCGATGCTATCCCTTCTGATGGTTTTGGTTCCGTCTCTGTTAAAAATATTAGGGGTTACTTGAACTGTAAATTTCATTATTCAAATCATAAATTACAATCCATATTAAGAATGGAAAAGATATTTCAAACCAGGTAATACTATAGGGAATATATTTTCTATTTGAACACAATTATGTGCTTTGATAGTCAATATTTTCCAACATCGTCTAATGTGAAAAGATGAAGGCCTTAATGCATGTAAATCTTTTGAAGGTCGATCAACTATACCTTGTGAACCCCTTATAAATTCAATTCCTCCAGTGTATCGCTTAAAATTATTCGAATGAGTGATATTTAAATTCAAAAGAATAAAAACCCTCTTTAAACTTGCTGAAATTTCATGCCAAATGTAGGTGATAGAATTGCGTATAGAGTACAAAACATCAACATGTATTTTTATACCAAATCATGTATTCAAAGTGAATAATCAAATCCCTGCATTATTCTACTTATATGTAAAAATTCATCAACGTATTTACAATATATTGTCATTTTCAATATAAAATTATAACCTCTTCAAGTATCAAAAAGATTGATTTTCACACATTGATCACTCATAAGGAATAGAAAAAAAAGGGGGAAAAAATCGATACAAATAGAATTATAAAATGAAATCATGCTCAGAGTTTTTCATTGTTTTGTTTCTTCTTGAAAACGTACAAGTACAAACACTGGATTCAATAGTAACAATTCAAATAAACAAAATTGATGAATAAATTGAAGAAATAGAACATACTTGTAGAAGAGTAATACGCGAGTATTGGAATTACGACGCAGAACGACAATGTTATCAAACATTTTTCTTCATTTTTCTAAGCCGCAATTTTTAAACCCAATACAGTTTTCAACTATCAATAACCCAATCAGTGTCACCGATTTGGTATTTGATATTCACCCGAAAATGTCTCAGATTTGAATCAATCACAATCATAGCCCTGATCACAGTGTTTATGTGGTAAAACCATGGAAGACATAGAAATAATAATTTAAAAAAAAACAAAACAAATAGAGTTATCAGACAAATGTCATGTTACTAGACGCCATGGTAGATAAATTTCAAGCATTTTCAAGTGGAAGCTGTGGAAGTGGTGGTAGTGGTATGAATTCCATTGATCTTTAGTGCGTGTTTTCATGGAGGAAGATATGATCGTTGGGTGAAAATGCTCCTCAATCATAAACTAAAGTAGTTCTTTCAATTTAGTTTATATTATTGACCTGAAGTTTGAACTGTGTGTTTAGGTTTAGGTTATGTATGATGAATGTATTTTCCGAATAAAACTTCAAACAAACTGAAAGGAGTACAGTTTGATGATATAAGGTAAGATTGGAAAAAGCATAATTGATTTTGTTTATGAAATTAAATAATGCTCCAACTTTGACATTTAATTTGTATTAAGGGGATACTGGTGGCATGGCAGCAGCCAAATCGTTTATGACAAACTACGGTCCAACGCTTCATTTTAATCAAAATATCGCTCTGTACATCAATTCTTGAGTGAACGTGGAATTGCTGTATGGAGGTTTTGATTTCAATACAGAGTTTTCGAATAGTTTGAAATAAACAATGTGGCTCGTATTATGGTACTGGTATCCCCAGCAGTGTTGTTAATCTATTACGTTTTTCCGATGGATCAACCTATAGCAAATGATATTTGATCAGAAATGCCAATAGGACCTTTCAAAAACGTAATAGATCAACAACTATGATCCTCAGGGGGTACAACTCAACGTTATGAAAGTGAAATAAATTTGGACTGATTCCTGCGTCTTCTAAGCGGGATACTTTTGTGCGAACTAAAAATCAAAATGGCGGCCTCGTATAGCAGGGTAACCTCAAAATTATTCTGATTTTGAAACATCAATAGTATTTCAACAATTAAGTGTGAAAATTCTAAAGCCAAATTATATTTCAACACGTATAATTTGTTTTTAGAATTGTTGTTCACACTTCATTATTGGAATACTTTCCCAGATAACACACGGAGAATTCTTTTTCAACAGCAAGAATAGAACTCTTCAAGCATTCTTTTCGAACTAATGAATTCATATAGAGTTCTGGAGGAGTTCGATCTGTCGGACATTAACAAGCTCTTTGAGAATATCAGAAGTATTGTTTGAGTACTCTCAAAGAACTTGTTAATGTCCGACAGATTGAACTCCTCCAGAGCTCTATATGAATTCATTAGTTCGAAAAGAGTTCTTGAAGAGTTCTATTCTTGCTCTTGAAAAAGAATTCTTCGTGTGTTATCTGGGTTTGATGTTACAAAATCAAAATTATTAAGCATAATTTTGAGGTTACCTGGATTCAATACGATTAAAGCGCCACCGTACTAGAAAACTTGTCCTTAATTAAAATATGATTTAGGGTCATCCCCTCAAGTGGATTTGAGCGCATTTGTGGATCCATTTGGCAGGGTACCCAAGGCAGTGGTCACAGATCTGAAACGCCGACCTCACTCACACGAACGTAACAGTATATACATGTGAGGACATGTACGTATCACACATTCACATGCATGTACCGTTGGGTCTGTATGAGTGAACGTCGGCGTTTCGGATCTGTGACCACTGACCCAAGGTCCTATATAATAGAATAATACTAAATTCACTAGCGCGATTTGAAATTTAGGCGGAACTAAGGATCATATATATATAAGTATCCGTGTATATGGGTATGACTGCGTGTTTGTGCTAGTAGGAGCAAACTATCGCCACCTACATCTCAGGCGGTTTTAATTGCAAACTAATTTCTCCATTGGGACCTTGGGTACTCTGCCATTTGGTGCATAGACTCATAGTACTAGATCGAGCGGTCCCGTAAGTGGGACTGTCAAAGCATCTACGGTGCAGACCAGGGGGCATAAACTTAATTGGAAAATTTTTAGACCCATTTCAGCGCCGCCGTACGGAAGAACACTTGAAACAATTTCACATGGATACACCGATACAAATAATGAACAAATCAGATTCCTTGAACTAGTATTAGTGCATTCATTTGAAATTAGTTCAATGGTCTTCCTTACGACAGCGCTGAAATTTTTCAATTGAGTTTATACCCTGTAGTGCAGGCGACATAGTTGATGAGCAGGGTTGGGTACGCATAATACGGTAGATTTTATGCAAGGAATAATGTGCGCATAAAATTCATGCAGATAACTAAAGGGGGTTTTCTGCATCATCTTTTTTTATGGTCAAGTTGGGTTATAATTTTAAAACTATGAATTGTTTACCATTTCAACCCCCATAAATATCCATTTCTTATATTCTGAATTTTGAATTTCAAGTCGGAATTAATTTTACAATGTTTTATGCATTTTCTGCATTTTCTGCGTATTCTACATGTTTTATGCATAATCTGTGCATAGTGAAAGGATATTACTTATCTCACGCGCACAGAACCCATCCCTGTTGATGAGTGCGTGTATTTCTCTCGTATAGCTCCACCCATTTTACGAAGTGGGGATAATATAAGAGAGCAGTGATGCCAGATTCGAGACCGAGACCGTTTTTACCCTCTCCATTGACCGCTTCCCCTTTCTCCCACCATGCGGGGTAGGGGGTCATTTCGCCGAAAATGTTTTTAGCTGAAAATTTGTTCATTGGCAGATTTGATAGAAGTAACTACACATTCCCAAGAAATACTAGTGATTCTCCAATGCAGAAAATTCGGCCAAAAACATTTTCGGCTAAAAGACCCTCTACCCCATGCGGATTAAGTCGGGCGAGCAAGAGAGAGAGAGAGAGAGAGAGAGAGAGAGAGAGAGAGAGAGAGAGAGAGAGTAACTATCACTCTCTCACTCGCCCGACTTGATCCGCATGGTGGGAGAAAGGGGAAGCGGTCGATGGAGAGAGTAAAAACGGTCTCGAATCTGGCATCACTGGTTGTGTTGCCAGAAACAAAAGAACAAAAGCGCCGAGACCGGAATATATTGGTCATTCCAAGTAACAGAAGTATTTGATTGGATGTAGGCCGTTGAATCTTAAAATTCCTGGCATCACTGATCACTGGCTGGGATATGATATAGTACAGCGGCGAAGGGGAATTGAGTATTAAGAGGATACGAGCGCATAGGTGGCTCCAGGGTACGCAAGGTACATTGGACAGGAGAGTTTCATGTTCGCCAGTCGAGATTGTAGGGGGCGATACTATATCCACCAACACATGCCCTCTTTTATATTTATGCGCACACAAAAAGGGTTCTGTGTTAGTGGCTATAATATTGCCTCCTACAATCTCGGATGTCGAACATGGAACTTTTCTTCCCTATTGTAGCTTGGGTACCCTGGGTGGCTCCATCTGGTGGCATTTTTTTCCGACCAAAATACTTGAAACTGGGGGTGGACACAAGACAAGACAAGACGAGATCATACAACTTCTTGTCTTGGTCTCGAAAATATGCAAATTTCGAGTCTCGTCTCGATCTTGTCTCGATCTTGCTAACCCCAGTCTTGGTCCTGTCTTGGTCTTGTCTTGGTCTTGTCTTGGTCTTGTCTTGATCTTGTCTTTTCTTGGTCTTGTCTTGGTCTTGTCTTGATCTCGACGGTGATAATAATAAGAAAATTTGCTTGATATACACGCTTTGATCATTTTAATATATTTGAGCATTATTCTACTATTTCTGAGTGCTTGTTGAATGAAAAACAATCATATTCGCACATCAAGATCATATTAATTTGAGATTATTTTATAGAATGAAATAATCTCCTATTTTAGCATATATGCTAATGCATAACCCTGTTATAGGTGAAATATTGTACAGGATTTTTCATGAACTGCTACACTCTCACACATAAAAATGAGTATTGAAAAAAAAAGTCAAACCTATGCTATGGTGGAAAACTTATATAAAGCATGTGTAAAATATACACTGAGAAAAGAAATAAACGACCACACTCCTCAATCGGAATCGATCCTTGAATCTCTATGTTACTATTCCTACCCCTTACTTCTGATCTACACATACTTTGTGTGAAATAATTACTTTTTGATAGTTATAAGGTATTCATAGTTTCAGCACGTTTCAATATTTCACTAATTTCAGTTTGGTTAAATGTTTTTGTTGATGTTCGAGTCTATTTGTTTTTGAATACTTGAAAATATAAAAAATACACACATTGGTAATATCTCATCGTGTGCTAAATTTCATCAAATAAAAAATGAAGAATTTTTTAAGATGAAGAAGAATAAGGGAGACTCTCCGTCGAGGCGACGGGAAGGAGACGAAGAAATTCCGTTCCTAGTATTTTTAACAGACTTCGTATCAGCGAGTTCACATATTAAAATATAATTTTCTCCATCGCTCTCCTCTACCGCGATGGAGACTTTCCCTTATTTCTTCCTTAATTCTACGACTCCTATTTCTCCACCAATACTCCACCTCTATTCTTCCGAAGTTCTAGGTAGAGAATCGGTAGTTGTGTTATACGAGTATGTTAGTATTATGGAAATATCATTCAACTCAGGACTCCATCTCACAATATACAATTGATAAAATTTTTGTCTGAAGCAGTGAATTTTATCTAACCAAAATGCTTCTATCTTTCAATCTTGTTCCTCTAATTCAAAACTATTATTGCGCAATATTTTCATTTGAGTTCAACTCTCAGTAATTTTATGGGTATAAAGAATTTTTGTTTTCCATCAAGCTTGACACACTTCCTGAATCTAAATGAATCTTCAGACATTTTGTAAATGACAGTCGTTGAAAAACTAAAAGTTATTGAGATCATTTATGTCAAATTTTTTGAATCAACCAACCACTGAAGTGACTAAATGGTCAAATATTAATGTATTATTAATATAAACTGAATCTCAGCATTTTGACCAAGATTTTCTCTCGAGACTACAAGACTCTTGGTCGAGACTAGATCCCAGTCTTGGTCTTGTCTCGACTCTTGAGCACTAGAGTCTTGTCTTGATCTCGTCTTGATTTTCAAGACAAGACAAGACAAGATCAAGACAATTCTTGGTCTTGAGTCCACCCCTAGTTCTTACGTTCACGTAACTTGTGTGTCTAGACCTTAAGATCTAGCTACACAAATACGTAAACTTGAACGTAAAGAACGGAAGGATGAGCATTACGGAAAATGGACTCTGTGCGTAGCCGTTTACGTTTACGTATGTCTTCACCAAGCTTGTCTAGCTAAACCTTTAGTGGTCTAGCTACACAAATACGCAGGGTTGGGTTTATTACGTGATTTTTCAATTTCTTACGTATCATACTTGGTTTCTGACACGTAATATATGTAAGATACTTGAACCCTGCTGTCCCCCCAAAGGCAAGGGGTTGGTTTTATGCATAAAATACTCGGTTTCTTACGTCTCGTAAACTATGTAAAATACTTGGAAGTATATCACGTGCCAACCCTGCAAATACCCAAGTAGCACAAGAACGTCTCAAATATGCTATGGTGACTCTATGCATGTGGAAGGGATGTGCGAATGAGACTATTTTGGATAAGTTGGTTAAGATATTCTATGGAGGTGCATAGCACATAATTATTCGAAACAGTCTCATTTGGAGGTTCTACGCATGTTCGTAGGATTTTCCAAACACGCTCTTAGCATTTCTAACCTCTTCTGCTACTTGGGTACGTAAACGTGAACGTAAGTAAAGGAAGAATGAGCACTGCGGACAATGGGCTCTGTGCGCAGCCGTTTACATTTATGTTTGTCTTTACGAAACTTGTGTAGCTAGACCAGGGTATATTCTACGAAAATTTAAGAACTAACCTAAACGCTGGACACTTGATTTCTAAGAAAAAAAGGAAAACATTTGTGTGACAAGTACTTCCTTAATTTTACTTTTGGCATGAAGTTTTATTTTTTTAGAATTAATATCGCTTCTGAACTCACTATACCCCTTGAAATGAGGTGAAAGGCTCATTCTGTAACAGCCTTTTTTGAAAAAATCCATAGAATCTGACGAAATTAAATTTAATAGGAATTTGGTCAGAACATTGTGCAAGATTCGATCAGATTTGGCAAGGTTCAATCGAAATTACATTGAAAAAATACACTAACCTGATTGAATCTCATTGAAAATGGGTGAATAGGATTTGGTCAGAACATTGTGCAAGATTCAATCAGATTTGGCGAGAATCAATCGGTTCGTTTGACCAGGGAAGGCAATATTGGACACTCGATTAAAAGAAGGAAAAAGGAAAAAATTTCACCAAAAATTAAGTCATTTTTCAAGAACTAACCGTTTGTATGTTTTAGAACTGATCGTTTTCCTTCAGAACTAACCTTTTGATAAGAACTGACCCTTATAAACGCCCTGAGCTAGACCTTAAAGGTTTACTAGCGATTACCATCTAAGTACGTTGATTAGAAAAGGACACGCCTTTACGATACAAAGAGAGGTTCGATAACGCCAGTAGTATCCTCTCAAGGTGATACCAGCGACTCCCGAAGATGCAACCAGAACCATTGGTTAGAAAAGGACACAACCAAAATTATTCTGACAAATTATTCGAAAATGAAGCAATGAAATCAAAATATCGCTCTATACGGACCTTTTTCAATCAATAAAGATGATCTTGTATACAGCGATATTTTGATTTGATTGCTTTATTTTCGAATAATTTGTCAGAAAATATCTGGGTCGGGTTGCATTGTCGGGAATCGCTGGTACCCCTTTTCAAAGGAGACGAACGTTTCCCTCAGATCTCCCTTTGTATCGTATAGAAGTGTCCTTTCCTGAACAAGGTGTTCGGATGGTAAATTCGTATTGTCGTATTCTAGGAACGTCATTTTCTACAAAATATTCGAAATCGCGTTCATCAAAAGATCTGGAATTTTCAGGGATGATTCTTCGAGCCTATTCAAGAAATTCATGGAACTCCCCGGATCCTAGATAGCATAAGAGTTCTGAAAGTGCTCATAGTTAATAAAATGTACCCATAAAGCACTCTTTTAGAAGTCTGATGCTATCTGGGATATCAGACAAGAATCTCAAATGATTCTGAGAAAGGCATACTTCAAGAACTCTTTTAGAATACAAAGAGTTCTCAAAGAATTTTAGAAAGATTTCGATTTGTTCAACATTCACGAGTCTTCTTAAAATTTTATGAGACTTTGTGAATTTCCACGGAACTTGCAAATTTCTGACGAATCGGATTCTTTTTGAAACTCTTCAAAAACTCTTTTTATTCTGAAAGAGTTCTTTTTCAGAACTCAATTATTCGAATATTAAGCAATAAAATTACAACATCGCTCTATACAGACCATCTTTATTGATTGAAAAATGTCTGTATAGAGCGACATTATGATTTTATTGCTTCATTTTCAAATAATTTGTCAGAATAGTTCTGATTGTGGTCTTTTCTAACAAATGGTTCTGGTTGCATCTTCAGGGGTCGCTGACAGGGCCGAATTAAGCATGTGGGGGGCACTCTTGTAAGGACAGACTTTCTCTCAAGCACAGTTTCTCATATATTTGATTGATGAAGCTCCCTTAAAATGCTCTGGGTCTTGGGTACATGCCCAGTCATGCTCATCCTCTGATTCGGCCATGGTCGCTGGTCTCACCTTGAGATGTCACATCAGAAATTCGAGGAGTTTTTGAAACTTTTTCTTTGTGAATGCCCTTCAGACGCTATCAAAATAATCCGTTGTTTTCAGACCCATCCGTTTGATTTTGGTAGCAATGCGGGTGGGCTCTCAATACACCGAATCCTCTTTGGAATACAGATCGCATGGATCTCAGAATCCTCATGGATTTGGATCAACACCCTCTTGACATTGTAATTTTGGATTTAACTTGATCTGAATATTTTTTTATATCAAGAATTGATTAAGTAGCTTTCAATTAAGCGATTTTTCTACTGAAATGCTTGATAAATTGATTGTATCAAAATTGGTTGCCAGGTTTTGACCGCTAGTTTCAGCTTCATTTTTCCACTCGGGGACACTAAAAAGGTTTTTGGGAGTACTTTTTATGTGATTTTAGTGCTCTCCAATAAGTTGTTAATGTCAGCATACTGAAACGTTTTAAAAATTATTCATGAATTCATTAATTTGAGAATAATTTTTCAAGAATTCTATTCACGTTCTCAAAAAACAGGTCTTCGTAAGTTATATGGGTGATTTTCAGCAAACTGCAGATAATACTCACGGGTCACTATTGCCTTCTGAAGAAAAAAAGCACTCTTCCTGAACTCTTTTAGAATTCGAAGGATCTTTAAGCAATTTTGAAAAGCATTCAATTCATCAGACATCTGCGAGTTTTATGAAAATTCTTCAAGATTTCACAAATGACGTTTTTCGTACATGCAACATCAGCAATCTCCATTGAACTTCATTCATCTTTGATATCACATGAGTCAATGAGAAGATTGGAGTGTGGACATTCCATAACGGGATGCGCGAAGTGTCGATTCAGGTTTTCTACGGTTACGTACACGTTTACGGAACTTTTGCGTTTGGGAAGATACCAGCGTTGATCAACACTTCTCTTTTCGACGTATAGCCGGGTTTTTTTCTAACCCATGAGTTCGGATCGCATCTTCAGGCATCGCTGGTATCACCTTAAGGTATGATGCAAACCCTGCAAAATCATTGTTAGGTAACCGGTATGATTCAAGGCCATGTCAACAGATGTCAGTACCCACACAACATTGAGATAAAAATCTTATCTTCACCTTCTTGATGGAAGTTTTAAATTTTCTCGTTCTTTTTCTAATTGGCGTTAGTCAAAACAGAAAGTCGTTCTTTGTTGTTGTAAGTCGAATATTTATTTAAATCAAATCCTTAGCGAAATCGAAAAGTTAATGTATTATATAATTGGAATGATATGTCCATTTATAACTATGGCATCGAATCTGATTTTATCGACCGTTAGAGAAGAAACAAACAAAATTTTCAAATTCAAATTTCCGTTATCAGTATTCCTAGGCTTCTTAGATTTAATTATTTGAAAAATTGTGGAAATCACACTGAACAAAATTGTGTAGTAAAATATGGAAGCCTCGAGCATATGGTTCCAAAAATCAATTGCATTGTTATTTCAACTGAATGTATTCTTAATTCAACTCAGCGTGTCGTGATTTCGATTGATCCGTTCAGTTCTCATGATTGTGCAGTTTGGTCTGTTCATATTTTCTCTCAGAGCACTCCCACCGAAGTCTCCGTTGCCTCCACGTAAACTCCACGGAGTTGGACGTTATCCACGTGAAGACCACGAGGATGCGACGGAGAGTCGATGGTTATGCTGTTGGAGTTACTCCTCGTTTAGTCATAATCACTAGTCCTTTTCTCCGTGCAATAACCTCGAAAATAAAATGAGATTAAATATTACGTTTGGACATTGATTTTTCAGCAATAAAGTGAATCATATGAGATGAAATGAGGTGAATATCGTGAAATGGGGTAAATGGAAATGCTGCCACAAGAGACATTTTTTATTGCAATAAAAAAATATTTCGTTGATGAGGATTCTGTACAACAATGTACATCTGTGATGAAAGAAAAGCTCTGGCAAATTGACTGCACCATAGATTTCAGTAATGTCTCAATTAGATTTCAATCTTTCATCTTCATTACGGTTCAATATCCTTCACAGAAATATGTTAAAAATCTGTCAATTGAAATGTTAGCTGTTTGCAATGTATTAGATATATCACAAGAAAAATATTACAATGAAAGATTTCATAAATGTTTTGGAAATATTTCAGAAATAATCCAGAAATATTGCCTGAAATGTAATATTAGCGGCCATTGCAATGTTTCTGAAGGGGCTTTGAAACCTCAGTGTGACATACAGCAATATCACAGAAATATTTCAATGTTTCAAATGTTAGATTTCTGCAATTTTAATGAAATCTTTGGTGCTGTATGGGTGATTATTAAAAAAAATTCCTTCCAAACCCATGTAAAAAAACTAGATATAACCATATCTAAACCAAGCATAATTTATGTGTTGGGCTTACAAAAACTATACATGGAAAGACCGGGTCTATTAATGTTTCGAAAGAATTTATCAACGTTTAGAAAAATGACTGTCAATTTAGGGAAACAGAGGATCGCTGAAAAAAATTCTTAGTGAGTCTATCAAAAATTTGTAGTCAAAATATTAACAGTTGATAGTTTCATTGGTATTTTTCATAGTGAAACTATCAATTGTTAATACATCGACTACGAATTCTTAGTAGAATCACTATGAATATTTTTCAGCAATCCTCGTTTTCCCTAAATTGACAGTCATTTTTCTAAATAATAATAGACCCGGTCTTTCCGTGTATATGCTGAAATAACTCACTTTTGTCAACTGAGTAATTTGAGCATATATAGTTCTTGTAAGCCCATTTCCAAACACAATTGTGATTTTTTTACATGAGAAGGTATCCCTCTCCATCTCAGTGTCTTTTTTTATCCGAATCTACGGTATGAAATCAATTTATCAAACTGAGAGTGATAAACTAGAATTATTATTCGTGATATTAGTATGAATCAGGGACTGTAACGTTATTCACTTTCGTTACTCATTATATATAGAATCTATATAATAAATATATAATTAGTGTACAATATATGTATTATTATATATTTTTTATATATAATGAGTAACGAAAGTGAATAACGTTACAGTCCCTGGTATAAATTATTTAGGAACGTTCTGAATTTTTGTGGATTTATTATTTCTATATTTCAACTAGGCTTGTGCGAATCTTGACGAATCGAATCTTTTGTATGAAATATTTATCAAGTTTCAATAAAATTTTTATAGAATTCGATAGAAGCTAAACATATTTTTTATATAAAAGATTTGATTCTTCGAGAATGACATATCTATAATTTCAATCAAATAAATCAAACACTTAAAATTTGTCTAAAAATGTTCTATAAAACATTTTCTAGATGCCTCATAGAAATCTTTTGGACCAAACTCTAAAAGATGTATAGTAGATATCTAAAAGATCATTCTCATGATTATTGGGAATTTTATTTTTACGAAGCTATACTAAACTAGCTATTTGAGATTGATGATGGAACGTAACTACTTAATTGTCATATAATTATCCCTAGTAGAAATGCTCTAGCGATTTATTGGTTTTGTAACACCTGCCCCACGGAATAACCAGACATTTGCTAGTACCTTGCAAGTTACTGGCAAGTTTTCTAGTTTTTCGTTGGGATAAGTGTTACAAAACCAATGATTTGCTAGAGCATTTCTACTCGGATATCATGTACGGGACGTGACTTATCAAGAGAGAAAATGTAAGGGATCATGAACGAGATCATAGTGACACCAAGTGACAGTAGTGCTTTAAATATGTGAGTGTTCCTATCCGCCATCTTTGAGATTTTGGATGGATGGAGGGTGCTTTATACTCACAGACTGACTGCAGCAATATCATTTCATTTCCAGTTGTATGAATGCGTGCATCAAGTGTGTATCCTCATTCCATTCACCATTCCGAAAATGGCTAACGAGAATACTCACCTAGGTAACCAAATCTGATAAATGACTAGTTAATTATTTTACCACGAGAATCGGGGAAATTGGTTGAACCAGAGTGAGAACACTTGAAAAATTATATATACAATATATTGAATTATAAACAAACTATACATAATTTTGAGGATTTCTCCACTCAAGTAATTGTACATTTTTATGTTCATATCATCCTAAATAATGGATCAATTTCTGTAGGTCATTGAATTGTCCAATTACAGGACAAAATTGAACCAATGAGATGGCCATAGGTACTGCCATGAACTATCACAAGAAGTATTCCACAATTTAACAAATTGTCTGAGAGACAGTTTGTTTCAGTCGAACAAAATTTTGGTTGAAATGAACGCAAAGGAACTTTTTGGTTGCCTGAAATAAAATTTGTTTGAAATGAACAAAATTTGGTCTACAATAATTAACAGTTTTTCACAGACACATTGATTTTATTTGTCCTAAACAAATTTTATTCCAGCCAACCAAAAAATTTCTTTGCGTTCATTTCAACGATAATTTTGTTTAGTTGGAACAAACTGTGGTTTCAGATGTAGAAAAAAAACTGGATATTCACTACGTCTTGGTACTGGAAAATTCCACTCAATTTATATTCACTGAAATTTCACGGATTGTGTACTGTAAAACTCCAATTTTTGCAATTACATTTTAGATGATGTGTTGGGATATTTCAGCAAATGCACTGGAATTTTCAATCCAATGCACTGGTCAATAACTTTCAGTGGAATACTGAAAGTTTCCAGTTGAAATTTCTTACAGTGTATATAGCGTTCTCGGTTTCCAAGTAATAGCGATTTAAGGAGATACTAGCGCCGGGACATCAGCCAAATTTTATGTGTAAGGTTTCTCCAAAATACTTTCATATTCTCAAAATATCACTCCAAAGAGCATTCCTATAGACATTCAAGAAATGCTGTATAGAGCGATATTTTGAAAATATTCAAGCATTGTGAGGAAATTTTACACGAAAGATTTGGCTGAAGTACTGGCGCTAGTATTCCCTTAAGGGCATTCCGGAGTCCCAAGGAATCCCAATCTCCCCCCACTTTGCTCGAAAACCATTAAATAAATCGAAAAATAATGAGTTGATGCATCTCTTGTGAATCATGAAGGAGATGCGTCAACTCATTATTTTCCGATTTATTTAGTCGTTTTCGAGCAAAGTGGAGGGGGGGGGGGAGGGAGATTTGGGATTTCTTGGGACTTCGGACAGCTGTTAAAGGAATACTAGCGGCGTGACAGCAGTCAAAATGTTCCTTTCAAATTATTTGAAAGTAGTGCAATAAAACCATCCAATTTTCACTTACCTACCTGGTATATGTGTCAATATAGGTCTCTAAATGAAAATTATTGAACTTTATTGTGAAGCTTCCAAGCAATTTGGAAAAAACATTTTGGTTGCTGCCACGCCGCTAGTATACTCTTAAGGGGATACTAGTGACGGGACGCTAGCCATTTCGTATTGGCCAGTTTATTCCAAAAGTACTGGATCAATTCGTACAAACTAAGTTTCTAAAGATTCCTCATGGCTTACAGAACCTTTAGAAACTCAGTTTGGATGAATTTATTCAATAGTTTTTGAATAAACAGGCCAATACGAAATGGCTAGCGTCCCGGCACTAGTATCCACTCAAAAGTGAGAAATTCTGATCAGTACACGAAGAAAATTTTGTAGTATGAATTGCATAAAAAATGTATTCAATATTAGAATGTTTTTTTGAAATTGGACCATATTGCAAACTGACAAAAGCTGGTAACAGTCATCAAATATGTTCTTAAATATAACGAATCAAATATTCAATGATATCCATGAAATGATTGATGACCACTATTGAATATACTATTATGTATATGTTCATAATTATGAAATATTTTATGAATACTGTTGATATTTGATCAATGTTATCGAATATTTGATTGGTCATATTTAAAAATGTATTTGATAACTGTTACCAATCCTTTCTTTCAGTGTGACATTACGAGAAATCTTACTATCATAATGTTGAAATTATAATAAAATATAGCAAAATTGGAAACAAAACAAAGAAGAAATACAATTTTTCAATCGTCAGAAACGATGCATGTCGAGTATTTCTGAATAAATATTGAGTGATTTCAATCACAATTCCAGTGTAGTCCAGCATTACAAAACAATTATAGTCTATAATATGAAATTCTTTCCTTGTGAAAATGCTGAAAATTTCAAATTGCGATAACTTGAGAATTACCCACACTGTAAAAAATAATTGGGATTTTCCTGTACGTGGCAACCGGAAAATTCCGATCATGGGATAGGAAGTCAATTTGGTACACTTATCTGAAATTTCTCATAAATTCAATCGAAAATTCCAAATTTCATGGGATTTTTACTATTACCTTCCACTAAATTTCCGGTAAAATATGGAAAATTCCTAACGTATGTGTGTGTTAATTACGTCCCAACGTTTATGTGGAGTTTCCCATAGTCATTTCCTACAGTGAACACAGCATCAGAAGGTTTTTTGAACATTCATAAAACGTGCTTGGTTACACAGAAAACGTATATATCAACACCCGTTGAGTTCTATTCGTATTCACCATCCGACGTTCTGGAGATGTGCTCAATAAAGGTTTCAATAACGTTATGTAATGCACGAAGAAGAATGCGGCTGGAAAATATAGTAATTTTCAAGAGAATCTAAGAATATTTCGTAGTTTTATAGTAAATATAAAACGGTTCAGATTTTTGTGAAATTGTATTAATAAGAAATGGAAAATCAACAACACATTACAAAAATTCTCGACATTGGCTCTTTGGGTGTGGAGGCTTTACCGTTTCCTCATAATTCCAAGCGACGTCTGATATAAAGAATTTCAGTTTTATTATATTTGCCAGGAATAACTGAGAGTTTTTCTCAATCACGCACGGAAAAAAATGACATAGTTAGGATAACTCAAAACAATTGGCTATTGACGAGTTGGTTCCCAGCAAACACGACTGCAGGCGTTTTGAAGGACCAGTAATGGCTCTTCATTGGCATTGCGGGGCCATCAGTGGCCCATTGAAACGCCAGTAATTATTGTTTGTACACGGAATGAACTCTGGAGCTACCGTAGTATGTGAGCCCGTCGCACTATAGTAGCTTGGCTGCCCACATACGAGCGTAGTGCCGCTGTGTACCAAAGTTGATTCGACAGTCAGCCAATAGCTTCGTTCGTTCTAAGGTGTTCTAAGTTGCCCCAACTTGCACCAAACCAATCAATTCATGTTTATAACTAGAAGAGCCAATCACAAATATCTGGAGCACGTTGGAGCAACTTAGAACACCCTTGAACGAACGAAGCTAATGTGGTATGACGAAGCGCCGAACTGAACTTGCTCCCGTGTAATACCACGATGGTATGGCTCAGGAGCAAGTTCAGTTCGGCGCTTCGTCATACCACATTGGCTGACTGTCGAATCAACTTTGGTACACAGCGGCACTACGCTCGTATGTGGGCAGCCAAGCTACTATAGTGCGACGGGCTCACATACTACGGTAGCTCCAGAGTTCTTTCCGTGTAGGGTTGTGAGAACTATTCGTTTAGGCGAGACAACTTTTATATGGTCACTACATCTCGACAGATTTGGTTATGGTGTTGATATAATATGGTAAGACTTGTTGGGTTATGATAACCAAATGGTTCGTTATAGTAACCAAATTAATTTCGTCATCTCAATGTGGATTCATTTATGAAATTTCCAGCTGTTTTCATAAATTTGATTAGAAATAAAAAAGACATTCCGTAGGAAAAATTTCTTAGACGTTTTCTTAGACTTTTTCCGGGATAAAATCTACACGGAGAAAAATGCAGTTCGAGAATACAGTAATCTTCAATAGAAAATTGGAGAATATTTCTTAAAATCTGTGAATATTTGTTAAGATCTGAGAGTATTTCTTGAGTTCGTGTGTGAGTTACATACCTAATTAAATTATAGTGTAGTTCTGATTGCAATCATTCGAATATTCTAATTTGATTTTGAATATTTCTAAACAAACATTATCACCTTACATGAGAAAAGTCAAGCTGGGATATACTTCTTTGTTAATTAAAAATTTGTATTCATGAATGTAATTTATGGAAAATGTGAAAGAAAACCTGTCTTTGTATTTTTATACCCTGAGTTCTTTTAAGGAACCTGAATGAATTTGATTTGTAATTGCACATAGAAAATCAACGTGTTCATGATTATTCCAAAGCAATATTCCTCGATATAAACGTTTCATTGGCTCAACTGTTTGTGCCGTTTGTGGTTTCGGTTTCAACCTAATTCAAACTCCATTTGACACATTTTGTTGAACGTAATAATTATACAAAAACGATCCAAGTCTCAATGTTGGAGTTTGAAGAATTATTTTTCACCAGAAACAATGCATCACAAAGTGTAATATTCAATGAAACGAAATCATCACTTGAGATTCTGAATTTTGCGCGACATATAATGTATTATGCACAGCAATCATATACGGTAGTATAGGCGCGTGGTTAGGGTGTTAGGCTCTAGATAGGTAGAATTAGGTAGGTGTAGGCAGGTTCGAATCTCGGTTTCGACACGATCAATTTGATCAACACTTCACGATTGTGTCTTCGATCACTGTAAAGTTTTCTATCATCAGCCGAAATCACGTTGAAAAATTTTTTTTATTTCAACGTGAAAAAATACTTTCACTTCATTTTTTTTTCTGATTCATTATTCATCAACATTTATACATGAAAAAAAGCGAAACATTGAGGTTTTGCTGCGGAATCTCATCACCACTCGTTTAGTCGCCACAACCAAATGCTCGAAGGTGAATGAATACCTCCAAAAGCGTTTGGTTTCCATAACCAACTGAAAGTTGTACCTTGAACTAAGTGAGCGTATACTATTTTATTTGGTCCCCAGAACCAAGCATTTGGCTCAGCCAAATATAGCCCAACATATTTGGTTGTAGAACCCAAATTCCAGTATACCATAACCATATATTTTTTTCCGTGCGTACATGAATTCAGGTCCATACTCATTTTACATTATATTCAATTTGCAAGAACATGAAACAGCTATAGTTAAGGCTATAAAATACATTAAATTTAATGTCAAATGTATATGGAACTCAATTCATGTACTTATTTGAAAACAACTCCCAGCAAAAACATTAACATTAATGCAGAAATTTCTAACAGTGTATGATATGTCAATCGACTGTATTGATTGATTATACCTTGTTGTGATTCTGACCATATTGAGGATGGATGAATGAAATGAAAAAAAAAACACCTTGATCGGACATGTATCGGATATCCAACGAATATCCTCATCCCCACCAAATACCTAATGTTCAGTAGATGTTCATGATACATTGGATTGTATACATTAAATACACTGTTAGAAAAGTTATGAAGGTTTTTCATATACAATTTATCAAACAGAATTTATAATAAAATATTGAATTCAATAATATAATTCTTAATGCTAAGAATTTTATTCTTAATGTTGAGAATTCACCTCGTAATTTTAATAACATATTTGTGAAATTTAATAAATAATTATTACATCTCAGTAATAAATTGTGAAATTGCATCACTCATATTAATGTTGATAAGAAAATATGATATTCTATAAAGAATTTTGTATTGAATTTAAGAACTTTTCTAACAGTGTATGTATCTAATAGATGTCTGTGCGTTGTATGGGTAGTTTTTGGAAAATAAAATGCATTTTTTTATTTACCGCTACACCGAGAAAAACAGATAGTGGACTCCACTATGCACAACAGTTGGATACGGTCAAATACAATTCTTCATCTATTCAATTTGAATACAAGGTTCATTCAAATACGCGTAGTTGAATCAACTGCGAATCTAATTGAGTTGATGAAGTATTGCATTTGAACGTATCCATCTGCAGTGTGTAGTTGAGTCCACTATTTTTTTTTCTCAACTTGTTAGATTATTAGGATAAATATTTGCTGCTCAGTTTTTATTTAACCACTCAAGTGGTTAATAATTGAATTTTTTTAATCATCATTTGCATTTATGTTATAATTGTCTTGGATTTTGATTTTAGGGTAAAATGGAACAATTTCTCAACGCATCTAAATTCGCTTTGGTGAGTACTGTTTTAGTTTCGCAATTTTCTATCGAAATGTGTGAAATATTCTGAGAACAATGTTCACTAAGTAGGGATGGACACCCTTGGAGTATTCGAATACTATATACAGGGTGCTTCAGGATTCCTAATGGTGACACCTATTTCACAGACGTATTCTACACGAGGAAGCAGATAACTTTTTCCTTCAACATGTTTTGATCTGAAGCTTAATTTCAAAGCTGACTTCAACCAATCAATTGGAAGACATAAGTATATTCATTGATCATTCGAGGAGCTGCTGTACTTGCTACCTGAATGGTAACTTAAACCAAAGGCACTGGTTTCCGGTCACCATTCCCACTTCCCGATCGCCTGACACTTTTTCAAATAGTTATTTGAATACTTATGTAAATGAATCAAATTCACTTGCAATGTGCACACTAGGTGTTTATCTATTCACCCTTATTCATTAAAAATACAAAATGGTCGAATTTAGGAGAATGGTCGGAAACCGGTGTCGTTGCGATATGTTTTGTCTATAACTCGGAACCTGAGTTTCATATCGAGAAATGATGAGGGGAAAAATGTTTTGTTTTCATGCCCAAAATACGTCTATGAATCACGATCAAGGAATTCTGAAACGCCCTGTATATCTATATAAATGTACTGTGCTGTGTTATACGAGGGTGGATTGATAAGTTTCCGGCCTGACCAAGAGATGGCGCCACTAGGCCTACCTTGAGGTGGCGTTCTATAGTACCATCCTTAGATAGCTTGTAGCTATAGTTTCAGTCCGATCGCCATGTTAGTTTAGTTTTGAGAGCACGCTGACCAAGACGCCTCTGTGTTTTTCGTAAAAATGGAAAAGCTGGAAAATCGTGCTGTCATCAAATACTTTTATTTGAAGGGGTTAACGCCGGAGGAAATTAAAGAAGAGATGGACTCAACACTGGGGACATCCTCCCCATCATATTCAACCGTTAAGCAGTGGGTTTCCGAGTTTAGAAAGGGTCGTGTGAGCACCTCTGATGAGCCTCGCTCAGGACGCCCCATTGAGGTCACAACTCCAGATATGATCGAAAAAATCCATCAAATAGTGCTGAAAGATCGCAGATTAAAAGTTTGTGAGATAGCTGAGACCTGTAAGATGTCATATGAACGTGTACAAAATATTTTGCACCAACATTTGTATATGGAAAAGCTCTGTGCAAGATGGGTGCCGCGTTTGCTAACAGTCGACCAAAAATTGATTCGAAAGAACATTTCTACCGCCAATTTGGCGTTGTATAAGCGTAATCCAAGCGAATTTTTGCGTCGATTCGTAACCGTTGACGGAACTTGGGTCCACCACTACACTCCTGAAACCAAAGAACAGTCTAAACAGTGGATTGGACCAGAGGAACCAACTCCAAAGAAGGCAAAAACAATTTTTTCGGCGAACAAGGTTATGGCTACTGTTTTTTGGGATGCAAGAGGTATTATATACATTGATTACCTTGAAAAGGGTGAAACTATCACTGGTCAATACTACGCAGACTTATTGCAACGTTTGAGCCACGAAGTGAAAATTAAACGACCTCATCTGGCGAAGAAAAAAATCTTGTTTCATCACGATAACGCACCAGCGCACACGTCAATCGTTGCGATGGCTAAAATCAACGATCTGAAGTTTGAATTAATGCCGCACCCTCCCTACTCTCTAGACCTAGCCCCGAGTGACTATTATCTGTTTCCTAACCTCAAAAAATGGCTTGGCGGTAAGAGATTTGCGGACAATGAAGAAGTAATCGAAGCTGTAAATGGGTATTTTGAGGAGCTTGACGAATCAGTCTATAGAGATGGCATTACTAGACTAGAACACCGCTATGAGAAATGTATCAGCCTTGGAGGAGATTATGTTGAGAAATAAAAAAAAAAAATTCTTAAAAACGTTGTTTTTCTTTGTCAGGCCGGAAACTTATCAATCCACCCTCGTATATATATAACGTGCATAGCATTGATGGTAGTATAAAACATTCTAGTGCTATTCAGGAGTGGAGTGACACCGTCAAGAGGGTGAAGTAACTCACACAGCGAGAACGCCAAGCTTTATTATACGAGTATAAAGATGACAGGGCGTCAAAAATATTGAAAAGCACACTGTGAAAAATAATCGGAATTTTCCCATACGCAGCAACCGGAAAATTCCGATCATGCGATACAAAATCAATTTCCGATAAATGTATATGAAATTCTCCATAGATTCAATTGAAAATTCCAAACTGTATGGGATTTTTACTATCATTTTCCAGTAAATTCCAAGTAAAATACGGAAAATTCCCAACGCATGTATGTGTTAATGACTTCTGAAGATTTATGTGAAGTTCCCAACAGAAATGTTTAACAGTGCAGGACACACTGAAGAATTTCCCGGTGTTCCGGTGGTTCAATCCACCTGCTCTGAGATTCTATGACATCTGGGTTGCCATCATTCTGTGCTAGGTGAGATATATTGTATCTCAGAAACTCAGACCGAGCATGTATCTTTTAGGGATTCTTTGCTGGCCTTCGGAGGTCTCCAAACCCTCCACTATATCTCACGGTGATATTCTAGGGTGCCTACAGTGAGGAAAAAGAAGTTGTGAAATTCACATCTTGTGAAGTCAATATTTGGACGATTTCAAAAATAGTTCGAGCTACCACAATTCAAGTTGATTTTACAACAGCGAATGTGAGATATACTACAGCTGACGTAGAATTCACATTCCCCGTTGTAAAATCAACTAAAATTGTGGTAGCTTGAACTATGTTTTCAAATCGTACAAATATTGACTTCACAAGGAGTGAATTTTACAACTTTTTTTTCTTGTGTAAGCTGCGATTATTCTCCTAGATGGGATGTTTTGACTCTGCAAACTCAATTCCAACTCATCGATTGATTTTGGACTTATCCCTTGATGGTTCGTTCTTATTGCTAGCCTTTGAAGCAGTGTTTCCATAATTGGATTTCTTTCTTCCTTTAATTAGGTTTGCTAGTTAATGCAAGTTCGTGATTAGTCAATTCCTTCAGAAAGAAAGATAATGTGGGAACACTGCTTTGGAAAACTCCAACTCCAAACTCGCTGTTAAATCTCACAAATAACATTCCATGGTACCTGGACTGCGATTCTTTTGCACTAGATAGGATGTTTTGCATCTAGAAACTCAATTCCGGTTGAAGAGCCTACAAACTGACCACTATATCTAGAAGTGGGCTGGCAGCGTCCAAATGGTGGATGTACCCACACGGCGAAGGCTAGGGGTGCACGAGACCCGAGATTAGTATCGGTCTCGTCTCGAAAATACGAGACGATACTCTCATTATTGGAATCGAGACGATACCGAGACTGAGGACTCGATACTCGAGAATATCGTCGATACTTTGAAATATTTTTTGATAAAGGAAAATGGAAAAAATTAATTAGAATTTTTACATATGACATGATTTATATTTTTTTAAGCATTACATTTCTTCACTCTCGATCTACATTTGAAGAAAATGGATGAATATTAAATCATTTAATAATAATATAATTATAATGACAGAATAATGAATGATATAAAAATCACTTCAACAATTATAATAATGAATATTCGTGTGCACCAAACCGTTATTATTCGAAAGAAGTGAATTCGTGAATATTCAGATGATTCTATGAATGTATTACATTCGGTAGGGGATGGATTGAACGAAAGATGATTTGAACCAATGCTGTATTATTGGTCGATGCATAAAACTTACTAGAATGTCACTATGCCCTTCTAGGGGACTTTCTTGTTCAACCAATAGTATATCTTTTGGTCAAATTATCTTTCGTTCAATCCATCCCCTACCCTACGTTCATATAAAACAGTCTCATTCGAACATACTATGAATGTTCTATAAACATACGAAGAATCATAAACGAATATTCTTCGAACGTTTCTGTTTCGCATCATATAAGAATATACTTCGAACATCTGATGTTACTTGGGAATTAATTAACATTTTTTATCCGATATGAATAATAGTATTTATTGAAGTTCATCAATTATAACAGCAATATCCGATAATATAATTGAGATATTCCATACATTGTAATCATCAATAGAATATTTCAATGAGTTAGGATTGTCAGACATAGAAAACAGTAAGAAAGTGTTTTGAAATGTCAAAATTTCATAAATTTTTGAACAAGATTGATACTCAAACTGAATAAAAGTTGAAATTCTTAATAAAACAAATGAAGTTGAGAGTCGATATGAAGATTGAAAACTGACAATTGACAAATTGCGTCGTAGAATAGGAATGAAACTGAATTATTCAATGAAAAATAATCGTATATAACATAAATCAAATTTGTGATCAAGGAGTCATCCCATATATCAAAACTATCCAAAAATAATTCTTTATAAAGTCTCGGAATTCTTTATGGATTCTTTTGAACTATTTTAGAATTCTTGTAATTTATGGGATATTATATTGATATTCAATGAAATTAAGTGAATTTCATTTCTAAGACGTACAAAAATAATACCCATACGGCATACCAGATCAGAAAGAGTTTATAAATAAATCAATTGAGACTTGAAGGACTCATTATGAATTCTTTTCGAATTTTCGTTCTGTGTGGGCATGGTTACAATCTTGAAATGGAAACGTCACTAACTATAGTTATCGACGTTCATAGAATAGAAACATATATGTTCCTATTCATGCTAAATTCTGTAGTAAATTCGAGATTTAATGATCTGCTTCGATAGAATTGATAATCTAATACGAATGTACTTATGTAACTAGAATATAAATGCTTAAAGGGTCTCGAGCGACAATTATTTATCATTTTTCCATACATGACTTCGTCTCTTTTGAATATGTGAATTAGCGACGAATAAAATTATGATACGCTCGAGTACCCTTAATCCAAGATTTATAAATCTAGATTTAGTATTGCTTGAGATAGTCAATGAAGTTAAGTTGGTCCAATAGTATTTGTGAATTGTCAGTTCGCAGTCTTTATAACCGACACTTTGAAGACGATTCACTTCATTAATAAAATTTTTATTCAATTTAAACATTTTTCCAGATGTGAATATTTTCACTGAAGTGTGTCAGCAAAAATGATCGTAAATTATCATTACTAAAATTTAATTGTATGCAATTATATATGAACATGAATAGAATGACTCCTTTGGTTTCGAAAAAATTCTAACATGGAATGCTCCATTAATTCTTTAGTTTTTTTTTGCATCCTTTTGAATTCATGAATACTTTAATGATCTCGAAGTTTATGAATATTTGTTGGGAATTGAACTGCAGTCCTCTCAAGTATTCATTTTATGAGTAATTTTTGAACAGAATATTTTCATGTACCTAGTTGAAGTTTGAATCCTTCTTTTGGAATGGAATGAAAATTCAATCTAATGAAATCTCATGAATACCGGATATCCATCTTTTTAAATAAACTATTTTGAGCAGGAGAAAGTGTTTCAAGAATTCACTGAAAGATCTTAGGCTTCGAGCTATCGAGTGTTTTGTTATTCAATTACTAATTTGTTTCAATAAACGATTCAAACTTCAGCAACATATATTTTGTCGATACCGTCGAGACGATACCGATACTATGCCTAACGATACCAAGACGATACCGAGACGATACCTTTAGAATATCGGCGAGAATATCGTCTCGTGCACCCCTAGCGAGGGCGCCAACCTTCATTATACACACGCAAAAAATTACTTGTCACTTGTCACATTTGCCATAATTTGGAATTAAATTTGGGGCAGGGAAAACTTTGGAAAATAATTTTCTGCAATTGCCATTAAATCTACTCTAACTTAGTTTGAATTACTACAGTTTGTTCTAAATGGTATAATAGAAATTTTCCTTGCTCTAAAATTCATCGCCAATTCTTTCTTGTGCAAGTAAGGAGATGACAGGCTGCCGAGGATATTGGAGAGCATTGCGCCCTGGGAAATTCCCCGGTGTCCCATATCTCGGTGGGTCAGTCCACTTTTAGTGCTACTAGGGCAGTACTTTTTACTGAAAATAATCCGAGAGGATAAAAATATTCCAGAGCTGTCCAACCCTGTCTCCAAATTCATTCCAGTTTCAGGTAAAAAAGATTTATCACCGTCAAATACACTGCAAAAAATTTCCCGTAAATTTAGGGAAGAATCCTATAAATTCACAGTAAGAATCCAATAAAAACAGCAATTTTAATATATTTTCATGTGAAAATTCCTATACGTGTACGGGAATTCGCTTTTCCCGTACAAGTATAGGAAGTTTTCTTTACATAGGTATGGGAAAGTCCCGAATATTTTTTACAGTGTACTCTCAGAAGTTCTTAAAGTGAGATTCCATTTTTCAGCCATCCAGCAGTGATGTTGTCAAATTGAAATTACCACTATTTTAGATAGATAGTCAAATTTCTTAAGGTAGAAAATTGCAATTATTTCGATTCTAAAATGAATTTTTCACTCTAAAACAGTGGAAGTCCGCTTCAAACGAGACAAAATATCACTCGAAGCGGACAAGCTCATTCCTAAAACTTAATGTATTGAAACGAGTGATTTTTTACGTTTTCAGGTGTAGAGAGTATTGCAACAAATCGAATCGATCGATTACCTTGTTAGGGGAGAGTGCCGTTGGTTGAAACGCTTTTAGTTTTTCGCTGATATTAATGACAAACATTCCAAATTCAATTAGATTTATATGCACTTACGCGAAGATCAATACTCATCCACCATTTTAAAACGATCCAACTCACATATAAAAAAACAATTTGTTTATTGAAAAATTATTTTTCCAAAATTGTGAAATTGTTCCGATCAAGGGGACGTGGTCCTTAGTTGAAATATTTCATTGCGATGATATCTCATCAATGAGGAATCAGAATTGGATCATAAAATGTACAGCAAATGAACAGAAGATTTGAAAAATCTGTGAGAGTAAAAAGATATGCCAACAAATTTAAGAATTCTGAGAGATTCTATAGGATATTGATTCTTCGCTCAATTTCACAAAATTCATAGCAGACGAAATTTTTATGAATAAAACGATGTCGATTCATCGATTTTTTCGTGAAAATTCCCATTTTTGCGAATATTCATTTTCACATTGAGAACCGTTTCAACCAAGGAATTTTACGTACATTTGGAAAATGATTTCTTACGCAATGTTGATGTTGGGATTTTCCAAAGATATAAAAAGACATTCATAATGGGATTCTCTAAAAGAGTATGTTTTTCATTTTACAGGCGTATTTTGATAGGATCACTGGAAAATTTCACTGATCGCGAGATTTTACTTTTGACACCTCAAAAGCGATTTTCATTCATATCTTGTACTAAACTAACAGATATTGATTTTCATTGTAGCTATAAGCATTGAAGCTTTCATAATTTTTGCAAATCTTTAGTAATTACACGGAGAAAAATAATGTAATAAAATAGTATTATTCGGTCAAACGTCGTCACAAGTCACAAGTACACTGAGAAAAGAGCGACATGGGCACAGAAACCATCTTTGCATAGTTAAGGACTTATAGTTGCAGTAACCTGAAATCTGGTTGTGATAACCGGGAAAACAAAACAAAATCATGTAAATCTGGTTGCAGCAATTACCGTAGTAGAAATCACTCTAGTTATTCTCTAGGCGATTACAAGGCCTCACGAGGCCTTGAAAGTCCCTCACAAGGGCCTGGTGAGGCCTCGCAAGGCCTAGAGAGACTTACTAGAGTGATTTCTGCTAGGGTAGATGAAATGGTCAAAGCCGAAATTGACTACGTTACCTGGTTACGAGAACCAGATTTTTCTCTGAGTGTACTCAATGGTCCCGAAGGCTCTCTCATAGAATGTATAAAAATTATTGCAGTTGTAGTATTTCATTCCACATTTTAGGAGTACTTCTCAAGAGATGAGACATAATACTACTAATTATCTAAAAAACGTTGTAAATTTTATTGTATTATTTTTCTTCGTGTATTTCTAATGTTTCAATCAAGGGCACTCTCCCCTATGGATAATTTCTAATTCAACTTTGAATATTGATAATTTTTATGAATAATTTCCCAGTATGACTTCATTATAAATTGTTTATAAATCTTGATTCAATATTTCATATCTATATCCGTTCCGGTTGAAATGCTATCAGAAGAGTTGTTTTTCCCAAACACAGAAACATGCGCATATTTTGTACAATTTCATCAAAACTTTAAAGTCTGGAATAGTGGGTACTATAAAGTTGAAGTTATTTCTCCCACACTGAGAAAAAAAGATTGTGAACTCAAAGACGGTTTAGTTCTTTCAACTACATCGTGTGCTTAAATACGGCGAATCTCACGGAATAGTTTCGACAACTACATCGTATGTTTGTAAAAATTGATTCCCATCAACTACAGATGTAGTTGACAGAACTGAATGGTAATTTGATCAAATACATCATTCTTTTAACATAAAAATGATACTTATTACAATCAATTGTACCGTATTTCATAAGATTCAATAATTATTCCAATCAACTCAATAGAAGAATCCGTTCAAAGTTACAAGATGTTTAATGCAGGACTATTTCATTTCAAATCATAAATACATTTATGTAAAAAAAATGTGTAAATCAAAAAGTTCATCTTCATTTGTTTACTGTTCAATCTCTGAAATGCTTCGATATCTCACCATGATGATACCGGTAAGTTTATATATCAAATCTCATTTGAGGGGAATCGAACCTACCTATCTTGAGTTTACCTACCTATCTGAGACACTAACGTCCTAACAGTTTCTCTACAGCGCGCTTCGCATTTTGCTTTTGCAAAAGTTGTTAATGTACTACATACTCTGTATTCTACCATCTCTGATCAGGTGATTTTCAAATAATTATTTCTTTATCACAACTAAAATTGCGTTCAATTACATTTCTCCCACAATTGTTTCAACTAACGAAATGAATTGATTCAACTACAACGATAACTCCAGTGAATGACATTGATGTTTGAACAAAATGAACGTTGATGATACTATAACAGTGTGATGTAGTTGGCTGAACGACATCAGCGTAATTTTGTGTGATTGCCTCAACGAAATTATGTTTAGTTCAAATACAATTCCTTCGTGGTAACTATATACAGTCCAAATACACGCTCAAGTTGAGCTCACTTCATTTTTTTTCTCAGTGCAGCGATATTTATAAAGAAAAAAGTGAACTATAAACATCCGTAAACAAAAATCCAAAGATGTTTTTATTTTGCGGGAGTCTCTCGTTAAACAGCATTTTCATCATATAAAATGGAAACAATGAAAAACCTCAACGCTGTGTACTGTGTGCAATCATTTTTAATGTGCTCTACATCTGAAAGTATACTCGTCATGCATCAGTCATTCGCGTAGTCAGAAAAATCAATAAACTTCCGAGAATTGATCTTGTTAAGATTTCCCAAAACCATTTGTCAAGTACATAATAAATACGAGAAAATTTTCCACGGGAAACAACATAAATATAAATTGATGGATGCAAAGGGAATCATAACATTGAGTCTGCATTTCAGGGATAACCGAATCTACAATTCATTCTTCTTTATTGTGGAGAAATGCAACTTCATACACAAGGGAATGAAATCGCATTCCTTTATTCGAAGGAAAAATGAGATATCCTTTCTTAACGGTAACGAAGCAATCCTTCACAGTTATATAATGATAAAATGTGGAAAATACTTGAGCGAATGGTTTGGCATTGTCTAAACTTGCATGAATTTTTCATTCAATGTTTATAAAATGTTGAGACATTTATATAAGATGTTTCGTTAAGATAACTGATCACCCTTTTGAGAATATTTTTTTTTTTATGTAAAATTGCCACATTGATATTTTAGTGTAAAAACATTTCAAGTTCAAGTTCTGTGGTTATCAATTCTCATATGTTATTGCTTAAAATGAGCGTATTGAATTCATCATTTGAATATGAATGATATTATTTCAATTCAATAAAATATTTCCAACGGTGTATCCGGTCGAAAATCACAATTGGTTTCGGAATGGGAACAAATACACAAGTTTCAAGAAGAAACGAAATTGCGTTTGTTACTCCTCAAGTGATTATTGAATTTTCCAACGACAGTTAGATTTAGCGTCCATCATACTACATTCGAACAATTCAATTCACGCTGTCAATCAACGTTAATGGAGGACACTTTTAAGAGAGAAAAATTCGTTATCGGTTTTGAAAAAGGGTGACCTTGTCAGAGCTTATACGCCCTTCAGTAATATTGAAACTCGATTCCCAACGCGTCACTGAAAGGTTTGATAATGAAAATTCCATTGCAATTTAAATCACAACAACAGACGATCCTCGCGATTAATTAAAACCCAATTATTTTGAGTATAGTTTTTTCTTACTGATTGTTTCTTTGTACACGAATTCAAGATTGAAAAATATTATTACTGAGATTACTTTCATTTTTATGTTCATTTTTAATTTTCGTCCAATATTATCAACAAATTTTGATGATAATTTTGGGTAATGGAACTCTGTCAATGGAAGAAATTATGATACATCATTAACGTGGTACCGATATTTTCTCAAACAACTGCGAAATAATTTTTATACGTTTTATACTCATTCCCGTATTTTCTTCTCATGAAAGTTCGTTTTGATTTATGTCGTTATAGGCTAATTTATCATCGTTCAAAAACGTTCGCGTTGTTCTTGGAAATCCAACTTGTGATTTGGACTCTGCGGTGTGTGCTTTGGTTCAAGGATATTTGGAATATCTCGAAGTGAAGGAAAAAGATCAATCCAATGTCGCCGTTATACCGGTCATGAACATTTTCGAGAAGGAATTCCGTGTCAAGACGGAAGTCGTTTATTTCCTCAGACATCATGGCATCCCTTCCAATCTGCTGACTTTTCGGTAAGTCGTCGTTCTTTTGAAAATCCTAATGGTTGAGTACTTACAATCATTATTTCAGACATATGCATTCAAATTTTCACTTTATGCTTACTGGATTTTGATCAGTATTGAATGCAGTTTTCATGCATTGGGGAATGAAAAGAATTGAAGAATTGATGCACATGTATATGTATTCGATATGTAGAATATAAAATTAACGGGAGATTTCTATGATTTTATTATTCTACGAAGAAAGCAATTTGAATCGTGATTTTTATAATTAAATGCAAAATGCAACAGTTTATTGTACTCTGTTATTATTTGTTCAATTGATTAATTCGTTTCTTAAAATACATAAAATTTTACTACTATAATTACGATTAATCTATGTATTCATATAATGAAGTGATCAATAATCTGGCATCTAGATAAATCTAAATCCATTCTTCTGACAAATTGAATCAGCGACTGCACCTTCGATAATTAACTTTATATGCCGCAGACGGGAATCCCCAAGGGTCATCCTTTTGGTACGAAACCTACCTACTGTGTATATATATATATATATATATATATATATATGAAACACCGGCTGGAGGTATTTTTTTCTTCTACCCCTTCAGCATTCTTTCCGCGGTTGCCCTTAAGTGCTATGGGTAATTGGATATCAAAGACTCGTACCGGACGATCGATCAAATGACTTTCGGCTGGCTTGTATCAGTGGCTCTTACTCCCCCTAATAGACGGATGTAAGTGTTCAAGAGGAAAATGGTGAAATTGTACTTTCTGCACGCGTCCTTTTCACACAATCATATACACGTGTGCCGTACGATACATACACGAGAATCCATTTTATGTTGTGTATTATTGATTTCATCTAAGCTCGCGTAACAAAAAAAATAGTCTGGCGATTAATTCTCTGCTTCATGACATTCGATATTGATACTTTTACCAGATTTCTCGGAAAAAAACGTCAAGATTATGTCGTTACATATCATCAAATGGTATTATATTGCCAAGAGAAAAATGGAACGTTTATTTTTATGAATCCAGTTCTGACATGATTTATCCATTCTTATTAATTCTACGAGGAACCTGTATTCGACAAAATCCAATCTTTTTGGAAGGAAGATCAATTTAGCTTTTTTCAGGAATATTTTATCCATGTTCATGCATTTTTCTTTTACTTTTCACTGGTTGATTGCAAGTCAAACTCAATGAATTTTTAATTCAATGAATAACGATATATATGAAATAAATTGTTCACAACAATCAATTTTTGGATATTTAATTATTGTTGAGTAAAGACTTGATCGAGGTGAATTCAATCTCACACATTTAAGTCGCCTCAAGTTATATCATGCATCAGATTATTCAATTCCTATCATTTACAGAGAGTAATAAAATTTTGTGAGATTTCATACCATACAATTGGAAAATGTCTGAACTTCCCAACATGAATGGAGACGATTATTCAAACTTCAACATTTGTTGTTTCAATATTCTAAATTGATTACGCGTTCCTACGTATTTCTTTCAACGTAAAATAGAAAAACGAGTATCTTTTCTGGATGAGTGGTGTACAAAGGTGTCGTATGTATACAAAAAATTCCTCAGACGCGGGGGAAAGTTTGAGGACCGAGAGCGTCCAATTTTGTTGAAAGTTCTCTGACTTACGTAAGCAGACGTTGGCGTACTTTTGAATATAAGATGCGATAGCTTTTTATCGGTCCAAAAGTATCCACGTATCGAATTATTTGCCACGTTTCACAGAGTTGAGACGAATCGGTCGTCTGCCTACAAATAATGTATATCATACTAAAACTTTTCAATTAAACGAAGTAGCTCGAGATATAATTAAATTGACTCCGAAAAAAAGAATTCAAAGTGTAATTTGTATATGCGCACAATGTATTTCACTTGATTTTATATAATCATTACACTAGGAATTTTATTCGTTAGAGTAAATTATCGTGAACCCATTAAATTGGTCGATTAACGCCAGAGAAGAGACAGACTTTCTCCATTTATAAAACAAATCGAGGGAACATCAGCATTGGCAGGACAAAAGGGATCGTAGGAAAACATTGTCCCCGAGAAACATTTGAACGACGACAACGACGACGGCGAACGACAACTGACTTTTTCTACTTGACGGACACAGTGGAAAAGGGAAGATCTTTATCGGACGACCGATTGACAAAGGACGTACCAAATGACTGCTAGCGGGGATTATTGAGAACGATTCTGACCTGAACGAGAGTATAAATGAGCTTCTTTGCGCGTTATTGTTTGGGAAACGTTGAAAGAAATAAAAGATACAATCGTGATCGCTTTGCTATTGGTTAAAATTACCGTAACCTGTGGTGGAGACAGAGAAAACGAGACTCTATATAGATAACAAATTGAATGGAGAGAATATTATGTTTGGAATGGAATTAGGTAAGGATTTTCCTCCATCCTTATCTCATTTCTCCCTAATAATTAATATTCGATCTTCCATTGTTTATTCCACATTTAACTACATTTGTTCGAACTATCATATTTCAACGTTCATTGGAATGATTTTGAAACAATATTGAATCTTCATTCGTAAGCGAGGTATTGATTTTTAATCCAAATCTTTCATCAGAATTTTCCTCTGAATATCAAATTTCCAAGAATATCAAATTTCAGGATACAAGAATCTGAGGAAGTGAGTATCGGTGGAGTTAATGGCAACAAGGAAATGTCACCTATATTAACATCCGCTTTGGATGTACGAGTTGTTGTACATGTATATATGTATATATATTTGTGACCTTCACGTTCTTCAAATTCCGTGGTCGCACGTCGTCGACCCTTTGTTCATACCCTCTTTTCGTAGCCCTTTTGGTTGGTTACATCACACATCTAGACAGGACGTACAAGGGACAGGTGGAGGTCTCTCGTCCGTCTGAAAATGGTCAAGTAAGGGAAAGCATTGGCCAAGTCCTTTTTCCTCTCTCACCGAGTCTTTGCGGTAGTTGTGGATAAGTCTCCCTCTCTTACCGTGATGTAACCTTTATACACTTCCACCCGGTATTATCAATCACAAACTAAATCTTGAATTAGGTCCTTGGAATGGAGGTGCCAAAATTGTCTCATTTTGTCAATGTCCATCAAGTTTTGTGTGTAACAAAACTTTCTTATAAGTATCGTTTCGTAATTACGGTCCGCCCTTCTCGCTCTCATTCCAGTCACTCACAATCAACGCAGGATTTCCTATAGTCTACCAAAAAAAGTCCAATTAGTCTCACAGGACTGTGTCGGGTGATTTTTGTCAACGACCAAAAGTCTTTATTTGCTCCTTTTCGTCGGAAACCAAATCGGACATTGCTTGTTGGGACATTGAAATGAATTGATCGGGGGATAACTGATCGTTTTGTAAAGAATCACTGGTAATATCGTGTACCGTGACTTACGATTAGTTTGATAATTTCTGATCGATCGAATGTTTTTCCGTATTTATTTTTCATACAGTCGTGATATTTTCTGCTTTCAAATTCTTTTATTGATTTTTGAATTTGAGATTTAGAATAATTCAAGTTGGAATGAGGATAGTAAAATATTCTTAAGATAGAAAGTCAGTATCCTTCTGAATTTTAGATATGATGAATGCATACATCTCTTATATCCGTAATTTGTCTTCATGGAACTCAAGTGTTTTTTTCATTGTTCTGTTGTTGGCAGAGATCAAATAGATCTGATCGGTTTGGCTGGAGAATCGAGGAAGAGGTTGGAACTGATCCTAGTGGATCATCATGATCTCGCTGACGAGGACAGATCGTTGGCTGACTCGGTCGTCGAGATTATTGATCATCGACCTCAAGACGTTTCTTGGCCCTGGCACGGTAGAACGATTCATTTGCAAGCGGTCGGCAGCTGCGCTACCCTCGTCGCACGCAACATTTTGCTGAGGCGTAAGGACGTTCTTAAGGATGTGCAGATTTGCCATCTTTTACGAGGTAAGTGTCATCTTTTTGGACATGATAACTTATCCTGAACGAAGGTACGTTATAAACGACTGCACACGACTTTTCTAAAGTTACTTCTTCCAATCTGAAAACCACATTTATGAAAATTCTCAAGTTGAAACAGTGCAATGTTACTAGTTGGACTGGGAAGTTGAGTATACATGGTTTACACTGACCTGGGAAGTCAGGGAAAATCAGGGAGAGTCAGGGGAGTGAAAAAAATCAGGGAAATTCAGGGAAATTAGGGAACCGACTAAAACGTATTGACAGGTTTTTCTTTCGAACAAATCATTTGGAATTCAGAATTTTTGCTTTTTACAGGCGTAGGTAAGGTCTTGGAAGATACTCCCTAGAACTTTTGGTGTTTTTTTATAAATTGAATTCCGAGTAATTAGATAGAAAAAACGTCCTCGAATGTTAGTATTCTCTTGAGTTGTGTGAATACTATCCAAATTTTATCTGTGCTTTCGTTCTCATTTTATAAATGATTTTGTACAGTTAAACAATCGAATAGAGCACCTAATGAAACAGTCCTTATCACAACATGAGATGAGAATGAAAGACACGATATAATCGATTCATATGTTTGCAGTGTGTGCTTTGTTTCTTTTTCTTTTATTTTTGGTGAAATCTATTGCGGGTTACTGTTTAAATGTTTGTTCCTTTCTGAAATTCTGATATTTTGAGTTTTATTCAATATGAATCAAACAATATTCATTATAATAAAGATTGGTAATTTTGACGCGTGCATAATCTTTGCATTGCAGTCAAAATTGAGAACATTTTTTTATAATCTTCTGAAACTCACCCAACCATACACTGAGAGGAATAATGATTAATATCAAGAATTTTAATTCATGGATACTGCCAAGAATACAAATTCTTGATTAGAGATAATATTTTATGGGCCTAAGAAAGTTTTTCATGAATCAAAAAATATTTTCTCGATTCAAGACCATTCCTTTTGAGCTAATAACATATCAGCTCTAACCAAGAATTTGTATTCTTGGCAGTATTCATGAATTGAAATTCTTAATCTAATTTGAAATTTAAACATCAAAGAATATATACCCATATATAAATATAGGTACTTACTACAAATTACGTGGAATCCAATGTACAAGAAATTGTTCACCTCAGACGAGGTTCATTACTTCCCATTATATTTTATTCAGCTCAGCGGTTGTGCGCTATAGAAGGAAACTCATGTGATTGGAAAGTTCCTAAGGCTGTGAATAAACAAGACGTAGAACTGCGTACACACTGACCAATCGCGTGTTCACAGTGGCCAGCACCATGATAACAGTGCTGAGAACTGTGAATAGCAGACGCGTTTTGCACAGTTGTGATAACTGTGAGACGCGTTCGTGGTTGACGTGAACACAGTCACCACGAAGGTTAGAAAATCTTATTTCTCTCTCACGCGTGCCAGCACCGTGGCTCACAGCGCAGCGCACTGTGTTCTTTTCTCCGTGTGTATGATTAGAAGAAATCTAAGTTTTTCCCTTTGGCAATAAAAGGTGGTGGTCCATTCAAAGCGATGGTCCAACCAAGGCAACTCTCCCCTACTTCTCAATTTTATGAGGATCCAATCTTCGAGATTTCATGGGAAATAACAAAAATCTTGCATTTTTTGCTATAAATTCAAATTCAGCAACTTGAAAAACATGAAGAGAAAACCTTTTATTCGACTCCGAAGATGTTACTGGCATATTAGATCTATCATCTAAAACAGTCATGATCGATATTAAGAGTATTGATGATGTTAATATCGAATATCTCAAATCTCAAATGAAAATAAGGATGATTTAGAGAATATATATGGGTTATAGGCAGCTCAGTAGTGAACTAAGATTTGTAAAAGCTAATAGGTCGAAAATCTACGCGAAATAAATCACTCAACTATTGAAAAATCAGTATTGCAAAAAAAATGCAAAAAGGTCAGGGAAAATTTGCCAACTGAGTCAGGGTAAGTCAAGAAAATCAAAATCAAAATTTCTGTGTGAACCCTGGTATACTCAGTTAGAGCATGTACACGGAAAAAAATGTATGGTTATGCTACACTGGAATTTGGTTTCTGCAACCAAATACGTTGGGCTATATTTGGCTCAGCCAAATGCTTGGTTGTGAGAACCAAATAGAATAGTATAGGCTCACTTAGTTCAAGACACAACTTTCGGTTGGTTGTGGAAACCAAACGCTTTTAGAAGCATTCATTCACCCTCGAGCATTTGGTTGTGGTGACTAAACGAGTGGTGATGAGATTCCGCAGCAAAACCTCAATGTTTCGCTTTTTTTCATATATAAATGTTGGTGAATAATGAATCAGAAAAAAAATAAAGTGAAAATATTTATTCACGTTGAAATAGAAAAAATTTTTCAACGTGATTTCGGCTGATTATAGAAACTTCACAGTGATCGAAGACACAATCGTGAAGTGTTAGTCAAATTGATCGTGTCGATACCGGGATTCGAACCTGCCTACACCTACCTAATTCTACCTATCTAGAGCCTAACACCCTAACCACGCGCCTATACTACCGTATATGATTGCTGTGCATAATATAATACATATTGCGCAACAAAATCAGAATCTCAAGTGATGATTTCGTTTCATTGAATATTACACTTCGTAATGCATAGTTTCTGGTGAAAAATAATTCTTTAAACTCCAACATTGAGACTTGGATTGTTTTTGTATAATTATTACGTTCAACAAAATGTGTCGAGTGAAGTTTAAATTAGGTTGAAACCGAAACCACAAACGGCACAAACAGTTGAGCCAATGAAACGTTTGTATCAAGGAATATTGCTTTGGAATAATCATGAACACGTTGATTTTCTATTTGCAATTACAAATCAAATTCATTCAGGTTCCTTAAAAGAACTCAGGGTATAAAAATACAAAGACAGGTTTTCTTTCACATTTTCCATAAATTATATTCATGAATACAAATTTTCAATTCACAAAGAAGTATATTCCAGCTTTACTTTTCTCATGTGAGGTGATAATGTTGGTTTAGAAATATTCCAATGATTGCAATCAGAACTACACTATAATTTAATTAGGTATGTAACTCACATACGAACTCAAGAAATACTCTCAGATCTTAACAAATATTCACAGATTTTAAGAAATACTCCCCAATTTTCTATTAAAGATTACTATATTCCTGAACTGCAGTTTTCTCCGTGTAGATTTTATCCCAGAAAAAGTCTAAGAACACGTCTAAGAAGTTTTTCCTACGGGATGTCTTCTTTATTTCTAATCAAATTTATAAAAACAGCTGAAAATCTCATAAATGAATCCACATTGAGATGGCGAAATTAATTCGGTTACTATAACCAACCATTTGGTTATCATAACCGAACAAGTCTTACCATATTATATCAATACCATAACCAAATCTATCGAGATTCAGTGACCATACAAAAGTTGTCTCGCCTAAACGAATAGTTCTCACAACCAACCCGTCAATAGCCAATTGTTTTCAGTTATCCTAACTATATCATTTCTTTCCGTGCAAATTTTCAATTCACAAAGAAGTATATTCCAGCTTTACTTTTCTCATGTGAGGTGATAATGTTGGTTTAGAAATATTCCAATGATTGCAATCAGAACTACACTATAATTTAATTAGGTATGTAACTCACATACGAACTCAAGAAATACTCTCAGATCTTAACAAATATTCACAGATTTTAAGAAATACTCTCCAATTTTCTATTAAAGATTACTATATTCCTGAACTGCAGTTTTCTCCATGTAGATTTTATCCCAGAAAAAGTCTAAGAACACGTCTAAGAAGTTTTTCCTACGGGATGTCTTCTTTATTTCTAATCAAATTTATAAAAACAGCTGAAAATCTCATAAATGAATCCACATTGAGATGGCGAAATTAATTTGGTTACTATAACCAACCATTTGGTTATCATAACCGAACAAGTCTTACCATATTATATCAATACCATAACCAAATCTATCGAGGTTCAGTGACCATACAAAAGTTGTCTTGCCTAAACGAATAGTTCTCACAACCAACCCGTCAATAGCCAATTGTTTTCAGTTATCCTAACTATATCATTTTTTTCCGTGTACACTGCAAAATCAGTAGATATTGAGTGATCTTAGCA
This sequence comes from Gonatopus flavifemur, assembly GCA_018340375.1. Taxonomy (NCBI): domain Eukaryota; kingdom Metazoa; phylum Arthropoda; class Insecta; order Hymenoptera; family Dryinidae; genus Gonatopus; species Gonatopus flavifemur. The sequence continues at coordinate 23,504,267 of JAFFJZ010000007.1, forward strand.
ATAACATGTCATTGATCCAATTACACGGAAAAAATTGATGATCCAAATTTTCGTTGACTAGTATGTCACTTTTGGACGAGGCACAAATCCGAGAAGAATTCATACACTGGATTTTAATAATTCGTTGACTTTGTCCATGATTTCATCGATGGGATTCACTTTTCATTTTGATTGTCGAAATAATGGAAAGAGTCAACGAATTATTAAAATCCAGTGTACGAATTCTTCTGGAATTTGTGCTCCGTCCCAAAGTGACATACTAGTCCACGAAAATTTGGATCACTAATTTTTTCCGTGTACTGAGAAGCACTTTCAACTGTAAAACTGGTGGATATTCACTGATTATGCAGTGAAATCTCACTAAAAATAATGAGCATGTGAACATCCACAGATATCTTCTAATCTTCGGTGATTTGAAGATGATTTTGAAGTGAAAACTTACTTAATTCGCGATAAACATCCGGTTGAGTGTGCATGAGCGGAGATTTGAACAAGCAGTTTCAAACCAAAGACGTTCATACATTTATGCATAACGTGAAGCAATGCCATGTAGTCCTTGTAATACTGTAACACACGAGCTAACAATATCAGAACCCAAAGGTAATGGTAAGCAGAATATAGGAACAGAGAAATGACAGTAGGAAGAGATCTATATATTATATGCATATATAAGTCATCTGTATATAACCTTACTCTCGTGGAGTACAAGAGGCGTCCATATAACTTCAAGCTTGTAACTAATCGTCACGGTACGTCATGCTTTCGCTCTTCCGGGACATAACTACTTCTAGAACAATAAATATCCATCTCCGTGTGCTTTCTCTTTCTCTCGTGCCCTCCCGAACATGTACGGTTGCTCTTACCTTTTCATTTCTCCTCTCTTTATCTTATAAACAACATAGAAATCTCAGTCATACCTCCCACTGTTCGATATCATCACAAAACTACCTCTAAATCACTCCATGAGTGAAAATCAACCCATTTTCAAAATTGATGACGTGCATTGTTGAACAGAGCTGAGGGCAATATTGATACCTGTGATGAAATAAATTGAATGAGATGCCACAAGCAATAGAAGTGCTTTATTCATCGTTCATACCTCTATTTTGCAACTCAAATATATAAATGTAATGAAAGTAGAAAATAAACGTCACGAATGAACGGAACAATAAATACACGACTGGAAATGTGTTCAATCTCATAAAAAACAACACAAATATTCGGAGACCTGGTTGAGTGCACATTTCAAATATTCAACAAATTTCTTTATGATCTAACTTGATGTTCATTTAAATATTATATAAAATTCTCTCAGTCTAGAAAAAAGGTTGAGATATACCGAAACATTTGTACTTAGAACCGATACGAAGAATCTGAAATTTGTAAAAAAAACAACAAATTCAAATGAAAAATACCCTACAAAATATATCTTACGAACAATGTATACGCTGTAATCAAATTTTCAAAAATAGATTTGTGAGTGCATCGTTTAATAAAACGGAAAATGAAGGGAATGAGAAAATAAGGCTTGAAAGGAATGACAAACAAACCACGGCAGCAGTAAAACAAAGCTTCTAAAGAACATAGTGGAAGGTTATAAATTGTGTATACCGTAAAAGATTTTCCAATATAAACCACTCCGAACACATACAAACTACCAATATAAAAGCAAATCGGTATTCAATTTAGATGGAAATTTTGAAAGAATCACAAAACAGTCGGTCGAATGATAGGAAAAATGTAATTGATTGACAGAAAATATATCTTTCTCGGTGTTAGGGACGTTGAGAGTTGGATGAGTTTCAAAAACTTACGATACATCTGTTCGGCATTTACTTTTCCATTTATCAAATATAAATATATGTTACGTACAGAGCTCTGGCAATCAATTATTGGCTATCGTTATTTCCTCGTTAGTATCGGTCGCGATTTTTGTTACTCTTCAACTGGGGTGCGTAAGGCATTCATGAAAAACCGCTTGGTGAAAACAATGACGCTCAGACACGTCAATGTCGGAAACAGAGGATGCAAAAAAACTCTGCTCCCAAAAAATAGACACGCGAAAGGGAGATATCAGTGCGGAAGAAGAGTAGTCGAGGTTGTAGTTTGGTCCTGATGCGATTGACATTCGGATTCACAACTTCCATCTGCTTTACAATAATGTATATTTTGGTAAATGAATTGTTCGAATCATTTCGGTTTGTGCACGATTTTGGAAAATTCTAAGAATAAATGAGAGAATATCAATCGATTTTGATTCGAGAACCCCTAGGAAGAATCATGATTTGGAATTAGATGGGCCCCAGCTAGTTTTTTAACGCACATTGTAGCCTGTGCCCACCCACATATCAGGTGTCCCAGGAAATTGCTAGAATGTAGTTTAAATTGCTAATTAGAAATGTGCCTTCACGTTCTTTTAGTAAAATTACGCCTATGAGTAAGGTAAAAATGTATTTTGAAATGTGATCTCAAGTCAAGTACGTTGCTTTTGAATTTATTTCCTTAACCCATTAGCGCCTGAACGGACACTTTTGGGCACCAAATTTCAGAGATTCATTGTACAATGAATTTGGTCGAAGAAAAATTTTTGTGCCACTGTATCCTATGTTTTGAAGGTCGCTCTTTCGAATGGTGATGTTCAGAAGTCCCTAAAATGAGTTTTTTCGTGTGAAAATTGCAAATTAAAAAAAAGCACTGTTTTTTTGAAAAAAAAAAAATTTTCAAGATCATGTTTTTGTTTGCTTTTGCATTTTGCTACATACTTAATACCGTTAAATATCGCGTCCATGGACCGTCAACTGAAAGTTATCGGCTCAAGATTAATAAAAAAAAATATTCATCCATACAAAAAGGCGTCCGAAACAATAAATTTTACTTTCAATCTTCAGCAATTTTTTTCTCGATTTCTAAGGACTTTAGGACAAATTTCCTAAGAACAAAAATGTCTTAAAATTGGTCAAAGAATACCCTCAAATTTGTTCAGACCCGTAAAGAAACATTTTTGCTTTTCCGGAAAATGGAAAAATTGGCATTTTTGAAAAATTGTTTAAAAAATCTGAAAAAATTTGAGGGTATTGTTTGACTGATTTTGAGACTTTTTTGTTTCTGAAAAATTTCCCCGCAAGTCTATAGTTATGGAGAAAAAAATTTCTGAATGGTTTCTGAGATCACCAATTACAAATTCAACATTTTCATTGTGTAATTATTAGTATGTGATAAATATCAAAATATATTTTCTCAAGAAATCTGTGATTTCATTTATTTATCTCAAATTCTGTTCAAATTGAGATGCAATTGAATCAAACATTTATCACATAGAAATATTTACCATATATCAATATTTCACATTGTTTACATCAATATACCACGTTACTTCGATATTGCACCGTATTATTTTAGGAGCTTCCTATCACAGTAATTCTTGGGTGGGTATTTCTATTCTACGCTTTTAAATAATCAAAAGTAAATGAACTATTGTCAATTGCTTATTTACTCTTTTAAATGTCACATCCACGTCAACACGTAGTTTACTAAATGAGAATATTTTTCGATACCCCTAAGAGCTTTATGATTGGAGACCTCAGAAACACTTCAGCGATTTTTTTCTCAATAACTATGGACTTGCGGGGAAATTTTGTGAGAACAAAAAAGTCTTAAAATCAGTCAAAGAATACCCTCAAATTTTTTCAGATTTTTTAAACAATTTTTCAAAAATGCCAATTTTTCCAATTTCCGGAAAATCAAAAATGTTTTTTTACGGTTTTGGAAAGATTTGAGGGTATTCTTTGACCAATTTTAAGACGTTTTTGTTGTTAGGAAATTTGTCCTAAAGTCCTTAGAAATCGAGAAAAAAATTGCTGAACATTAAAAGTAAAATTTATTGTTTCGGACGCCTTTTTGTATGGATAAACATTTTTTTTATCAATCTTAAGCTGATAACTTTTAGTTGACGGTCCATGGACGCGATATTTATCGGTGTTAAGTATGTAAAAAAATGTAAAAGGAAACAAAAATATGATCTTGAAAAATTTTTTTTTAAAAAACCAGTGCTTTTTTTGAATTCGCAATTTTCACACGAAAAAACTCATTTGAGGGACTTCTGAACATCACCATTCGAAAGAGCAACCTTCAAAACATAGGATACAGTGGCTCAAGAATTTTTTTTCAACCAAGTTCATTGTACAATGAATCTCTGAACTTTGGTGTCCAAAAGTGTCTGTTCAGGCGCTAATGGGTTAAAATAATCCCGAGTGACAGATTGAAACGTTTGGGGTTCCTCTTATTTCTCTAACTGTGTTCATGAGCTATCAATGTTACTGTATGATCAGTTGAAGCATGAACAATCTGAAGCCAAATTGGCTGAAATTGTTATCTACACTGAGAAAAGTGAAGTGTCACCATTACCATGCGAAAATAGTAGTTGAATGACAGAATCAGGTTGTTTGGTATCCATCTTCATGTAAATGGTAACCATTCCCATGTGCATGAACATTGCTACGATTCTCTATAGTATCCGAAACCAAATTCGCGAAGTTGTCCCCCAATTACTATTTGTACATGGTAATCATTACATTCCACTTCTCTCAGTGTAGTTACCCCGACATGGGTCCCACTTAGTACATGGATGGTAAGTGGGACGCCCAGAGGAATTTTCACAAGGGACGATAACTCATTATTCAACAAAAAAACTTGTTGAAATATTTATTTTTTATTCTAATTTTCCTTTGTCAGAAGTGTTGAATTCGAGGAATAGTATCTAGATGTATAATTCGTATGTGGGGAAGATGAGAGAGTAATTTTGTGAATCACACATTCATGATTATCGATCTACTTGCATGATAGTCAATTTCCCTAGTAGAAATCACTCTACTACTGTGTCCAATAAGTAAGGTGACATTTGAATTTAAGCTCTGTGCGCGAATGTATTAGGGGAAGTGTTCTTATTTTTAGTTGAGTGAGACTGTCTTTAATATCCGTGCTAAGGGTCATATCAAAATATTCATTAATGTTTGAGATACGTTTCGTTTTGTAAGCTGCTGAAAGTGAATTTTTCGATTATTATAATGTCTGTATTTGTTGAGCAAAGAATTTGTATTGAATTTTGTTTGCGGAATGAATTTTCTGCTGTTGATTCGTTGAGGATGGTGCAGAAGGTCTTTGGTGATGAGGCTATGTCGAAAAGAAATGTTTACTAGTGGTATAAAGGGTTCCAAGAAGGTCGAGAACGTGTCGGAGACGAAAAGCGTCCCAGTCGATCATCAACTTCAACTGATGAAGTTCACGTTCAAAAAATCAAAGATCCGGTGCTTGTAAGTCGTCGATTAAAAATTAGAGATCTTGCTGATGATTTTGGCATTTCAAAAGGATCAGTCGATACCATTTTCAAGGATGTTTTGGGCTTCAGATGTGTCAAATCTCAATCGGTACCGGAAACACTAAATTTCCTGGAAAAACATCGTCGCATTGAAGTGTGTAAAACAATGCTCTCTGACTGTCAGGACAAGATGAAACGCATTATTACGGGAGATGAGATGTGGATTTATGCTCACGACCCGGAAACAACCGATCAATCAAGTGAATTTCGCGCTAAAAGTGAGGCAAAACCAAAAAAACCGCGCGAAAGTCGCTCAAAAATCAAGGTTCTGTTGACTGTTTCCTTCGATTATCGTGGTGCTGTGCATTTTAAGTTCCATTCGCCGGGTTAGACTGTTAACAAAGAATATTATTTGAGCGTTATGCGTCGCTTACGTGAAGCTATTCGGCTAAAGAGAACGGAATTGTGGCGAGGCAACTCTTGGTTTTTGCGCCACGACAATGCACCGGCTCAAACTACATTGATTTTTCATGAGTATTTTGCAAAAAACTCGACCCATATCGTTCCATCACCACCGTATTCACCTGATTTGGCACCGTGCGACTTCTGTCTATTCAACAAACTCAATTACCTCTCCGGGGACACCGTTTTGAGTCGTAAAGGAGATCTAAGCCGAAACGAAGAGAGAGCTGACGGCCACCCTGGAAACCGACTTCATCAACTGTTTCAGAGATTGGAAAATGCGTTGTCATACGTGCATTGTATCCGGGGGAGGGGGGAGGGGTTACTTCGAAGGCGATGAACTTGATTTGAGAGATTAAATGAAGATTTTTAAAAATAAATGCTATGTCATCTTATTTTTTGGACACAGTAGTAGTCATTCTACAGGCTTCGTAAAGTCGTCTTGTCAGGCTCTCACGAGGGACTTGTAGAATGATTAGAGTAATTTCTACCAAGATTACTAAGATCCGCGTGAATTACAATTAGGTATGTGGTTAGTAAGGCCCACGTTCAAAGTTCAATCACTTACACGGAGAGAATAATTCATTACTTTTTCATGTAAAACACAATATTTTTTACTGTGCTCCATATCAACGCCAGACCCAGTTTGGATTTTGATGAAAATTTATATGTCCACACAGTAAAATGGTTCCCCATAAGGATTATATGTACGTTTCCCTATTCACACAGTGAAAATGCCTGCGATGAAATACAAAAATTCATGGATTTTCAGGAAAATTTCTCATTCAGTGAATATTGCACTGGACATCATTATAAATTACTGTGGAGTTTTCTAGAATTAGATCAAAACACCACATGGAGAAAACTGGAATAGTGACGTTCACCATTATCGTTTGGTAAACCCTTGTTTCGCTGAAAGCACTAAGCAATCATTTTATTCTACTAAATATAATTCAGTAAAGATTCGTGATTTCAACAAAATGGTACAGTAGTCCATGTATGATCAATATTACGGATGGTATAGTTAGTTTGACTGACTCAATTGCCTTTACTACGCTGTTTAGTAATAATAACTATTTTATTCGCGCTCGAGCGGAGTGAACCGAAACGAGTCGAACATAACCGAATATACGAACTCTCTTCGCTTACCGACACTGTTTTGTTTATAAACGATTTTTTTTTCTCATAAATGTGTTAATGGCAGGGAAGGAGTTGATGATAACTCGTATATGGAATATGCCTATCATGATTCTCGTCTTAATAATCAGCACTTCACAAAATCAATTTATTTAGAAAATCCAAAATTGTTTCAACAATATCCTCTAATCATAAGTTCTCCAAACACTTATAAGAGATACGTAAAGCTAGCAAAATTATAAGTTCAGTTTAGCTCAAGTGGTATACGCGTTAGGTGTAGGTAGGTAGGTAGGTAGGCTGTTGAGGTTCGATTCCCGCTTTCAGCACCCTGAATGTCATGTGCAATCGATGTTCGGTGCTACAACTTCACGCTCAACCAAACAGTTATGAATGTCAAGCAATCAAAATTTTTGCTGCTTTGGGAAATTATTTCTAAAGACAACATTAACAACCTTCATAATACAGGGCGTCCCATTTGAAACAGGACAGCTGAATAACTCTTCAGGGAATGGAGAGGGAAAAAAATTGTTCAGATAAAAGTTGTAGGGTTCGAAGGGGGCCATAAGATGGTGACCTTGAGGTCAATTTTGAGTATAATTGATGGTCAAAGTATGTTGTTCCAAATGGAAAACCCTACGTTCGACCTCAGAAATGGAAAGAGCGGAAAATTTTACGTCCGAATATGTTAACATATCAGGTCATTTAGAGGTCATTTGAAGGTCAAAAAACCATTTTCTATGGATTTTCACGGAAAAGCCTCAAACGAGTTGTTTCTCTGACCAAAGTTATTGAAGTTAAAGTGAAACCCCACGTTTCGACCTTGAATTGAAAGTAAACAGAACTAACCTTCAGAGTTTATTCTTCATATCAGTACGAAAATTATCATTAAGAAGTTTTCATCGTTTACGGTGTAAGTGCGGGTTCAAAATGGTTTATTCACCTAACGAATGTGTTGATATTTTAATGATCTTGGGTGAGTGTCGCGGAGTGTATCAAAGAGCGTCACTATTGTACAGAGAGCGGTTTGGAGATCGGCAGCATCATCCTTCTCCAGAAGTCATTCGCCAAGTTGAAAGAAATTGTCGACAAGGAAGGATTGGTCAAGGCCGAAACAATCAAGGTTTCAACTTTAACGACCCTCGATGCGTTGCTGTTTTAGCAATAATACACATGAATCCTCATGTTAGTTTACGTGATATTGAACGCGATTTGGGTATTCCACGCAGTACGGCACACAGAATTCTACAAGCTGCTCAATATCATCCGTACCACATCACACTGACCCAAGAATTATCTCAACAAGATATGCAGAATCGGGTTAACTTTTGCCATTGGGCTTTACAGAGGTTGAACGAAACGCCCGATTTCTTTCGATATGTTCTTTTCAGTGATGAATCAACGTTTCAAAGTACTGGCTTGTTAAATCGTCACAATAGCCACTATTGGTCAGCGCAAAACCCGCACTGGACTCAACAAGTTGATCATCAGCATCGGTGGAGTATAAATGTTTGGTGTGGAATTCTAGACAATCAAGTTATTGGGCCGTATTTTTTTGATGGAACTGTTAACGGTCCTAATTATCTACAGTTTTTACAGAATGAATTACCAGTTCTCATGGAAGATGTGACATTAGCAACTAAGCAGAGGATGTGGTATCAGCAAGACGGTGCACCACCACACTTTGCTCGATGTGTGAGGGATTATCTAAATATCCTTTTCCCCAATCGTTGGATTGGTCGAGGTGGATTTGTACTGTGGCCGGCAAGATCTCCTGATCTCACCCCTCTAGATTTTTATTTGTGGGGTTACGTAAAAAATGTCGTTTATACCAACCGACCAACAACACCTGTGGATCTACAACAACGCATCAGATACGCAATTGCGAATATTCGTGCAGAAGTTTTTCAGTCTGTTCTTGGAAACTTTCGACGCCGGCTGGAGTTATGTATTGAAGTAAATGGCGATCAATTCGAACATCTCCTGCAATAAGTGTGTCTTACCCGTCAACGGATTTGTGCCATCTGTAATTATAAAACGACGAACTGGAAAAATAAATAATTTTTTAATTATTGTTTCAAATTTGGCATTCATTATCGTTCTCAAGGTCGAATTCAAGGTCGAAACGTGAGGTTTCACTTTGACTTTGATAACTTTGGTCAGAGAAACAACTCGTTTGAGGCTTTTCCGTGAAAATCCATAGAAAATGGTTTTTTGACCTTCAAATGACCTCTAAATGACCTGATATGTTAACATATTCGGACGTAAAATTTTCCGCTCTTTCCATTTCTGAGGTCGAACGTGGGTTTTTCCATTTGAAAAAACATACTTTGACCATCAATTATGCTTAAAATTGACCTCAAGGTCAAATTCAAGGTCATCATCTTATGGCCCCCTTCGAACCCTACAACTTTTATCTGAACAATTTTTTTCCCCCTCCATTCCCTGAAGAGCTATTCAGCTGTCCTGTTTCAAATGGGACGCCCTGTATAACAAAAACTTTTTGATTGTTGAATCGAATTCACATTGTTGTTTAGTAAAAATGATCATGCCCATTCCGCGGAATAGATGATTTGTGTGGTGGAATCAATTATGCGACCATTCACTGTTTGGTACGAATAACAATGCTTCGGTAATCGAATGAAATACAAGTTTAGTAAAATTAATTTGACTTGTTATGGTGACATGAACTGTATGTGCATTCGGTTTCTGATACTAAACAATTGGTCTGTCCATATTTCACTAAATCGTCAAGTACGAGATACCATTGGTTTGATTGATATCACTATTCAGTTTTCTCCGTGCATAATTTTTCTTATCAATTCCAATCTGGTCCGTGGATAGTGAGCTACCACAGTAATTTCAACCGTATTTTTCTCTCCGTGTATCAATTATTATAAATGTATTATCCAAGCATCACACTGAAAATATTTTTGGTTGTGGCCAGGAAAGTTGTTTTATCATAATCAAATATTCTAATGATACACGGAGAAAATAATATAATGATGGTTATCAGACAAAGTATAGTAATCGAAGGACATAATTCATTATGACGTCAAATGTTATACATCTATCAGTGTTTAGCAAAAATATAGTAACTGTTACGAGAGTTACGATGAATTGTCATATACCGACTGTCATTTATCGTCATAATGAATCATATCCCCCGATTACTATATTTGTATGAAAATGGTTATCACATTTTTTCCTCCGTGTAGAATAAAATTCTATGATTATTCATATGTTTTCATCTTATCTCTTGTTCTTAGATGCAGAGATCAGCAATACTGATTTCTTCATGAGTGATATTTCGGAGGCTATTGCTCATTATCTCTGTAATAAGAATTTTCATTTCCGGCAATTTCCATTCAGAAAAACAATCTGAATATAATCTATGAATATTCTTCATTATTCAAACAATGAATAATGAAGGGATAAGAATTTCCTGTCACTTCATTAGTGAATGATGGAGAAAGAGGAATTTCCCATTACTTCGATAATGAATAATGGAGAAATCAGAATTTGCTATCACTTCAGTAATGAACAAGTTCGGAATACGTCACTCTTTGCTTACCAAATGGGTCAATAAACATTTCAAGATGACGATTCTGTTATACAAGTTTTAGATGTATTACTTAACATTTTGAGATCATTTATAACCGCAGATTGGCAAAAAAGAAATTGTTATTTCAATAATTAACGTACATATATTATTCATTTTCTGATTAATCATATTTATATATTAGTTTATTATTTATTTTTCACAAAATGGGCAATACACGGAATTTGATTACCCATTACTTGAATAATGGATAACTTTTTCAAATACAGTATTCATTATTTGAGTAATGTATAATTTTTTTTCAATACATTATCCATTATTTAAGTAATGGGTAATTAAATTCCGCATACAAAAAAGTATTTCGTTCAATGTAACAAATTTTAATTTGAATAGGTCCAAATAGATATTTCTTTGACAGAAACAAATCTTTTGTTCATGTAAAAGAATTCATTATTTGGTTAATCATTCGAATAACAAATTTTCTGTATAAAAAAAAATATTCATTCTTCTTGGAGAAATATTTATTTGGACCTATTCAAATAACAATTTCTTATAATAGATCCAAAGGACTACTTTATTTCTGTGTATATTGCCCCTTTGTTGAGAAATGAATAATCCCAACTAGAAATTCAATCGGGTTAACCCGGCCTTTGATTAGGACCTGACCAGGTCCTGATCGGGTCCTCATCAAACACCAGGTTAACCCGATCAAATGTGACCGAATTTCCAGTCGGGATGAACTGTTAGACGAACATGATTATTCGGGAAATGGACAATACATGTATGCGTAATTACGTATTACCAAAAAATAAAAAAATGGAAAATTAACATTTTTTTGCCGATCTCTGTTCAGATGATACGTTTTCTTCTGATAATTGCGCATTTTGTTTCGTCCTCAAAAATTATAGCACGTGCACAGACAAATTATGATGTACAATCAAACTTGATCACCTGAATCAATTGACCGCTAATTGAAATTCTTTCCCTGTTAATAATCGAACTATTACTTCGTTTGTAAATCGCTTCATGAAGTATTGTTCATAATTATAATGAGGAGGACAAAACAATGATTATTGAACTTGACAAAGCGATCGGATATTCCAGCATTGAAAAGAAGCTTTGTTCATTTTCATGTTATATGCGCACATTGATAAATTTGTTATGAAGTTCTATTATTATTTGAGGAATTTGTTTTTAAAATTGAATTTCATATTCCGTCTACGTGAGAAAAATGCAAATTGAAAGTAATATTTTTTTGTGATTCGTATCGTGCGTGAAATTTGCACATCGAACGATGCGTGACAAATAAATAATCAATGATAAAATGATTCAACGAGTCGGCTCCCTTAGTTTTTTTTTCTTTTAATACTCTGAATCATAATGATAAAAAATAAATTCCAACAAAAATACCACGTTCCTCTGAAATTATAATAAAATATTTCCTCATTTAATTCAAATGCAGGGTATAACGGGATTTGCTCTTTAAGAGTGGCCAATTTCATTTCTCATGCTTTAAACAAGTAAATTGTAAATCAAACGGGTCAAGAGAAGTGAAAAGAGGAATAGGAATAGATAGAAAAAATACCCTCACATGTATGCATACGTATGAAATGTGCTTGATGAAAAATGAGCAGCGTGTGTGAGAGAAAAATGTGTGCATGTACATACACGTATATAAGTCAAAAAGAGAAAGAAAGAAAGAAATGAAGAGAAAAGAACAGGACGGAGAGGTAAAACCGTCATAAAGCTTTAAGCACCCCCTGTATATGCATGCAGCTCACAATTTTTGTGCATTCCAGGCTTGTCAGGTAGACAGACATGCAGAGTGTATGCCTTTAACGTGCTCTGGCCGTTATACGCATACACGCGGCGTATGGAATATTTTAACAGACATAAAAATAACGATTTGCAGAAGGAAAACGAGATAGTAATTGAAGAGAAAAAGGAAAAGCTCCCTTCCTCTGTACAAAAGAATAAAAAACAGAGGAAAAAAACTGATATTCTGTGTTAAGCTAGTTTTCCAGCCTCCAATTGTATGTTTTCAATTTCGAATCTAAGTTGCCGATTATCAATTATAATACCAATTACCGGTTTTGTTGAATTTATTCATTCTTCAATCCAAATGAATAGTGATTCAATGTTAATGGTTTTCTGCTCCCTGATAAACTTTGCTAAGAATGATAGGAATTAACCCACGCGTTTATTTATAATTATAATTATCTGTATTCAAATTTCAACATTTCTCTCACGTCCACGTATAGCACTCTTCCAGGAAATTCTTCTGAGTTTCATGTACAAGTGAGAAAATGATCAGTTCATTTGATTGAACATCTCTTACGATCATTCATTCGGTCGGAGTTGAAAACTTCCTGCTCATTCACACATTGAATCTGATATTTTGTTGACGGTAATGAATTTCATCCCAAGAGAGAGGAAACAAACTCGGATACTGAGATAAGTTTACTTTTCAGCGCTTAATGCGTTTTTCTCATAACGAATTGATTTCCATTAACATCAGAAAAACCTATTCCAAATGTATTGAATAAGTTTATACTCATATCGTCGAGTTCCTGCTTAAATTTTCAACTTCTTCTCTTTGATTTATGTATCAAAGCAACTTCATTTCTCATTCCTTTTGCATAACTATTGATTTTCATGAAATTCAAGACACATGTATACGATTCATTATTGGTAGTATATTAAAAAGACCAATGATTTAGGTACCCTACAAATAAATCATCTAAACGAGTTCTATTCCCGCACTGAGAGAAAGCGTTTAGTTGAATATTAGACAGCTAAAAAATTTAGTCACGCTAAATGAAAGTTCAGTTGAACCAGATGAATTTTATTTGTTGCAACTAAATTTTTTATTCCCCTTGAATAAATTGTGTTATTCATATTTCAGACAACTGGACTTTTATTTAAGCCGGCTAAAATTTAGCTGGGACTACTAAATTTTAGTTGCCGCAACTAGATACCTTTTTTTCGGTGCGCATTGTGGATTTGCAATTAGAATTACGTGCTGAATATAACAGTATAAGCACTCATATGTAGATGTACTTTATTTCGTTGATGTGGAATCTCACTCTTCTTGATTTCTGTGAAAGGCATGGATATCGGATCACATGTGTTAATAAAAACATACCGTAAAATGAGTCATTCATTTTAATGCACCATTCTACATTTATCACTCAAAAAATGCTGTATCCAAACGATCCGCTTCACTCCATGGCGGTCTGGTTTAATTTTGCACTGTAAAAAATTTCTATGGGAAACTTCACATACATGTTCGGAAGTAATTAACATATACACGTGTTAGGAATTTTCCGTGTTTTATCGGAAATTTACTGGAAAATGTTAGTAAAAATCCCAGAAAGTTCGGAATTTTCAGGCAAATTTATGGGAAATATCATATGCGTGTATCAGAAATTGATTTCCTATGCCATGATTGGGATTTTCCGGTTGCTGCATATAGGAAAATTCCGATTATTTTTTACAGTGTGGTTTACAATATCAAAGATATACAGTTTATTTCGAGAATGTATCACATTAGACTGTGCGGAAATTGGAATAATGAGGGCCTTCAACGCTGGATTGTATAACCTTACTGAATAATGTACTGACGATCCATTAAGGATAAATGCTATTATGAATGATCAGCGATGTGTAATGTTGGAAAATTTGCTACAGGAAATTAATCAAATTGTACATTTAAACATGTCACACGAACGCGCGCAAGAAATCAAGAGAGTGAGTGAAAGAGAAATGATTATAGACGCCCTTTGAGAAGCGATAATATCTTTGTTAAACGGAAGAGGGCGAGTTGGACGAAGAAAGGGGCTTTCTGAGAAGGGTGCATAAATAGCGGTATATGCACAAATAGATGTTTTAAGCATTTAGCCGAAAATTTATTTAGAAATATGATTCCAGCTGTGGGTATACAACAAAGGATTGAATATTTTCAGCTGGAAATTGAATTGATCGTCCATACCTTCTTTATTTATATTATTCTTCTATTCTATAATATTCGCAAATGATTAGAAAACAGTGTTGATACTTTGTTTTTTCAACTCTTCGTATCAAATCCACTGTTCCCGATCAACGATAAACAGTTCTCTTCGATCAGGCGTTAACTTTGACTCTCTGTGTCGACCCATTTCTTTTGTGCTACTTGGTCATCCACTTTCCAAATCTAGTAATCCATTAACTAGCAACTGTAAGTTCTTTGACTGTAAACATTGCCACATCGTTCACAAAGCAAGTTTGCATTAGTATGTGTATTTGATGTGATGGCTAATTAAGCGGTTGTGCCTTATTCGAGTTCGCCAACAAATTAGAATTACTTGATGTTCAGAATTAACTTTAATTCTCTGTGTATGCATCCTTTGATGCCCTATTCCACATCGTTCACTATTATGAATTGGGTCTAGGGATTGATTAATCATTTCCTCTAATTTATATCTGATGCAACGTTATCAAATCGTTCTAAACGGTGGTTGTGCAGGGATTAATTTCTATGTATTCTATTTTAATCGTATCTTCAACCATTCGCATTTCAATCAAGTCATTCTGATTAAGATTCAAAATTCATCTTGATCCTGTCACTTTGTACGCATTGGATGATTGTAAGTTTGTGTGTTTTAGTTCTCTGTATGTTTATTCAATTGATTTCAATTGCATATACGGAGAAAAATTGATTATATAAATCGTATTGTATAAATTTTGTCTGAGTTTCTGATATTCATTTATTGAGGATTATTAAGGTGATATCAGCGACGCCTGAAGATGCAAACAGAACTCATTGGGTGAATATAAACACGATCAAATCTTTTCTAACAAATTATTAAAAAATGAAGCAATAAAATCAAAATACCGCTCTGTACTCTGATCTTTTTCTATCAATGAAGATGGTCTGCATCGTGGAGGATCGGCGGTATCCCCTCACAGCAGATTAGAATAAGTGAAGAAATATGTAGAAAATGATGAAAAACTAAAATTCAACAACCTACGTGGAAAAATTTCCAAAATTATATATAAACTATATTGAATTATGTATGAATTATATATAATTCTGAAAATTTCCGCACGTGGGCAATATCAGATTCCTTGTACCATTTGAATCTACAACCCCTTTTCAGGTAAATAGTTCATGAAACGCTCATATCGGAGAGAATCCTACTCAAAATGAAGTGTTACTGTGTCCAAAAAGTGAGGTGACATTTGAATTTAAACTCTGTGTGCGAATGTATTTGGGGAAGAACTCCTATTTCTGAGTGAGTAAGACTGTTTTTGATATCCGTGCCAAGTGTCAGATCAAAATATTCATTAATGTTTGAGATACGCTTCGTTTTGTAAGCTGCTGAATGTGAATTTTTCGATTTTTATGATGTCTGCATTTGTTCAGCAAAGAATTTGTATTAAATTTTGTTTGCGGAATGAATTTTCTGCTGCTGATTCGTTGGGGATGGGAGAGAAAACCTTTGGTGACAAGCAGGGCAACCGAAAACATGCAACAGCATATTTTTTATTCTGCATCTGACGGACAAATAGGTTTGATATTTATCCATTGCAGATCAGAATGACCCTTTTAAGCCACATTTGTTACAACATATTTCTGCATATTTTATACTTTAGTTGCATATTTTAGCATATTTTATAGATGCGTGCATCTTTCGGTATATTTTGTGAAAAAGTGCATATTTCAGCATATTTGTATTTTGGTCAATGGAAATATATTTCACGGAGCATATCATTCACATTTCCAATCAACATTATCTCGAGTAGAATATTTTCACAAAATATTTTTTGTAATGTAAGTTTATTTTATTACGTCCCAATGAACATTTTTATGGAAGTCTTCCGGAACACTCTAAAAGATATCTGAAAGAGATCTAAAAGATGTCTTACGCAACAAATTTAGATATGTTTAAGATGTCTTCCTTCAAGATGTCTTTTAGATATCTTAGAGATATCTTTCTACAAGATGTCTTAAACTTATCTAAATTTTTTGCGTAAGATATCTTTTAGATCTCTTTGAGATATCTTTTGGACTGATCCAAAAATATTTATTGGGGTATCCTTTTTGAATATTAATTTATTGATTCATTTATTTATTGGTTTATTCACTTATCTACTTATTCACAAGCTGGAATCAGTGGTGTATCGAAAATCCAAAACATATTGCTCTGAAAGATGATTGATTCACCTTGATTTTGATATATTAAAATATAATTTTTAATCAACATCTCAATAAAAGATGAGTATTGAACTTTTCAAACACATACAAGTAATTCAAGATAGAAATCTGGTTTCCTGTTTGTGATGTACATTTTTGCATTTAGCTTTTGATCAAAATCTATAAATCGAATCAATTAACAATTGCAATAAAATATCAACATTATCCTGTCTCAGAAAATATGAAATATCTATTCAGATTCAGGATGATTCAGAGGAATTCGGAGCAATTCATCGTGATTCAGGAAAATCCAAAAGAATTCAGAGACTGTTGGATTTGGAAAAATTATGTGTCGAACTTTTTAGAAAGATTCAGGGAAATTAAGAAGAAAATAAATTGAATGAAATTTTCGGTTCAAGATTTTAGAGGTAGCAAGTTTCAGAGACATTCAGAGACAGGTGAATATAAGAAAAAATCGTGCATTGAACTTCTCAGGAAGATTCAGAGAAATTCAGAAGAATTCAGGGGAGAATAAATTCAGTGAAATTTTCGGTTCAAGATTTCACACAGAAAAAAATTTTTCGTCATTGTGTAAAATGTGAAAAATTTGTGTGTAGAATATTGAACATTCTAGAGTGTTGAATATTCTACACACAAATTCTAACACTTTACACAATGACGATAAATTTTTTACTGTGCAAGGGCTTTCAGGTAGTTCAGGAGAGATACAGATACCCGAGTCGAAACATTGCCTCTACTTTGCTGCTAATAATCCTCTTCTCAGTAGGAGCATCGGATAGGGAAGTAGGAGCTGTTTCAATGAGATATCATCTCCTACTTTGCCCCTAAAAGTGGTAGAAATTTCCTATCTCACCACTTGTAGGAGCAAAGCAGGTGCAAGGTTTACATCCTACTTTGACCCTACTGCCTCTACACGGAGAATAATGCAGCCCGAAAATATAATTTTTTTCCATTCTTTTAGTAAACTAGGAATAGAAAAATTTATAAAATGAATTTTTACATTAGAATACTGTGACGTTTCAAACTGACGCGTTGACGATTTTAAGCGTCTCTAATTAAATTAATTAATTAGCCCCCGATGATGCCTCTGGCTCGTCGGATTTCCAGGGTCCTTTGACTGAAGGTTGGGGTACGCGGGTCGACAGATTATTAAATCGAAACAGAATTAAGTTTGAAATATGAAAATTTATTAATAAATGAGAAAAAACACAAGAAATTTGTCTAATTGACAAATTTTAATAACTGATCAAATAATCAGGGTAATGCGTACAAATTAAACTTAGAAGATACATAAAACAGCTAGAAGTGCTGAAAGCATGGGGTATAAAGTTAAATTGTTAAATTGTAAAATAAAGTAGCTAACGAGTCCGGACTTTTTATCGTTAATCGTGTGCACACGAGACTTATAATGTACGCGGGCTATAGTTAGGCGAGAGTACCGGAAGTTATATCGGAAAACCGTAACCGATTTCTAGATTCGCGATGCGGATGACTTTACGAACGCGTCGGGATAATTTTGAAAGAATCGCAGATGATTCTCATGAAACAAATCAATATTCTTCTCTGATTGGCTCAGATGGAGTCCAACAGATTCGGGATACCGGAAAAATCACGACTGTGGCATAGGATCTTTTACTACTTGTCGTTGATTGGCCGTGAGAGGTTGGCCCTAATAGCAAGCCGTGAGAGGTTGGCTCTAAGCTACCCAGGCTGGATGGTGCCTTCTAATGGTGAAGAAGGTGTTGTGCTCGACTTCGACCGCCCCCTTCTCCTAACCAGCTTTTATTCTTGAAGACGGTTTTGTGCTCGTCTTCCCACCTTTCCCTAACAAAAATGATTTTAAACTTTGGAAGAAGGTATCGTGCTCGACTTCCACCACCTTTCCCTATGCAAAAGCCTACGCTAAGCTATGGCTGCCACAGCCGGACTTCAATTTCGCAACGTCAGTGGAGGGTTCTCTCTCACTTCTGTTGAATGCTTTCAGCTGCTTTATAGCCTGCTTACCGGCCTGTCTGGATGAGACAGTGAAGTGAAGAGACCGTCGCCAGGACCCCTTACTTATATCCGGCTAGAGTTATTCGTAACTCTGTGCTACCCGTGATTCTACCTACCGCCCCTAGCGGCGATGAACGGTTGTCACGAAGCAACATCTTGTCTCTTTCTAACAGAGATGCTGCCCCGTGTTATTTTCGAGCATGCGCGGTGCGTTCGGTATTGCGTATGATTGACTACGGGTCTGAGCGGTGACCGATGGATGGCGCTGTTGCTGTGTTTGTTTATGTCCTGTCAACCGATCGCGATGTTGACCGGCATCTTTTTATTTAACAATTACGTAATTGTTAATTAACCGAGTGAGTTCGCGAATAAATTAAAAATCGGTACGCGAGTGAATTTACGTGCGCAGGAGGGTTGACGCGGACTAACCTGGGTTTTCTTCGCATCGGTAAGCATCATTGACCATAATATCTATGCATCTTAACATTAAACTTAACATTCTAATTGATGTCTTTTATTTATTTACAGGTGATTCTAATCGGACTAAATATCGCGACAGGCCAGATGCCATGCAGGTAAGTATGTATCGTTCTGATTTTATTTATTATAATGGTCTATTATATTCATTATATGTTTACAGGTGTTCCTCGGATAATGTCTTTGCCCAGGAGGGGCCATTCTGGTCATTCCACCTGTCATGTGGCCTGTTGCGATACTCAGGTAAGGTAGTTCCGATTAACCCTCTTTTACATCTATTTTATAATCATATTCTTCTGTTACAGGTATCTAGACGAGCCAATCGTCGAGGCTCGTTGCACCCCCCTTTCTTGAAAAAGAAAAAGGATGCTCGCGGACTTTTTCGTACTAGGGTATTTTTACTCACAAATGACCTCATAAGCATGTTTATAATGTACCGACTCGTGTTTTTAATACTTTCAGTAGGTAATACAAATAAAAATAAAAAAAAATACACTTGTAAGCTTAAACGTATCAACATGTCTTAAATCCTTTCTAGTGACTTTTATACAAAAATAAACTAAACGAACAATTCCCTATCTGGGCTTGATAAGAAGAGACGAAATTTTCACAACCTCAAATATATCACATTAGGCGTTATTTTATTTACATTTTCTGCTGTTTATCAGCGTGGTAATAATAAAAAAAAAATATTCTATCCCTCTTTTGGGTACTATATAAATCTTTGGTTATGCCTTAACAATACTTGTACGGTGGCCTTACTGACTAATTGAGTAGAAAGAAAGAAAAGAACAAAAAAAACGATAGAGAGAAACGACACTATATCCTAACTGTCTTGGTCGGTGGGCATTTCCTTGTGACATGGATGGACGGTTAGCTTCCCCTTTCCTCCCGATACCTGCCACCATCGACCGAGGTCATCTCGTGCGGTGATTCTTGTTCGGAAAGGACGATGCCTAATTTCTTCCAGGTTAAGGTCAGCCATTCGACGGTCCATTTTCGTTGAAGGTTCTGGGGAGAAACGCCCAGTTGGAGTGTCCGGACCGAGACTTCCCTTCAATAGTGCCTCCCGTTGCTGCTCAATCAGATTCTCTGTGGCCCTGGCTGAACATATTAGTGATATGCGGCTGGACCCTTTCACTTTAGAGGATCATTGGTCTTCTTTCCAATGACCCTAGTCTCCTGGACGGCGGATACTCGGATTGGAATGGCCGCAGATGTAGAAGCCATTGCCAGGGTTCGCGTGACCGGTTTGTTGGCTACGGCTACGCTTCCGGTGTGGTTGCCATTGGGACCAGATGATTTTGCAGCGGGTGGTTTGATGACACCCGTGGACTGGACAGGCTTGTCCGTTTTGGCTGGTTCCTTCTCTTGAGTCCTGGTGATTTCGGTGGTACCAGCTTGACTGGGTTTGGTTATGGCTCTGGCGATAAGCCTGACTTCCCGCAGGATCTCTTCTTTACTACGGGTCTGGTTTTTACGACTGAAGCCAGCCCGTTCAGGATCGTATACCTCCAGGGATACGATTTTCGGTTTAGGTTTCGGCACGGCCTCTATCAGACAGATGCCACGATTTTTGCTCGAGGCCCTTATGGTGGACTTTGAACTCGCGGGGGCTTTCTCGCTCGGTCTGGATGTAGATGCCGCTCGTAATACTGATAACGTTGGTCTAGGTGGATATCTAGGTGCCGCGGTTTCCTGCATCAACCATTCGCTTCTGGATTTCGCATTAAAATCCTTGGGTGTAGGCACGGAGACCCGGTGTCTGGTGGGGCAGGTTGGTGTC
The DNA here is from genome assembly GCA_018340375.1 of Gonatopus flavifemur. Taxonomy (NCBI): domain Eukaryota; kingdom Metazoa; phylum Arthropoda; class Insecta; order Hymenoptera; family Dryinidae; genus Gonatopus; species Gonatopus flavifemur. The sequence goes on from JAFFJZ010000007.1 coordinate 23,525,193, forward strand.
GCACCGGTGTACAGACGTCGAAGTCTGTCGCGGATGGTGTCCTTCTGGGTTTCCTTCCTGGTCTCTTCCTTGGTCTCCTCCACGGTTTCTTCTTGAGTCATCGTCAAGTCCGTAACTTTATCCATGGTAACTTATAACATAAGAAAACGAGACTCAAATTACATCTCGGTAGCCGATTAAAGCCTTAAAGGGACCTGGCTTATTTGATCAGTTGTATTATTTGAGCTGTCACTAACAGTACCTGGTCGAAGATCTTTGAGGTGTGCACGAATAAACTTCCCATCCTTCTCCAACTCAAAAACATTATTTCCTATTTTCGCAACCACCCTATGACCGGTGGAAAACTTATTAGCCAGTTTGGCTGAAAACGCGTCCGCGGCTGACGACAAATGATGCTCGCGCTTGCTAACTATTTCCCCCATCCGGGGTTCCCAATCACCTTTGTCCTTGTTATAGTGATGGCTTTGTTTCGCAAATGCTTTTGCCAGGTTAACCCTGACTAGGTCGTATGATTCCCGGAGAATTTTTAATCTATCCTCGTGATCGACCGTCAGTGGGCTATCCTGTGATTCTAATTCCGACTTGAATGTCTTAGGCGGATAAATTTCCCGACCGTAGTTGAGGAAAGCCGGCGTAAACTGTGTTGACTCGTGTTTTGCCGTGTTTATCGCGAAAGACAACTCGGGGATGTATTTGTCCCAGGACCGCTGCGTTTTTTCAATAAATTGGGATATCATTGTCCCCATGACCTTGTTCATTCTTTCGACCGGATTGCACTGAGGCGAATATGCCGGAGTGCGTTGATGCGTGATTCCGTATTGTGCCATAAGGCCCGTAAAATCTTTCCCTATGAATTGACTCCCGTTGTCGGAAATCACTAGACGGGGGCACCCGTATCTTAAAATAACTTTTTCCTTAAATGTTCTAACGATTGCAGGAGCTTTTGGTTGCCTCAAAGGCTGGATTTCAGTCCACTTTGTGAATTTATCTTGCATGACCAGCAAGTAGCAATGCCCCTGGGAAGACCTCGGTTTCGGACCGATGATGTCTATAGACACTATCTCCCAGGGTTGCGTTGCGTTAGTAGTGCCCATCGTTCCTGAGACTGGCCGCTGGGATGGCTTGAACTCTTGACACTTACTGCATGACCGAACATGGTGTGCTATGTCTCTGTTCATCCGTGGCCAGAAGTAAGATTTTGAAATCCGCGCGATTGTTTTGGCAATGCCAAGATGGCCGGCGGTCGGAGAGTCGTGGTTCTCCAAGAGAACTTGTTTGCGGGCAGACTCAGGAACGCATAATTTCCATGCGTCCTGCCGTTCTTCGTAATTGAGACTATGCAAGATATGCCTATACAGTTTATCATGCCGAATGCAATATTCGGGATATCTATCAGGTTCTCGGCGGACTTTATCGAGAATATTCTGGTACCACCGATCATCGGCTGAGACACTTGCTACGATGATGGTCTCTTCTAAAATTTCTTCCGAATCTTCGGCAGGACTTCCGCTACACGGATTGCGGGATAAGGCGTCAGCAACCTTGTTCAACTTGCCTTTTCGATAGACGATATCGAATCGAAATTGTTGGAGGTAGATACTCCATCGAGCAACGCGACCTGCGGGACTCTCTAAGGTCGACAGCCACTTTAAAGACTGATGGTCTGTCACCACGGTAAATTTGTAACCTTCTAGATAAGGTCTCATTTTCTGGATACCCCAGACTACGGCAAGGCATTCCTTTCTGTCACCGAATAGTTTGCCTCGCTCTTATTCAGCGTTCTGCTGGCGTAAGCGATGACCTTTTCCCCCTGATCTGTATTCTGCGTTAAGACGGCGCCTAGACCATACTTACTCGCATCCGTTTGTAAAATGAATTCTTTAGAGAAATCTGGAGGCGCGAGAACTGGAGAGGATACAAGACAGTTTTTCAACGAATCAAACGCGACCTGTTCGACTTCCGTCCAATGCCATTTCGATCGCTTTTTCAATAGAGCTGTTAACGGCTTCGTTAGCTCGGAACAATTAGGTATAAAGCGCCGATACCATGAAACCATACCGATGAACTGACGTAGTTCTTTGATGTTTGCGGGTACCGGAATTTGATTGATGGCTTGAACCTTCGAAGGGTCGGTTTTAATGCCTTCGTTGTCTATCACATGACCGAGATACACGATTCTTTGTTGTAAAAACTGACTTTTCTCTGTATTAATTTTAAGACGGGCGTGTCGCAATCTTTTAAAGATTTCCTTGAGAATAGCTAAGTGATGGTCTAGGGTTTCGCTAATGACGATAATATCGTCCAAATAGACTTCGACAAAGGGTTGCAGATCAGGGGTAATTAGATCGTTTAGCAATCGTTGGAAGGTTGCGGATGCGGAATGAAGCCCGAAAGGCATGACCTTGAATTGAAACAAGCCCCTACGAGGCACAGTAAAAGCGGTAATAGGTTTACTTTCGGGACTTAGAGGTACCCGCCAGTAGCCATTCTTTAAGTCTATTGTTGAGATAAATTTCGCGTTGCGTAATTTGTTCAACGTATCATTGATGTGGGGAAGCGGGTATGCGTCCTTTCTGAGACTTTATTCACTTTTCTAAAGTCGATACAAAACCTGTAACTCTTGTTCTTCTTTTTAACCAATACGATCGGCGAACTCCATGGACTACTGGATGGTTCGATAACGCCTTCTTCCAGCATCTTATCGACCTCGTTATCAATTACTTCCTGCATAGCAGGATTACGCGGATAATATCGAGACTTAATCGGTTCAGTACCTGGAAAGACTTTAATTACATGCTCGCCGATCGGAGTTGGACCTTTCACGGAGTCGAATTTAGCAATTTCCTGATTGATTAAATCGCGAGCCCTGTTCTCTAGCTTGGATTGCTCGGTTAGAGTTTGCACTGAGGTGCGGGCACTCTCTGTTGGGTTACCCCACACTACCTGGAAATTCAATTTCGCGAGGCTATCTACCCCGAAGAGAACGTGGTCATGATAGTTTTCGACGATACAGTATGATAATGGAACGAGCTTGTCGGTGATTTTAGTTAATATCACGGCGGTGCCGCGGGTCTGAATTCCGCGACCATCGAGGACGGTCAAATCGCGGGGAGCGGAGTTGAAGTAAACACAAAGACCGTGTTCTTGAGCTTTTTCAAATAGCGCGTTATCAATTATAGAAGTGGTGGCCCCGGTATCGGCTAATCCCCAAAGGTCTCGCCCGCGATATCGACTTTTAATCGCGGTCGGCAATCACTCGCGTGAACATTTACGAACGTGACCTCTGCGGGAGGGTTAGTGGCTAAGGTTTGCCCTGACTGGTTGTTCGTTGGAGGAACCACCGAATCCCTAGCTGGAGTGTTGTTCCGCGAGTTAGCCGGTCTGGAAGGATTTGTGTATGAGTTATTTCGGGATGGTTGAGGACCATCACTTCTTGACTGAAAGTTACCGTTTCCCGTCGAGTTGGGAGCGTGATGCGGGCGGCGATCAGAATACGAATTACTATTGGGTTGCGGGCGATAAGGTCTATTTACCGGCTGCACCGTAATGCACTTACATTCTGTGGACCAAACTTCCTTTTTACCGCACCTTGAACAAAATCTGATCGCTTTATTACGGCAATCAAAACGCGTGTGACCCTTTTGTCCACAACGCCAGCAGTGTGTTCGTGAGTTATATGAAGAATCTAAAGTGTTCACGTTTCCGGGTTTAGGTTTCTTGGGACCCTCGTAGGCGGTTTCAGGCATAGTGGAATGATGACTACCTGGAGGAGGCTTGTATAGTTCGCCTTCTTTAAGGGCTTTCTCGTATTCGCAAGCATACTGAATTAAGTCAGCCACAGAAGTAACCTCCCGTCGTCGAATATTCAGCTTGTACTCACACCGTAAATTGGTGTAGAGTCTGTCTAATTGTGCCTTTTGGTCCATTCCTCCGTACCGTCTCATTAACGTCTGTAAGTTAGTAATATATTCACGGGCTGTCTCTTTAGGCCCCTGAGTACGGTTACGTATCTCATCTTCTAACTGTCGGTCAGCGTCAACGGGAAGATAAAAGATCTTCAAGTCTCGGGCAAAGTCTTCCCACTTGGTCCAATTTTGCTTATTATTTCGGTACCAAAGCAGGGCCTTATCACGGAGTAGTAACGGAATGCAAGCCAAAAGCTGTTCAGATTGAACATTGAAACTAGCGCTCAATTCATCGACGCGTTCCAAGAAAGTTCTTAAGCCCGAGCCTCCGTTATAAGTGACTCCCACTTTCGTACTTGCTCCTGTATGTTAGGAATCCTGTTCTGTGTGTTAGTCAAGAGATTTCGTAATACCCTACTTATTTCGGCCTCGTTAGAACTGGATACTACAGGTGGAGATGGCTGATTGACTTCCGCGATTGGTACGTGAGTAGCTCTTTCTCCTTCTAACTCGCGAATTCGCTCGCGCAAGTCTCTGACTAAGGAATCCGCGGCTTCCTTTTCCAATTCTACTCGGTTTTGTTCTTCTACCAGGGCTCGTTCTCTTTCTATCATGCCCTGTTCGTATCGTATCAGTTCGGCCCGTACCTCTTGTCTTATTTCATCCTCGATTTGTCGAGCGAGGGTGTCTCTGTCTATTGTGTTGCGTGTTTCGTCGGGGTTGACGTTGGCCGGATGGTTCTGATCAGGGTCACTAGGAACCGTGTTATCATGATTGGTTGCGTCATCAGGACTGACCTGAGGGTCATGAAGATCCTCCATACTTGAATTGCGACTTGACTGTTGCGAGCGACTGCCGACAATTGAATCGCGTAATTTCGTTTTTAAGGTGTTTACCGCGTCTGACGGGTCGAATTCTACGCCCCTCTTATTTAACTCGGAGATAACCTCGTCCTTTTTTAAGGACCAAATCCAGGAGGTTCTGTGTGGCGGTGGTGTACGATGCATAATGTATTCGAATTCAATGCTACGGGAAAACCCGGCAACAGCTATTCGCGCAACAAGGACAAAGACGTTAACAGAAAGTTACCCCAAAGGTATCGTTTAAACGGGTGTCTGGACAGAATTCGCAAATCTAGTGAATTGTCCACCGGTCAAGAGTTATTACCTCAATTAATATCCTGGCCAATCAGCACTTACAGATTCAAACTATAATTTTCCCTGTCTGTTTAGTGGTTTTCGCTAAGCGACAATCTTGCAAAATCCTCAAATAAAGAAGAGACTCTTTCAGCAGACAGCGCTCTACCTGAATCGAAAACTTTAAGAACCACTGAGAAGAACAAACACAGGAGTGGTTCCGGTTATTCGTTTATGTTCTTGGATAATCGACCAATTACCTTAAATTGACAATTAAGGTCCCTGTTCGGGCGCCAAATAATCTGTGACGTTTCAAACTGACGCGTTGACGATTTTAAGCGTCTCTAATTAAATTAATTAATTAGCCCCCGATGATGCCTCTGGCTCGTCGGATTTCCAGGGTCCTTTGACTGAAGGTTGGGGTACGCGGGTCGACAGATTATTAAATCGAAACAGAATTAAGTTTGAAATATGAAAATTTATTAATAAATGAGAAAAAACACAAGAAATTTGTCTAATTGACAAATTTTAATAACTGATCAAATAATCAGGGTAATGCGTACAAATTAAACTTAGAAGATACATAAAACAGCTAGAAGTGCTGAAAGCATGGGGTATAAAGTTAAATTGTTAAATTGTAAAATAAAGTAGCTAACGAGTCCGGACTTTTTATCGTTAATCGTGTGCACACGAGACTTATAATGTACGCGGGCTATAGTTAGGCGAGAGTACCGGAAGTTATATCGGAAAACCGTAACCGATTTCTAGATTCGCGATGCGGATGACTTTACGAACGCGTCGGGATAATTTTGAAAGAATCGCAGATGATTCTCATGAAACAAATCAATATTCTTCTCTGATTGGCTCAGATGGAGTCCAACAGATTCGGGATACCGGAAAAATCACGACTGTGGCATAGGATCTTTTACTACTTGTCGTTGATTGGCCGTGAGAGGTTGGCCCTAATAGCAAGCCGTGAGAGGTTGGCTCTAAGCTACCCAGGCTGGATGGTGCCTTCTAATGGTGAAGAAGGTGTTGTGCTCGACTTCGACCGCCCCTTCTCCTAACCAGCTTTTATTCTTGAAGACGGTTTTGTGCTCGTCTTCCCACCTTTCCCTAACAAAAATGATTTTAAACTTTGGAAGAAGGTATCGTGCTCGACTTCCACCACCTTTCCCTATGCAAAAGCCTACGCTAAGCTATGGCTGCCACAGCCGGACTTCAATTTCGCAACGTCAGTGGAGGGTTCTCTCTCACTTCTGTTGAATGCTTTCAGCTGCTTTATAGCCTGCTTACCGGCCTGTCTGGATGAGACAGTGAAGTGAAGAGACCGTCGCCAGGACCCCTTACTTATATCCGGCTAGAGTTATTCGTAACTCTGTGCTACCCGTGATTCTACCTACCGCCCCTAGCGGCGATGAACGGTTGTCACGAAGCAACATCTTGTCTCTTTCTAACAGAGATGCTGCCCCGTGTTATTTTCGAGCATGCGCGGTGCGTTCGGTATTGCGTATGATTGACTACGGGTCTGAGCGGTGACCGATGGATGGCGCTGTTGCTGTGTTTGTTTATGTCCTGTCAACCGATCGCGATGTTGACCGGCATCTTTTTATTTAACAATTACGTAATTGTTAATTAACCGAGTGAGTTCGCGAATAAATTAAAAATCGGTACGCGAGTGAATTTACGTGCGCAGGAGGGTTGACGCGGACTAACCTGGGTTTTCTTCGCATCGGTAAGCATCATTGACCATAATATCTATGCATCTTAACATTAAACTTAACATTCTAATTGATGTCCTTTATTTATTTACAGGTGATTCTAATCGGACTAAATATCGCGACAGGCCAGATGCCATGCAGGTAAGTATGTATCGTTCTGATTTTATTTATTATAATGGTCTATTATATTCATTATATGTTTACAGGTGTTCCTCGGATAATGTCTTTGCCCAGGAGGGGCCATTCTGGTCATTCCACCTGTCATGTGGCCTGTTGCGATACTCAGGTAAGGTAGTTCCGATTAACCCTCTTTTACATCTATTTTATAATCATATTCTTCTGTTACAGGTATCTAGACGAGCCAATCGTCGAGGCTCGTTGCAATACGAAAGATTACGAGTGCTGTAGAGAATGTGATGGGTAGGATTGAAATTTCATACTCACAGTTTCTTTAAAATAATCGTAAGCTTCCGTATTTTCATGTACAAATTCATTTGACAAATCATTCTATTCCTGGTTTACAAAAAAATGTTTAAAAAGTCATATTTTGATAATCAAGCTTATGTGTCAGTGCCAGTCAATAAAAAAGAACTTGAGTAATTTGATAATTCTGTTGTGAATTTCCTCTTATAATCTTAGTTGGGTACCCTATTTTTTATACACTCAAATGAATCGTTCATTCGAAAAAGAAACCTCATAGATATTCCCTTGGGTGAAAAAATTTAATTCGATTTCAAAAACATTCCATTCCATCAAATGAATGAGTGTTTATTTGAATGAAATGCATATTTCATTCCAATCAAGTAAAATTATTATATTCGTATTCGAATGGAAAATTTATTGGTTTGACCGACATAATTTGAATTGAATTGAAATTTTTTTCTCAATTACATTTTCGAATTGATAGAAAATGCGCTTCATGTAATATTATTATTCAAAAAAATCCAACGCATACGCTGAGAGAAAAAATTTTCGGGAACAATCAAATATTTAATTGAATAGTTGCAACAAAATATTGATTTGAATAAAGTTTTATTGATTTAACAGAATGTTCATTCGATCAAACAATTATTTAATATTGTACAGAATATTTTGTCAATGAAAATGGATACTTGATAGATTCGACGAAATTCCATTCAAATTAACTATAATCATTTCATTACGAGTGTTCAAGTAAAGATCTTAATGTTTCCAAGAATTGTTTCTTCCAGTGTAGAGAAATCAGGTTCTATGTAAGAGCAGTAGATTGTGGAGTAGGGAAATAGAATCAAAAAATATTTGGAGCGGGAAAGTAGGACCAAGTAGTTCCTGTAGCGTGGAAGGAGGAGCAATTTCAGTGACTGGATCGACAAAGCAGGGGCAAAATTTCGACCCGGGTACACACGGAGAAAAATATATGGGATTGATTACCATTCGCTCCAGTTCTCATCGCGACTTTAGAATAGGAGTTGAGAGATGACTCGCGGTTTGGTGATCGTTCTTATGTTAACCTACCGTTTCAATGGTGATGTAAACAGTTTATCTGATCTTGAATGGTTTTATCGCAATTCTGAAATATCTGTCACCGAATTACTATTCTTTCTAGTTACCGTATACTTTCCTCAGTGCAGGTGACTTGCTCCTACCTGTTTCTGTACAGATTTTGTCATTTTGGCCTGTTTTTGTCTGGCATTTTCGACAGGACCGAATTAGGAAAAATTGCGCGGTGTGTTCTTCAGAGAGATTCAGAGGAATTCAGAAAAATTCACTCAAATTCAGAGGAAGCTTTGAGTTCCAAATAAATGAATGAATTAAAAACAATTCAGAAAAATTTCGGAAAATTTCTAAATCTCTATTAGAAAAATTCCGAGAGAATCACAGAAAATTGGAGATATTTAAGATGTATCACTATCTGACAAGTCTCTAACTTCCTCTAAATTACTCTGAATATCTCTGGAAAATGTCCCAAAATATAGAGATTCAAAGATTTTTTTTACCAAAGAATCGTACCGATGAAAAATTTTGTTCCGATTTTTTTTCTCTCTCAAAGAACACAGTAAATCAAAGATTTTTCATATTGAGGGCATCATTTCATTTTTAGAGTATAGTCAACTCGAATTAGTTTGAGTATGCCAGTAAAATTCCTCAGATATTCGAAAATTATTCTTCTAAATACACTGTTAAAAATTTCTTGAAATTTCATGTGCATTTCATGTACATATGTGAATGAAAATTCAATTTTTGAGAACTGAAATAGGAATCCAAATAAATGTTATTGAATTTTCAAGTCATTGTGCATGAAAATTGAAATTAATGTACAGGTGATTGAAAAAACTTAGGAAAATTTAATCCAGTATAACAACATAAAATATCATAATTATAATCAAATCATGGCTCTAATGGCATCCAACTGGAAACAACAAAACTGATCCAAGTTGGTTTGGATTTGAAAAAAAATCTAAAAATGCTCATATCTCAAAAACTAACCTTCAAAAAACGGAAAATTCTTGCATTATGGCTGCAGAATAGGCCCTTGAAATACAATTTTTCTCACTTGGGACATCCTTTATACTAACGCTTTGACGAAGTCATCCACGTATCCATTTCAACTATGTACTAGTTGGATCTCACGGTTTGTTAAGTGTTTCTACATCACAAGTACATCTTCCCAGATAACATTCTGTGCGCGCAAAGTTTGAGCCTCGAGAGCCACGTCTTTATGCGCGCAGTTCGCCAGTTTTTTGCTAGCAAATAATACTATCACTCGCCATATGCACGCAAATAGCAATCATGCTCACGAATGAGCGCGATAGCTTGCAGTTCTGTCAACAGAAAGCGACGCACATGGATCCGACTTTGCTAGCGATTCTGTAACTCGATTTGCACGTGAATCGCTTACATTTGCGCGCAAAATGTTATTAGAGTTGATTCACAATTTTGAAGAATGAACGCAAGGTCATATAAGCAGAAAAATGTTCTCTTCCACATAAGTGGCAGTGGCTTGAGTGATAGAGCTTTGGTGTCCGGTTTCGACGTCCCGCGTTCACATCTTGTGAAGGTAATTTTTTTTTCTCAACAATTATGAACATGTGCATAAAATTTAAAGAACTGGCTCTCGAATTTTCAAGTACAGTGCGAATTATTTTTCCATTACGTGAGTGGAAGTTGCTTCCATTACATGTAATTTAAAATTCAATCAGAAATTTCTAACAGTGTATATTTTATCCAACAGTTTTCGTTTTTTAAAAGCTAGCTCGAAGAAGATTCTTCAAAAGTGTCGAACATATTCCTTTTAAATGTTTTTCAGCAATCTTTCTCAAAATGTCTTCCAGAAGGTGGAAACCATCGTATAAGATTTCTTTCAGGAATCTCCCAAAAGATCTTTTTTTGAAATTTCACAATTTCGCTTGTCTAAATCTTGACTTGTGAATGGAAAAAAATAATGTTCTAAATATTACTACATTTTGTACTTAAGTAACAGTGTAAGTGAAATAGTGTAATTTTGACAATAGAGTGTAGTAAAAATTCACGCTCAATGATTTGAAGAATCATTCAATTTGGCGCAACATCACATCATAAAGCATGAATTTTCACCACACTGTGTTGTAAAAATTATATAATTTCACTTATACTGCTAATTTAGTACAAAATGCAGTAATATGTATTGAAAACCACATTTCCTTCCGTGTAAAAGACTTCAGGCAGGACGATATTTTACAATACTGAAGAATCCCATATTTTTGTGTCATTTGACGAAAGATATCCAAAATTTTGTTCGAAGGAGAAGTGGATTATTATAGATGATCTACCATTAAATCTTCTCAGATGATTCTTTTAAACTAATTTCTCATATGTTCTGCGTACATTCCAAGAATGTAAATTTCCCATATGGTACACCCACTCGAACCATATTTTGAATCATCCATATATTTACTCAATAAGATGTAAATTTTACAACTTTCTTTCCTCAATGTAAGAATTTGTGTTAAAAACCATAAAGTTTGGAATTTTTAGTTGAATTCATGATGAATTGTATACACATGTGCTGGAAATTTATTGTCTATCCGGTGATCGGAATTTCCTGGTTGCCACATACAAAGAAAAGACGATTATTTTTTACAGTAGAATATATCTACATATCTGAAAAGCATATGATTTCATGTTGAAACTATGAAAACTGGTTTTTATGGCACATTTTTAGTACAAAAGACAATTTTTTAATAGCATATTTTTTTAGCATAAAAACCAATTTTTGGAGCATATTTTACACGCTCAAAACAACTTTTTTAGAGCATATTTTTGGTTACCCTAGTGATAAGGCTATGTCGAAAAGAAAAATGTGTACAAGTGGTATAAAGAGTTCCGAGAAGGTCGAGAACGTGTCGGAGACGAAAAGCGTCCCAGTCGCCTATCAACTCCAACTGATGAAGTTCACGTCCAAAAAATCAAAGATCCGGTGCTTGTAAGTCGTCGATTAACAATTAGAGATCTCGCTCATGATGTTGGCATTTCAAAAGGATCAGTCAATACCATTTCGAAGGATGTTTTGGGCTTCAGATGTGTTAAATCTCGATCGGTATCGAAAACACTAAATTTCCTGGAAAAACATCGTCGCGTTGAAGTGTGTCAAACAATGCTTTCGGGCTATAAGAACAAGATGAAACGCATTATTACGGGAGATGTGATGTGGATTTATGCTTACGACCCGGAAACAACCGATCAATCAAGCGAATATTGCGCCAAAGGTGGGGCAAAACCGAAAAAACCGCGCCAAAGTCGCTCAAAAATCAAGGGTATCTTGACTGTTTTCTTGGTTATCGTGGTGTTGGGCATTTCAAGTTCCTTTGGCCGGGTTAAGCTATCAACAGAGAATATTATTTGAGCGTTATGCGTCGTTCACGTGAAGCTATTCGCCTCAAGAGAACGCAAAGGTGGCGAGACAACTCTTGGTTTTTGCACCACGACAATACACCGGCTCACACTGCATTGATTCTTTGTGACTTTTCGCAAAAAAACTCGATCCATATCGTCCCACAACTACCTGATCCACTTGATTTGGCACCGTGCGCCTCCTGGCTATTCAACAAACTGAAAAGACCGCTCCGTGGACACCGTGTTGAATCGATAGAGAAGATCCAAAGCGAATCGAAGAGAGAGCTGAAGGCCATGTCGGAAACCGACTTTAACAACTGTTTCAAAGATTAGAAAATGCGTTGGCATAAGTGCATTGTATCCGGGGGAGGGGGGGGGGGGCACTTTGGAGACGATGAACTTGATTTGAGAGAGTAAATAAAGATTTCTGAAAATGAATGCTATGTCACCTTATTTTTTGCATACAGTAGTATTTTGCATCATCATCACTTTTGGTCAGTATTATATTCGCGTAATAATATATGTAATCCCATCTTATGTTCTTTCAAATTTCGGAAGGTTCATTAAAACTTCACTAGGATAAATGATACAATATAAATATCGAAACGATTCTCAATTTCTCTCGAATATTATATTTCGTTATAAGGAAATATAGTTAGCCAAGTGGAGACGTGCACGAGAAAACTGTTGTAATTCCGTTTCCTGTCTGTTACATTCAAGGTAGAAAAGCAAAAAACGATTCGTCATTTCAAAGGTAAACTCTCGTCTCACGCGTGGCACATTTCTTTTTTCGTGACAGAAACAACTGCGCTTGGTCTTTCGTGTTCTCATGTTCTTGTTTCTCTCATCTCTGTCGAATTTCTTTTTTCTCGGTCTATTCTCTTCCCTCGCTGGCTTCATTTTCTTGTGTTTCTTGCCTTCATCTCAGTCAATCCTTCACATCTTTCCGCTCCTCCACTTCTCCTTACGCTTTTCTCCCTTCAGTTTTTTCATCCATTTCATTGTTCTTACGAAACCCTTGATTCATTTCTTCTTTCCATTACTTTTCTCGAAGCATTTTGAATGTTGTTGTTTGATAGGCTCATACCACATTACTCGGATTCTTCGAAATTTCAATTCATCACTGTTTCATGATGTTGTTTTGTTTAATCTTCATTCTAAACTCTCAGAACAATCCCGTGTAGAAATTCCATCAGTAACGCCATAATAATAATCGGGGCCTGACAAGGATTAAATGGTGAATGTGACGCAAAAATCATTACAACCTAATTGGGTATCAACAGGGCTCCCATCGGGGCCGGAATAATTCCATTTTATACCTGTTTTTTTCATCAATCATAGAGAAAATTTGATAAAATATGAATAAAATTGAAGAAAAACAATTTGATTCATCAGTTGAAGGGTAATTCATAGTTTTATTTACAATTCAAACTCATTCAAATTTGTAAATAGTACGAATGGAGGTTATGAATCATTAAGCTAAAACCAGCAACCTAAAGCTAGCAGCTAATTGTTGTAACTTTTGATTCAATGTGGTTCCAGCTGTGTTCACACCGAAAATCAATTGAGTGGCATTCTACTACATTTCTCAGATATTTGAATCTTTGATAAAAGTTTTGTGGAAAAAGTTATGATAATCGGCTGCTAGCTTTACGGGTGCCAGTTTCAGTTTCATTTATAAGTCAGATTCAATTTCGAAAAACAAATCTCATTATCGAAAATCTACATCTAACAACGAGTATTTCCATCATTCATACTTCTAATACCAATCATTGTGTCTATTTCTTTTTGCGGAGCTAGCGAATGTTGCGTAATTGTAGAAAGCATGAAATTTTCATCGGGAAATCAATTCAAAAAGTACATGTGTAATAGGGATCAAAAATATTACTTTTTCAAATATTTCCAAGTTGAAATGATCTAGGGATTCGCGAGTTGTGTAACGCTTGACTAGCCTAAAACTAGACACTTGCAAGTGCTTCGTACATTGAAAAAAATGGTAGAGTGTCGCAGTTCCGAAGGTCCATTTTCCCGAAAGTTCGATATACCGAAATATTCCTAGATGTTACTAGCCATCTAACTATTATATTTTAAGGTACTGAAATTTTGTCGTAACATTGCAGCTTCCACCGTGTGTTCAATACCTATGGAAACAATGGATTTCTAGAAATAAGATTTGGGGTGTTCCAAGCCAACTAGGCATCGTTGGTTTCACTACCCAGAAAGCACAGAAAGTTCTCTCAACGTTTTGAAAACATGCACTTGGTTTTGCGTGTTTTGGTCCCCGAGGAGTAAGTTTTTTAAATATTTAGAGTACCTGCATTTTGGATGCCCCTGAATACGTTCTTAACTCGTTCTTTTCATCTACTAGGGGCCGTTCTCATAATGTTTTCCCAACATACTTTCATGAAAACTAACCTTCAAAAACATAAGCGCAGCTTCGCACAACGTAATACACTGAAAGAAAAATTTATTCCAGTCAAGTAAATATTTATTTGTCCTGTAGCAAAGAAATATTCATTAGAATTAACACAATATTCTTTGGGACCAAAATAATTTATTTGAATTAAATAGATGGTTTTATTCGTTTATTTGATTCCAATAAATTATTTTGGTTCCGAAGAATATTTATTTGACTGGAATAAATTTTTTTTTCAGTGTGGAAACCTTTATTGAACACGTTTCCAGAACGTCGCACGGTGCAAATGAATAGAACGAACCGGGACATTTGCGCCATACAATCTGGGACATACATGTGACGTTCTTAGAACATCCCGAAACGTTAAATCCACGTTCTCTGTGTAATTGAGCACGTTTTTTGAACATTCAAAAGACCTCCCGGTGCTGTATGGGTAATACCAGAATTTGTAGATGTTCAACACACAGGATTTTGCATTTCGGTGTATCGGACTTTCGGGAAAATTGACCTTCGGGACTGAGACACTCTACCGAAAAAAGTGTGTGGTTCGAACGATCTGAAGTATGGACATTCGTATTCTTCAGGGTGTCTATCGGCTGGAAATTCTGTGCGTCATTGGTTATTCTATTCAACGTGAATTTTTGGTGGGTTGATTCCGTTAGAAATTTGGTTTGACTGGAATTGAGGACTAGAAATGTGACCCATTAACAGATTTGAGCAATGCTGTTGATGTAAAAATGAATTCCTGATGAATGAATATAAATCATCAATCTCATATCAATTTATTTAAAAAATGTCATGACAGGAACATTTCAAATCGAAGAATTATGAAAGCTTGTGAATACTAATCATGTAACATATATAAGCTTGAGTGATATCTATGGAAAATGTCTTGATTTCATATTTTTACAAATAAAAATGTATGAATAGTTAATCAAATATGATGATAATAAAAACAACAATAACAACAACAATAATAATAATAATACACGATCAATAATAATGTTCACAATCAAGGATTATTTTTAGAGTATTTTTCTGTTTAATAGAACAAAGTACAGAGTAATGGAATTATAGTTGAATTTTGGAGGTAAGGGGTCTTCTGACCAAAAAAGTTTTTGGCCGAATGGACATGATTTGACAATCGCTAGTCATTCTCTAGTATTCTCTGAAATCGATTAGTGATTGTCAAATCATGTCGATTCGGCCAAAAGACCCCCTACCAATTTTGGAATATCTTGAATACAAAATTTGCTACAATATATTCGGGAGCTCTAGTGGATCATGCATACATACATACATACATACATATATGTATATATACATATACAAATATACAAATATACACACGTAAATTCATTCATACATCTATTGACACATATATACATACCCATATCCATGTTTACATCTATATACCGGGTGTTTCATAGTTCACTGAAAGAATTTCACAGGCGTATTTCCGGTCTGGAAAATTTTTGTTGAGTCTTAGTTTTTGAGATAGGAGCATTTTAGATTTTTTTTCAAATCGAAATCATTCAAAAGCACTGTGCGTTACATACTTCAGCTTGACACGATTCGTCAAGTTGGAAAATCGCGGATCTTCGGGAAAAAAATCAAAGTATCCAGTCATCCCATGTTTTGTGGCTATAATAATTCAAAGTTGCTGGATTCTGATCGGCTGGAAGCCAAAAAATTTCAAATTGCTATAACCTTGAATCGAAAAATGACAGAACAGTACATTTTTTCCAGAGATCCGCCGTTTCCTAACTTAGCCAATGGTGTCAAGCTCAAGTAAGTAACACACAGTGCTTTTGAATGATGTGGATTCGAAAAAAAAAATTTAAAAATTCTAATATCTCAAAAACTAAACCTCGAACAAATTTTGCCAAATAGGAAATCATTACATTTTGACTGCAGGATAACGCCTGTGAAGTTTTTTCAGTGAATTATGATACATCTAACTTGATTCATACTTCAGAGAGTTGAAATAACCTCCCTTTTCTTTCGGAGAAAATAGAATTGATTGTTTATGAATCAATCAACTACATCTGCTTCGATAATATTCGAGAATTTGAAGTAATTTCAAGATTCATTCATCAATTATGTTAGCTAGGATACTACACGGAGAAAAAGGAATTCGCTGTGGCAGCGAAATCTACTTTTGCTGGGTTCCTTTTGCCAGAGCAGCAAATTTTTTGCTGTGACAGCAAACTATTTGCTGTTCCAGCAATCTTGTTAGCTGCGACAGCGAATTTTTAGCTGTGGCAGCAAAAAATCTTTGCTATCCCAGCAAAATTTGTTTGCTATTCTGTATATAATACTGAAAATTTGCCGGTGGAGCGAACATTTTCTGCTGCCACAGCTAAAAAATTGCTGTCGTAGCTAACACGATTGCTGTTATAGCGAATTTTTAGCTGGGTCAGCAAAAAATTTTGCTACTCTATATATAATACCTCGATTTGCTGCGTCAGCAAATTTTTTCTCTCCGTGTATATTTGGATGTAAGATGATTGTTACGGGCCTGATTGTACCCTCATGGGCACCCGATTAGGACCTGATCGTTTATGCGTCACATTCCACATCGATTCCTCACTTGGCCCTGATTTGTTTGGATTAGGCCCTAATTGAATCCTGATCAATTTTTCCACACGGGATACACGTGTAGTCCGATTTTGCGTTATACGGAACGAGCAACCTTTTTGTTCTCTTCGGTTTTAGACTCCCGGTGTTTTAATATCGTACTTCTCTCCTCACTCATCAAAACTTTTCAAACATAAGACAATCAATTTTTTTCATCAAACTCGGTCTTTAATCTACCAACTTTCCACCGCATACCAGGACTCGACGTGTTATTTTAATCTTGAAATTGCTTTATACTTACAGTTCGTTTAAGTTTTCAAAACAGTAACGTATAATTCATGGAAATTTTAAATGAAAAATATGTTCACTTACGTAAGGAAGTGATTTTTATTCTGTTCATTTATATATAAATTCAATTATAATTGTTAGAAAAATTGATAATGTACTACATTTAACTGACAGGTTACATGGAATCGTAATGATTTTGAATTTTCATACTGCTCTTTGATTTCACTGGCATAATGATTATATCCAAATTTCCATAAAAACTTATTGATTCTCTCTTTAGTCTCTTTATATTGCAGACATTCACATCGATACAGGATAATTAAAGTTCAAGTAGATTAGGAATTCGGAACGAGCTCAGGACAGTCGTCGCTTTGATATACACGGAGAAAAAGGAATTCGCTGTGGCAGCGAAATCTACTTTTCCTGGGTTCCTTTTGCCAGAGCAGCAAATTTTTGCTGTGACAGCAAACTATTTACTGTTCCAGCAATCTTGTTAACTGCGACAGCGAATTTTCAGCTGTGGCAGCAAAAAATGTTCGCTATCCCAGCAAAATTTGTTTGCTATTCTGTATATAATACTGAAAATTTGCTGGCGAAGCAAACATTTTTTGCTGCCACAGCTAAAAAAATGCTGTCGTAGTTAACACGATTGCTGTTATAGCAAATTTTCAGCTAGGTCAGCAAAAAATTTTGCTATTCTATATATAATACCTTGATTTGCTGCGTCAGCAAATTTTTTCTCTCCGTGTAATTTTCCACTCTTGTAAATGTGGAATAGAAAAAGGTCCTTAATTTTATGATTCGCCGTCTCATCGTGTTGCCCTAGATTCTAGCTTTGGCAGCCTTGATGTAAATACCTCCTTCAGAGAAGTGTAGTTCACCACCTCCCGTCAGTGTTAACTTGTGAGAGAGAGGATGTCAAGAATTCACAAAAAGAAATGGTCAAAAGACAAGCAATCTCACTCAATTTTACGCGCAATGATTCAATTGATTATTTCTTTTATAAAATATGCTATCATGTTGATTTCTACATCCACTCTTCACGTAAAGATTATAATTTTGTGAAGAATATAATTTTGCAATTCTAATAAAGAAAAAAAACAATTCCCACAGTACCTGAAAATTGATTTAAAATCAATGAAGATTGGAATGGATGGGAACAAATTCCCTAGATCCAATTTTTATTTGATATAATAAACTACGAGCGCAGTCTTTTGCTGAAGCATTACATGTTCTATTTTCTCTGTGTTCTCTTTACTCTTCACTTCCGTTATCCGAGGTAAACTTCTGCTTCACGCTTGATATATTCCATCCTTGTACGATACATTCAACCTGTAGATATGCTTTGTCGTATCGTCATGTTCGTGTGCTTTATTTTCATGAATTTTCATTATCTTATTGTTTTCCATACTTGAAATTGTATTCTTTTATGTAATAACGTTGTTTTCATTCTTCTTGAAATCGGTCCCAAACTTGAAAAATAGTAAGCACATAGCAAACGATTAAACTTCAACTCGGTGCAGGAGGAGTTCCACGAATAGGGACGAAAGTTTTTTAATTTCATCAGAAATTTCCCCGCGATGTATTTTTTAAATTTCGTGAAATGTATAAATCGTAACCGAGGTTGAGATACGAAATTGAGAGCTTTCAAAACGAGTCAGATACGATTTTAAAGCATCAAAGCTCGTTGAGTTGGGGAATTTTGTGAGGAACTTTATTTGCATAATCCTCCATACGTAATAAAATAAGTACTTCATTCTAATTTAATTTCATGCACGTTGAGAAAAGAAGTATGCGCGTTATTATTGTCATTTATACGAAATCAGTGTTCCCACCGTTACTATTCTGAATCCATACTTACGAAATTTACGATCACTCCTCATTGTGTCTTTGTTGATATGTTTTTTTCAAGCTATGTTTTTTCAGTGCATTCTCATTACACAAGTTTCTCCCTTCTGTCATTTACTCGTTCGTCTGTTTCACCCTTTCTTGAACCACGAACAAGAATAACAATTGCTTATGGAGCCACTTTGACTTGTGTCGCTTCTCTTTTGTTCTCTTGATATTGTTTCACATTGTATAATTCACAATGCGATGAGAAATACTTAGTCATGTCAGATGCATTTAAGTTTCTGAAATAATCTTGCGATACGAAAAGAAAGATGCCAGGGAAAAAGGAAAACGTGAGAAGACGGAAAGAATGTTGTTGAACTTTTTATTTACATTATTTTGGAAGCGATACAAGTGGGGGAGTACTTTCCCTCTTGAAATACATGACGCAAAATTTACTGGTTCAGAGAGATATTAGTGCCTTAGCACAAGCAAAACTTAAAAATTCTTTAATAAAATCTAAACATCGCTCGGTACAAACTTCTTTAGTGCGAGCAGGATTGCTGTATAAAACGACGTTTTGATTTTATTAAAGCATTTTTGAATAGTTTGGAATAAATAATTTGACTTCTGTTACTTCCACTGGTATTCTATTAATACAGTGCCATTTTTTCATCATTTAGATCGAAGAATACATAGTCGGAGATGGAAAATTCAAATCCTTTACAGGAATTAAAGTATCTCAATCCCTTAGGGTCGGCAATTGACATGGGTAGTATGGGTAAATTACCCACTCGAAATTTTCAAGCACCATCCCTTCATATCTTCCTCCCCGCCCCTCCAAATTTGCTAACCACTCGGGAAAAAAGTGTGAGCCCAGGTCTGCAATTTTTAATATTATAGAATATAGAATTTTCAGACCGGTAAAATAAATCTTTTTCCCGTTACGATGGTTACCACGATCCTTAATGCTAAATATTTATATAAAATATTAAAGAAACACTCCAATCTTCTTGACTTCCTTGAATTTAATATCTCCTAACGCTTTTCCTCCATTATTTGCATCAGTTACTGTTTTTAGTCTCTCTGCTTCGTCGAGACTATGTGGTAGGTTTGAGTTAATGCAACCCCTCGTTCAATTGTATCCTTGACAAGTTTCAATTGTTGAAGTTTCTTCTAGACTTCGAAGTAATATTCATGCTCAGTCTATTATTATGCATTTTTTCTCAGAAACTTCTTACGGGTCTTCATTGTTTCTCCACTGTGTTTTTGTTACCATCTATTTTGATTCATACAAAAGAACTTTCATGTCTATTGTTTTGTAGCCTTATTTGTAACGGTATGGTGAATGTAAACGGTACAGATATCTGTTAATTTTTTATGAGCATACATATACATACACATTGACCATGAATTCCATGATCATTGTTCATCAATTTTTATTAGAATATTCATGATTCAATTAAGAATTATATTTTAAAAGAATTGTGTGAGTATGAATATTTCATCCTCTCCAAACGATTGATTCAAATTGAAAGTCCATGAACAATTATTTTTTCTCTCTCGGGCGTATTTGGATCAATATATTTCCACTCTGAATAAGATAAAGACGAAGTTTGTCTCAAAAAGCTCGTTGAAGATGCTGGATCTATTATGCCAGTTGACTTCAATGAAAGAAAACTTTACTTGTAATCGCTTCAAGTTCTTGAAAAATATTCAGTCAAAGAATCTTTCGTTCTTTCTTCACATTCTCGGAATTCGGGAACTCGATGATAAGGATTCAAAGTATTTGGGGTGACATCATTGTGACGTAATTATTATATCTTTGCTATAAGCCATGCAATTGGAATATCCTGAAACCTGTAAATATCTTGATATTATCATACTTCATTATTTCAAGGTATAAAATTTGAAGTTCCGATTGCAATATATATTTTTCATATGAAAAAGAAAAGTATAACTGTTGACTTGATAATTTTGAATCGCTCACTATAGTCATAATATTGCACGCTATATGCGCTCATGTTATAAAAAAATAACGTAACCTCGGGCAAAGTCCAACAATCGAGTTTGTTATTATTTCATATTAAAGCGAATTGAACGTATTCACTCTCTGCATACGTGTACATAATATGTACGTTAGAATGTGCTGTGCATACACGATACCCACATACACAAGCATTTTTCTCTCCCTCTATATCAATGCCCCTAAACGAAATTCATCATTCTCCTGGGGCAAATACCAACTGTTTTTTTAACGTAATAATATTCGTCAGATTCGTGCATTTGAATATATATATATACATATATAATATTTGTCCATTATGTGAAATACTAATCGATTTTAGCCATATTTTCTTTTGCTTCCTCGTTAGAAATAAGCTTTGTGATCGTTTCCGGGGGCCAAAAATTTTTTTTCTTCAAACTCAAAATCTCTTAGGCCAAAATGTTGCTCCAAACTCGGAGAAAATTTTTGGTTTCGTGTCTGTCTGTCTGTGTGTGTGTGTGCGTGTGTGTATGTGAAGAGCATTGCGACCGCGCATATCTTCGGCTCCTATTAACCGATCGTCATGAAATTTTCACCACGGTTAGATGTAGTGTCGATAGTGCCCCCAAGTTTCAACCTTATTTTTACAGAAGACGGTAGGGGTA
Organism: Gonatopus flavifemur; assembly: GCA_018340375.1. Lineage (NCBI taxonomy): Eukaryota > Metazoa > Arthropoda > Insecta > Hymenoptera > Dryinidae > Gonatopus > Gonatopus flavifemur. Next base: position 23,546,572 of record JAFFJZ010000007.1, read on the forward strand.
AAGAAAAATGTGGAAAAAAATTGTGATTTTGCGACCGCCCATATCTCCACTCCCTACCCACACCGAGAGAAAAAGCATGCTTTAGAAGCATGACACACTTCAATGCTTGTAGCGCATTTGTTACAACGTACTTTCAACGTTCGGGACTCATGCAGTTAACGCACGAGACCATGCTTTTTGGGTATGTGTCACATGCTTTCTAAGCATGGGTACCGAGCGTTGGAAGCACGTTATGACAAATGCATTAGAAACTTTAGTGCATCATACTTCTGCAGTATGCTTTTTCTCTCGGTGCAATAAACATACAAATCTTAAAGACATCTAAAAGATGTCTAAGAAAAGACATCTTTCCGACATTTCTAAAAGACAACTTATAGACTTCTTTTAGATATCTCACTGAAGACATTTCTAAGAAGTATCTTGAAGTTATCTTAAAGATGTCTAATGCATTTTATTTTAAAGATGTCTTTAAAGATTCAATAAAAGACATCTTTTAGATAGCTTGAAAATCAAAATCACAATATTAATAATATAATGATATACCGATAATGATTATAGGCCTGAATTAAAAAAAATATCAATTTTGATATAAAATCAGATAATTGGCGACTTTCATTATAAAAATTGTGGAATGCATCCAAGAGCCGAAATATCTCATTCGAATGTTGTTGTTGAGAGAGGGGACGACACAATGGCGATATCAGTTCCATAGTAGATGGCGCTGTGGTCAGTAAAACTGAGGTGAACTTCAATTTTTCAAATGGAAACTCCTACTCCTTATCGCATATCATGATTCTACGCGAAAAAATGAGGGAGTGTTGTTTGAAACATTTTCCCTAAATTCTTGGAGTTCAAACAGTGGAAAATGAGGTTGATGAAATAGTTCTACTGCATTAGAAGAGTTACATTGAATTGAAGTCATTTACAATGTTTTGGACATGACATTTGTTGTGTTCTGTGTTCGATTTCTTCTTTGAAATTATTATTGTTTTGATTTGTTTGTTGAGCGTTGCTTCACATATAATGCAGTAGAACTTTTTCATCAACCTCATTTTCCACCGTTTCCATCTTCAAGAATTTAGGAAAAATGTTCCAAAGAAAAATTCCTCATTTTTTCGCGTAGAATCATGATATGCGATAAAAAGTAGGAGTTTGAAAAATTGAAGTTGACCTCATTTTTACCGACTACAGCGCCATCTACTATGGAACTGATATCGCCATTGTGTCGTCCCCTCTCTCAACAACAACATTCGAATGAGATATTTCGGCTCTTGGATGCATTCCACAAGATATCCGCATATTGTTTCATAGACTTTATTTTTCATCGATTGTGGCGCCATCTTCAAAAATTCAGAAAAACGTTTCAAGCAAAAGTTACCCAGTTTTTTGCGTAGAATCAAGATATGCAATAAAAAGTGGGGGTTCCCGTTCAAAAAAATGATGTTGACCCCATTTTAATCGATCATAACGCCATCTATGATGAAACTGATATCGTAGTTTTGTGGCCCCCCTCTTTGTATAACAACTTTTGTATGAAACATTTTCCAAAAAAAAGTGATCCCACCAAGATATTTAGTTGTCTCAAGATAAACGCCTCACCCTGTATAATTCGCAAGACATTGTCAGATCATCTGAAAGTGTGCTTCAACCGTGGTTAACTATGTTTCCAAGAGTTCAATCATAATTGATTGATTAGGAACGAGGAAGCCGTGTACCAATTGGCAGAGTTTTTTATTATATCCTCATCCGTAGAAAAAAAAACCGTCTTGATTCAACACCTATTCTTTTTTATATATGGAAAGAAAATCATATTTTTCTTGTTTCAAATACTCTTGCTTTGAATTGAGAAAATATCATTTCGATGAAAATTTGGGTTTTAAGTTTCTCTTGAACTGACAAAATATTTCCTCCACTCGAAGCAAATTTATTTGAGAAGAGGAAGTATGTATTCTTTTCATTATGAATAACCACAAGCAGAAATGCTCTGGGCATTCACGAGTTTTTGGCTAGTTAAAGAGTTGAAAAAACTTGTTAATTACTAGGAAATTTTTAGTAAGGAGACAACGAGTATTGAATGAGTAAAACTTCTTCTTTATATGAGAATGCATGGAACGGAATATTTGTTGGATAAAGTTTTAGTGTTTGTTGGAAATTAATTGATGAAAATTCAACAATACTTCTTGTATGTTTCATATATTTAATATAAATCATGGCCACAAATGTACTGACTGAGAATAATTTATCTTTGAAAAAGATCAGAACTCCTTTGTTTTCAATAAAAATTTGTGAAATTATTCCATGATAATATCATTAGAATCATTTGAAAAGGATAGCGGATGATTCATTTTGTACTTATTTTTATTACAAATGGATTCTTCGAAATGATTGTTAAGCTTTTTCATATTTCCTTCCTCGATAGAGATTTTCTTGAAATGGAAATGAATCAGTATTGTTATGAGTTTTAGAACATTTTATCCATTGTATTACCACCCTTTTATGTACATGTATATTCTATACTTTATACATTATGAATACCCTTTCATAAATCTCCACTCAGTATATTCATCATAATTAATTCTGTGATATTATAAATTCTCTTGTAATTAACGAAGGAAATTAATTATTCATTCAATCAATGACAAATCCAAGTGAAGCACAGAACCTTCACAAAACAGCCGCATTCAGGCTTTCGAGAGAACCATTTTCCTTTTACGATGAATATTTTATGTGTTCATCCTTGGCACAATTTATTTAAGATATCAAAACAGTTGAGCTTTGTCCACATTTTTTTCACATTATTAGTCTTTTGAATTCCAAACGGAGGGAAAAAAATCTTTGCAATTATGAGAAGATAAAAATGTTATGTGCAAATGTAAATAATGATAAATTATTTTCCAATGAAGTTGTTGGTTCGTACTTCAGTCAGATGAATAGAAGATTTTTTTTACATGAATACAATTTATCTTCAATAATTTAAGTTTCATGTTTGTACGCATGGAGTCGATGTAAAAATGAAACGTTCATACATGTGTTATGCGAATGTGTGGATAAAATGAATGGAATACTCGATTTCAATACTCGATATGTTTGTTCGGTTCATTTTAATACATTTAAAAAGTGATCCTACCGGGTTTCATGTTCTGAAATAAAGTACTTGAGTTTTTAATGAACTCCCTCCCTCATTATATCGATCGTATACTACGGATTCATAATCTGTTATGGATTAAAAGTTTGCATGACGTAAAGCGCATGTATACATACACATTCGAGTAGATAGTTGGAAATGAAAACAGAAAAAATCAAAATATATCGAGGGAATATTATAATGTGGGATACGTTTTGGATTGGAAGTAAAATCTGTACAAAATGGTATCACTGAAATAATTCATTGTTTGCGTTAACAAAGGACACGAGAGAGAAATTACAATTATTATTGCGTTGAATGGTTGGTATACAAAGATCTATTGTGGAAGTTGTCATTTTTTTTGTTTCAAATTGGATCTATGTGGTTATCGAAGTAAAAAATAACAAGGTCGTTACTTGTAACATGTGATGTGATTTATCAAGGTAACGAACATGGCGTGAATGATATTGTCGGTTGAGAGAAGTACTCTTCTGTATCGGATGGAACGAGATTAGAAAAACAAGGTGTCTCTATTCTAAAAGTTGAGGGATTTTCACCCAACTCCACGTTCTTTTGAATTGGAAAACTCTAGTGTTTATGAATAAGCAGACACTTGCTTGAAAAAGTCATATCAAACTTGCTCATCATTTTTTACGAATGCACTGAGAGAAAAAAATTCGCTAAAACAGTAAATGTCAGAAATTTGCTTCGCTTCACTCAGAGAAATCTAAAGTCATGGCAAATATTTGAGAGGACAACTATTGAATTATAATTTTCCAACTCTTTATATAGTTCATGGAACTAAACAAATAGTTTTCATTACTATGAACAAGTTACTCCAACTGTTTATATACACGGAAAAATAAGAATAGTTGCAGCAACTACTCAAATAGTCGATTTTCGACCATCTACTTCAGTAGTTGCTGCAGCTACTTAGTCGTCAGGACAAGTAACACGTTAGCTGTCTCAACAGATTCAAAATACCTCAGGTATTTACGTTAGTTGGTGCAACTATCGAGTTACTTGTCTGGACTACTAAGTAGCTGCAGCAACTACTTAAGTAGATGGTCGAAAATCGACTATTTAAGTAGTCGCTGCAACTATTTCTTTTTTTCCGTGTGGTTGTGAATACTGAATTTGAATGGTTGTCCTCAAATAGTTGATGTGACTATTTTAATTTTTCTAAGTGTTGATATGACAAATCCTTTCGCTGAATTAATAAAAATTTTTCGATCACAGCAAAAATTTTGCTCTTTCAGCAAGCGCTTGCTGATCCAGAAATTCGGCATTGTAGATATACAGACTGCCAGAAAATTTGCTGAATTGGCAAATACTTTGCTGGAACAGCAAGATTTTTTCTGTACCTGCAAACGATTTGCTAAGCCAGCAAAATGGATTTTCAAAAGTCGCTATTGCAGCAACAATTCTTTCCTGCGTGTGATAATCTAATATAAGATTTTGGCATCCAAAGGGAGAACCTCATGTGAACGGCCTGTTTTTCAATAGTTTATTACAAAACAACTCGGATCATTTATTCGAATGCATCATATATGTGGAAATTAGAACCTGGCCTCATGCTGGCGTAGTCTCGTTACCGGAGTTACCAGTGCTGGCAAATGTAAACAACCAGTTCAGAGCCAATTGATTTAACAGTACTGACCCAAAGTGGAAATGATAACAACGTATTGCGTGAGGCCCAGTATTGGTGATACAATACTATCGGTACAGGCAATATTCTTGAACCTGCATTGCCACAACTGCGGGATTTTTTACGGGGCCGGCTGTGCTGATACATCTGGTTCAAGAATGATTCAATTACTACATACGTATCGCTTCAATTGAAGTACAGACGACAAAATAGAGAATAAATCAAATGACTGTTTTTATGGTTCGAAACAGAGCTTGGATATGATTTCGGATGATCGTATTTGAAATTGAATGTAAAATGATCACAGATAAAAGTGTTTTGTTGGATCAAACAAATTTTGAGTCATTCAGATAAATATGTTATTTCAATGGGACGAAATAAATATTTGATAAATAACTTTTCTGGATTTACTTGAATATCGAAACTCTACAATAATTCATTCGTTCGAACAAATACGATACTTTGATGAACTGCTGTTTTAGATTGAAAGGAAGATGTGATTTCCTTCGATTGAACAAATGATTCTTTGATTCAAACATACAATTATTTGTCTCGTATATAGAATTCTGTAAGACAGCATGGAAGATTTATTCAGAAAGCCGCCTTGATGCGTCCACGTGAAACATATTTTGGTTTTCAATCAAATAAATATTATTTTGATCGAAAGATACTATTTGCTTCATTTCAACGTAAAAGGAGGGGATGTGAAAAGTGTTGATTTCTGCAAATTGATACAACAGTGAATGAAGTGCAAATTTTTATAGTTTTTGAGACGCGAAATTCGATACTGACAATGAGAAGCTCGAAAATCCATGGAAAAATGGGAAAACCTTATGATAATCGTATGAAGTTCATATTTTACAGAACACATTCCACTAAGTCTTGTATGTCACTGTAACGCGTTTCATATTAACCCGGACAGAACATCGCTCCTAATCTTCGAGTGACTGAATTTGATAGTGAATTTTGTATAGTCAGAATTAAACAGCACACCGACAAACAAGACTTAACAAGACTTAGCGCATATGCATCCTGTCAAGTACGAATTTCATACGATTATCGCAGGTTTTTCCCACTTTCACTATAAATTTTCGGGCTTCTTGTTGCCACTAATTATCTACTTCAGGGCCTCTAAAACTATAAACATTCACTTTTTATTCACTTTTCCATCAATAGACAAAAATCGACACTTTTTACATCGCTTTCTTTGGTTAGAAAAGACGGAACGCTTATTCAAAAATATACTTTTGGCTTTCAACGTTTCTACTCACAAAATTTTATTTGAGGCCTAATTGCCAAGATACAAATGATTTAAAAAATGTTTCAGAAGTGAATACTTGAAAATTTTTGACATATGTGTATTGATATCATACAAGTGGGTAGGTGAGAGCTCATCAATTTCATCACTCATAAACTGTTCTAAAATTTTTGCTTATAAAGTTAGAATTCAATTCATGCAGTTTCAGTCGATAGAATTCCTTCTTTGAAAATCGTGGTCATTTAGAAAACGAAAATCTAGAATAGTTGATTAACAGTGACAACGATGTGCTTTTCCCTGGCTCAATGAAGTACAAATAACTGACGGTCACCATGGCGCAATACCCAGTGATGGGTGGTTTTCGATTGAACTTATAATTGTTCGAAGTGAACAGTTCTTAAAATCATTCAAACAAATATATACTTGACTCAAGGTGAAAATGTATTCATTTCGAAATCCACATAATATATTTCCGATTTTTTTAATTCAAAATATTATTCATCCAATAATAATATATTGAACTGTTCACATCAAAATATATGAAGGAAACCTCTCAAACAACTCCGGCTATTTGACACAAAAAATTGATACTTGTCTGGAAGAAAATTTATTTGAATCAAATAAATCGAAACCAAATAATTGTAAATTCTAGAATCAAAGAAACAGTTTTATCTGTGTAACTGTTTCTATTTGTTTCTGTACGATGTCAAAAGGTTGAGAATCTCGTTGCAAGTAGGAGATTTTTATAAATTGAATTACTCCGTATCAAAACCATTCGAGAAATTTGTTGTTTGAAATGTATATCAATCGTTGGTTGAAAACTGGCATGCCCTAGGCTCATCAGATCGGCGGCATGGTTTTGCCAGAGTTGATTCAGTATCGCAACGAATCTGGCCATCCTTCAAACCTAGTGTTTTGTGATATGTCTGTCAGATAAATAACATCAATTGAAAAACACTGATGGTACAGTCACGGCTCAATTGTTTTTGCCAAAATCTAGCAAATCCAAAGTCCTTGCCAGTATTAGACTGTTTGTTCATTCCCGGGAATTTCCACATGACAGAGTACATCCCACAAAGCACCGGGTGTCCCAGCAATATTGTCAGAACATTACATTTGGAATGTGTAATATCCTGGAAAACATCTCAAGAAGATTGTCAGAATGTTTGCAGGATGTCTCATGTCACTATCTTTGTAACATTCTGGAGATATTCTGGAATATTGCTGTGATCATTTCAGCGATATTCTGTACGGAAAAAAATGTAACAATCACATGTATTAAAAAGCTTACAAAATGTTACTTTGGGCTGAAAAAAAATTTCTTCAGTTTACTTCTACAAATGTTGAATGGGCTTGATCAGAATCACTTTACGTCTAAGAAAAACTGCTTCGAAGTCAATTATTATATACATTATTATATACATATGCCATTTTGCAATAGATGGCTGTAGCGGTAAGTGGTAGTTGAAATAAATAGATCATAGATGTCATACAATAAGCTTAGGTATTTGTAAACATAACGCCATCGAAATATTAGTCGATTTATGTCTGCATCATAAAGTTATTCTCGATTAAACATGTCAACTTACGAGCCAAATTCTCGTCATTTGCGGCAGGTTTTAATTTTCTGCTTTAATATGAAGAAATCTGCGGCTGAGGCTCATTTAATGCTCTCAAATACCTATGGTGAGGCCGCTATTAGTGAAAGAACGTGCCGAGAGTGGTTTCAACGCTTCAAGAACGGTGATTTTAACGTCGAAGACCAGAATGGCGGTGGAAGAGAGAAGGTTTTCGAAGATGCAGAATTGGAGGCATTACTTGATCAAGACTCGTGTCAAACGCAACAAGAATTGGCAGGATCATTGGGAGTGACGCAACCAGCCATTTCAAAACACCTGAAAGTCATGGGAATGATTCAGAAACAAGGAAATTGGGTGCCGTACGAGTTGAAGCCGGGAGATGTTGAACGGCGTTGTGTGTTTGCGAACAGCTGCTTGCAAGGCAAAGACGGGAAGGATTTCTGCATCACATAGTAACTGGGGACGAAAAATGGGTTCATTACGATAATCCCAAGCGCAGAAAATCATGGGGATATCCCGGCCATGCTTCCAGGTCGACGGCCAAACCGAATATTCACGGTTCCAAGGTTATGCTCAGTATTTGGTGGGATCAGCTCGGCGTAGTGTATTATGAGTTGTTAAAACCGACTGAAACAATCACAGGCGATCGTCATCGAACGCAATTAATGCGTTTGAGCCGAGCATTGAGAGACAAACGGCCGCAATACAACGAGAGACACGATAAAGTGATTTTACAGCATGCCAATGTTCGACCCCATGTTGCAAAAGTGGTCAAGATATACTTGGAAACTTTGAAATGCACAGTTGGAAATTTTGTGTTAAATTCAACACATTTCACATGTCCCAAACGGTCCACACATATTTTTGTGTCGATATCACATCATGTGTTTGTGTTAGCCAGTAACTCAAGCTAGATGTGAATAATATAACACAAAAGGATGTTGATAAAATTTTGATTGGAATTTCCGATCGTGTAAATTCAACACATAAGTACTGTCAAATGAAATCCAAAATAAGCAATGAATCAACAGTTCACAAGTGTAATTTATGGATTTTTTTTACATTCAATCAAATGTGAAAATCACACTTTTTTTGTGTTGAAACAAAGCATAAGAATGAATTGAAAAAATAGTACTTCAATGAGCATTGAACATGGATCGTCGGGACCGAATGGTGAAGCTGTATCACTCAAGCCACTGCCGGTCCTTTGGTTGAGTGTACTTTCTTTGTTGAGTGTATATCTTCAAATTTACATATCTAGAAAACGAATTCCCATTAGAATGAAAGCTAAAACCAAAATGAATGAATAGTTCTTCCGACGACTACTAAAGTTACACGTACATAGAAGTTTCATAAAAAAATAGCTCCCACCACTGGCGATCTCCCCTTGGTAGTTGAGAACAACACAATTTTTATGTTCAATCTTGAGTTGAATAACATTTGTGTCATTTTGACACTTTTTTTCACTTGTTTGAATGATTTCACATTATGAATAAGTTGAGACCTGATTGAACAAAGACTGTCTGTAGAAGTTACACGTGTTTGTGTTGAATATTCAACAGAAAACTCATGACACACGGAATTTTTAACACATTTACACAAAATTTTCAACTGTGTGGGAAGTCCTACCCCACCCGCCGTATTCTCCAGACGTTGCTCCCTCGGACTATCACTTATGTTCGAATGAATGGCACATGGCCTAGCTGATCAGCACTTCCGGTCTGATGAAGAAGTAAAAAATTGGATCGATTCGTGGATCGCTTCAAAAGATGACCAGTTTTTTCAACGCGGTATCCGTATGCTGCCCGAAAGATGGGAGAAAGTAGTCGCCAGCGATGGACAATACTTTGAATCATAAATGTATAACCAGTTTTTTACAATAAAGCCTCGAATTTCGAAAAAAAACGGCGGAAGCAAAGTTATACACCTAATATTAGAAAGTTCCGCCAGTGCGGATTGAACCCGGGTTCTGCGAGTGAGAGTCAAGGCTTCTATCACATCAGCGAATCTCCGAAATGACGGCACCACTCTCAAAGTGCCATTTATTGTAATCATCGTGATGGAAGTTTGAAGAATTCGGTCCGGTGAAATATAGACCAATCGATTTAGAATCTTCTGACACAAAAAATGAGTAGGTCGTGGGAGAAAGGTTTTTTTCGACCTCGACTTTGAAATTTTATGAAATGCTGAGTAAGATCGATGGCAAAACTTCGAAAATTCATTGCCGTGGTATATAGACTGATCATTTCAAAATCTTTTGAAATGAAAAGTGAATAGGTCGTAGGAGAGGCGTTTCTTTCGACCTTGAATTGTAAATTTCCTCGTTCCTGGATCAGGTGTATAAAAATTCATTTTGTTTCATAAAATATTGCTACTGTCGTATTCTTGGAATATTTCATTTGCGACAAATTTAGCATATTCCCCATCGTAGATTTCCAGAACATTACAGATCATTATATGTACAATGTTCCAATTGGAAGATTCTCAGAACATTTTTAAAAAAATATTATATCTGCAATATCTACAGGATCTTGTATAAACATTTCACACATAATGTTTTGAGCGAGACATTGTAATATTCTAGAGATATCACTGAGACATTGGGTGCTGTGTGGGATAATATCATTGACGTTCGAAAGTATGAAAACAATTTTTTTCCATTGATGAAAACCAACAAAACGCTAACGCTGTGCAGCTGTTTGAATTGTTCTCTTGGATTTTACGTAGTGGAACACCCAAGTCCTTGTAATTCGATCATTCCAGGTCCAAAATTTCGTCAATTCTTAATGAATTTTCATCCATTTTCTTTCATACTATCTGTACTAAAAAAATTTCCACCTACGTCCGACGTAAAATTACATATTCGTTCAGAATATGGTTCTAGAATTTGTATAAAGTCATTGCTTCAAAAATTAGCAACAGTTTTTTTGCAAACAAATTCGATTATTTTGACTGCAAAAAATTTTAGGTCTGGAATTTTTATATGAAACCAGTCATATATACATCCTTTCCTAGATAGAGAAGTATTTTCAAGTCCCAAATTTCAGAATGTGTAGAGCCCAGAATGAAAAATTCAACATGGTGCCTCGTAAAACGGCGTTTGAAATGGAAAATTGTTCGATGAATTTTAGGGCACTTTTCAGAAATTTCAGAACCTTTCCGAATAGTGAAGTTGTTGAAATCGCAAATAACAGCTGCAATATGGCGTCAGAAATTTCAACGTCACAATGTAATCCCGTAGAAAGGATGAACAAAGCGATAGGTACGATGATAGGCCAATTTATTGAAAAGACGCAAAGGTCATGGGACAAATATATCCCTGAGCTATCCTTCGCGATAAATACGGCTAAACATGAATCGACTCAGTTTACGCCGGCGTTCCTGAATTATGGTAGGGAAATTTATCCGCCTAGGACATTTAGATCAGAGGTAGAGGAGCAGGATGAGCCCTTACCAATCGATCACGGGGACAGATGACGAGTCCCCCAAGAGTCATTCGATTTGGTTCGGGTAAACCTGGCAAGAGCGTTTGCGAAACAAAGTCGCTACTATAACAAGGATAAGTGCGATTGGGAACCCCAGGTCGGGGAGACTGTTAGCAAGCGCGAACACTTCTTGTCCTCAGCCACGAATGCGTTCTCATCCAAGTTGGCCCAAAAGTTTTCTACTGGATTCACAGTTAAGGCGAAATCAGGAAATAATGTCTTCGAACTGGAAAAGGACGGAAATACTTTTCGCGTCCATCTCAAGGACATGAAACCTAGTACAGATGGATATACAGTTTGATCGATGAAACCGTAGTCATGTCAAAACGAAGGGAGTGTAATTTTCATTTAGAATGTTTGTTTTGTTCATATTAATATTAGCGTCAACATGAGCGACCCGTCCGGTGAATCATCGTCGTCTTCCGAGAAGGGTAGTGAGCGTCCGAGATAAGCTGAGACGTTTATACGCCGGTTCAACGCCGACTTGCCTCAACAAGGCCAGGAAATCAGTCCCGACTTCCAAGGACTTCGCGCCCAAATCCCGTGGCGATTTCCTGAGACAGGCAGTGCCAGCCCCGAAGCAAGCGTTAAAACTCAAGGGATCGGCAACAAGAACATCCAGGATCCCGTCAGTATTGACCAAATCGACGTTTCCATCCAATTCGTCAGCTGCCATGAGCGACGACCACGACAAAGCCGCAGATCCGCCACAAATAAAAACGACCAGAGGGCCAATTACGGTCCCTGCGGCAAAAAGAACGGCTGTTCCAGCACGAGGGGATTGTTTCTCCCAAGGAGTTCCGGCACTGGGAGCAAGAACCAAGGGCGGTTCTGCTAAAACAACCGCCCCACCGACTTCAGTCACGCCATACGATCCAGCGAATCCCGGCTTCGAACGACCTGCCAAACGTCTGGCACTGCAGAATTTAGCCAATCTGCGTACCAGACTACCAAGTGAGGTGTCACTATTGGCCCCCGAAAATTGGTCCAACGAGAGAACTAGTGGTCCTTCAGAGAATCAAGTATCCACTCAAGCGTCACTGTCTACCACGGCTAGAGCGGTAGAGGCATTGCTCCTGAAGCAATGAGAGCTGCTGACCAAAGAAAATTATCGTTGGCCAGACACGGGCAAGAAGGCCACCAGGGTTCCCGCATCCCAACAACGGGCCATCTCGGTTGAAAACAGTGGAGGACATTCCAACCAACCCGATACTTCCGGACCACCAATGGTACCACCAATGGGTCGATTCTTGCCAGAACGTGGATACCACCAATTGGAACGCCTTGATTTGGGTGCAATTCGTCGGGGTCCTGCCAGGAAACGCTTCCTGGCTATCAACAATAAGGGTTTTCGTTGGACGTCACCGGAGGAAAGGGGAGGATTGCGGTGCAGCCTAAATAGACCTGTGGAAGTGAATTTTTTTTCCATTCCAAAGTTTGTTTTCTGTGTTCCTGGTGAAGTAAGCCATCTAGTGTTAAGGATTGAATGTTGACTTAGTAGTGCTAGAAGCCGATACCGTAATTTGAATTTGAGACTTCTCACGCTGTGATTTGCCTGGTGATAATCGCTTAATTTTTGTTTTTTTTTTGTATTTTTGATCAATTTTTTTTTTATAACCTGACACCAAAGATTACTCTGTCAAAAGTATTTTAGAATTAAGGTATATTTATAACAAAGTTCAGTTGATTAAGGAATATGTAGTTGAAAATTGGAGTCATTTTTTTTATGTGTTATTTCATTTCACAAGATTTGTTTGTTATGTTTATATTTTAGTAATGAAAGGAAAAAATTGAAGGAAGCACCTGGAGGGCATTGAGAAGAAATCAATATAGAGTTCCTTGATTCTTTCCAAGCCTTCATTGCATAGAATAAGGAAAGAACACTCTCGAGAATCGCATCCTTTTCCTTTCTAAGAGAGGGGGGTGCAACATACTCGTCATTTTTATGACGGGCATGTTTATACGACCCAACCTGAAAAAGAGAATACATATATATATTTAATGAAAGGAAAGTAGACGAGGTTGCTTGAATTGAAGACGATACCACCTTCCCATGACCGTCACATCCTGGATGAGCCAGCAAGCCTGATGACGATCAGGGTGTCTCGTCTGGATCCTACCTGTACGTTGGAAGAGGGATATCCTCTTCAAAACCTGTAACGAGTATGACATTGAAATCAGGAAAAGAATACAACCGAACATACGTACCAAAGGATTCAGATAGGCGTCCGATACATGGGGTGATGAGTCGTGGTGGTGTAAGGGTGCTCTCTCCAACTTCATGTGAGCCTGAAAATCAAGAAGTATTAATACGTTAAGTAATGATGTAAAAGGAAGGAACGATACCTGTTCATACCAGAGCCCATCAATTCTTGTTAATCAACCTGGAAAGAAAGAACGAGATGGCATGAATAATTGTTCATTAGATAATAAGTATAAATTGAATCTAAGATAAAACCATATTTACCTGTTGTGTGGAACCCAGTGGAGGAACACGCACGTAAAACAATCCGATTATCGCGAAAACCGTACATACGAAAATTATTATAACTCAACGCAACCGCGAATTAAATAACGCCCGATATTATCACTATCACACGCGAACTCGGGACACTAATCGCGATTTTATAAAAATTCGCGAACACGAGATACGGGAGTTGACAGTTGTCAACAAAGCGTGGCCATGTTGTAGTTCACGAAAGCCATTGCGCAGGAGCTAGTATCATATCGCCGGGTTATCGAACTTCCATCGATTGATCGAAAGTATGGATAGTACCAAAACTATCCGCAAGGTAGTCGAGGTTTCGCGTAGGACGGGATAATTCCAGCAGGATATAATAAGAGGTATTTGGCTCGTATTTTTGTCACTCAACCGACAACACCTTCCTGCCAGTCGCAGAAACAGTTTGAAAAAGGTGAGCGATTTTGGGTCATTTTTCTACACATAGACCGGGGTTATGGTTATACCTAACACTCTCAGACTGGAGGGTAAGATAGGGCTAGAGGGAGACAAAGTGTACTGTCCTTGTCTAATTTAGATTCTAGAGTCGTGTAGGGAAAGGCGGGAACGAGAACTTGGATAGTATCAGTCCTCAAGTAGGGGCACAAAGCACAGCCCATGGGGATCTGCAACGCCACCCTACTACGGCTGCAGCTTAGGGATCATCCGCAAATATACCGAATACCGTATTCATACCGCCAATTAGAGACTTTCTTGTAAGAATTTAACGTAGCATCATCTAGGGAACAGACTTCTCTGTCTATTCCATTGCTTATCTTTGTTCCTTCAGAACAAATTAAAACTCGGGCCGGTTTTCAACGAAATTATAGGGCGAACGGTTCGCATCAAAATAGAATCAACATTCCGTTGTAACGGGCGCGTTTTATACTCATATATTACCGGTAAACAATCATTCCGATCAAATCCTTTCCGTTGGATTATTTGTATTTTCCCGCGCCGTGGAATTCGAAAAGTGTGCACACTTAGGGCATCAGAAAGTCCGGACTATTAAGTCGTATTTTAAGAGAATAATTATTAGAGTTGTATAACTTGAAATTCATTGATCAATCATTACGTTTGTTTTGGTAAATATGTAAATGTCTTCATGTTTGTTGTTTTGTGTTAATAAATCATTCAGTGGTTGATATATTGAAAATCCGCCTTATCCAGTTCTTTGTAAATAACCTGTGACCCGCGTTCCCCAAGACATCTGAAACTCACCCTGGAACCGACGAGCCAGAGGCACTCACCCAAGTAGAAATACTCTAGTTATTGACGAGTTTTGTAACGCTTAACTAGCCAAATACCAGACACTCTCAAGTACCTCACCAGCACCCTACGAGGCACTTGCAAGCCTCTAGTTTCTGGCTAGTTAAGCGTTACAAAACTCGTCAATTACTAGAGCATTTCTACTAGGGCATTTGGGGCTAATTATTCCATTAATTAGAGGTGGTCAAACCCACTGACGCGTGAATCAAATAAATGATTACGAAACGTCACAACATTATTCAGATGATGAATGGATGTTTAAAGTAACACAAGGAAAATGCAAACACATTTCAGTTTACATAAGTTTTTCTTTCAATCACTTAGCTGTGTGAAATTCGCATTCTTTCATTGAATTCTTCGTTCGACGTACATGCACTCACAGAAATGTTTTTTTATTGTAACAAAAGTTTTAATATTATGAGAAAATTTTTTTCTAAATTCAATTTTAGAACCCTAATTCTTCTTCTAATAAGAAAAAAATGGTCTCGCCTCAAGTAAAATTTGATGCTCTTGACGTTGGAATATTGAATCTTAGATGAAGAAAAATAGTCCTGAGATTATTATATGAGCATTTCTTAAATGATGCTTATAGATTTTCTTGATGCAATGGAGCTCTACCAATGATATCTTTCTTGTTGCACAGTCAACATTTTGTATCTTGCGATATCTTTTAGCCAGGTGTTAGATGTCCTATCCAACACTTTTAGATAAGTTTTAGACCAATTCTCGTGTAAGACTCGCCTGAAGAACATCTAAAAGTGTTATACAAGGCATCTAAAATCAAGATATTACCTCACTGAGGACCCGATTTATTAGACTCAAAGAAAATTTCTTTGCCTTCATTCTGATAAATTTTGTTTTCAATGGAAAAGATGGTTTATTCCAATGAGAGAATTTTTCATTGAATTGAAATTATATTCTTTGGATTCAAGAAGGGATATATTTCTGTCTCATTTTGAAAGTTTTTTGTTTCAATCTGATGAAGAATTCTTCTATTGAAAAGAATATTTATTAGAATGAGGGGAGAAAATTTTCTTTCAATCTAAAAAATTGGGTTCTCAGTGCAGGTACCAAATGTTTACTGGGTACAATCATTGATTCTTTTTCAAATAAAGTATTGGTGTATTTCTTGGGACGGTATCTGACCAATGGTACACTGTCCGGTACTTTCGTCCTTCTTTCCAAAATATCTGACAAGACGTGGCTTCTTCATATTGTGTAATAATAGTTTTCAACCATGATAATTTTAATGATTTCAATCAATAATGGAATAATAATTTTGAAGTTAATACTTATTATTCCACTTCATAATATCATACATTGGAATCAATTTTGAAAACTGTATTACTGACCGATCTGCTGCCAATCGAGAGGGGAGCTTATCGTTAAGCGTCACCTCTGGGAATATTCATGTAGTTTTAGCGTAAGAAAATTTTTCTTACCATGAGAAGCGTTGGTTTTCACCAGAAATATAGATTCTTATGTCAAATGAAAGTCAAGAATCATATTTTTTTCACTGGCAATTCATGATAGGATTACTTTCAAACAAAACCGCTTTTCGATCGAACACTGTTTCCGAAGAAGAGAACTGATATTAAGAATAAAATGATATTAACAACAAGAAATCATTTCTTTGAGTGTACGTGACTTCCACCGTGCCCACGGAGAAAATCCTACACTAGTTATTAATGTAGCCCAGACGACTGGCTCGTGTTATGTAAAAAAATCATTTCAATGCCACTTGGTATTGTGGTAACACGAATTATTCGTGTTTCCACAGTACATTGAAAACACAGTTTGTTCTAGCCAAACAAAATTTTGGTTGAATTGAATGCAAAGAAACTTTTTGATTGGCTGAAATACAATTTATTTGGGGTGAGCAAAATTTGGTTCACAATAATCAAGGCTTTTATACAGATGAATAAATTTTGTTTATCTTGAATACATTTTATTTCAGCCAACCAGAAAGTTTCTTTGCGTTCATTTCAACCAAAATTTTGTTTCGCCGAAACAAACGTTTTCTCAGTGTAAAGAGTTGTTTTTCTACACTATTGTCTACTGTGGAGACACAGTAATCAGAGTCGTGTTACCACAGTAATCAGTAATGTTGAAATGATGTTATTGCATAACACGAGCCAGTCGTGTGGGCTACAGTAACCACTAATGTAGGATTTTCTCCGTGTAGGGTAAAATCTTAGAGTATATACTACTGGAGCGAGCATTGTCTATGATTTCAATAGAAATAAGTGCCGTCGAATTATGAGGGAGAGAGAGAGATATCTGACTTTCAAGCAGTTGTCTTTCTTTTTATTTTATGAAATTTAAACAAAGATAGCACTGCCTAAAAGTCGGAACTCTCATTCTATCTTCAATTGAAACTGACCACACTTCTCCGTCGCCTTTGCTCGCTCCAGTAGTATATGCTCTAAGGGTGAAATAGTGGGAATTGAAGTCGTCTTGCTTCTAAAATGAATTAGAAGTATTGAATATTTTTTTTTTACTTTACAAAATATTTTCTGAATCATTTCTGGAGAAGCATCAAGGGATTAGTATGAAGACCTCAACGGTATCCTGACGTCTCCGTAAGATGTTCTTACTTTGATTGTGTTTATGCGCATATACCTATCGGTGCATACACGTATACCAAACAAGTTTCCATGTTTACTCGGTAAACTGTTGAGTTAACAATAAGTCAGCGGCATACGAGTACCCAGTTATGGAAGCATCACGAGAGATTTCTCTCGATCACGCTATTCGATTAGCAATTTTCCTATTGTACCACTTTCTCTACATTCCTTCCCTTGATTGAAGATCATCAAATACACTAGGGAAGATTAAACATCATAATTTACTTACGTACAAACGGAATGATGAAAATTAATTTTAGAAATAGAAGATTGAATTACTATTTATTCAACTCTGAAATCAGAACACGTGAATGTATTTATTTACCTTAGAAGAATTCAAAAAGTATACAACAATGATATAGCTCTTCTGATGTATTCATGGTTGAAATATATTTGTTACAGGCCCTATCCTAGTGGATACATGTAATTTATCCAAGGAAGCTGACCGCGCGACGCCTTTGGATATTGAAATTATTGAACAATTGGAGAGCGCTGGCTTGGTTGGGAGTAACAGATGTGAGGTTTACAAAGACATTCTTGCCGCAAAGACTGATATCAGTGGTTTGACGGCGGAAGATTTGATGATCAGAGATTTAAAATTCGCTAATGGCATTCCCATCGTTGGTTTTCCAATGTTAGTTGAGGTGAGTGAGCATGAATTATTATCATTCATTTGTTTACATGTTTTGTGAATTCAAGTGGAAATATTTGAACCATACTTTTGAGTTTCAATCGATATGAACTGTGATTTATTTTTTATATGCATTCAAAAAATATATTCGATGTCATTCTCATTCGAATATTTATTTTTCCGTTCAATTTTCTCTAATTGAAGACAAAAATAATGTTTGGCAATTTGACAAAAGAAAAAAAGAAATATTCTTGATGTACATTATCTTTCTGGATTCGTGCACCGTATGCGTATGAGAAAACAATCCGAAGCTTTAAGGAATCTCATAAGAATTCCGTACGACCGACTGCGTTTGGATAGTGGTGGAACGTTGAGAACAGAGGGAGGGAGGGAGGGAAGTTTTCGTTTCAGAGCCAAAAGTATACTTTAATCGTCGATCCTTCGCGCGTTTCTTCCGAACTTTCTATCCTTTCCCCCTGCACAATCTCAGAGAGATAGTGTGAGTGAGGGTCGAGAGTAGAAGGAAGACCGAAACGATCTGTAAAATAGGGGTTGAGAAGGGGGAAACGAATTAAAAGCTCTTGCGAATAGAAATTCCTGTATACGATGAAAGGGCGGCCACCATCACTCGCTCGATAAAACTTTTTGAAAGGCTTGCCTTCTTACATTGATGGAACGGTTGCATTCGTTCCATCTTGGTGTGTGTTTGTTCCATTTCATGTTATGGATGTAAATGAACGTATACTAATGTACGATTGATCGAGTTTTCCATCATCTGTCGAAGGTTTTATTACCCCGGGATGTTTCGGACAATTTTGTTAAATGATACGAAAGAGAAAATATTCGAAGTTCAAACGGTTAATGACAAGAAACAATTTCGTCGACTCTTTACTAATTTTGCAATAATTATAAGATTTTGTCGAGATGCTTCGAGATTCATGTTTGTAAGGTGGAAGTAAAAGAACCAATACATCTCGTATACATACATAACATATATATTAATTCCTTCACGATTAGACAAATTGAATTATGGAATTCTCAAATTTAGGTAATTGGAAATAACTTCTCATCATTTATTTCCAGCTTAGTGATTTCCAAGTTTAATAATGAACAACGCGAATGACGTTACGTTATGATACAATAATGTGAAAATTGTATACTTCATGAGAAAACTAATATTTAACTTTCCTGGAATGTAACATTCAAAGTTATGAATTATTACACGGACAAGATTTATGTTAGACAATTTTGAGATCGAGCAAAACTGCGGGGAAAGTTCAGAAGATGATCGTAGAATTAGAAGAATTCGATAATTCAAACACTTGATGGCGAAATCTCTATTGATTCACTTGTACACGTTTATGTGTCAGAATTTTCTAAAATTAGAAGGTGCCTATCGTGCCGTGGAAGCTTTTACGAGATCCAAAAATGTCACCCTCACAATTTTGATAGGAATGGATTTGAAGAATGATCGTGTGACCAGAGACATAGGAATCTTCTCGTTGTCGTGCAATGATCTGGAAAATAAAGTGAGTACCTTTTGACGTCTTCCTTCTTCAATGTTCTTTTCTTTTTCTTTTTCCATTTTTCACACTTGATCAGTTAGGGTGGATTTTACTGTTCTTGGATATCAACCATGTATCAACGTTTGATCGCTTTTTGCATGATTTTATTTATGTCGTGAACAATTAAAAAAAATCAGAAATTTTTCGAAGAGATTTCTAGGAAAGGGTGAGAGGATTATAGAAATTCTTCCTCCATTATCTTATCCATGTTACGTTTCATGATTCTACGATTTTTACTCATGCGAAATCATTTGGAAGAAAATTGGTGGATGACTGTTGAATAGTTGAATTTGCTGCCAGCGCTACTCGAGTGGACAAATTTCCAAAATTATATATATAATTTATATATAATTTTATATGAGTAATGTACAATTTTGCAAATTTTTTCCTCGGGTATTCTAAGAGCCACATATAAATTATAATATTCATGAGTCATGTTTGTCTATTGTTAGATTACCCTTTCTGACCTGGCTTAATTCTGATAATGATAAAAAGTTTCTTTCAATAGGCAATAGTTTCTGTAGCTCCTATTGTGAACTCTGAATTCTTACAGAATTTTGAGTAACGTAGATTGAAAATTACTGATATATCCATCCCAATGGACACAGGGTGTCTATGACTAGAACATAGGAGGAAAGATTAAAAACATTTGTATATCACTATTCGTAATGAATCTTCATTGAATTTCAATGATTCAATATATCAAACGAAAATCGCAAAGAATTCCAACGAAATAGGTGATTTTCCAAGAGAAACTGTCATTAATCATGAATACAGGCTGTTGATGAGCGTTTTGAAACAAGACAGAGTATCAGCTTATATTTTTTTCCTATTTTCAACTCCAACCTACGTAGCATATCGGTACCACATGCAAAGTAGTATCAGTGCAGGATGTCCAGTTCGGGAATTTTCTATTTGTTTCTTTGGTCATTTCGTTCAACCTGATTTTATGACTGATTGATTCCATTAGAATTCTCCGAGGCTGGACATCCTGCAGTGATAACACTAAAAACTCCAATGTTATAAGGGAGTTACAACTTTCTTGTAACGGATTTTTATCTCGAAATCCATTGGAACATGATTATTAATCTCTAGTCATTTTTATACGCCGGCCAACCGTAAGAATTTTGTTTATGTTAATTTTCGTTCATCTTCACTGGAAGAAAGGATTGGTACAGTGGGTGGATTTAATCCGTTCCTTGTTACTTTTGATGAGTTGTGGAAAACTATGCGATAATTCACCAATTCTTGATAAAAATTGAATTCCAAACTCCTAAACACTTGAGAAATGATTCATGTAGATCGATGAGATCGTTCAAAAGTTTTGAATTCAAATATTATGGTTACAATCGGGATTCAATTGTGGGTTTTCTCAAGTTGATGAAATTTGCAGGGAACGGATTAAATCCACCGAATGTAACAGTTATCAAATATATATTCTCAAATATGACCAATCAAATGTTCGATAATATTGAACAAATATCAATGATATTCATAAATTCATAGAATACTTAATTATTAGGAACACGTACATGAAATGTAATAATTGCCATCAATTATTTTATCAGTGTTAGGAAACATTCGATTAGTCGTATTTCAAGAATATATTTGACAACTGTTCCCAGCCTTTTTTCAGTGTAGTATTCTATCTTTTTGAATGTACACTTGTTACCTTGTTGTAGATGAATTTTGCCAACAGGCACCCAGTGTCCATTGTAATAGACACATGATGTTGTTGCATAATATAGCTGTTTATTAAAATACTTTAGAATATGAAAAACACTTTTTGGTATTCAAAGCCTCTTTGAAGTTGAACATATTTTTTTGAATGTTCAAACCGCATCCTGTAGAATCAGTAAAATTCGTGTGAGTAATGGAAATTGCAGTATCAAAAATTTCGAAATTCTCATCACATTAGTTCCGTTTAAAAACATACCATACTGAAAATATAATTTTGAATAATTTTCTTATCGTCAATTGACACCTTTATCTTGATGATATCATGGGTTTCAAACTACTCTGATTTGTGGAACGATTTTGATAATTTGCTACATTCCATATCCATTGGAGTGGACGTCGGGTCAGAAAGGGATAAATTATATTATTCATGGCTCATGTTTGTCTATTTTTGGATTAAACTTTTGTACTAAGTTTCTTCATTTATGATATAATTCACACTTCGGTGGCTTTATGAGATGATAAATATTCTCATTTAATTATAAAAACATATACTATCTTCATTTATTCATTCAAAATCTACTTTTTTATTTGCTCTCTCTTTTTCTATTATCATATTTCTGTATTTATGATGCATCCGATACTAACAGAGATAACTATTTCTACCACTTCTTGCGTGTGATGATACTAAAAATACTTTTGGTATATTTTTGTTTTTTTTTTCTATTCGTTCGCTGTAAACAGCATGAATTTGTACCAAGTAATGAAAATGTATATGGGGTAAAATTCGCCAAGTGTTCCCACCTGAAAATTTCGATCTCATCAATGTTGATGAAATTCCATGAATTTGTTGTATCAGTGACCCTCTTCAAATTGGGTTAACACCAGGTTTCTAGTAAGTCAGGTTTTCGTGGTACAGGGATTTAAATTTTCAAGATTTTTTTGATCTGGGTTTTTTCGAAAAATCATCATCCTCATTGATTCCATTCAATGGAAATATGTCATTATTGATATTGTTAGGATTTTTTCCGAATTTCACGATAAAAATACTTTCATTCATGCAGAAGGAATATTTCACATAGAAATTCGATTTTTAAAAGTATTTTCGCATTTTTCGGTCACTGCGCCCCTTTTGATACTGATGAAACCTCGATAAATCGAAAGCTTGATTCTTTAGCTTCAAAATCATATAGATTAAGAAATGGGATAAGAAGATTCCTCGAAATTACAGAGGGGTTTAAGTGCTCAGACCTCACACGTCCACCCGTTAGCATCGTGTATAAATACAACACTACGCCAACATTGTGTAATAATATTTTATGCTAATGAATAATTCATTCTGCCGTGATTTTCTGTATCATCATCAGTGAAAATCACTTCCAGAAATCAAATATCCTCTGATTCTTGATGTTATTCTCTGATTCTAATTCACTGAGGATTTGAATTCATTCTTATCAATCATATAAACTTCTGCCCTGAAGCTTCAATTGAATAGTGACTGTGGATGTTTCCAGGGCAACCTGATTCTTTTTTATTTGTCACCTAACCAACCTCATTCTCTCCAATCTGAACTCATCAACGGTTTTGTGTCGTTTTGAATGTACAGAGATAAATATCAAATCAGTGAAACTTTCTTGTTTATGAAGTTTTTGTGATTGATTTTCTGCTGAATTATTCTATTGAGGAAGGACTTTTTCCTGCATTCAATAACACAATGAAACGAAGGAGTTCAGGTGATCGTTGTTTCAATCCCTTTCAATATCCCTGTCACAAAAAATCTTCAGATCTTCGAACCTTATCTTCAAATCTGAGAGGAAAATATCATCATCTACCCTCTGATACCCGAATATGTAGTAGATGCAGGAAAGACATGACTGTACTATCTTCAATGTCACCTTTGTACGATGTCCAATCTGTTCAGATGGATACATGCGAGAATAATCCACTTGAGGTTGTTCCGCTTTATTATTCGATTCATCAAAAAAGTACACAGTATAATTGAGAACAAAGATGATGGAGGCAACTACGCACGACAGTTGGATACGTTCAAATACAATCTTTCGTCAATTCAAGTTGAATTCAAGGTTCATTCAAGTATTCGTAGTTGAGTCAACTACAAATTTAATTGAATCAAAGAAGTATTGCATTTGAACGTATCCAACTGTCGTGCGTAGTTGAGTCCACTATTTATTCTTCTCAGTGCAGCCCCAAAATGTTCTAATGAGGAGAAAACTGGGATAATTGAGAAATTTCTATTATCTCTTAGGATCAAACATTATTCGAAGAAGAGGATGATGTCCCACACTTTGAAATCAACGAGGAGGGAACTTTTGATATAAATGAAGAAGATTTTTCCGTTCCATCAACAAAAATGTCTGAGAATTTGAATCGAAAGTGTCAAATAAAACATCATGAATCAGGTATTGAAGTTCTCGATCAAATCAAAGAAAAATTCAAACAGGCT
The DNA here is from genome assembly GCA_018340375.1 of Gonatopus flavifemur. Lineage (NCBI taxonomy): Eukaryota > Metazoa > Arthropoda > Insecta > Hymenoptera > Dryinidae > Gonatopus > Gonatopus flavifemur. The sequence goes on from JAFFJZ010000007.1 coordinate 23,570,400, forward strand.
TCCAGTTACTCAGAAACGATTTTGCTTCTAACCCTTGCTCCAAAATCATGGGGATGAAGGACATTGGCGACTGAATTCAACGCTTCGGAACGTCAAGCTAGGAAAGCCATACAGTTGGTAGCTGAAAACGGGATTCTAACATCACCAAATCCAAAGAGAGGACGAAGGTTATCTTGCGAGATTGAAAATTCCATCATAGCATTTTACTTGGATGATGAAAATAACCGGATATTGCCAGGCATGAAGGATTATGTTCCGATCAAAACTAATGATGAAACGCGTGAACATGTTCAAAAAAGATTGATTTTATGCAATCTTGCCGAATTATATTCTTCATTCAAATTGAAGAATCCTGCAGTTCATGTGAGCTTATCGAAATTTTCACAGCTGAGACCTCTCAATTGTGTACTCGCTGGAGCTTCTGGAACTCATACCGTATGCGTGTGTGTTTATCATGAAAACGTGAATTTAATGCTAGATGCCATAAGTTTACAAAAACTAACGTCTGCGACAGATTTCCCCATGACTTCTCACCATGATGATATTAAAATGCTTGTATGTGATAATCCTACTTCTGAATGCTATCTGGACAAGTGTTTAGCGTGCCCTGGAATAGACAATTTCAAGGATTTTCTTCAATCGAATCTTACAGACCAGTACATTGAGAGAGTAGAATATCAAATTTGGCAACAAACTGATCGCAGCACTTTGGAAACTGAAATAGCAGACGCAGGAGATTTCGTGGAGGATCTCTGTGAACGGTTACATAAGTTGAAATCTCACGCTTTTATAGCAAAGGAGCCATCGTCCTTTCTTAAGGATCTCAAGGATAACTTGAAGGCCGGAGAATTCATAGTTACATGTAATTTTGCTGAAAACTATGCATTTATTGCTCAGAATGCTATTCAATCGTTTCATTGGAATAACAACCCAGTTACCATTTTCACAACAGTAATTTATTACAGAACAGATGAGTTAAGACATCGCAGTATAGCGATTTTGTCTGATAATCTGACTCATGATACGGTAGTTGTTTATGAATTTCAAAAAATTATTACAAAGTATTTGCAAGCTAATTTTGAATGTGAAGAAATCTTCTACTTCACTGATGGAGCATCGCAACATTTTAAAAATAAATATAATTTTGCAAATCTTCTACATCATGAGCATGATTTTTGAATTGCGGCTGAGTGGCATTTTCATGCAAGTGCACGTGGCAAAGGACCTTGCGACGGTATTGGTGGAAATTTGAAGAGACTTGCAGCACGTGCAAGTCTGCAAGCATCATCGAATGAAAATCAAATTTTGACTGCGGATGCTCTTTATCAGTGGGCTAAAGGACATTTGAAAGGAACTGTAATTTTTTTCAGTCCAAAGAGTACTCATATAGAGGCTACGAAAGCAATTGAAAAACGATTTGCATCTGCAAAAACGATAGCAGGAACTCTCAAATACCATTGTGTAATACCTATGGAACATTCATCGTTTATTCCTCAAACTCACTCTTCGGCAGTGCAATATGATATATTCCCAAAGACCCGAAGAAGGCATAAAAATTAGAGTATAGGAACAACCTTTCAGAAGGATCAGAAGATTGATAATTATAAATACTGCAAATTGTTTAATATCATTCTGTACATTTATGTAGCAATAATTCAATTTTGTGAATAATCAGAGTACTATAACTTGTACAAAGAAAGTCACTACTTACAGTTACTTTCACCAGTTACAGTAGCCGCGTTTCCATAAAAATTGATTATCAATAAAGAGAAATCTAATGGGTCCAAGATGACAAATTGGTATGACTAATTATTACAATAATGTTCTAATAAAGTATGACGTGTTTTTTTCAACCGTGTGTCGTGAATCAATTATTAATTTGAAAGGGGTAATCTAGATGGTTGTATTGAGCAATGTGGTAGGCAAAATTGGGAAAATAGATTTGATAATTATTTTTTTCATAAAACAATACACTGAAAATCGATGGTGTGATCGTCACGTACTCAAGGTACGATACGTACACACTTGAAACTCTGTACCTTGGGGAAATTTCTTCGTCCCATTTTTAAACCCGTATGATTTTAAAGCTAAGGAATCAAGCTTCTGATTTATCAAGGTTTCATCAATATCAAAAGGGGCGCAGTGACCGAAAAATGCAAAAATACTTTTAAAAATCGAATTTCTATGTGAAATATTCCTTCTGCATGAATGAAAGTATTTTTATCGTAAAATTTAGAAAAAATCCCAACAATATCAATGATAACATATTTTCATTAGATGGAATTGATAAGGGGTGATGATTTTCCGAAAAAACGCAGATCAAAAAAATCTTGAAATTTCAAACCCTGAAAACCACGAAAACCTGACTTCCTAGAAACCTGGTGTTAACACAATTTGAAGAGGGTCACTAGTACAACAAATTCATGGAATTTCATCAACATTGATGAGATCGAAATTTTCAGGTGGGAACACTTGGCGAATTTTACCCCATATGAAACACAATACTTACCCCTAGTAGAAATGCTCTAGTCATTGCCGAGTTTTGTAACGCTTGACTAGCCAAAAACTAGACACTTGCGAGTACCTCACCAGAACCCTACGAGGCACTTGCGAGCGTCTAGTTTTTGGCTAGTTGAGCGTTACAAAACTCGTCAATGACTAGAGCATTTCTACTTGGGACGTTTCCTTATATATAAGGAACATGGAAGTGAATAAACAAATTTTAATCAAAGACTAAATCAAGTTGCTAATTTTTTTACGTAAATAATTTTAAGATCATACGGAAAGAATCATAGTGAAATGTAAATACATTTTCAATATATCTCTCAAAGCTTTGTAATACATTCAACTGTATAGTATCCTACGGTACTATCTCATTTCCTTTAAGCGACATATCTCACTCGAATAAGAGGAAAACGATGATGGTACATAGCATTCTATACGTACCACGTCAGAAATCCTTACGGTATAGTAATTATGAATAGATACGATAAATCTATTGTGCTTTGAACACAAAAACTCGGACGTTTAATGAGACTCTCCGTGGAAATTGTAAGGTCTCAAAGAAACTAAAGGGAAAGACTTTTGGTTGAACAAGTGGAAAGTCTCTTCCTTCACTGAGTGTATATCTCCGGCTATGACGCATTCTTGTTCAAACTTTCTCGTCCTACTCAAGCTTTCACAACTGAAGTAAAGTTTCACGAAAAATTAAAAGTTTTTTCCACAAGCATCATTTGCTGGGGGGAAGAGATATCCTTTTTTGCTTTTGTTTCTTTCTGACCAAGGTATCTTTACATAAAAATGTGTTCAACGGGACCTGTTATTATATTGCAACATATTGAAATTCTTTTTGGGTGGATATAAGTGAAAATGAAAAAATACGGGGAAGTTATGAGGAAAAAAAGTATAGGAAGATTCAATATTTTTGATAGATGAAATTTAGGCATCATTTATACATTTTAATGGATATAATGTTTACTGATTGCCAATTAGGATACACAGAAAAAACAGGCGCGTTGGAAAATACCATATTTCAATAATCACTAAAAGTATCATATTGGCCTGGATTTCTGTCACACTATATTTCTTTATAGAAGTTCAAACCATGATGACACCCCATGTGGAAATTCCCGGGAATGAACGAACGGTCTAATACTGGCGAGGATTCTGGATTTGCCAGACTCTGGCGAAGACAGTTAACCCGTTACCGCACTATCACTATTTTTCAGTCGGTGCCATTTATCTGACAGATATCGGGTCTTGAGAATGGCCAGATTCGTTGCGATGCTGAATCAACTTTGGCAAACCCATGCCACCGATCTGATAAGCCTACGTCATGCCACACGGAAAGACCGGGTCTGTCAATATTTAGAAAAAGGACTGTCAATTTAGGGAAAACGAGGATCGCTGAAAAATATTCGTAGTGAGTCTACTAAAAATTCGTAGTCGATATATTAATAATTGATAGTTCCACCGTGGAAAATATCAATGAAACTATCAGCTGTTGACATTTTGACTACGACTTTTTAGTAGACTCACTACGAATATTTTTCAGCGATCCTCTTTTTCCCTAAATTGACAGTCATTTTTCTAAACGTTGATAAATTGTTTCTAAATATTAATAGACCCAGTTTTTCCGTGCAGTATTCAACTAACGATTAGTATACATTTCACACAACAAATTTCTCGAATATTCTTTGGTCCGAAGTAATTCAATTCATCCAAATTCCCTACTTGCAACGAGATTCTTAACCTTCGGTCACCGCATAGAAACAAATAGAAACAGTCAGAATTCGAATCTGGGTCAATATGGACAAGGAAGTTATTTTAGTTATATTCTCGTCCATATTTATTCTACATTCAGTTTCAAATACGATCATCCGACATGATATCCAAGCTCTCTTGATTCATTCTTCTGTGCACGGACTAATAAATAATCGAAATATCAGTAGATATTGGAGAAACAAGCCATTCAATTGATATAAAACAATAGAAATATTGAGATTTTTATAAAGTCTCATAATAAATTACGTTGAAGAACGATATATGTAGTTCGAAGCATTTACTGTCATCGTACAAAAACTATCACCTGCAAAAATCTGAAATATGTTTAAAAAACATATTTTTTCAGAAATGACGAAACATTCATATTTTAGAGTGCAAATGAAGTAAAATCTATATTATTTAGTGATAAAAAAATCAGGTAATTCAATAGATAAGATTTGCGTGTTCACCCAAGCGTCCTATATAAAGAGCACCGCAAGCGGCAGTAGGCATTCCAATGTCTCTCGCAGATCAGAACAGAGCTCGAGTACGATCGCGGAATCAATGTGATAATAATCAAAGTGTTGCATCAAAATGAAAAAAGTGAATTTCTTTTGATAAATAAACATGTATATGATTGTGAAATATTTTTTTTTTCAAAAAATTACAACTTCTCCTTTCCTTATTCAAGTGAAAGTTAAGAATGTTTCTATAAGTGTTTCAATTCAAAGTTGTTCATCGAAGAGGTTTACTTGTTTGCTCCAGAAAACAAGTTGGCGACCGTGAAAATTACTCATCGTTGGTGTAATTTCTCATTCAGAGTTGGAGTTTCGGTCTAACATCTTCGGGTCGAAATTTTTATTGTTCATGAGCCTGCAAATACTGGTTCAAATTAATTAGTTCGGTTACCAGTATTGTTACACTTCCATTGTGTCGTCTGTTCTTCAATTGACCGATTCACATTTAGCATTGACATCATTCCTGGACCAGATGTATCAGAACAATCGAACCATCAAAAATGCTGCAGTTGTGGCAATACAGGCTCAGGAATATTGTATGTACTGGTAGTAGTGTATTCCCAGTACTGCGCCTCATGCAAAACGTTTTTATCATTCCGACTTTGGCTCAGTACTGTTCAATCAATTGGCTCTGAACTGGTTGTTGACATTCACCAGCGCTGCACGGAGAGAAAAATACGGTTGAAATGACTGTAGTAGCTCACTATCCACGGACCAGATTGGAATTGACAAGAAAAGTTATGGTATTTTCATCTAATTCTAGAAAACTCCAAAGTAATTTATAATGATGTTTAGTGCAATATTTACTGAATAAGAAATTTCCCTGAAAATCCATGAATTTTTGGATTTCATCACAGGCATTTTCACTCTGTGAATTGGAAAACGTACATACAATCCTTATGGGGAACTATTTGACTGGGTGGAAGTATAAATTTTCATCAAAATCAAAACTCGATCTGGCGTTGATGTGGAGCACAGTAAAAAATATTGTGTTTTACATGAAAAAGTAATGGATTATTCTCTCCGTGTGGTAACTCCGGCAACGGGACCGTGTCAATATGGGGCCAAGTTTCAATTTCCATATGGGACTCTCAGAAGTTCATTCATGTAAATAAATTGACTCGGGTCACGCAAACGCTAAATCTCCATAAAATATGGTATTTTTCAATATTTCTTCTTCTTTTTGTAGAGTGACATACAAACATCCCGACTGGAAATTCAGTCACATTTGATCGGGTTAACCTGGTGTTTGATGAGGACCCGATCAGGACCTGGTCGGGTCCTAATCGAACGCCGGGTTAACCCGATTGAATTTCTATAGTCGGGATATTCAATTCTCAATTATTCGACTGAATTTGATGGCAGATATAATTCACATAAAGAAGAATAGCAAATAATATGAAATCACTTTGTGCTTGATTATACTCTGCACAGCTGTGAGTGCTTAAAAAGCACATACGGCTCATTCTAATGTCTAGCGTGACTTAGCTCTTGTGTCTATTGGAAAAAATATGGTATTGTCGGGGCATAATATCAATTTTTAAAACAATGTATTCACCTGAAATATCAAACGAAAGTACTACTTTGAATCATGATCACGGTTTGAGGAATTTCCTTTGTCAATTAGAGTGACGTAGAATCATATGCATGTGCGTTGACTATTTTAATTCTTCTTTGCTTTTTATGTATTTCATTTTTAATTTTCGTTCTTCACTCTTTCTCTCACTGTTTTCCAATCATATTTTATCGCTGACTTTATGAAATCCTAGTAGAAATGCTCCAGTTCTTACCAGAACCTTGAGAGGCAAGCGTCTAGTTCTTGACTAGTTAAGTGTTACAAAACTTGTCATTAACTAGAGTCTCTACTGGAAATCGAAACGTCGTGGGAGACAAAATTTATTGTTGATGTGCACCTAACCGTTCGAATAATTGAACCAGTTTAAATTCAATAGAATAAGACTGATATTTGTGTGATTTGAGAAATCAGAAGGAATCATTGAGAAAAAAAATTAAAATCTCTTCATCGAGGTAGAGATTTCCCTACACGTTGACAACTCCATTTAATTTTTCCCATTGCTCTTGTGATGAAAAAAAGAAATCCTATTACTTCTTCGGATTACATACTGAAAAAATATGACTTTTATGAAGAAAGGTTTGTTTCACAGAATATCAAAGCCAAAATTCACATCCAAATAGTACAAGCCTTAAGGGTGTAGCTTTTATATTTTTGTTTACTATCAATAGAATAATTTTCGGTACATCAAGAGTTTTTTTAACTTTATCTCCTAGCTGTCTCCCCATTCGCATTGTATGTAAATGAAAGTGAGAGAAACATCCTTACAAACTATGAAACATAGTAACATGTAGGGTATGTAATTCGTTTTTTTTCCTATGATTATGTTGTGCGAAAGTCAAACGTTATTGTATCTTTCTGTCTGTAACCCATCACATGAGTAAAATATTGATACGTAGATTCTCATACTTTCAAGAGGACTCTTTCTTGTACTTCTCAATTTCAGATTTTTTCGTGAATTCAGTTTCGAGTATTTTGTTGCAACAAAACTTGCGCCGATGGTAACTTTGGTATCCCCTTCACATAAAACAGTATTCTAAAACAGTTGGAGTTCGTAAAATAACTGGAATAATTGAAATATCTCAATATAGAGGAAGTGCGTCTAATTTGCATCATCGCTTAAATTGCATCACTAGCGTATCGGTAAAACGGAAACGCGCACAATCCTTCACGCAAGTAACACATGAACTTGAACTCCAATTCAATCACGTCACTGAGTTTTGATTTGCTGGTGTGTGTCTTACATTAGTTACAGCAATGTTTTTTTAATTTTCATGAATATTTTCAGCATTGATTCTCCAGTAAATGTCCTGGAAAATTCCAGTTCGTGTACTGAAAAATTCCAGTACTGAGGCTCAAAAAATTCCCAGTTTCGATGCTGAAATTCCATAACATTTGTACGGAAGTTTTGCAGTACAAATGTGCTAAAATTTTCCGGTACATGCATAGGTTAATAACTTCCAGTACATTCACTGGAATCTCCCAGTGAACCTTTTTTACAGTGTATAAAGTCTTAGAGTGGTAATATCCCCTGCACTCAAAATAATCTGAAGGCGTGTATAGGCGTGTTGAGTGTACATGGTGCAATTTAAGCACACAAAGTGCAGCTTAGGGAAACGTTGTTCATTATGCATTCATTTAATATCAAGTGCACTTTTTATTTTTTCTCCAAATCTTATCATGGAGATAAGATTGTACAAGTCAAGAAAAATTTTGTGGGCATGCAATTTTCATTCCATCGATTTTCTGTTCCAAGAAATGGAGGCAAGTTCTTAAGAGGTGCAATATTGGCACACTTACCCCACATATGATACAGTAATTATTCAAGCTCCATTATTCGAGACATTGGAGTTTATCTTTTGAAAATCCAGCATTCCAGTTTCCTTTCTTATTCACTTGAATATTCAGTTAAGATCTAGTCAGATTACAAATTTCTTACAAGAATACAAAAGCGAAGAATCAGAATGGGCTATTTAATGAAATACATTTATCATCGACTTGATAATTAATTGTATGAAATCTTTTCTTGGGAAGGAGAATGAAAAATAGAGAGGGATGGAGGAAGCGAAAGAGTGAGAGAGAAAACAGAAGGACAATTAGTATTTAGATGGGAATAAATAGAAAACACGGTTCAATTATCAACAGCACGAGGAAGGGTTGCGCCGACAACCCCTTTGGCACTCGATAAACCTTGAAGTCTTATCTTTCTTCCTCCCAACGTTCCTCTATCTCTTTCTTAAGATTCTCCTCATAGAGTGGCAACAGCCAACGGTTTTCTCAAATATATATATATATATATATATATATATCTTCTAACGAATTCTAAACTTTGTCCGACCCCGTTTTCTCTCACCATCAACCCTATTTTCAGATAATCCAAGCGTTAACCTCGTCTTCCGAGCCAGCTCTGGAATTGACGTTGGCAAAACGAATTCAGGAAGAAGACCGTAGGTTGACGCTTTACGGGCAAGGTAATTTGCGTGCAACGCGGAAACAAATCTTGCCGATTGTCCAAACTGTGACGAAGAATTTTACCGGCCCAACGAAATTAAGCTAATGAGGTAACTATAGTTAGTACACCAAACTGTAAAAGAAGGAATGACTGTTTTGGATTGTAAAGAGAGGTCGATCACCCACAGAGAAAAGTTTATATTAAAGATTACTATATTTTTATGGTACTCGTGGGATATACTTTATTATGAAGCTCAGAACTATATTCATTTCAAATTATAACATATTCATCTTCAACTTCATGAGAGAGTATGGTGAATACTCGTACACAGTAAAAAAAATTCCGTCATCGTGTAAAAAAGAAGGACGTGACAAAATTCAAGTGTTGAATATTTAACTACGTGTTAAAATTCAAGTGTTGGATATTTAACACTTTTGTGTGTTCATTTAACACATTGATCAAATGCTGATCGATCGATTCATTTTCAACACATTAAAATGTTATTCGAGTTCAAATTAACACTTTATAAGTGTCACTCTGGAATCAACACACGTTGAGTGTGAAGAAAAATGGTTAACATTCGCTTGTGTGTTGAATTTGACGAAAATTTTTTACTGTGTATACTTTTGGTTCAGAACGACATAATCAAGTATATCCCAAAATTACAATATAAATATGGTAATATCTAATATGAAATTTTTACTGTGCATTCAATGAGTATGAGTGTTGATATATATCTGTATTAATGTATATTTGGATGATTCAGGTGGCATGTGGACTCGAAATTCTGATTATCTTTCAATCAAATGGAAACCTAATTCATTTCATCAACTGTGAGAAGTGAAATAGGCAAAAAATGGATGGAAGGAATACTTGAAGGCTCGTCTGATATATTCGACGAGTGTTTTAGAAATTAAGAAATAGGAACTATACGTTATTTGCGGGGAATTAATGCAAACAAAGGTACAAGGAATTTTATAATAACAATAAAAAATGTGGTAATTTCAATAGTATGCTTATGTTGAAATTTGGAATTTTCATTCGTATCGAATGAAACTTCGCAGCTATTGAATGAATCTCATACAACTCATTTTGAAGACATATTCAAAAAATAGTGACAAGTAGTAAGAGTGATAGTTGTGGTAGTCGTTTTCACAAATATGGAACATAAAGTCGACAGTAAAAAATTGTTAGTGGGTTATAGGTTTTATGTTTAGGGAAGATATCTATGATTAAGAGAACAAAATGTAACGCAGTACACATTATGTCGTAGAATAATTTTCAATTACTAGTACTGAGAATTCATATTGTTTCGATCACTAATTAGAGTTTCCTATATTATGTCAATTAATAAATGAATCATAAAATCAAGTGATAGATTATGTTCAAATAATTCCATTCATTTCCCGTTCCCACATATTATTAATTTACTCTCGGATTTGTTATATCAATTTCATGATTGCTGTATGATTTCTATTGAATGTAGATTGAAATAATATGACTTTGTATGGATGTATATCCGTACTGCATTAAATGAATTCTATTTAATTATTCAAGGAGTATCAATATGTGCTTCATCACGTTCATCATTTCACTCCATCGAAACCTTTTTGAAAAATCTGACACCTTCCTTGAGAACAATATTATTCTGCATATAAATTTCTGAATAAATGTTTTATTGTATTTACTGAGAAATTATATGATATTTTTCTGTTCCTCACGGAGAGAAAAGTATTGCTGGCATAACAAACTCTTATGTTACTACAGCACCTACAAAGAAAACATTGCCAAAGGAGCAAGAAAAATGATTAATACAACTTCTTAAGTTCCTTTGTTGACATGTATAAATTCATGAACAGAATTAATTTCTTGCACTGTGAAAAATGTGGGGAATTTTTCTTTACATTGTTGGTGAATCAAGTCCCCACATCGTGGGGGTATTGTTTTTCCATAAAAAATGAGGGATTTTTCCACCACTTTGAGGAACTATTTTGTTTTTTGGACATTGTATCCTTTACAATTGAAGAAAAAGTTCACCAAATTATGGTGAAAAATTCCCTATCTATGAAGGAACTTTGCTGTCACCATTTTTTGAGGGAGAATTCCCCTATCATTCTTTACAGTGTAGCTGATGGGATGGATATTCTTGCAAGAACAAGGAATTTTTTTGTAGGTGCTATAATAACAAATCATTTTTTTCCGTGCTGTATATATTTTGAACTGACCCAGGGAACAGGGTTGCAGATTACCTTCTTCTGTTTATACGTTATTCAGAATTCTAAGACATATTCTTTAAAACACAGCGTTCATTGGGATATGTTTCATTTCTTATATTGCTTTATTACTCATCAGTATTTTGAATTCATAATTTTTCAAACATCAACACTGAGAAAAAAGATTGTGGAGCCAACTACATATGTAGTTGGATATGGCGAACGACGGTATGTAACTGAGTCAACAGAATATTCGGTAAACTCAGCTATATTTCATTCATTTCAACTATATTTTATTGAGTCTACCGAATATTATGTTGATTCAACTACATACTGTCGTCCGCCATATCCAACTACCCTGTTACAAAAATTAAGCTAGGATTCCACGTGGATTCCAGATCCGAAATTTACCTGCGTTGCCACCTAAGACTCCACCTGGAATCCAGAATCCCAACTGGATGCCATGTGAGATTTCCAATTCCAACAGGGATTCCACCTGAGATCAGAAATTCCAACTGAAATCCCACGTTGGAGTTGAAATTCCAGCTGAGATTACACCCGGAAATAGGAATCCCAGGTAAGATTCCACGTGGAAATGAGGAATCCCAGCTGGAAACGCAGGTAAATTTCGGAGCTGAAATCCACGTCGAATCCCAGCTGGAATTTCGTGACAGGGCACATATGTAGTTGACTTCACAATCTCTTTTCTCGGTGGATCAATTGAGGTATTCAATAATTTTCCTTCGAATTCCACGGTGAATATATGGAGTGAAAACGACACCGAAAATGTTCCCAGAAAGTCCAATCCGGGCTGTGGTGTGTAAATAACTTCATTTAGAGTCGAATTGAAACAATTCAGTGTTGAATTTAACACCATTTGGGTTTTCTCCAGTGTTTGGTCTAATAATCTCAAAGTTGCTGTTTTCTCATCACGTATCATTCTTGATAAAAATACACATCATATTACATATCATGTATACACTGAGAGAAAAGCAATTTCCAAGTTCAGTGAATAGAAATATACTTGTTCGATAAATCTAAATATTACTGAACTTTCAGCAATGTTTCATGAAATTTCAAGAAGGATTGCTGAAATTTTGCTCTGCATTACCCAGTGTTCTCCAATCGTTATTATATAATACAATATTCATGACCAAATTCGCTGTGTGTCACTCAATCCCTAAACATTTAGTAATCCTTCTTGAAATTTCATGAAACATCGCTGAAAGTTCAGTAATATTTAGATTTATCGAACAAGTATATTACTATTCATCGAACTTCCAACTCGTTCTTCCCTCAGTGTATCAAAATGTGACATGTCTTAATGTTTCCATGCATAAATCTGAATCAATCAATTCAACAATCTTCACTCCACACTGGGAAAAAAGACGAGTGATGCGCTGTTGGTCAAAGAGTCCGTCACTGTTACTAACCAATCGGGTGTTACCAAGAGTATATCGCTATTGGTAGGCATAGTAAGACGCTGTTGGAAGCAAATAGAAACCTTCAAAGAGAAATGCCAAGTGAAATATTGTTGACAGTCAATAGTGAATCACTATTGTAACAAATAGTGAATCCGTAGTGTTTTCAATGTACCAGGAAAAATGTATTCTGACATTTTAATAATGAAAATACATCAGAGTTGTTTTTGCAGATGGTTTTATTATATATATAAGAAATCAGTGAATTAATATAAATGAAGAACTATTTATCAAATATGATGCGATTTTCATTAAATAAACTTACCATGGGAAATATGAATACGCGATCAGAGTTGAAGAGAAATTACATTAAAATATATTGAAAAAATTAAGTAATTAGGTATTTATTCAAATAATGTTTTAAAATATTGGAAGTTCTATCAGGAATCATAAAAACATTTGTGCTATAGCTTCGAGATGAAGTGCAAGTGATGTGATTTGGCAATTGGAAGATCCGAATTAGATAGATTAGACATTATTAATTTATATTCCTTCACAAATGTTTCGATGATTCCTCATAGGACTTCTAATATTTTAAAACATTATCTTAATAAATACCTAATTACATAATTTTTGAAATATATTCTCATGCGATTTCTTTTCAATTCTGATCGCGTATTCATATTTTCCATAGCAAGTTTATTCAACATCGTATTTGATGAATAGTTGTTCATTTATATCAATTTACTGATTTCTTATATATATAATAAAACCATCTGCAAAAACAACTCGGATGTATTTTCATTATGAAAATGTCAGAATACATTTTCCTAATACATTAAAAACACTACGGATTCACTATTTGTTACAATAGTAATGCACTATTGACTGTCACCAATATTACACTTGGCATCTCTCTTCTAAGGTTTCTATTTGCTTCCAACAGTGTCTTACTATGCCCACCAATAGCGATACACTCTTGGTAACACCCGATTGGTTAGTAACAGTGATGGACTCTTTGACCAACAGCGCATCACTCGTCTTTTTTTCCCAGTGCATTATCCTATCAATTTATAAATCGAATATCTCATATTGAATTGAATAGGTGGAATAAATGGAGCTGAAACTCACAACCATAACGCTAGCAGTCGATTTTCATAACTTTTTGCACAGAAATGTTATCCAGGATTTAAGCGCCTGAAACGTACAGTAGTATGCCACTCAATCGATTTCTGGTATAAACAGGACTTTGACAACGTTTAATCAACAATTACAACAATCGAATGCTAGTTTCAGCTTCATGCGGAATATTGAATCATATGCACATATGTGTATTTGTTAATGTTCTGCTTGTACATCTTTCGTCTGTTGGTAATGAATTCTACTTGTAAATCCATGTGCCAAGATAGAATATCTTCCCCCAAGATTTCGAACTCCGGAGGGTTCGCTAATTGAGTAATTAGATAGCGTTTGCTCATAGGGCGCATCATACGTGAATGAAAATTAACATCTTATTACCAAGTTATCATAAAGGAAAGGTTATTAGTTTCTAAAATGTGCAGCAGGGATATCGTTGAGAATGATACGTATAATACTTTGGAAAATCCTTTAGCTCCCAGCATTGTTCCGGCAAGGAAGTTTGAACAAAAAAAAATTCAACTGCTGCAGTCAAGTCGTTTGCATACAGCCTAAATTGAATTATTTCGGCTAGATTCATTCATCTCAGTTAACTAAGTTAGAATAGCTAAGTTTTTTACTGTGATAGCTAAAATTCAATTATCGTGATTTATTGATTATTCGTACGTATGAGAGCTGAGCATTCACCTGGTGCAGCTATGGGATCTTTCACTATATACTTTGTTGAATGGATAATGAAAGGGGAAGTGTAACTGACGAATTGTCCTTCACGATTATTGAACATTTCTTCTCCACAAGGATGAGAAAATTTCGAAACACTTACGTCTAGGTAATGAATTTTATTACATGTAATTGCAGCACTTTGATGCATAAATTTCTTGCTTTGATTTTGTTCCTTCTTTACATTTACAATTATGGTTAGTGGAACGTTCTCATTTCATGTGTTGAAAATAAGAACTGCCAGTCAGGCGAACTCATCGGTTCGTGTATTCATCGTTATGATTATCCATTCGATAATTAACGATGATTGTTTGAATTGATACCCCTTTTATACAGAGCAAATAATGTTGAAGCTATTGTTGTGATTCAATGAAGGATATACATGTGATTATGAGTAACTTTGAAAATCGAATTAATCGTTATAGTAATATGGTATCCACTCACGATAAATCATATATAGTACATGGAGAAAAATATGTTCGCTCCTGTATGGACAGTAGAAACATTCGTGTCTGTTCAGACAAATTTCAGTGATTGATATTTGGCATTGATGAGCGAAAAAATTGGCATGACATGTCCCTTGCAGGGGTTACATTTTCTGTTTCAGCAACCATAATAGCTATGTTGACCATTACTCAACTGAAGCAGCGGAACAAGTGGTTGGACTCTCGAGTGTTGAGGAGATACTAGTGCAATGGTAGAATGTACATGAAAAAGATATTCTCTTGTGAACTACGATATTGAAATCGTAGCATAGAGCTATACTTGCAAAAGCAGGCATTGTCGGATACTCAAGACAGGTGTTGGTGTTATAACCTCTTTTTGTGGGAGTTAACATCATAATATTCGACGTGTTTAGATGAAAAAACAGCACAATTCACGATGTTACATTTTGAATAGACTTATTTGCAGATATAGTCCTCCGCTACGATTCTAAAATCATGATACATAATATAATATTTTCTCCGTGTAGAATTACTGTACTACTGTGACCAAAAAGTAAGGTAACATTTGAATTTGAACTCTGCGCGCAGATGTATTTGGGGAGTGCTCTCATTTTTAGGTTGGTAAGACTGTCTTTGATATCTGTGCTAAGGGTCACTTCAAATTATTCATTATTGTTTGAGATACGCTTCGATTTGTGAGCTCCTGAAAGTAGATTTTTAGATTTTTATAATGTCTGCATTTGTTGAGCAAAGAATTTGTATTCAATTATATTTGCGGGATGAATTTCCTGCTGCTGATTCGTCGAGGATAGTGCAGAAAGCCTTTGGTGACGAGGCTATGTCGGAAAAAAATGTTTACAAGTGGTATAAAGAGTTCCAAGAAAGTTGAGAACGTGTGGGGGACGGAGAGCGTTCCGGTCGACCATCAACTTCAACTGACGAAGTTCACTTCCAAAAAACCAAAGATTTGTCATCCGTGAATCATCGATTAACAATTATAGATCTCGCTGATGATGCTGGCATTTCGAAAGGATCAGTCAATACTATTTTAAAGGATGTTTTGGGCCTCAGACGCGTCAAATCTCGATTGGTACCGGAAACACTGAATTTTCTGGAAAAAACATCGTCGCGTTGAAGTGTGTAAAACAATGCTTCCCGACTACCAGGACAAAATGAAATGCATTATTACGGATCCGTACAGCACCGGACAATTTAATTCTACGTTGCCTCCACGTGGAATCTTCGTTCATCCACGTTCTATCCACGTGGAGTCCACGGAGATGCGACGTAGAAATCGGTGGATGTGCTGTTACGGAGATGAGACGTGGATTCATGCTTACGACCCGGAAATAACCGATCAATCAAGTCAATATCGCGCTAAAGGTGAGGCAAAACCAAAAAAACCGCACCAAAGTCGCTCAAAAATCAAGTTTAAGTTGACTGTTTTCTTCGAGTATCGTGGTGTTGTACATTTTGAGTTCTTTCCGCCGAGTCAAACTGTCAACAAAGAATATTATTTGAGCGTTATGCGTCGTTTACGTGAAGCTTTTCGTCTAAAGAGACCGGAATTGGGGCCAGACAACTCTTTTGCACCATGACACTGGCTAACATTGCATTGATTCTTCGTGACTACTTCGCAAAAAACTCGACCCATATCGTTCTACAACCGTCGTATTCACCTGATTTGACACCGTGCGACTTCTGTCTATCCAAAAAAAACTCAAAAGACCGCTCCGGGGACACCGTTTTGAGTTGATAAAGGAGTTCCAAGCCGAATCGAAGAGAGAGCTGAAGGCCATTCCAAAAGCCGTATTCAACAACTGTTTTGAAGATTGGGAAATGCGTTGTCATACACGGAAAAAATAAGTAATCCAAATTTACGTTGTCTAGTATACCAATTTTGGACGGAACACAAGTTTGAAAAGAATTCGTATACTGGATTTTAATAATTCGTTAACTGTGTTCACTATTCGAACAATGGAATCTACTTTTTATTTTCATCGTCGAAATAATGGAAAGACTCAACGAATGATTTAAATCCAGTGTACGAATTCTTCTCCAAATTGTGCTCCGTTCAAAAGTGACATACTAGTCAACGAAAATTTGGATCACTGATTTTTTCCGTGTAAGTGCATTCTATGCGGGGGGGTGGGGATTACTTCGAAGGCGTTGAACTTGATTTGGGAGAGTAACTGAAGATTCTTGAATATAAATGCTATGTCACCTTATTTTTTGGACACAGTAGTATATAGAGCGATATTTGAATTTTATCGAAGCATTTTCAAATATTTTGCGATAAACGATGTGACGCGTACCTCGGCACTAGTATTCTCTAGAAGAAAATGATCCTATTGGCAACAGTTTTGATATTCATTTCCATCCAGAACATTGAATAATCTATTCAATCCTCTATCACAAACAATGTAAACTGCATATCTGATAGGTGAACGGATGAGCATGTTTATCCAAACATCAACACCTCAACGCTTCCCTTCTACACCTTCGTACCCACCGAAATAATGAATTGATATATATTCTCTTCGCCTTAGGAACGCGTGAAATCTTATATAGAATCCCTAATTCCTTTGGGTATTGTGGTTTACGTGTTAACGGATGTACATCTAGTTAACACTTGTGTAAAAATAACGCTTAACATGGTCAGTCAATGGGGATCGAAATCGCATCGCATGTTTTTGGCTTAATCCCCTATACGGTGTACAAAACGAGACGAACGGTAATTATCGAAATAGACGTTCCTTTCCAACCGATCGACCAGTGCGAGCAGTTAATTATTCAATTAGCGCTTTCGATCTGACCACGCGCGTTTGCCGCGTTAGATTTTGTATTAAAAGCGAGTCGATGTGTTTCCTCTTCCTCCTCGTTCTCCTCTTTCCATGGTTGCATTTGTACTCACAATGTACCAACACGAACACATGATTGCACTCACACTCGTGCATACACGAGTGTTAATAAATACATGTATAATGCACAAACGTATTTGACGAAGGAAACCTTTCGCGCTCTGATTATATGTTGAATATACATATGCGTATGACGTTATATATCGACTGAAAACAAATATTTGTGTTTTTTGCTTGCGTGTACGGAAATCGAAGATTGAATTTCATTATAGTTGAGTTTATGTTGCAAAAATATACTCTGATCATGAACTAATCACGAATTAATATGTAAATGGATTGAATAAGTAACTGGAATTATATTCAGAATCGATTAATGTGGGTGCGCGCAATATTCACTGATTGGATGAAATGATATTTCATTGAAAGAGCAGAGGGGATTTTCATCACGCGGATTCATGATTATTATTGAGTATTTATTGTTATAACTTTTTTTTGTACAAAGAAAACAGAACGAACGGATGAATCGAATTGGGAGCCGTCGTTGTTGATTTTATCAGTAGTTAATTTATATATCCTGCAGTGAGTTGTATCATGTTATTGCGTTCCTTTTTTGGGAACAGTTTAATTACATTTTGATAAGACTCCTGTCTCCTAAATTCAATCAAAAGGCAACTGATTTTTGATATTCAAAACGCAACTGTAAATTTGTTACCTGTTATTCAACGATCTCTTCAAGGATCATAAATCTGAACAAATCGAATAGAATTTTTTTTTCGATTCAACTACAATCCCAATAAAAAAATTCCAAAACAGTGAAAAAAATAACGCCAAGCACATGAAAATGCGATCAATATCTATAAAAACAAATCTATAAACCTATTCTCAACAGAAATTTCATTACATTTAAAATTTCGATGCAATTCAACAGGATGTGCCCCATCTGAGAAAAAAGATGTGAAATCAATATATGCTGTCAAGTACATTTGGTTATCCAAATGGTATGTAAACGTTTTTTTGTATATTGTAACTTCAATTTTTTTCAATTATATTCAAAGTGATTTACGATATTTGAGAAACATCATTGTATTGAAAATGAACATGAAGTGGAGTAGAAGAAAAATAAGGTCCAATCATTTGGCATACCTACTGGACAGCACTCTGGCTTATTTTGAACCAAACGTGTTGGTCATTTCTGAAATTTTGAAATTCATGTCCATACGAAGAACTTGACGTGGCTAATGGAAAATTTTTAGCTCTTATTCTTTAACACTTTTATCATAAGATCTTTATTGGCCACGCCAAGAGTTCCGCATTAACATGAATTTCAAAACTGTTCAGAAAAGACCAACACGTTTGGTTCAAAATAAGTCAGAGTTCTTTCTAGTCGGTACGCCAAATGATTGAACCTAATTTTTCTTCTACTCCACTTTATATTCATTCTCAATACAATGATGTTTTTCAAAGACCGTAAATCACTTTGAATAGAATTGAAAAAAATTGAAGTGACAATATACAAAAAAACGTTTACATACCATTTGGATAACCAAATGTACTTGGCAGCACATATTGATTTTACATCTTTTTTTTCAGATGGGGCATATCTTATCGTATTGCATCGAAATTTTGAATGTAATGAAATTTCTGTTGAGAACAGGTTTATAGATTTGTTTTTGTAGATATTGATCGCATTTTCATGTACTCGGCGTTATTTTTTTTTTACTTTTTTGGAGTTTTTTTATTGGGATTCCACTTCTTCTTCTGAATATACCTTCTATTGAAAACGATTAACAATTAAATCCTCATGTCGAGTTTGATAGGAACCATAGCAATGAAGAAAATGTCCTCACATTACTTCTGTGATTTAAAAAACCACTTGGGCTCTCATTATTCATCTCATCATTGAACAGCAATAGATTATTGAAATTAAAAATGAAAAAAAGAAGGAAAGGAAAGTGAATTTCCTTAAACAAGTATGCATGTGAAGAATTCTGGAAACTAAATGTTAGTTGACCGATAAGTTGACGCTGAAAGCAGCTCGGAGCGCTCAGAACAACTCATAATTTTCAACAATTCATTGTCTACCTTTCCATCGTCATGTTCTAAATTCTGGATTCATCGGTCCCAGCCAATCGTAGAGGAGATCCAAAAGTATGAATATATGTTATTGCGGATTCTTTTAGAAATGCACTTTTCCCTTTATGGACCTTAAAAAGTATTGGGAGTACAAATTAGTTCGGTCCGGTTTGAAAAGATGACTCTCGCTCTGATGAATGTTTCATAGTCACAACCGATTTCAATTGTTTCAGAGAGGTTAGACATCTGTGAATAATACTCAGTTGATATCACTCCGAGTTCCTTCTAGAATCCCGATTTTTACTCAGTGAAGTATGTCAAATTTCGTTTTAACTAAGCAGCATTTGCGGGAGGTGCTAGTTTTTTGTTCTCATTGGAAAAAAAGTGCACACGGAGAAAATGATTTGACGAGAGATTCCCCAAAGTTGAGTAAAACGAGGACATAGTGGCATTTCGGTGAGATTTCAAATTCCATTGGCTTCGTTTTACTCGACAACAGATGAAAATTCATACAAATGTTCCTTTACAATACTCAACTTCTGAAGATAATGAGAACATTCAAATGAATTTTTATCTGTTGTCGAGTAAAACAAAGTCAATGGAATTTGAAACCTCACCGAAATGCCATTATGTCCTCGTTTTACTCAACTTTGGAGAATCTTTCGTCAAATCATTTTCTCCGTGCAGCTGAAGCCCATCGAATGCTTGTGGAAGTTTTTGGTGATAATGCTCCAACTGATAAATCATGTAGGGAATGGTTTCGACGTTTTAAGAATGGCGATTTCAGTGTCGAAGACAAGCCTCGCTCAGGACAACCACGAAAATTCGAAAACGAGGAATTGGAGGCTTTACTCGACGAAGATCCGAGTCAAACGCAACAGGAGCTTGCCGAATCATTAGAAGTTACACAACGAGCAGTTTCCGTACGATTACAATCCATGGGCATGATTTCAAAGCAAGGCAATTGGGTGCCTCATGACTTAAAGCCTAGAGACATTGAACGGCGACTTTTCACTTGCGAGCAGCTGATTCAAAGACAACGAAGAAAGGGGTTCTTACATCGGATTGTGACAGGAGATGAGAAATGGATATTCTACGATAACCCCAAGAAAAGGAAATACTATGCTATACCCGGTCAATCGTTGCCATCGACTTCAACATCGACACTAAAGAGGAATATTCATGGTTCAAAGATCATGCTGTGTATCTGGTGGGACCAAAAGGGTGTTATATACTATGAGTTGCTAAAACCTAATGATTCTATTACGGGTGATCGGTATAGGCTACAATTGATTCGTTTGAGTCGTGCGTCACGAGAAAAACGTCCGGAATACAAGGAAAGACATGACAAAGTTATTCTTTTACACGATAACGCTCGGCCTCATGTCACAAAAGTAGTGAAAAATTATCTGAAAACGTTGAAGTGGGGTATTCTACCGCACCCGCCGTACTCGCCGGACATGGCTCCTTCCGATTACTGGTTATTCCGACAGATGCAGCACGATTTGGCAGGCCACCGGTTCACTTCGTTCGAAGAAATCGAAAATTGGCTCCTAATTTGGATCGCCTCGAAAGACGAGACGTTTTTCCGTAACGGGATTCGAAAATAAACCAAAAGATGGAAAAAAATTATAGCCAGCGACAATACTCTGATTAATTTGATAATTCATGTTCCTCTGAAATAAACGCATCTTTAACTGTAAAAAAACGGACCGAATTAATTTGTACTCCCAATAGAATTATGAAGCATACCCAGATAGCACAAATGATCATTCATATCCAATATAACTCCGATGAATTCAAAATGAATGCATTTTGGATCTTCAGAAAATTATTTCCGAATTTGTAATATAAATTTTTCCTGAACACTAAGATGTTGATAACAAATTCAATTTGAATTAAATGAAATAAAGCATTTATAATGAATTCTTTTTCTACTCTCAAACTGGAGCCCTTTGTTGAGACTCTGGCGCTATCTGGGATAGAGTGAGAATAGAAATATGATTCAGCTTGGAGAATAACAAGAGTGATCAAACTTTTGGAGAAATCATTTTAAAATTAATCGCATTCTCAGTCCTTTCAGTCAGACAAAGCTGCCCTGATAAAACTGACCGTTGAAAACGGACGGAACCTCTATCCGAATCTAACGGAGTCAATATCAATATGTGTTTTTCAAAAACACATATTGATTCCGTTAGGTTCAGCTGAAGGTTCTGTTTGTTTCTAACGACTATTTTTATCAGGGGGTAGTTATGCTATATGCATCATCATCTTGATGGTAATCTCATTTATAACGTATATATACATACAGGATGCTTCCGATTGCAGGCATTCATAGCCCTCAGGGCCTTGAGGATGAATTCCCATTGGCTAATTCATGGCCCCTGGGGTCAAGGGCTTTTGCAATCGAAAGGATCCATAATATTCCGGAATACCCTTACTCTCAAATACTTTGTTTTTCGTTAGATATCCGTATTTTTAAGTCTGTTCCATTTCAGATAATTCTTCTCTTGAATATGAAAAATGATGAATATCTATTTTTACATCTCACACAGCGCCATAGTCTCAAAAGAACTCTTATTGAACTGATTTTGTGCTTCATGAATTTTTCAAGAATTCTTTTTGAGACTGTACTGCTATGTGGGATATTTCTACTCTCACAGATTCATTCTTAAACATATATTGAAAGGATGAGAGGGATATGTTGTTGAATAAGATTGGTCTCCATTCTCAATAATACATATTTACAAATCAAGATCTGTGAAAGTGCAAATACGTGAAAATAAAGTCATTTGACTTTGATCCCAACCAGCAATTTCAACATCAATTTGAATTTTACACATGGGCTGAAAAGTCCCGGGCCTAACAAAGAAAACACGGTTTTTTTCTGTTCAAAATTAGCTTTATTCATCAACGTAATTTCCATCAAGAACAACCCAATCATTCCAGCGCCGCTCTAACATTTCAATACCTCTTTTGTAGAACGATTTATCTTTGGCCTCAACATAGGCCTCAGTTTCAGCAATAAACTCTTCATTCAAGCAAGATGTCTCACCGGCGAGCATTTTTTTCAGGCCTGCGAACAGCCAGTAGTCGCTGGGAGCCAAATCTGGCGAATACGGTGGATGTGGAAGCAATTCGAAGTTCAATTCATATAGTTTTGCCATTGTTTTGATTGACTTGTAATATGGTGCGTTGTCTTGATGAAATAAAATTTTTTTCTGTCCTAAGCAGCAACAGAAGTTCAAAGTATATACGAAATAGAAACGTTTGTAGAATGTACGAATGAGATACGAAGAATATACAATGAATGTTCATAGAATATTCGAATCAGACTGTTTTAAATAGGGTGAGGCCGGGTAATATGCCACACTTAATGTTCCAACAAAAATATTTTCTAAATGTCAAATATTATAGAAACAAAAATAATACCATTTGAAAGCATAATTAATTATGTTTATTTGATTAGCATCACAGCTCCAAGGTTCTCATAGCTGAGCGGTGAAATCGAAATTCCCAAAACTCTCCAAAGTGGCGTTTTTCCCCCTATGTGTGGGTAAAATGCCATAAGCGTTGGGCTAATGACTTGAATGAGAATAAATGATCGAAAATCTATGGAAATGAATAATTATAAGAAATCCTCAAAAAATATAACATAAATGTATCATATAGACACATATTGTAGAATATTGGTGTGAAAAAGTGAAATTATCAACTATTACAAAAAATGTTCAAATGACATTGAAATATCACACTTGGAGGAATTTGACGTGACATTTTCGCTGAATCTGCATTGTATAATTTGTTTTAGGGGTAATTGACACCAGTGGCATAGTGGCATATTACCAAAATTGAAAACTGGCATTTAACCCCTATACACTGTAAAAAAATTTCACCGGAAAATTCCAGTACATGTACTGGAAGTCATTAACCTGTACATGTACCGGAAAATTTCAGCACATTTGTACTGCAAAAATTCAGTGCAAACGTTATGGAATTTCCGCATCAAAACTGGAAATTTTCTGAGCCTCGGTACTGGAATTTTTCAGTACACGAGCTGGACTTTTCCAGGACATGTACTGGAAAATTAATGCTGAAAATATCCATGAAAATTGAAAAAAAATTGCTCACGCAAAGTGATTTTGCAGGGTCCTTGTGTTCCAAGATGATTGAGAAACTTTTGATCGTTCATTTGGATGGACAGAAACTCATGTCTACCTAACAGGATTTGAACCCACACTTTTCTACCTACCTACCAACTGAAACCTAAGACCTAACCGATGAGCTATAGCGCGACATGTTGGAAGGCCAGCTTGGGTTACTACATATGCTTCATATCTAGAACACAAGAGGATAAGTCTTGGAAAAACCTCATATATCAATTTCATTGGCTACAATTACAATTATTATTCAAAATCTCAATCAGGAAATTTTCAATATAAAGACTTGAAATTTTTCCTGCCAGAAATGACGAAGTCCAATAGAAGTGGAAAATTTCAGTGCAACAGTGATTAAATTCCGTTGCATAGCAACTGGAAAATTCCATCACACGACCTGAAAATTGCAGTTCAAAACCTGTATAATTCAATTGCATAGTAACTGGAAAATTCCATCACAAAACCTGAGAATTGCAGTTAAAAACCTGTATAATTCCAGTATACCAACGATTAGGTTTTTTTTTCTAAATTCCAAATTTTTTCTCAAGTCCTGTTTGAGGGAATATTTTTTTTTGGTGCACAAGAACTATAAAATTGTAGTACGAGCCGGTAAAATTTTCGCGAAATCATGGCAAAATTTCAGTACATCATCTCAAACTTGAAAATTCCAGTACAATGACTGAATTTTCAGTTATGCTTGGTAAATTTTCAGTAACGTAACAACAAAATCTCTGTACATGTACTGGAATATCCATATTCCAGTACTAGCACTGGAAATTTCCAGTCCAGTTGCACAATAAATTTCCAGTTTTTTTTTACAGTGTACACAAAAAAAATCATGATCAGGAATTTTTCTACGCCATTAATGATATTCCTAATGGTTTGTGGAATTATAATATTTGTTAGATGGGATAATTTGTCATCATTCATCTTTCAATTATAAATTGATAAACATTAACGAAAAATTCACCTTTGAATTACAGCATAAAATTACATGAAGACATTGTGTTTTCAACTTAGGTCAATTTCTCGAATAAACAAAGACATGCAAACAAATAACTGTTGTCATATGGATGCAAGCACTAAAATGAACAAATTAACGTATTCCTAAAAAATATCTGTGTATTAAACATGAAATTATCGAAGAGTGGCATATTACCCGAGGTGGCATATTACCTGGCCTTACCCTATACTTGGAACGTACATAGTACATTCGAAATGTACGATATTCATTCAGTCGATGTTCGATTGACGTACCGTCGTATATTCGATCACATACGTTCAATAAATATGCATAGCACCTATGAAACGGTCTCAGTGGAATATGCATAGAACATATTTCGAATATCCAAAGAACGTTCATAGTGTGTTCTGGTGCTGCTTGGGTTGCCATATGCGGTCGTTTCTTTGCAATTTCAAATGCTTCAATAATGCGATATGATATTCACTATTGATGGTATTTCCCTTCTCAAGATAGTCGATGAATATTACCCCACGCACATCCCAAAATACCGAAGCCATAACCTTTCCAGCCGATTGTTGTGCTTTCGGGCACTTTGAACGAGGTCCACTCAGATGACGATCGTTTTGATTCCGGAGTGAAGGGATGGATCCATGTTTCATCCACTGTAACATATTGACGCAAAAATTCCGGCTTGTTACGTTTAAACATGGCCGAACACTGCTCAGAAGCATCAACGCGTTCTTGTTTTTGGTCAACATTGAGCAAACGCGGCACCCACTTTGAACAGAGCTTTCTCATAGTTAAATGCTCATGCAATATAAAGCCAACACGTTCTTTTGATATTTTCACGATGTCAGCTAACTCACGTAACTTCACTTTTCGATCATTCAAAACGATTTTGTGGATTTTTTTTATGTTTTCTGGTGTGACCGTCTCATTTGGACGTCCACTGCGTTCTGCATCATCGGTGTCTCTACGACCACGTTTGAAGTCAGCAAACCAACGTTTTATTGTGGTTTCTGATGGAGCGGAGGCTCCATAACACTTTTCAAGCCATTGCTTCGCTTGAACGGTATTTTTTCCTATCAAGAAGCAGTGTAAAATTGAAACACGAAATTGTTTTTGATTTATTGTTTTGAAAATAACAAAAGTGGCGTCACTCTTAGTACAATAACTCACAAACTAATGAATAGAATATCATGAGATTTTGATAGCTGTCTTTTGAAGGTTAGTACTAACTGAAAAACAGGTGAATGCAGAGAAATTCGCGTCATCTATGTGTTAGGCCCGGGACTTTTCAGCCCATGTGTTATAAAAACTTCCTAAAGATCTCTTGAATAGTTCCCGTTATGTTAATCAATATGTATTCATTATGAATATTTTGAATTCAAAATGAAAACGTCTCGAATGCCCGGACAATTCATTATGAAACCTCAATATGAGTCCTTTCTGAACATTCAGTTGTTCATTGATAGTTCATTTTGAATTCAAGATATTTATAATGAATACATATTGATTGGCATAACGGGAACTCGTGTGCTGTATGGGATGATACCTCAGGTAGCATAGACTTCATTGATGAATTTTGAAATAACTTTTTGAATACTTTGGATTTTAAATGAATTTTTTTGAGAAGCCTCCATGAACTCCATGTTATTTGATTTGAGAACAAGGAATCAAGTGAAAAACAAAGAAACAAGTATGATTGTACAAAAAAATAGAGGTTTGTATGAATAGAAATATCATTCAGCTCGAATGTAACAACAGGAGAGATAAAACTTTTGCAGAGATCATTTTAGAATAAATCGTATCTTCAGTCACACGAGTCAGGCTACTGATACTTATTCTACAATAATTCTCATGATTTGAAACTCATTTATAACATATATGATATTCCGAAATGGTTTACTTTCAAGTAGAGATCGACCGAAAATTTTTGCCGAAAATGATTAAAATTGAAGTTGTGATTATTGGTTTCGAAAAAAACTTAGGACTGGACGTTTGAAGTGTAGACAAGCTCCTTAATAATCCAATTATCATACTTACGATCACATTTCATTGTAATTAACAAAATACTTGCGATTTTCGGTTTACAATTTCGGCCGACAAGCATTAGCCGAAAATTTAAACCGAAAATCGAAATTATTTCATTAATCACATTGATATGTGATCTTAAGTATGATAATTGCATTATTAAGGAGCTTATCTACACTTCCAACGTCCAATACCAAGTTTTTTTCGAAACCAATAATCAGAGCTTCAATTTTAGTCAGTTTCGGCAAAAAATTTCGGTCGATCTCTACTTTCAAGTACTTAGTTTTTCATAAAATATTCGTATTTTTATTTTTGTTTATTTTCAGAAAATTCTTCTCTTTAATATCATATCTGATCATAAATATTCATTTCTGCATATTTGTACTCTAAAAGGTCTTTATTTTTGAATGTAATATAACAGGTTTTCATTTTTTGGTACATATTAAATGGAAAGAAATTGCTGTTGAATGAAATCTTCTTCCATTTTCGACACATATTTGGGAACACAGACCTGTAGAAGTGAAAATATGTGAAGATGAAAGTATTCAACGTTGATGATATCAGATAATAGAATTATTTGAAAACAAACGTAATTAAAACTAAAGATAGAAGTTCGTAAGGATGGAAATACAATTCAGCTTGAATGGAACAACTGGAAGGTTCAAACTTTTATAGAGAGAATATTTTAGAATCAATTTTATCTCCAGCTACATCAATCAGGTTGATCTTCAGTCATTCGAAAACAATATCCGTAATTATAATATCATTTATAACATATACAGGGTGACCCAAGTCGGATAGATTAAATTTGGGGAGCATATACTGCAGCCAAAATGCAACAATATTTGTGTTTGGCAAAATTTTTTTTGAGGCTTAGTTTTCGAGATATAAGCATTTTTAGATTTTTTTTTCAAATCCAAATCACTCAAAAGCACGATATGCTACGTACTTGAGGTTAGGACCATTGGCTAAGTTGGAAAACGGTGGATGTCTGGAAAAGAATTTCAACTATCCCATCCATGTTTGTTCCGGAGCTATAGCGATTTGACATTTTTGAGCTTCCAGCCAATCACCGTTCAGCAACTTTAAATCATTATAGCTCCAGAACGAACAATGATAGGATAGTTAAATTTTTTTTCCAGAGATCCGCCGTTTTCCAACTTAGCCATTGGTCCCAACCTCAAGTACGTAGCATATCGTGCTTTCGAGTGATTTGGATTTGAAAAAAAATCTAAAAATGCTTATATCTCGAAAACTAGGCCGCAAAAAAAAGTTTGCTCAATACAAAAGTTGTTGCATTTTGGCTGCAGAATATGCTCCCCAAATATAATCTATCCAACTTGGGTCACCCTGTATAATACTCCAAAATATTCTTTCTCTCAAATATTCTATCTTCAATCAAACATTTTCTATTAGAGATCTGTATTCTCAATCATCTTAATTTTCAGATAATTCTTTTCTACATATCACTGTTGATGAATATCTATCCTCACATATTTCCAATCCCACAAATCCTCGTCATGACATATATGTTGAAGTGAGGAGAAGAATGGGCGGTTGAATGAGATTATTTTCATTTGTGACACATATCTAAGAATAATGATCTGCGAATATCAGAATATATGAAAATAAAGATATTTAATATTCATGATATTCGAGGATTGGATCATTTGAAAACAAAGATAATGAAAGATAAAAATAAAAGTTTGTGAGAATAGAAATGTAATTCAGCTTGAATGGAACATCTGGAGATAGAACTTTGGAAGAAAATATTTAGAATGAATTGTATCTCCAGTCATATCAGTCAGGTTGACCTGTAGTTATTCTACAACAATTTCTATAATCAGAATACTTTCGTATCTGCTCAATTTTCGTCGAGGTGATCCTAAACAGTCTGCGTAATCATTCGTCAATTGGTCAGTCAAGTGCATCCGATGCAAAAATTTGTGTTATATCCACAGCGCTCCTGTCTTTTCTTCATTCTCTTTCAACACTACCAAACGATCATGATGGTAAGTGACATACAGCCTTCGTGGAAATCCCAATTTTGGTAGTTTTTCAGAAATGCTCAGAATATTTTCAGAGATTTCCAGAATTATTCTGAGTTCCGTAGAGACTTGCAGTGATTTGTAGGAAATGTCCGAATTTTGAGAGTTTTTCAGAGATTCTCAGAAATTCTCAGAGGAATATTTTCACCAGGGGAATGTATAGTACATTTGCGTCCTTCTTGCTTTTTATTCATCTACCAGTGATTTTATTAAAAGAATCTGATAATAGTATACTCGACGCAAGGAACTGTTGTATATCCTCTGCGCTCCTGCCTTTTCTTCATTTTCCTATGACGCTACATAATGATATTGATTATGATTGATTGATGATCTATCATGCTGGTATGTAATGTACAGATGTATAGCACACCTGTATCCTTCCTGCTCTTTTTTCTTCCACCAGTGATTCTATTGGAAGAATCCGATAGTAGTATACCTAATGCAATGACTTGTTGAATATCCATTACGCTCCTGTCTTTTCTTCATTTTCTTACAACGCTACCTATTGATATTGATCCTGCTGGTACATGATACACAGATGTATGATATATCTGCTTCTTGCCAGTTTTTCCTACATCCACCTGTAATTCTACTCGAAGAATCTAGGGATTCATTATCAATTGAATCCACTCTGTAATCTGTAATGCAAATTGATAGTGGTGATAGCAAACTCACAGATCTATGGTATATTCGCTTCATTTTGTTTCTTTCTTATCCCCCTGAAACACTACGCGAAGAATCTGATACCAGCATCGGATAGATCTGTGATATATCCACTGCACTTTTGCCTTTTCTTCGTTCGACTATGAGGTCACCAAATGAGATTGACAGTGACAATAGCTAGCATACAAATTTGTGATACGTCTGCTTCATTTCTGCTTCGTCTCCAGCCACCTATGATTCTACTCCAAGGAAATGATGAGCCCAGCATGTTGTAAGAATCTGTGGCATATCTATTCTGTTTTCGCCTTTGAAAAAATCGCTTTGATATACTTCAGTGTGACTAAAGTAACTGGAGACCAACTTCAACTTCTACCGTTGGTCAAACTATTCACATCTCTTTGAGGTTTTGTTATGAACTTCACTTTCTAAAAACTGTTTATATTGCATTGGGGTTGTTTGATGAATTTCTCTTTCTGATTATGAGTAATGATTAAGTTATTGGTTCATTACATAATCTTTGATCGTCCATTTCATGCCATTCATTATCAATAGAATCCACTTTGTAATCTGTAATTCATTCATTCAATAAAAAATTTCCACAAGACCGAATATATGGAATTGATAGTGGTGGTAGACGACGTACAGATCTATTTGCTTCTTTCTCGTGTCTTTTTATACACCTGTGGTACTACTCAAGCAATCCGATAACAGCTCTTGGTCAAGAGAGTATCAGGCCAATGAGGAAAGACAAAAACGAAGCAAATATACCATTCGATCTATACGTCGTCCACCACCACTATCCATTTCATTAAGGTCATTTCATAGGCAATTTTGTATTGAATGGATGAACTACAGATTGTAAAGTGGATTCAATTGATAATGAATGGCATGAAATGGAAGATTTGAAGATTATGTAACGAATCAACAACTGAATCATCACTTATAATCAGAAAGTGGAATTCATCAAATATCAAATATAATCAGAATGTGGAATCATCCAAGAACCCCAATGCAGTATAGAAAGTGTTTAGAATGAGAAGTTCATGGCACAACCTCAATGAGATATAAGAAGTTTCAAAAAAGTTAAAGGTTGAGGTTGGTCTGCAGGCACTTCAGTCACATTGAAGTATATCAAATATTTCAAATCAAAACTATTAATTGAACAAAACGATGTCTCTAAAGGCAAGAGTAGAGCAGATATGCTACAGATCTTGACGACATACTGAACTTATCAGTTTCTCGGAGTAGAATCACAGGTGGATAGAGACAAAGCAGAAATGAAGCAGACGAATCATAAATTTGTATGCTAGCTATTTAGCTAGACGATAGCTGTCTCTATCAATTCCATTCTGTGGCCTCTTAGTCGAGTGAAGCAACGGCAAGAGTGTAGTGAATATATCACAGATCTATCCGATACTATTATTAGATTCTTTGAATAGCATCACAGGTGGATGAGGAGGAAACAAAATGAAGCAAACATACCATAGATCTGTATGTTAGCTACCAATACTATCAATTCCATTTATATTCAAGAATTCGATAACCGTGTTCGTCAAAGAAACCTACTTCATGTTATCGTTGTTATAGACCATGTAGTTGTTGTCTGATTCTTAATCAGATTTGGTTTTGATTCAATGGACTGTTCCATTATACAATACTCTTCATCAAAACTACAAAGACAATAAAATTATATTAAACGTACCTTTTCTTACTAGACATCTCTTTATGGTTTTCTCTCCGAAGAACGGTTATTTTAGAATAAGCAACATCTCTAGTCGCTTTAGTTGAGCTTAAGTGTAGTCATAGTCGATCAGGGTTTATAGGGAGGACAATGTTTCATCCATTCACTTGTCTCTGAGCAGGCTGGCAGTGGACTGTCCATCAAGGGTATGGTATGTCCACTATAATTTTATCTGTGAAGAAATAGCAAATAAACTTGAATAACTCTCAAGCAAGTTCGGTATAATCTTGTCCACCAATTGTCTACGATCCTAATTGGAGAAATTGACAGTAGCTGACTGTCCCTCAGGAGTTATGATATATCCGTGATGTTTTGACCTATAGAAAGATTGCGAATCAATTTGAATCATTCCCCTCGAGCATACTCCGTATGATCCATTTGATCATCTACCAACGACTCTAGTAGGAGGATAGGACAGTAGCGGACTGTCCGTGAAGGGATTATGATATATCCGATATGCTTTTGCCTCAGAATTTATAAATTTGAATTATCTTCCTTGACCAAACCTTGTATGATTTTCTATTATTTGTTTCTGGTTCCGGTTACAGGAACCAACAGTAACAAGCTGTCCGTCAGGGATTATGGTATATCTGCTATGCTTTTGCCTGTGAAGTAATCATGCATTTCATGAATAATCCATCATACAGAGCTTACCTGTGTATATTCCAATTTTCTGAATGTAGCAAATAGATTTATTTATACCTTCTTCAAAGTTTTGGTTTTTTTTTTATAAATAACCTCTTCACCATTTATTTACTCATTCATCCATGAATTTTTCTAAGTAATCCTAACAGCACATCCACCGATTTCTAAGTCGCATCTTATTGGACTCCACGTGGATAAATGGTGGACGTGGATAGAACGTGGAGGCAACATAGAAATGTCCGGTGCTGTATGGGAATGTATCAAAGTATATATAATTCCGAGTTAATTGTGTTTGATTGTTGTTCTGAATAGCCTGTAGTAACCTGTAATGTAGTTACCTGTAATTCATTCATTTTTTAATTATTCTCTTAATATTATATAATAACCCATCAACACATTGCCCAATTGACAGATTATTTGTTTATGTTTTGACAATATATAGATCATACTACACCGAAATGAACGCTATTGGATGTTGGAGGAAAAAGAGATAGATACATCTATACTATTGCAAAAATTGAAAATCTATCTTGAAGGCCTAAATACACCAGCTGCGTAAACGCGAATGTGAGGAACGGAAGCCTACGTAGATCTCGTATATGGTTTCTGCGCATACGTTCCTTACCTTCACATATTTGGATAGCTTGTGTGTCTAGACCTTGAAATAGTGATGAGATTTATCGTGATAAAAGAAATCGATTAATTTGAATCAGAATGTTGGTTGATAATCTTTTGATCGAATGAAATTTTAAAAACGTTCATATTTCAGGATCGCGTGAACTGTTCAAGTTCGGAGTGTGCTTAAACGA
Organism: Gonatopus flavifemur; assembly: GCA_018340375.1. Taxonomy (NCBI): domain Eukaryota; kingdom Metazoa; phylum Arthropoda; class Insecta; order Hymenoptera; family Dryinidae; genus Gonatopus; species Gonatopus flavifemur. The sequence goes on from JAFFJZ010000007.1 coordinate 23,603,138, forward strand.
AAGTGTGTAGTCGAATTATATATTAAAAGTGTGATTATTTTTTCATGACATTCAATGTGTGATGAGTTATTGTGCATTGAAAATTTTTTCAGGAGGTTCAATCTTGGTTTAGGAGTAAAGATACACAGTGGCGCGCGACTTTTGATTTTTCACTTACATGTTCCTTTGTTATTTTTTTTCATGTTCTCGACATCGAGACGCTACCGCGTCTCTTGATACATAGAAAAAGAATAAAGTAAAATCCCAAGTTCGTCAGGAATTTGATAAAATATCATTCGAAATACTCCATATTATCTGTGTAGGAAATAATTTTGATTGTCAATTTCCAGTAGATTCAATGCGTGAATGATGACTGAATCCTTAATACGTTATTGAATACAATTTTCCACTATCTCACAATGTAACGCATACCGTCACGTGTGAATGTACAACGCTGTATTGTAATATCAACATACAACATACCTCATACCTTGCCATCTAACCACCTAACATCGTAGTAAACATTGCATATTATATGTCAATGTGACAATAAGATGAGAGCAAATTTCAAGCACAAAATCACACCTATATGGAATATTGTGATGCTCCGTCTCACAGAATTAATCTCATGTTTTCATTGAAAAATCGATTCCTTGATAACGTTGAAAGTAAATCACATTCATATCTTTTTTTTTCACCAACATGAATAAATTTGATAAAATCTTTTTCACAGAAGATCATTTCTATTGAATTTTCAATGAATTTCGACATAAAATTTTTCCCAGAATTTTTGAAGCTGAACAGATGTTTTTCTCTGTGGTGCATGCAATAACTATGATTCATAATTCAATCGGTTCATGTTCATAATTTAGATTGATTAATGGCGGAACTTATGTTCTTCTCCCTTCTGGAATACGGTACAGGACCGCTTTGCTACACTCACTCATCTATCGTTGACCGAATATCATTTATTCTTTCATCCGATGATTTATATACCATGAGATAGATTCTAGCACGTATATCTTCTCTCACTCGTCATATTGTTCCCCGTAAAATATCTTCTATTTCAACATATACATCAATGATACACCGAAAAATCTTTGACACGCACATTCTTCGCTTCTTTCTTATTCTTCTCACAATTAATAATCGAACTCATCAAGAGATTAGTATTCCTTATTTTAAGCGCTTGAAGTAAGATTTAACTATATTTATTGAATCCACTGAATATAACTTGGCTTCAATACATTCTCTTAGCGATAATTGGCGATAGTTTAATTTTAATTTACTCTACATATGCATTTTTCTAATACTGTATGGAAATAGATTCGTAACATGGCCCTACTAAGTATTCAATATCCATAAATATAAAACAATTCACAGGAATAATGAGATAGACGCATTTAAGGGAGAGTTTTAATCTGTTACAGAAGTCCAGGACAGATAGGGGGTTATTGTATACTGAATTGCTGTTCACACTTCGTTTCCTATTCATCCCATAAAATTGAATACCGGTGGATCCGTATGTGGTTGTGATCTTGCTTTTCGCTTAGAAATTCGTAATTTGTAATTGTATAGCTTCAACACATACCGGATACCTAGGATATCAATTATGTTCCATATTCGAGATTATGTGGTGGGAATGCGTGTTTCGCGGAATAATAGCATTGCCGTGCAACAATTAAACATCCAACGTATTAGAGTCGAACGCGGTTGCTAACATATTTGGCGTCAATACGTATGCAGGATGGAATTTAAATGTATTCTGAAAAATTTTAAGAATTCATTCAACGGCAGTGTCGTTGTGTTTGTCTTAGGGAAATTGCTCTACAAAATTTAGAGAAGAATAGAACAATAACACAGAAACTCATTCTATTGTGCTTTTAGTATATATATTTTCAATTCGATAAACGTTTTTCATTTTGTCAAAGATCCCAGTGAAATTGATGTGGATAATCAACATACTAGTGTGTCCAAAAATTAAAGTGACATTTGAATTTAAACTCTGTGCGCAAATGTATTTGGGGAAGTGCTCTTATTTTTAGATTAGTGAGATTGTCTCTGATATCCTGACTGAGATTGTCACTTCGAATTATTCATTAGTGTTTGAGATACGCTTCGTTTTATAAGCTACTGAAAGTGAATTTTTGGATGTTCATAATGTCTGCATTTGTTGAGCAAAGAATTTGTATTTAATTTTGTTTGTGGAATGAATTTTCCGCTGCTGATTCGTCGAGGATAGTGCAGAAAGCCTTGGGTGACGAGGCTATGTCGGAAAAAAAGGTTTGCAAGTGGTATAAAGAGTTCCAAGAAAGTCGATAACGTGCGTCGGAGACGGAAAGCGTCCCGGTCGACCATCAACTTCAACTGACGAAGTTCACGTCCAAAAAATCAAAGATTTGGTGCTCGTAAATCGTCGATTAACAATTAGAGATCTTGCTGATGATGTTGGCATTTCAGAAGAATCAGTCAATACCATTTCGAAGGATGTTTTAGGCCTCAGACGCGTCAAATTTCGATTGGTACCGAAATCACTGAATTTCCTGGAAAGACATCGTCGCGTTGAAGAATTTTTCAAAATGATATCTAATTTATATATAATTATATGTATCAGCTCTATTGGATTATATATTAATTTAATATAATTTTGAAAACTTTTTTCCTTGGGAGGTCGCGTTGCTTGGGCCACAAAAAGAATAAAACTGACTGTTCCAAGATTTTGCATGTTGAATTCAATAAGACAAGACTTTTGAGCGGAGATGAGTCAAGACGACAATGGAACGATAATATTAGATTTGCGGGTAGCAAAGGGATAATTGGCGAACCTTTGTAAATACTGCTATGAACTTTCAAGTTCCCCAGGCGATAGAATAACTACGTAACTATGTGGAGTAACAATGATAAGCAAGTGACTATTCTTCGCAAATATTGCCTAGACCTCATCGTTATTGAATTGATCCTACATTGATTTGTTAAATTCTAATAAACGTTATTGATTAAATATAATAATAATCCAGGCTCCATGAATTTTGCTAACAAAATTGAGAGAAAACTCTAGGTGCAACAGAAGATGTTTTGTCCAAAAAAATTATAATGCCGAAGGATCAATACCGTTAATTCAATGAGTCATCAGGTTCAGAGGAACAATATAAATCAAAGCAACGTTTGTTTCCGTTTTTGAGGGTGCCTTATGTGCATATACATTGATATTGCTTGCGCCCACAGAATAATGGCGTCCCTGTGACAATTAAAGCATTCCACGTCCACACAACGCGCGGAACATTCGCACCAAACTATACCGCACCGGGCCGAAAACCGATAATGCCGAACGCGAGTTTAATAACGACGGCAAATCGTCGAACCGAATTCTCCCACAACTGCATTCTATTCGCCGTACTGAAGTAGTTACATACGAATACGCTTACAACCTACACGAGTGCCTACAAAGTTCAATCCGAATGTGGAGCATGGAAATTGTGACATCCTCTTTGTTTTTGAATGCATTAACGGAAGAAAAGTGAATGAAAGATCACAAAGTAATTAAAATTCATATAACACTTGGATTATATTTTTATTATATTCCATCGGGTTTGAAATATCAACTCGCTGTTCAGACTACTGATAAAACGCATCCACGATAGCATTCATCTTGATGGAATGATGGAAATCAATTGAAAAGTGTGAAATTTCAAAGCTAAATGTCTTTGTTTCCATACCACCAATTAATTACCGAGTTCGATAAAAGAAATGTAATTATCAATTCCATGAAAATCACATTCAATGCGAGAGGAGTATGAATGATTTTCATACATTCCTGGAGTTGAATGTGATGGAATGATATTCAAAAATATTGTGAAGAGTAATTGAATGATAAATGTTTGTTAATTATCGGAAACATAAATTCACTATATGAAGTCTTCATCAAACCAGAGCCTATTTAATTAACATTTCATTATTAACTAAAGAAGAAGCGAACAAATCGGATTACGAATTCGGGTTTGATGAGTAAATTATTCCTTCGAGGGGCTGGTTGAGCATTTAATTGAAATACTTTAGATGGAAGTATTATTTAATTCTATTGAAAATTTACCTCCATCGGCACGGTTGAATTTTTTCCCGTATAGGAGAATATTCATCACAAATTTCTATTCACCACAATATTGAAGTTTATTCATATTTAATAGATAAATGAGCCAAGAATTTATTGTACTGTAAGCAATTGAATGTTTGGATAGGAATATGGTTGAAGAACTGACATAAGAAAATTTGTATATTTCCACAACCGTATATCAGGTTCGATCAATCAACGTTCTTATGAATAAGATGTTGGAACACGTAGGTGGGAGGGTTTCATTTGTTCTCTTAGAAAACTGACTAGACTAAAATTCAAATCAGATTCACTCCGGAGGGGAAGAAAAAGCTTCCATACTCAGTGAAACGGAACAGAGAGAAATGTTACTCTCAAAGGGTTTATTCTCAGAGGAGTTCTACCGTAATACACAAAACGGACTGCCTTTCTATCGGTGAGGTATGATAAAAAAGGCACGTTTTGTTTTCCAGTGTAACTTTTTGCTATAGAATATGAATTATACGTGGATATGTTTTATCGATCTTGGTTTTAGCGAACTTTCTTCATTTTTCTTCAGGTTTTATAATATCATGAATTCTTTTAGATCGAATAGAATAGTTTTGGGCTTCCAAAAAATGATTGGGATAAACATTTAATTATAATTATAAGTTTGAAGAATATTTTAAACTATATCACTTTTGATTATAATTGCTTATTCGAGATATACTTCAATGCGGATGTGAGATTTGAATGATAGATGCGGTTATTGAAACGCAAATTAATGCATCAACGTCGTGCTCGTAAGAATAACGTGTGGAGAATGGACCGGAGAAATGAAGAGCGAGTGAATTTTGAATGAAAAAAGGTAAGTTCTTAGAATTGATAACCAAAAGGTACAGCAAATTGATAGGAGATTACGTTGGCGCATGAGGGTATGTCGATAGCAATGAAGAGAAAAAAGTAACAAGCGAGTTGAAAGCACGAAGATTGACATGTAGTAAACGGAGGGATGAAGGGGGTGATCGATACGCGAAAACAAAACGTTGGACGTTGGACACAGGCCACCTACAGCCGAGCGCAATATTGTAATATAATATAATTCAGAGTTTGAATAGTTCAGACTTGATATTGTACCGACAGGGCGATATGATATTGCGTCTTTTATTTACGTAGTTTTCCAGTGCATCTTTTACGTCACGTCTATCCTTTCAGGCGATATTCAAGATAGTACACTGGAAAAACATTTTGAATTCAATGGGGAGCGAAGTGATATTACCTAAGGAACAAACAAACTTTTCAATGGAATTTATATTGATTGTATAACGAAGAGACAGAAGTTCTTATGTTTTCATACGAATACTGAATGTGCCGATGAAGTACTGAAAGTTTGAAATACAGTTTTTCATCCTGCATAATTTTTCAGACAAAATTGCAAAATATCAGGATTCTCGTACCGAGATTTTCGTAGTTTTATGCTCACGTCGGTTCGTTGAAGATAAATTATTCGCAATTCGAGCACATTTTCAGCCTTTATTCAAATTTATCTTTGATGCTGCATATATACTTTTTTTTCCTAAAACTTCGCTTCAATGAGTACTCCAAATTGACTGGCAAGGTGAATGAAAACTTCACTATTCTCCCTCCACATCATCATAATTAATCCAAATCTTTCGAGTCGATCAATATCTTTATTCAATATTCTAAGACGAATTGACGATACATATTATTATGCGTATCAATTAAAAATTATGTTCGAATAGAATAAAATAATTTCATTTGGGCAAATATTTGAAAGAGAGTCTCTCTCTTTCGAGCCAGCCGGTTAAAGTCAACATCATAGGTACTGAAAATACTTGAAAAGATCCAAGCATTACGTGGTATCTCTCCCCAAATTCATGCTCTGCCTTTTTCCAATGAATACGGTTGAAAAGGAACGAATAATCCAACTCGCATTTCTCTAAATCCCATGTTTTTTCACTCGCTTCACTTCGTTCAATATGTGTTTATTTTTCAAACACTCCATAACTCGCATACGTGTAAAGGGTCTTGACCCTCAAATGTCTTTTGTTTAATCTCCCTCCCCCCCCCTCTCTCTCCCCCCGATTTTTTGTTTTAGAGAAAAAGTTGTTGAACTTCAGAATTTTAAGTATTTTCATAGAACAGAGATGTTCTAGCTTTGTGCGTAAGGAATTTTAGTAGCGCGTAATTCGAGTTGAAATGGCGCTTTGTTTATTTTTTCATGTGCCATTCGTTCCCTGTAATATACGTAATTAAGAAAATTTGTGAATTCAACGTTCCTTTGTATCAACAATTTTTTCATTTTTCTCAGCTGTCTCTCGATGAGAGAATAGAATTTGGGATGTTATTTTTGACACATGCAAATGTAAATGTACAGTTTGAATTCTAATGGGGGTTGTAACATATGTTCAAGTGTTGTTTCATTTAAATAACACAGAATGTTTACGTTGGTGGTGGCCGATCTCTGTTATACGTTGGTTGACCAAAATGGCAAGGAAAAGTGGGGAGATAAATCCAAAAGCCCTGAAGCTGATAAACTCGATGGAGGAAAGATATATTAAAATACGCGGAACAGGTTTTGTCCCTCAAATTAATGCGAATTTACAATAAATGTGAAACAATTCCATTGACGATTTTCGATTGTTTTCAGTTATCAACCGACTACAAGAAATCAATTTTCCAATATAAATTTGACAGCCTTGGTAAATCTTGAATCGTGAAAAGTTTTTTTCTTTCTTTTGGCTTCCTCGAAATGAGTGCTGAATATCATTGAATTCTTTCAAATTTAACGATACACGGAGAGAAGAGAATGGTAATATTTACCATGCTAACATAGTATTCGGTGTTATTTTATATAAAATCGTAGTTGTTACTATGTAGGAATAGAATTCTTCACCATTTTTCTGGTAATAATCACCATACTACATGTAATTATATATAATAGTAATTATTACCAGAAAAATAGTAAAGAATTCTATTCTTACACAGTGAAAAATTTTGTGTATTTTTAACACACGTGTATGTTCCAGGAGGTCCACTCGCAATTCATGTTCAATATTAACACAAAAAATGTATCAAATCAAAACAAAAATGTTGAATTTACACTGAAGATCTGTGAATTTCCGAATTCGATATATTATTTTCAACACAAACTATGAGTGGACCTCCTGTGGCACAAAATTTTTCGCTGTGTACATAGTACCATTCACGATTTTATATAAATTAAGGCCGAATACTATGTTAGCATAGTAAATATTACTATTCTTTTCTCTCCATGTATGCAACTGGAGCGAATCGAAAGAAACCTAGACAACATTCAAGAATCATTAGTGAATTCTGAAAAAAATCCTCTCGAATTCTTTCAGAGTTCCAAAAGGAAATCGTCGTCTGACGAATTCTTTAAATTCTAGAAGGGTGTGAGAGAAGTTTTTCCTCGGAATTTATTAATGATTCTTGTGTGGTATGTGGAGAGTGATAAAGTACGAAAACGTCTTGGTATCGATGAGTCTATTTTTATGTATTCAATCCCAAAATCTGAAAGACTACACGATGCTCTTTGAATCTCATCCCCTCTTTATCCAATGTATGCACGCCCCGATGCAGAGTGTATTCCAAACATGTGATACATTTCCTTGTATGAAGAATACGGAGAGATCCCTACAATCTTTATCCTATTTCCAACCACGTATGGATAAATCTATATAACGCGTATATGATGCATTTATATTTGTATTTACAGAATCCTTCTGCCGCATATACTCACGCACACGCTCCAAAGTTCTTTCTTTTGTAAGAAATCATGTTTCCAGCTCTGTTATTCTGGCGCGAAATTGTTTTTCTCTCCAATGATTTCTGGCTAAGAAAAGGAATGAGGGATATCATTTTTTTTCTCCATATATATATATGCTTACCGAGACGAAACGACGTCCTGTCACAAATTCATCCGATCATATTTTCTTCTTCTTTTTTTCCTATTTTTTCCCTTCTCCTCCCATGTTGTGTTTCTCTCACGTTAGACTGTTCTGCTCGAACAAATTCTTCAAGACATATCGTTTGTGTGACAAATCGTAGCTCACAAATGTGTTCTTGTCTAAAAAAAATTCACAACATGCCACTTGTAGACGATCAACCCGTCAAATGATAAGATGATTTTCTTATTATCCTCCAACCCAAACAAACCGGTATCGAGCGACGCGAAATGATTCTTCGATCATTCCTGTGAGTTTTGTGTTCACGATGAATGATCTGTTATTAAAAATGCTGGAAAAGAGGTTATTTATTCTTTGACGTGTTATTTCATTACAATTTATGCACATCATTCTTATAGTCTTGTGATAAGAACAAAATATGAAAATACGTAACGAAGTTGAAGAATTTATTCATCCCAGATAGAAAAATGTTTCAATAATGCCATCATAATGGTGACATGCACGCCAAGAAATTTTTGCATCATGGTACCAAGGTGTTTCCGCATAGAGCATTGTTATTGGTAGCAAAACGAGGTGATGGTACCATAATGAAGACATAATGTTTACATTTTATGCATCATTGCAATCTGAGCGAAGTTTATGATGGTATGTTTACGGCACATTATGTTACAAAATATTGAGGGCATGGTTTTCTATCTGGGCATGACATTATCAACGTATTTGGAAAGAGATATTCCAGTATTCTTGCAAAATTCTTCATAATTCTAAAAGTTTTCTAGAATTTTTCACAATTCCTTATAGTTGAGCTTGATCACTCCACGCTATCATGGCTTTTTCTACAAACTTTATGAGAGGATGTGCTTCCGTCGGATTCCAAGAATTACAATGATTCGAATATACTATAGAACTTTTCCTATTTTCCATTGCAATCGGATCATTTGGAATTCTGAATAATGGAACTTACTCGAGTTGCAAAATCGATGCTGAGAGAATAATTGTTTTTATAAAAAATCATTACATCTTATACACAACGTATAGACATTACTTGCAGAAAAAGAGATAGAAAGGGAGAAAGAAAGAGAGAAACTAAGAGAACAAATAAGAGTTATCGGTCTAAAACTCGTTCGTTTCCATCCCCAAGAAAGAAGAAAAGTGAAGGGGAGGGAGCAAATACATCCAAACTTTGTAATTCAGTAATTATCGCTCTCTGAATACCTCGCCTACCGTAAAAAATGGCAGAGAAAAAACGATTAGAAGTCAGCAAAATGATATGTTCTTGTGTAAAGCTGAATGCACGTAACTTTCGACATTCAGAGGAATATATTTATCCGTATCCCCTAAATTTCATGAAAGACAGAAGTTTACTTTGATTTCGAATGAGAAGAAAGAGTTTGCTTTCCTCAGTGAAATTTTATACTTCTGCAAGATAATTAGCCTCGATCGACGGGAGGTGCGCATAATGAAGAGGAAGAAAGAGTCATGCTTTGATTATGGGGCTTGGTTTGGGGCTGAAGGATCTGTTTTACAGTGAAAAGTTTTCAGCCATGTTCTATTCATCTCATTTTTATCCCATTATATTCTTATTCCACGCTACGTTTTATATTTGATTGAAGTTAGCGAAATCGTTACGAAGTGGGTTTTGAATGAATTTTTTATTCACTTTCTGCCCAGAAGCGTAATATGATTCAAATTTTTCAGATTGTCTGGAAAAATATGAGAATATTAGCATATCGAGTTTATATATCAAGCGGAGTTTTGTCGGAATAATTTTCATTGTATTTTTTACATTGAGAAAACACAATTTTAGGCGACAATAAAATATTCGATCGAATAGACGGACTAAAATAAATGATATACTTACATGGAAAACAAATTAGTTGTAATAACTATTCAACTTGTCAGCGCATATGGGTACATGCCGTTTTTGCTAGAATAACAATCTGTTTCATTGAATTAACTCATTTCGAAAGTGGTTAAATCAATGGAAAAATTTGTTATTCTAACGAAAAAAATGGGTCTATATCCGTTTTCAAGTTGAATAGTTATTCTGATTGATTTTTCTTCCGTTTATAGTTGATTTAGACATGCAAAGTTTCATTAGAAACGATCGAATATCCATTTATATTGACAAAATATTTTGTGAAATATCAAATACTCGATTGTCTTAACGAATATCCGATGTATATTTAGATCAATCACACTTTTGATGCGCTGCAAAAAATCTTTACTGGGAAATTTCAATATTTCACTAAAAGTCATCAACTATTACATTGTACATTGTCAAAAACTTTCTTCTAAACATTCAGAAAATGTCATTGTAATTTCTTAGACTTACTTACTTCTGAATTTCAAAACAAATTTCACTGAATTCTCATGCAGGTTTTGCCAAGACTGAAAAAAACCCAAGCTTGTCCCAAGGTTGGCACATGTGTCAGAAACAAACCTCCGTGAAGAACAATTAGCCCAATATTGTTCCATGATTGTCTCGTTGTTCCCAATAGATAGTCATTCATGGTATATTTGTTAATATTTTTGAAATGGTCACTACATTCGGTACAAGCTTGGCACAAGGGTGAAAATTGAGCATTCGTTGAGAACAATTGTGCCAATATTGCACGTGAGTGGCACAATGTTCATAAATATTCACTGCATTTTGAATTTACAATGGCTGAAGACTTGGGAATAACCATCAGTTTAAACCATCAGTTTTTTGGGTGACTCGGTGGACTCCGTACGGGATCAGATCATTACAAGATTTATGTTATGGTATTTTAGCAAGATCTTATTAGTTCAGTTTGAGCATAATTCAACAGTAGAATCAAAATTAATTGAAATATCAAAGAACACAAATTTTCCAATGATCATACAAGCTTGTCCTAGTCTTGTCACATTTTTTCTATCGTTTTGAGATAATTCATGTACGGTATTCTGAGGGAGAAAGTTAGAAACTGAAATATGAATCAATCACTTTTTTCATCCATATCTGCGATCAAAGAAGCATTGGTTGATGCTTGGTAAATGAATTGGACCAAGCCTGGCAAAACCACTGGCCCAAGCTTGTCCTGATCTCATCATTCCCAAGCCTGGGCCAAGTTCGGTAAATTGTTCAGGACAAGTCTCGGCAGGTATTGTGCCAGGCTTGGTCCATCGTTGGGCCATTGGTCCATACACACATGGTTTGAAGGAATTTCAACTAAATTTTCGGAACGTGTTCTGAAAATTTATTCAAGTTCCTGGAGATTTAGCAAGATTTTTTTGAAAATTTAGACCGTAGGTAAACTCTCAGAAATATGGTCGGACAAAATTACAGGGACATTTTCTGAATTCTCAGAAGGAATTGTTCACAGTGAACTGAAAATTATAGTACATTGGTAAAAATATTTTAGCACATTTCCTGGAATTTTACTACGAAAATGAGAGTTTCACAGTGAAAAATCAGTCACATTTCAGTGAATGGAATGAAATTTTCCAGTATCAATACAAGGTTTCGTAGACTTCTAAGTTTTTTTTATAGTGTAGTGACTGTCCAGTCAAACACTTGATTATTTTAACACATCTCTTCTTAGTATAATTGACCAGATATAAAATATATTGAAAGTGGATCATAATTATGGATAATAACTCGGAGAGAAAAAATGGCTGCAGCAGCGAAATCTCATTTTGCTGGTTGGCTTTTGCTGGAGCAGCAATTTGTTTGCTGTGACAGTAATTTATTTGCAATCACAGTAATCTTGTTTGCTATGACAGCGATTTTTTGGTTGTGACCGTAGAAAGTGTTTGCTCCTCCAGCAAAATTTTTTTACCATTCTATATACAATGAAAAAAATTTGCTGAAGGATCGAACATTTTTTGCTCCCACACCTCAAAAATCTCTGATCGCTCTGATAGCAAATAGTCTGTTGGCACAGCAAAAAATTTGCTGCTCCACTAAAAGGTACCCAACAAAATCAAATCCCCCTGCCACAACGAATTTCTTTTTTCTTCGTGTTATAACCAGTGGTCGGATCGGTTACCGGAATTATTTCTATACTGCTACCAAGTCTTTATGACATGGATGAAATTTTTGAAGAATGAATAAAAGAGATAGAAAATAAAAACTCCGAGTCAATTGATTTCTTCGCATTCGATTTATTAATCGACATCACAAAGCTGTATATTTTCAACAATTCATAGATGAATATGATATAAATTGACAAATACATGCGATTGATGAGTATATACAATTGGGCCAGTGTTGTTCCTGTTGAATCACCGTCCGTCAGGTTCGACAGTAAATTGGTACTTATCGAATTGATGTTTTCAAACTGGTCCAATTTTGGACGTGTCCGAGCCTTCGAAACAGTACTAGGTGAATTTTTTAATCGACTCATGTGTTATTCGACTGGAATGTCTACGTGGGCTTTGTCACTATGAAATAATGGATCTTTTGATGATAATTTCTGGCATTATATGATGGAATTTTTGCGTCTAGAGACATCAAGAATACTTATTTCAAGTTTGAAGGTTCGAGAAGTTGAGAAATTTCATAGAAAATGAATTGTGGAAATTATGAAAAATTTGTATCATTTGAAATACCGTTATTCTTGACCGGATATAGGTGAGAAGAGAGAGAGAGAGAGAGAGAGAGAGAGAGAGAGAGAGAGAGAGAGTAACGAAAGTGGCTAATTCCAGTAGGCCTCTCCAGTCGTGTCACCGTGACCCGAGATTCTCCAGCTAGTTTGACCCTGAGGGTGGCCACACAAGGATACCGATAAAGCGCGTGGTTTAGGACGCGTTCGTGGCCTCTTCATTCACCTTTTCTCTTTCCATCTCTGTTCCGTTCTCATATTTCTCTCCCTTTTCATTTCCCTTCATACCCATTCTATCCTATCATCCAAGCACCATATCTTTCCTTCTCCTTCTTTCTCTCACCGTCAACCCTCGTCTTTCAAAAGGAGGTCGTGCGTTCATCAATAACTGTGGCTCTCGCCGGGGAAACGTATTGCGGGAGCAAAGCCTGACGCTGGTCCCGGATGGATGGCAGTCGTTTGCTGAGGTTACGCGAGAGCCTATACAGATTGTTATGGATCGGTTGTTAGAACCACAATCATATAGGCATTCTCGTCACAAGCCTTATGGAATTGTAATACCAGTTGGTGATCTCACATACGAATGATTTATCGGTTCATTTGATTTTCCTTTCTAACGGAATGGATCTTTTTATTTTGAAAATATAGCTTGCGAAATGATTTCGAATAACTTTCATTCTTTTTCTAAATCATTTTCTTCCTCAAAAAATTGGCTTTATATCAAAAACGTCACAGCAACCTTGAACTACTGAAAATTCAAATTTTTAACTAGGAATCCAGTATAGAAATTTACCATTGGCGCTAGCATGGCGCAACGTAGATGAAGTGCGGCTAAGGTGGCAACCAAGCATTGCGCAAACCTGAATTAATAAACGGGGAGAAAAATACGGTTCAAATTACTGTGGTAAATCACTATCCACGGACCAGATTGGAATTGACAAGAAAAATTATTGTATTCTCATCTAATTCTAGAAAACTCCACAGTCATTTATAGTGATGCCCGGTACAATATTCACTGAATGAGAAATTTTCTTCTGAATTTCATTACAGGAATTTTTACTGTGTGAATTGGAAAAGGTATTATATTACGGCAACTATTTTACTGTGTGAAAATATAAATCTTCATGAAAATCAAAACTCGGTTTGGCGTTGATATGAAGCACAGGAAAAAATATTGTATTGTACATGAAAAAGTAATGGATTATTCTTTCCGTGTAACATCATTTTATGATTTTCCAATGTGTTTTTCCAATGGAATCTCATTATTTGTGAAAAAATGGCAACGTTGAATAGACCAAACAAACAATTGACAAATTTATTTGTCAAAATTGCGCCAATGATTGAATTGGAAACAGTGATTCACCCAAAAATGTATCAAAAGTATGCGCATTTCACAATTCCCGATATATGTTATTTGGGATTTCAATGTGCTTTTCTCATTTATCTGTAAACAACTCGGTGTCTTTGGTCGCTGAATTTTGCCACAAGAAGGATATGCAATGTGGAACAGCAGTAGGAGCCCTCTGGTGTAACTTGCAACAACTTGAACTGTTAACTGTTTTTCCAGAGACTTACCTGTGCCCTATTTTTCCCTTCTATTCGTCTTTCACTACCCACGAGAAATACTCGATCAGTAACGTAGCGAAAATATCATATACGACAGTATATCAATTCAATTTTTTATAATCAATTATTTGCATCATGATTAGACAAATCATTAACGCGATGTTGATTTATTTGCACTTGAAATTATAAATCAACTGATATCACATTGATGAATTGAAAAGATCCATGATTGAATTCAGCTATCAAACGTTGTTGGAATAAATGGACTTGCCAATGTTGAGCCATGGTATTACCAATGATCGGCGCCATATGGAAAATTGATTTTTATCGAGACTAGACCACAGTTCGTAGCAATATTCAACCACTTTCAAATGATCCTCACTTTAATCTATCGTTCAGTCAATGTTAGGCCGAGGATGAGCCAAGCAAGAGCCAAGCCTGGTGAAATTGTGAATCAATAGTAGTAGGCTGAAAACCGAAATCGGTGCAACATTTTATCTGTTGGTAATCAACATTGAATATTTATAGATTGCTAAGCTTTGCCTGCTCGAGTCGAAAAATCTGGACGGTTTTTGTCCTCATATTTCGTTTTTGAACTGATTTTGTCCTGATTGTTGAATAATGCGGACTAAAACAGTACTTTTTGATGATTTTAGTCTGAATTTCTCTTCCAACGACCAACGACTGGAAGTGATTGAGGAGAAATTCAGATTAAAATAATGAGAAAGTACTGTTTTTATCCGCATTATTCAACAATCGGGACAAAATCAGCCTGAAAATAGAATAAGAGGACAAAACCCGTTCAAATTTTTCGACCCGGGTGTCAAAATTATCCCAAGCTATATTCTATTGTCAGCATTAGCGGAACCCAAAAATTTTTATATGGCATATGATTTCTTTATAAGAATAAGAGAATAAACTCCCCACAAACAAGGCCTAACGATTGAAGTTTCAGTTCAATAAATTTTATCGATTCATTCTCTTTCGTTGAGAGATTTTATTTTTCATATCAAATATTCATCATAAAACTACGACTGTTTTTATGAATCTGTTACTATTTTATGTAATCTTTATGTATCTCTTTTTTGCATGGGTGTTCATTAAAATGGAAATAATTTTCTATATAAACTCCCACCAAATAACTCGTTTTGCTCTTCCCTTGTTCATTAAATTGATATTCTATCTCACGTGACAGATACAATTTAGATCTAAAGCCGCTCTTTCTGTATATTGCGGTATAGTTCCATCGTTTAGGCTTAGGCACAGGATCAGTAAGTAAGCAAGGATAAGGAAGTTAGACTATAGGATATGATGGAGTAGAAATAGCTTCACTTCGAATACAATTCTGATAGATTGGTATCTGAGTTATATACTGTGGAAAATGTGGGAAGTTTTTCTTTACACTGTTGGTGGATTTCGTCCCCTGATCTTGGGGGAATTGTTTTTCCACCAAAAATGAGGGATTTCTCCACCACTTTGAGGAATTATTTTGTTTTTTGGGTGTCGAATCATCCACAAACGAAGGACAAGTTTACCAAATTATGGTGAAAATTCCCCATCTGTAGAGGAACTTTGCTGCCACCATTTTTTGGTGGGAAATTCCACTATAATTTTTCACAGTGTATTCAATAACACCATTATCTAGAATAAAAATCGTGTTCTCTGATTCTTGAAAGTTTTTATATACTCTATAACATATCAAAAACTCTGCCAATTGGTACATATATAGCTTCCTCGTGAACCACTATCAAACCATAACTGAAACGTGTTATAAGTTTCATTGCAATCGGATAACAGGGACCGAAGATATGAGCGGTCGCAAAATCACAATTCTCGATAACACGTTCCCACTCCCCCTCCCGTTCTCCTGTAAGGATCTAGTTGAAACTTACATGAAACCACTATCGACACTGCATAAAACTGTGGTCGAAATTTTATGACGATCGAATGATAGGAACAGAAATATCCGCATGATACCGATATTTACAAAATTTTCAAATTTTGTTTCGAAGTTATGTACTTACCCTTTTCTTCCCTCACTTCCGGTTCGCTTGAGATTGAGATCATACAACTAACACCTCGTGAAATGAATATTCTCAGAGTTCCTCGGCATTCGGATGATAGGAACATAGGGGAGGCATGGTTTCGAAATATTGTCCAAAAATGCAGATCACGAAGAAAAAATTTCTGAAGTTTCCAACCGATTGGGATGAAACTTATTTGCGACGACTATCGGATCATAACTAGAACCTGATATAAGTTCTATTGGAATCGAATAATAAAGAGCGGAGATATGTGCGGGCGCGAAATCACGGTTTTTGATAACATTTTTCTCACCCCTCCTATTGTTCAGTGAGAATCAGGTTGAAACTCATACGACACTGTTACCGACCCCGCACGTCACTGTGGTAAAAATTTGATAATGATCGGACAGATAGAACCGGAGTTCTGTACGCTCGTACGTACATGCAGACAGACACCCTACAAACGGACACGAAACCAAAGTTGCTCCTCGAGTTCTGAGAAGCATTCTGATGTGAGAAATTTTCGTTTTAGAGACAAAAAATTTTTCGACCCTCCGAAACGATCACTAAGCTTACTCTTAACTCGACCAGTTGAGAACGATTGTTACTGAAATACAAAAGAATAGCATTGCCTATTACGATATAGAAACGATAGTGAGGTACACGCGTACTAGGCATCCCATCGCCCATTTATTTGAATTTCCGACGTTAGGTCGCGAGAACCGAATGATGATTCTCTCTACGGTGGTAGGGTTGGTCATAAATTCAAGAGAGAGAAAAAGGTGTGTGTGTGTATGTGTGTTCGGGCAGAAGAAAGGGTTGGTTTCGTACGAGAGTGAGGAAGAATGACAAAAGCAGAAAGAGAGATCAAGAGGAAAAAAAAGTTGTTTGAGCGTGTGAGAAAAAGAGGTAAAGCGAGATTCGTGTAGTGCCGCGGGTGTCGCGTGATGGATCAACGTTCGAACAAATTAATCGTCGCCATTTTTTTTCCTCGGTCCTCTTCTTGTTGCCCTCGTCGCCTCAGCCACCAACGTTACTTTGCACGACGGCGCCGCATGGAATTGGCAATCCTCGTATTTAGCCTCGCAGATGCGACCCGCTTCAGGCACACGTGCATAGGTGTATAAATGTACATATATATTTTTTTTCTTCTGGCAATACAGGTTGTTTCATAATTCAAAACAATGGGACATTTATATCATCCGCAATTTATTAGGAAAAAACCGATTGAATGTAATTGGAAAATAAATATATATACTCTCTTTATATTTATTAATGAAGAAATGTGCATACGTATACATACACATTCCAGAAATTCGATCTTCAATTGAGCAACGAATATTATTTCTCCTGTATGAATGAATACATATGAATTTGTATTTCGTAGCAACGTCCGGGGGCTATAAACTCGAGATTATGTCATGCAATAATTAATACAAGCTCTTGCGCATTTAACATAGGGTTAAATTATAGAGTTGTTTTATTGAAAAATTCTTTTTGCTATTCTAGACAGAATCGATATCATAGGATGTATAATACAGTGATAACAATTATATCGATTTTTGTTTCAAATTCACTGATTTATCACCCATGTGGAAATAGCCAGAGTTGACAAATGGCGTGGTACTGGCAAAGTTGTATTTGCCAGATTTCGACAGAAACAACTGTGCCCATTCAGAATCATTATCAGTGTTCCAGCTGTAGCCAAATGTTCGCCGGATTTTAGACGGTACTCGCTTACGTGGTCAGACGGTCTTGAGCCAGTATCGAATTAATACTGTTTGGAGGATACCCAGACCGCACAGAAACGGAACCGCGTCAGTACCGAATCAGAGTTAGTTGGATGGTGAAATGCGAAAAAAAGACGATACGACACCAATATCGATACAACATTGTTCTCATACGGAATAGATAGTGGATAGGGATTCCACTGATTTTTCCAATAGCGCGGTCACTTTGATGAGATAATCCTGCGCCAGTATTGAGCCAGAATTAGTATTAGCATTCAACATGTTCGATAGATGACAATGCGCCAGTATTGATAGGACTCTGGCTGACTATGGAATCGGTAGTCAACTGACGTTAGAATCACGATCTTGGCAATTCAGCTGTTGTAGTGAGCCGAAGTCTTGCCAGCATTCGGCCTGAGTTGGTATCCATCATTCAATATGTCCAAAAGACAACAATGTGCCAGCATTGGTAGGACTTTATTCCACTACGGAATCTATGGTGCATTGTATGACTTCAACGGTTCCGTTACAATCAATCACAATTTGAGTGATTCGTCGTCAACTCGGAGATCGGCTGATGTGATAGAGGTTGAATTTCTCACTCGCAGGACCCGGGTTCAATCCTCACTCAGTGAACTTTCCAAAAATCGCTTCCAAAGTGCCTTTCTCCGATGACGATAATGAGAAGAATGAATCATTCAAATTGTCAAAGTTCAAATTTAATGTGTTTTTTTTTTTTACTTGAAATATGATCACTCCTGGTAACTTCGGTCACCAGTACTGTGCCAGTACTGGGTCGGGTTTGAATTTCTACATAGGATGTCATCATTTCGACTCCTTGTCATTTCTCATCCAGCTTTGTCAAAACAACTGATCCTGTTGCAATGCCAGAGTTTCGCCATAGCAGGCTCACATCAAATATCGCTACCGCCGTGGTGGTGAATGTTATACCAGCCCTTATGTAAAATGGTGTTATCATTCCAACTCCTTTGCCAATACCGGCAATCTAATTGGCCCCATAATGGTCGCTTTAGATTCGCCAGTACCGATACTGTTACCTCCGGCAACAGTAGTGCGCCAGTAGCGGCCCGTGTTTCCATTTCCACATGGGCGTTTATTTTTCACTCGTTGGTATTCAAAATGAATATCTCAAACTAAACTCAATTTCGAATTTTAAGAAAATATTGAATATGTTTCAATAGCTTTGTAACTTTGAATTTCGAAAACACAAAAAAGAAACTGAAATTACTCCGAACAAAAAACTTAAACCTTCAAGTGTACATCAAAGAGGAATCATTCAAATTATCGAAATATCACCACCAGATACTTCAAACTCCTATGTCAATTCTGGATACTTGAAAAAATTTTGCCGGGACTGAATGTAGTTGACATATCATTCTCTTTTGCTTAATTTCAGTGATCAACCGAATGGAATTATTACACAGAAAAATTCGCCAACTCTTCTCTAGAGTTTTCACAAACTCTTCACGTAGGGATGTGTTTTTTTGAAAAAAAAGTTCAGTCAACATTTTGGTAGATAACTCTGCACATGATATACCTTATACGCCTCAAAGGAATGTACGTATATCTTTTGTATCAACATTGCAGCTTGAATATTTTCATTTCCACTTGTCATCGCGATACCAAATCATCGTTTCAAATCTCAGCACAGTTTTATTTATCGACGAGGAAGAATCGAATAATTTCCGATCGAGTGATTTTATTTTCTAGCGGAATAAACAGTAGTAGTGTAAGCACATGAACTGGTACATCACATAATTTTTGTTACCGCAGAAACCACGTACCGATTAATATTATTGCTGACCAAATAGATACGAGCATTCAGCAACGGGTTCGATCCATGTACAGACATGCTCGTATCTTGTATATATACACATATATTTGTATACCTACAAATACAGGGGACAAACATGTGACGTATATAGGCTCAATATTAGCTCGTGTGATTGTTAGTAATACTTGGATGCAGGATATTGCGAGACATTATTGAGTATATAATTATAAGAGAGAACGATATTCCTTATTCTAAATTTTTTTATTCCAACAACTGTACCCTTTGGAGTATTCTCTTTGTCAGTTATCTGCGGTTTGAAAATTTCTTCCTGTACACAATACCCTGTATAAGGAGCGATAAAAATCCATTAAACCAGTTGATGAGATTCTATGAAATCATTTCAATAGGGTTATTGTTGCTGCTTGTGTCTTTCAATTATAACAGAGAATCAGAGTTGAGAGAAACACAACAAAAACAAATTATCAAATCCATTCTGCTCGTGCTTTATATTGTGTTCGTTTCTTTTCCCCACAGACCTTGGGGACGTTGGATATCAAAATTGTGAAGATTTATTTTAAAAGTGAGCGAAAGAAAAAAGAATATCTCATTTCCGTGGACGAATCCATGTGAGTTGTGACCAGTGGAAGGGTTGATTCGGCAAAATTTATGTTTCGTAACAGGAAGATTAAGATGGAATTATTTATAGGATCATATCGTTCTGGGTTTCAGGAACGTGAAGAGGGTCGGAATGGTTAATTTTGCTGTATCATCACTCTCATAAGTATCTTCATACTTTAGTGGAATCGCTCGAAATGGTCCGTGTTTCTCCACTTCACCGTAGATATTACTTGCCATTTGATTATTGTGAAACTAGTTTTGGTCGTGTTCGACATAGCCAGGTTAAGTGGGTTTCAATTAGCTCTGATACTAACCATAGTACGATTTCTGAGAATAGTTCTCTGTTTCTGCGAGGATAATCTGATCGAAGCGGTGCTGGACTTCTGATATATACTTTGAGAAAATCGGTGTCCGCTCAAGGATCTACACTATACTCACTTAAAATCGTTATTGACGTCTCCAGTTTGAAAATTGAGCAGATTTTCAAATTATTAACTTTTTTTATCTGAAAGAATACACGAGAGAATATAATGTGCGGTTATTATTACGATCCGAAGTAGGGTCAAAGCACGTAGTTGCAATAAGAATATACATCGCTGAATTCGTTATTGTTCACTAGCTGTTATAGTAAAAACAAATTACGTACGTAATGCGGATTACACGTGGCACATGTACGTTATAACATTCCCTCCAACGCAGCTGTCTAAGATTAAAAAATGATGGAATAATCTCATTTAAATACCATTGGTAAAATATTGTTTCCCTCCTGGTATTCCATAATTAGGTTGAAACACAAGAAATCCGTAAATCTTCCCGAGTAAATCTTGAAAAGTGGATTCACTTGACAGGGAAATTTGATTACATTCCACTGGAAACGGGATTTTTCAGATTTTCTAATTACAAGTTTAAATGCTTATCAGATTCATCAAAGTGGGTGAGAAATATATGATTTTAACCATGTAAGATTTTCAATGATGTTAACGCAGTCAAAATACAATACGATCAATGCTTTCAAATACTTGAATTGGAGGATTTTCAGAATACGTGATTTAATGTTTATGTGAATATATGAACCCTCAATTACGTGAATAAACAAGAGAATGTATCTGCTTCTATACGAGTATAAAAATTATCTTGAGACTCATGTTTCATTTCGTTCGCATATTTCCCATTGTCTTGAATGTTTGAAAAGATTCCGTTTAGGCGAGGAAGAATAATGTCATACGTATGTAAGGAGAAATTTAATTCAGACTACATCTGAAATAGTGATATAACACATTTTCATCGGAACCCCACATCATAAGTCACATTATGATCCAATATTCCTGGCACGTGCACACATCGTAGTACGCCCCTGCAATACCCCTAACCATCATCACCCTACCCTGCTTTCTCTTTTCCGGTATTCTCATCCCCTCACCATTAAATCTGCGCCGTTCGAGTATTCAAGAGACTGTTCTCTCCTATACTCCGCCCTCGCCTCCTCTCTTCCTCGTTGTCGACGTCGTTGTCGTCATTTACTCTCAAAGGAAATAACTGTTTAGTAAAGATACCTTCTTCCGCAGAACTGTAACTCTTCCCTGGCTGGCTGGCTGGTGTAACTTTCCATCTCTCTCTTCCTTCCTCTCTCTTTCCGTTTCAGCCGACTCCCCTTTAATAACTTTGCGCACGAATGCTCAACTAGTCCTTTACCACTGTCGTTCTCCAATCCGCTTATGATCGAATCGTATCATTTCTCCCAATGCCTCATCTCTTATCATTCCTCTCATCGACGATCCATCCATCCTTCACCTTCTCAGTCTTTGCGTAGTTTTCCTAATTAGGGTAATTCGTGAAGCACAATAATACATTTTCTCCAGAAATATTCCTCTCCGGAATCAACAGCCAACCTTGATACAGTATCCGAAATCGAGCCAAAGTTTGGAAATATCATCCCTCGATTTGCCTGAATCGAGATCGTTTCCCGGTTATCGAAAATAGTAAGATCTGTACCAATAATTTCTTGTTTTAACGCTATACATTTCACTCTACCTGATCGTGAAGCTAACAATCCTTCGGATAACGATGAATTATTTACCCTTTGAAGTTTAGTCCTTTATCATTCAGCAACTTTTGTGTGACAAAATTGAAGATGAGAGTTGAGCGAGAGTTGGAAAAAATGATGTTTGTGCTTCAAAATATTGTGTGAGGTTGGAGGAGCTACATTCTACGCGCAAAGAGTTTTAACGTGCTGTGAATATTCCGTATCGTTACCTTGCCGCGTTAGAAGCAAAGGAAGCGTGGAGTAATGAGATTCAAGATGCTGAGAGTAGATACAATTTTATCGTTATGCGAGAAATCATCGTTTATCGGCTTCAATATATTTATCGAGTAAACTGTTTAGAATAAAAACGTATCCATTTATACGAAGATTTTATTATGAATTATATTGATCAAAGAAAATTACAGAACCCAAAAAGAAGATGTGTTATTAATTGATTTGGTATAATTTACAGATTCAATGATAGATTTTTTGTACTCCTCTTCATCCTCTTTCATTCTCTACAAAACGTTTTTATATATCCTTCAAATATTGATACATCAATTTTCATTCTCTGAGGATACCAAGAAAACTACTCTCCCCTTCGATAAATTCATAACTCATTTCATATATAAATGAAAAATTCTGAATGAGATGAAACATCTTTATTTCACTCCTCTTCCAATTCCGATCTCTCCATTTTCTCTTTACACGTTGATTCCTGCAAGTTATTCTTTGTAAACTTCATATATTATTCGTCTCTCTGCTTTTTCCTGGATTTTGAACATTCTGCGCCGTACTTTGTTGAAAGCTTTTCCCGTATTAACAAAACCAATAAAAGATGATTCTTTCATAACGTTTCCTTTGTTCTTGATTTCTCTTCTAGAGGGTATAGTTTCCCAAGTTTTTCTATTTTATTTGAGTCTAACCCGATACTTTGCTCGTGTTTCTCCCATTCTTTTTTTCTTATCGATTTCCAACGCATGATCTGGTTGATGTAGTTGGAGTATTTTTTCAACTAATTTCTCATTCATTTCGCGCTTTTTCTTTCTAAAATCCACAATTCATGTCTTCATTCGTAATTGATGAGAAAACAGTACTTTTTTGAAAATAATGCTTCAAGGGGGTAACTCTGGTTTAGGATTTTGGAAAAATTGTTTGTTTTCTTTTTGCTTATTTGTATACTTTAGATTTTCGAGAAAATATTTTCGAAAGGATTTTTGTGAGAAAATGTGAGTATAACGTACCATTGTATGACTTACACTCTAAAAAGTCCGACTGAATGTCGCTGCGTCTTACTTGAAAAATTGACTGAAATTCATTCGTTCCTATCGTGTCAGCATTTGTTTTTGGCGTTTGATTTCAGATGAAACAGGGCTAGTTTTGGCTGCATCTTGAAATAAACTTACAAGCGAAATCAAAGCAAGTTTTACTTTTTGATGTTTAAAGTGTTTGGAATTGTGCTCGAATCTACAAACGCGTTTTCCTCGAAACTACTTTTTTCAAGGCAGTTGACACGACATCTCCAGTTCTGATGAACCGATTCACTTGAAATTTGGTATAGACCTTCTCTGTACATCCCTCTATCGTCTCTACTACATTCACGTGAAAATTTGGTTGACTATTCTTAAAGATTTGGAAAAGTACAAAAAACCAGTTTAAAAACTGAATTTTTTTTTAACAGCCGCCATTCTGCCAAAAACATCCTTACCGAACCAGAATATTCCGGTTTTATTTGTTTCAAATCTTTGGAACCACCGCAATCTTGTCAACCAGGGTACATGATTTTTGTTTCACCACCTACTTGGTTTTCTGTAACTTTCTTGATTATTGATTTTATTCCCGCAAATGTCAGTGTTCATTGTTAGAACATGAATGAACATATGAGGGAAAAATAGGTGGTAAAAATGTCATTTTTTTTTATCATATTTGAAAAAACGTCTAAAATTTGTGCTTCTAGATCAGAACACCCCCTTAATAATATAATATTGTCATTCCGGAAGCAATATGAGAAGCAAATATACACAAATAAAAAGTATACAATTGAATTTCAAATAAATAAGAGTTAAGAATTCACTGATCAGTACTTGGTAACATTTCCTCTCCCCTCCATGAGAGCTTTTATTACATGACTGGCCATCCCTGGTTAAGAAAATTCATAGAATCTAATGATATGAAATTGAATAAGATTCGGTCGGAATTACAAGATTCAATCAGATTTGGCAAGATTCAATCAGAATCACATTGAAAAAATACTCTCATCTGCCCTAGTAAAAAGTAAACATATATGACCCATACATAATTCGTACATAATACATATATAATCCATATAGGGTCCATACATAAAAACGTGTGGACTCATATATGATCCATATATAATCCATATACAATTCATATATGCTCATATATGATCCATATATGATGCATATATAATCCATGTATGAAGAATGTTTCATACATCCCTAGTAAAAAAGGATTATATATGGTCTATGTATGATTATTGAAGGTTATATAAGTATTATTGAAATTTATATATGCACATATATGGTTATATATAGTGGTATATATGGAATTTGAGATAATTATATATGAAAAGGAATATTCAGATTTTTTACTATAGAGGGTGGTCCATTTGAAGTGATATAATCAAATATCTCGGCAAGTAGTGGGGATGGAAAAAACTGTTACAGATAAAAAGTTTTGTGGTTCCAAGGGGGAAGTATGATGCTGACCTTGAAAAATCCCTCAGAGGTCATTTTGAAGGTCATTTAGGAGTCAAGATGGTTTGTTTGAATGGGGCTCCCATATTTTTATCATGGCACGGGAAAGCTGGTTTCAAACCCTTTACGAAACACTGGTCATGGACCCCTTTCCGCCCATTGGGGTGCAAGGTATGGACCGTCGAAGTTATTGATGAACTACTCTTAGCGCTACCCAGGAACAACGACGTGGACGTGGTAGTTCTCTGTTCCCTCCGGAGTGCTTGATTATCGTGAGTCCCCTTGCCTCTCACATGAGGGGTGCTTGATGCTGTTACAATTTGCATATTCAATCATCTACATTTATCAATTTATTCCATTCGATTCAATCGAAGAAATGATTCACTATCCACCCTCTGAAATTATTGATATGATGCTTGTGCTTGGCTCATGTCACAATAATTACAACGAAGCCGCAAGAGTTTACCGGGATCGGTATCCCGATCGCCGCATCGCACACCCCACGACCATCGGTCGACTCGAACTAAGGGCTCGACGAGGAGTATTGCAGCGAGATCTAAGACATCACCGGTACGATGGGAATGATATCCGTGCACTCACCATATTGGAACTTATCCACTTGGACCCTTATGTTAGTAGCAGATCGTTGGCACGAATAACTGGTATACCCCGGACTACTGTTTTGAGAATCTTGAAGCATGTCAAATATCGACCTTACCACATTACGTTAACTCAAGCTCTCACTCCAAACGACATGAGACTTCGAATTAGATTCTGCAAATGGGCACGAGCAAGGCTAGTTGACGAACCTCAATTCTTCGACTATGTAATGTTCTCCGACGAAGCATCTTTTCAGAGGACTGGGCATTTGAATAGACACAACTCTCATTACTGGTCGGATGTTAATCCGCATTGGTATCGAGCAATCGACAACCAACATCGTTGGAGCGTAAATGTGTGGTGCGGGATCGTCAATGGGTATTTAGTCGGTCCACAGTTTTTCAACGGCACTTTGAACGGCCCCATGTTTCTGGAATTTCTGGCGGATCATTTACCAGGCTTGCTTGAGGATCTGGATTTACAAACAAGGCAGAGGATGTGGGTCCAACTAGATGGAGCGCCACCCCATTACGCATTGATCGTGAGAGAATACCTTGATCATCATTTCCCGGGAAGGTGGATTGGACGAGGTGGGCCAGTTGCGTGGCCTCCACGCTCACCCGACTTGACTTCCCCCAACTTTTCCGTGTGGGGATTTCTGAAAGACGAAGTATTCAAGGCCGAACCAACAACGAGGAAGGACATGATCGATCGCATCCGCACTGTTTGTGCCAACATACCGCGGTCAGTGTTTCTGAAGATGGTTACAAATTTTCGGCGGAGACTGCGATTATGTATCCAGGCAGAGGGGGGTAACTTCGAGCAATTATTGTAACAGCATCAAGCACCTCTCATCTGAGAGGCAAGGGGACTCACAATAATCAAGCACTCCGGAGGGAACAGGGAACTACCACGTCCACGTCGTTGTTCCTGGGTAGCGCTAAGAGTAGTTCATCAATAACTTCGACGGTCCATACCTTGC
Source organism: Gonatopus flavifemur (assembly GCA_018340375.1). Lineage (NCBI taxonomy): Eukaryota > Metazoa > Arthropoda > Insecta > Hymenoptera > Dryinidae > Gonatopus > Gonatopus flavifemur. The sequence continues at coordinate 23,629,756 of JAFFJZ010000007.1, forward strand.
ACCCCAATGGGCGGAAAGGGCTCCATGACCAGTGTTTCGTCAAGGGTTTGAAACCAGCTTCCCCGTGCCATGATAAAAAAATGGGAGCCCCATTCAAAAAAACCATCTTGACCCCTAAATGACCTTCAAAATGACCTCTGAGGGATTTTTCAAGGTCAGCATCATACTTCCCCCTTGGAACCACGAAACTTTTTATCTGGAACAGTTTTTTCCATCTCCACTAGTTTCCGAGATATTTGACTATATCACTCCAAATGGACCACCCTGTACATAACAATTCAAGTTTTTATATATAGCTCCATATATAACTATATATGTCCTTATATGAACCTTAATAATACTTATATGAACTTCAATAATTATATACAGACCATATATAATCCCTTTTTACTAGGGATGGCAGAATTTTCTTACATATGTGATAAAATCTTACATTCATGAGTCATATATGGATTACATATGAATTATATATGTGTCATATATGGGCCATACATGGATTCAATATGGATTATGTACGGATTATATATGGCCATATATGACCATGTATCAATTTTATATGGATCACATATGATTTTTATATGTTCTTATATGATTCATTTTTACTAGGGTGTTTAATCCCATTGACAAATGCTTGAACAGGATTCGGTCCCACTGTAAGAACAGGAGTTTGAATTTCACACGTTTTGATGTGCCTCTTTTCAATGCACATCGATTAATTGGTTCGCATTTGTTCTAACGCATGTAACAAATGCATAATTACTTGAAATGCATTGAGAACTTGCACTGAAACAAATTCAAATCAATCACTTCATGTGCATTGAAAACAGGGATATCAGCCCATGTGGAAATTAACGAACGCCCCAGTACTGGTTCAGTACCGCTGCCATAGCTGCCTGTGCTGTCGAATTTGGAATGCCATTACTGGTCCAGGTCGTTTGACAGTACTGAACCAATACTGGGATAATAACAATGTCTGACATAGGGCCCATTATTGGCGTTCAATTTTGCCGGCACTGGCACTTGAACGTAAACAGTACTGGCATTCAAACGTAGACAGTACTGTCATTTCAACCTAGCCAAAAGTGATATTTCAATATTACCCGTGTTGATATTTCAATTGTACCTGAATCAGAATTCCAATCTTGCCTGTACTGGCATTCCAATCCAGCCAACATTAGGATTTCAATTTTCCCTGAACTGGCATTTCAACCGTGTCAGTGTGGGCATTTCAATCTGACCAGTACGACCAGTTCAATTCTATCTTTATTGCATTCTACGGGGATTCTCCATGGCGTACTATTGGCACTTTCAATGACAAGGTTATTGATCCCATAATGATTCCACGCAGTCACACTGCGTGTGCTGTTACGGTAAGTTTTATAACATTAAAAAAGCTTACCAATTTTATCTCATTTATGTCCCGATTGCGTTGAAACGAAGAAATTGAATTTTTATAATATAATTCATAATATATAATATATAATTTCCTACTAACCGACAGGTAATTCTGAAATAGATCACTGCAGGGTTAATAGTGGCCTTGGGTGAAATTTTGCGCCAACTTTTTTCGTAAATTACTTGATAAATTCCAATTCAAAACAGACACCTAATCCACAGTCGTTTTTGTAGTGAAACACTGTTGCATCGATGCTGGCACAGTATTGTCTTTTCGTGAAATTTCAAAAGATTACCATCTCTGAGTCAGTACTGTCGCAGTGTTTCCTCACCAAAGTAGCCATGTTTCCGCAGAAATGGGTCGACCCCCGACTCACTACCAATTCTGTCGTGAAACAACGTGACGTCGATGCTGGCGCTGTACCGTCTTGGTATAACGCTTCCAAATATCACAACTCTGAGTCAGTACTGACACAGTATTGGCTCACTAAAATAACCATGTTTCCGCGGAGATGGGTTGATCCCCGATCCACTACCACACGGAAAAAAAGGACTTAGGCATATGAGCTGTTTTCGCGTAATTGTATGAGAGATAGTTGTGATAATAAATCAAATATCTGTCTGAAATAGTTCGTGAGTTCTCACAACTATTTCTAATATTTGTCACAAGTGAATTATATAGTTGTGAAAAAGTAGCTGATCGAATAAGAGAAATAGCTACCTGATCTACTTCACTTTGAGATAGTTCGTGGAGCTACTTCTCATTGCTCCCATCGTTACGCACGTGGTTTCTGCAGCAATGTGAATTTTGTTGAAAACAATCGAAACGCGATGAACTCTCGCGTTATTCATTGAGGTTACCTGTCGTGGTTACCGTGTATATATTTCATTTTATAATATTTTCAATACATATTCGTGTCAAATTACTAATTTTCAAAAACCTCGTATGTCCAATTTTATTTTCGGAATTAAATGACTGATCATTTGTAGAATGATAAATCCTCTTTATGTATACTCTGAGTATATGAAAATACACAATCAAAACGAGCAAAAATATATCCAAGGGTTTTTTAACGATATAATCAGCGTTGTCGGTTTAGCTGCGATCATTAAGGCATAGGTTAGGTAGATTTAGGTATAGCGTATAGGTAGGTTATGACAGGGGTTCGAAACCCGAGGTAAGTTAACATTGGAACTTGAATGTTTCAACCACCTCCTCCCAAATCTATATGCATTGAACAAATATCACAATCGAAAATAAATTTTTTTTTCGAAATTTCCAATTAAATGTTGCAAAGAGTCGACGAGCACGTACAGAAATAATAGAAGATCCTAACCTTAAACATCAAAACCGGCACTGAAAATTGCTCTTCTCAATTAATAAAATAGTTCATCGGCCTACATATATCGTCATACTTGATATTTTATGTAGATCCTGCATTTTAGAAAAGTAGTTGTAACAACTACTCGAGTTGATATCCCGACAAGCTGGGGTACATCTAACAAAAGTACCTGCCACAACTATTTTTGTACTCGGTCGAACATCGTCTAGGTAAAGTAGTTGGAACAGCTAATTATTAGTTGGGAGAACTATTTTTTTTCTCCGTGAAATTTTGTCGGCAAACTGCATGGCGTCAATGCTGGCGTAGTATCGTCTCTGCGTAACGTTTCAAAATATTACCAACTCCGGGTCAGTACAGGCACAGTTTCGTTTTTCTACAACCTAGGTGTTCTTCAATCAGTATCGATTCGGTACTGATCCAAGACTGTCTGCCCAAGCAAACCAATACCGTTTGAAAACCGTCAAGCATCCTCAGAACACTGCGGTGCTTACATTACTTTGAAGGTTTTAGCACACAGATACAACCTTAAATTCTCAGCATCCACTTAAAATTTGGGTCATGAAAACACAGTGGAGGTAAGTAATGAATTCCAGCAATACTATACCACTTAAAATGGCAATCAAATGCACCCGAAGTGAGGGAATAATGAAAAATACGATTGTCGCTGATAATTTGACAACCTACTGTATTGGGTCATCCCCTTATCAGTGATCGAGTGAATTTCTATTCAAGTTAATTCAAATTTTTTGAATCCATTCTTATAAATGACGGTTATGAATTCATGAGGAATTATCACCCTGGTAGAAATTTTCGTTAGTGAATAATGAGGCACTTACAAGTTTATCTCTTCTACTTATGAGGCACTAGTGAGGAAAATTCACAAGGCATTCACTAGAATGTAACACTCCAACTAACTAGATTCCATTTATCAAAACTAGTGAAACAGTCATAATTATCTAACAAAGAACTTATTAGAAACTAACATGGCACTCGTGAGAATAATTAGGGTAAAAATAAAAACTTATTATTGAATTTATAATTGATTCAAATATGTTCTTAGTTTGAACAAATTTGCTTCAACTCAGAGAATTTCTTCATTCGAGAATTTTGTTTTCTGGTAGTAACATTGTTTTCTTACATCAAAAGAACACTGTCTGGCGGGGATTCTATTTTCAGAATAAAGAGACATGTTTCCAATTTGATTAATTGTTCTTTCTAGTGTACATGCATGAAACATTTTTTTACCAGTCGTCCAGAAAAATTAATTAATCCAAATTTGAATCCAATAAATATTTGTCGAATCTAATGAATAATATTGATCTAATAAATAAAACTGCTTATTAATGATTTCAGTCAATAATCTATAAATCTAATCTTAGTAATGTTTGAATTGACCTTGCAACAAATTCACAAGTTTTATCCAAACATCACTAGTCAGGTAAGATTTACAAGTGATTCATTAGTCGCTCACTAGTTTTATTTTAATAAGTTTTTCCTTGCGAATAACTCATGAGTCATGAGAAAGAACTTGTGATATTTCTACTAGGGCAAAGATTCGAGAACTAAACATCGCATATTCGTAAGAAAGGAAGGAACAGGTTTCTTGAACATTAAAAAGATAAATTCTGCTACTTCTTCATTTTTTCCAACATTTTCAGATTTCACTTTTTGGTTATCTGCGATGAGAACATATCAGAACAGTAAGAAAATGGGGAAAAAACATGGATGTATATGCGGTCTTTATCAACAATCATTCAAAGTGCATTGTTACGCAATAACGGTAAGTGAAATTGAACCGTTTGCATCATCCTACTCCGTTGAACCTTGATCCGTTCACGGTCTTCCGACAGCATCAAGCAGATCTTGTCACCATAGTGTAGACAGATAAATGGATTAATAGAGTAAATGGAGAACAGAGGAAGATGATAGGGAAATGGCAACTACTATCATTATCTATATGACATTTCCCAACAGTAATTTCCATTGACGATCCATTCCATAATGAATCAATGAATAAAATATTTTAATATGCTTAATTGATTCCAAAATATCTTCTTGAATATCCATAAGTATGGATTTTTTCTTGTTTATTAATCAAATGAAATACTTCCCTCAATTAATTTTCAACGAATGCTTGTTTTGTGATTAGAAAATTTTGTTGGATGCGATTGGATTCTCACGCAAAATAATATAATTGTGATAAATAACATTTTGATAAATGCAACCAAAAAATTCAATTTTTATATGTGCAAGAAAAATCGGAAGCCCAAGTGTTTTTGATCCACATTGATTTTTCCAGGAATTTCGAACTTCTTTTGAATTTTTCAGTTTTGATATAACAGCTGTACGACATCGAAAATGAATTTTGTGTGGTCATAGAAAACAAATTTGCTGACGCAGCAAATCGAGGTATTGGATAAAGGATAGTAAATTTTTCTTGCTAATTCAGCTAAAAATTCACTGTGACAGCTAACTGAATTGCTGACAGAGCAACATGATTAACTAAAGCAGCAAATTTTTGCCGCACTAACAAAATTCTCAGTATCATACACAGAAAAGCAAACGAATTTTGTTAGAGGGTGGAAGATTTTTCGCTGCCACAGGTAAAAAATCGCTGTCACAGCTAACAAGGCTGCTGTAATAGCAAGTAGATTACTGTCATTGCAAAAAATTTACTGTTCCCCCAGTAAAATTAGATTTCGCTGTGACAGCGTATCTCTTATCTCTCCGTGTTTTAAACAGTCAGTCATCAATGTTTCTAGAATTCCGAGTTACAATACCAACAATAATACTAACGGATATTAGAAATAGCTGATAATACTTCATCGAATCTATATCATTTCCGTCGCGCACACATTATTTCTTATTTTCAATCGACGTACGATGTAAGGAGTCTATTCGAGTTGCCAATGTAAACGCATAGAAATCCATCAAACCAGTTCATCTGCACGTAAACATTTGCCACATATTCGATTTTGAAGATGAGAATTTCTCGTAAAGCCATGGTACTGCTGTTCGGTCACGTGCACGTATGTATCTACTGCGAGATTGTTACAGGATCGAGGAGAAAAAGAACGAGGATAAGAGAATAAAGAAATAGAAACAGATGGAAACGAGAGAATTGAAGAAAGAGGAGAAGAAGAAAGTAAGAACGGTGCAAGAAAAACAAGCATTTTGACCGAGGAGAAAATTGGTGCGTGTTTCTCATGCAAACGACAAAGGAGTCTTTAGGTACAAAAAAAGAAAAGGAGAGGGAGAATGAGAGAAGCGGAAAGACCCTGGAGGGTAAATAAGAGAACATTGCCCTTGCTTTCGTGTTTCTTCTTCCACCAAACTCCCTGTATGTAACATCCCTCTACCTGCAGGGAACTCTGACAGGTGCCTACTTTCGGAGACGACTTGTGCACGACCGGTTAACTTTCCTCGCCTCCCTTCGAACCAGGGAAAATCCATTTCCTAAAGCTACCACCATCACCAACATTGCCGTTGCCTGCCGCTGCCACCGTCGCTGTTGCTACCACTTTGACTCTCTTCCCTCATCCTGTCCTTCTGAGCGCCCTTCATCTTTTACACAGATGAAGGATCCTCCTGTTATGTGGAAGTTCCTTGAGAAACTTCCTTAAGGGAAGGTATCCGCGCTGAGATCCAAGAGGAGAGAGAAGCCGAAAGTGACGTTGCGACTTCCCTTCATCTTACCTCCTCGACTCGGTTACATCCTCGGGGGAACGTGATTTCTTTTTTCAACAGAAAGTATTCGGAAAAAAGGTCTCGGATACATTACAGAAGTCGAAAATCAAGCCCTCTTCTGAAGAAGAAAAATCCCTACCTCCTCATATCACATCACTGATTTGATAATCGATGAGACTGAGTTTTAAGAATATTCCCGTGGTTCAATGAAGAGACGCTTTTCTCTTGGAATGTTAATTCTTCTGAATTCAGAATCTGTTGCTAATAAATTTTATATTCAAACTTTCAACTTGAAATATTCATGAGGTATGCTTCCACTTTCTTGATTCAAAAAAATAAATTGAAGAATTATGTCATTTGAATCAACGAAGGATTATTGATTTAAAAAGAACTATAGTTATCATATATCATACAAATTTTGTGTTTAGTCCCCGTTCTAAGTATACAATATGGGAAATTCTTCGAGTTGCATACATTTACGATAAGCCCTCTCTAAAACAGGATTTTTACTATCTCTTTATACCGTATGCATAGTAATTTTACGGATGGCTGTGCTGGCCTGATTGTTTCATTAAAAGTTTGACTAATTTCATCAAGTTGATTGCACTGATTTGAATAAAACGATTTTCAAATTTCCTCCATTGGTGGGCATGAGGAAAAACTAATTTCTACAGTCTGTTTTCGAAAAATTCATACATTACCTTAGAAGCGATGATTATTGGTGTTTCAATGGGCCGCTGATGGTCCTGCCAGTGAAAAGCCGTTACTGGCCCCTTGGAATGTCTATACTCGTGTTTGCTAATTTGTTAATTTCCTTCTATCATTCTCAAAAGCCAACATATTCAATATCTGCACGTTTGAACAGTTTCTATTTGATTTGAATATTTGGTCTAACGCTTTGGATTTAATTTGGCTGAAAGATTCAAGGTTCGCAGATATCTACACATAATAAACTGTGATCTAATATTTGAAATGATTTGTTTCGAATGTTATGTAGAATATGAAAGCAGGATGAATCGGAGGACTTGAAAATCCATCAATTTAATCTCCAAGATCCAACGGTATCCAAAAGCGAAGTATTTGATATCCATATCAATTATACGTCATGGAATATGTAAGAACATGTAGGTACATCAATAAGAATTCATGTCCCCACACTCCTTCTAATTCGTGTCACGATAATTTGCGTCGTTGGTCGCTGCAACGAAGTTTCGTTGTGACCACAAAGCCACAGGACAGAGATCTTACGACCTTGTATAATCAGGGGAATAGCTTGGCCTGTGAAGATCAAACGAATAGGTCTTTGAGATTTGTTATATACACGTTGCATATATGCCAACGCATACGGTTCTGATTATATTATGTGCACATAAACGTATGCGTCTGTCGTTGAACTAGGTTTAAGTCCACTTCAGGTTTGTATGAGTATACGTCAAGTTCTTGTGTCGAGTATTATGCAAGTAGTAGATACACATGAAGAGGACACTCGCGCACTCAGAGGCGTCATTTAACACGCCTCTCCCTCTCTTCTCTTGCAAGCTCAACGCAGATGCTGCTTCTCGAAAACTTTACCGGCAAAGTTCCATTTATCCATGTGTGCGTATAAATATACATGCATAACACGAGCAACTTAACTGGTCTTGCATGACACAGACAATTTACGTCCATGACGAATAGAACAAATGTGTACGTATGTGTGTATGCACATTCAAGAACTGTAGTATTCTAAATTTGCGGAAGTTATCGCGCCTCTTCTTGCTTTCCAACATGAAACGTCCGAAACGGTGAATGGAAGGTTTTCCTTTTGGAGGATTATCATTCAATTTTGGAACTAGTTGTACCGATAGCTGTTCATCATATCGATGGATCAATATTGCGTGCAATTATGAACGCAGCAAAGAAATTTGTTGGCTCAGCGTATCGAGGTGTTCTGTACAGAATAGCAAATCTTTTTGCTAACCAAGTTAGAAATTCACTCCCACGGCTAACTGAATTGCTGCGAGAGCAACATGATTAACTAAAACAGCGGATTTCCTCAGCGATGTAGGGTAAAGGAATGAGATTTTGTGTTATAGGTATATTGGTGATAGCGTGAATTTTAATTACAAACAATACCGTCCGCAAGGCTATGGTGCCATCAATGCACCAAATGATAGTGGAATCATATTTCTATCTATTGGTTATACACGGAAAAAATAATTTAGCTGCAGCAGCTAAGTAGCTAGCACGGACACGGACAGCCATTAAACTGGCTCCTGCAGCTGAATTTCAGCTGTTACAGCCAAAAAATTTGCATTTTTAGTCAATTTATTCTCGGTAACAGCTAAAATTTAGCTGCAGGAGCTAATTTAATGGCTGTCCGTGTCCGTGCTAGCTACTCAGCTGCTGCAGCTCAATTATTTTTTCCGTGTAAACAATCATGATCAACATCGTTCTGGTTGTTGGCATAAAACAATTTGTGTCGTACATCGAATAGTGCTTCTGAAAACAACCTCCGACTGGTGAGTTATAGTATTCTCTGATCTATTAGAAGTAAATGAAACATATAAAATATTGGAAAAACTCTTCATGCCATACGAAAGAGCAGACATGAAGGAATTTTTTTTATGATGATAAGTTATTTTTCCTAGTCACGTATAAGTTGGTATATCTTTATGAACAGAGCAAGAAATTTAAGATTTTTCAGAATAATTTCGAAACTTCTATAATGATCACGGATTTATCAATTTTTTTATCTTAATGAAATTAATTTCTTTCAATGAATGATGATGTATATACGTGTGAGATTTGTTGTACTGAAAATGGGGAGTCTTCATAAATGGTTCATAAATCCAACGTTCATCAATAAATTTCATCTATGCACAAACCAATTTGTATACTGATCCTTATTTGGATGTTTTGCTACATTTGATGACAACGAATAACAAAGATATTCATATGTGGCTTTAAATGTATGCATTTCAACGTTTTTGAGAATTATCAATTACCAAACAGTGGTTCTCTCTATATCATCAAATTAACCTATCACTATCACCAAATTACCTCCATCATCACCAATTTATCTACCTCAAATACAAATTCACTTACCTATGGATATTTTCATTCAGATCAAACTTGGAACGTTGGTGTTCTATACAATTGTTGAAAATGTGTGGAACAATATACTAAATGAGGTATAGGTTCCTATTCATTCATTTACGGAAGTTATTTACAATCAAACACAGACTGTCACCAAATTACCTTCCCTTACCCTACTCGCAAAATCTTTAGTGTTATATACAGAATGGCAAACAAGTCATTGTCGTGACTAACAAAATTATTGTGATAGCGAATAGTCTGCCTGCACAGTAAAATTAGGTTTCGCTGTCACAGTGAATTAATTTTTTCTCCATGTACAAAAATCCTGTCTTCGTTTTTATATTCATCGCCCTGGATTGTTACGTCGGGGCAAATATATGTTATACTTTCCAATGAGGAATTTGATTATCGAATCCTAATACGCGGAAACACATTCTTTCATGTACCCGCAGGTTAAGAATAGAAGGAAGTTCCTTTCACCGTCGATCGAATTCGGATGTTTCTGACGAGTGCTGAGAACGGAAATCAGCATTCACATTATTTGTGAACTAGGTCACGTTGATTCATGTCGATCCGTACATATAGAACGTAATGTCGTACCTTACCAATTTCATATTTTGTACAAACGTCATCTAGTCGATTCTAGGACATTTCAAGGAGTCATGTCACTCGACACGTTTTCCTTTTGAAACTCATGTCGAGTATTTCTTTTGGAGAATTTTTGTGCTATAAGTGGATCAATGGACACAACTTCAATGTCATCTAGAATTCGATGTACACAAAAAATTATCAAGATCAGATCGAACGAGGAATCGTGAATTCCTAATTCAGATTCAAGGAAATATGGAAGACAAAAGAATGCCGAAGATACAAGAACTGGCCACGAATCTCCGGAATCAAAGGACTTTCGATCGATATGCGTCCATCTGGTTCGTCTCCCACAATCCTGCAATTGACTAAATCAAATGGAAATCATCTCCCTCGAATGGAATACTTTGATTCCTTTCCGCTTTGGCGTACATATCTCTTTTGCCTAATATAATCGAAAGTATTCTCCGGTATCTGGCTGGAATTTATCTGGCATGCGATACGATGAACTTGAAGATATATTTCATTCGTGCATTCTTTGATGTATTTACTTTATCTGATCAGAATGGAATTGTTATTCCAGCGTATATAACGTTCACGGTAGAATTAATGACAGAACGGGAGTACAAGCTCACCCCCTTCTCCGCCCCCCGACTTTGTGATAAAACAAAAATGTTCTCTTAATACCTCTACATTGCTGACAGTTTTTCCAATTCTTTCTCATTTCAACGCGAAATCCAAAGTGGCACGTATCGATGTATTGGTATATCGACGTGACAAAGACATTTCCCGATTTGCCAATATCCACCTACGGGCGGCAGTGCTCGCGAACGAACGTGCTCCGTCTGGAAATGGACTAATCACGTATATAGATACAAAATGCGCCGAGTTCTTTCTTTTTCTTTCTCCCTGGTCGTATGTCGTGGGTGATTGTCGTGGCTTTTATTGGCAGACCGCTTTGTTGTGCGGAGGTTGCCTTTTTGCGAATACCGATGTTTATCACACAATGTTCCCGCACTTTCTATTATTTTTTTCGACAATTTTTCTTATGAGAAATCACTGATTTCGTCTCTTACACTTATATGTACTTTTCTTTTTCAATTGCTTTTATTACGTACGATGATATACGATGCATGGAGAGAGGTAAAATTGTTTCTGATTCTTTCGACCCTCTTCTCTCATTTTTTCTCATACAGGATGAAAGACAAGGAGATAAGTTTTTCAGATTCAAGAATTATTTTTTTTGATGTATGAAATTGAGGGTGTTCAACGGAAGTATCTGCCTGACACTTAATAAGAATATTATGAAGTTTTTTACATGAACAGTTTATTAACTTTCATAACAAAATATTGAATTCAATAATATAAATCTTATGTTCACTGTAAGAAATACATGTAACATTACGTGCAACAAGTTTACTTAGATTGTTCATGTGAAATACATTTACATTAGAATTTTGGGAGTCTTTTTACCCTGTATATCACCTGTAATTTCACATGAACGCTATGATGGTGATTTTACAAGCACTAAGTACTGGTCAAATGTGAACGTAAAATTACCGATTCTAATGATAATTCTACAAATACTTAGGATTGGTGAAATCGAATTACATGCACATATCAATGTAAAATTACTTGCATTCTGGTAAAATTACAGTTGACATGTATGTGTAAATTTACCTTAGGTGGATGTGTGAATTCACTAGTGTGTGTAGTTGGTAATTTTTACATCAATATGTATCATGTAATTTTACTGATATTGTATAAGTAAATCCTAATGCCATTGACATTTGGTGAAATTACTACCAAATTTTTTCACAGTGTTGAGAATATTCTTCTCAATGTTGAGAATCTCCTTCTGGATTTTATTAACATATTCGTAAAATTGAATGAACAATTTTTATAGTCTAGAAAGAAATTGTGAAATTCCATCATTAATATTAAATTAGATGACTATCAATCAATTCAATATGGTAATAACATGATATTTCATGAAGAATTTTGGATTAAAGCTAAGAATTTTCCTAACAGTGTCGTGGGGATAAAATAAAATATTTTTATATTTGCATAACATATTACATGATCTTATATGTTTGGATTAGACGTCCATCGTTTACTATGTGAACACTACGGATCAATAGGGTTAGACTAATTTGATATAGATATTATCAGACCTAGTCTGTTGAGGATTTATGTTCTTGGCCAAGCTACATGTAAATCATTAGAAAATCCCACTTGATACACACAGACATTAGGCGTTCAAAATCGATTTGCTTGCTAACAAAGATAGTTATTTGAGACTCTTGGTGAAGACATTCGATTTTGATTTTTATAAATAATATTTGGTGGTATTTTTTGAAAGTTTTTTATATAAAAATTATGCAAGCATAATACATATACAGAAATTGTGTAGGATTTCCATATAAGTTCTATAGACTCAGAAGGTTCTATAGATTCATATCATAAATTTAATAAAAACATATTTCACTCTTTCTTTTGAATACGCTCCTGACAGAACGTCGAAGCTTCAAAGTATAGATGTTGTTACATCGAACAACCGGAGAATTCAAGAATATTCAATGTTTACAAACCCTCTTCGAACTTTCCATCCAGTTTAATAACATTCGAATATCGTGCGCAAAGGTAAAGTATTTACACATTCCTCAGTGACTTGGAGCAAGGGCTTTTATATGTATGTTTCGATGACAACTTTGAGAGAGTGTTACAATTTCAATTACACAAATCTACTAAACAGATCGGATCATGTGGAAAGCAAAACATTCCACGAGTTCTTGAACATTTTATCCCAAAAGAATATAAATGAGAAAGTAATATACGTAGAGGAGAGTGGGGAGACTTGCACCATGGGGTGATATGCACCACAGCAGATATCTCTTAATTTTCCAAAATTTCTGAACTGTTCTTGCACGTGGCGTTTGCTGAATGGATGACCTAACTCCACACGAGTTCACAGGAATGTGGAATGAATCTCTGTTTTTTTATTGATATCAAAAGGTTTGGCACTCTCAAAATCGTTTGATTTGTGTCTCCTTAGTTTTTCAGAAAAAGTTTCCCATGATCTGTAAGTGATCCCAAACACCACGAAACCAATCTCAATCGAAAGGACAATCGTTGCACAATATTTTCATGATCCACTTTTTGACTGAAAATATCTGGAATTTTTTTGCGAGCATCAGTAGTCTGTTGATGCCGTGAGGGGTGCAATGCACCACAAATTGCGGGGATACTTGCACCACTTCCGATGTTTCATTTTTTTTATAGAAACAGGTATTCAAAATGATCCGTACACTCGGATGTTCGAATCTGAATGTTCTTCCGAAGAACAGAAGAGAGAAGGAGAGGAAGGAGAGAGAGAGAGAGAAAGATTCTTTTGTTTGATGAAATACTCTGTGAAACTCTTTGCTATTTCCATGAATGATCTCACTTCATATGAGTCAGGGGGGATAAACTCAATGAGAGAATTTTCATAATGAACTTCAGCGCCGCCAAGGGGAAGGCTACTGGAACTAACCTCACATGGATACATTTACACAAATGCTCAACAAATCATAAAAGTTTGTGACACAGTATCAGTGCCTTCATGTGAGATTAGTTCAAGTACCCTTCCTCTTGGCGGCGCTGAAATCAGTCTCAAGAACGTTCAATTGAGTTTATGCCTCCTGATATGAGTTGGTAGGAGTGACAAATTTCACTTGTTTCCTCCGTTCATAGCAAACACTCTTGTGCAATTAGTTTTCAATAAAAGGTTGTTGCTAGTATCAAACTCTAAACTGCATAAAGTCCATCTTGATCGTAAGTTCAGCTATTCACTTGTATATCTGATTATTCATTTCAAATGAATACTGATAAATAGATTTGAAAATAGTGGTTATTATTCCAATTAGCCCTGCTAAATTATCCCCATAAAGAACGATACAAAACGATAAATTTTTTCTATAGTTTTCAATGAGGTTTCTGAATACGGAATTTATGAAGTTATATCGTTATCAAACGATAGAACTCTATCGTTCCTTACCGTTTTCTATAAAAATTTGACAGATTGTATAGGGTTTTATCGTGAAATTCGTATTGGAAAAGTACTACTTATTCTAGAACACATAACTATTTTTTTCCAAATAACTGATACTTCTCCTATACGAATTTCACGATAAAACCCTATACAATCTGTTAAATTTTTATAGAAAACGATAAAGAACGATAGAGTTCTATCGTTTGATAACGATATAACTCCGTAAATTCCGTATTCAGAAACCTCATTGAAAACTATAGAAAACATTTATCGTTCTGTATCGGTCCTTATTGGGAAAATTTAGCAGGGAGAGGATCAATTACTCAGGGAGAGAGAAAGAGAGAGAGAGAGAGAGAGAGAGAGAGAGAGAGAGAGAGAGAGAGAGAGAGAGAGAGAGGGAGAAAGAGCTAATTCGCAGGGTGGTGCAAATATCCCCACAGGGTGGTGCAAGTCTCCCGCCATGTGGGGAGAGTTGCACCAAACGCAATGTTTTTGAAGAACACTTATATCATTGATAGGATGTTAGATTCGACCTTGCTATCATTTGCAACTTAGAAAGGAATGTTTGCTCTGTCAAAATCCCATAAATAATATATCGAATGAAGTTAACCACGAAAGTTATAACAATGTAAAAAAAAGTGGTGCAAGTGTCCCCACTCTCCCCTATGATACAATAATTCTTAAAATCCTGAATTTAAAATTTCATCAGATTCATAAACAAATTTCAATATTCAAATATTTGATCTATTCAAGTACCTCTCTGAATAAGAATTCTTTGGAATATATCATGTGAATCTAATGCAACAACAGTAGATTAAGTTAGGTTGGAAGGTGCGGGTTCAACTCTGTGCTGAGTCTCCACTTAGAGGCCTGAGACCCAAATCCTCTCCTTTGCTCGCTGGTTGAGCTGCTTTCCACTTCCGAAGTAATGGTCCTGTTTTGCAACATTCCCATCATCCATTCAGCGGTAATGTAATCTACTCATAGAGTTATCAAGGTTTGTTTCTCTTATAGATTCAGTTTTGATGTCGTTGGAAGCTTCTTGTGTATTATTTGTCTCGCAGGGATTATTCGATCGTCCCACCCATCGCATGCAGTGCACTTTCAACCGATTTACTTCTGAGGTAAGCGTGTCGTATCTTGCATTGCCTTTCTACATCCACGGTTTCTTTGAAGTGCTGAATTATCAGTTTTCCTAGCGCCTTCAGTAAAAACGATAAAACGCTGATCAAGCTGAAATTTTTTTATGACGTATGACTTGATTTACCCGCTGTGGGTATGAATGCCATGTTTACTTCCTTCCACTTTCTTGGTATGTAGCCTAATATCAGGTACTGCCAAAAATTTTTCATCACAGTCTTTACGACATTTTTAGAAGATATTTGTAACATAAAAGGCGAGATTTCATCCAGTCCCGGCGATTCATACGAGTTAAAATTTTTTATCGCCTACTTCCCCCTTCTCTTCTTCAATTATCTTTTCTGTATTTACTCTTCCCACCGGTTCTAGCGAATCTAGTTTTTCTTGTTCACGCGTTTCTTCACCTGTCGCATCCCCAGGAACAAAATCATTGCATCCGAGAAGTTTGTTCATAAAGGATTTCCAGGGTTTTGCCATCGGACTCGGCCCACGAGTCGTCCGGTTGCGCCGAGGGAAAACATTTGTTTGATATATGCCTAAACAAAATTTTTTGTTGACGTAACTAAAAAGTTCGTGAGTTGAATCAAAATTTGGTTTTTCTAACCAAAAGATCATAGCAAATCACTCTTAACTTAGGGAATCGGACGTGATTTGGTCAGATGATTTGCTTAGTATTGCCGAATTGTGGTGAGATTCACTAAATTTTTAGGTATGCCAACAAACAATTTTGGTCAAATTTTGAGCTTATAATAACAAAACGTTTTGAAGGGCACATTTTTGGTATTCCTAATGTTGGTTGGGATCAACGGATCCTTCACCAACACTTTTCTCACCCTGGTGAAAATAAAGTGTCAACAATGCAACGAATTGTTACGGAAATGAAATGCGGATGTATACCAAGAGGAAGTTTGCGCATTTTGGAGTGTAAAATTACACTCGCTTACACGAATGTACATCATATTCTTACCGGGGTAGCCTGATTGCCTCGTTTTATCCACGATGAATTCACTGAATCCTTTATCAATTCCAACTTCGCTTCCTCTATTTTGCGTTTGAATTAATTAAAGCTGGTTCTATGCGTATTTCAGCCCTCCGGTATTCTGTTTCCTTGTGCTTATACAGGGTGTTCCAGGACAAAGTACCGATATCCCACTAGCGTATTCCTGAGAGAAAACTGAACAACTTTTCCATCTGACGTTTTTCGATCCGAAGTTTAGTTTTCGAGTTATAAACAAAATAAGTCGACCATCCACGTGGCAAGTACATCGGCTGGTCCAATGATCGGAGAGTATACTTATGTAGCATCCACTCGATTCGTTGAAATCAACTCTGAAACTAAGCCTCGAATCAAAAAATGGTGAATGGAGAAGTTGTTATTGATTCATATAATCTTATATAGCTTATTTGTTCTGACGTGTGCCAGAAACCAAGTTTGCCCCCCCCCCCTCCCCATCAAGCCTTTTCTGTATGAAAAGTTTCACATACACAATGAAACCGACAACAAGAGAAATTTGATTGCTTAGTGGGAAGATGTCTTGATGGAGGGGGCAAGAGTTGGAATTTCTGGTATCACTGATTCTAACCCTAATTTGCCTTAGCTCTGCATTCCCCCAGGGTTTGGTGTTCCCGTGTGGTTGGCTAATCGGGCAGGATCTTTTGAAAATTCTATGAGTAGTGCAGTTTCCCACCCTCTCCAACCGATTTATCCATTTCCTCGAAAGTTTGTGCTACCTCTCCCTTTACCAAGTATCCTTTCACGAGCATCGTGAACTCTTCCAATTCATTTGTTTGGAGATTTCTAAAAAGTCCATCAATCGGGACGTCGCGGTTCAATCGGAAGAGAATTCTCCTACGATCCAAGAATGATCTCTTGATTCATACCCTCCAGGCATCCATTATTATCCCTTTTCTCTCTCTGAGGTTAGAGATGAATCTACAAACTTCTTTCAAACCCTTTTTGCAAACGTCGGTATATTGCTTCTATTGCATATGGTTACGTTGTTAGTCATTATCATTCCTTTTGTGTATATCCTTGTTTCTATATTGGACGTGGTGACCATTGGCGTCGCATCCCATCACCACTCGCTTGTTCTATCTCCCGACTTTCCTTACCAGGTTCTAGGCTGCTTCCGGTGGTGGCTTTTCCTCCTCGTACATAGATCATTCGTGGTGTATCAACGTAAATTTCAATGATTTCTTTGCAACTATCAGTGATCGGTATGTTATTCGCTGTTGCCATTCTAGCACTCTCTGTTTTGTTATAATTGGTCAATCTTATTATTAAGAAAATATGATTGATCAATTTCATTACATCTAGCACTTCAATGGCAACAGTGACGTTACTCGTTACTCATTACTCATTAAACCAGGTGTTTCATAATTCGCTGAAAACACTTCAGAGGCGTTATTCTGCATCCAAAACCTAATCATTTCCCGTTTGGAAAAAATTTTTTAGAGGCTCAGTTTTTGAGCTATGAATATTTTTAGATTTTTTTCTAAATTCAAATGACTCAACAGCATTATATTCTACATTCTTTAGCTTAACACCATTCTCTAAGTTGGAAATCGCCGGTTTTCTGAGGGAAAAATTCAACTATCCTATCATTCTTTGTTTGAGAGCTACAGCGATTTGAAATTTTCTGGCTTCTAGCCAATCAGAATTCAGCAACTTTGAATTACTATAGCTCCGAAACAAAGAATGATAAGATAGTTGAATTGTTTTTCCAGAGATCCGGCGTTTTCCAACTTAGACAAAGGAGTTAAGCTCAAGAATGTAGAACACAATGCTTTTGAGTTACTTGGAGTTGAAAAAAAATCTAAAAATGCTCATAGCACAAAAACTGAGCCTCCTAAAAATTTTTTCCAAACGGGAAATTATTGCATTTTGGCTACAGAATAACGCCTCTGAAGTATTTTCAGTGAATTAGGAGACACCGTGTATATGAAATATATATGATATAAATTGTCTACACAAATTATATATTTATCATATATATTTTATATATAATGAGTAACGGTGGGGAGTAACGTACCCATCACTGGTAACTCTACAATATTCTTGAAATTTGAATCGTTTTTAGAAATGGAACGAAAATTAAAACTCAAAAAATTGGACAAATTATCGTGGTTTTCCTTCTCGAATTACCTGTTTGGAATTGGAAACATGGTTTGAAGAGTGTACTGCAATTTTTTGGGCCTTCAACAGCTGAGTATTTTGTGATTCGATCAACTTGAAGGTTCTACCGTTGTGTTAGACCTTCGCAAGTTTTTTGCTAATCGTTCTGGTCTTTTGACTGCTCCGTCAATGGTGTCCACTTCCTCAGGCTGATAGTCCGCCTTACGGAGGACCCTATTCCTTAGACTGGAAGACAATTTTTTTCTCCCCATTCTACACGGAAAAAAAGTTGGTTGAAATAACTATTCAACTTGTAAGCGCATATAGACCCATTTTGTTGTGTTAGACCCTAGTAGGAATCAATCTAGGTCCTCCTTCGCTCCTTACCTAGCACTATCGAGGCAGATTAGGCGTACCCCTGCCCCTGATAGGGGCCAGTGAACTGCCCAATATGATTTTTACCAGGGCAATAGAAATTCTTCCCGTTGATTCAACTCATTTTTTTAGTAAATTATTTCAAATTTGAAAACTTGCATTCTATTGAGCTTGATGAGGTCCTCTTCACTACTGTTTAGGTCCTTTTCTTTCTCCAACAACATCTCCTCCAGAAATGACTGAGCACTCCGATAGGCTCTTCTAAAATTTTAGGATGTCGTCAGACTCTTCTTCTAGTTCTTTTCTGCCATTCCCTGTTCAACGGCGTTGACTTCTGGATTGAGAAGTTCCATCTCAGCGTCGGAGTCCGTGGATTCGGTGATGCTTCTTCTGAACAAAAAGTCATCATCGGTCACAATACCGAATTTCATTTCCTCCAGCTGGGATAAGATACTTCTAGGGCCTCCTTCACTGACTTGGGTAGAAGGCTCTACAACAACTATTGTACTCGTACAAGAACAAGTTGAGCCTGTAGCAGAGGAGTCTGCTGTCGAGTTTGAGAGCGATAGTGAGCCTCCTTCCCAGAATCCGAATGGGGAATACATAGAAAAACGGATTACTTTGAATCTAGGAAATTGTTATTTGAATAGGTCCAAATAAACATTTCTTTAAAACAAAATAAAAGAATCCTCATTGAACTGATTGCGTTCTTTATGAATTCTATAAGAATTTTCCTGGGACTGTGGTGCTGTAAGGGTTGTCATTTGAAAGAGGGATCGAATAATGAATTTTCCTTCGATGAATAAAATTATTCATTCCTTCCGAAGAAATATTTATTTGCACGTATTCAAATCACAATTTCTTTGATTTGAAGAAATACTTTTCTCTGTGTGGTCACAGGTTCTGGAGAAGTGGAAGGATTTACTATTTTTGGCTGACCTCCTGAAGTAAATCTATCCAGACCACTCTTTTCCATGGTTGAGTTTGAGTTTGGTGTTCAATTCTCTTGTTCGTGACACCCTGTACTTTATTCGTGACTGTCCAGGGAGAACGAATTTGCTAGGGACATTCCAGGATTGAGGATGTCTCGTCGAAATTGAGAAATGATCGATCATCTCAATTCTTACATATTTCAATGAAATATTCAACGCGTTGATTCCCAACTTTGTACATCCCTGTTGGGAATCTAGATGCACTATAAAAACACTGGAAATTCACTGCGTCTTGGTACTGGAAAATTTCAATAGATTCATTTTCCAGTACATTTACACAATTCCAATTTTCGCAGTAAAATTTGACTCAACATGCTGGAATATTCCTGCAAACGTATTAGAATTTTCAGTTCAATGTACCGGTTAATTACTTCCAGTGAAATACTGAAATTTTCTCATACAAATGTTTTGCAATGTAGGATTGGATTGAGATTGAATGTATTTGATTAGATTTCATATATAAAACTATTGGAGTGGATTATAATTATATCAAAATCAATGCGAAACCATTCCCGTTTCCAACAATGATGATAAAATGGAATAATGAATCATCTTGGTCTTGTGGACAAAATAAACCAAAATATGCGTTCGATATCGTTTGTCAGTCACGGTCTTGTATCGGTGCAACGCTCAATACATATTCCGATAGATATCTTAACCAATTTTATTCTTAAGATCACAATTTGCCCCCAGTTTGTTTTAATTTCATTTGCGAAGCTTCAATTAAATTCAATAAACCATGATTTGTAAAGTGTAAAAATGATAAATATCGATTATTTTTCGTATGTTCGACGCAAATTTTGTGCACATTCCTATCCACGATCCGCAGTCTGTGGACGCATCCGATAGCATGAATAAACTGCTATCCACTCAGATAAAGTGTCCCAGAACAAAAATAGTACCTATAAGAATAATAATTGTTTTACCCATGAATGGACAAACATTGAGTCAACTGCAGCCGTCTCCTGGCGCGAAATTGGCCAGTATTTTTCAAAAATGGGCTGGAATTGGCTCAATGTTGATGCACACAGAAGTATTTGATTCAAAAGGTAAACGGATACTGCAATCGATTGTAAGACTTCATATAAAAGCTGTTTTTACTCAAACAGTTTACAAATATTTATACTCGTCAAAAAGTAAATACCTCACTCATTTACGCCTCAGAAAATTGTCTGTGATAAAAATTCGAGTATTATATGTAGCCTACGTTGACCGTCGAGTCGTGGAACGTGACTATACAAAAATTTATCTCGGTCAGTCAAGTAGTGTGAGAATGTATATGGAGAATAAACAGAAAAGCATGCGTTGAATTTCACCCTCCTATTCGTGGATACATATTTTGAAGTTGGTTTTCCATGCTTTATTCTGACATGTACGACAGAAAAGAATTTTGAAATCCTGTTTTCCTCATCATTCTTCCACGAGTGATGAATTTTTTTCTTTTTCATTCGCAATACTTATCTCTGATATTTGTGAATTCAACTTGACGAAAGATAAAAACTCAATCAACTGCAGTGTTGAAAAGTTTTCGGTGAATTTTCCATTACATGTACTGAAAGCAGAAGTGATATACATAGCTAAAACATTCCTCACATTTCATCCTCAATCTGCTCAATATTTCAATTACAAAAATATACTTTGACGTATTATATAATACACTGTTGGAAAAATTCAACTGGAATTTGATGACATGTTAAGAAATTATTGGCATTCATGACTCTTGAATTTTAAGAATTTATATCATTTTTAATACAAAATTTCTTAATTCCAATAATAAATTTCTGAATTTGTTTTGATAAAAATTTCTCGAATGTCATCATCATTTCTTTGATTGAGTTTTTGATTTCTTTGACTTCTTGAATTGAATTTCCTCAATAAATAAAAAGATATCTTAGAGATATCTTTAAGGTATTTGTATGGATCTTGAAATATCTTAAGACTTTTTCGTAAAGTTCGTAAGTCTTTAAAATACATGAAAGATGTCTCATGACGTATAAGTGGTTGACCTGAAGATGTCTTTTAAGTTATATCTGAAGAATCTCCTGCAAGATAGAATTAAGATCATCGTACAGACTCTCATTTTAGGTTGATTTACGAAGCTTGCGTTACGTGAGTGAAGTAGCTGATCTCCACACGGTAGATAGAACAGTGCGCGAAAGTAATAACACTTTGAAGTAAATGCACTTTACTGCACTGTTCCTTCTGCCGTGTGGAAATCCGTCACTTCGCGCACGCAACACAGGCTTCGAAAATCGAAGTTTGCGCACCGTGTCAGGAAATAATAATTTTCAATCAACTTGAAAAGACAAGATTCTTCTCAGAATTTCACTGTATTTCCTGTTGGTTAGTATTTGAGGTATGCTTTTCCTGTCTGAGAAATTTTCATTCCTCGGAAGGGATTCGAACCTCTCTACTGAACCTCCCACCCAGCACAAATATTGCAGTAATATTACTGTAATATTATTGCTGGGTGGGCTATCAGCTATTTCAACAACCCGTCTTGCAGCTTTAGCTAACGCGCAATATGGTGATGTATTGGCTTATTACCATTCAAGGGATTATAACAATGTAAAAGGCTGAAAACCGAAGTATTTGTTCGGATTTTTTTAGTTGAAAAAACGGTCGCACCGATTGATTCGAAATTTTGTATGTTTATTTGAGAAAAAAATGTGTTTTTGACAACTCCGCCAAGGGTTTGGCAGGTATTCGGTAGAGTCAACAGAATAACGCTTGATATAAATTCCCCGTCATTTGGTACAAGAATCCACGTTTGGTTGATTCAATCCTGTAGCGATGTTGTAACAAAATAAGGCGTGCGTTTCAGTCAATCATCATGTCTTCAATGGAAACACAACGAAATTCGAACGCACCATTTTAAGCAGTTGATTAAATCTCATATCGAGGTGATTGAAATGCATCAGGTGTAATTGAAAAGGATGAGCATTTGAGATAATATTCTCATTCAATTGCTTCTGAAGAATTGGTTAATTGAACGAGAATCCAATAAGTTTGGCTGGAAAGTGGCGGGGTTGAGACAACCTCATCAATGCGATCGCTTTTGATATGTCATGAAGTTCATCACAACCAAAGAAAATCAATGTAGATATAGACAAGCGTTCGTTGAAAGAAGAATTATTTCCTATTCATATGAAAAAGAAAACACGTGATTTTACATACACAGTAAAAAGTAAAACTTACTTCCAACCTTAATATCGGCTTATTTCAAGATGCAGCCAAAACTAGCCCTATTTCAGCTGAAAGTAAGCATCGAAAACAAATGCCGACACAATGGAAAAGACTGAATTTCAGTCAAGTTTCCAAGTAAGATGCAGCCACTTTCAGTCGGACTTTTTACAGTGTAGAGTATGATCCACTTATATTCACAGATTCGATATGAACTTTCATCCATTTCATAAGACATTACGTCAATTGTATTCTCTAGATCGGATGAATCATGTCCAAAATGGCATCTTGGGTTGAGGTTATTTGAACAGCCTCCATAGCTCAGTGGGTAAAGCGCTGGTCTTCAATACTGGAAGTTGTGAGTTTGATTCTCGCCAACTGTGGAGCAAAATTTGCATTCCAGAATTCATCCGGACGGCATCGTTTACGCTAAAACACAACTGGTTAAGCATCACGGACGGAAGCAGCAACGACCCCCATCAACAAAACAGGGAGGAAATGTCAGACCGTGGTAGGAAGGAGAGGAGAGCCGGTTAATAAACATTTCCGACAACAACACTTAAATTCCCAAAACATTGCGTAAATTTATAGGAGAAGTCCACATGAAAAATATTTTTTTTCCTCATTCGATCATTGCATTGAATTGCTATATTCTATTCAGTGGATAACTCATGAAATTGAATAAATTGAACTAAGATATTGATGTTATAGTATGTGACATTCAATCAAATGTTACATGTCGTTGTTTCAAACCATTTTGATTCCATACAAATATGTTTCACGCTCTTTCAAAGGAAAGAATCATTTGAACCAAATCCATGAAAATGACAATCAATTGCTCAAAGGATTGACTTCATTTCTTACGAGGTACAACTTTCTTTTCCAAACTCATCAGGCAGTTCAGTCAATTCCTAGATTCATTTCGCCGTATCCAAATGTGTGGCGGGGTTGAGGCAACTGAAACTCAGTTGAATCAAACTATCCTTTTTCTCAGTGTAAGTTATGAAGTACACAAAAAGATTTTTTGTTTATACATATGGTTTTATGTGAAGACAAGAACGACCGCAAGATGACATTGAAAAAAACTGGCCCCTTGCGGTTGACAGCATAACTCCAACACCAGACGTCCAAAATCAAAAATTCAAAAAGATCATTAAATTACAATAGAATAGCTATTATAGCATCGGAAGGAATTCGAAAATTTCAATTAGAAAAAAATGGTGGCCATTCAGAGAGGAAGTTGAATTTCTCACTAAAATTTTCTAGTAAATTGTTAATAAGAAAAACCAAGGCATTTAGAAGAAAAATTGGACAATATTGCGATAGTGATGCGTTTTTTGAAGGGAATCCAATTTTAATCAAGACGAGCAGACAAAATTTGATTGAGTTATGATGTCAACCAGGCCAAAAAACATAATTTCGAGAAAAACACGTTCAAAGTTCCAAAAAGGGGGAAATCGAGTGATGCAGACTAAATATTAATATAAAACATATATACATATGCATGTGATATATATAGGATATATATATATTTTTTTTTAAATTGAAAATCGATTTTCTTTCACACTGTTAACCCCTTAAGGTCATAACGTCCACAACTGGTGAAATTTTCGTTGGTCCGAAACTCCTCAAAATGTATTTCATAAAAAGGTGTGGAATTTCCGAGGAATGAATCCAATATTTCATCTAATGTCTTACAGAACACGGAATTCCGGGAAGATTCCTCTAAAAAATTTTCCTATGGAAGATATCTCAATTTCATAACTATATAATATTTAGAAGAGATCTTTGGAATGTATTCCAAAGATACCTCAATCCAGATGTTCTCAGAACATCTTGTATTCATCTCAAATTCGACATCCTAATTTCATTTCTGAAAATTATCTTGGAGATATCTTCACGATACATCTTGAAGATATGTTTGTAAAGATATGAAACCGTTGCATCTTCCGGTATCTTGCGGAAGATATCTTAATTTCATAATCGCAAGATATCTGAAAGAGATATTTTAGATGTATCCCGAAGATATCTCACTTGAGATGTTATCAAGACATCTTGCATTCATCTCAAATTCGACACCTCAATTTCATTTTTAAAAGTTATCTTAAAGATGTCGTCATGGTACATCTCGGATATATCTTTGTGAATGTATGGAACCGCTGCTTTTTCCAGGTATCTCGCGGAAGATATCTTCATTTCATACCTTTATTCCACAACACTCCGTGTTGTATTCATCTGAAATTCGACGTGTTAATTTCATTTTTTGGAGTTCTCTCTAAGATATCTTCACAACACATCTTGAAGATATTTTTGTATTTGAAATGTATTTCCAAAACATTTATGTTCTTTGTGTTCCTATTGCTGTTCAAATCTGGAAGAGTGAAAATCACACGTATCACTCCCCGAAGTTTCAGAAGTGAGTAAGTCCGCTTCAAGTGGGATTTTCACTCGTTCTAAGTGAACTCTCACTCTTTTAGAGTGAAAAATTCACTCTAGAATCAAAGTAGCTGTGAATTTCCAACCTCAAACCTTAGACTATCACTCTAAAAGAGTGGGGATTTCACTCAAAATTTCGACAAGCTCTTTTTCAGCTCGCCAAAGAGTGAAACTTCACTTTCAAAATTTTAGAGAATGCATTTAAGAATTTTTCTAACAGTGCGCATCACAAAATTTTATAAAATTCAGTTACGTGTAAACGCATTCTCATTCAATTATCAAGAGGTCAAAATTTTATCCACCGATGTGCTTAAAAAATGTATGGAATGTAAAGAAATTTTCAACAGTGTGTTTTTTATATTCGAGAATTCTGTGAAAACTTATGGTATCACATTTCA
This sequence comes from Gonatopus flavifemur, assembly GCA_018340375.1. Lineage (NCBI taxonomy): Eukaryota > Metazoa > Arthropoda > Insecta > Hymenoptera > Dryinidae > Gonatopus > Gonatopus flavifemur. Next base: position 23,655,516 of record JAFFJZ010000007.1, read on the forward strand.
CTGTTCAAAATATCGAAAAATCACATCGTAAAAAATTGTTTGTAAAATTTCCTTGACATGTATATGTGAATTTATCAACAGATACAATGCATGGCGAATTTCACATAAATATTCAAATGATATTTTTCATGTATTCTAAGAAGAAAATCATGGACATGCATAGTGAATTCATTTCCCAACCGAAAGTTGAAGATTTTTCTACGCTCGTGAATGGAAAAATCCGAATATTTTTCACAATGATACACAGAGATCGGTACGTGGTATAGATCTTTTTTGCTCTTTCTTTTTTTTCATCGATGAATTTCCTCGTTATCATCGAAAAGGGCGCAACACAACCGCACCCAGGTCGCGGTTTTACAATTCAACCTTTTCTGTTTTCTCTCTACCTCCCTCTCTCTCTCTTTGAGCTCTGGGACGAATTTATCGATGAAGGTAGGTACCGGGCCTCCAGTGGCTCATAAAACCAGTCTGTATGGCTGGTACCTTCGTTGCCACTGCTTTCATGACCTCCAACCCCTTCTGCCCTTCTCCTCGCACACAAGAGAGCAGCGTGTCTATATCCTTATGGCTACGAGGTAGTGATATAATACGGAGTACCGAGAGAGCGACCTGCCGCCACCGAGTGCACCCAACACGAAAGCGTATACCTCATATCAGAAATGGTAGTAGTAATAGTAGAAACGAATATAACCGAAGGTAGAAACTGTAAGCTGAGCATGTAATGCAACGTATAACATTTCCATGTTACCTAATATTTTAACGTATTACGTGTGGTATATTCTTCGTTTTATCCTCTTTTGACGAATACGAGAGAATTTAAATATTTGTTAAGCTCGTTAAGAGGAATCTCAAATGACAGACTTATTCATATTTCAGATAGAGTGAAACTTTTTTACTTGGAGATAATTACATATGAAAAATGGTATAATTATGATTGAATCATTTCAAGAGTTCAATGATTATTTTATTCGTGTAGAGTTGGACAAGAAAGTGGTAATAAAACATTGAATTGGAATGCACAACGTTGCAGTTTGCACCTTATTATGCAATCTTGTCTCTATTCTATTTATAGTTCCTGCTCTGGTTGGGACCCGCATTCTATGGCATGAAAGCTTATATTGACGCCTCGTTTATCGGCAAAAACTTGTTCTCATCATTTTAATTGCACTGGACGAAGAAAATGGTACACCGGTGAATATAACATTTATTTACTGAAAAGCAAATCAGTACTGTAATAAGAGTGAATTCGCTGGGAGTCCATGATTCGTTCTATTCACTAAAAACTTTTTAGAGTTTATCTAAGTTTGAAATGATGAGCGTTTTTTGTTCTGTTCGAGTTTATGATCTTCATTCGAAATGGTAGATAGGAAAGGTATTCGATCGATAAATTGAATCGAATGGAGTTAATTCAAAACTTCATATAAACTGTATATAGTATGAATCTTGGAATTTGGAACGTTGCGAAAAGTTTGAAGATCAAATGACTTGAGTCTAAAAGAATGTCACGAAAGAATACATACAATTTCCGTTAATACTGCTCTTTTTGTTCTACTCGAACATTCCTCCCCGAGTGGAAAAATTCTTAACACTATATATAATTTATGTACAAAGTGTATTTAATTAAATATAATTTTGAAAATTATTCTATTCAACCTCGAAATTTTTTTAACTAAACCCGTATTTTTCTCAGCTACATTACACGTCTGTGACAAATCACTTTTATGTGGTCCAAAAGTCGATATATTCTGAATGTTTGAAATTGTCCGTAGTTAAGGAAATTCGAATTATATCAATTCGGACATCTTGGTGACAAATTTTACAATATCTTGTTCCCTGTCAACAAGAAAAGTTGAAATTCCACACGTAGTTCTATATTTTAACGTCAACACACAGGCTTTTTTGCTTTCGAACAGATACACGTTGTTCTCGCCTCCTCGGGAACACGCGCTCAACGGTTGGTTCTTTCTTAGATGTTTTTGCTTCGTCCCGTTGAAATATATCACTCATGTAAATGACGTATCATTGTGGAGTTGAATTGAGGACAAGAGCAAACATTGTTGAGGGACCTATATTAACCCCATTTCCCAGCAATAACGGAAAAACTATGCGAGTTAGATAGCAAGGGGGATTCTTCAGCACGTGTTACCTCTAGGCCTGTGTTTACGTGCTCACTCATTACTGACTGTAAAACGCCTCCAGCTAAATGTCCTTTTGCTAAATGTGTAGTGCTGCAACGGTGGCACCAAAAAAAGAGGAAGGTGGGCCTGGGCCATTAATATGTAGAGATAAATCCAGTGATTAGTGAAGTACGGTGCGAGGATTTATCGAATTCACTTTTGTTAATGAAATTTCATGTTGATCAAAAAGAACAAAATGAGCTACTTCAAAATACAAACTTCTAGCAATATGAAGTTGAAAATAATCACAAATGTGAAAATCGCGGTATACTTATTCAAAACATATTGTAATTTCACAGAAAAATTATAGTAAAATTTATAAAATTTCATGTAGAACATCGAAAATTCCAATCAAAGACTCTCGCATTAAAAGTTCGTGATGAAAACATGAATTTTTCATTACTCACGTTATCGGGAAATTCCAGTTTTTTTTCTCGACAGTAAACGATAAATAAGAAATTTTCATGTGTACATTTGGGTAAGAATAAATACGCATTTCTGTCAATCTAGCCAAACATTATAGTCACAATAATGTTCGTAGATGCATTGTTTTCCATTTGTGAATGCCAGTTCATACGATGTAAAAAGCTAATCATCGAAAGCTATCATTTCATTTTCGAAATAAAAAAGTCGTACGAAGCCGTGATGTATACATATCGCCAATTCCAGAACAATAGATTCATTGATCGAACTCTCAATTGAAAAACTCATCGATCACAAGTAATTTGATAAATTTCAATGATTGGTTTTCCGGTGGAAGACTGATTCGATATTCCAACAATTTTTGATTCCATCTATTTACGAGTCGTCATTCATGAAGAGATTATTCAAAACGAATATTTCACCATTGTGAAATTCAGACATTAAACGAGTTGATTTATTTGATTCGGAATAATTTGACGAACCAATAGAGTGTGATTCCGATACACGGTATGATTGAATCAAATACGTAATTGATTGATTTCAAAGAAGTGGTTCATCCTACGAAGGTATCCTGCTTCATCGCGTTGAGTTACTTCACGTTACTCGTTCACTCACCGTAGCGTATTGGGAATCGAACCCTTAAAACAAGAACGTTCAAACGTATGGTATAGCATGAATCCACAATGCTTCGGATCCGCCTGCGAGGTATTCCAGGAAAATGGAAATACAAGAATGTATATCAGGGTAAGTTTGAGACGAGTGGCGAGGAAGTTACACGTTACGAAGTTGAGAAAAGAGACGGGTGTATTATGATACGGTAGACGGATTTCATTACCTTCAAATTTCGTTCTATGTTTGTTTTTATAGATAAGAACACATTGAGTTCCACGAGATTGAATGAATTCAATATCCTTGTCTTCTCGTACAACTTTAATCGGTGTGATTTATAAGATGATAATGCTCAATGAGGTCAATTCAGAAACCAATAAATTGCATAATCTGGATACGTACAGACAAAATTCGTTTCTTGGTGGTGTGTTTTCACTTTGATTTATCACGTTATACATTCGATTCAGAAAGCTGGTATTTGACCGATAGATGCTTCTCTTCCCTCGCATAAATGCACATTCCTGTGAACTGTTTAAATTGGAAATTTCCGAAAATTATTCCTAATGTGAAAGTGATGTTCGCAAATAAATTGAATTCGATTGATGAATGAAAATTGAGAGAATGACGATGAAAATCGATGATAGGCTTTTATCGTGTAGTGTAATTGATGCATTTGGAAGAATTTCATACGTGATTGAGGAGAATTATAAAGTATGTCAATTCCAACTGCATTAACTCGAATGAATGTCAATTTCATTCAAGCAAAATTCTGATTGCATAATTTTTTATCTTCCCTTCTCTGTGATTGATTCAATATCCTGGAGCGTAGTAGACATGGAAACAAACAAAACCAAATGTCTGATCATGAGTGTCCATTTCTACTTTAAACGCTGAGAGAACGTTCACGACTTCTCTCTGTGAAGACGTAGATCAATAGCAAGGACAATCGACCCTTTGCTCAATGTATACATTCGACGATGTATGTGTTCCTTTCCACTTCGACAACACGTGGGAACAGTCGTCTCTACCTAAACTTGCACAAACTGTAAGCTGGAGGTTTACCTCTAACGTTACAATAATTGCTTTGTATCTAATATTTGAACGTACATTACTTGACACTGATCAATCCGTGTTGTTGATTGCTTACATTTCATACGATCTCGTTGGACTACAAAGATGCGAATGGATGGCTTACATCTTGTCCATTGTATTATCGGGCTACATCTTCCGCATCGAATCAACGAAATCGTTTTCTATTGCAATCAATTGTACCTCGAAATCAACTTCGTCAAATTACAAAGTTTGAATTTACATCACAGGAGTTAGAGAAATTAATCTGTATGAAGGAAGCAATAATATAGGATTTTGAGAGAGGGAGGAAGATGTCGATGGAGAAGAATTGGGAGATTCGATTTTGAGATCAGAATTCGACAGGGCTTTGAAAGAATTGAAAAATAATTAAGCGCCAGGAAACGATGGCATAAGTGCGGACCTTATGAAAGCCTCCAGTCAAAGAATTCGTGACGCACTGTTTGAATTGGTCAGAGATATGTACGAAAATGGGGAAGTACCGAAAGGTTTCCAAAAGAATAAAATTGTTGCCATTCCGAAAAAACGAGAAGCAGACAAATGTGAGAACTACAGAACGATTAGTTTAACTTCACATACCTTGAAAATACTGACAAGAATTATATACAGGAAGATAGAAAATAAAATAGAGAGTAGATTAGCGGAAGATCAGTTTGGTTTTAGGAAAAATAGGGGGACGTGAGAAGCAATTTCAGCACCCGGAACAATAGTAGAGAAGAGACTAGAGTTTGAAAACTGTGTGTATATAGGTTTTGTAGATATACAAGAAGCTTTCGATAACGTTGATTGGAAGAAAATGTTCGCGATTTCAAAAAAGTTAGAAATTAATTTTGAGGATAGGAGAATAATATATGAATTATGTAAGAATCAAACCGCGATAATAGAAATAGACGGTCAAAAAGGAGAAGCACAAATTAAAAGAGGGGTGAGACAAGGATGCTCACTATCACCATTGATTTTCAATTTGTATATGGAAGAAGCGATGAACGAAGTGAAGGAGCAAGTGCAATTGAAATTACAGATTCAAGGTGGAAATGGAAGCATGTTGAGATTTGCGGATGACATAGCTGTATTAGACGAGTGGTGCTGAGTTAGAAAATATTCTCAACCCTATGAAAACAATAGTACTAGAGAGGTATTGTATGAATATAAATAAGAACAAAACAAAATTCATGATTTGTGCAACAGCGAAAACATCGAGAAGAACGAAAATCAAAATAAATGCAGAGACAATTCAGCAAGTGAAAGAGAATTTAAATATCTAGGAAGCATAATTACAGACAACGGTAGAAGCGAAAGAGATATAAGAGCGAAAATAGCACAAGGAAAACAGGCTTTCCACCAAAAGAAACAGTTACTACGCTCAAAGAATATTGGCTCAGCAGTGAAGAAGAAATTCTTGAAGAGTTACGTTTGGAGCACACCATTATATGGTTGAGGAACTTGGGCAATTGGAAAAACGGACCAACTGAGACTTGAAGCTTTTGAAATGTGGTGTTATAGAAGGATGCTGAAAATAAAGTGGATAGAGATAGTAAACAATGAAAAAGTACTTGAGAAGGTAAATGAAAAAAGAAGCCTTTTGAGACATGTCGTGAAAAGGAGAAGTAATCTGATAGGACACACATTGAGGCATGATAGCTTATTGAAAACAATATTGGAAGGAAAAATGAATGGTGAAACTCGCAAAGGTAGACCTAGATTGAGTCATATGAAGCAAATTATACAAGATAAGGGTTGTCGTAGATATGTACACTGAGAGAAGTGGAATGTAATGATTACCATGTACAAATAGTAATTGGGGGACAGCTTCGCGAAATTAGTTTCGGATACTATGGAGAATCGTAGCAATATTCATTAGGGTGGGCCGAAAAACCCGAGTTTTCGAATTCCGGAATCTAATAGTGCGCGAAAGTTGCCTTGGAGGAATACGAATCGAGTCCAAAAAGAAAAATTCAAATTGGTCAAGATTTGTGTTAGCGCATCGAATGTGAAAATCCTCATTTTTCACAAATTCCGGCAATTAACATATATTTTCTTAGATATGTGTATATTTCACTATTCATTATCAAAAATTAATTGTTGAGCATATAAATAGAGTATATGTACATATATACAATATACCTGCATTTCAAAAGTGCCTTGTTCGTGTAGCTGTTGGCTCAACTTAAATATGTAACTTCAATATGTAACTCAGAACTCACCACGAGAAGATGGCTTCACTTCACCCTATGCGTAAGTTTTCGTGTCCGTTCTGGATTTGTTGATTAGAAGTGTATTGCTCAGACATTTAGATCGACTATTGCGCGACGCATCAGATATACAACCAAATCAGAGGCACTTCATTTATTTCGGCAGGATTAAACGCGTACTGTTTCAGAAAGTAGTTAAAACAGCGGACGTGTATTTTTTTTCGTATAAATCTAAAAATTACCACTTCAAGCGCGTTGATTTTCTTGTTACTGATATTGTCGATATTTAGAACATAGACTTTCATTTCATCATATTATATAGAGTTCTCTGCGAATTTTGTAGTTCTAAGGCTTTGCCATCCATAAATGATGGAAACGACAAGAAAAAGATGGAAGTGTCCGATTTTCGGTAATCCAAAAGATTTACCAACTTTCCAACTTTCTATGTACGAAGAAGTTTTGAGATGTTGTTTTGAAGAACGATTCAAGATGTTAGTTTCAAGAGTCAATTACAGAACATTATGTTTTTCTTCTGTAGCTCAGGCAGTTGCACAAACAATTATGGCTTTGTACGATTTAGCATCTATTCCTACAGTTTCAGAAACACGAATCGTACAAATGATACAATCGTACCATGATTCATATTGCAAATCAATGAAATCTTACAAAAGAGACCAAAACAAGCAAACTTATAAAGATAAGCTGATGAAGTTTAAAAGCGAAGCTGTAAGACTTTTCGATATAGCATTCTGCAAATGTCCAATGACTTTGAATCGCATCTGTAGAAAGAGCATTCAAAGTTGTACATGTCCAATTTCCAGGAGGTGTTGTTGTGAGAAACCAAAGAAAATTCCACATCTTGGAATCAGATTTATGTATAAACAAAGAAATGGGATATTTGAAAAAATGAGAGCAGTTGACAAAAAAAATCTGAGAAACTTACCGAAAGAGTTATGAGAAAAGAGCGACCATCTTCTCACTCCGTCAGCAAAAGGGCAGAGTCTTCGAGTCAATTTCATGCTATCAACTCAGATGATATAGTCTTGACCGATAGTGCTTTTGAATCGACTTCAGAAAAAGTGGAACATCAGAGCTCTGACTCTGAACAGCATGACAAGGATGAAGATTTCACACCCTCAAAAAACTCTAAGCTATCATCAAGCACACAGATAAGAATTGAACTCAAATCGACTGCGTTGGTAAGCGATAGGTACGGAATTTCTGATAGGGCAATTGCAGCAATCACCTCAAGTGTTCTCAAGGATATAGGGATTATAAATGGATCTGAGAAATCACTTGTCATTGACAAGAATAAATTGAGGAGAGAAAAAACACGTTTAAGATCAAGCTCACAGAAAAGTACTAATATTATTGCTTGAGGATTATACTTCGATGGCAGGAAAGACGATACTCTGGTTGTTGGAACTATACATTCAAAAAACTTTCGCAGAGTGGTGAAAGAGGAACACATTTCATTGATTCAAGAACCAGGGTCCAATCACATCAGTCATGTGTCTCCAGCATTAGGCTCTGCGGGAAACATTTCGGATAGCATTATCTCACATCTAGAAGAGTTGGAAATTTCCCTTAAGGACTTAGATGTAATTGGTTGTGATGGGACAGTAACTAATACTGGATGGAAAGGTGGTGTAATTCACAATGTAGAAATGATTCTTAGAAGACCACTCCAATGGATCATTTGCTTGTTACACTTCAATGAACTTCAGACATTTGAATATTCAGATATTTATTTGAGCATTTAGATGGCCAAACTACAGGTCCAGAATCATTTTCTGGTCCAATTGGTAAGCGTCTTTTGGGTTGCGAAAGTTTACCCGTCGTTGTGTTCAGGAGCATTGATTATGACATTCCATCTGTCGATGAGGAAATTTTCAAAGAACTTAGCAAGGATCAGAAGTATATGCTGAATATCGTTTCAACGATCAAATCAGGATGCTGTCCTCCAGATCAAGCTGTTTCAGATCCTGGTCCTCTGTGTCATGCTCGGTGGCTGACAGCTGCAAATCGAATTCTCAGGTTATATACAGGGTGTCCCATTTTAATCTTTAAATGCAAATATTTCAAAAACATGCATCTTAAACCGAAAGTACTTCATACCAAAGTTGTTATACAAAGAGGGGGTCACAAAACTACGAAATCAGTCCCATCAAAGATGGCGTTCTGATCGATTAAAATGGGGTCAGCATCATTTTTTCAAACGGGAACCCCCACTTTTTATTACATATCTTGATTCTACGCAAAAAACTGAGTAACTTTTGCTTGAAACGTTCTTCTAAATTCTTGAAGATAGCGCCACAATCGATGGGAAATAAAGTCTATGAAACAATATGCGGATATCTTGAGGAATGCATCCAAGAGCCGAAATATCCCATTCGAATTTTTTTGTCAACCCATTAAGTCCAGGAAATGCAGGATTTCAACTGTAATTTTAAACGTTGCGAATGATGTATGAATCATTGAAAACTCATGGCAAAAATACCTCACCTACTATTTTTGAGGTTGCTCTTTTGGTGGCTGAGGTCAAAATTACCTTCAGATGGCGCTGGAATACCGATATGGCCGATTTAAAATAAAAAGTCGACAAAAAATTGGAGGATATTTGACTTTGTGATTTTTTCACGGATTCAAAATGCACTCAAAATTATTCAAAACATCAACCAAGGGTGCACAAAATATCTCAACTTTACGATAGAATTTTTTCCCAGACTTGAAGGTGACCTAACCTCTCTCAATTCACCATATATTCACCAAAATAACTCGCAATCCTGAAAATCTAGAGGAAATTGACAGAACATATAATTTTCTTCGTTCAGTTTTCTTCAAGAGAAGTATCCGGAGGTTTTTGAGGTCGCTGACTACGAATCAAACATCAGATTTCCAAAACTCAGAATGCCGGATCCGAAATGGCAGACGAAAGGTTAGAAAAAGCCTCGAAAATGGATAAAAATCGGTATGCTTACGTTTTTGAGGTTCCTGATTACGAATCCATTATCAGATTTTCAAAACTCAAGATGGCGGACCTAAGATGGTGGATGAAAAGTCAAAAAAAGCCTCGGAGATGGATTGAAACCGATCCATCGAGGTTTTTGAGGTCGCTGATTACGAATTCAGCATTAGATTTCCAGAATTCAGGATGGCGGACCCAAGATGGTGGACGAAAATTCGAGAAAACTCTCAAAGATGGATGAAAATCGGTATACTGAGGTTTTTGAGGTCACTGACAACGAATCCAGCATCAGATGTTCAAAATTCAAGATGGTGGATTCAATATGGCATACCGAAATTCATGACGTCACTCAAAATCATGCGATAATGTTTATACGTGAAGTTTCCGCAAGAAAATTGGTTGTTTCCGTCCGTTAATCATTCCATGTGCGCGTTTCCCAAGTCAAACTACGTAGCAAGTTTATATTCTTGTATGTTCCCCAATAACTCAGTCCTTCATGCGATAAACTCCGTCTTTATTTCCTCCGATTCACTTGATGATAATGTCAAATTCAATTACCCTCATAATAACTGATATTCACTCCTAATATTCCCATCACGTGTCACCAGTCTAATTACACAGGGACCCCAAGAATCTCCTGGTATACACATTTTCTCGTGATTCAGAAGCATTTCATGAATTTCAGTATGCCATATTGAATCCGCCATCTTGGATTCGGGAAATCTGATGCTGGATTCGTTGTCAGTGACCTCAAGAACACCAGTATACCGATTTTCATCCATCTTCGAGAGTTTTCTCGAATTTTCGTCCGCCATCTTAGGTCCGCCATCTCGAATTTCGGAAATCTGATGCTGGATTCGTAATTAGGGACCTCAGAAACCTCAGCATACCGATTCTCATCCATTTTCAAGGCTTTTTTTGACTTTTCATCCGGCATCTTGGACCCACCATTTTGAATTTCGAGAATCTGATGCTGGATTCGTTGTCAGTGACCTCGAAAACCTCAGTATATCGATTTTCATCCATCTCCGAGAGTTTTCTCGAATTTTCGTCCACCATCTTGGGTCCGCCATCTCGAATTCTGGAAATCTAATGCTGAATTCGTAGTCAGCGACCTCAAAAACCTCCGGATACTGCTCTTGAAGAATACTGAACGAATAAAATTATATGTTCTGTCAATTTTCTCTGGATTCTCAGAATTGCGAGTTATTTTGGTGAATATATGGTAAATTGAGGGAGGTTAGGTCTCCTTCAAGTCTGGGAAAAAATTCTATCGTAAAGTTGCGATATTTTGTGCACCCTTGGTTGATGTTTTGAATAATTTTGAGTGCATTTTGAACCCGTGAAAAAATCACAAAGTCGAATATCCTCCAATTTTTTGTCGACTTTTTATTTTAAATCGGCCATATCGGTATTCCAGCGCCATCTGAAGGTAATTTTGACCTCAGCAACCGAAAGAGCAACCTCGAAAATAGTAGTTAAAGTATTTTTGCCATGAGTTTTCAATGATTTATGTATCATTTGCAACGTTTAAAATTACAGTTGAAATCCTGCATTTCCGGACTCAATGGGTTAAGAGAGGGGACGACACCATCGCGATATCAGTTCCATAGTAGATGGCGCTGTGGTCGGTCAAGATGAGGTTGACTTCAATTTTTCAGATGGAAACTCTTACTTTTTATTACATATCATGATTCTACGCGAGAAGATGAGGAAGTTTTGTTTGAAACATTTTTTCTAAATTCTTGAAGATGGAAACGGTGGAAAATGAGATCGATGAGAAAGTCCTCCTGCATTATGTGTAAAGCAACGCACAACTCTTGAAGGTTTTGTTTTCATCTTCCGAGGATCGCGGTGTAACAAATTCCCATATTACCCCCTCCCCCTCCTCCCCCGCTCATCGGTAGGCCGTTCGCATTAGCGTTACCCAATGTGCACCCCGAGGAGGTCCTAACAAAAATTCCTCATTTTTCCCGTAGAATCATGATATGGGATAAAGAGTAGAAGTTTCCATTTTAAAAATTGAAGTTGACCTCATCTTTACCGACCACAGCACCATCTACTATGGAACTGATATCGTCATTGTGTCGTCCCCTCTCTTAACAACAACATTCGAATGAGATATTTCGTCATCTTCGAGAATTTAGAAAAACGTTTCAAGCAAAAGTTACTCAGTTTTTTGCGTAGAATCAAGATATGCAATGAAAAATGGGGGTTCCCGTTCAAAAAATGATGTTGACCCCATTTTAATCGATCATAACGCCATCTATGATGAAACTGATATCGTACTTTTGTGGCCCCCTCTTTGTATAACAACTTTGGTATGGAGTACTTTTGGTTTAAGATGCATATTTTTGAGATATTTGCATTTAAAGATCAAAATGGGACACCCTGTATATATACAATCAATCCTTCCAATGGACTGATACAGATAGTGAAGTTCATACTTACTTGCTATGTACCTTGTATGGTTTGCCATAAAGTAAAATAGTTCCATCATAGATGGACCTAAACACGTGTTCAAAGTTATCGAAACCTTAAGACACTCACCTAGAAACCTCCTTGATATTATAGATCCTGTTATTCAGCGAAATGCGTACTTTGCTCATCCGGAGAACTTACTCTCGTCAATGGCAATGGACAATAAGAGATGTAAGAGAACTTGGCCTGAACAAAATAATTGAAGCAAGAGAATCAACTCTGAAGGAGAAGAAGCCAGTTCTTAATTTCGTGATTCCAAAAATCAACTTTGCTAAACCGTCTTCGCCACCCCTTTTACGTCATGTCTCGACTGAACACATAGCTTCGCTGATTGAAACTAAATCTATCCCAGATTGGGATATCAAAGGCTTTCCTTGTCATACACAATCAGTTGAGCGCTGTGTCAAGTTAGTGACAGAGTCAGCAAAAACAGTTGTTGGGTATAAGAATGGAGATGGTTTTGTTCGAGCCACCTTCATGTCCAGGAAAAGTATGCCTTCGTTCTCGAACAAGGCACAGTTCCCTATTTAGGGGCAGGAGATTACTTTTCAATGATAATAGAAAAGTACATACTCAATAATATGTATGTTATGTATGCCCTATTTGGATGGTTGGTTGGAAAGGGCGTGGGCGGAACTCGAAGTGCAGCCACCTTCTCGTGGTGAGTTCTGAGTCACGTTACATATTTAAGTCGAGCCAAGAGCTGCACCGGCAAGGCACTTTTGAAATGCGTGTATATTGTATATATAATATATATTTACATGTACTCTATTTATATGCTCAACAATTATTGTTTTGATAATGAATAGTGAAATATACACATATTTGAGAAAATACATGTTAATCGCCGATTATTGTGAAAAATGAGGATTTTCACATTCGATGCGCTAACCCAAATCTTGACCGATTCCAATTTTTCTTTTTGAGCTCGATTTGTATTCCTTCAAGGCAACTTTTGCGCACTATCCGATTCTGAAATTCGAAAACTCGGGTTTTTCGGCCCACCCTAAGGTTCATGCACATGGGAATGGTTGGCATTTACATGAAGATGGATACCAAATAACATAGTTGACATCATCAACCTAGAAATTCTGTCATTCAACTACCATTCTTGCATGGTATTGGTTACAGTTCACTTTTCTCAGTGTAGCAATCAAGCATTTAGCGGATAATAGACAGGTTTGGGGGATTTCATCAAACCAGTCATAAGACTGATTACTTCATGATGATGAGAGAAATTAATTCCAATATATATATATTACCATATTGAACATTTTTGAGTACCTGTTCCAACATTTTGAAGCTTTAGGTATATTATATATTTGATCACTAGTTATTTACATATCATTCCACGTAATCATCGAATTCGTAACAAATGACAATCGAATGTTAACATACAATGTCAACGAAACGTGATATATCTGCTCGTGAGCATCCTTTGCCACTTTGGCAACGATGGTGCTTATTATTAGAGGTGGATCCGCGCGAACTATACGTGCTCGAGTTTCAAGTACTGGAGTACTTCGTACTCGTATTAAATCAACATGGTATATATGTGTACCCGATCTTGTCGAGGATGCACACGGAAATATATACGTGTGCTGGTGTCAGCTGAATATGAATGTGTAGCCGATTTCTATTCCGATAAGATTGCGGGGGAAACGTACGATTCTCTCAAAGCGTGTAGATTATTTGAAACACACTATCGTATCATCCCAATTTCTACTGAGAATACATTTTTATTTAGAGTTCTCAAGAATACAGTGAAAACCAATATTACAATCGATCCTTATTTTCTATGCCCAACAGAGAACTTTCCATTTTTTCTCCAACACCAACTTGTTCGTTCTTTTCAAAGTATCCTAAATTATTTTAATTACATTCACCTCTCCACTATTTCCAGTTGCTGTGTACCGTGGACACAAAGTAAACATAGCTGTTCCCTAATTACAGATCTCTGCACAGACGCTGCGTACACTCGCTCATAAACGTCATGCAATGCACAAAACCGCTAATTGAGGTTGACACCATAGAAAGAAATAGGCAAAGGTCCAGGTTTGGAATGTATTATGATGTGGATTTCATCTTGACTGACATTCCATTCTCAATATATTTCATTGATCTCGCCAGTTGTCAACCACGTAAAAATATTATTTTGAAAAAAGCTTGTCGTAGTTAAGATCTGTTGAGCATTTACTTTTTCAAGTGGATGAGATTTTAATTTGAAACTACCATCCATATATTATTCACGGAACGAGAATATATGTGTTCAGATAATACTTTCAATATTATGCAGCGGAAGCAAGGCAACTCGAAGGAACGTAATGTTATGAACAGTGTTGCACCGCTAGAAGCGAATGTTTCGTAAAATATATCATGATATATGGATCCATTGTCCTGATTACATCGGGGTTCTCACTTCACAACTTTGGTGATAATCGATATTTGTAAAGTACTAGTTTTAACAATAAACAAGTTTCATGATTTCCATGTTCGCAGTATTCTACCCATTTAAACAAAAGTGATAACCATAAAGAGTTGATAGAAGCTTTTTCATATAGACTTTATCATACTAAATAATTTAATGCGTGTGGAGGAAATGTTTTGTAGTTTGAGACTAATTCTCTGAATCGCCATTCTTGAGAAGAAAACCTTGAACGCGGATCGGATATTACTTGTTTGATTTATTACCACACACACATAATTATTTGTATCTCAAACTCGATTCCATCTCGAACAAAATCATACTCATTGATCATAATACCAACATCTAATAATATAAAGGAAAAAATAGTATCCAAAGATTAAGGAAAAATACGTCTCTCTTATACTTTTGTCACGTTAATTCCTTTCCTAATTGACCATGGATCCGTTGATGTGGCTCTCTTATGAAACATCTTGAACGATTAATGATCGGCGCTAAAGTCCGCAATATACTTCTCGAACATCAAAAGCATCTTACTCGATATCCTCCTCTGTCCTGTATTATTTGGAAAATTTATCATCGTAACAACAAGCGAATCAGCTCCTTCGAAGATTATACCTTCTACTTGAGCATACTTGAGATTGTTGCGCTGGTATCGTATTTACATCGAATCAACTTGAAGCGCGATTATTTGGCATGACAGTTCCTGGATGTACATAGGCGAATATGTCAGTAGGTACGTATTCCCACTCGCTCCTGGCATAGTTTCATAACACTAATTGCATCATGACTAATTCCATAAGATTCCGAAACGACAGGGGAATGTCTCTTGTCTCTAAATGACAGAGTAGGTTTGTAATTTACACCGGGGGAAAAATCTGGTTCTCGTAACCACCACGCGTAGTGAATTTCAATTTTGATGATTTTATATAATTGTAACACCTAGGTCCGTACGATGCTGTTTTGTTTTCCTAGTCATCATGACCAAATTTTTTAATTCCTGTCCATGCGAGTGAGATTTCTTTGTTCACACAGTTGAAAATTTTCCGTCAAAAACGGTCCATCCAGAATTTTGATTGGGAATTAATAGATTTTCAGTTTCAACTTAACATTTTTGTGTTAATGTTGATTATGAATTGAGAGTGAATCGTTTGGAACGTAGAAATTGTATCGAAAATGTACAAAGTTTGTCACTATTCTTGTTTTTTGAAATGTAGTGTCTGATTAAGTCGTAGAATAGCATGAATCTCAGTTGATTTAATCCGAGGGACTATTCACTCGAGAATCGATGAATTTTCACACGAGCAAGAAATGAATCAAACAGACTCATCATTCAACGGTGGACGTCACATAGAAATCACTTGCGAGTCAATTGAGAATCAGGGGCAGTCCCTTGACTCCTACTGACTCGCAGATGATTCCTACTGCTGAATCATTACCCAATCAGAGAAAGTCGAATTATGCCAATGTTGACAACAATTCCAACACTTGACTAGCACTTACGGGATCAGTATTGGATACATAGAAATACAGTACAACGCCTGTACTGATAAACCGGTACTGAGAGCTTGATGTCGGCTAGGTACTAATCCAGTACAGGCACTGCACTGATTGCCAATAATAGTATTAGTACTAAATCCTCAATACAGAAAAGCGTTATCATCCCAGACAAATGCTAGTCTTGGCCAGTACTGGTGAAAATTACTGCGCCTGTTGTAAATTTCTGGTTGGGTAGGAGTCACTCTTTAATACAGAGAATCATATCGAATGAAATGACATGACTTCAATGCATTAGTTTTATGACTCACAGTGAACAGCCCCTCGATTCAATCCCGAATTCAGATATCAGATATACGTTTATATAATTTTGTCTTTCATTACCGAAATTTTACGTTAAAACTCAATCATTAACGAGAATGTTACAAGTTTCTCTGAGAATTTTCAATAGCCATTGAATCATACTTATTCGAGCATCGGTCTAGTTTGAGGCGTATCGACGAATTCGCCAACGGAACAAATGAAAGCTCATACACACGAGAATTCAGGTTATTTTATTATAAAACTTCCAACGCGTAATAGAATTCTGTTTGACAGTAGTCGAAAAAAAAGAGAGGAAACAAAAAGAAAAACGTAACTCTTCTTTCTTGAAAAGGCACTTGAAGGAGAAAAAGAAAGTACATTAATTTACCACACATCTTAATGCGAGAAGAACGAATGAGAGAGGAAAAATAAACAAGAAGAAGTTGAAAGAAGGAACCACCATACCGTAATAAATGAAGGAACGAAGAGCCCTAGCCCTTGGTTTGTTCAGTATAGAAGAGACACGCTCTGTGCGTTTTGAACGTGGGTCAGGTGTGTCCGCAGGCGTATCCTTACCAGTGTACGCGAACAACGAGCTTTCTTCTTCCGTCTGTGTTCTTGGAATGAGGGAGAGAAAAAGAGAGAAGGAAACACAGAGATGAGGAAAGGGAACTCAACATTACGCGATTTTGCGCAATGAAAATCATCCCTCTCCACTGAATATCTCTGTTCTGTTATGAAAGGGGGATAAAGAGAGACAGGGTAAGTCTCTCTCGTTTTTGCTTTTGGGTGGGGGATGCTGTGGATGCTGGCTGTACCCGTACACACGGATCTCGCATCAGTGTGCATCGGAAACAAGCTCTCTGCATAACATATACCGCGTGGCATTTATTACATCAGAATAGATATTAAATGTAATAATGGTAAGGGAAAAAAAACCATGAAGAAACTCGTTCAAGATAAATTCAATTGAAAATGAGGAATTCGTATATCCTGGAAATCTTACTTAATATGTGTACGAAGGATATTTTGTTTTTATATTTTCATTGAAACGTGTGATTTGAATCTTGTTTATTTTTCCTTCATTTTCCTGAATCTCCGAGTTGTATCTGGTGACTCCTGTGATGAAAAATTGTTCTTTTTTTGTGTGGAAGTAACCATCGCGCGAGTGTCGAAGGTCAAGAACAACTTCCGTTGAAATTGAACGTGAACGGTGAAGCGTGATTGTTCTGCTCTCATCTTCTGGTGGTTCTTCTTTGGATAAATCGTATATGTTTCTGTCGTAATATTTTCTGGATGTTCAGTGAATATACGGGGGAAAGAGAGTGCACGTGCGCGAGATATCGGCATAACAGAGTAGTGCCGTAGGACTATTGTGAAGAATGAATGAAAATGCAGACCGATAAAAGAATGGGAAAATTAAATGCAAGGTGCGTTCTCATCACTTATCTTGTCAGCCGATATTGCGATAATAAATTACTTCCTTTTTCATTAGCTATAATTCAAACGAGAAGATGCTTCAGAAATTTTTAACCGATGTAAAGGATGAAAATTTATTGATAAATCACTTATAAGAAGATTAGTCTCGTTCAAATGTATTGAAGTTCGATGAGGATGATTTAGAACATTTAAATAAGATCTGCAATTTTTGAAAGTCCAAAATTATTGAATTATTTCACTCTTGGGGTGTTTGTGCAGTCGCAGGGTAACGTCTTTGGTACAAAATGATTACAGTTTCCTCGCCAGTCCTGGAGGGATTTCTAAAGTGAATCAAGGCCTAGCTAAGACAATGCTGAAACTTGGAATGGCAAACTCAGAGAACTTAGCCAATTTCTGACGAGAATATCCAAGGACGAAATTCAATTCAGCATAAATTTATAAAACTGCATACACTCGAAGCATCTTGACTCGAGAAAGTTCAGAAAATTTCCAGTAATATTATTAACCGTAAAATGTGAAATTCAAAATGTTTTTTCGGTTCAGAAGATTATTAAAATGAATTCGTGAACTAATACCAAAATCCTCAGCTGTTAAACACCTAAAATCTTGTAGTACATTTTTTAAATGATGTTTCCAGTTCCAAGGAGTTGTTTGGGAAAGATAAACGTCGATAGTTTCTCAAATTTGATGAGTTTGAATTTTAGTTTCGTTTCAATGAACAATTAGAATAGAAAGAACATGTTTCTTCCTTGATTTCTGGAAACTGAATTCGGAAGCGTATCGAAAATGATTTGAATACACACGTGAAAGAAACTTTCGATTAGTTATTTTTGTCGCCTGTTCGAATTATGAATACGCTATAAGATAATGAGTAAACACCGTTGAATCTTTAGTCGTGGATTAATAAGATCGTTTGTGTGAAAGAAAATAATTTCCTTATTGTCGTTCACTGATCTTCAGATGAATTTAGTTGAATATCTTCGATTATGAACTCTTGAATGTTGATGTTTTCTTTCAGAGCGGGGAAAAGAAGAATGTTCTCGTCATTCTTACTAGTTCATATTCAACTGTTGCTAGATTTTGCTTTGAATTTCTGTCAATTTTGATATACCAATGATTCTCCAGAAACCTGAATTGATTGAGATTGATAATTGTACATGCGCAATCTGTGCATAAAATTCAATGTTCCATAGGCTATTACCGGGATCTTGCGTTTCAGAAATTTCCATCTTGTTATGGATAATCATTTTCTTCTAAGGAGTGTTTGTACCAATCATTCGGCGATTCGGTACATTGAGAGAAATACGATGACAATTGGCAGACAGCTTTGCGATTCCGGTTACACATACTACGAAGAATCGCCGTATAACATTTATGCATGTGAGATATCAATCTTCATTATCAGTCCAGCGATTCTGTCATTCAACTATCCGAGCAGAAATTGATATAGGAACCACATTAGGGCCACGTTAGGACATATCAGGACCTGATGTAGCCTGTTGTGGTCCCTATATCAATTGTTGCTCGGGTACCACTTTCGCTTGGTAATTAATGCATTTCCCTTCTTCGATGTACAAACAGCTAGGACTTCGCACGAGACTCGCGTGAAAAAAAGATAAAATAGTTACCTACCAATAATTACTCCGATTTCTCGAAATATCAAGATGATCAAGATAATTTGAGAGTACAAATGGAATCAACGGGATGGGGTGGAACCTTGATCATTCAAAGAAAATCAGCAGAGATATATGTCGAAATATGCAACGAGACCGATACCGAGACTAGTTCCGAGACTGAGAGAATATCTTCGTTATCCTCTGCGATGAAGTCGGAATTCCATGTGATTTTGTTAGACCTTAGGTAGAAGCTTGATTTCCTTCAAAATGTTTATGTCTCAAATTTTTAGAATAGTAAATATAGATCATTTTTCAATTTAAGACGAGAGTCTCGTGTGAAGCCCTACCGGGAACAGCGAAATATGAAAATTTCAATCTATTTGGTTGAATTAACCGAACCAATTTTGATCCTTTTGGAACGTTTGATGCTAGAGAAGATGTCTATAATACGTATGTGCATATGTATTCACACGTGACTTTGAATAAGGGAGTGAGAGACAAGTAGTTTGATTTCACTCTTTCTCACTATTCGATGTGGATCAAAGACCATTTGTGAATATTACATGTTTCATACTCAATTCTGTGCGCACAATGATGAACCTCTTTCAAAGAGAACGAGAAAGTACAGTAATGAGCAACAATAATCTAATGGATGTTTATCTGGATACCTTGAGTGGAAACATCATTCACGATTGAAATTCAAATTTATACATTAAAACAATACCGTCACGGTAACGGTAACTTTGAATGAAAATGACGTTATTTAGTTGTTGAAATTGAAAATAATGAAAATCAAGTCAAGTAAAAAGGTCGTTACGATACCTCGAAATAATTTTTAGGAATTCAATCTTCTTTGAATACAAAAACTTTCACGAATTGAAGGAAAATATTGATTCTTCTTCCATTGCGAATTCTTTGACTTTTTTCGATTTTCCGCACGATTTGTATCACTTCGACGAAATGATTCACCTGAGGTTTCAACGGGAAGAAACAAAAATATATTAATTTCTACAAACCTAAGCGCTGGAAGTACGGTGACGGTTATCACATCAATGTGTATATCATAAACTTCCATGAACCTTATAATTTTCATTTCAAACTTTCAACCCATTAATCCCTCGACGCGTCAAATGTATGTATAAGCACGGACGCCGGACTGCAACTGTTGACAATGGAGGATGCAAATGAATACGTTTATGTAAATTTTATTGAAAGCACAAGTAGATGTTGCGAACAATGGGAAACAAAAAAAAATACGAAGGATCTATAATTCATTTTCAATAGTTTGACAAAGTATCATTCACGAAAACCGGTTCGGAAATTATTAAATTTCCACATGATGATTCATTTTTTTTTATCGCGAACAATGCATATGCATGATATGCAAAAATCTTTTGCGCATTATCAATATTTTGCCATCGAGATGAATTTTATCGTTACAATCGTATTACGCTGACACATTCTGAAACGAAATTTTTAATAATGTATAAATATATATGATATAAAATTGATGATGAGGTTTTTTAGCTCACATTCATATCAATCGTCGTGGTTGTCGATAAATACTTCGAGAAGAAGGGTTCCTCTTTCTTATTTCATCGAGATGATTTCATTTCGGTAGAGAAAAATGTCAATCCAACTGAAAGTGACATTTTATTCGAGAATAGCGAGAGATGTTATTCTATATGGAAACTTTATACGTTTTTCTGATCGATTTCAGTTTGTATACAAGTCGTATACAAACCGAAGGGGAGAAAAAGAAATTGGCCATTGACATGTAAAAACTGCAGTGAGAGATGTGTCAGATAACCAATTTCAACGGATGAAAAAAATATCCTGGAATACCGTCATGTCACTTCATGCGAGGAACGTTTCATGCAAGAATTATCAAATGATATTTGGGATAACATCGAGATCCGTGTAATTGATGGTAATTTATCTGAATTAGAGTTTTGACGAAACTAATCACTTGTGAGTAGAATTGCTGATTATGGTGATCGAATCAAATCCCTGGAGCTTTCATAATATCACCTGGAAATTTTATCCCGTTCGATTGTATCATTGATACAGAATTGGATTGAAATGAGATTCGATTTGAACGGAGTTTTCAAGGTTGGATATCATGCAAATTAGATACCATGATTTACACAAATCCACAACAGAAACGTGCGTGAAATGAGAATACTGCTCATCGTATCGCATCGCGACTCGGTAAATTACAATACTAATTTAAATAAATCATGAACGTCGGAGAAACTTCAGAGTCCAATGCAACAGTCTCAATTTTACTATAAAACCGGAAAACATATTTCTGACTATAATCATTTGAACAAATGCTTTGACTTGTCTCGTCATATGCAAGTATTTATATCATCTCCAACATCTTTATGCTCGTCGCTGTGGAAAACAATGAATAAATAGTACTAATTGGTTTCCACTGGAACCGTGTTTACCGAGTTCAATGAACTCACGTCTGGATACTCCCATACCGGTGTACAGTCATAATTATTCACATTTATTCCACAGCGTGAGGGAGTGAATAATAATCTTC
The DNA here is from genome assembly GCA_018340375.1 of Gonatopus flavifemur. Taxonomy (NCBI): domain Eukaryota; kingdom Metazoa; phylum Arthropoda; class Insecta; order Hymenoptera; family Dryinidae; genus Gonatopus; species Gonatopus flavifemur. The sequence continues at coordinate 23,677,287 of JAFFJZ010000007.1, forward strand.
AAGATGATGAAAATTTTCACATTTGTGCTCTCAGACAAGTGACAGCATTGATGGGAAAATTTACATTTTTCATGCTGCAATGTAATGCATAGAGTAGAAACAAATTACTTGGATATCCATCTCCCGTGAAGAACATATTTTTTCGGTGTCCTCTTTCACCATCATCGGCCATTAGCCAATTCCATCACTCATCTACTTACTCTATGGTACCAGAAATGCTCAAGATTATCGCTGCACTTACAAGAGAGTGCCCATTTCTCTCTATTCTAAGCTGATCTCACTCAACTATATTATTCCTGCATTTAATCCCCTTTAGATCGAATCTAATATTATCGCCTTATCGTATTCAATTTCAGTAACTTTGAGATGTTCACTTATCAGTTTGTACACCCTATTGGTTGCTTCGCATAATCTCCCAATAAATATAGTTGAAAAAACAAACCTCATTCAATCTCTCCCTCAATTTCATTCGGCAATCAAATAGTCCAATTACACAAACGGAATTTTGAACAATGAATTAACAATTTCACTCTCTAGAATATCATAAACCTTTTATTCATCGTAAATTGTTGTTCCATTCCAGAGTATGAATTCAAATTTCGATTTTGAATACGGACAATCGTGATATGATTTGTTCTTGTATTTGTTGGAACATAAAAAATAGATTACATTCTGAATGGTGGTTTAATAATACTCCGATGCAACCTTGTTTAATGTCACGTGGATTGCAACGAATAGTAAAACCAAGAATGAAAAGGAATGGAAATTGCCAAATGTGTTCATGAACTTAACATTTGCTGGTTGTGATCGGTGGAGACGCGGTGAAACATGTATTTCATTCCCATTTATTTTGTATTTGTAGCAAATAATGCCATTGAAGAGTATTTGTTTTCTTTGACATTTTATTTGAACTCTTGATGTGAAACACAATCTATCACAGTCTATCGAAGGCTTTTTTATTCACACTGTAAAAAATGTGAGGAGTTTTTCTTCACACTCGTGGTCGATTTCATCCCCTCATTGTGGGGGAATTGTTTTTCCAACAAAAATGAGGAATTCTCCCATCAATTTGGGGAATTATTTCGTTTTTTCGGTGTTGAATCCTCCACAGATAAAGGAAAAGTTCACCAAATTACGGTGAAAAATTCCACATCTGTGGAAGAACTTTGCTGCCACCATTTTTTGGGGGAAAATTCCACAATCATTTTTTACATTGCAATCCATTCCTTCGCGGAGAAAAATGAGGAATAACTGCTATTCCAATCGCGGTAGCTTTTACTTCAGCGCCCAGTCAATATATGGATGAATATATTCGGATTACAAGTTACTCCATTCGGGAACTTTTTACCAAGGTTCAAGAAAGATTCGCTTCATATATGGAGCAAGCCATACCAAAAATACCGCAGAAGCTACCAAAAAGTTTTGACTAATTGTATCACTGAGAAAACACCAGATTACCTCAAATCCTTCAGGGTTTGGATGAGGCGAATTTCGCCGCGTGCTTGAGTCAACTGAATGTCGATTGAAATGATTGACCGGGGACTTACTTCAATCGATATTCAGTTGACTCAACCCCGGGGCGAAATTCGCCGTATTCAAACGCTTACGGAGTTGGCTCCAGTCTCTTTTCTACTGAGTGATGGAGTAAAATATACTTCTCTATTTTCCTCCGTGTTCTCAAGCACGAAACGGGTGTTTGAAAATATGCATTTGTTACAAGATTTCATGATGATTAATACTTTGAATTTTTTAGCAACATATTTCATCAACAGAAAAATGATATCCAGACGAATAAATATCTCTTTTCCACACATAAACCGATCAGTATGAAATTTCGTTTTACCTCAAAAATGAAAGAGTGGAAACGTAATACGTGATACGTTCCAAATAATTCAAATAGACATAAATAAAATTCAATTCACTGCGTGAATAATCGGAAGATATACCAAACGTTATTTCAGCTTCCAATAATAACTTTTTCGGAAGCAGAGAAAAATGTATCTCCGTCGATGCATAACGTATATGTGTTTACTATTTGGATAAATATTGGTATACATGTTCCGTTTGAACGTATATTTGATGACAATAATGATTATTTATGGTTTCATCGAGGTTCAGGTAGGAGAAGAGTGTCTCTCTGTAAATCCTAATAAAATGATTGAAACTTGTGTTGAATCTCATTTGAATTTCGATCTATTGATTTTTGAGAGAAATTAAAGGGAATGGGAAAGGGTGAAGAAGGTGCAAACACACATTTATCTGCAGGTTTGATAGGAGAAAAAATTAATTCTCGCTTTGCGAACAAGTGAAGTATAAACTGCCATATGCTTCTCGTTTTTTTTTTGCTGTGTTTGTTCATTATATCTATTTAATTTTTCTTATTCTTGCAGGGAGGGTATGCATTTTCATTAATACTGCAAATGATCATCAAGTCTATTCTCTATTCCTATGAGATGTGATATATTCTTGTTTATCAACAAACTTGATAGGCAAATAATGCGAAAGCAGACAATGAATTCTGCGTAATTCCTGGTTGAATCCACGCAGAAGGAAAAAACAATACTCTTCGAGTCTTTTTTTCCATAAATCGCTAGAAAATGTTCATAACTTGAGTTTTGATCGGCTTTTAAAGAAGAGAAAATATCTCTCCCTTCCTCTACATTGATTTATACACCATTCGAATTTCCTATATCTCATCCCCTACATCAAAATCAAAACGGAGGAGCATCTATTCCACACTCGAGTCCTGTGGAATTGATCTATTGCTCTATGAAGGCAGTTTGACAATTCCCGCGGTTTTTCACTCGAACAGAAAGAATTTGTCAAACACATAAAAAAACAAGTTTTGACGTATGGCTTGAAATTGCTTTCCTTCCGTCCACAAAATGACGTGCAACACATTTTGGTATCATTCAATTAGGGAAGAACTAACCGAAGAATGCCAATCAGCCACTCATCGGTGGAATCAATCTTTTTCAGTCATTTCTGTTTTGTTTCTTTTTGGTTTTTCCTCCCCTATTCTCAGCGCCGTTCATCCGTTCCTCGCACCTTCACTTCTGAAACGAACATTAAGAGTAAAGAGAGAGAAGTATTGGAACGCCAACAGTAGCCAGTATTATAGAAAGCTCTCAGTCGAGAACGCGAAACAGGGAGCGGTGGGATGAAGGAGAGAAACAACAGCAGGCAAAAAGGAGGTTTTCCGACTTGGCCGAGAAAAGTTGGTAGACCTCGAAGAAACGTGCGGAATATCAATTCGATTCGTTCGGTCCGCAGAGCCAAAGGGGAAGAGAGAAGGAGAGAAAGTGAGTGGTGGAGACGACAAGTACGAGAATCGCGGGACACACAAGGTTAGTGATTGTGGAGTGGTAAGATGTCGTGCACATATGTCGCGAAGGGGGTCGATGTTGGGTCGTGCGTAAACCATCCATTCTGGAATTCGTGGTATTAGGGATCACGGGCACGTCTCTTTTTCGTCCTGTTACATGACAATGTCGTTCTTTCCTCCTCTCCATTTCGCTGTTTTTCTATCCTATTTCTTTCTTTTTCGTTTTTTGCTTTTCATTCTTCATATAAGGAAAGAAGGATCATGACCCACTGTGGTTGATGGTGGTTCTACGTACCTACCACCCTGTACAAGAATTTTTATACGTTCAACCCACCATGCCATTCCACCCAAGAAATTTATAGCTGTCTACACTGATTTTAGATACGCTCGTTTTATGAGCACAAAGAAGTCACTGACTATACCGGAATTGGAATTGTTGAAAATCAATTATTTTTTTTCTTGATATAAATATATGATGTGATTACGATTATTCAGCGTTGAATATTCAATGAATTGATAATGTGTGATTGTTGATGAAATTCGAATGTTTAATTATGAAGTTGGAGAAGAAGCGAGTCGAAAGATAAATTATATGAAAATTGATTTGTAGTAGATGCTTCGAGTAGAACTTTAGGGGCTAATTTTATGACTACTTCTTTCACATTCTTCAACCTACCTCAGTTTTGGTATTGAACTCTGCATTTTACTCTTCTGGAATGAAACCGAACATTATCGTACCGTTGTCGTGTTGGTCTACCCAAAGGTCTCGTTACATCGAGTTTATCGGGTAAAACTCTGGAAGCCGTTCTTTGCCCTCTCAGGCGACTTGTGTGACCTACGCAGTGGAATCTATAACTCTGCGTTATTTGAATTATATTGGAACTTCCTAAGTAACACAGGGATAGAAATGGTCTTATTGAGCTCTTCGGACATTTTACGAAGACACTCAGGATGTTCCAAAGAGGCCATTTCGAGGGAATAGAAAAAAATTATACCGCAAAAGTTCACCCTCCTGCCGATTGTTTCAGAATTATTTTATTATGTTTTGTTTTCGAAGAACTGTGAATTCGTTCAAGGATCAGTCAAAAGTTTCTTTCCCTGTTTATTTTCGAAGCATTTTAAAAGGATTTTGCTACTTTAACGAAGAACTATGAAGAACATCGATTGTGAATGAAATTGTCTTGTGAAAATTTGTTTATTGCGTCGAACTTAAAAATTGTAATTTTAATACACGCGAGTGGGTAAAACACTTTTTTCCCAAACTCATTTCCATATTTCACGCGTGCTCTACTCCACTTTTATTATTACGCTTTCTTCCAATCTTTTTTTGCCTTTCCCGTGCAAGAAGGTAAAAGAATCGTGACCTCAGTGTTCTCATCTTCTTTCACCGGTACAAGAATTTTTATACGTTCAACCTGCTATCCTGCGGTAAAAATTTATAGCTGTCTGCAGCGATTCAAGATATAATACTACCAGTATACTGTGTTACACGAGAGAATGTCGAGACTTTCAGAAAACTTTCTGTAGGATCAACAGTCTCAAATATTCTGTGCGCTGTAAGAGGTGTATGGAATTTCCTGTCACTCAGTATCAAGACATAATCGAAGAAATTTTCAGAAACGTATATCTAGATGCGTGTGATATACCTTGGGGATTGGAGGAATTTTCTTGGATTCCGATTCTTGGTTCCCCGCAATTCCTTATCAACGGAAATTTGAAGTGATTTCTCATGTACAATTGTTTATTCTCTTTTCTAAATAATTGAGTTTCATCACCCAAAAAGCCTGAATCGATATAAGTAGTTTGCGTCATATTTCGTGAGAATTCAGGAGTAATATAGTCGTCAACCGAGAAACGTTGATTGAATTGAATAGAGAAAGTAGAATTGTTGATTCCACCCTTGGGAACAGCAGATATATGGAAATGAATTTTACGTATTTGTCCCCAAGTTGACAGGAACAAAAAATATTTTTTATACGTCAAGAGAAAGACTTTTTGTACAATATGAAATCGGTATGTTTCATACTCATGCTGCTCAATCTTCCCCCAAAGTGTATTTTATATTCTTTCGTATCATTTCTAATATCGTCTCCATGTATATCACTTTTCATAAAAATTGATTCTTTTTTCTTTCTGAAAAGAATATACTCTTGGATGAATTTATAGGGGAAGTTGATCACGTCGTGAGAGGTAAAAGAGGAGATGAATCTATGGGAAGAATAATGATGCTGCAGCATGAATAATAATTGTTTCAATTTAAGTGATTAAGGTATTCTGCTGGTGTGGATACTTCGAGACGAACTACTTTTTTGATCGTGTTTTTGCTTCGGAAAAAATTCATTATTAATTGAACAATGTTTACCACACACTGAGAGAAATAATTACCATCACCAATAATAATTTTCATGTTCGAAGAAATCCATTCCTCGAAAAATACGTATCCTCGATATAAGTTAATTTCTCTGGAACTTTGGATATAATTTTTGAATTGAAGAAATGATTTTCTGAGTCAAGAAAATTTCTCTTGGGTCTACAAAATATCAGTATATTTTCTTGGTATTGGTAATTAATTCTCTCAGGACATGTTAACACGTGTATTAAGCTACAAATATTCATTTTTTGCATGAAAAAATTCCACAAAACGGTGTCATATCGTCGTTGTCAAAAAACCATGCTTTTCAAATTGGCTTGCAAGATAACTGATCCGATCGAGTTCAAATTCTTACTGCACCTTTCTGAGTAGATTTATGAAAGAATGGCATACGGTTTCACAAAAAACTGTCATTCTCTCACGACAAGTTTGACGTTTTTTTTTTCAAACGCTTGTCATTTTTTCAAAGTCAATATTTTGCAAATCCCATATGACATTCTCCAGATATTTTATAGTCTGAGGAGAATTTTGTTTTTCCATTGCAGGATTAAAATTATTTAGGATATTTTGCAAGCCCTTTCAAAGATACGTGTTTTTGACAGTGGCCATGTGCCGACATTTAGTGAAAATTTTTTAATCAAAAATATACAGTCAAAAGTCGGACTGAATGTGGCTGGATACTTGGCAGAATACTTGGAACGTATTTGCACGCTCTCACAAAGTTTGACTTCTATGCGAACTAAAAATCAGAATGGTGGCTTGGTAAAGCGACCTAACCTCAAAATCATTCCGATTTCGAAACATCAATAGTATTTCAACAATTTTTCCAATATAAAGACCCAGATAGAAAAATCCCAGATAGAAAAATGTAGTCATAATGGTACCATCATGGAGCCATGGTATGGATAAAAATGTTAGCAAGATGGTACCAAGGTGTTTCCGTATTGAGCATTGTTATTGGTGACAATGTAAGCGAACATTATGATCCACAAAATTGATGAATCATCGATGCACGATATGGCATCTGAAATAAGAGCCATTCATGGTGTCAGATTTATGGTATTATGGATGCATTACGGGAAACCATTCCGCTCAAACATGATTAATGCATCATTCCCGTACAGCACAACCACCGATCCTCCACCTAGGACTTCGGTGGACTGGAGGTGGAGAATTGGTGGAGAAATGGGAGCCGTGGAAATAAGGGAGAAATAAGGGAGAGTCTCCGTTGAGGCAACGGAGAGGCGACGGAGAAATGTCCGCCCCCTGTATTTTCAATATAATTCTTATTGGTGCATTTACGTAACCAAATCTGAATGTATGAATTCACGGATTTAAGTTTTACTGGAAATACAGGGGGCGGACATTTCTCCGTCGCCTCTCCGTTGCCTCAACGGAGACTCTCCCTTATTTCTCCCTTATTTCCACGGCTCCCATTTCTCCACCAATTCTCCACCTCCAGTCCACCGAAGTCCTAGGTGGAGGATCGGTGGTTGTGCTGTACGGGTTGACACATACCGTGGCATCGAAAACGAGCCGAATCATGCTGCCATGATGCATGTATTATGAATGCATTACATGAAAACATCCCGCGCAACCATAATCGATTCATTATTAGCACATACCATGGCGTTGATATACGGAGAAATTTATGAAATTCATTTATTTTATGTAGATTACTGGTCCTGAAATTTGAAAACACCAATCTCGAGAGGAAATGTAGGAATAACATACGATGATTATTCGATTAATATCTTTATTTATTATCCTCTTAAGGGGATACTAGCGGCGTGGCAGCAGCCAAATCATTTAAATTTTGGTACAGCACTTCTCTGATTTAAATGAAAGTGCTGCACCAAGTGATATCATGTTAAAATTGAAGCGTTTGCTCGTAGTCTGTCATGAACGATTTGGCTGCTGCCACGCCGCTAGTATCACCTTAAGGGGATATTAGCGTACCATCCGAGTAAAGATTCTGTGTGACAGATTTCTCCGAACTGAGCCTATGAAATTGTCTGAAATTTCCAGGGAATAATTTGTGATACCTTTTCAATTGCTGTACAGAGTCCAAATTTTGAATGTAGAAAAAAAATTTCTTTCTCAGTCGGTAAAAGAAAATTTTTTGCCCGAAATTTACAATTTGGACTCTGTACAGCAATTGAAAAGGTATCCAAGATCATTTCCTGAAAATTTCAGACAATTTCATAAGCTCAGTTCGGAGAAATCTATCACACAAAATCTTTACTCGGATGGTACGCTAGTATTCCCTCAACCACTGTGATGCTGTCTTGAAACGTTTCTATTAAGGGGATACTAGCGTTGGTGTTGGATCTCTCTTTCTATCTTATGATTCTGTCTCTTTTTGAACCGATCACGCGAGTTACCGACGCTAGTATCCATTTAAGGGGATACTAGCGGCGTGGCAGTAGCCAAATCGTTTATGACAAACTACGACCAAATGCTTCATTTTAATCAAAATATCGCCGTGTACAGCAATTCTCCGATTCAAGTATAAGTGCTGTACAGAGCGATATTTCAATTATTATGAAGTGTTCGCCCGTAGTTTGTTTGCTTCTTTGTTTGTTTGTTTGATCGTGGTGTTTGCTTTGGGCTACAGCAAAACGTGGCAACATAATTGTTGCATTTCGCGTCAAATAACGTGACACCATTATTGAAGGATTATGACACCATGTTCAGCCATATCACGGTGAGAAAAATGAGCCATGTTTTGCTATATTAATGGCAACATGAAGGTAGCATTGCGTGGAACAAAAATGTATCGATAATGGAGAAATAATTCTGAAAACTATTTCACACATGAATGCTGTCATGATGGTACCCAGGTGTTTCCGCATTTCACTATGTTTATGCGAACATGGTATGTGAACCGAATGGTTCTATGATGTATACATGATCTCACCATTACATGCACCTTTAACAAGGTAAGTTATGTTTATAATTTCAAGTTGACGGCACGCTATTTTGAGCAGTTTATGTTATGAAAATGCATAGCACGCTTTTCTATCTGGGGACACTTTATTGAAAGCCAAACGAAATTCACATGACGGTGACAGGATCAAGAGTGAATAATTATACTGGAATATCGTGAATGGTAAGAGTACGCGTACAGTGGCGACATCCACGGTACACCGGAATAGTGTATTATGGCCTCTTTGCACTGGCAATGAACGGCAGTACCAACAACAATACAGTGTTAAAATGTGAAGATTCTGAAAGTCAAAAGATATGTTAACACATATAATTTGTTTTTAGAATTGTCGTTTACACTTCCCTACAAACAATGATTACTGGCGTTTCAATGGGCCGCTGATGGTCCTGCGATGCCGGCGAAGGGCCATCACTGGTCCTTTGAAGGGCCTGCACTCGTGTTTGCTGGGTTCATTGTTGAAATACTGTTGATGTTTACAAAATCCAGATCGATCAGCATACTTTTGAGGTTACCTCGATTCAATACGATCGAAGCGCCACCAAGATGTTTGATTTGTCCTTAAGGGGAGCTTCTCATCAAGCGACTTCCGAAATTAGGTGATTTCCTAGAATTTTCTTTCTTTTAAGGAGGAAGTAAATTAAGAAGTCGGCTACGATTTCTTCAAAATGAGCGAGGCGTATTTTGAAGTATGTCGAACTGCTGAGCGAAGCGAAGCAGTCAGGGGGCGGAGCCTCCTGGTTTTTTATTTCATATAGGAGAGTGGTGTATGAAGACTCCAATTTTTCTGGATTTTTCTGTTGTGGACAAAAAAGACAATCTCTATATTGCAAACTGATGGAAGTCCAGACAACATAAAGGGACACCGAGAAAAAAAGATACCCTGTTTGAAAAAATCCATAGAATGTGACAAAATGAAATTCCATGGGATTGAGTCAGAACATCGTGCCAGATTTAATCAGATTTGGCAAGATTCAATCAGAATCACATTGAAAAAATACATCCATCTAATTAAATCGCATTGGAAATGGTTAAATAGAATTTGTTTAGAACATTGTACAAGATCAAATGAGATTTGGCAAGAATCATTGGGTTTGTTTAACCAGGGTAGTGGATTCAATTACGCACGACAGTTGGATACAAACATCTGACACTTGTCTGAAAGTGTCACGTGAGACATCTTTCAAATATCTATTAGACATGTTCTAGAACATTATCTACACTGTAAAAAATGTGAGGAGTTTTTCTTTACATTGTTAGTGGATTTCATACCCTCATCGTAGGGGAATTGTTTTTCCATAAAAAATGAAGGATTTCCCACCCCTTTGAGGAACTATTTTGTTTCTTACGTGTTTAATTTTCTACAAATGAAGGAAAAATCCACAAAATTATGGTGAGAAATTCCCCACCTCTGGAGGAACTTTGCTGCCTTCCATTTTTTGGGGGACGATTCCACAATTATTTTTCAAAGTGTAGAAGATATCTAATAGATATCTGAAAGATGTCTTACGTGACAGTTTGAGACAAGTTATAGATATTATATTTAGCGGGCTGTTATTCAAATTTTCTATACGTTTAGTTTCACGGGAGAAAGGAATAATTGCAGCAACTATTTCCCAAGTAAAACATGAGTGTTCATAGCATGTGCTGCAAACTTCTTAGCACATCCGACGTCCTATGCATGCTCTACTAGGGTCTGTAGGCAAGACAAGTACGACTTTAATTGATTCAAATACTAAAATATTTCCGCTGAGTCGCACGGAAAAATGTGGTTATTGTAACGATCTGAAGTGCACTGTGAAAAATTATTTTCAAATTTTCCCCCAAAAATGGCAGCAGCAAAGTTCCTCCATAGATGGGGAATTGTTTGCCAGGATTTGGTGGATTTTTCCTTCATTTTTAGAGGATTCAACACCCGGAAAACAAAAGAATTTAATTATGACAGCTATAGCGACATCCCTACACTTTAGATAGTTATAACAAGGAATCAACATTGTTATAATAACAATATTTTTTTTCCGTGTACGTGATTGTTTATATTAGTTAGTAAATGCGATCAACCGGATAGTTGTGACTACTTTCGTGGATAATTGAAAATCAACTACGCAAGCAATTGCTAAAGCTACTTCATTTTTTCTGTCCGCATGTGATGTAATGTAAAAATCATGAAAAAACAAATTATTCACTCACGCGATGGAACATCAGCCTATTCAAAAACATTTATCGGCACAGCCATGAAGGCTTAAAAAAACATCTGAACCGAGGGAGGAATGGAGTTGGGGGACCGATGGAGATGGTACGTAGAATGCTACCAAGATCAAAGAGACTGTCTGCGAGTGATCAAGTGACTACTCAGGAGCAGCTGATCAATAGAAATGTCTGTTCGGTACAATGAAGTGCATAGTCAATAAGATTTCCGTTAGAATAAAATTTTCCGTAATCCGTTGTAACCTTTTTTTGAACACGGAGAAAATATTTCATTGAATATTACAGTGTACCACCGGATTAGGGCGCCACATCAGTTTCTTCGAGAAAAATCACTGTGTGATTCTATGCAACCATTTTCTCCGTGGATGAGTATCCTCGTATTTCTTGTATTATAGAGAATTTTCATGTTATTTTGAACATAATTCTGTGAGAAGAATTTCGTTTTGTTAGCTGAAACTCAGTAGAAATGATTTACAGAACAATTTTCAATGATGCATGATACTTAATTTCTCATCGATGACCCTGGTGGACAAAGTGAACGGTTTTTGGAGCCACCAATCAAACAGAAAAAAATGAACTGTTAATTTCATCGGAGCTTCGGTTAACATATGGACAGCAGAGAATATCTGTCACCTTTACTGGAATTCTTGTTGCATTGAGTACACCCAAAAATCATATTCTAAAAATTAGAATCTACTCTGTAATATGAGCCTAGTACATCTTCCTCTTAATATCAGTGGTAATTCTTCTAACGTTCAGAGAACCTCCCACATCAATCCTCTGTAACTCAGAGGAATATGTACTAGCCTCACATTTAGAGGAATATTCTTAATTCTAGTATACGATTTTTTCAGTGTAAGTTTGTGAAAGGTTCAGGAATGATTCCTATAAAAGTGGCAGATAATCCTTGCTGTCCATATGGCAACCGGAGCACTGGTGAAATTACCAGTTCATTTTCTTCTGTGCAGTTTCTGTCCAATTGAATCACCGGAAAACTTGGTTTCGAAAACCGGCTATGAAAAGGATAAATGTCAACCAGTACCAGGTTATTTCGCTTACCAGAAATACACTGAAGACAAATTATCGTTTTGACTACGATACTGTACGCTATTCGCAACGAATTACTGTGGCAGGGAGAGCATAGTTAATACAACGATCCATGTGGAGACATGATTCGTATCGTGGGACGGATACTGGATTGTTCTACCAATTATATTACCGTTGTCACAGCGCTACGTTCATTGTTCCTTTCGGATACTTGTCTTAACCGTACCGCATCGTTGGAAGTACTAGATCGTTCCTCAGTGTATACATACTTCAAACCAGTTAAGTATCGCACGTCAAAACTGGACCAAAAACAGTCATTAGAAGTATCTGATAACTGGTCAATTACCGAGTGGAATTAAAGAATTACCAGCCATGAGTTGCCTGTTGAAACTAGACGAAACACAGCCATCGTTCGCCCCTATACACACTGTAAAAAAGGTTCACCGGAAAATTCCAGTCAATGTATTGGGAGCTATTAACCTGTGCATGTACCGGAAAATTTTAGCACATTTGTACTGCAAAAATTCAGTACAAATGAACCTACACTTTTCTACCTGCCTACCAACTGAAACCTAAGACCTAACCGATGAGCTATAGCGCGACATGTTGGAAGGCCAGCTTGGGTTGCTATATATGCTTCATATCTAGAATGCAGAAAGGAATAAGTCTTCGAAAAACCTCATATATCAATTTTATTTGCTATAATTACAATTATCATTCAAAATCTCAATCAGGAAATTTTTAATATAGAGACTTTAAATTTTTCCTGCCAGAGATGACGAAGTCCAATAGAAGTGGAAAATTTCAGTGCAACAGTGATTGAATTCCAGCATAACTAGAAAATTCCGCTGCATAGTAACTGGAAAATTCCATCACACGACCTGAAAATTGCAGTTCAAAACCTGTATAATTCCAGTATACCAACGATTAGGTTTTTTTTCTAAATTCGAAATCTTTCCTAAGTCCTTATTGAGGGGATACTTTTTTCTGATGCACAAGAACTGTAAAATTGTAGTACGAGCCAGTAAAATTTTCGCGAGATCATGACAAAATTCCAGTACACAATTCAAAATTTGAAAATTCCAGTACAAGGACCGAATTTTCAGTTATGCTTGGTAAATTTTCACTACCGTACCAACAAAATCTCTGTACATCTACTGGAATATCCATATTCCAGTACTCGCACTGGAAATTTCCAGTCCAGTTGCACAGTGAATTTCCAGTTTTTTATACAGAGCATGGAGAAAAACGTACACCCAAAAAATCATATTCTAAAAATTAGAATCTACTCTGTAATATGAGCCTAGTACATTTTCCTCTTAATATCAGTGGTAATTTTTCTAACGTTCAGAGAAACTCCCACATCGATCCTCTGAAACTCAGAGGAATATGTACTAGCCTCATATTTTAGAGGAATATTCTTAATTCTAGTATACGATTTTTTCAGTGTATGGTTTTGATAACCAATTCTTTGGGTAAATGTGATCTAGCCAATTCATTGATTATCACAATCAAATATGTGGTCATCGCGATGAATTCTGTTAGTTATTATGACAACGTCAAAAAATGCAGTTGGAGCAACCAGCGGAAGTGCAACAACCACATAGTTGGCTGTGACAATCAATTAACTGGTTAGATCATATTCAACCAACGAACTGGTTACTGCAACCACGCATTTTTCTCCGAGTAAGTTGCCAATTATTCACCGAAATATGGGATACTTCCTGTCCATAACAGCTGGCCAGGTAACGGCTAATTGAGCGTTACATCATCGTTCAAAAACAACCTCTTGGTTGATAATTGATTATTACTCCCACCAGGGGAAAAACAAAACATCATTTCAAATCAAAATGAAAAGCATATTTTGAAAATTCCAAAAATAAAAAGGTCATCCGAAAAATCTGTTGAAATTCGATCAGAATCAGTATTTAAATCCTTCACATATGGCATTGAACTGATTTGAGTCATTGATCTCACAATTCAACCCTGAGTTCCAGCCGAGACAAGCCGACATACATACCAGGACAGACGTATGAACTATTCCGTGATATCACAAGCCTTTATTGCAATGGAACCCTACATAAAGTCTTGTCTCGAGGAGCTAGCAAATCATGAACTCGAGAAACTCTAAGGAACATTGTATCCCCATCATTAAACATGCTTCTTGAGAGCTGTTGGTCTGTTGAGAAATTCAAGTGAACAGTGTTAGTGTGTAGAAATGCATTCACGCACGATTAATGTATTGAAAAAGTTACAGTTCCATTCATTCTGGAGTGTAATGCAACCTGTTAGGTACCAAGAACCAAGCTGGTGAATTACGTGTGGTATCTTATTGACGATTCACGGGAAATACTAGGGGAAGAGTTAAAGAAGAATACTGCATGGCACATCGTTCTAAGAGTATGGATCGATAACTTTCCTTGAGTTAATGTGATACAATGTCATATCTGGAATCGATATTTTGTATAAACAATTTGTCGAGTTTATATCGAAACTTGATACAAATTTTATCAAAAATGTCGATACTGTCAAACATTGTTCGTCCTTAGCCTTCGATATATAATTTAGAAGAGTTGTGAATTTTAAACTATGCCTAAATGAGAAACATATTGTATAAGATAAATCTTCATACAGATTGCTGTACAAAGTTCGTATACATTTTTCACGTAGGCGAACTTATTGTGTGAGAATTATGAATCTGAGTTGGAGTTCATAAAACCGATTTCAGAATAATTGAAACATATTGTCATGACTTCATAGAAAAATATTGCCCTTATTCCACGTGCTAGGATCCCCCTGGAATGAGTATATCATTGACGAATAAAATGAATTTACACCGATAAAAGTTTCACTTAAATCAAACATGGATACTCTCGGCTCTTACGCAGCGAACGCAACGTTTTATAATTCCACAATATGGCTGCGATAATTTGTCGCTGAGCGGGATACTTCTCGATGATTAATAGGAGACACAAAGTTATTCCATCCGTTCTTTGTCTGTACTTTTGTAACGGTGCGAGGGTGTGTCATGACAAATATGTATCTCAGAAGAATATGACTGATGTCGAGGATTTCATGTCGTGGCATACCACGATGCAATTATCAGTTCGAGAACCGAGATGATTAAACGACTGGCTGTTCTCATAAATCACGGGAGGACGCATATTCAATCGCAATATCATCGTCGATGAATAGAAAAATTATAAAATCTTCTCCATTTTCCATTTCTCCAGCGTAAAACATGCACCAAATTCCAGATTACCACAAAAAGAATATTTATATTGATCATTAAGCATCGATGACAATCAAACATCGAGAGATAAAAATTACAATTCTTTTAAATCTCAATGGCAATCGAATGTATTTGAATATATGTACTTGAAATCGTTCCAAGTACATCCTTAATATTGGAGAGACGAAAAATTCGTGTATAAATCCATTTGGCGGAGGGTAAGGTAAGACTTATTGGGTCGAGGTACCGATTAAAATTCAATGAATTGAACTGATTAGATTGAAACGGGATGACGAAGAAATGGGGTCAGAGAGTTTTATCGAAGGTTTATCGGAAGTGAGATTTTTCGTTCGAACGAGTACTGGGAAAATTTATGGACAAGAAGAACATCATACGACTTGTTGTCAATTATGATACACACGTTTTATTGGACAATTTGAATGTTCTCATCAGTTATTGAATTCATTTGGAAGCAATGTATCAATGATATGAAAATGGATCATATTAGATCATAATGAGAATTCAATTTTTCAAAAAAAATTCATGTAACAATTCCAAAGATAGATATTGATTTCTGATAATTGAATTCTATACTTTTTTGGATCTCGATCAGATCACAAGCTTTTTTACGGCATAACATTATTTGTAATCAATTTGAAATCGTTTCCTATAAAATTCTCTATATAATTTATACAGGGTGGGGCATTTAAAGTGTCGCGGGCGTTTTTTCCAAAAATAAAGTGAGATACGAGAAAATTTTTCGGACAAAAGTTGTAGGGTACCGAGGGGGACATCCGATGGTGGCCTTGGCTTTGACCTCAAATCTCATCTTCAAGGGCATTCTGAGATCAACTCTTGTTTTTTAAATAGCATCTTATATTTTTTATTGCAGATTTGGATTCTAGGTCAAAAACCAAGAAACTTTTGTCTGAACCATTTTCCTGAAATCCGCAAAAATGGCGCTCTAATCGATATTGTTCCATTTTGAATCTGACATTCGAATAACTCGAAAACGAAGGGTCTTGCAAAAGAATGTTTCGTACAAAAGTTGTCAATACACAACACATTTCAATCGTCTACATTACCACCATTCAGAGCTCACGCGATGTAAACAAACGACGGGGTTCAGTGAAAATTCACGATTTTGAAAGTCAGTTTGTCAGTTACATTTGATTATTACTTGGTTTATGACAAATTGAAAATCATGGATATCCGATACACGGTTTCTGAAAAGATCGATATGATCTACATTTACGGTGAAGTGCATAAGAACCCCAGACAAGCATATGACTTGTATGCAGAACGATTTCCTGAAAGAACAACGCCATCCATTAGGTATTTTCAACGCATTACAAAATTATTCTCAGAAACGGGAAGTGTTACAAGGGAAAAACGACATCGAATGAGAACTGTTAGCGGAGAAAATGCGGAAGTTAATGTACTAGCTGCAGTAGCCAATAATCCACACGTGAGCTCTCGTGAAATTGAACTCCATTCGGGAATTTCTCGAAGAAGTGTTCTTCGAATACTGAAACGTCACAAATTCCATCCGTATCACATTTGTTTGCATCAAGACCTTCACGGTGATGATTTCGAAAATCGTGTACAGTTTTGTCGATGGGGTCTAGCGCAAATGCACAATAACAACTTCATCAACATATTATTTTCTGATGAGTCGACGTTCACCAATCATGGTCAAGTAAATCGACATAATATGCATTACTGGGCGACAGAAAATCCAAGATGGTTACGTCAAGTAGAGCATCAAAGACAATGGGCTGTGAATGTTTGGTGTGGTATTTTTCGATCTCGAGTAATTGGACCGTACTTCATTGCAGATACGCTAAATGGAGAGAAGTACAGACATTTCTTAGATCAAGTACTTCCAACATTACTTGAAGACATACCTATTCAGGAACAATTGAATATGTGGTATCAACACGATGGTTGTCCATCCCATTATGCAGTCACAGCTCGAGAAATATTGGACAGAGATTATCCTGGACGATGGATAGGACGTCGTGGACCAGTTCATTGGCCTGCCCGTTCTCCGGATCTTACTTCTCCAGATTTTTTTTTATGGGGATACATAAAAGATACAGTTTATCAACAAGCACCGACTACACCTGAGAATATGCGTCAACGAATCATCAATGCATGCGCGAGCATCAATGAAGATATTTTAGCACGAGTTCAGCAATCTTTTGTAAAACGTTTTGAAATGTGTATTGAAGTCGAAGGCCATCATTTTGAGCATCTACTGCATTAAAATTATCCAAGTGATGTAGACGATTGAAATGTGTTGTGTTTTGTCTGTTATACCCCATCACCTCCGTTTCAGTTCAAGGGGTCCCCCTTGGAATCAGACAACTTTTGTCCGAAACATTCTCCTCCAAGACCCTTCGTTTTCGAGCTATTCTAATGTCAGATTCAGTATGGAACAATATCGATTAGAGCGCCATCTTTGCGGATTTCAAGAAAATGGTTCAGACAAAAGTTTCTTGGTTTTTGACCTAGAATCCAAATCTGCAGTAAAAAATATGAGATGCTATTTAAAAAACAAGAGTTGAGCTCAGAATGCCCTTGAAGATGAGATTTGAGGTCAAAGCCAAGGCCACCATCGGATGTCCCCCTCGATACCCTACAATTTTTGTCCGAAAAATTTTCTCGTATCTCATTTTATTTTTGGAAAAAACGCCCGCGACACTTTAAATGCCCAACCCTGTATATAACTGTTCAGTGAATTTGACTGTTCTTCCATTCGCGAAACAAAAATTTCATAATCACATCAAAAGTAGCGATGGAGGCTTTAAAATGATCTTTTACGCATGGAAGCATGACAGGTCGCTCATAAAATTTGAGAACACGACAATGCTTTTCATTCAAGTCCACCATTTTGATGTAATGTGGTTTTTTATGGGAAATCAATGGATGCATGGGACGATGAATGTAAGAAAAAGTAACGAATATCATTGATCTTGAAAAAACTAAGTATATTTTGTAAAATGAAGACATCCAACATTTTACTTTCATTCCAAGTGTTTTTTCAAATGCTCCTTGGAAATCGATCCCTGTATTTCTCATTCTTGACTCTAACAATCACCATAAATGTGAAGAATGATGCTATGAAAGCTGTTGATATTGAAATATTGTGGATTCATTTGGTGAATTAAACATTATATATTCACATTTCATATACTCATGATGTTTTTTTGATAAACATTCACGACTCGAATCATTGATTTGTGTTTCAGGTGAAATATCGTCTTCTTTTTTAACGATCGATATATTGGAAGCTCTTGGTGAGTTTGATTTACCATTATAACATAAGAAATTCTCTAGTTTGAATGGGAAATTCTATCCCCGAAAGTAGAAGTTTATTGATTTAGTTTTAGAATTTTTCGGAATGGCGACAATTTTATTCTTTTGGAAATTTTCCGGTACTTCTGCATTTTCGTACATATCTCTGACCAATTCAAACAGTGCGTCACGAGTTCTTTGACTGGAGGCTTTGATAAGGTCCGCATTTATGCCATCTATTCCTGGCGCTTTATTATCTTTCAATTCTTTCAAAGCCCTGTCGAATTCTGATCTCAAAATTGAATTCTGATCTAAAAATCCTATATTATCGCTCCCTTTATACAGATCTTCTAAATGATTAATCCATTGTTCTATTTCTTCCTCCGTTCTTATCAATTGTCTCCCTAGAGAATTTTCAATCTTACTGCTTCTAGATTTCATTTGTCCAAAAAATCTCTTAACAATTCTATATGCCTCATCTATCTTCCCTAAATGTAATCTTACTTCTATACCCTGACATTTTTCTTATAATCATTGTTCTTTCGCTTTCCTCGATTCCCTCCCCAATGAACATCATGAGGACGAGGACTTGGAGACAATTGGAGGAGCTGTTAAAGAGATTTTAATGTCATCCAACGCGTCGATTTAGGAGATCTTACAGAGCTCTTGTTTAAGACCATAACTTTATGTTATGAATGTTCTGTTTAAGATAACATAAAGTGATCTAAAACAAGACCTCCACAGGATCTCCTAAGCCGACGCATTGGATGACATAAAGATCTCTTCAATAGCTCCTCCAGTTGTCTTCAAGTCCTCGTGCTCATAATGTTCATTGGGTTATTATTTTATTCCTCAGTTACTTGTATGTCTGCTGGTCTTGTTCGCTACTCTTATTCTTGTATTTCCTCTTTTCATCAATTAAATCGAGGATTTCTTCTGTTATCCATGGTTCCTTAGGTTTTACTCCGTCGTTCTTCAAAATTTCATCTGCACATTGTTCTATGTTCCTCTTTATATTTGTCCATCTACTCTCTATTTCCAAGTTTTTCTCTTGTCGATCCTCCAATTTTTCATATAACATCACTTTGAATGCCTGCTGTGTTTTTTCTTGTTTGAGATTCTTCAAATTCCATCTTTTTTGCATTTTCCTTTTCTTCTTCACAGCTTTGAATTTCAGAGAACATTTCATCAGCAACATATTGTGATCACTATCTATATCCGCGCCTGGATAAGTTTTACAGCTTTTCACTTGGTTTCCAAATCTTTGTTTTACTAATATGTAATCAATTTGATATCTTGCTGTATCTCCTGGCATTTTCCAAGTATAGATTCTTCTTGGATGATTTTTGAATAATGTGTTGGTAATAACCATTTTATGGCTTTCACAGAATTCGATTACACGTTGTCCTTTTTCATTTCTTTTTCCTAACGCAAAATCTCCTATTATGTCGCCCTCTTTTCCTTGCCCTACTACCGCATTCCAGTCGCCTATGATCGTCAAATTCTCTTCTCCCTTTGCATATTCCATCACTTCTTCTATTTCATTGTACGTTTTTCTCGATATCTCCCTCTGAATACGCAGATGTGGGCATGTATACTTGAACTATAACAGTGTCTACCGGTTTTGTTCTAACTCTAGCCATCATTACGCGTTCGCTATGTTGCGAATAATTTTCTATCCTATTCCCTACACGGAGAGAAAAATCTAGAAACTAGCGCATGAGCACCAATCACATATCAATCGCAAGAAGACATTCTTGAAATGACAGCATGAACCTATCCGCTTATCCCATGCGGCAATGCGATAAGTGCATAGGTTCATATTCTTATTCCAAGGAGTTTCACGGAATAAACCGGTGAAACTTCTTGCGATTGATATGTCATCGGTGCTCATGCGCTAGTTGCTAGATTTTTCTCTCCGTGTACCCTTTTATGCATTATAATTCCCACACCTGCTTGACCATTATTTGATCCTGTATGAATTATTCTATAATCCCTACTCCAGAAATCCCCTTCTTGCGGCCATCTCATTTCGCTAATCCCCATTACATCGATACCTAAACTATTCATTCCTAATTTCAAATTTTCTAGTTTACCTGTTTGTCTCAGTGATCTAACATTCCACGCTCCGACTCGAAGAATGTCCTCTTTCTTCCCTATCTTCTTTGGTTTTCTATGTTGTTTGATGAAGCCCTCTCGAGCAGCCTCCACCCGGAGATCCGAACTAATATCTCATATGTATAAACTAAAATACCGTTTGAGTTTTTCATCTCAGATAAGCAGGACCTTTGAAATCATGACAATCGTCGACCAAGTTTTTTTATACATCAATGTCTTCTGAACGCTGTGCAGTAATTTCAACTGATCATTTTTATCCGTAAGAATTCTGAAGAACTGTGAAAATGTTGATAAACGTATGGTGACAATTCCAAGATGATGGGTTTCAATGGTTCAACAAAAAAAGTTCCCGAAAAGAAGCGGAAAAAGGTGGCTGTCACATGAGATGACCTCCCAAGTACAAAAAGTCATTGAAGCTGCCCATCCCTGAGTATACGTAACAAGAATACAGTTCTTTAAGAAGCCATTTCTTTGAGAATACATACATAAAGGATACAGCTCTTGTTTCGCCTGAAAAGCGCAAGCACGTATGATGTACAATATGTTCAAAATAAGTAGTGAAGTAAATTTCAGAAAGAATCGATTAAGGGGCGGAGCTTCCAGTTTCAAGTTTCAAACTTGACTTATCGATGCCCGTTGATGATCGTTGCATTATTATTCGCTCTTAGTTCATTCAAGCGATGAAACCTTCCATGCTATTGCTATTCGCTGATTATTGGACTTATGCGATACGAGGATACAATGGAATCCTCTCACTTTGTATGAGTAAATTTATCTGTGTCAATCTGAACGATTCTCCGTATGTGAAAGCAACGTGTCCAATATGATTCAAATTTCATGTGACTGGCACGTTCGATGATAACGTTAGTCAAAACGACGTGATGGCTAGTTATTAGGGAATTGTAAATATCAAAATGTTATGAAAATCATGACATGAATTTCCAATCGACTCAAAAGTATTTATCATTTAAATTGGTAAATTTCACGATTGAGCAAATCTTTCGCTGGGTTTTTCTCATTTTTTTTTACTCAGTCCGGTACTTGGTTTTATCGTCAATTCCGTCTCTAACTATACCTGTACTTCTTTCACGATCGCGTAAGACGAATTGTGAAGATAGAAGGGTGTTGCGAGGACAAAACACTAGAGGAACGAGATGACGTTGGTGGTCGAAGTGGACCCCTCGGTCTCCGTGCCTTCTGGATATTTTTCTCGTGTCTCGTGGCATGTCGGAATTTTTTCTTCTTCGACGAAATTTACGATGGGGTATGGAACAACGACGGCGACGACCCGTCGTAGCAAGAAAATTCCCACGAATACCGCATTCGACCCAACACATATATAACCACACAACACACCAAATTTCAAGCTTCAAGAAAGAGAAATTTCCGCTAATTATTTTGAGGAGGGCAAAAAAGAGTAAATAAATTATATGGAGGTGGCGTATCGAAATGTTTTATGAAATCTGAATTAACTTCTTTTCGTTACAAAAAAAAGTCGGTGCGAATCAAATGAATGTTCGTATTCCAAGGTATTTCAAATTTTATACTGAGAAAACTCCTGTTTCTGGAGAATAAAATTTTATTTAGTTTTGAAGTTTATTTGCCTGTAGGAAAATGTTAATTTTTGTGGACTAAATTTTGTTTATCCCAAACAAATTTTTTTTCGGTCAACCAAAAATATTCTTTACGTTTATTTCGCTGGAACAAACTGTGTTTTATCGATTCGAAGTATCACTCTGATTAACACTTGTATTTACAATAATTGTTTCCACTAAGAAACTTGTCAGCGAAGCAAGAGCGATTGTATTACTTTATCCACTTCTCGTTGGATGGTTAATTATTTGCCATTAACCCACATCTGTTCGTTTGGAACTTATACGTATATCCACACTCGCATCATCTGTGTTCATCTGTAAACGAGTACTACCAATTAACAAGCATACGTGTATAATATATATCGGAAACAGATCGATTATCAACGTCTCTAATTATACTTTCTCTTTGTTTCATTAATGACACTCAATGTTTATACGTTGTAACGAGCTATGCATCTTTTTGACTTTATATTTGTTCACTATCAAGTTTTTGCCAACACACTCGATTCAGCTAATTCGTGTTGTTGAATAATCGATCCCAACAGAATCAAGGTACGTTGAAAATCCTTGTAGGTATGAATAAGGGCTCGAGAGCTCTTGAATTTTCAGCGGAAATATTTCGAGTAAAGTCAATTTCACAGTTCATCAGAATACTTGTTACATGTTAACAAGAGCACGAGAGCAAAGGGGAATTTCAAACAAAAAGCACATCGAAATACCACGTGAATGTTGTTGAAGTATCTTGAAAAGTTTGAAACGTTTTTATTGGTCAAAGTGAATTTCAATACAAATGAACTCGTGTGCAAAAGTTCTATTGGAAAATGATTTTATACCATGTTTATAGAATTTGCATATGAAATACATCTCCCGACCTTATACGATATTTTGAAATATAATTTTTTTTATCAGAGATTTCACATTATTCCCTTATTAATTCTTTTACTCTAAAACAAAAGTATGAACCTTCGATTTATTATCATAATATTCTGGATCCGACGTCGAATAATTGCACATAATGAAGGCATAATACATGCTCTCGGTATATTTTATTCTACACATGAAAATGTTATAAACCAATCGCACGTCGCCACCATTTCAATTTTCGAGTGGAATTGAATAATTAATTGATTTGTTTTTTTCCTCCAACGTGGATGTGGATCGGTACTACATCAGGGTCATATACCAGATGTTCGAATTCGCAAATGTTTGTTACCGAAAATGAAATTGCCCTACGGGAGCAAAGAGAAGAGGGAGGCACAAGGGGGAGGGGGTGGAGGAAACGACGGTGAATGCTGTGTGATCGCATTGTGCGAGCCGATCGACCAATCGACGCGCAAACCATTTCGTTCACGGCCTATCGGAATTCAATGAGGTATTCCCGTCACACACGAAGGACGTATCATTATGAGAATGCAAATTTTGGTCCGCACCACCCTCTCGAGAGAGCTATCTCGCTTTACATTCCCAAATGGCTAACGATGATCAGTCGATGTCTCGTCCTATGCGCGACATTCGCTCCAATACTCCAAAATGATTCAAATCGTGTACCAGTGAATACTCATTGGGAATAGAATATTACCCATTCAAAAATCCCTAATCGGATGATTAGTTGCCATTACATCCACGTCAGGATTTTGAGATGTTGGGGAATGATCGTTCGTGTTCTTACTAACCAAATGGACGGATAATAAGTCAGAATATCATTTTCATTGTCAGACAATGTAGTAAGAAATCAAATGATCGTGTGCATATCTGTTAGTAAAAATCACTTCAGTCGTTCTCTAGGCTTCTTCAAAGACTTGTGAGGCCTGATAAAGCTTCGTAATAGTCCAGAAAATTACTGCAATGATTTGTACTAGGGTTTTAATTACTTTGTCTGATAATATCAGGGTTATTTCCACTTATTCTGTAGATTCAGTAGAAATTCAGGGCATGGAATTGAGAACACAAAAATTTTATGTGCACACGGAGAAATTCACTGACGCAGCAAATCAAAGTATTGTATACAGAATAGGAAATCTTTTTGCTAAGCTAGTTAAACCTTCGCTGCTACAACTGAGTGAATTGCTGAAAGAGCACGTAATTAACTAAAGCAGAATCGTTTTGGGCTGGACTAGCAAAATTTCAGTATCATACACAGAATAGCAAACATTCTTCGCTGTGACAGCTGAAAAGTCCATGTCGCAGCTAACAAGATTGCTGTGATAGCAAATAGTTTATACTGTCATTGCAAAATGTTGCTGCATCAGCAAAGGGACCTACACTGAGAGAAGTGGAATGCAATGATTACCTGCATGTACAAATAGTAATTGGAGGACAGCTTCGCGATTTTGGTTTCGGATACTATGGAGAATCGTCGCAATGTTCATGCACAAGGGAATGGTTACCATTTATATGAAGATGAATACCAAATAACGTAATCGTCATCATTAACTCAGAGGTTCTGTCATTCAACCACCATTTTCGGATGGTAATGGTTACAGTTCATTTTTTTCAGTGCAGCAAAGTTAGATTTCGCTGTTACAGCCAATTTATTTTCTCCTCCATGCATGTTTGAAACTTCCAAGGAACATAGATTGATGTTGAATGTGACAGTTGATGGAAAATTCTATATTTAGTTGAATATGAGTCATGAGAACGATTTTTGATTATCAATTTCTTCTAACTGCGTTTTTGCGAATCTATGGAATAATTTACGATAATATTCGGAATTCTTCAATAGTTTGAACACAATTAAAAATTAGCAATCTTGGAATTCCATTTTAAGCTCAAGTGGATAAAGTGTGTCTCTTCACGTTCATAGATTGACAAATTCACGTCGTAATTTCATGAAATTTTCGTGCGTCTGGTATACAACTTTTACAAATTTCTAAGAAACTGATAACAACAATGGAAAGAATTTTTTTGTTTTCAGCTATACGAACGTTAATTATAATTCGCGAATGATCATGATGGAAATAGATGGTATTCGTTAGTTGGAAATGTCGGCAATTAGCGACACTTCGTTCTGATACGAGAGTGAAGTCTTCGACGCATACACGTGTCTTAGATATTCATCAGCGCTATTCCGTAGGTTCCAAGCGTGGAGTGCTAATTGCAAACGACTCTATACAAACCAGACACATATATTCATAGCGAATACAAGCATATTAAAATGTTATTTCCATTCTTTTCTCTCTGGTTGGTGTTAATAAAAGCGAACGATCTTGAAAAGCATGCTGTACGTTGAAAAGGTGAAACCGTCTGCCTCGGTTATAAAAAGCGTACACAGGTGAACATTCAACGTCCGGAATACCGAGTGAAAGAATGGAAAAGAAAATGAGAGGTGACAACAACGGTGATGCCAATGTCATTCTATATTCCTATCCGCTGGATAATTTCCTCTGTTCCACTGTTTTAGAAACATTTTGTGGATATGGGTATATGTGGGTTTGATGGAGAATAGTTTCCTCTCACCGTGTCGTGTCACTCTCCAAAAGCTCGAATGAGAGGTTTACTGTAATCTTTGAAGAACAGTCGCATGAGAACTAGCTGGAATTGAAAGATGGAAAAATCACGTATATCCTATACAATTTTCCGGACTTTTATTTAGAAAAGACAAAAAGAATAGTTTCAACACCTTAGCTGGCTCGACTAAGACAAAAGTTCCGTTGAGGGGTGAAATTGGAAAACTTTTTTCATCGGCTTGAAGTACTATTTCAGGACACAAAAATGATATACCGTAAGTTGCCAATCGATATTTGAAGTGGAAGAGCAATTTTTGAAACGTGAAAGCGCACACAAGGGTGTTAACCGTCTAGCGCGGCGAATTTCGGAAACGACACCTTGGACCCATCCTTGCTCGGATTCACTCATTGCCTCATGAAATATCGTTTTTATTCATCAGACACACCGATAGATAGCACCGTTGCTGTAGACATTGAAATATTAGGAATAATCAGTCATAACGTCTGAGACTTTGAACGCGTTTATCTTAGAACAGCATTTCGAAAATCGGTGGGGGCTCTAGGTCCGGAAATTTTCAATCAATCACTTCGGGGGTTTCTTTATTGTATTCGTGATATGTTTATCCCTTTCTGACCTGGCGTAATTCTGATCATGACAAAATTTTTTTCAATAGGCAATAGTTTTTATAGCTCCTAGTATGAACTCTGAATTTTTACAAAACTTTGAGTAACGTAGATTAAAGATTACTGATATGTCCATTCCAATGGACACAGGGTGTCTATGACTAGAACATAGGAGGAAAAATTAAAAATATTTGTATATCACTATTCGTAATAAATCTTCAATCAATTTCAATGATTCAATATATCAAACGAAAATTACAAAGAATTTCAACGAAATAGCTCATTTTCCAAAAGAAGCATTCATTAATTATAAATACAGGCTGTTGATGAGTGTTTAGAGAAAAGACAGAGCATATCAGCTTATATTTCTTTTCTATTTTCAACTCCAACCTACGTAGCATATCGGCGCCACATGCAAAGTAGTATCAGTGCAGGGTGTCCAGTTCAAGAATTTTCTATTTGTTTCATTGGTAATTTCGTTCAACCTGATTTAATGACTGATTGATTTCATTAGAATTCTCCGAGGCTGGACATCCTGCAGTGATACCACTTAAAACTCCAATGTTATAAGAGAGTTACAACTTTCTTGTAACGGATTTTTATCTCGAAATTCATTGGAACATGATTATTAATTTCTAGTCATTGTTATACGTCGGCTACTGTAAGAATTTTGTTCATGTTAATTTGCATTCATCTTCACTGAAAGACAGGATTGGTACAGTGGGTGGGTTTAATCCGTTCCCTGTTCCTTTTGATGAGTTGTGGAAAAGTATGCCATAATTTAAAAGTTCTTGATAAAAATTGAATTCCAAACTCCTAAACACTTGAGAAATGATTCATGTAGATCGATGAGATCGTTCAAAAGTTTCGAATTCAAATATTATGGTTGCAATCGGGATTTAATTGTGGGTGTTCTCAAGTTGATGAAATTTGCAGGAAATAGATTAAATCCACCGAATATAACAGTTATCAAAGATATATTCTTGAATATGACCAATCAAATATTCGATAATATTGAACAAATATGAATGATATTCATAAATTTATAAAATACTTCATCATTATGAACGCGTACATGAAATGTAATGATCGTCATCAATGTCTTTATGAGTGTTATTGAATATTCGCACGGAGAAAAAAATGGTTTGCTACTATAGCGCCTACAAAGAAATTTGTTGTCCTGGCAAAAATATTCAATCCAGCAGCTAAGGCGTTAGTTAACAAATTGTTTTATGTCAGCAAAAAAATGTAGATGTGTCAATCATTTTTCTTGCTCTTTCAACCAGTTTTTTTCTTGTAGGCGCTATAGTAACAGACCTGCTTGTTATGCCAGCAATATTATACTTTTTCCTCTGTGCGATTAGTCGTATTTTGAGAATATATTTAACAACTGTCACCAGCTTTTCTTCAATTTACACTGAGAAAAATGAAATGTGAAAATAACCTCTATTTCGTATATTTTTCACCCGTCAAATAATGAAAACTGAAGCCAGCCTTTCAAAAGTGAAAAGTACCTTTTCAATGTTGAATTTCAACGTACATTCTGTTTGATTCACCAAAAAGATGGTATTTATCACCTAGCCCATGGTAATAATAACCAAAATAATGTATTTTTCACCGTCAAATACATTACTATACTGAAACGTGATTTCTACAATGCAGATTTTTCTCAGTGTAGTATTCTATCTTTTTGAATGTACACTTGTCACCTTGTTGTAAATGAATTTTGCCAACAGGCACCCAGTGTCCATTATAATGGACACATGATGTTGTTGCATAATATAGCTGTGTATTAAAATCTTTTAAAATATGAAAAACACTTTTGGGTTCTCAAAGCCTCTTTGAAGTTGAACATATTTTTTTGAATATTCAAACTGCATCCTGTAGAATCAGTAAAATTCGTTCAAGTAATGGAAGTTGCAGTATCAAAAATTTCGGGATCCTCATCACATTAGTTCCGTTTAAAAACATACCATACTGAAAATATAATTTTGACTAATTTTCTTATCGTCAATTGATACCTTCATCTTGATGATATCATGGGTTCCAAACTGCTCTGATTTGTGGAACGATTTTGATAATTTGCGAAATTCTATGTCCATTATTGGAATGGACGTCTGGTCAGACAGGGTTATCTGGTACAATACGTACGGGTTCCTCGAAATATTAATATTCGTGTTTCTTATTCAACATTAAGTACCGGAATATTACTGTTTTCTTCGAATCGATGTCATTTCGTGAAAGATGCGTATTTTTCAAAACGGATACGTATTATACCAGCTGTTGAGTTACAGAAACTAATTATTTTTGGTTGATTGTTCTAGGCCAATCCTGGACTGAGTTATTTTTCCCACCGCAAGACTATAAATTTTCACAGCGCTCCAGTCAATCAGCTGTCAAGCCACCATTTTTTAGAATAAATTTAAAAAAGAAAATTATTTTGCACTTCAATAGTACAAGAACACCTCCCCGTAGTTCAATTTGAATAGAAATTCTAATTCTCTGAAAAAAAAGAACTTAAGAAGCGTAATTTTTTGAGGGTTCAAAGAGGCGTTACCCCTTAATAACGAAGTATTTATGTTAATCAGCTCCCAGAACTCCTTTTTAGATGGTCGGAAATCGACTATAACCGTAGTTGTTGCAATTATTCCTTTTCTTTTATGTAAACTTACATTGAGTGATCATTTTTCTCTTCACCTTCCTTCCGTATTTTCTAAATCCGAATCAATAAAATTCATGTAGTAACCCATATGGAAAAATTCTTATATTGAATTATATATAACTTTGATAATTTTCCCACATGGGCAGGAATAACATTGATGTGTTTACAATAATTCGTTGATTCGATGTGACGAAACAGATTCTGATCAGCCGTAAACTCAATCCAGCCTCAGAAGGATTCAGGAATAATTCAGAATAAAATCTGATTCCGTATGAATACCCAGAGATCATAGTCACATAATCACAATCACGTCCACGCGCAGCGACAATATTTTGAATTGACCCCAGGTATATGGATTTTATGGACACGCACGTCGACGTAAATAAATACCAACACTCTTGAATAAGAGATTGCGTACATCCAGGTTTTCAACTGCGCGGGGATGTAAAGAGAGAAGAACGAAGACTATACGAATGGGGTGTCGCGCATTTTTGCACGCGCGCATTCACACATATTCATGTATAAGTTCGAGTACCATCACGTGAATAGGATCACACGCATATCAGTATTTGTATATTCTCCGCATACAGATTTATTCTCATACATATGGATGGATGAGGGTACAAGTATACATATTCCTACTCTCACACAGATATGTGCGGTGTAAGTGCTGTTATGTGGTTCCGCGCACTTCACGTACGCGTATTCACTAGTCCACCATTCACAGACAGAGATCTCTCGAATCTTTCATCGTGAAAATATTCCCTCGTATTACGCTTAATGGCGAAACGTATATACCTATAGAATATAGGATATTCTCCCCTTCCGTGTTGTCTGGTAATTTCATTTTGAATGAAACGTTATTTCTTTGATTGATCCAGACGATACGACGGATACTCATCGCACGAATATCCACATGCACGCGTGCTACTATTTTTTTGTTCGTCTAACGAACGAATGGAGATATAGTTGTGGTTTGAATAATCTCAAATTCCCTTGAGTACCGATGAAAACGTCCATTTTGTTCCTCCGTAATTTTCTATTTCTCCGTTTATTTCTGCTTCCATCTCAAGAATGAAAAGAACACTCCCCGACTGAGCAATTGTTTCTTCTTTTAATCGAAGGAATAGCATTTTTAAAATTGATATTGACGAGGTTGATGCAAAATGTGTTCAATGTGTCATTGACGCTCAATTTAGATAAATTGATTAATTAAGCCCTAACAGCACACCCATCGCTTCCACGTCGCATGTCCGTGCAAGCGAGGAGGATAAAAGAGAGACGTGAATGCAAGGTGGAGGAACGGATGAGCGACAGAGAAATGTCCGGTGATCGGTGGTAGTGCTGTATGGGAGATTTGAACGGTTTGAATATATTTTAAGAGAAATATTTAATTATTCGCAGTTTGAGCGGAATGAAAACAGAATAGGATTTTTCCATTTCAATAGCTAGATCATTGCTTAGCTGATATGACGAATCCCTCCGCTGAATTATCAAAAAATTGGCCATTGAAGCAAAAATCTGTAGCATGTAGATATAGGGGAGAGTGGGGACACTTGCACTACGGGGTGACATGCACCACAGCAGATATCTCTCGATCTTACAGAGATTTCCGAGTCGTTTTTTGCACGTGCCTTTAGCTGTATGGATACCCTAATTCTACACGATTCCACATGAATGTGAAATGATCCTCTTTTTATTTCATTTATAGTAAAAACTTTGGCACTCTCAAAACCGCTTCATTTTTGTATCATTTGTGTTTAATTATTAACTTCAAATGAATATCCATAAACTCATTCAAAAGTAGTGGTTATTATATCGATTAAGATATCAATGATTCACAGAGAGAGATAAAGAGTTTGATTTGATTTCAAATGAAAATCAAATCCCTCATAGGACTATATTCCTAATTATCACGTGATCACTAGATGGGTGGAGAATTGTTAACAGTATGGAACAGTTTTTTGCTGATGCTGGAGATTTTAGAAATGGAGATTGTTGGTTTTGCTAAGACACCCCTCAAGTACACCGTGTTTTCAGAGTATAAATTCGCAAAAATACCGAAATACCACCAACTTTATACTCAATCTATACTGACACCCAGTTTGTAAAAAAAAACAAAAACACAAAAAGAAACCAAGACTGGTGTGACGTTTTTGCCAGACAACTCACTTGATAGCTATAACAGCGATGCAGTTATAAGATTCAGAAGTACTTCTGAAGGATTGAATGTCGAATAATTACTCCACGGTCTTGTATATAGCTTAGAACTGTGTATTCCAAATTTTGTGTACTTTGGAAATGTGTGATAATGTTGTGTACTTCTATATTCCAACTACACTGTAAAAAATATTTGTGAATTTCCAAAAAGAAAAGTATGGTAAAAAACTTATAGATTTGTGAAGTTCCAAATTATTTGGGGATCTACAAGTTTTTTGTGAATCTCCAAACATTTTTCGTGACTTTCCAATAATGTTTGTTAACTGACAAACATTTTCTGAAATTTGAACAAAATTTTTCAAGAATTTACTGAAAAATGTTGAGTAAAAAACTTTTAAACTTTTTTTGGGATTTTTTGCCATCGTAGCAAATTCTTCAGCCTCAGCTGCGAATTATTTGCTGAAGCAGCTGAATTTTCAGTAGTATGTACACGGGGAGGAAATAATGGTAATAGTTGTCATGTTAACATAGTAATCGGTCTTGTTTGATATAAAATCGTGATCATTACCATGTGAGAGTAGAATTCTCCACCATTTTTCTGGTAATAATTACTATGCTACATATATGTTATTACCAGAAAAATGGTAAAGAATTCTATTCTTGCATAGTGACGATCACAATTTTATATAGAATAAGACCGAATACTATGTCAGCATGGTAAATATTACCATTCCTTTTTCCCCGTGTGTAAAATAACAGTCAACTTCAACTGCATACACGGAGGAATTGTCACATTGGTTTATTACACACTGAGAATCAATGTGAAAAAGATACTTTTTGTTTCACATTGACAATGTGCGGGTTTTGGTTACCTTCGCGTGGAGGAGTTGAAATTTTTCAACACACACAGAAAGACCGAGTGTATTAATGTTTAGGAAGAATTTATCAACGTTTGGAAAGATGACTGTCAATTTAGGGAAAAAGAGGATCGCTGAAAAATATTCGTAGTGAGTCTACCAAAAATTCGTAGTCAAAATATTAACAGTTGATAGTTTCATTAGTATTTTTCACAGTGGAACTATCAATTGTTAATACATCGACTACAAATTTTTAGTAGACTCACTACGAATATTTTTCAGCCATCCTCGTTCTCCCCAAATTGACAGTCATTTTCCGAAATATTAATAGACCCGGTCTTTCCGTGCAGGGAGACACGGGCCGTTAATGGCTCCGTACTGCTGTTAGAGTTGTCAGTCCTGGCAAATCCAAAGCTATCGAAGCTATCAAAACTGGCAAGACGTCGGCATGGTAACATGATTTTACATAAGGGCCTGTACAACATTCATAACCGTGTCAGTACTATTTGTTCGTATGCGCGAACTATAGGAGAATTCTGGCAATTCGTTTGAAAGTCGTACCGATTGGAAAATAATAAAGACCCTGGATGAAAACAATTCTTCCGGCCAAAGTTTGGCAAATATAATCTTGCTAGTACCGAGCCATTTGTCGACTTCAGAAATTTTCACACCGGTGCCTTGTAAAAAATTTGCTATTCCAACAAAAGGTAAGCGACCACAACGAATTTTCTATCTCCGCGAAAGAGTGAAGTCTTAAACATACGTGAAATCTAAGTTTTGGAAAAATCAAAACTCCAGTAAAAATGAGATAGTGTATTATATTCGAACTCTGAACAGTGCTTTGTTAAACAAGAAAAGCTTTAAAAATGTATGACACATGTCAATCATCCGTGACATGTATTGCATTTCGAATACGATCTCTTACAAAATCGAAAATCAAAAAACACAGTCGTGAATGTCAATCATTTCCATATTGAATTCAACTTCTATCGCATTTGTCAGAATATTTGAAATTTAGATGAAATACGAAGGGAGTCAATTATCCAGTATCCTGAGAATAATTCCAACTTCACTTTCTGCAAGCTCGAAAATAATAAGAGTGCGATAAATTAATCACTGAGAACTGATTTTTGAGTTAGATTCTTCAAATCCTGCTGAATTTAGGAAAATTCAATATTAACAATTCAACTGGAATTGAAGTTTCTTTAGATATCAAAAGATTGAGAAATATGCACAAGAAACAAATAAAAATCCACTCCGGCAGTAATGAAGATTGATTGAAGAAGAAAAAATTCAAAGGAAACTTTGATTTTCAATATAGATTGAAATTCGTCAAAAGAAATTAGTCGGAACCGAGATGCCTCTTTGGCGTGTTCACTCACGAATACATTCGAATGAGGAAATAAATTCCTTTCCTAAGGAGCCAAGGTTCTTTTTCACCCAAGGTATCACAAGCCTCATTCATTTCCGTATCGGAATATCGATTTTTTATTTAGAATCCATTCCATCTACTCAAGCACACATCGCTGTCATTCATTTTCGCATGGGAACCTCGATTTCTCAAGTTGGAGGTTCTTTCTTCCATCTCAAACTGCATTCTCTGTGAAATGAATGGATTGAGGTGATGGATCAAGTATTCGAATAGCTCGGAACTTCAAATTTATTCCCATTAACCAAATTCAGACCTTGACGGTGTTCGTAAATTTCATTTGAGATTTCTCGTTTGTAAAACACAAATTATCATGAGAATGATGTAAGGTTATGCTTCTTGGGACTCATCAAATCCTTCAGGGTGTGAAAAACAAATAGATTCATTGATTCTCAAAAATTGACTTTACAAAGAACAATCACCAAGGAAGGATTCTAATAGACCGAGCATGTTAGCCCTTCACCTCACGAAGTAACCTTCTCATATGAAGATCAGATTACCATATTCACGAACGAATCCCTTCGTCTAGAATTTCATGAGTGCTGTAATTCCCATTTTCAACGTCCGTCAAAGAGTTGGTAAATTTCGTCTTCTCTCGCATCAGTTTACCCTGAATCCAGCTCAAATTTACAAACAAGAAATTTGCTGAGTCAACAGTTGGCAAATCCAATGATTCGCATTCAATTATTATGACTGAATCGCGACAAAATTTTACGTTCAGTGGACTTTCAAATGCTTCTACCTGAATAATTCAGTTGAAATGACAGGGGATGAAATCAATGAATATCAATTCCCTCGATAGACTAAAGTAAAACCGTACAATGTACAGTTAGTATATTGTGGTTACTTGGAATTGAAGATCACAATCGACAAATTCTACAGGCGAGTATATTTGTACATACGTATGTACATATACATCAAGAGCGAATAAAACACATTAATTAATCGGAAAACGCTTAGAGCGAACGAAAAATAACAAGGGTAGAAACGGACGAATGGATTTTCTCTGCTCTCCGTTCCTCACATCATTCGTAGAGATGCGACTATAGTCCGTAGGAAACGAGAAAGATGAGAAATCCGAGTTGAGATAGTTTGAAGAAGGAAGAAGAGAAAGAATTAAGGGATGAGGATTCGTGTAGAGATGAGTTATGATGAATACGAGGGAATAGTAGGAGAGAGACTATTTGTTATACGAATGACTGCACATTTACTTGCATTATGAAACTCTCAGTCCCTTATCGGATTGAAATCTGTAATGGAACAGAGCTCAAGGCATTTGAATTCGAGAGTCAGGGACACAGATTCTCAATTTTTTTCTTCCGATAATAATATATCAACGAGATAGATAACATCTCGCCTCTATCCATGCAATTGAACCTCCTGGATCGATGTTCTTGCGCGCATCACACGATTCGACATATTTTTCATATATACCTAATATTCTTCATTTAATTAGTTTCCTTCCGTTGAAATACAAATTATAGATTCAATGAAATGAATTCGGTACAATGCTAAAATTGAGGGGAGAAGAAGAAGAACTCGTTCGAACGTTAAATTTGCACGAATGCCCCCGTAGAAATTCAAAGATGCAAAATAGTAGTTTACGTTAGGGAAATATAAATGAAATTCACCGTATCATGTATAAAATTTCAGAAGACATTGAACAAGTAAAAAGCAGAATGTATATGTATATAAACACGGATTCGCGTATACACAAAGGGAGTTAGCTTAGGTAAGAATAATATTAGAGAGCACAGACTGAATTTAAACGTGGAATTTCATCACGCGCGAGTGCGCGTTAAGTTGCGAGACATTGAACATCGGGTATTACCGGAGACCCCGTTCGTGACACGGGCGTTAATTCGATACCGTTTACACTCGATTGCACTATACTACTCACAGCCAACGGTGCCAACGACGAGGAAAGTATCTGCCAAAGTACGAAAAGAAGAAAAGACACGACGAACACGACACAAGACTCGAGAGTAGGCGTGACGAAAAGATTTTAGAGCCGAGTAGGAATTGCGTAACAACGAATGAAAAAGAGTCTAGGGTTATACTCAAACCCTCTTTCTTACAGTCCAATCACTTTACGATTGGTTTCGTGTCTATTGCACAAGGTAAATTCAACCATTAGCGTATACCCCAAAATTTTATGGTACCATGCCGAACATAATGGAATGAAGGAAGCGATGCACATAGTAGAAGTAATCGCGTTTTAAAGTGACCGCACGTGTGATCAAACTCTCGCAAAATTGGAGGGTTGAATTCACTTGATGTTGTTCACCTTCGAATATCTTTCAGACCTACGACGAGAGTTCACGAAAGACATTCGAAGGAAAGAAAATTCGATTCGATGACGGATTGCACCCCTTGGCTCAATATTTTTTTAGATGAATTGAATCAAATGGAATATCAAAGCGAGGTTCCACTTTTGATTCATGCGAAATAGGGTTGCGATAGAATAATAAACTCCATTCAACTTTCTCCTTCGAATGCGTTTGGAATATGTATTTAACTCCGCTACCGGACATATGGTTTATGATCCGTACAGTTCTGCTGGAAGGTAGGCCAGACTATCAGATACACTCGAGCATGCCTTCGAGGGGAATTACGACACAGTTTATGGACTTCACGATAGGATAATACTGATTTTCCTGATTTTTATCAAACTGGACTTGGGAATCGAAATGTTTTTCTTCGATTTTCGTTTTCTCGATGATTAAGTGATTCACATTTCAAATCTACGTGTCGAATATTCATTGAATTTATATGGTTCATGACAAATTCTAACAGGGTTTCACGATCGGCCTAATAATGACTCATGACTCCCATTGACAGCAGGTGCAGTACAGTGCCAGTATTGGGTCTCAAACACTCGGCTCACACGTACGGGATGAGTACTGGATACATAGAAATACAGTACTATGCTTGTACTGGTGAACCAGTATTGAGAGCTTAATGTCGGCCAGGTACCGATCCAGTACAGACACTGCACTCATTGTGAATAATAGTATTAGTACCAAATCCCCAGTACAGAAAAGCGTTATCATCCCAGACAAATGCCGGTACCCTGCTAGTCTTGGCCAGTACTGGTGCAGTACTGCGCCTGTTGTAAATTTCTGGTTGGGCTGGGCGATAGTCGGAATCAACCGTACGGTAATGACATCCAATCGTGGTTCAATTGTACCCATCATTAGTTGACTTCTGGATGATAACTTGGGGACAGCAACAGCGAAAAATGAACAGCCAATGATGGAATTGATGACTGGCCCAGTGATGGGCCATATCTCGTCTAGCGATGAGGAATCAATCATTGGCCATTCAACACGAGCCACATATTGGCCGGTTATCGGCTGAGTATCAGGACTGGACTTCTTCCTGTATGCCCTGTTACAAATTATCCATGAAACCTCATCGACGAATGGGAAAATGAATAGGTTTCAATGAAATTCAATGATATTCAATTAGAAATTTCATCATTCGTAATGGGAGTCAATAGAGTATTTTCACCTGGGTGGGAAGATCCAATTGAAAAGAATTAACATCACATGAGAAGAGTTTGGATCAGAACTTTGTCGCATTCTGCTAGGATTTATTGAATACGCTACAAGTTAACCTAGTAATAACAACCACATCGTGCGCATGAATCGAAACGAGGATATTCACATCGATCAATGAAAACAATCGTTCCGTGTATGTCGCTGATGTAGCGAAAAAACACGTACGGATTCATGTCTCTGATAATCACAACTCCTTACTCAGAGTATGGATTAGAAGGAAAGACCCTGGTAGAAATATCATAAGTTTTTCCCCACAACTCGTGAGGCACTAGTGAGGGAGAACTAGTTGAGTAAAACTTGTGAATTACTGGTCAGTAAGTGATAAGTTTAAATGAACTAACTATTTGGGTTATAATTAGGCGGAACTTATGAGAATTTCACAAGATTTTCCACGTTATGCATACAGAAAAACACTTAACAAATGTTCAACCATCACCAGCGAAATAAGTATTTCATATAACTTATCACAATTCTCATAAGGTTGTTTTATTAACTATTCAGCATCATTTTTCTTTTCTACACAACACATCATCATACACATCATTTGAGTATTATTCAAAGAGCATGAACTGAATGAATATGTGTTTCGTCATAATCAAATATAAGTTTCGACCAAGTACTCTTCTTTCGTCATTTCTTGATTAATATGCGCCAAAAATCTGTTATTGAGTGCAAAATGAATTATTGAATCAGTCATCACTGTTGTAATATGTAAAAAACCGTAATTTGCTGATGTGGTGAAAATGAATTCTATTCAAATACACGACAATATCAACAACAACAATATCAATATCAATCAATATTTCTCGGAAAAAAAACTCACATTAAATTTCTCACAACTCACATTTCTCAAAAAACTCACATCAATTTTGTAATAATATGAGTCATGAAGAACTCATTTGATCAAAAATATTTCAAGCGAATATTTAAAATGAATTTCAAAAAGCTTGAATTATTTACTTGGAGCGCGTTGGATGATTTTACTCTTCAAATTGAAGAGTATTCTTGAAGTTGAAATTCTCAAATTTGAGAAAAAAGCTTCATGTTCTGAGTTGAATTTGTTGTAAGGGTGATGATAAACTTGTAGGAAGAGTTTGAAAGTTGGGTGGAATCTATATTGATCAGGAAAGTCCAAATCGTGTGGCAAAAGTTGGAAAATCTGTCAACTTAGCTCACGGCACATGGATATTCTATCAGCTTTTCTTCAAATTTAGTCAAATCAAGTTGGTAAAGAGTAAGAGAGGACAGATATATTCATTGAATTTTATTGGTTATTATAAAAATGTTGATAAATAAGGAAAGGCTATAGAAGATGCAATGTGTCGTCTTTTAATATTTTTGTTCCAATAATGTTATATCATGTTCCTACAGATAAATGTTATTATATTTATGAAACAGGTTCAATACACATGTTTCCTGAACCTACTAGTGAAAAGATACAAAAATGCACACAATACAAAATCATTGAAACAAAAGTATTGAGAGACGATCAATTGAGTCATACATAGCCTTTACTTATTTATCAACATTTTTATAATGACCAATAAAATTCAATGAATATATCTGTCCTCTCTCACTCTGTACCAACTTGATTTTACTCAATTTTGATACATTTCTCCTGCCTAGATTTCGTTTAGTGAAGAAAAACTGATAGAACACCCATGTGCTGCAAGCTAAGTTGACAGATTTTCTAACTTTTGCCACACGATTTGGACTTTCCTGATCAATATAGATTCCACCCAACTTTCAAACTCTTCCTACAAGTTTATCATCACCCTAACAACGAATTCAACTAAAAAATAAGGCTTTTTCCTCAAATTGGGAAAGTAAAACCATCCGTCGAGCTGCAAGTGAATAATCCAAGTTTTTTGCGATTCATTTTGAACATTCTTTTGACATATTTTTGACCAAATGAGTTCTTCATGACTCATATTTATTAAAAAATTGATATGATCTCTGAGTTTTTGCCTAGAAGTACTGATGTAAGTATTTGAAAAAAATTCATTTCCACTGCATCAACAAATTACGATTTTTTAACATGTTACAACAGTTATGACTGATTTACTCATTCATTTTGCACTCACTAACAGATTTTTTGATACACACTATTCAAGATATAACCACCACACATTTCACAAAAATAATTCATCCATTTTTTGATCACACAAATTTAACCTCACATCTGTCAACCGAACTGCAATTTTCACACAGGCTCATAGATTATTATATTCAACCGACGGATGATTGAATCGGATAAACACGTCACTTTAATTGATCTTTTCTAATGCATCGCGTAGGTACCGGTTTAGCTTAGGTCGTTAGGGCGTTAGGATAGTAGATCACGCAACATTAGGTAGGAATTGGTTTAGGTAGGTTCGATTCTCTCCGAGGTTTCCAATATTCTCTCCATCGCATTGAGCACGAAGTGAACGTTGATGGTAATCTGCAAGTGTCCCCTCTGAAACATGATTTTTGCTCAAAATTCAATTTTTTATTTTCAAAAACATTTTGGGCCAAAGCATGCATATTTTACTGAATAATCATTGTTGATGTATTATTATAACTTCACAGCTTTTTTGGCATATAATTGCTGTCATGAGTGTGGTGCTAGTTTCTTACAAGTTCCTGGTCAGTTACTACTAAGTGCCTCGCTAGTTTTGATGACTAGTTAAGTGACGCTAGTAGAAATCACTCTAGTCGTTCTCTAGGCCTCGCAAGGCCTCGCAAGTAACTTGCAAGGACTTGTGAGGCCTCGTAATTACCTAGAGAAATACTAGAGTGATTTCTGCTAGGGGACGTGTTACATTCTACTAAGTTACTCGTAAGTTTTCCTTATGAGTGACTCACAAGTAAGATAGGTAAACTTACAAGTAACTCTCGATGTACTAGAGAAAATTTCTACCAGGGGAGATGAACTTTTTATACCTTGAAACGTGTTGAATTATATTCCCTCTTATATCGAGTGAGCCAATGATTGCATTGGATCCACACTCACAAACGACGAGAGAAAACGGACACATTTCAAAATTCGGAAATTACAGTTCGCATGAACTTAGTGTTGCCGCGATCCGAGCTAATCCAAGTTCTGAGCATGAGCTCGGCTTGGCTCTTGTTTTTGACAAATAGGCTCGGCTCGCAGATCGGATCGAAGCTCGAATTGGCTCGAAGATCGTCGAGCTAGATCGAAGATCTCACGATCCTACTTCGTTCAAAACAAACGCGAATAAAAAATTCTTGCATCCAGGGGCTCCTTAGAATAGAACATACAGTACAGGCCATAAGTTTGAATTAACCTAAAGACATTTAATGGT
The DNA here is from genome assembly GCA_018340375.1 of Gonatopus flavifemur. Classification (NCBI taxonomy): domain Eukaryota; kingdom Metazoa; phylum Arthropoda; class Insecta; order Hymenoptera; family Dryinidae; genus Gonatopus; species Gonatopus flavifemur. Next base: position 23,717,482 of record JAFFJZ010000007.1, read on the forward strand.
TTTACATCTTCGCTGTTCGAAATTGATTCAATTCATATTGTTGGATGTCTGAGTGTGTTGTACATTTATACTTTCTTATATGTAAGTGGTGCCATCATATTTAAGCTTCGCTGAGGTTTGTGTGTTCACGCGCTTTCATCTACACTGTTGTTGCATACCGTTGTTGAGAGCGTATGCTTTATGGAGTCTCCATGTCATAGACGCGTCAAGGCGATATATAAAATGTGTCTTTATTTCTTTATTGTCTTCCCTATATATCAAATATATTAATCTGCAAAATTAATTTGTCGGTGTTTTTGCCTCATTAATAACACATATAAACTACATAAATGATAATCAGAAAATGTCCAAACAATATAAAACACAATAAACTTATGTGAATGAAGTAAGTTGGTTTCCTGAAACAAACACATCAACTGAAAAAATGGTTTTTCCTTTGGGTGTATTCAAACTTTTGGCCTGTACTGTATTTCTGAAGCTCTTGAAGTTTGAGTATAAAACAACGTTTTCTCAAAATTTTTATGACTCAGCAAATCAAATTTCATAAATGTTAGTTATAAAAACTCTACGAATGCATCTTCCAATGAATAAATAGATGAATATATATCATTAAATCCCCAGCAAACAGGAATGCAGGCCCTTCACTGGCATCGCAGGACCATCAGCGGCCCATTGAAACGCCAGTCATCATTGTTTGTAGGGTCAATCTTCAGAGGATTGGCGATGAAGAAAAATCCACTTTATAAACATATTTCCTCAATATCGACTCTGCTAATAATTAAACATTAAACACCCCGTGTGGAAATCGCCAGAGTTGACAAATGGCCCAGTACTGGCAAGTTTGTATTTGCCATACTTCGGCCAAAACAACTGGCCCCCGTACAGTGCTATTACTCTTTCCCAACTGGCACTAGATGTTTGACGGTTTTCAGATGGTATTAGTTTTCTTGGGCAGACAGTCTTGAATCAGTACCGAATCAATACTGATTGAAGAACACCTAGGTTGTAGAAACACGAAACTGTGCCAGTACTGACCCGGAGTTGGTAATATTTTCAAACGTTACGCAGAGACGGTACTACGCCAGCATCGATGCCACGTTGTTTCACAACAGAATTGGTAGTGAGTCGGGGGTTGACCCATTTTTGCGGAAACTTGGCTACTTTGGTGAGTAAACACTGCGCCAGTACTGACTCAGTGTTGGTATACTGTGCCAGCATCGATGCAACAGTGTTTCACTACAAAAGCAATTGTGGATTGGGTGTCCACTTACCTTCACGGCAACATGGCTACACTGAGAGAATAATTCGATTATCTATTTCGAATAAAAATTACCAAGTAATTTATGAAGAAAGTTGGCGCAAAATTTCACCCGAAGCCACTATTAACCCTGCATTGATCTATTTCAGAATGACCTGTCGGTCAGTAGAAAATTATATATTATATATTATAAATTATATTATGAAAATTCAATTTTTTCATTTCGACACAATCGGGACATACATGAGATAAAATTGGTAAGCTTTTTTGATGCTATAAAAATTAACGTATGGGATCAACAACCTTGTCATTGAAAGTGCCAATAGTACGCCATGGAGAATCCCCGTGGAATGCATTGAAGGTAGAATCGAAATGGTCGTACCGGTGAGATTGAAATGCCCACACTGACACGGTTGAAATGCCAGTTCAGGGAAAATTGAAATCCCAATGTTGACTGGATTGGAATGCCAGTACAGGCAAGATTGAAATTCTGATTCAGGTACAATTAGAATATCAATACGGGTAATATTGAAATATCAGTTTTGGCTAGGTTGAAATATCAGTACTGTCTACGTTCAAATGCCAGTACCGGCAAAATTGAACGTCAATAATGGGCCTTATGTCAGACATTGTTATCATCCCAGTATTGGTTCAGTACTGTTGAACGACCAGGGCCGGTAATGACATCCCAAATTCGACAGCACTGGTAGCTATGGCAGCGGTACTGAACCGCAGTACTGGTGCGTTCGTTAATTTCCACATGGGACAATATTGTTTCATAAATCGATTCTGACAAATGAAATTTCATGAGATTTGATCAGAACATTGTCCAAGATTCAATGAGATTTTGCGAGATTCAGTGAGATTTGGCGAGAATCAATGGTTTTTCTTAACCAGGGTCCTTCTTCTGATAGGAAATTTTCTCAGTCACGATCTAGCTCGTCGATCTCATAGTTCTGGCTTGGCTCGAAACTCGGATCGACTGAAATTTTTTCAGCTCTGCTCGAAAATTGGATCATTTGAAATTATTGAGATCGGCTCGAAGATCGCGGCAACACTACATGAACTATAAGGAAAGAATCTTGAAGAAGAAACTGCCATGGCCAGGAGTCGAACCTGAAACTACCCATAGGTACTAACCTAGGTATTAACCTAGTAATTTACTTTACTATCACACCGGTGATGCAAGAAAATTCTGTTCCGCGACCAAAAGATACAAGCTAGCGAATGTAATCGGAGTATGTATGTATTCACAGGGAAATAAGTTTTTCATGTATCTGGCATCGAAATGTTCCCACGTCTCTTGATACGATGAATTTTTCATACCAGTATCGTGGATCCGAACCCCACCCGGAATACCTATATCTTTTTTAGAAGCTCTCAATATTCTACATCGTTGTAAATTGAGCGACCCAATGAAAGGTGCATAATGGTAAAACGATAATGTGAGAGATGTTATTGTATAAAACAGAATGGCAATGAACTACGTTAGATTTCGACACATCGTATACCAGGAGCTAGAAATACATGAGATATATGCGCGCAAAGATACATCGAACGAGCACGAACCAACGGTTGGTGTTATAATTCGATACTGTTTCCACTCGATTGTGCAGAGCCGATAGACGCGACTCTAGGCAACCGAGGCAAAGAAACAGAATGGAAAAGAACAACATAGACGTGTGTATATATACACACCTTCGCGCAAACACGAGAGAAGATGAGTCAAAAGGTTCGCAGCGAGTAAGAGCGTGTAACAGCAATGGTAAAAAGAATAAAAGAACGCTTCGAACCGTTGCAATTTTATTACCGCTTCAAATGCGACTTAAGGATGTGATCCTTATTTGGAACAAAAATCTCAAGCTCTTCCAGCGAACTAACGATCAATTCTATTATACTTTTTTCTACGTGGTCTTGAGATTATGAATCTTATGAAAGTCGAATAATTTCGTCGAATAACGATGCTGTTTTCTTGCTCTCCAAATTCTAATAATTGGATGATGTTGATGATCAGGATGAGGATTTTTATTTTCCGGATAAAATTATAAAATTATAAAATCGTCGGGGTATCCAGTTATGGAATAATAGAATTCCGATGCCCCTTTTAATTCAGTGCTATGAATGAATACCGTCTCGAGGTACAAGAGAAGGATTTTTCGGATGAAAATAGAGTCACTTGAAGTCATGTTGTTCCAACAATAAAAAGATTGAGCATGGTAGTTGATTCGAGAAACCGTACGTAACTGTTCTTCTTCCGCTTATTTTACATCGTGCAGGCGTACTATACAAACAAAAACAAGGTCGAGGGTGTATGAGCGAATAGAAAGAGCGATATAACGATACGATGAAGGGTTTCAAATGAATGCAGAATAGAAAAAAAACCAGTGAGTTGAAAGAAGCTGTAGATAGAGACAAAAAATAACATGAACGGAAGTGCACAAAAGCTTTCAGGCCCGTCCATTAATCGTCATTCCGTAGGCGTAACGACCATCAAGCAACTGTCACAACAACAGCGGCAACAACAACATCGACAACATAAAAACACCAACAGCAAAAACAACATCAGCTGCACCTGGATACAACAAAAAACAATCATGACAACAACAATGGATATACCTATAGATAGAGGCTCAACGAGCCATGACGCATGGAAATTTATGCAAAAGTGTAACCGATATCGTACCGATTAATATTCATCGAGGAGGGTGATGGTGGTGAAATTCACTATCCTGCACCAAAGGGTGTGCAAGAGACAAAAAGAGAATGATAATCGCGTCGGTAGCGGCGGCAGGGGAGGGGAGTGCTGGTGATGGTTGTGGTGGTAGTGTTTTGTCGGATCGGAAGGCTGAATGAGAAAGTGGTGAGGGATAATTTCACTCATTCTCTATCCTCGGGATCCTTCCAATCCTTAAGGTGATTCTTGACGATGAAGAAAAGGGGAATCTCAAGTACTTTTTGCAGCCTATCGCTTGAATGGATGTGTAGCTCATTTATGATAATTCAATTGCGTCTTTGCTCATCATGAATATCTTGCTATTCATTCAAATTGTTTAGACGAAATCATTTCGATTTTTGATACCTTATATTATCGAACATTAAGATATGCTTTGTTTCAGTGCATTTCAATTTACGGACAGTGAAATATTCAAATTGAACTCAAAACAAATGTGCGAAAATATTTCCTGAATTTTATCAGGGTGTCCACATTCTGGAAAATTAGGGGGAAAAATAGGTCAGGGAATGTCATGGAAACTCTCGCAAAATCTGGAAGGTCAGGGATTTTCTTACGCAGTACGAAACAAATTTTTCCCCATAACTTCAATCAAAAACCATCACTGTGAATTCAAAAAACCACTTTTTTTTACTAATTCATGATTGGTTGATGATTTCCATTCTCCATAATGAATCAATCGAATCTCATCTCATGATACATGAATTGCTCTAATTAGATGATTGATTTCAATTTTATGATTGATGAGTCCTTATTAGGATACTAAATTTCCACCGCATGAAACATTTACTTCATCTTGGGGGTCGGCCATAAACTGTGTGGGGGAGGAAGGGGTAAGATGAAATGCGACGCTGAGCTACATGGGGGAGGGGGGGGGGGGGTTTGATGTCAAGCTACATGGTTTTTTTATTCATCTTATACTTAGAAGAAAATTCTGTATAAACATCTAGAAAAATGATGCACTTGAATATAAACCGAATAGATATTTGATTAGATCAAATAAAATTCCACTTGGTTCAAGTAAATTTCATTTGGAATGAGAGAAATTTTATTTCAATGGAATAAATCTTTCATTTTGGTTAATTAAAATTTTATTAGGGTCATATTTTGGATGAAAATTCATTTGATCGAAATGAATTTGGTTGAACGTCAAAAATACGTTCCCACGTGAGGGCGGGGGGGGGGGGGGTTCAGAAAAAGCCATGATAGAGCTACATGGGGGAGGGGGGGGGGTTAAAAAGTCGCGAAAACCAATTGAAAAAAAATTAAAAACTTCCTGATAAAACAAAGCATTTACAGTTATCAAATCATTTTCTGTGTCATTCATCAGTTTATAAAGTCTTAATAAATTTCCTGTATTTGTTTATTGCTAATTTCGTCCAATGCTTGATTGACCACACAGCACAGATATTTTAGTAATATTCCCGAAATATTTTGGAGATAATACAACGTCTTCAGAAAATTTCAAAATATTCCTGAGTGGTTCTGAAGACATCGGTGCTGTTAGAATGTATATAAATAAGTGTAGAATAAGAAGTAATGAGCATTTTAGTACGGAATAATATACACAAATTCTAATTAATGAATTCTGCATATTCATCAAGAATATCTAATGTTAATTAGACAGTATATAGAGTTAAGTTAGTTCAATGAATTTGAACAAATTAGCAGTAAAGTACTGAAGTTTCAGAGATATTCTTATTTTCGTTATATTCGTTCATGATTAATACTTCGGTTGAATCACATGCACCCAGAAAAATGATTTATTTGAATATGAACCTACTAGACATTTCATTGCATTCAATAAAATTCCACTTCATTCAAGTAAATTTTATTTGAAATGGATAAAAATTTATTTGAATGGAATAAATTCTTCACTTAATCCAACCAAAACTCTAGTACGTGCATATTTAAATAGGAATTTAGTTGAGTCAAATAAAGTTTAGTCAATTCAAATCAATCCAAATATAAAATTACCTCAGTGTAGTATCCCCATTATTTTCCAGAAATTATGTTTCTTTCAAGTTTCAAACGAATTTAATTCAGAGACGATAAACTGAAATTCATTTTGGATTAGTGAAACTAGATGTGATTCATTGGAATAGCAATGTTGAGAAACTTTTTTTGTACTCAAATTCTAGGATATTTTTGTAATTCTACATTATACAAATATTTCTTAAAGGAGTATTTATATTCATTCGATCCTATGAAACATTAAAATTGAATCCACTCACTTTTATTCACTTAACAACTTGGCATAATACCGGATTGAAATGTCGGGAAAATTTGTAAATTCTGTCAGGGAAAGTCAGGGAAAGGTCAGGGAAATTTTTATTAAGAATTCTGTGGACACCCTGTTTATGTAGCAAAGATTATCGTCGACCATGAAATATAAAAAAACGAAGATCGAAGTATGTGGGAACATACTCAACATTTTCACAATTTTTCAAAATGCGTTTTATGTTGAAGAGAGATTTTGATGCGCTTACATCACATAACATTTCGGATGTCAGATTTTTAAAAGCGAAGAAGAAAATAAAGATTGTTGGAAAGGGTGGAGGTAAGCGGTAAAGGGTAGTTTACCCCCATTCGATTCAACTCATTCACCTATATATACTATTATCCTCATCCACCCATCCCCTTTTTCCTCGATTTCTACCATACCTTGGCTGTGTATACCTTCCTATAGCCGTGTAATCTTTAACCTTTGTTTCCCTCCATGGGAAGATTGAATTTTTTCTTCCTCTCCCTTGTTCCACGTTCTGTTTTACTACGAGCAAGGAGCAAGAGGGTGTAAGCATATACACGTATATACCTGTGCATGCACACGCATCCTTGAGAATGTTACATAAACAAGATACCATGAAAGAATTCTGTACCGAAACGTACGGCAAAGCTTTTTTCTCCTCCCTCCCAAATGGTAGTTTCCTTCTCCTCTTCTCTCTTCCCATCCTTTTGCTTTCAAGTATGGAAAATGATCGGGATACTCCATTAGGTGGATACGTGAGTACACCATTTTGGGAACTCGACTCGGTCTCTGGAATCCTCCTCTATAACGCTTATTTTATATAAAATAAAAACAACTACCCGTAATGTTATAACCAAAGAATCATATATGATTATTTTTCCCTTTATATCCTCGTTATAGATCGATCTCTTTGAACGCGTGGAAAATGTCAAACACGTTTTATCTCAAAATATCGTAATGAGACGAATTGAGAATCTGGAATTTTGAAGTGCCCTTGTGACATCCTTGTTCCAATTCTTCCGATATACGGACGCTTCTTTAAAAAAAAACGCCAATTTACACATGAAAGAATATAAAAGCTTTCTCATGTTTCATAAGGTATATATATTACGTAATCTCTTACATTCTCACTCAAAGACATCCTCCTTATCGATTCCACGTCTCTAATACACCTCCGTGTCATATCTTTTGTGACGACTTTACAACCGATTCTTGCTCGCGCAAGTGGATTCTCTTGATGAAAATAAGATGAATCGTGAAACGTGAAATTACATTCAGAGCGAAAGCACGTGAAAAAGAAGGTTCACAGATTAGTGTATTGATTATTTATATATAAAGCTGGAAAACTGCATACGAAAATCACAGCGTCGAATTTCATAAACGTTTTTTGCTATTCAACCTGGGAAAGGAAGTTATTCGCGCTTGAAAACGACAAGGGCTCAAAGGTGCTTGAGAACGCAATAAAGTACATTGCACAGACCGCGAGAACTTCGTTCTTCTGGAATAAAACGATTTGATGTGAGCGCGCGCGAGAGAGTTAAATGGTACGCCTCACGATAGAATCGTAATGTGAAAATTACTCGAATATTCTATTCTTGAATTTCTTATGGAGTGTACTCGGAAGAACAACCTTCATGCACTCTTTTCACGAATGAAGTCTCCGAACAAAACTGTATCCCTCGAAAGATAAATTATATACATTACATGCATCATCAAACGAAACGATTAACATTTTCAACTTATCAAAATATATATTATTTCTGACGCGATGTTCATATCGATGTCTCGAAGAGGTTGGAAGGATAAGAATATAAAATGAAATTTTATTGCATTGCTTGTTCTCGTGAAGAATTTGTAACATAATTTATGATAACGATATCCTTGCCACGAGTGTCTGGAGAGATACAGATTTATATGCAAATTAAAGTCTGCCACGCTAATGTTATGCCGATACTATATTTCATTTCGAAATCTATCTGAATATTTTTGCATCATTCACGAAAAATCATCGTTTTTCTGCGAAGAAAGTATTTGAATTTTTCCTTGGTTTATAAAAATGATTAATCATCTTTCTGTTCTCTCAATAGTTTTGTGGATAAACTTCGTTTAATCTTGTACATAGTGTACGCAGATGTCTTGAGAACGAAGCTTTTACAATCGAAATCACGTCCCAATATTTGTCGAGAGATTTTATTTTTGTTCTACTGAGACATCTCTGAAGATCAGTTCGAACAAATGCAGATTTTTATACTATAGCTATTTGTCTCTTCATACTAAAATAATTGAATTTCTATGGCGAATATTTCTATATATTTGAAAGGCCGATAGATAACGCGATAAAAATTCAGCATGGTATTTATTTGGCTCGGTATTGAAACACACGTACAATATGTTGAATTACGATAAAGAAATCGAGCGGGATTAGAAATATCAAAATCGAACATCGAATCATATGAGCTAATGATATAATCTAGGATCCATCACCCATATACTATTATTGAACATTTATCTATCTATATTAAAGTTCATTGCTCCAGGGATAGTTGAATTTTGATTCATAAACATATATAAAAGTTTGAGTAAATTATCTCCAACAACCGCAGTGGCTGTTAATGAATATTTTTCGTGAAATTCCCAGCAAGATTTTCATTACATGCGTTGAAAATGATGAACCAAATCAAGACGAAAGAAGAAATAAAAATCTCATTGCACGATTTGAGATGTATTTTTCTCATTTGCGTGGTTCTACGTTTTCCAAGTCTGACCATGCACGATGCCCTACTACTGCCAGGCAATACACGTACATACGTCATACGCGAAACAAGTACAATTGGCTAGTTGCATCTTGTACATACCATACGTACATACATAAATAAACGAGCAGACTTTATGTAATATATTCATACAGCACATACATACAAATATCATGTAAATTCACTCTCGACTGCGCAATGAAGCCGCGCACACGTCATTATAATTTCCTCTTGCGCTGGATTAAGGCAGAGTTGGTTGGTGGAGATGCACGCCATTTTGCCTTCTTTTCGTAACGTAACTTCAACCACATCGTATTATATTCTGGTACACATGCGTATACCCACAGCATTATATACGTTAATAAAAGAAAGGAGAACGGCGTCACTCTCATTTATACCTTGTATAGAACAAAAAAATTCTGGAGATAAGGGTAATGAATTTTTAACGTATCTACCTTCATGAAAAATAATATCACATCACAAATTCTGTAGCGAAGGAACGGAAGATATACGAGACCTTGATGAGAGACGCGAGGAGGACGATATGAAAATTCATCACCAGAGTACCCGTATTCCGGTGTATGTTCCAAAGTATATGTATTTGGAATGAAAAATTCAGATAATCGATGCCACTCTGGAAAAGTTCAAAAACCAAACGTGCCGGAAAAAGTTCCAACAAAAACTTCCATCAGATATTTTTGTTTATATTTGCCACGACTAATGAAAGACAAACAATTTTTTCATATAGCTTCAAAAATTACTTGAGTGAATAAATTATTCTTCATTCCCTAGTTTGAATTCTGTACTTGCATTGGTAACCGGAACGCATATGAATATTGTATAATATTTGTGCACCTTTAATGGAACAGGAACAACAATTTCCTCCTTTTGAAGTTCTGATATTTTTGTTTTCATTGCATCAGTCTGTGAATTCAATCTGTGTGTACGAATCAACGGCTGAATCGTAGGCCAAGAATGGCATGAGACTTGTCGAGAGTGGTCAGTTTCCCCAAGTCTCGCCCAGGTTTGGTAATGTCGAGAACAGGCCAAACCAGGGATGGGCGTTTTTGTACTCCGGGAGTACTTTTAGTGGGGAATACAGAATACTTTTTCTGACCTCATATTTTACAGTGTTGAAACATTGTTTTCTAAATTTCATATAAATTTATGTGAAGCAATTAACATACTACTGTGTCCAAAGAATAAGATGACATAGCATTTATTTTCAAAAATCTTTATTTTTTCTATCAAATCAAGTTCATCGCTTTCAAAGTAATCTCCCCTGGATACAATGCACTTATAGTATGCCAACGCATTGTCCGATCTCCAAAACGGTTGTTGAAGTCGGTTTTCGAGATGGTCTTCAGCTCTCTCTTCGATTCGGCTTGGGTCCCGGGAGTGATCTTTTGAGTTTGTTGAATAACCAGAAGTTGCATGCTGCCAAATCAGGTGAATACGGTGGTTGTGGGACCATATGGGTTGAGTTTTTTGCGAAATAGTCACGAAGAATCAATGCAGTGTGAGCTGGTGCATTGTCGTGGTGCGAAAACCAAGATTTGTCTCGCCACAATTCCGTTCTCTTCGAGCGAACGGCTCCACGTAAACAACGCATAACGCTCAAATAATAGTCTTTGTTGATAGTTCGACCCGGTGGAAGGAATTCAAAATGCACAGCACCACGATAATCGAAGGAAACAGTCAGCATAACCTTGATTTTTGAGCGACTTTCGCGCGATTTTTTGGCTTTGCCTCATCTTTAGCGCGACATTCACTTGATTGATCGGTTGTTTCCGGGTCGTAGGCATGAATCCACGTCTCATCTCCCGTAATAAATAATGCGTTTCATCTTGTCCTGATAGTCAGAAAACATTGTTTTACACACTTCAACGCGACGATGTTTTCCCAGGAAATTCAGTGTTTTCGGTACCAATCGAGATTTGACGCGTCCGAGGCCCAAAGCATCCTTCCAAACGGTATTGACTGATCCTTCTGAAATTCAAACATCATCAGCAAGATCTCTAATTGTTAACCGACGATGTACAAGCACGAAATATTTGATTTTTTAGACAAGAAACTTCGTCAGTGGGAGTTGATGGTCGACCGGGACACTTTTCGTCTTCGACACGTTCTCGACCTTCTTGGAACTCTTCATACCACTCGCAAACATTTTTTTTCGACATAGCCTCATTACCAAAAGTTTTCTGCGACATCCTCAACAAATCAGCAGCAGAAAATTCATTCCGCAAACAAAATTTGATACAAATTCTTTGATCAACAAATGCGAAAATTATAAGAATCGGAAAATCCACTTTCAACAGCTCAAAAACCGAAGCGTATCTTGAACACTAATGGATATTTTGATATCACCTTTGGCACGAATATCAAAGACAATCTTACTAACCTAAAAATAAGAGCACTTCCCCAAATACATTTGCACACAGAGTTCAAATTTAAATGTTACCTCACTTTTTGGACACAGTGGTACAAATTTTGTATTAATTTTCAAAGCTTTTCTGACTTTTCATATGAAATTTCATGAGATTTCACACAGAATTTTGATTTTCCGTGCATTTTTATATGAATTTTACTACATTTTGCAGTAAATTTCATGCATTCATGATTGAACTAGATTTCAATTACAAGGTTCAGAATTTTCATATTCATCTGATATAGGAAATTTCAGACTGTTTTTCAGAGTGTGAATTATATACCAACTATTTCGTAAATATGTATTCAAATGTATTCAAATATTCCATAATGTGGACAAACTATTCAATTGGGAGATGAATCTTTCGAACAAATGATGTTCACTGGATTTTTCGTTGCAGGTTTCCTTCTGTTTCTTTACTTCTTTGCTCGCAGAATCCAAGTGTTGAACTACTCTTGTAATACTCATAATCAATTATTTAATATCAAACGTTCAATTTATTTGCAACGCTTTTGTGAACAATTCCATGTTTCACTGAATGTTTTAACGAATCCATTTTGTACTAACCATTTTCCTTTGTTATCTTGATTATTTATTCATGTAATTGATGTGATCCCTCCATTCGAATAAATCATAGGAGCAGGTTATTCATACGAAATTCATGAAACAAAGTGCATACTTTGTTGGAACGATTTTTAGTTTCGGACACGTACCTCTTCCGATAGAACTCTTATTGTGAGGCTCAAATTTGTGCAGGAAAATAATCGCTCTACATTTATTTGTGTATTCCGATATTTCAACTCATCTTTGTGCAAATCAAAAATTTTCTAGGCCAGAAGGCTAGTCTTCTTCAGTCATTATAATCCCATAGCGAATTTCATTGCAGCATAAAATTCTTTTTCACGTAGAGAGAGAGAAAGAGAGTAGAATAAATATACTAAGAGGAATATATATTTTTCCACTAAGAAGATGTATCCTTGAAAATTTTCAAGAATACAAGTTCTTGATGCAAGTATAAATATTATTTTGATGGGAGAAGTAACAACTTTTGTCAAGAAAACTTCGTTTACATCTACAAAAACTGTGCTTGAATTGAGAAAAGATGTTCTTGGAAATATAAAAAAAATATATATTTCCTTGAGAGAAGTGTATATTCTCTTGAGGAGAGGGTATACTTCTGTCAGTGTAAAAAATAAAAAGTGAAACTATACTCGCGCGCGAATTCAATGCGCTGGTACAAGAAAATCAGAAATATCGTTATTTGGTAATGGAATTCTCGTTTATCGTAAAATAAAATAACTGAAAATTCAACTGGAATTTTGTATAAAATTCCATTTTCAGTGACATTCAAGAAATACGTTGTACACGCACAGTATGAAAAACAACAAGGAATATATCGACTTTGGACCTCACAAAATATTGATCGCTCTCCCCGCGTGTCATATTACAGCATCCAAACGAACACATACCAAAGATAAACATACAAAATGATACAAAGAAGCTGATATTAACGGACCTGCGATATGAGAAGACCGAATACAATTAGGGACCGAAGTCTGTTTTTCTCATGCTAACGTTTTCGAGACTGGTATTTCGATTATCACCTAATCGAGTCTCAGGATCATCTCATCGCTCTGGGCGTAGTTGTCTTCTTTTGTGAAAAAGGTTTCGGAAAATAGCTTCGCAAAACAACGATCGTTTACCCTTGGGGAGAAAAAAGCCCGAAGAAGGAAGGAGTGGGGGGTGGGAGGGGGGGGGGGCTGAGGTAAAGAAAAAAATTAATCTTGCAACAACCTTTACGTGACTCTTTTCAATCCATAGAATAATTATTCCTCTTGTCACGCAAATTCCGGAAAGAAAAAAAGCTTCATTCTTCTCTCTATGCTTTCTTCGTACTCGAGCTTTACGAGTGAATTTTACGCTCTTCCTCTTTCTGTCGTCTATTCATTTATCTATGTTTTTTTTGCCGTGTGAAAGGAATTTCTATCATGCCAGGAAATATGAATACGTTTGTGATTTAAGTTTCACATATTGAATGAAAAATTTTTCTTTTTCAAAAGAATTTCCATGGCCTTCTCTCCTGTTCTCCATCACTCTTTTTTCTCTGTGGAATCATTACCAATGCATAACAAAGTGTTTGAAACAACATTCTTCGATGCAAGTTTTTCTGTTATCTTTTTCTCTGGAACACTGGGAGAAGTCCGACCGAATGCGGCTGCATCTTACTTGAAAACTTAACTGAGATTCAATCTTTTCCATTGTATCGGCATTTGTTTTCGTTGCTTACTTTGAGTTGGAACAATGCTCAGTTTGGCTGCATCGTAGAATTAGCTAATATTCAGAATGATATCAAGTTTCACTCTTTACTGTGAACTCTAATTGATCATCATCAGTATGTTTTTTTCTACGAATGGCAGGCAACAAAATATTCGTGAATATACCTGCCTGAAACATCAGCAGTTTGTTCACAACTGAATTTCATAATCAAACATTGAATTCAGTAATATAATTCTTAATGACAAAAATGTTTTTGATTGTTGAAAATTTTGTTCTGAATTTTAATAATATATCTACAATATAAAATTCAATGAATATTGATTAAATTTCAGAGAGAAATTTTGAAATTTCATCATTGATAACCCTAGTAGAAATAATTCTAGGCCCCCCTTATATTAGGCTAGAACTGCCTCATATGATTTCTACCAGCGAATAAATTCAAGAACTGTTATCGAATTCAATATGGGAATATGATGCTTCATGAAAAATTTCGTATAAAATTTAAGGAGTTTTCTAACAGTGTTGTGCTACACGGGTATAATGTCCTTGAACGATAAGCTTCGAACGAATTCAATGCTTCATCATCATCATGAAGTAATCAGTCTTATGACTGGTTTGATGAAATTCTCCAACCCTGCCTATTATCCGCTAACCGTTTAATTTTCGCATATCTACGACAACCCTTATCTTGTATAATTTGCTCCATATAACTTAATCTAGGTCTACCTTTTCGAGTTTTACCATTCATTTTTCCTTCCAATATTGTTTTCAATAAGCTATCATGCCTTAATTTGTGTCCTATCAGATTACTTCTTCCTTTCACGACCTGTCTCAAAAGACTTCTTTCTTCATTTACCTTCTCAAGTACTTCTTCATTTTTCACTCTCTCCATCCACTTTACTCTAAGCATCCTTCTTCAACACCACATTTCAAAAGCTTCAAGTTCTCGTTGGTCCGTTCTTCCAATTGTCCAAGTTTCGCAACCATATAATGCTGTGCTCCAAACGTAACTCTTCAAGAATTACTTCCTCACTACTAAGCTAATATCCAATGCCTCATTCAACGCTTAATTCGGAATTTTCGATTGAATTGGAAAACAGTTATTCCAGTACTATCGAGCAGTTTTTGTGTAATAAATCTTCGCTCACTCGCAAACTCATCGAAACACGTATTCGTGAGATGCACTAGATCTGTTACGGAAAAAGTAGCTTCACTTCCTTTTGAAAAGCACACTCTTAATATGCTTATCATAAAAATCATTATGTTTTTCCTATGAATGGAACGTTTCCATCATGTTTTTCTTTGGATTCCTTTGAAATCGGCAACACGCGATGTATCTACGAGGATTACTTATTTTAACATATACGCTTACGAATGTCCTCATTTTAGCTGAAGAGAGTTTTCACATCGCTACGTACCTTCCAAGTAAAAAACAAGAAGAAAATATGGCATTCAAATGTCGTTGAATGTCATTCACTTGGCCTAGTTGAGGAAACATATTCAACTTGTTCAATCTCAACGTGTTTATTCGTTTTTGCTGTTCCATAAAATTGAAGTATGAATATCAGTTTGAGTATTTAAGTTGAGCTTTGAGAATATAATATGTGTTTTGAAGCTTCATTTATCTCTCCAAAGAGTCGCAAGACTTTTGAAAGGTTTCACATTTACATTATAGAATGCCAGTAAGGTACTGAAAAGTTGAAATGTTGTAGGATCCATCCATCCATCCATCCATTCGCGTTTACGGTTCGTTTCATGGATTTTCTATGGCCAACTCTGTTACACTCTATGTATACATTCTGTTTCCACTGACTCCGCTCGATTCTTGCCACAATTGGTTCGCTGTGGTAGTGGATTACTTCATCAGTACGCGGAAGAGAAAAGAGGAAGGGAAAGAGAGCGGAGTTGAAAGAGGAACAGGAGGAAAGGGCACTACGTGGGTACACACATGGAGGTTTTGCCATCCAATTTTCTTGTAACGAGGGTGACGTTCATTTGCACGGTAAATTAGAAGTTGAAACATCACGACATGCTCTCGGCTTGAGAAAATGATGTGATACAGGGAAAATGCATTAGGTTGATTGTATATCACAACTGTTCGTTCAATAGTCCTCGACTTCTCTCTGAGAACCAATGAGGCATAATGTTATTCAAGAAAAAAGTCTTACGCTCGCTGGGGAATCATTTTAATATCACGTGGCGATTTTTAAAACTTCTCTCCTTATTGTTTAGCCAACTGTAAAGCATTCTCGAGTGACAAATCATGTGATATGTTTCAGTTCTAAGTCCAATTGTTTGAATTTTTCTCCTCATAAATATGATTAGAATCAGCTGATGTGTGAAATCTTCTTTCAACTGGAATGGTAAAAATTCAACAAGATTGTGCGCAGAGCAGACACCGAAGAATGGCACGTGATTTGTCCTACTTTTCACTTATTTGCATATTCTCAGCACGTTGTCGCTTTCTTTATTTTTCCCCGGATTTTCAAAATTTAATTTTCCTATGATACAATTTGAAGAAGATGATAATTCTTTATGTATCGAGTTCATATCGTGCAGCGGATAATTCTTGAATTGAATACACGTATGATTCACGAAAATACATTGGTTACGCGTTGATATATCATCGTTTACATTTTTGTTCTGATAAGACAGAATATTCAAGCGTGTTTGTACACCAGAATATTAAACATATATTTCAATATTTTAGTACAATCGCGTACATGTAGTTCCTTCCCTAAATCAAGAAGATTGACGTTACGCTCTGGGTGAATTTAAAAGAAGTAGAATAATATCGTATCGTAATATGAATATATTCAATGAACATGTCGAAGTGGAATTAATAAATCAATAGAATTATAGTATCAGAAAAAAATTTAATCCACCCTAGTATATCATTCACGAACATCGAGCTGAAAAGAATTTAATATTCTGCACTTTTTACGCAAAGTTTCAGATTCCTCGACTGGGAACTGTGCTCGTCATTTCATTTCACAAGATTGTACATAAAATTGTAATACTAAATTCTTTCATATAGACTGCAGTCGATCCTTTATAACCTAATTTATATTCCTACTGAGAATAAATGATGTAATATATCAGATCGGAATGAAATACTACCGTGTCCAAAAAGTAAGGTGGCATTTGAATTCAAACTCTGTGCGCGAATGTATTTGGGGAAGTGCTCTTATTTTTAGGTTAGTGAGATTGTCTTTGATATCCGTGCCAAAGGTCACATCAAAATATCCATTAGTGTTTGAGATATGCTTCGTTTTTTAAGCTGTTGAAAGTGGATTTTTCGATTCTTATAATTTTCGCATTTGTTGATCAAAGAATTTGTATTAAATTTTGTTTGCGGAATGAATTTTCTGCTGCTGATTTGTTGAATATGGTGCGAAAAGCCTTTGGTAATGAGGCTATGTCAAAGAAAAATGTTTACAAGTGGTATGAAGAGTTCCAAGGAGGTCGAGAACGTGTCGAAGACGAAAAGTGTCCCGGTCGACCATCAACTTCAATTAACGAAGTTCACGTCCAAAAAATCCAAGATCCGGTGCTGTAAATCATCGATCAACAATTAGAGATCTTGCTGATGATGTTGGAATTTCAGAAGGATCAGTCAATACCATTTTGAAGGATGCTTTGGGCCTCGGATGCGTCAAATCTCGATTGGTACCGAAAACACTGAATTTCCTGGGAAAACATCGTCGCGTTGAAGTGTGTAAAGCAATTAGATCGACCGAAAATTTTTGCCGAAAATGATTAAAATTGAAGTTGTGATTATTGGTTTCGAAAAAAACTTAGGACTGGACGTTTGAAGTGTAGACGAGCTCCTTAATAATCCAATTATCATACTAACGATCACACGTCATTATAATTACCAGAATACTTGCGATTTTCGGTTTACAATGTCGGCCGACAAGCATTAGCCGAAAATTTAAACCGAAAATCGAAATTATTTCATTAATCACATTGATATGTGATCTTGAGTATGATAATTGCATTATTAAGGAGCTTATCTACACTTCCAACGTCCAATACCAAGTTTTTTTCGAAACCAATAATCAGAGCTTCAATTTTAGTCAGTTTCGGCAAAAAATTTCGGTCGATCTCTAAAAGCAATGCTCTCTGACTATCAGGACAAGATGAAACGCACTATTACGGGAGATGTGACCTGGATTTATGCTGACGACCCGGGAACAACCGAATCTCGCGCTAAACATGAGGCAAAACCATAAAAACCGCAGCAGAGTCGCTCAAAAATCAAGGTGATGTTGAGTGTTTTCTCCGGTTATCGTGGTGTTATGCATTTTGAGTTCCTTTCTTCCATTATTTGAGCGTTATACGTCGTTTACATAAAGCCATTCCCCTAAGGAGAACAGAATTGTAACGGAGAACAACTCTTGGTTTTTGCACCACGACAATGCACCGGCTCGCACTGCATCGATTCTTCGTGACTATTTCGTAGAAAACTCGACCCATGTCGTTCCACAACCACCGTACTCACCTGATCTGGCACCGTGCGACTCCCGGCTATTCAACAAACTCGAAAGACCGCTCCGGGGATACCGTATTGAGTCGATAGAGGAGATCCAAGCTGAATCGAAGAAAGAGCTGAAGGCCATCCTGGAAACCGACTTTAACGGCTGTTTCGAAGATTGGAAAATTCGTTGGCATAAGTGCATTGTATCCGGGGGGGATTGTCACCTTATTTTGCTTCTTCGTTAGAGGGAAGCTTTGTGATCGCTCCAGGGGACCGGAAATTTTTTTGTCTCCAAACTAAAAATCTCTAAGGCCAAAACGTTTCTCTCGATTCAGGGAACAATTCGTGTCTGTCTGTCTGTCTCCATATGAGTTTCATCCCAATCGGTTGAAAATTGTGGAAATTTCTCCTTCTGCGATCCGTATGATTCGACAATATTTCACAAGCATGCCTCTCTTATGTTCGTATCATCCAAATGTCATGAAACTTGGAGAATATTCATAGCACGAGGTATTAGATTTATGATATAAATTCCAGGCAAATCGGAATGGAGGGAAGGAAATTGTAAGCACTGTGCTTCGGAACAAATTTTGGAAATTTCGTAGATGCCGCTATTATTCTTCCGGATATCTTCCGTTGTTCTGATCCGATCATTATGAAATTCTCACCGCGATTATGTGTTGGGTCGATAATGGTTTTCTGACACATCACATATGATCGAGAACTATAGAAAAATGTACTGGACCGCTATTAGGTATATCATAACTAGAACGTGGTAACGTGGTAAAATACGCTCGAATGCTACTTGGACAGAAACGAGGAAGCTTTGTGCCGATCAATTGGCAGAGTTTTTTGGACACATTAGTACCATACAATACATTCCTCAATCCTTCACCCGAGCTTTAAATTCAATTAATGAATGTTTTTTACTCGTTGAGGATTGCTATGAGTCATTCGGCAATCTAAACTTTGATACTTTGCCAAACCTAAATCCGATCTGAATCCGATATCGAACGGATACACGTTTGCCAACGTTACATCACAAACTGACTGTGTCTCGAATCAACTTTAATTTAGTGCAAATTTATCCAAACTCGACCTAGATTTCTCCTGGAACCATTTTTCTACAACAAGAGGGAGACATTCATCGCCACAAGTTGCTCTTCAAACTATTGGGATTGAATTATTATTGTGAACATCTGGATGCGTTTGGTGCTCTAAGCTCAACAATGCGAAATAAGAATTTTGGATTGCAGAATGGTATTTGTATGATATCTCGCAGCTTTTTTGATCGTGAAATCACGTGGAAATTATATATTCACCGGCAATATATGTGGGGAGAAATCAATCCCTATGGAACCCTTGAAAATTGCATTGGATCACAATATTTTTTGAATATATCTGGGAGTAATCGAGAGACCTTGCTTTCCTTACCTCAATTCATATCGACATATATGCAGGCAAGTGGGTGGTAGCAACTTCGATAGGAACGTATACGTATATTCAAGTGCATTTATATTGAAATTAGGAATTGATCGATGATATGTCGTTTGAATTCTTTAAGGAGTATATTTCATGATCCCCAAATGTGTGTCAGTTTTTATTCGTCAACACATAATTGTAGACGAAATATATATTATATTTTTTGTTATTTATCAATTGTAAACAGTTAGTTAGTCGCTTATCGATTGCTCGTCCCGCTTATAGGTAATACGGTAGGCGTGGCGACATGTACAGGACGTAATTTAAATTCAACTCCTGACGGATGCTGTGCTTTATGAAATTCCTGACTTTGATGTACCCTAGAATATTATTCCATTTTAGAATCATCTATAAGAGAAAATTCATTCCATCGTTTGGCCTTATTAAATATAGAATACACACAATGTTCCATGCTTCATGATAATCAAGAGTTCTCGTAAATAACAACTTTATGAAATAGAAACGTGGTATTATGATCCATCAAGGAGAGCTAACTTTTCTCTATTATCCATTTTCAACTCGCGTAAAATTAGTCTCAGGAAATAATTCTATAT
This sequence comes from Gonatopus flavifemur, assembly GCA_018340375.1. Lineage (NCBI taxonomy): Eukaryota > Metazoa > Arthropoda > Insecta > Hymenoptera > Dryinidae > Gonatopus > Gonatopus flavifemur. Next base: position 23,737,693 of record JAFFJZ010000007.1, read on the forward strand.
TCACCACCGATTGATTGTGTTTCTTGGAAACATTATTTTTCTAATGTAAACATTAGGTAATCAATTCATAAATGTATTATCACCATAAGCGTATGATCATGAATCATATATCGGATGTATTTACATATAAATCAGTATGTTTAACATGCATGATATGTCCCATTCGTGCTATATTTGATAAAGCTCATGCGTCTTGAATGTACGTATATTACGCGCGTCCTTGTTTCTAGGATCAATCATGCCTTTGCTATTCGCTACATGATAATTCGAAACTCAAAAACGGAACTGATCAATTCTTGTATTTTCATCATGTTATGTGATTTTATGATCACAGCACTGGCGGGGAACTAATCTTATTTTAATCATGTAGAAAATTGAAGTTACCTGAACTAAAATATTGTTTGTTGCAACAAAAATCTTCAGTTGAAGGGACTATAACTATACTAATATCCAGTTGAGGCAATTAAACAGTGTTTTTCAGTGCATGAATTCCAAATATATAATGCTTCAATGTATATCATCCAAAGAGCATCTGCAATAAAATTGAAAGGAATTCATTTCTGTGGGTAATATGGTTCACGTCATACATGATTTGATATAAATTTACTCGGCCTCCATTTTGCTAAATACATGAGTCGGGTGAAAGGCAGTTACCTCATGAATACATCATAATTGAGTGAATGCGAGATTACGCATATGGTCTGGATTCTCGGTTTGCTCATATCATCTTATGCAGTTCAGAGAATGTTTCTGCCACAATGCTACAATGAATTGGACGACCTACCACTAAATCTTGAAGTGAAGCGGGTCAGAGTGAAAAGTAATATTTGAATATCATGCCTTGATAAATCAGTAAAATTCCATTGTTACAACAGAATATTAATGAATTCAGATTGTTCAGATAATGAGTTCAAAATCAGTTTGAATTAATTCATTCAACCTTTTCATGAAATATCGTACATTGTTTTCTAAGCATTTGTTTGGATGTGAAGTAGTTATTCTCCCGCGTGTTATGGAGGGTATTCGTGTGATACACCTCCTCAACCTAGGAAACAGACCGTACGACATTCTATGAGATTCATTATGTGAACATTCTGTCGTTTCGAAATCATGAAATTTCGAATAATGCAATTTCCAATGATCCTGTTCCTTTCTTCTTCTCGTCCCAACAAAAAGTACGAGACTCGAGTGATATAGACTCGAGTCTATACAGCAGCATTAATCTGCAATATACCTAAATCAAGAGTTTGAGAGAATTCAGTGAAGGTATATATTTATTTTCCAGTTCGCGTGCTCTTGGAACGTTGTTCAACTTTATTGGTTTCCGAATCATACTATTTGCCGCCTCATAAAGACCTAGATGGGATTTTTCTCCGACTGTAATCCTTTTAGCTATTCCTATCGAATCCAACGCGTATATTATAAATCAACAAACCATCAAGAACGTAGACGACAATGTAATTGTGATGTTCTTCGGTGAATAGTAATCTTCTTTTGTGAGAGAATTTGTTCAAGTGTCTGGAAAAGCCCTGGAATTCGATAAACATGACATTTTTCAATGTTTCATTATTATATGTATCACTCAAATAGTACCCCAATAAACGTAAATATTCTGAAGATACATTCAAGATATCTGTACAAAGATATCTTCAAGACGTAAGATCATAAAGATAGCTTAAAAGTAACTTCAATAAGAGATGAAATGAGGATGTCGGAATCAAGGTAGAGACAAGATATTTTGGAAACATCTCAACTGAGATATCTTCGGGACATATCTGAAGAATTCCTTTTAGATATCTCAAAGTTATGAGATTAAGGAATATTTAGCAGGATACCTGAACGATGCAACGGTTCGATATCTTCACAAAGATATCTTCAAGATGTTTCGTGAAGATCAGTGATGAGGATCCCTAAAAAGATTGATTCTCTTTCATATTAGGAGTATCGAATTTTCATTGGAATGTATAAAAATTATATATTTTTTATATAAAAAAGGATTGATCCTTCTCAAAGATATCTCTAAGATAATTTCAAGAAATGGAACTATGATGATGAATTTGAGATGAATAGAAGAGAGCTTGGAACCTTCTTGATCAAGATATAGTTGGAAAATCTAAAAAATGTTTGAAATGGGATCCTGATCTAAATGATGATCTTAATTTCATCTTGCAAAAGATTTTTAAAAGATATCTCAAAGGACATCTTTAAGCCATCTTAAAATTACGTTGCACAAAATATCTTTTATGTATCTTTAAGATAAGTTTACGAGAAAATCTCAAGATATCTCAAGATCCATTCAGATATCTTGAAGATATTTTGAACATGGAGAAGAGAGAATGCAGAAATTCACCGTGTAGTATGAGAATGCGTCGCTCCAAGCCTTCAAATGGAGATTTTTACAAAATGTATTGTCTATTTTTGTCTTATAATGCGAATTACCTGACTCGAAGCGATGCGTTCTCATCCTATACGGTAAACTTCTCCAGTTTGTTTTCGTAAAAGTGTCTTTTTGTTCATTGGGTTTTCATTTTTGTATACAATCAAATAATGAATGACGAAGATCGAAATACATCATAGATATGAAAAAATTGAGTTTTAGTTGATACAACACGGGATTAGAAAGTTCTATCGAGGGATCGGTAAGACTGACTACCTGGTGATTAGTTCCGAGGGGTTCTCCGCGTTCAAATCTCTGCCGAGACCACATTCAAGTTTCACTTGCGGGGATAAGTTAAATGAAAGCGGCATTGGTATTGAGAGAATCAATGCTCACTGAACTCTACACGTTGTGAAGAGAGAGAGAGGGAGAGAGAGAACATGCATATTGACAAGCTCTAATCATAGCAATTTCCAAAGGACTGAGCGAATACTTCTTGTGAAGCAACATGTCTTTCACAGCGCTCTGTAGAAACACGACTTGATAGCAACGAAAGGAATCCGAACACGTCCAATTTCATTACAGCGCAATATTACTATCCAGACGTATGTGCACTGTCGAAAAAATATTGGTAAATCCACCAAGATTTGCTAGGAAGCAATTAGCTTGATCACGAGGGGGAAAATCTTCGAATATTTGGTGAATTCATCGTATTTTTCGGTAGAATTATCGAAAAGTCGAGAAAAAATAATTATTACAGAGGTTGGGAACGAAATTTGACGTATTTCGATGCGTTATAGTTCATGGCGAGCGAGTTGATAGACTTCGCCAATGATACCTCCAGCGTAAGGACAGTTAGCCATCTCGAATCTGCAAGACAGGACGAAGGATAGTTCAATATATATACACACACATCTACACATCTTTGCACGAAGACATCTTGACTTGAGAACTTTCGAAAGACTTGGATTAGATTTCAGTCCACTGTATGCAAGGTAATTGAATTCCAGACAGCGGGAACTTTTAACGTGATTGACTTTTCAAGAGAGATTATCTTTCTTTTGATTCTCTTGAGAACATTGAATGGCGATAGGACAGACGTAACTTTATCAAGATCAATTAATGCTACTACCATGAAAGAAAATGATAAATCAAACATTAATTTCATTTTATTTCCATCATTCGACATTTATTGACGTACCGAGCATCATTTCTTATGAATATTTGCGATGATCGATTTCGTTACTTCAAACTTATAAATGAATACTCGAACTCTCAGCTCATAAATATCAGTTTTTCGCAAAAAACGAAATGTTTGAACTTCGCTTCCATGAAGGATATATTTCGTAATATATTGTATATTTCCTCAGCGTTTCGAGTACACGTTGCACGGTATTTTCTGTCATAAGACGGCAGAAAGTTTTGTATTTCTAATCCTCTCAAGAGAACATTTAATTGATCTATCTCCAGTATGTAAATAATTTTAATATGAACTTTCAACCAATGCCGTTCGTTTCCCGATATGAGAGAACTTGTATTCGTTTGTATGTACACGTATGGGTGGATAGGTTCGTTCCCATGCCACAAACACACTGAAGAGATATATATTAGTAATCTAGCAATATCCAACGCTTGGACATCGGCCAAGCACGCCGTACATTCAAGCTCCCCAGTACCATGGCATACGTATATATCAAGTTGAAAATTCAACAATGCTCAAGTCCCTGAGTACGCATTAATGAAATACCCGACATGAAGCTTGAGGAATGTCCTCGTCGTTTTCCATGTAATGTTTGGTCCTTTTTCCCCGATTTATTTTTCAATAACATAAAGACGACTCAACCCACAAGTCGAGCATTTCCCTATTTTTGAGTATTACGTTTGAAAAAGAAAAACTCTTAATAATGATGTAACTAGAAGTTGATTTGAAACTTCGTATACCGAACGTACAATGGAATACATATTTTCAACACAACATGGTGGTTCGGTTCTCATATCAAAATATATATTACCCAGAGAGATAACTCACAATGATAAACGAAATACAGTTAATGAAGCTTTCTGATTTATTAGTGTTATTTCGTGCAATCATTCGTAGTTGTTCCATTGTTATAACAATCGGTCTAACTCGCGTATTCATTTGTTACGAGGCCTCTCTTCATCCGGTTATACACCGAGAGGAAGAGAGAATTCAAAAGTTACGGAATAGGTTGCATACTTCTCTTCCCGTACTCCAGACGTATAAATGATATACGAGGTAGCAAGGAGTACAACCTATGTTTTCAGGACACGAGAGAAGAGAAACCACGCGCAACAGGAACAACAGTAACAACGGAGAGAACACAGGCGATCGCATCGCCTGACTCTCAGTTAATTTCATTTCGTGAGGAAATATGGAGTGTCTTGGTTCAGTGTGTCTACTTCGCGACGAAGATATAATTCCACGGTATAGCAGAAATTAGACTCAAAAGTAACATCTTTTCTATGTTCTTCTTCTTTGCTTTTGTTTCCTTCCGTGTTCTTATTTTATCCTCAGTTTTCATCTTCGAATATAATATTTCATTTATTTCATCTAAGATAACTGTGTAATACAAATCTAACGCATTGAGTCGCATGTGAATTCGTTACATGTCTGACTATATTCCTTATTCTACTGATTTTTCAGTTAATGGTTCTTTTTATTCTGTTGTTTAGAATCAGTGATGCCAGGAAAAACAGTGCAGACCTGAAAATCAGCCCCTCCACTGTAAACACTTTGAAAACTTCGTATGCAAGTGAGTCACGCGTATACGGAAATTTCTTTTTCTGAACAGTAGAGGGGGGCTGATTTTTTGGTCCGCACCGTCTTTCCTGGCATCACTGCTTAGAACTGACGTCTCATTTTTCAGATTTCTACATCAATAAACAATAATGATTTTAGTACACACATTAGAATAACTTCTGTTCTATCCTTGGATGGTAACACTCCAGATACTTCTCACAGCATTGTTTTGAACTGTCTCAAAATGGTTCACAAAATTATGATGTTTTCTAAAGCAATGCCTCAGAGTTTGTCCTGAGAGTGCCCCATTCGAAGATTCTGACAAAATTTCCTCAAAATAATTTAAAATTGAATGTTTAACAAATTTCGAACTGAGTGGAGTCTTCACTGGAATTGATTCAGGGGATCACATTCGATGCACGTCTGAATATGGTGCATGCCAATCAGAAGCTTGCATTCGATGTATCTGGACGTGTGTTGAATCTGATCCTCTGGTTAAATTATAAAGTCACCCGAAGGGCGCTTCGATTCACAATTGAGATATATTTTGAGAGCGATCAAAAATTTTTTTTCATGATTCTCCTAACATTATGTAGAAAAAATGATACATGAAAAAACCTTATCCATTGCATGTTGAGAGGTTCACATTTGAGCTCAAGTTTCCTTCGATACTCAACAATTATTCGCCTACTCGGAGTGGATCAATTCTCAAAATTACATATAAAATTCATATAACGTTATATTGAATTACATATAATTGATATATGGTTTAGACAATCCTCCCGGTTAGAACAGGAACGGGAACAGGTCAGTTTTCATTCTACATAGATTTCTACAACACGAATCCATTCTGCAAAATTTTTCATCAACTTCTGGCGTTGTCCTACGGTTTTACACAAAATAAATCCACGCGAAATATCTTATTGCACATATAATTAATGTAGAATTATTTTATCGCATGATTGACACATGTTTTGTATTCTTTTCAAGAAAAATTGATATTGTGAGAACAAAGATGAATATGTTGTGGTTTAGAATGAATATCATTTCGAGCCTCGTAATGAAGGGCACTCCACAAGTAAATAATGATATGATAATCTTTGATATAAACATTTCTCCATGTAGTACACAAAATCAATGTGTTTTTAGACTGTAGAAAATAAATTCTATTCTACGTATAATAGGATATAATATAAGATTTAATTCTATATAAATTACATATAATTTAAAAAATTTTTCCTCTTGGGTAGTTCCTTACCATGAAGGAATAATTATTCACTCGTCTATTCCCGTACAAGAATCCAAAGATATATATTTATTATATACTACTGTGTCCAAAAAATGAGGTGACATAGCATTTATTTTCGAAAATCTTTACTTATTCTCCCAAATAAAGTTCATCGCCTTGAAAGTAATCCCTTCCGGATACAATGCACTTATGGCAATGCATTTTCCAATCTTCGAAATAGTTGTTGAAATCGGTTTCCGGGATGACCTTCAGCTCTGTCTTCGATTCGACTTGGAACTCCTCTATTGACTTGAAACGGTGTCCCCGGAGCGGTTTTTTGAGTTTGTTGGATAGCCAGAAGGCACACGGTGCCAAATCAGGTGAATACGATAGTTGTGGAATGATATGGGTCGAGTTTTTTGCGAAATAGTCACGAAGAATCAATGTAGTGTGAGCCGATGTATTGTCGTGGGGCAAAAACCAAGAGTTGTCTGGCCACAATTCCGTTCTCTTTGGGCGAATAACTTCACGTAAACGACGCTCAACGCTCGAATAATATTCTTTGTTGACAGTTTGACCCGGCGGGAGGAACTCCAAATGCACAACACCACGATAATCGAAGAAAACAGTCAACATAACCTTGATTTTTGAGCGACTCTGCTGCGGTTTTTATGGTTTTGCCTCATGTTTAGCGCGAGATTCGGTTGTTCCCGGGTCGTTAACATAAATCCAGGTCACATGTCCCGTAATAATGCGTTTCATCTTGTCTTGATAGTCAGAAAGCATTGTTTTACACACTTCAACGCGACGATGTTTTCCCAGGAAATTCAGTGTTTTCGGTACCAATCGAGATTTAACGCGTCCGAGGCCCAAAACATCCTTTAAAATGGTATTGACTGATCCTTTTGAAATGCCAACATCGTCAGCGAGATCTCTAATTGTCAATCGACGATTGACTCGCACCAAATCTTTGATTTTTTGAACGTGAACTTCGTTAATTGAAGTTGATGGTCGACCGGGACACTTTTCGTCTTCGACACGTTCTCGACCTCCTTGGAACTCTTCATACCACTTGTAAACATTTTTCTTTGACATAGCCTCATTACCAAAGGCTTTCCGCACCATATTCAACAAATCAGCAGCAGAAAATTCATTCCGTAAACAAAATTTAATACAAATTCTGTGCTCAACAAATGCGAAAATTATAAGAATCGAGAAATTCACTTTCAGCAGCTTAAAAAACGGAGCGTATCTCAAACCCTGATGAATATTATGATGTGACCCTTGACACGAATATCAAAGACAGTCTAACTAACCTAAAAATAACAGCACTCCTCCAAATACATTTGCACACAGAGTTCGAATTCAAATGTCACCTCACTTTTTGGACGCAGTAGTATAATTCATACATTATTTCCACTCTGATTCATTTTATTTGAACAATAATGTATTTAAATCGCGAAAAGCCTATATTTTCATTCAGTAGAATAGGATTCCGTGGTCTGAATAGTGTGACAATATTTCCCATTTGATTCATACTGGATTAAATATAAACGATCATGAATAATAATTAAATATATACGTGATGAATGAAAAGTCTCAAAAGATGAATCCAAAGAAAACGATAGTATGCCGAACATCGCTTTGTTGATTCAAGTACACACCCTGGAAATCACTCAAACTACATCATATTGAAAACATAGATTTACCGTTCGCCCCCTCGCATGCGATACATTATAATTCGATATAGTGTGCAGCGAGAAACAGCTATGAATCTGGTTATTCGCAGGAAACTACGGTATAACGAACTTTAATGTATGACATAACAGGGACGATCATATATAGTCTTTTGATTCGAAATAAACTGATATGATGCAAATTTATAATTACCTTACTCATCACAACTGGAAACCGATTGGGGTGTCACAAATATAACTTAGTTAATTTACTCTCCATTGCAAAATGAAAGGATCAGATATATCCTCTTCAATCCTTCATTTATTTCATACAAATTTTATATTCGAATTGTTCACAAAATCGATACAAAAGAACTGATCATCTGATAAAACATTCTCTTCACTTTTGAAATGTGTAGTCAATCCATTAAAATTGTATAATGTTTGCCTATGAATGTAAAAATCAAAAGTAAAAACACGTGGATGAGGAATAGAGTCGGAATAGTGGAAGAAAATAATGAAGATCTTTGTTCGCACTGTATCAGAATTCAGTCCACGTGAACAGGAGCGGACTATGGCCTGGGTCAACGGCGCCATGGCGCAGGGCTGGCAGGCCGTGAAAAGGCGGCAATCGGGTCGAAAAAAATTTTTTTCAATTTTAATAATTTAAAAATAAGGAGAATAATAAATTCTAAGCAATAAAACAACATTTTTTCGTAATGAATATTTTTGTGAAAAATTAATTTTTGCTGCCATATAAGGGGTGGCAAGCTAGATGGCGCAGGGGCGGCAAAAACCAAAGTCCGCCTCTGCACGTGAAACTCTGAAGAAACATCAACTTTGCACTCATCCCAATCACATCCACTCTAAGCAAGAAACTGTTCTCCAATGTACTCCCGTTATCCGCATTTCCATTGAAAATCGCGAAGTAAACGCCCAAACTTATGGAATAAAGCTACGTTCGGTATCACTTCGTTATTGGTGGTTTTTGAATGTTTTTTTTTTAGTTTGCATCGTGGGAGTTCGATGCATCGAGCTTTCTTCGTAGCATCGTAGCTACGCTTTGGACTTTCCTATAACATCACAGAACCAGAAAACATAAATCAGAGCTCTGAATTCTGTACGCTATAACCTTGTAATGTCTTTGCAACGTTTCCATTGTGAGTGTGTCTTGAAAATGTAGTGATCTCTCCTTTGATCTTTCCTAATTGGTCAGTGGTTTGAAACAACAGTTTGCTCATGCATAAATACACAGTACATAGTTTGCAGAATGAAAAGTTCTGACGTGAAGCTACTTGTTTAGTCCTCATGCATGATGCAAATTCTACCATGATTGTTGTCAAGGAATCCATCTTTCATTTCACTATAGTCACACAGGAATGAACACTGGCCGGTATTTGGGATATTTCATCGATTTATTCATGCTTCAACGGATTCAACATACTTTTGTGTGAATGAAGTCGAAATCAAAATGTGACCACAAACGTTAAATTTACCAATGATCCTGTAGCGGAATAACGTTGTTTGCCAACCACCAATCGTTGACAAACAATTTTGGCATTGAACCGAGATGATAGCACCGAATTAGTAGCATTGTCCATCAACACTGCGTCAATGTTGACATCAGAATGGGTTATTCTATTGATGATCAATTGGATTAGTGAAATTTATTCTTCGAAATTTAGTGAAGTCAGACTATTGGATGTAATTCTTTTCAAAAGTAAAGTGATTATTTGATACTGCAGGAATCTTGTTAGTAGTTTTTATAGAATTCCGAGTTGAAAGCGATTAGGGGGGGAAATACAAGCAAATGTACCTGTTTTTTGAGAATTTATTATAATTCATCGGTTGAAGATGAAATTATGAAATTAAGCACACCTTATACGTTCAAAACTATCTTTACAATTTTGTTTGAGATAAAAATATTCCAAAATGGCGGAACTACGAGTTGGCACCTCGTTTTTGCGCCGTGCAGCCCACAGGTCTCAATTTTTATCTAAAATCAAAAAACCAAAATTCTATCGTTGAAATATCAAAACGCACAACTTGACGGAGAGAAAAACAAAAAATAAAATTTATTTATATTGCTTTTTTCAATTTTTAGATTAGAAACAGAAGTGTGTTTTTTTTCAAGATGCTTGTGGATGTTCAATTTTTCATTTTCATTTGTTTTGCCTCCGTCAAGTTGTGCGTTTTCACATATTCTAACGATAGAATTTTGGTTTTTAGATTTTAGAAGAAAATCTAGTTCTGTAAGCCACATGGCGCAAAAACGAGAAACCAACTTCTAGCAGCTGTCGCTCCGTTATTTTGAAATATTTTTGCCTCGACAAAATTATAAAGATAGTTGAAACGTAGTTTTCAAGATGTGCATTATTTCATTAATGGATCCTCAACCAATGTTTCGAAATACATTCTTGAAAAACGGTACGTTGACATGTATTTCCCCCCTTAACTTGTTGTAGATGAATAACCTAGAACTCTATGGACCGTTTTCCATTGGTTCTCAACATTTAAACGGAGAGAAAAAACTTCGCACAAAGAAAAATGCAGATCGGAAATATAGTAACCTTTGATAATAATTTGGAAATATTTCTCAAAATCTGAGGATTCCACTTGAATTTGTGATACAGATGAGACGGTCCACAATTTTATTGAATTTTGCTTGAAGAAGGATGAAAAGAAAAAGGAGAATTATGAACTTTTCAAAAGTCGCGGATCAAATTTTACAAAGTGGATGATTCCTATCGTGTATGAACTCTGGCCCACTTTTGCCCCACTCTGGTCCAGTCTTGAGCCCATATTGACAGGATGGGGCCCATGTTGGGCCGCGGTGGGCCACAAGGTACATACATGCTAGGGATAAAATTTCGAACACTTTTTGGAAAGTTCATATTTTTTTCTGTTGTTTGTTGAGTATTAATGGATTTTTATTTTTTTTTTCAAGTCAAATTCATAAGAAATGTTAACCGCTCTATCCTCATTATAAATTTGAGGAATTCATAGATGTTGAAAAATATCCTCAAATTTTTATGAAAGATTACTATACTTTCATCCTGCATTTTTCTCCGTGCGCTGTGACAGAAATATTGTTAGTTATGACAGCTATTTTTTCAGCTACAATAGCAAAAAATGTTGTCTCCTCCCGCTAAGTTTTTTATTCTATATATAACATTGGAAATTTTGCTGCCTCAACAAATAACACTGGTCATCAGGATAAAAATATTTTTCGATGTCATGAGGTTTGAGGAGTGATTTGGAGTGATTTTGGTGTGCTAAGTGTGGAAACAATGTCGTATTTCTTGAATTAGTTCAATTATTATAATTGTTTACATATAATTTTGATATCATTGATGAATTGTATATATGAGACATTATGAAAAAACAAATTGATTAAAAAAATCTGACTTCATTTTCGTACTCAGCGCAGCATACTCACTTCGAATCCTTGTCCAAATCTTGAGATTCCTAATGGGTGTTGACCAGTGTAATTTGCTGCAATGGCTGAATAATTAGCTGACGTAGTAAATTATTTGCCACGTTAGTAAAAAAATTGCTGCTTGAGTGAATAGTAAGACAGCGAAATTATATTTTGCTGTCCAACTGATGCTAGCTGAAATATAAGCTCGTTTGACGAACACCGAATCAATGATGGAAAATCATTGCTAACTCCCACACGGGGAGAAGAGAATGATAATATTTACCATGCCAACATAGTATTTGGTCTTATTTTATAAAAAAACGTGATTGCTACTATCTAAGAATAGAATTCTTCGCCATGTTTCTGGTAATAATGTATATATGTAGGATAGTAATTATTCTATTATTTCGATTTCATATAAATGTTGCTGTAACCAACAACATTCACTGCAAGAATTGATCTCTAACAAGTGTTTAAAAATAAGACAATCATGTATGAGTATGGAATATCAATGGCTCAATACAATTATGGTCCCATAATAAGATACTGATGACATATTTCAAGACATTAATGTTTCACTTCCAAACACTTGTTATAAATCGGTTGTTATAGTGTTGTAACGGTCATTAGTTGAATCTTGTCGCAATATTGACCGGTGTCATGCCAATGATTACCAGTGATGGGGATCTTTGAGAAAAATCGATCCCTTATTATATAAAAACTGTTCAATTTTTATGGATTTCAATAAAAATTCGATATTTTTTTTTATATACACAAAAGGATCGATCTTTTTCAAGGATACCCATCACTGATGGTTACAAATTATTCTAAATCCGGATTTTCGCACCGGACAGAACTTCATACACTCTATAAGATATATAAATTGCAATATACAGCAGAATCATTGAAAATATTTTACAGAGAGATAATTGTTCACTTGAATGAAATAGATTTAATTCAATCGCTGGTTACACCATGATGGGGTTGAAATATACTCTCGACTCAGATCTTACAGGTACAAAGCTCTGTTTCATAATATGTCAAGCGATGTTCCTCGCCAACTACCTGCACCGCGCGTTCCTCAATTTTCACGCACTACCTACTCTTCGCCAGACAGTGAGCATCATATAAAGCAGTCGCGCATTATTACATGAACTTGAATGAGTCAAATTCTTCCTTTTACCCTCCATCCGTTTCCCTTGCGTTCTGCTCGTGTGTAAAATGAGATACAAAATTTACTCCACTTTGATGAGTTACTCAAATGATACTATTTCAAGCATTAACCAAGTGCATCTTCAAGATCTTTTGATAAAATGTTTCAAATTCTGTGATAAGGTTTTAGAGACCTGTGGTAGTATCGCGTTATTCACTGGAGTGAATATTACGCATAATCTAGGATGATATATATCTGAAAAGAGTTTTGTTTCGATGTAACGAAGAAATAAATTTTGAGATCTTCTAGTGCAAACTTATTGGACAAAATTACACATTTTCAGGGAGAAAATCGAATTTCCTGCATAAAATTGTGAGTTGATTGAAATTTCTACGCATTTAATTTGCTTTTTTCATAATTGTGGTCTCCGAATGTAATCATCAGTTAACGTTTCCCAAAACTCAATTTGAAATTGACATTTACAGAATGCTATATTCAATTATAATATTCACAACACAACAGCGTGTATTGTTTCTCCAAATTTTGGAAACTACTTTTGAAGAGAATAAAGCAACTGTTCGACCATAATTTTGGAAAGTACTTTGAATTCATTATGACATTTATGATCAGTCTATGCATGGTATTTATCTGATAATCATAACGCTCGCAATGGTATCATATTTGTGATAGATGATACGGTTGGATAATTGTAGCGATGTTTCATCCATTAAATCGTATATCTCATTAGAATTTGAGATAAGAATGGAGTTATTTCTTCTCATGTTCATAAGAATAGCACTATCATTGAGCTCTCGAATGAAGTTTTGGAGTTTCAATCAATCGACGATTTCGAATCCCTACAATTTAGAAACTTGGTTGTCCATAAATGTCATTGCGGATTCAGATCGCGTGCCAAAACTATCCATCAACGAATAGGTTATACACAATGTTTACTTGTTTAATAGTATCATGAACTCGAGAATTCATAGCTACATCGACAATCGTTCTCTATTCATCCCCATTCTGAACACATATATATCCAATTATCACGTTTTAGAAGCTTGTTGTCGTAACAAAGAATCTCAAACTGTTCTCCCTTGTTTGTTTTGGGAGTCTGCATCGAATCTACAAATTCATGTATTCAAATGATCCAACAGCAATGTTCGCTTCTTCCATTCGTGTAGTATCAAACCCAGTTCAAACATTCATCAAAGTCCAATTTTTCTCCCTGAAGAACTCTGTTAAAAACATTAACATATTCCTCATCCGATTCTAATCAATTTGATACAACTGGTAGGAAACTCATCTCTAAATTCACATATTTTGCTTCGGAGGATTCGAATGGCATGTACTGCTTTTTGTTATTTTCATTCATATCGAATATATATGATACAAGAGGAAAAAACAACGCATACAACTTAAGCGTCACATGTTTCCAAATGATCCACTGGTCAGTGATATTTCTTTCCCAAAAAATTCAGTCCAAGCAACATGAATATTGCATATCAGTTCTGATTTTAAAAAAAAGCTGAAGACAAATCAAAGAAGAACTTGAAAACAAGTATTAGCATACAAAGCACGTAAATTACCATATGAAAATTCTCTGGCTATGCAATATTATTTGAGAATAAAAATATTCATAAAAAAGCAGGACAATGAGAGAAAAAAAAACAATTTTTATTTTGAAAAATTGAAATATAACGATCTCTGTTTTTTTGTTTCTTTGGATAGAAGGATGCTGCTAACGATTATTGATTCACTCCCAGACGCATCGAAATGAAAATAAAATAACAAATACGTATCATTTACAAAGATAGTTTTTGGGGAAAATCTCATCTTATTATTTCAACAATACCAATATTGAGATTGAAGAACAATAGATACGAAAAACCACAACGTACATGGCAACGAGACGATTGCCAAGCATGGACGTACGACAGTATGAAGGATAGCAAAAGAATTGGAGCATTTGAAATACGATGCCATGGACGAGGACCAAAAGCAAAATGGATTGGTACACCAACAATGAAAGAATTTTGAATGGGACAAAGGAAAGGAGAGAATAAATGAAGTTATTACTAAAAGAAGTAGGCCATACGTTGAGACATAACAATATGCTAGAAAACTTAATAGAGGGAAAACCAAAAGGAAGATCGAAAATGATATATAGGGAGCACAGAATTATGTGAAATATGGGTCGAGCTATATGGAACTACGTATTTGTGTTCGAAAATGAAGGACTAGATGGAATCGGAGGGTTGTAACGAATCAGTAACAGGACAGATCATTGTTGACGATACTCAACCTGAATAAACTGCTTTCCGAATATGCGATCCTAATTCAGTCATCGTCATTGGAGGTTGTGATGAAAGATCAGGTCCTATAATCGGCGGTATCGATCTAACGATGAGACCTACAGAAATGTGACAAAATTATATTTCAGATCAGATAGAAGATCATAATGCTGATGAGACAATTCCTACCATTACCTTTGCGAACAGAGACCACTTTTCAGTATATTTGAACAATTACAACTCTGAAGCTGATTATTGCATGAGGATAAAAGTGATCGACTGTCACAGTTCATTGATTCAATGGAACATAGTTAATTAGGTAAACCACTCATTCATTTAAGAAATACCTCAATCCATTGAATATACCATCACGATTAATTCAGTCGATAAAGTGGTTGCGGTTTCCAATGGTTGATCGAACCATACCTATTCAACAATTTCATGAGAAAAGTCAGTCATTTTTCCACTCGTAGGAAAGAACGAATAATCATGTATAACATAGTTTTATTCCATCACTGAATTTGATCATGAAAACCAATTGAATGGATTATAGGATTTTAATTAGCGGACAATGATGATGATTTCCTAATAGAACCAGAATTTTACTTTGCCCTAACACAATCCAAATGCTTTGATAATACGTTATTTTTTTTTGTTCACACATCGAAAAAACCTGGATGACTAATTGCTCAACTGAACCACTTGAACCAACAATGAGAACAGTATTCATCTTCGCTTTGTTTGATGATTACGTCGTTTATACGGAACAAAGAGAAATCGTTGGAACAGAACGCCCGTAATGGCTTGTCTTGGCGAAAAGAAAAGATCGAGTTAAGAGAATTCAGATAAAATTGAGAGAAGGATTTGATATTCAAGAACTTTTCCAGTTATGTTACGGTCTTGTACTCCCATTTTTCAATATTTATAGAACAATGAGATTTGATGACACTGTGATTATACGTGACGAAATCTAAATAGTTAACGGCTGCTCTTCGCTGAGTTGCTCGCTTGTGAATTCATTTTTGAATGTCAGATTTTCTACGAGTGGGAATGCGTCTTCTTACGAAGCAGTTGTGTTTCTATTTGATTCAACCTAACGACCTGTTGGGAAGATGAGAATTTGTAAAATTATACACGAAACTTCAAGCACCGAAATTTCGTTGTAATTATCAGGGAAAATAATTGGAGAAATTCTCAAATGATTCATGATTTTACTTCGCAGCTTTTCATATCGTTCCCAAATTGATTTTGAAGAAAATTAATCAAGTTTATATGCAATGAAACTGAATTTGTGGTAAAAAGATGATGTCTCAATTTTCCATTCATATTCACTTGATTCTTGTAGAATATGAATTGAATCATCAGTCCATGAAATCTCAGCGAATTCTGCATCAGATTGGGCGTCTCGGATTCATTATATTTCCAGTCCAATTTATGGCGGCTAATTATCGTATTATGTTTGTTCTTCACGTTTATGGAATGAGTCAATACGGAAGAGCTGGAATAAAGTTGAATGGTGAGCTCCTAATTGACGGGTTGGTTTAAAAATGATGATTTCCCCTATTTGGCAATAATACAGTTGAGAAATCTCTCGCAACTCACGTGAATTTTTAATTTTGGAAATTCAAAAAGCGAGAAAGAGAAGTGTTTCTTTTTTTGCAATTGCGAATAAAAATTCTTTTAATTTTCATATCAATCGGTACCGATATCTGATTCATAATTCTCTTTTCACAGTCCTCGAAAGGTGGAAATAAAGTTTAAATACAGTATTAATGAGAGAAACAGATGAAATCGTAATACGGTTTTGTATGAAAACTACGTACAACGTTTTTTCCCTTTACAATCATTTTCTTCATTGTTCCGTACAACGTTTTATGCTATGAGAGCGATTCATTTATTTGATACAGAAACTATTCAAACTTCTACAAACGATAAAATAATGAGAATTGTAATGTAA
The DNA here is from genome assembly GCA_018340375.1 of Gonatopus flavifemur. Classification (NCBI taxonomy): domain Eukaryota; kingdom Metazoa; phylum Arthropoda; class Insecta; order Hymenoptera; family Dryinidae; genus Gonatopus; species Gonatopus flavifemur. Next base: position 23,754,560 of record JAFFJZ010000007.1, read on the forward strand.
TTGGATTCAATTCACTTATTATTGTCATTTATTCATAATTCATTCGTGTTCAAAGAAATGATCAACTTACGATGGATTCAAAGTATCAACAATCTTCAATTAAATTTTTATTTACATCGCTTTATATTTTTTAAGCCTTTGCGATAATAATAACAACAGGATCGTTCGTTCACACTTAACTAAGCACTTTCTTGTCCGTAAATTTACCCATTCAAGGCACGCGAAAGATGGAAGAACAATTTTCATTTCCATGTTATTTTGATGATTCGAAACGATCTAAACGGAACAAGAAGAGTCGGTGAAACAGAACGTTAGTAATAGCCTTTCTTCAACAAACGAATTCACTTGGTATTTCAAATGAAAAAGAATATTTGCACTTCTTCCTTTGCCTTTTCTCTCGTTTATTTTATCCCTGAGGGCACATAAAGAGCAGAATTGACGAACTCAACCGGAATCTTGGCTCTCCATGGTCTACTACAACTTCTGCTGCTGTTGCTACTGCCGTCCCCGCCACTGTGAACGCAAAGCTCGGCAAATCAACTTCGCAAGATTTAATATCCGAAACGTTCAACGTCTCTTTCTCCTTCTCTCTTTTCTTGCACATAGAAATCTAGAGGGTGCGCTCGCGCATTACTTACCCTCATGAAAGAGAGAGGAAGAGAGACCCAACGAACGGGCCCTACAACATCATCGAGTATATAATTGTGTAATCGAATCATTCGTGCTCCGCCTATTTCCTCTCGTTTCCAGCTCGTTCCGTGCGCATAGAATTCGTAACTGGAAAATTACCGAGGACTCGTAAAATGTTTCGAGTAACAAACCGTGTATATATATCTTAGTACATTAGTAATTTCCCTCGCCGTTATCTGCACGCGTACCACGAATTCATTATTATTCTTTCGTTCCATTGATACATTTTATCACTCATTACGATTATCGTGTAATTTACAGAACTTCTTTCCCTCGGTTGTATTCTTTGTCGTCTTTGGAAAAAATTCAATGAACGAAATTATTTTCTCTAACTCGAAGTCAAAGTTTTCTGGAGAGAAACTCATTTATACGGAAGAAACTGTGTTGAGAATGAGCTTTCTCGCACGCAGAGAAGCGGACCGCTTCAAGATTTATTGTCACCCATACCCCCTCGGGCTGTTGGGAAATTCACTTTCATTCCAAAGCACGCGGGAAACAAATTAAGACAGAGCCGATAGAGCGAGACAAGGACTACCCCGGCGTTTCCGCACAGCAGTTTCTCGAGCACAGTCTTCGGAACGTCAAATATAAGAGGAGAAAGTGACGTAAATGGACTTTCAACTTTCCCTCTCGTCTCACGGGGTTAGATGGTTTGGCAATAGACGCGGTACGGCAATATATAGAATGTCGATAATTATTTATCGGCGGTCAACTTGATAAATCATTTTGTACGAGCGAGACAAGAATCACTTTCCATCCCCTCAAACTTGTCAGATAATAAACTACCTTTTTGAGCTGCATAGCATTTCGAACGAGACATGGGTTTGAAAAGTTTCTTCTTGAGCTTAACTTTCTTGTATAATACATCAATTTGACGTGTCAATATTTTTCCAGGAGACTGTTTTTTTTAAATTGAAATATCCATGATATATTAAATATATATATCAGAGGTGTGGAAAGACAATCTATCACGTTATTGTTTCCCATTCGCGTATTACGATAAATGTCAATTTATATCTATCTTTCGGAAATATCATATATATCGCACATCTTTTGGGAAAATTTTGATGTGATAAATACTGCTGGGATTGAAAATTTCAGACAATTTTCATAATAAACTTCGCCAATAATATTTGTTTATTCATTCGCAACCCCCTATAGCAAGTATAAATGCAATTCCGCACACTTCCTTTCCCCTTGACTTCGAACGATCGGATTTATTTTACGTTCACCATGTACGCTCGCGGTGTAACAAACTCTACCGATATCACTGTTTATAGGTCTCGAAGATTAGTAGTGCATGTAACAGATATGCAACAATGTCCGTTCCATGGAACTGTATTTACCAAAATGTTTGAGAAAAACGTTCATAAAACTCAGCCTTCGCTTTTGATCGACCGCTAACTTTGCCCTTTTTACGAGTTCTGTACCGTGAAAGGAGAATATTACTCCTGTTGCAGAACCATCAATTGTTACATAGGATTTTTACGACTCCATGCGTACGGTAAGACGTGTGGAAGTTTTTTCATTGTTATTGGGTGACCGTTTTTGATGGGTTACAGCATTTCTAAATGCTTCTCGGAATAACAGCTGTTCCAATAAATAACGGAGAAAATGTGAATTGAATGAAACTCGTCGTACCACGGGAATAAAATCTTGATTTATTTATGATTCAATGAATGTAGGTCGTTGTATTATCACTTGGATGTCGTATGAGTTTCTCGTTATAATCGGTAATTCCACTTCGTTGTGTTTGCGGATCTCTAATATCGCAATTATCTCCACAACGATTCATTAAATACATTCAATTACAACGCATATCCAAACAAAAGAGAGAGAGAGAGAAATCTCAAATTTTTTTTTCAGTAATTTCCAATCGTTATTCTATTCAATTCTAAATTGTCCCATTCCTTCGATGTATGAGTGGCAAGAGTTTGATGTAATACAAGGAGATAAAAGACAGTGGAATTGGTAAAATGACAATCTTGTAGAAGATGCAGTCGGGGTGATTCACGTTTGAAGATAAATCTACTGTTGTAGAGGGACACAGCTGTGACTATGCTCGTGAGATTGCCTCTTCTATGCCTCGAGCATCCAGTCGAGGAAAAAACTCAGCTGCGGCCTTCGCCCTGCACGATTCTTTGGAGTAAAGAAAGCTCTAGGTATAGCACTGCGATTGCAAGCAGTAGTGGTCATGGTGCTCCCACACCGTGGCTTGTCACCGATCAGATATTGATACTAGGGATGGCCGTGACTTGTATATTCAATAAGGTGTACTTTGTCAAACGATGATACATCGAAATCTGATTTAAAAATCTGAATTTCATAACGCATGGCAATATAAATTTGTTCTTTATTTTTTCAAGTGAGGAAAGTAGAAGAGTGTAATCTGAAATTTTATTTACCGTTTCATTAAACGATACTCCATGTACATTCTCGCTACTTCCGAGTTGGGAGTTGATTCAATGATCGTTCTTTATGAATACGGAGGTCACAACTTTTGACAGCGAAGCATGGTAATGATATTGGTTAGCTTTTGACGAAGAGATACAGAGAGCAGCAACTTTGGTATCGTAATTTTCCTATCGAGATGCTTTTGAAGGAGCAATTAATGCATCCAATCAAGCCAAAAGATCAATAACCAATGGAAAGAAGTTGGAGGTGAAATGGCAATCAATATTTATGGCGACAAGAACAAAAAAATTGATGATATCAGTCAACTTTTTGTATGTATATCCTTTTAAATAATCATCGATGTGACATTCTTATATCAACAAGCCTTATGTATACGTGTAATTTATGTAAAATATATACAGTATAAATATGAAATTGGATTGAATCGAAAGCGTCTGTACGAAGTCTATAAACAAGTTCCATACTTTTTTCAGATGGATTAGAGTAATTCTATACAAAGTTACGCTTTATGAGTATTGTCGTCGAGTAAATTCACAATTTGAAAGAAAGGAACATTGAAGAAAATACGAATGATATGAAAAGCGTCAATGTAATTTCTCTGCCGACGACAAAAAAACTCAATGTCGAAATCACAGTAAATAATTCAGCAACACCAGAGAATATAAGAGAAGAGAAAGAAGAAAGAGCTTTTATATATACGTTAGTAAAGCAAAGTTTTCGATCGGCCATCGATCTCGTACTAACCTTGTCATTTGATTTCCCTACGGAGAACAGAACGAACCACCGTTTTTCTGATTTTTCAACGTATTTCGGCTACTTTTATACGAGTCGATTCAAGACTACCTCTGGATATGTATATTTGTTTGTCGTTCACGTATATGTGTGTGACATTCTAAACTTTCTTTCGTATACTTTGAACTAGAAGCCTAAAAGAGCTTTCAATATAACCTTTTCACCCTTTCCTCTACATGCGAACAGATCTCATGCAAAGTACAACCAGAGTGCATCGACACAGAGACTCGACTTTACAATTAATAAACATTTTTCATGAATATATTACCATACAAACACATTCTAGAACAGAATGGTTGAGAAAAACGATACTATGTTATTGAAGCGTTTATCCAATTTCTACAAATTCTACACAGTCTCCTTTCTGTCACTCAAATATCTCTCTGTTCCTCCCTTTCTTCAATAACATCATCCAATTGTCTCATTTCTTTTATCTTTGAAAATCCCTTCAATCCTCATTAAACTTCCTTCCTTTTTACCCTTGACGCACATTCATAATGCAGAGTATCAAGTTTCTTTCTTTCAACCACGAATCAGTTATTTTCATTCCAGTAACGCGGAGGATTTTATTTTCGAACTAAAACTCGACTATTCTTTGTATTTCAGTCTTCTACTATGCTTTTGCATATGCACCGATATGAGAAAAATATATTATCTGCTATCTATTCATCTTCTCTTGTTTGGAATCAATCAAGCAGCTTCCATTTGTTTCCTTTGTTCTTTACATCGTCTGTGACTGTACAATCAAATACCGTCAATTCAATTTTACTAGACTTTTCAAACATTTTCAATACCTACCATTCATGATACACAGACGAATATGAAGAATCACTCTATCAAATTTTCTCAGTACTCTTGAAATCTTTTTTGTTCACTTTTATTTTAATATTTCAGTCTCGAGTACAGTCTCTTCCACCACGGTTACCAAACCAATGATCTCGACTCTTCATTATTGATTCATGATTCTATCTTTCAAATTTATCATTCTTGTCATCTTTCTTTTTTTACTACCTCTGATCGAATTTTTCATGCCTCATTTCATCTTCTCCGATTTCTGTGAAATTCACAAATCTTCTTCTTCTCCTGATTTCCTTTCCTCGCTTCGTGCATCATTCTGCTCTTCTCACCCCCATTTTTACAAATTTTTTAAAATACGAAAAATTTTATGAAAGTTGTGGAGGAACAGATTGAATATGGATGATAATCATTGTTCATTAAGTATAGAAGGACACAACAGTGTAATCTTCAATATTGAACAAATACGTCAAGAGAACTTAGATGACAAGATATTCGAAAAATATACAAACGATATCGTTGAAGAATATATTTTTTCGATATTTCATATCGACCATGTGAGTTCAAAGTATCACGTATCACGTTACAAGAAAACGTTTCTCACCTATCATCGAGAAAATATTCGATTCGTAGTAAATTCAGTATCCCGAATGCAATTTATGAAGAATTACATGTCATTTTTCTGTCATGTTTCCTTTTAAGAGTATTAAATTTGTTGTATCTCAAACATAATATTCGTTCTTTCGTTGAAAGGAAATATCCTGCCACTTTCTTTTCCTCAATTGATCCAACTTCCCGAACTCCATACGTCCATACATGTTACCCTCAGCACATGTTTAGTTGAATATTCAATGGCTGTTTCCTTCAAATGAAGTTCATATGAAATGGATATTGTGTGCTCCATGGGATCTGTAGCACTCGTGTCACGTGATAGAGTAACCGGAGAAAAAGGAGGAAATAAGAAGAAGAGAAGCACTTTTCTCCGGTTTTCCTACAGCGGTAACGGCAGTAGACGCGAAGGGTTCCCAATCGGCCATCGATCCTAACTTCGTCATTTAATTTCCCTGCGGGAGTCAACCGTCGTCTTTTTCCGTGGCATTTCTGGCACTTTCGTGCCAGTTCGTGAGTTATTTCCTTTTACTTTCATGGAAGGACAAGTAACAACCTTTAACATCTACAAACGCCCCATAACTGATGTTGATAAAAAATTTCCCGTCTTGTATTTTTGTATTAACATTTCAATTTGATTTCTGATTTAAATAATTGGGAATTTTAAATACAAATAACAAGTATATGAAAAAAATTTGTTTCCCATACCCCGTGACTTGAAATCCTCTATATATATTTTATACTTAAAAACGAAGAATAGAGTTAAATGTCTTCTTCTTGAAACCCATTTCCGGCACTTCCCGTGGATTATTTTCTCCGTCCTCGCTTTAGCGAACCGGAAACATCATTTCACGAAATGCTATTCCCAGAGGGAGAAGATTCGATGAAATATATGATTCCCAAAATGTTCGAGGAAACGAGAGACAAACTACTCTCTCCATTTTGAGAAATTCTCTCATTACCTGAATCGATCGGAAAGAACGAATCGTATTCCATTCATATTTCATTCGATTCATTTTTCAATTTCGAGTCGAGAAGTTCGGTGAACGGAAACAAAAGGAAAGCTAAGATACGAAACATTTTCTTGATTATTTGATTTCACTTGTTTGAGGGACCAACGAAGAATGAGATAAAATGAAATTTGGAATGGAATTCAAAATGTACGGAGATGGAATAGAATTTCTCTAGTGGCGAACATAATTTGCAAGTGACAATTGTCAAATACTGTGCAAGAACCTAATAACAGAATCTTCGAGTTCTTATACTTGAATTCGAAATGAAATTAAAGAGAGAGTTGTTACGTAGTTACCGTAGCTGAATATCCATACTGATTTTATTGAAGTACTTACAACGCTCACAGGTGTGCGAAAGTGAATGATATGGTCGTATCATATTCACCCTGGATCCATGTTTCTACCGTGCAAGCTCGCAACCTCGCAAGCTTCCCTAGTAATTCTGTGCGAGCCTGCCACAGATGTGGTACAGTTATCTTCAATTTGAAACGATAAATATTCTAAACAATTATCGTGAGTTTCACGCGAGTATATGACAACTGTACTAATTAGCGTCGATACTTTGTACTCGAATTCCAACAGCTTGATACCACCATGTGTATTCGTATACCCACAAATATCTAATTTATTTGGAATAAATCGAGTTGATAATATATACTCATGAATTTATACAAGGACCAAATGAGAGTTTATTTAATTTACTCAATTCAAATGAAATATATGATTGTCTGTTTTTGATTTATAAAGTAAAATTATATTTACGAGGCTTTTGAAGAAGACGTTAATGTGAAACATGTGTCTCTGAATTCTATTTGCTCCAGGACACATCAAAAGGGAGTAAAAAATGTCGAGGTGACAAGAAGATAAGTGCCTCCTTGAACACAATAACTCCGGACAACATGCATTTATTCCCAAAAACGGGTCACGTCCCACACTCCATGACTATTAAAGCTTTGAGGATTAACATTACATGAGAAGATTTCCATTTCGCACACGTAGCCGTACACTTGTCTTTTTAAATTTTTGAATGCCAAGGGACAGGATAAAAATTGCCAATGAAGTGGAGAAACATACACCTTTTTCACAATATGTCAGAAACATGATTCATTCTCATGTGATAGGGAGAATTATACGCAACAGTTGGTTTCCAGTATGAAATGAATGAAATAACATATTCCAGTTTCAATTAGAATCCCCTTGCAACGTAAATACGATTAGTTCTCGAGAAGACCGCATAAAATTCCAATATAAGAAATTGTGAAAAATGTCTACACATACCTGACGTATTTTATAATGGGATTTAGAAATTAGATTTTCCGTCGACAGAGTTGATGTCGATGGAATGAGAATCGATGGTCCGATGAGAGATCTTTCGTATCCACTTCGATATTGAACCTCAGAGGAGGGAGTATTGTTTTCTCTTTTCTCCTCTTGAATTATACTCGATCGCGTGACCGAATACGAAGTAACTGGACAGGTAGAGAAAAAAATTCCTCCTCTGAGACACAGACTCGTATACTTTTCGTCCCAATAAAACTTAGGTCTCGCAGGATTTGAGGTTTATTGAATGGCAGAGCTCAACATCGATGAAGAAACAATGATCGCTGTTTATTCTATTCGATGAGTAAATATTTGAGAAAAATACAATTAGCGAAGCTTTGGTGGAACAACGTTGACTGAGAAGATCGATATTATTTCAATATTCTCACTTTTTCTCGATAAATTACGAAGAAAGTTCTTTCCGATTATGACACGATCAAAAATATGGTGTAACGTATACAGTGGAAGTTCATAGTATTTACAAAACCATCCAATTTTTCAACAAGTTACTGCGATGTCGATTCAATTCGAGATGTTTCTCAACATCAATACCATTAACGGAAAAGAATAAGAATCTAACCGAACGATGTATTCTTCACAACTTGAAACAATACAGGATAAAAACTCGATACCTTTGTAAACACTGAGAAATTGCTTTATACGTTACACCGCGCATTCAATCGTATAACGATAAAAAGAGTTCGGATTGAATCAACTTACCATTGATGGAAGGAAAAAAAATCTATTCATCTCTGTATTTGATTTTTCATCAATGAAATTTCTGAGAAAATACTTGCATCACCTGCTTCTCGAAGTGCATGAGAATTCTTCTAGATAATTCTTGATGAACAAAATTCAATGATACACACGAGGGAGGAAATATTCTGAGAATGTTTGCTGATGCAGCGAATTGAGGGATGATGTATATAGGATAGCAAATATTTTTGCTAACCTAACTAAAAATTCGTTTCTGTAGCTGAATTCTTCAGTATTACATACAGGATGGCAAACAAATTTTGCTAGAGTCGACATTTTTCGTTGCCAAAGGTAGAAAATCGCTGTTGTAACTAACAAGATTGATATGATAACAAAATCAGATTTTCTCCGTAAAGAATTCAATCACATTCCTAGAAGATCAATACAAATTGCGAGAGGGAGTGGGATTTACATATCTTTCAAGACGAGAAAAACTTTATATTCATGCCTTCTATCCATCACCTCTTCCATCGTCAACTATTACAAAAGTCCATATAAATACGTAACATTTCAAACACCCATACATCAATTTATTCAATTTCTCATGCCTTGAGCAAGAAAGTAAACGACTTTGATTTCTAATTCTATCATTCATCTATTCTTTAGAGACTCGGTAATCTTTCATCCAAGTTTTATTCTATCGAAGAAAAAAAAATTCCCGTGTTATACACGAACATCCTTTACAGCGAAAATATTTCTTTCCACCTGATGCCGAGATAGAGTAACTTGGAAGATGAAAACGGATTCTAAAGAAGTTTTTCTTTTTCCCTTTCTTCCCTTTTCTACAGTTTGGCGGTAAAGTAGATGCAAAAAGTTTTGTTCGGTCATCGATCCTAATTTCGTCGTTCAATTTTCCTGATGCTCACGAGTTAAGTCTTCTCTTTCCCTTCCATTTTCCCAAAAGTCATTTGGTATTCCTGTCGTCTCAGGTAAAATAAAGATCAGAGCCAAATTCAATTAAATCATTCAACTTTTCGAGACTGATTAAGTGAAAACGATGAAGGGTAAACTGGACAGAATAATCATTTCAAAGATACACGTTCATAGTGCCATACGAAATGTGATATCTGGAATATGTTCATGTTGTAATTTGATTCCCAAATATTTCTAAAGAAAATACAAGCTACTACTGTGTCCAAAAAGTAAGGTGACATTTGAATTCAAACTCTGTGTGCAAATGTATATGAAGAAGTGTTGTTATTTTTAGGTTAGTTAGATTGTCTTTGATATTCGTGCCAAGGGTCACACCGATATATCCATCAGTGTTTAAGATACGCTTCGATTTTTAAGCTGCTGAAAGTGAATTTTTCGATTCTTATAATTTTTGCATTTGTTGAGCACAGAATTTGTATTAAATTTTGTTTGCGGAATGAATTTTCTGCTGCTGATTTGTTGAATATGGTGCGGAAAGCTTTTGGTAATGAGGCTATGTCGAAAAAAATGTTTACCAGTGGTATAAAAAGTTCCAAGAAGGTCAAAAACGTGAAAAACGAAAATCAAGGATTCAGTGCTTGTAAATCGTCGATCAACAATTAGAGATCTTGCTGATGATGTTCGCATTCCAAAAGGATCAGTCAATACCATTGCGAAGGACGTTTTGGGTCTCAGACGTGTCAAATATCGATTGGTACCGAACATTGAGTTTCCTGGAAAAACATCGTCGCGTTGAAGTGTGTAAAACAATGCTTCCGGGCTATAAGAACAGGATGAAACGCATTATTACGGGAGATGAGACCTGGATTTAAGCTTACGACCCGGGAACAACCGATCAATCAAGTGAGTCTCGCGCTAAACATGAGGCAAAACCAAAAAAACCGCAGCAGAAACCGTCGCTCAGAAATCAAGGTTATGTTGACTGTTTTCTTCGATTATCGTGGTGTTGTGCATCTTGAGTTCCTTCCGCCGGGTCAAACTGTCAACAAAGAATATTATTTCAGCGTTAAGCGTTGGTTAAGTGAAGTTATTCGCCCGAAGAGAACGGAATTGTGGCCAGACAACTCTTGGTTTTTGCCCCACGACAATACATCGACTCACACTCCATTGATTTTTCGTGACTATTTCGCAAAAAACTCGACCCATATCGGTCCGAAATCACCGTATTCACCTGATTTGGAATGGTGCGACTTCTGGCTTTTCAACAAACTCAAAAGACCTCTCCGGGGACACCGTTTTGACTCGATAGCGGAGATCCAAGCCGAATCGAAGAGAGAGCTGAAGGCCACCCCGGAAACTGACTTTACCCAGACAGCAAGACAGGTTCGAAAGAATGCCATATGAATTCTTAACATGAACTTCTCAAGAACTCTCAGCATTGAATTCTTCCAGAATTCATTTAGAACATATGGGGTTCTCAGAGAATTCTTCTGAATGATTTAGGGAGTTTGTAAAATTTTCGAAACCAACTCTTAAAATGCGATTCAAGAACTCTCATATGTCCAATGATATTGACTCGTGCGGTGTTCTCTATTCAATCCGAAAGAATTATTTGTGGATTCGTTGAAAATGTAGATGGCGCTAATAAGATCATATGTTTTCCAGTTCGTGCATGCCAAACCAACTTATTGGCGGAAGTTTTAAATATCTTTTTGGAATTTTTTTTTTTCACCCTAAAATTCAAGTAATTTATGTTCTCTCATCACGTTAATATTCATGCTTTTATGAAGAATTGTAATAAATAATTGTTATCAATACGAAATATTGAATAAATATTTAAAAACCTCAAATAAAACGTTCCGGGGGGTGATTTCATCAGTATACTGAGATATACTGAAATGTCCTCTATGGAAGTTTGTGTTATTTAAAATATTAATATTTCCAAAATAATTGACATCTAAAATTGACGATAGTTTCATAGGGATTCCAATTACACTTCTTTGAAGAATAATTTTTAAACAAAAATTTGTTCAAATTCAAAACTAAACTCTTATACATCAGAATGCGCGTTGAATTCTCTCAAATTCCAATGTCAAATATAAATTCTTCTTGTGCAGGCAGGAAAAAATATTCAATAACAAACGAATAGAAAATCATTTAAATACTTGAATAAAACTGTGTATTGATTCCAATGTACCCAATGTAAATTAATTTTATATTATCCAATTTATGAAATTCTCCAATTAACAGATACATTTGAAATTCAAAATAACTCCTTCTATTAAAGAAACGAGTTTCTTGAAAAGTCTTGATTTGCTCTTTATTTACACTTTCAATGTTCTCAAAGAATTCTCTGGTGAGTTCATAATTAATTCTAATGTGATGAAAAAAGAACACCAAGAATGCTCTATTGGATGGACATTTCAGAGTTCTGAATATATTCTACCAGAATTCTTCCGATTACTTTTGGTGCTCCTGAAGAATTCTTTCGAACATCCGAGAATTCTTCGCGGATTCTTTTAGAACTCTCAATGTTGTCTGGGTAACCACTGTTTCGAAGATTGGAGAATGCGTTGGCTTAATTGCATTGTATCCGGGGCGGGGGGGGGGGGATTACTTTGAAGGCGATGAACTTGATTTGGAAGAATAAATCAAGATTTTTGAAAATGAATGCTACGTCACCTTATTTTTTGCACACAGTGGTATTTCTATGTTGCTGAAGTTTGAGTCATTTATATAATAGAATTAGTCATCGAATAACGACATACTTAGCTATTAAACTTCCAAAATCTCACAGTACATTCTTTGAATGATATTTCTAGTTCCAAAGGATTCATTCGAAAAGATGAACACCGATGATTCATTAGATTTTGTGAGTTTGAAGTTTCGTTTCGTTCTTATAAACGATTCAAACTTCGAAAACATCTACACGGAAAAGAATTAGTTGTAGTAACTACTTGAATAGTCGATTTTCGACCATCTACTTGGGTATTTCTTGCAGCTACTTAGTAGTCAGGACAAGTAATGCGTTAGCTGCCTGAACTAACTCGATAGTTGCAATAACTAACGTAAATATCTGAGAACTTTGAGTCAGTTGAGGCAGCTAACGTATCAGTTGTCCTGACTATTGAGTAGCTGCAACAACTACTCAGGTAGATGGTCGAAAATCGACTATTTAAGTAGTTGCTGCTAGGGCTTCGCGCGAGACTCTCGTCTCAAATTGAAAAATGATCTATATTTACTTTTCTAAAAATTGGGGACATAAAAATTTTCTACGGATCAAGCTTCTACCTAAGGTGTGACAAAATCACTTGGAATTCTGATTCCATCGAATAGGAGAACTAAGATATTCTCTCAGTCTCGCAACTGGTCTCGGTACCGGTCTTGGTGCATATTTTTGAATATATATCTCTGCTGATTCTGTTTGAATGATCAAGGTGCCATCCCCTGCCGTAGATTCCACTTATACTCTCAAATTATTCTGATCATCCTGATATTAAAAGAGATTGGGATAATTATTGGTGACTATTTCATCTTTCTTTGACGCGAGTCTCGTGCGAAGCCCTAGTTGCTGCAGCTATTTCTTTTTTTCCGTGTATTTCTCATACACAGTAAAAAATTTTTCGTCCAATTCAACACACAAGCGAATGTTAACCATTTTTCTTCACACTCAACGTGTGTTGATTCCAGAGTGACACATATAAAGTGTTAATTTGAACTCGAATAACATTTTAGTGTGTTGAAAATGAATCGATCGAACAGCATTTGATCAGTGTGTTAAATGAACACACAAAAGTGTTAAATATTCAACACTTGAATTTTGACACGTACTTCTTTTTTACACAATGACGGATTTTTTTTTACTGTGTGAAAATGAAAAAAAAAGAATTTACTCGAATAAATTCTTTTATGCGACAAATACTCTCCGTATCCGCATTAACGTCTTGTTGATGGGTTGTATTTGGTCACGAGATCGAATAACTTGGAAAAAGAAACAAAACAGCCTCTTCCCCCTTGCAGTTCAGCGATAAAGTAGATGCGAAGAGTTTCCCTGATCGGCCATTGATCCTAACTTCGTCATTTAATTTCCCTGCGGGAATCAACCGGCACCCAAAGTCGATGTCGGTATCTTGGTCGTCGTCGACGTTGTCATCGTCGTCCTTGTCGTCTTTACCACTACTATTTCTAATACCACCACCACCACCACCACCACCATCACCACCGCAGTTAACGGTATCACCGTCATCTCACTTTCCATGGCATTTCCGGTGCTTTTCAACATACCCAAGTTATTTCCCTACGCGCTCAATGGCAACTTGAAACAACTTCGCAACATCGTCGCCGTATTCGTCTCTTTTTCTTTCACCTATCTGAAAAGATGCGTGATGGCGACAAAATTAATGATGTCTTGAATAGATTCATCGCTAGCAAATCTCGTAATACACTTGAATGAGATATAAAACCCCTCCACCGTTATACGTACTCTGGAAGAATTCTTCCGATGTAATGAATCTGCAATTGATTTCCAAGTACATGGTTTTTTCTTTAAATATAATATATAAAAATATCTTCGCACCTCATACTACACGATCATGACTCGTCGATTTCTAAATCTCTTCTTATTTTGTACTTCAACTTTGTAAATTCTACTGATAAAATCACTCATTATTTCCACGTTCAGTACCATTATTATGATTGTAATTAACGAATCGGAAATGTCGAGTTATCCGCTTTACATGGCTGTGGAGAAATTCCTTTGACCGAAATCCGAAGCAATTAATTATTAATCGATCGATACGTGAGGGAGTTTTCCAAAATACTCGAACGACCAAAAAGGGGATGATTAAAAAATACGGAGACTCGAGTCTTTGAATATGTTGACAAATTTTATATTCAATATACTCAAGGAATATTATTGGATTATAAACATTTCGTTCAATACTTTGCAATGTTTTCTCTATATACATGCTGCTGTTGAATATAATTAGCTTCCTTTGACAAATTCATTCCATGAAAATAGCATCATTCGATATATTCCGATCGAAAAAATCGTTACGTAATATACATACCTCGTATACATTTTTTAATATCATTGAATTCAATTATTCAGTGTATACCATGGGGAAGAATTTTCAATAATCAATATCTTATTCTTATCATTTTTAATACAATATTATTCTCATGAATTCGTCCCGTACAAAAGAAGTCATATTTATATACAGGCCTGATAAATCTTTTGTGATGATCACAAAATTGATTGGCCATCACCATATTGAGAGAGGATTTGTTATTCCAGCCACTCTTCCCTTCCTTTGTGCGCGGGACGATGGCTGTAGCAAAAGATTAGTATCTTTATTTCCCTCCGTGAAGTCTTCGATATCGCATGATCGAGAAAATTGATGATATATTGATGAATCTTCCCTTCGATATTCAGAATTTTTCCCTCCCTATTTGCATAAATTTATTCAGCGAGCGATCATTATATTTTTCATCCAACACAATGGGTTTGTATTCTCGCAAAAAATTCTCTACGTCTTTTCATTTGTGTTTGACTTGTGTTCCTCTTTTCCCTCATATCCACAGGAGAAAGTGATGGAATCTTATCGACAATTCGCAACATAAATATTACTACTCATTTCAATTTCATAAATATTTATTTATCTGAAGAAAAAACTGCAACTCAAAATTCTCAAGGATTCGGATATTTCATCTCGTTGATCAATCGATACAAGGGTCCCTAATTTCAACAAATAATATCGTTGTATTCGAGTTACAATAACATATATTCATAAAGCTATGTTGTGGCTTGAAAATTGGAAACATGTTCGCAGTATCAAATGTATCATAAAAATTATTCCAATGAATAATAATGTAATCTCTCAAATTCAAAATTAATACAAAAAATGAATATAAAAATGATTGTTTTTTTTATGAAAATCACAAGAATTGGGTCAACTCGTTACTCCGGTGAATGCCTCGGGAATGATAATTTTTGAAAATGTGAAATTTCTGTAAATGTGGAAACAATAGTTGTTCTTTTTCAAATTTATATGCAAATCCATTTCATCGTGAGCGCTTTGTTGCTGTAACAATTTTAATGAATTTCATCCGAGATTATTAAACATCTGTCAACCGATCGATACACTCAAGAAGGTTAGTCTTTGGACCATAATAAATTTTTCCCGTTTTTCTCATCTTTTTCCACTCTTTTACTAGCAAAACTCACATCACATACGATAAGCCGTTTCCACGAAGCAACCCGTATAAATCTTTGTTACCTTCCTCTCGGTGTATATACGTACACCCCGACATCTGGGTGGGACCTATGGGTACACAACTCGATCCACTTAAATGTCCGACACAGATTTATTTCTATACTAACGAATGTATGTATATGACGAAGAAACTCGTCACATCCTCGCACGAGAGAGAAATCTCAAGTTACCTTGCTCCGTTTATTGATTACCTTCCCTGATATTCTCCCGACGTTCATAATTTATGAGTAATCAAGTTACGTTTCTCAATTTCATTTCATGTGTGGCTACCTTTTCCCTACTTCTATTCTTGCTTTTTCTTCTTATTTATTTTTATTACAAACGATACATACATGTATGAATGTAATAAAAACAAAAAAATGAGTTTGCCGTTCAATCGAAATGAAAGTACTCTTCGCAATAAAATTACCACACCTCGATATTGAATTGAATCATGAAAAAAATGAAGAAAGTATATAATCGCGTCTCAGTTGAAGTTTAGAAAAATTTCGTGTTGTTATTTCGTCAGGTAAATTGTAACTTCTTGTTCGGGATTTGCCAAAACCCCTATGACGTGACCCCTATAACGGTAAGAGTGATGAATATTTGTACAAAGCTTCAAGTCAGCAGTGTTAACCATTCTCAAGAAATCTCGCGTTAAAGCCCGGACTACAGTTTCCTTACTTGGATTAAACTCAAAATGTAGACAGCTGAAGATGGAAAATTAATGAATGCTCAAGCAACGAAGGTGAGATATAAACGTACTTCTGCATTTTTTTTTCTCTCATTTTCCATCAGCTCTCGAAGAAAGGATTATATTGGAAACTTCATGGGGAAAGATGAAACTACTGCTAAAGTATCATTCATGCAGAGAATTATGTATCAAATTAAAAAATCAACGTTAATTATAAATTAACGCAAAGAATGACACGAATGAGTTTGAACGGGATTTTTAATGATCAATTTTTATTAAACAAACTGACATTGAGTGAAGATAATAAATATCAAAAGCATAACGATATATTACTGCATTCTCTGGCAAAAAGTAATAGATTACGTGACCCATTTTCTCTGCATTCTCCATTTGAATATTCATCACAATAATTGAAGGAGTTGTTCATGAATAATGGAAGGAGATCACTCAATTACAACTGACAAGCTCAGGAAAGAGAACACGATTGGAAAATCATACTAAACCATTCTCGAACAATACATACTTGTACTCATATAAATTTCAATATTACATGCTCTTGTGGGTTGAAGTTATTGTAATCAACCGATAATAAATCGGGATTTCATTAATATCAATTCTACGAAAACAAGCTGCGCGGAGTGGACGAAACTGAATTTATTCGGAGATCAAATTGTCGAACTTGAAAGATTGGTATTGGAAACGTTTCCAAAAATTCCATACAATGTATTTGATTCATATATAATAAATCTTTCAAATCACGCGTATTAATAGAATTTTTAATCATGCAAAATTGTTTCGATATATCTTTTGATGCTCCAGAAACCTGTTTGGCTGTATTCCATCTACAAACAATTTAACCATATTTCGGACTTATCTACGACCTACATCATATTGATTTTTATCACATACGTTGCACGTATTTGTGATTTTTTTATGCATCGCTTTGAAAGATAGAATGCGGAAAGAAGAAAAAGTTAGAATTCATGCGTGGGAAGGAGGGTTTTTTCTTTCAAAATCTTCCTTTAACGGTAACTTATATATGCATTGTATACGGTAACGTACGATCTACACATACCCTATCTGCTGATCTATTTTCTTTATAGATGCAATATATGCGTATCGGGTGAAACCATCTTCCCTGAAATTCTTTCTTATTCGTTGACCCGGTTATGTGGTATATAAATCTCTTATCGAACTCGTGGGGAAAGAATTATATACAATTTATGATTTACATTCATATTTAATGTACATAATTTGTACTTAATCAATTCTCCATTTGAGAAAGAATTTGTTTTATAGTAAAAAAAATAAGGGTACAAGGAGACGTTGATATACAATGACAACCAAAACCATGTCTTTTAGTATTCGACACGCTTTTTCGACGTTTTGATGTATGAATATGTACAAGTTGGACTGAGAAAGAAAATTTACATATGTTTTTCCATGTTATTTTGCTAATTCTATTTTTCAAATTTTTCCTCAATAAACTCACACAACTGGTACCCTAATTACAAATCGTACATAAGTCAAGTGAAATTGAAAATTCTGTTCCAATTCGTGATCTATCTTTGGTTGGGAAAGAGTAGCAGAAAATCAAATATTCTTGTTAATTCAGAAATATATAATATAAATACAGTGTATAACAAGTTTTGATTTTCCATGTTTCAGGTACGTGTGTGGTTGAACTGAAAATTTTCTTATTATCCAACACGTGAGTACATGAATTTTTGTTTATCTTTATTCGTATTTCATATCCCATGGAACTAAATATTTTATTCTGATTGAGATTGGAAACACCTACAGAAAGAGGAGTAATCCTGTCGGAAAATCTTACTAAATTTCATCTCACGTGAAAAAGTTCCCAGAATTATATATAATTCATATATAATGTTTACAATTTTTCCGCATGGAATGGTACGTTTATCTTCGATGAAATCTAGATGAAATTTGTGTATTTTAATGAAGAATGATTTATATATGAACAGTGCGGGTATAAATCATAAAATTCAAATAGATTTCTAGCTTATATATACTTAGATGCTTTTATGAATTCATGGAATTTTACAAGGAGATCTCATTTATGGAATGAATAACACAATCTGAAGATACATTTGTAGAATTTCGAGTGTGGTACGGCAAAAGCGTGTTCGAATCTTCAAAACTTTAAATAATGAGGATAAATATGAGGATTCCCGAGAAAAAAAAGATTAGATCTGATGAGTAAATTTCATCAGATCTAAATTTGGCAAAAATCTCTACAAATCTGTTCATATCTACTTACATCCGCACACACTGAGATTCCAATTTCTTAAATTGAATGAGAATTTTCTTTGCCCTCATTCTGAAAAATTTTTTTTTCAATAGAAAAAATTTTCATCGGATTGAAAGAAAAAAATGTTCGAATTGAAACAGAAATATATTTCTTCTTGAATTCGAAGAATGTCGTTCCGATCCAATGGAAAATTCCTCCATTGAAATGAATTATTTTTTCTATCGGGAACAAGATTTGTCAGAATCAGAGCAAAGAAATTTCCTTTAAATTTAAGAAATTGGATTCACAGTGCATCTCGATTTAAGTAACAATCTTCGGACCTTCTGATATCCACTCACTCCCAAAGATTGCAATTTCGCGAGAAATGAAAATATATAGGGAAATTCCAAAAGATTTCTGGAGATCTCTGTGGATCTCCGTACATCTTTCTTTGCCAAAATTCAGATCTGAAGAGATCTACATATAGCTCGAGAGATCTAATCTTCCCTTCTCGGGGAGATTCTAGTTTTTGAAGAGAAAAACTCATAAAAATGATTGATCAACAGAGTATTATATACACAAATTATTATCAAAAATTTGTATAAAAATTTCAACAAGAATCATTGGCAATAAAATATTCAAGAATTTTTGATGGAAAGATTTTTTATGGTGTTGAATTATGATCAAAGTATCTATTGTAATTCCTCTTCGGTTCTTCCAACATGATCTATTTATAAACTACTATGGTAAACTCTCGCTGCATGATACATTCAGAGAAGAATATATTCCAGACTAATGATTGTATGCTAGTCTGTCCTTTAACAAATATTTACTACGGCTCATTGAATATTTAATCACCCTCATGTCGGTTCGTTTGATATCACACAATTAAATGTTGATTTGAATGCAGTTAAACATTTATTAGAGAACAGGTTTATAAATGTTCTTCTTAGTGTAATCCTGATAATGAAATGTATTTAGATACCTATTTAATAATTTACGTGTTTGTTTCCATCTAATTGGGGAGACGAAATTTTTTACAAAGATTTTTTTTCAATATCTTTAAAATAATGTTTTCAAATTAAAGATTTTCTCTATAACAGGAATCTACCCATGAGGAAATTTCTTAGGTTGTCAAAAGGCAAGGTTGTACTTGTCATACACTGTGGAAAATGATTGTAGGGTTTTCCCCCAAAAAATGGTGGCAGCAAAGTTCCTCCGTAGATGGGGAATTGGGTGCCATAATTAGGTGGATTTTTCCTTCATTCGTAGAGGATTTAATACCCAAAAAACAAAAGGATTCCCCAAAGTAGTGGAAAAATTCCTAATTTTTGATGCAGAAACAATGCCCCCACGCACGAAGAAAACTACCCCAATAGAACCTAAAATCTGTAAACGTCCAGGGAACGTCCACATACGTCTTTCAGACGTCATTTGGAGCTTCAAATTTCCGGCAGACAATTGAACCCCAAGGACTGTCTGAGAGACGTATTTGGACGTTCCCTGGGTGTACGCAGATATTGGTTCTGTTGGGGTAGTATAGTAAAATATGGATGAACGAAACATTTGATCCCTACAATCAATCGCATCGTTATTCTCACTGAACTCACCATCAGTTTAACTAAGCGTATCAGAATTTTGATTGAATCGTTTAGTTCTTATGATTACTCAATTTGATCTGTCCATATTTTACTATTCATTTAGTGATTATCACTATTCCCTTACCCTCGTGCGATGAGGGGATGGAATCGACCAATAGTATGAAGGAAAACTCCCCACATTTTTCACAGTGCAATTTGACAAGAAACCACGGTCTCTATATAGGGTTATTACTATATCTTGATTCGCACCAATTGTTGGACGGATTTCAGAAAGTAATAGTTCCCTTAGAAAGACAATTTTGCGGCAGTACTAAATCTGCAAAGCTAAGCAAACCCAGTGAACATTTTTCCCCTCAACATTTCAAACATTCATTATGTTTTCTAAATGATATCAGAAAGTTCTCTCATGCGTCAATTTTGGAGATCTTCTTGATGCCTTTCTTATGAGCTCTGGAAGTTATCAGGAAGTGATCTGAGTTAACTTTCTGATAACTTCCAGACCTCATAAGAAAAGCATCAAAAAGATCTCCAAAATGGACGCATGAGAGAACTTTCTGATGTCACTAAGAGGACATCATGAATGTTTGAAGTGTTAAGGGGAAAAATGTTTACTGAGAAGACCAAAGTTCTAGGGAAGCAAAACTGTGGCAGTGTCAAACCAAAGTTTGTAACATTGTAGGGTGATATAAAAATCCAATATCGGGTAAGTATTTACACAACGGTGTTGCACTCTAGAATCGGTGGTGGATCAAAGTTTGAATCAAATTCATGGTAGGCACAGTCGTTTTAGCGGACCAGGATTGTTCTCAAACCTTGAACTATCACTGTAAAAGAGTGGAAATTCCACTTGAAATTTCCATAAGTTTACTTTCGTCTGACTAAAAAGTGGAATCTCACTTTAGGAATTTTAGAGAGTGGTTACGTCTGAACTTTTTCTCGAATTATCTTTGAATTTATCTGAATCTTTCCAAATTCCTCTCTAGAGATCAATTCACAATTCTTCCCAATTCAATCATTTATGAATTACAAGAACTCTCTCTGAATCTCTCTGAATTATCATTCACAAATTTTCTCTTCAGTTCTCTGGATTCCTCTGAATCTCTCTGAAGAGTTGAACGCATAATTTTGTTTTCCCTGTTTCTGAATTTTTCCGAATGTCTCTAGAAGTCCTGTTGAATACCTCTGGAAATTTCGACCAGGAGTTTTTTTTTTGGATTCACTTCTTCCCAAATTTTTCTGAATTGTCCTTAATGTCTCTGAATCGCTCTGAATGTCGAATCCTTTGAATCTTTTTGAAGCTAACTGACTGCCTTGAAAATCTTGGACTGGGAATTCTATTCAATTCATTCCACTCTAGATTTTCCTGAACTCTTCTGAATTCCTCTGAAAAGTTGAACGCATAATGTTTTCCAATGAACCTGTTTCTGAATCCTTTCGATTTCTCCGAACTCTCTCTCTCTGAAATTCCCGTAATGCCTCTGAAATGTTCAATAAAAACTTTACTTCGATTTACTTCTCTTTCAATTCTCCTGGGTTCCTCTGAATCTTTAAAGTTCAACATACAATTATTCCCAATCCATCTCACATACAACACAGAGGATTGTCAAGGATTTTATGAACAGGACATTGTTTCCGAGCCAGGAATGTGACCCTTAAACATCTCAGCCGCTGCCTTGGGCCAAGTTAGGACCTTTGATGGTCCAATTTGGGGAAAGGACAATTCCTAGCAAGGGTTGATTCTGATAACAAAAATTTTGATCAGAAAAATCTTTAACTGCGCTCGTACGAAATTCCTAAGAGTCAAATTCTGACGTATTTCACACGGAGAAAAATGAGGAATCACTGCTATTCCAATCGCGGTAGCTGTTATTCTAGCGTCCAATTAGTATATGGATGACTTTTTTTGAAATAGAAGTTGCTCCATTGGAGTACTTCCCACCAATGTTCAAGAAAGATTTACTTGTTCAGGAGTGAGACATACTGGAAATACCGTAGGAGCTACCAAAAAATGTTGACTACCTGTGTGGAATTGATAGGAATTCGGATACACTTCTACATTCATGTAAGTTCATAGCAGAGCGGTGATAGAATCAACTTAGAAATCTAGAAGTTCCTAGTTCGATTACGATGAGAATACTTTTCTTTTCATCCCAGTTTTTTCATTTTCTTTCAATCAAAATATCATGAAACCTTCTGTCGAAAACATATTCTTTTCATTAGAAATCCCAAAAAGATTCCGATCATTGAATAAACATCAAGTTCATAAGATTCTAGTGGTGTTGTTCTTATTGGGATACTCTTATTTAGGTGCATCATATCTCGTAACACATTGTCTATAACCATGACAACCCTTATAACCTACAATGTTTTTTGAATTATCGGAAAATTCTTGTTACCAACTTCGGCTGCATAACGGTCCGTAGTTATCATTGCCGTTTGTGGCCCGGAATGCAGCAACATTCGGCCCTGAAGTCATCGCACACATGGGACTCTTCATACTTCGTAATTGTAATACTCTCTCAACTCCGTGAAACGCAACTATCCAGAGTTTAATCGGATCGAAAAAAAGTTAACATCAGGTTGAATTAGAGTGTTGAGCAAGATCAGGTTGAGAACAGGGCGAAAATGAAATCAAATCTGATTCACTCCGTAATACCCAACGAATTAGAGCTAAATCAGGTTTCACTTTTTCACTCGGGATGTTTATGAATTTCTCCGAATCTCTCCGAATTATTCTGATACCCTCTGAATGCCTATGAAATCTTAGACTGGACATTTGTTTCAATTTCCTCCTCTCCGGATTTTTCTGAATTCCTCTGAATCGCTCTGGATCTCTTGGAATCTCTCTGAGACCCCTTGAATTCCTCTGAAATTTTGAAGCAAAAAGTTCCCTCAAATTCTCTTCTTGAATTTTCCTGAGCTTCTCCGAATCGACAGGGTATGATTCATGCACGTAAGAATCATACACGTATTAACTGTACACGAAAAATAAAACCCAAAAGTATTTTTAATTAATTATTTTTTTTCTTCAATACCTCATATTTAACACATAAGCTTTGGTGCACGTAAAATTATTTGATAAGAAAATTGTACACTAAATATTTTTCATGCTTGAAAAAACAGTGATTCACAAAAATCGTACACATGTTTTTATGCACGGACAAAAAATGTAATTGATTAGTGTATATATAATCATTATAATGATTGTACACCTAATGAAATTCATATGAGAAATTTTTTTCGTTCTATTGAATAATTACTATGAATTAGATTAGGAGTAAAATAATTATACACTAATCAATTTTATTCTCTGATCGTGCATAAACAATATGTGTACAATTTTCGTTGATTACATTTTTAAAGCTTGTAAAATATTTCGTGTACAATTTCTATGTCGATGAATTAAACGTGCATGAATAATCATTGCATGAAATATTATGTGTTAGACAAAAATTATTAGTGTAAATACTTTTGGGTTTTATTTTTCATGTACAATTAATACGTGTATGATTCTCATGTGCATAAATCATACCCTGTCTCCGAATCCCTCTGAATCTCACTGAAAAGTTCAATACACAATTTTCTCCAATGCACCTGAATCTTTAGCCTCTGGATTTTCTTGAATCTCACTGAATTTCCCTCAATCTTTCTGAATCTCTAAACTTATCTGGAACATGAAATTTTCAGACAGATTCAGAGAGATTTTTTCTGCTACAGTTTTTCAATCCGCATTTGGTAAATTTTTAAGAAGTCAGTTCCAAAGTGTCTTTCTCTGATAACGGGAGAGGGAAAACAAGTATATGCGTCAAGATTTTGGAAGTGTAATTTCATTATATCATTTTTTTTGTAGTAGTCAAAATTTGATAACGTATTTGATTTCATTGAATCAAGTCTGAACTTCCACATGGACTGACATCATTCTGATTACTCACCGGAACGGTCAATTCAACTGGCCTTGCAATAGAGCCTTTAATTTGCCAGTACTACGGAAAAGCAAACAGTCGAGAATCATTCTTCATCCAGTTTTGGCGGTCCTTTTGAAATGCCAGAGGTCCGCCATAGCAGACCAACACCAAGCCAGTATCGACGCGGTTGTAAATTTCATACTGACTCTTATGTCACATCATGTTATCAGTTTGACTCCTTGTCAGTTCAACTGGTTCTGTAACAGTGACGTTGGATTTGCCAGTACTGAGCCAGTATCGGCCCGTGTTTCCATTTTCCACATGGAATCTTCAAGTTTATCTTCCAAAGCTTGAAAAAATTCTGTTCAAAATTCAAAATCAAAAATTCAAATTCTGAACTAAATTGTATTATTCTTTTTTCAACAACTTCCCAACGTCAACTTGCACTCGTTCAAATATCTTCAATAGGACGTATAATTATGTTTTGCAGAACATTCTCCACGCACATTAGAGCAAAGGTAAACGTGCTAAGAACGAAGGCATGGGTAAAAATTCTCAACCCCAATTTCGCATTTACGAGAAAAAAATATGTATTCCAACGTATATCGATGTATGCCACTTGTTCATCAGTTTCTTTTTTCATGTTTTCCTCTATCCCACTTTCCGCTTCTCGCTTCAATCCCCTTCTCTCTCGTCCTCTTCCACTCCTTCACTTCACCCTCTTCGTTATCAATATCGTATAAGGTAAGTTCAAAGAAGAAGAGGAAAGAAGATGAAATTTTTCGTCCTTTCGTTTTGTACGTTACGAATCGTCGTTGTCGTATCGTTGCCACTCAATTTTTCAAGAGGTTTTTTCACGGTACAGCGCATCGAATTGTACCGTGCACGATCCAAATTTATTTACCTGTACAACTTTAGCTGATAGCGCGCGAGAATTCTGAGGCAATGTTTCAGCAACAAAAGAAGAGAATGCGAACCGAGAAGAAGGAGTCTTTTTCTATCTCTCCAGGACTTTAGTCTTTCGAGGACGAGGAAGAATCTTTATATACATTGAGCAAAACAGGTCGACCGTGACAGTCGGAATTAATGAGGGCTTAGACAACGCGGTGAGCCTCGCTGAGGGCTTACCAAGTATACGATAAGCCTTTATTTTTCTTTAGTTTTTTTGCGGAAAGAGAGGGAAAATAAGGTTACAAATATGTTTGCATAAACGTATATTCTTCTTTATAGTTCAAATGATTATTTTTTTGTCCTATTCTCATTTTTTGGAGGCTCGGACAATTTAGACCTAGTTGCCTAACGAGGGCATTGATAAACACTGACAAAAATGCAGACAATTGGGATACATATTTTCTGCAGAACACTGTCAATTCCATTATAGAATAATATTCTCTCATATTTTGAATATTTTTTATATTTTTTATGCGTTATTATATTTCATCTCACATGGTAAATGACTTCTTTCTTTTAAGAAGATATTCGGCATCCCTGATTCAAGATCAGGTACATCGACTTTAGATGAAAACCGAAACCTGAAGACAGTAATAGTCAAACTCGTGAACGTAGTTTCTCGATGTACAAGTTGAAACTTTGCAATTCAAATAGGAATCAATTTTGACGCTCGATTTCCCTCTAGAGTTTATTTTCCGTAAAACATTATATAAAGAAAAATTCAAGTACTTCGATTGGACGAGGTAGAGTGTGAAAATATTGGCGAGTCATGTAATGGCTAAGATGTTTAGAGTCTCTGAATAATGGAGAGAGGAAGAATTTTCTTTCACAGAACTTTGCACTTCTAACTGTAAACTTTTCTTATGATAAATTATTCTTCACATGGCGTATGGGTCTCACGAGATTGATAGAAATTTATATCAAAGAATCCGCATATTTTTGAAGAATTACATTGTACTTTAACGCACACTGTTTATTCATTATTGATATAATTGTGGATATCTTTTGGATATATACACACACAGACACAGTTATTCTTGATTTTATTTCAAAATCAATATTCTACCTGTTGATTGAGTAGGATATAATCTATTTGAAAACGATCGACGTCTGTCTCCTAGGATTCTCCGAGCGCGAATGCTCCTAGTCTGATTTGCAAGTAAAATATTTGTAATAATCGATTCATGTTCATCACAAAATTTCACCAACTCTATTCCTCTCTCATTTTTATCCGATCCGTTATGTCTCCTTCCGAGATTTCATTTTACACTCATCTTTCACTGTGATATATTCCAATCATTCTTGATTATTGGACATATTTTTACAATATTAAATTCCTGTGTAATATTAATGTCCTCATTGAATTTCGTTCAACGCTTTTACTTGGAAATTTAATTAACTCGTTTCATAACTTCTGCAAACGAATTCAAATAAAAAACAGTCTGATCAACGATTAATTTTCCTCTTTGAAATAAAAAATATGGAACATCGAGATCGACAAAACTACACCTCAGAATATGATTGTGACGATAATACACAAGGCGAAGAAACGCGGGGCGTAATGTTTGCTCCAATGGAAATAAAATTATTATACGTAGCATCTTTTTTCCTCCGCATTGATTAATCACAAATGCTTCAGAGGAACTCTGATATTTGATTTCTGCTATCAAATCAAATTAACGTATTCGACTTATTTACTTTGGGTGCATAATCAATATTGCAACTTCGTTGTCGGAATGATTTTGATTTCCATCTCACAATGATTCCATACGAACTCCATTAATGCGTTCATTTAATCTACAAAGCACATTTCATTCTCCACGCGAAGAGGGTCTCGTGATTAAACATGTAAAAACTTTGTTTCCATAAGACTCGTATTATAATGCAGACTGCATTACGCTCGATAAAATTATATTTAAAATATCACAATGCGTCTCCATACCAACTTCATTAATATCATAATTTCATAAACGGAGCACGTATTTTTCAATACGAGAAAGGGAAAAAGTCAACAAAAGGTTCATTCATTCTATCTCTCCATGCACGAACAAAACCTATTCGAATTCAACCTGCAAAGATTATTATTTGTTGAGCAATAGAATTGTCGGAATTTTGTTGAACGGAATCGAAAGTGGAATTGAAATTCATTATACTTCTTGTTTCGTACATATAAATATATATATATAATCTAGAAATGCTGGAATTTTGAAAATTCGGATTGTAATTATTTTGAAATGATGAAACGTTCAAGATTTCATTCCAACTCGAGTGGAAATCACTCATACTTTGAACTGTTGATGCGATAATGATTTATTCAGAAGGATCTATCTTAATTTTGTGCACAAAAATTTCCTGAATTTTGAAATAATATAGAAGAGAGAGAAAAGTATTATCATGTTTGAAGAAGAAACAATAACTCTTGACACCCTTATGAAATACATCGCGTTGAACGGACTCGGCCAGGTTATTAATCCAATTTGATTTAATTCCCAGACAGCGTAGTATAGCTCTTTCTTGATCCGATAAAATATATACATATACATGTACATATCTGTAGGCGGTATAGCGCAAGCTGTCTGTTACCCCAAAAAAGGGGGTTTATTTTTCTTGCCGTTGATTCCGTGGGCGTAGCAGTTTCTCGCAACGATCTCTCGTTGTATAACCTTCGCGTCGATGTATTTATACGTGTAGAGGGTGTTGAATGGTCCAACGTATATATACATACATGTCCATGTATATATGCATGTCCAACAGACCGCCGCAACACGAACGAGAGAGGAATTGTAACGTGACATTGTAGAGTAACACACACAATATAACAGGGGTTGGTAGCTGACGCTGGGGCGCTGACAAACTCACCCTGTTTCGTCTCTCTCTTCCCCCAGGAACCCCACACGCTCAAATATGTAGATTCTCCTAGGAGGAAGAAGGGGTAACGATGGTGGGAGAGAGAAAGATAGGAGGGAAGAGAGTGGAAATTAACTCGGTTACGACAGATTGCCCGTGAATAATTTCATCGCCTATTCAACGGCATGATAACTTTGTTGGCGTATGCTTATTGTGTCCGTCCTTTTCTCCCTTCGTCGTCTCATCTTCCTCTTCATTCATTCTCAAACCGTTGTGTCGTTCAAGAAAAATAGGAAGAGGAAATTGAGAGTGAATCAAAAGGACGGAAGGTGGAAGCGAAGACGCATAAAAGAACATTCGCAATTGAAATTTTCATAAATATCGCGATGAGATAAATACAAATTCCCTACTCCTCGTTATCCATCGGAGTCCCTCTCCCTTCTCATTTTTCACTCATCTCTTTGATCCATTCCTTCGGCTCTTGTAAACCCTTCAGTACCAGATATCGTTGTCAGTAAATCAAGTCTCTTTTTATCCGTCGCTCTCGTCATCCAAGTTTCACATACATTCATTGGTCGTCGCTCCGAAGCACGCTCCCAAAAGCTCCTTCTCGATTCGCAGATTCATATTAGCACAGCAAGAATGGTCGTTTGCCTTGGAATAAATGGTCCCTTTGTTCAATTTATATCACTATTTGTGCCGCTTCCATGAAATGCATTGTGCTTTTTAATTTTCTAATGAATTTGCTTTTCAAACTGACTGAAGTTTCAATTTCCTCTGTGATTATCAATTCCAGTTGGTTCTGAAATATTCTCATTCACTATTTACTTGGTCTTTCATTTACCTCTCATTATTAGCTTCACCGCATTGAAAGGAAATGATTGTCTTCCTCTTTGATCCAAAAATCCATTGTCGTATAAATCCAAAGCTGGAACATTCACATTTCATCAAATTCATATCTGATATGATGCTGAGATGATGGATTGTGTTAAAGATTCAATTTCATATGCGGTTCCGTACAATTCCAAAATATCCCATCATGTTTCTTACTTAAAATGTTATCCAACCACCGATCGTTGTTACTCAAGACACAGATCCCCAACAACTATCGACAGCTGTCATCTTCCAGCCAATGTAAGTTTCAAGCTTCTTCTCGTTGCTCATCTTCGATCTCTGCTAGTATCTCTATTTGTCATTTTATACGGATTTGCAAACACTCGAAGCGCATGCAATATACATTAAGATACTTTTCCTCAAACAAGGGACTTGAATTTTTTTTCATCCTTCCAATTACAACTCCTGTAAGGATATTCGTCGAGTGAACTTCAAATAAAATGTCACAATTTCATTATAATAATCGACTCGCGGGGATATTTATTCAAGAAGAAAGAAAGTATATAATACCGAGTATTGCCTTTGAGGAATTCGAAATAAAACAAATGGCTCGGAAAGGTCAAGGAAAAATAAAGAGCACGTTGAAAGAATCAGTTGAAAAGTAAAAAGTTATAGTGCACAAACATGGAAGGCACATCTCTCGAAGGAAGTATATACGATGACAGAGGTCTTCCCTGATCCTCCATTTGTTTGATCGAGCGAGGCTCTTCACAGTCAGCCACTTTCCCTATATTTTTCTTGTCCTCTGCCTTCTTCAAACATTCGCGCGTCTGTGATGGTATGGACTCGAATAAACGTGTACGCGTGTGTGTATGTGAATAGCATTAACCACTCTTCTTCCTCTTATACGCGTCAAGCTTTTTCGCGGATTACCGGAGTTTGTGATAATTTAGATACCGGTGGGCATAAGTGACAAAGTTTCTTTTTTTTCTTCCCGTCTCTGTATCGTTGGTAGAGGAACGACGGTTTTCCGAGCTCTCTTCTCATCGTTTCATTGGAAAAAGCTAACAGGGAGCGAGTGCAGGTCGTCGGACGTGGGCGAGTTATTTTATGAATATCCTAAAACTCGAGGACTAAGGTTCATCCTCTAACTAGGGTGAGAGCAAGAAAGAGAGAAACGATGGATTAACGTCCTTCCCTTTCATACTTTCCGTCTTTCATCTTTCATTTTCCCTCTCTCAGTTTATCTCTCCATCCATCTCCCTTCCTCTGTCTTTCATTTTTTTCATTCTCTCCGCGTATACCTCTCTTTGAGCCTTTGGTTACTCTTCTTATTACTTCCTCTTCCCACATTTCATATTTCTTGAGTGAAATTCCCGTTTCGCAGTAAAAAAGACAAACATGGATTCAGGAAATTGAAAAAAGCGATGGTGTGGAAATCTCATTCAACACCGAATCTCTGCACAATCAAGCTGGGTTTTTTACAGTTTCGACTAAGATTTTATTGATCAATATTCCGAATTCCGTTTGGCGAGAATTACTTTCGAGTATGAATTTAAAAAATAATCAATCGCTAGCAGGAAACAAAAACGCATGAGAAAATTCGAGAAATATGTATGTAAATCACTGAATCCTATACCTCGGATTATCGAAGATGTCTAGCGGTCAAGTGAATCTCAAGAAGAAATGTAGCATTCTCGAAATACCATATAATCATCGGTACGTGAGAGCGATACATAACAACCCCACGTCTCATCTTCCGTTACTATACGCTCTTCGAGCTCTAAATTCTTTCTCTAATAAACTTCCTTCCCCTGTCTTTTCTGAATCCAAAACCATTTTTCTTCCTCCAAGTTCCAATAATCTAGAATTTCAGTTCCAGAACTTGATTCAATCAATTCTTAAATACCCAACTAATTTATTTTTCTTACAATCCAAACGATTCGAAAAGAACAACACTTTACCGCGATTGTAAATAAAATTCTCATCGTCCGATACGCTCGGATTATATCGGAGTATATCGAACATTCAGAGAAGATTATACAAAAAAGAAAAAATTCTACATCCAACTTACTTTCACTCGCTTGTTCTCCTTTGATTTTCTTTTCCCTTTTAACGTTCTAATTCATGTTCGTATCTCATATTCAATTTCTTACCATTTTTCCATCTCTTCGCACACGATTATCCCGAGGAAATTCATTCTGACTTCGCATTGGAAATCCATACGAACATTCCTATGTTGGCTCCTACGAGGCCAAGTGCCTCGTGAGTTTTCAATAGAAAGCGAAGAGTGAATAGTAGTAAAAATTCATTTGTCCGTTGAGAGATCTTCGCGCTCGGGAAATATTAAAAAGCGGTTTGCCGTTATCCTACACCGCATAAATGATTATTCCCATTTATATGCAAGAGACGAACGAACATCTGAAACGTTTTAAAATATCGTGATTAACGATACCTCTTGGTATTTCGGTAACAAGTAAATAATCGCCAGACAGACGAAGTGTGGTAACGAAAGAAAGAATTAACAGGTATTTTGAATTGAAATTTCGTTAACGTAGAATCATCCTGTAAACAAATATTTGAATTTTTCCTATTCGCGGGTAGAGGAAAATTCTCAAATATGATTATGTATTATCCTTGAAAATGGCCGAAACTCGGTCGAAACGTCGGATTATCCTTTTTAAATAAAAGTTATTTGCCATTGCCCGCGATATTGGACTTCTTCTATCCATTAATCAGGAACGATACGGGCATCTGCCAATTCCACATTCCTCAATCTATGAGTGAATATTCTTATTCTACCTCTGTCCTCCTGTCAACGAGGTTTTTTAACGACGATGGAACAGACAAATCCTTCGCCATTATGATTATGTATTATCCTTGAAAATGGCCGAAACTCGGTCGAAACGTCGGATTGTACTTTTTAAATAAAAGTTACTCGCCATTGCCCGCGATATTGGACTTCTTCTATCCATTAATTTTAATAAACAGCTATATTATACAACAACATCATGTGTCCATTATAATGGATACTGGGTGCCTGTTGGCAAAATTCATCTACAACAAAGTGACAAGTGTACATTCAAAAAGATAGAATACTACACTGAAAAAAGGCGGGTAACAGTTGTCAAATATATTCTTAAAATACGACTAATCGAATGTTTCCTAATACTAATAAGATAATTGATGACAATTATTACATCTCATGTACGTGTTCCTAATGTTTAAGTATTTTATGAATTTATGAATACACTGGAAGAATTTTACTTGAAAAATTACCGTGAAATTCCAGTACCCGAGGGACAAGAGGGAATTATTAAAAAAATCACTATGCATTTTGTAAAATGTAGAGAGAAATGTCTCTTTCAACTGTTTGGAAATTCACTCATCTTTGCAGGCTGCACAGTAATTTTTTGAAAAATTCCTACTTGTCCCTCAGTTACTGAAATTTCACAGTAATTTTTGAAAGAAAATTCTCTCAGTGTATCATTGATATTTGTTCAACATTATCGAACATTTGATTGGTCATATTTGAGAATATATATATTTGATAACTGTTACATTCGGTGGATTTAATCCGTTCCCTGCAAATTTCATCAACTTAAGAACACCCACAATTGAATCCCGATTGTAACCATAATATTTGAATTCGAAACTTTTGAACGATCTCATCGATCTACATGAATCATTTCTCATATGTTTAGGAGTTTGGAAGTCAATTTTTATCAAGAATTTGTGAATTATCGCATACTTTTCCACAACTCATCAAAAGTAACAAGGAACGGATCAAATCCACCCACTATACCAATCCTTTCTTTCAGTGAAGATGAACGAAAATTAACATGAACAAAATTCTTACGGTTGGCGAACGTATAAAAATGATTAGAAATTAATAATCATGTTCCAATGGATTTCAAGATGAGAATCCGTCACAAGAAAGTTGTAACTCTCTTATAACATTGGAGTTTTCAGTGGTATCACTGCAGGATGTCCAGCCTCGGAGAATTCTAATGGAATCAATCAGTCATAAAATCCAGTTGAACGAAATGACCAACGTAACAAATGGAAAATTCCCGAACTGGACACCCTGCACTGATACTACTTTGCATGTGGCGCCGATATGCTACGTAGGTTGGAATTGAAAACAGAAAAAAAATATAAGCTGATATGCTTTGTCTTTTTTCTAAACACTCATCAACAGTCTGTATTTATAATTGATGAATGCTTCTTTTGGAAAATTACCTATTTCGTAGAAATTCTTTGTAATTTCCGTTTGATATATTGGATCATTGAAATTTAATGAAGATTCCTTACGAATAGTGATATACAAATATTTGTAATTTTTCCTCGTATGTTTTAGTCATAGACACCCTGTGCCATTCGAATGGACATATCAGTAATTTTTGATCTACGTTACTAAAGATTCTTCAAAAATTCAGAGTTCATACTAAGAGCTATAGCACCTATTGCCTATTGAAAAAAAATTTTTATCATTATCAGGATTGAGCCAGTTCAGAGAGGGTTAATTACTTCACAAACGTGCATGCACTGAAATAATTTTATTTACAAAAATTACTGTAAGAAATAGTGAGAAATTTGTAGAAAATGCACAGAATTTTTTGGAACAATTTCAATTTAGTCTTCTATTTTGCTATTGGAATTTCATGAAAATTTTTGAATGGATGATTTCATTTGTGTCAGCTTTGAATTTAACTCGAATCAGCTTGCAATCCCGTCATTCGCACTGTCCTGAATTCATACCCTTTCCACCTAAAAACAAAACGATTTTCGAGTACTAGAACGATGAATCAATGACACATCTTCGTGAATAGCCACGAAGGGCAGCTCGATGTAATTAAACATCCTCAATAAACATAAGAAAATAAAAAAAAAAAATTCATCAAAGTAAATTAAAAGTATAATATGAAACCAACTAAACTTGATTTAGCCAACTCTATTTTTTCTCCCCATCTGAATGTGAAGATAATTTACTTTACTCTTACATAAAGTACATTTCAGAGAAATTCAATCAGCTTAAGAGGATTCTGAAATCGGCTAGTTGTGTCTACTCTTGACTGAAGGTACTCTCTCCTAGACGGAAGGGGTTAGAAAAGGACAATCGAAGTAATTCAGAAATTCCATTAACGATCACTTCATCAGTTTGAAATTCATAAATGCCACAATCAAAAGGATATTCTAACTTCTATGTTAAATAATCTTTCTCAAATAAGTAACTCGGTTCCAAGGAAATTGACATTTAATCATCGAATTGATTGAGTAATATAAAATTTTTCTGAGAATTTTCATATTTTCTGCGTTCTATATACTTTGTCAAGTGCATGTTTTTTTTCCAGTCCCACACACTTCCTCCCCTCTCTGTTACATAATTCACTGCAAAAATGCTATGAAGGAATTGTAGGTTGGTCTGGACCGAGTTACCTTATGAATATCTCAACCGTAAGAACTTTATTTTTCATTCCTTCAGTATTCATACCTATCCCCTCACTCCTCTCGAACTTTGTGTCACTTTCTTCATCGCTTTATTTCGTATGAAAACTCTCTCGCTATTTTTTGTCTCTTCTTCCCGTGCTTCTGCAGTTACATTTCACTCCTTGTTTATCCATTCACATTCTCTTGTTTTCTTTGTTCCTTTGCTTACAGTTCTCATCCTTGAAATTTGCCTTCTTCGTTCCTCGGCGCTACTTCTTCCAAGATTCCGATGATACAACTTGGCAAGGAGTTGGACCTCTTAAATTATTTTATGAATAACTTAAAAGCAAGGACGAGATCTTAGGTGAAGTGATGGATTAATACATTTCTATGTCGGCACTTTTTTCATCGTTGCCGTGTGTCGTTTTATTTTTATTTTCCTGGCACGTAATTTTTTCCACCTGCATCTTTCACACGAGGCGCAAAGAGGAATTCACCTGTACGACCTATAGTTTTTTCTTCTTTATTATACAAAGGTAGGTCTTGTATCGCATCATTGCACCCGTTGAGATGGGGTACTTTGTATAGTGTATTAAAGTGGATTGTGTGTCGAAAATTCACATAGAACATAGAACTTTTCTCATATGATTCAAAACGAAGTTATTTGATTGAAAAACGATCAATCGTGGAGTTAGATTGATAGAAATACTCGTTCAACAATTCTCAAAATTATGCACGACTTCAGTATTACACAAATGTCAGTCCAATAACCAGGAACATGGGTTATAGAGAATCGAAGCGGTATGTAATATTCGAGACAACTCCAACTATTCAGAGCAATTCAAACTATTTCAGGCGTCCGAAACTTCTGACCATAGTTCAACCGATTCGATCCACAAAATCCAATCCTACGAAGAATCGCCTAATTCGAATTCAGTGACAATGGAAGGGATATCAACTTTCCTCTGTGTATACAATAATTAACACGTGATTGGGAAAGAAGAATTTGCCGCTTTCAAATCAATTCACTCTTCTCCTTTGATACACACCAAAAAAAAAAATTAGTTACCCTTACTCTAAATTAGTTCCAGCAACTAGATACAGTTGTTGATATTTGGATAACTAAAACGGGCGTTGGCTCAACTAAATTCGAATTTTATTTCTCTGACTTCAGTCGCTGTTACTAATTTGAAGTTGCCTTTACTACAGCTTTTATTACTTGGAACTAATTTTCACAACTCACTTCAGTTCATTCGGTCAAATAAATTATTTTTTTCGGTGCACTGAGACTCCATTTTGGAGTTTATTAACAGTTAAGAAATCTCATATGCGAGGTTATTCAACAAAACTTGTGAAATTGAACAAAACAATCTATCCGAGTACAATATACAAGACAAAATAATAAGATTCATAAAGGTAAAAAAATCAGCAACAGTTAGAGTATATTAATCTCGTTTACACTGTGACGGTCATCGGTTGGTGACTGTCAATTAAATTCATCATGCATCGTGTGTTGGTGTAATTCAATACCGTAATTCAATTCTGTACTGAATTATTCTCTTTCACACAATATAATCTCATTGATATGAACATCGGAATATCGGTTCGAATGTATTTAACAGGGAACGCGTTATCTATTAAAATTTCCGTTTCTGGTGTTGTGATTGGAACGTGACTATTAACTCGCATCTCTTCTATTCGCGTCAAAAAATTGTCAAGCGCGATTGATTATTATTTCCTTAACCCCTATCACATCGGATTTCTTATCACGTCATTATCCCTTTTGTCCTCACGTTTTTTCATTCCTGATCACTTTCTCGGGTTTTCCCCACTTTCTTTAGTACTCTCCATTTCCTCTCCCATCGTCCTTAATTCTGAACAATCTTTCTCCAACGTTTTCAGTTTCCTTCAATATATAGAAAAAAAATCATACATCTCTTCTATTGGCGAGATCCGTAACCCAGTATTTGCGGGGGTGACTTTTACGTGACAGACAGAATTCGACGATTTCCTCGTTATCGTTTTTTTTTGTATTCTACTTCGTAATTCCTGTAAACTTCTCACATAGTTTTCCATTGTATTTTTAGTCCTCTCGATATTTTCAATTCTTCAGAATGCGTGAAAGAAATGACACACCATTTCCCGTTCTCAGAATCCGTGAATCTTGTATTTGACCTTAATCTTGACGTAAACCTTTCATGCGAAGAATATTTATTCTCTTCCTTCCGAACGACAATAGTAACAACAACAAATATACAAATGAATTATTTTCTCAAGATCAGAACCACTAAAACGAGCTCAACGCTCTACTCGAAAGAAGTTGATGGATGGACGACGACGTCATTCTTTCCTCTCTTCATTTAGATCTTCAAATCCTCTTTCTTCTCTCCCTTTCCACCTTTTTTCACAGCAGTCGCCGTTTCTTGCATCTTTATATTTCATACTTTAATTCTCTAAGTTTTTGTCACTTTCTTTATGACTTTAATACTTGAAAAAATTCCACTCTTTATTCTTGTTCTCCTTTCAGTTTTATTCACATCTTTTTTTTTCTCCTTTGCCTATTCACTTTTCGTGTCTCCACCTTACCCACGTTTTTCATCTCAAATGTATTTTTCCCCTTTCCAAGTTAGTGCGGATTACGACAACGTTACTTTCATTGGTACGGCCGAGTTCATACTACACTTTGTACTTTGACGTATGCTACCACACGATAAATGAATTTTGAATGAATAGAATTGGAATTCTCATATCCGTGTGCAACCAGTGATTTTGAAAATCGTGAATCACAATATCAAACGGAACAATATTCGGTACGTAAACGAATATAATAACAACAGAAGCATATATATTTCAACAATGAAAGTACGAAAACAAGAGAAGAAGGGGAGACCATGACATGAGGTTAATTATTTCAAACAGATCGTTGAATTCCAACTTTCGATTGATGTTATCGTAATGGTTTTGTGAACGGTTCTGATATCATTTCTGAAATTGACGCAAGCCGTAATTGTAAACGATGTACACTATATTGTGTTATTTGCGATATTGTAACCGGAGTGGAAGTTGATTTCAATCTATGGACATAACTCATACGAATCACGTGTAACGAACTTCAAGGATTCATGAATGTTATTTTGTTCGAATGCAGTCGATGTCGAGTTTGCATCTATGAGATTATTGAATCGAAGCTTCGAAATATAATACAAACGTGATGCATCGCATAATACCAAGACGTCCCTAGTTTGTCCACATCCAAAGTATTATCCAGAAAATTCGTCCGTACTTCAGGTCATTGGGAATTTGTACATCCACCGTTTGGTATTTTATTGAATTTCAACCATGTTTTTCAGGCTGAATTCCGTACTCAATCGAATCAGGTATATCGAAGCACGATGAAAATATTCCTCTCCCTTCTCCATCATCGAAATGAAAAAAGGAATCGTCCAACGGAAGAAATATCGTATTACAAATCTTGGAAACTCGTTATATTTTATAACGTTGGAATATCCTCTTCGTTTTCCGACGAACGAAGATATACCCCTGCTTTTCCCATTTTCTATTCAGAACGCCAATGTTGAGTAATACAAGCAAGTTCCTAATGATTCCCATTTCATGACTTTAGAGTCTTGATATAATCATTGCAAATTAAAGCATAATTCTATTAAAACATTGAGTTTCGAATATTATAAAAGTCTGTATGAATTCTATTCTCGTAATATTGTTATAATTCTTATTTACACATTATTCCTTTCATTCTTTTGTTAATATCTTTGTTGGATCCCGAAGGTGCACTACATGTCCATAACTAGCTCTTTTCAGGGCTTCTTTCTTCGTACTTTATCTACCCATTTCGCTTGTCACATTCTTTCACAGTATCATATTTCTATTTTCCCAAGTTTTTCCTTTTTATTTGTCGCTCGTAGCGACAAAGTTCCATAAGCATACATTTTTAAGAATTTTTCCTAACTTCTGGATTCATATCAACTCAAAACAAAACAATAATTTTTCACGATTACATATCGTCTCTATGAAACTCTTCGAACCAGAAGTTGTACATACTTTTTCCAATTCTGAAATCAAATTGGAATTCTTTAATAATTCTTATCGAATGAAAATCAAGAAAATGAAGTCCATGACCGAGTGGAGAAGAATATTTCATCACGGATATCAATAGCTTATTACTGCTTTATGTGAGGTTTGAAACTGACAATGAATATTTGAAGCAAGTGTCTGACTATGTCAATGCGCTCGATGGTGTTCCGACGATATTCCTTCCCTGGGGAGAACGCGGAGGTAGAGGGACAGATCTCAAATACGGACAACTGCTGAGATCTTTCTCATGAAGCTTTTTACCGAGTAAATTATTATATCGCGTTATTGAAAGTTTGACAGAGAATACTTTTATAACATCCCTCTCTTCTGAGTAAAAGGAGGAGAAGAAGAAGAGAAAAAAGAAGCAAAAAAAATTATGGGTCGACAATACTTTTTTCCTCGGGCAGTTTCGCCCCAAAGAGAGTGGTGAAAGTAGGATGAGGTACCAGAGAGAGGGAGAAGAGGATCTCTTTCACAAAGCTTTCACCGTACAGGAATCTTCCCTTTGTCAAAGCAGGATGCCATAGCGAACGGTGTAGCTTACGCCCTGGCGATTTCTATGGGGATTCAGTCTATCGGAGTGGGACCACCATTGCCTCCCCTTCAAGGGCCCTTCAACTACTCCAAGTTTCTTCCCTATTAACCAAGCTTCTCTCCTTCTCTCTATCTCTCTGTCCCTTTCTCTTTTTGTTATCGTAGTTAGAGTTCATCGGAAGATGAAAGATAATCGGGTTACCCGTCTTTCCTTCCTTGGCATGGGTGCACGTTGCTCTGTATGAGAATTTGAAAAGGTTCTCTTTTGCGTTGACCGTCAGTTCCAGGCTGAAATTGTCTTCCTCCTGGATCATTGACTCTTCTTTTAAGCGTACAATGGATCGACTC
Source organism: Gonatopus flavifemur (assembly GCA_018340375.1). NCBI lineage: Eukaryota > Metazoa > Arthropoda > Insecta > Hymenoptera > Dryinidae > Gonatopus > Gonatopus flavifemur. Next base: position 23,793,564 of record JAFFJZ010000007.1, read on the forward strand.
TTGAGAAACAATAACTTCAAATATCAGATATCTCTTCAAATATTTTAGTTTAATTTCTTCATAAAAGACACCGTATATTATGAAATTTTGAAATGTTGAGGAGTTAGCGGGACTCCCCTTCGAGATTTCTCAAACGTGTTCTTTGTTCAATTCAAGCTCGTATAGCAGACATCTGTCTGAATGTTAAACTTCATTGCTGGAGGATATATCCTCAACCTCACCAGTCAAGCTATTCTTCAGTCCGAAGGTATTTTTTCAAAATTTTTCTACACTCTCGTTTACTGGGTAGACTGTTACAGCATTTTAGCATTTTAGCTTTCCAGAAGAAATGAAATCTTCCATCTCGTATACTGGATATTTATTCATACATACTGACCCCTGATAACCAGTTAGCATTCATTCAAAGTACCATATATAATACCCAAAAGAATTGATAGAAATCCGATATGAAAAGGAATTCTTAGAATATCCGGAAGATTTATAAACAGGCTGTCGCTATATTATCTAGCTCTCGTCATTATCACCATTGAATTTTGTCGAAAGACGAGAGAGATAATCAGGTTACAATCTTTGTTAACTGATACCTTCACATCGGAGTACATTGTTCTATTTGAAAATTTGAAAGACCCTTCAGCATTGATCGTCAATCTTGAGCAGAAAATGTCTATCTGAACCATCAACGTTTCTACTTAAGATATAATGAAGCAATTGTTCTCCGTTCAAACTGTAAGGCTCGAAAGAGTGGCCATTAATTATCTTTCACTTCAATGAACCTTATCCCAACCTTCAAATTACATGATGTTTTAGAAAATGGAATCCCTTTAGTTATCATATTGCAGATACCTGTAAATCTCGGGAAAAGAAATAACTCTATCATTTCGTGATCATCTCGTTACATTTTTCAGGATCAAAAGCGAAATTTTGTATGCTCGAGATGAAAGTCAGTTCTCCTTTTCACCGCGATACTTTTGAACGAAGGGAAAAAGGAACACGTTATAGCGGTAATTAACGTTCAATCATGAAGATTGTGCTGTTAAATTTATAGAATTGAATATTACGAGGATTGAAAGAAGACAAAAGTAATTATGGTATTCGAAGTGCATATGAATAAAACCTTAACGATCGGAATAATGAGAGATAAGAGCATCAAGATGTAGAACAGCAATGAACGAAAATGAAAACAAATGGGAAAATACCAGGGGAGAAGAGACAATCAACTAGTAATTCTCGAATAATGGATGAAATTTTAGATTCATTAGAGGAATGAAGGAAATAAAAATTTGTATGGAACGTATTATCATAAGTACCCATGCGAATTGTACGGAATACCATAGAATGGAAAAAAATTTCAAAAGTTATTACATTCATGTGAGTACATTCCTTGATATTTTTATATATTTCCAAATACGTTTAGATATAATAGATGAAGAAATATATAACTCAGATATCAATATGAAAATCATATTCGAGTACATTTTCAAGTAATTTAGGAGAAATTGTGAAGGATATTCCCACAATGAAAATCAAAGTTCATTGTTAGAAATTTCTTTTCATCAAAATTTGATATGAGAGCATGTCATCGTAACGAGGTCAACGGAAATCTGGGAGAATTGAATATTTGAGGATGTAAGAAATTGAAACCTGATGATTTCAGAATACTCACTTCCTTGCAAGGTAAAATGGGGACATTCGAAAAAGAATTCATTAGGAAAACAATCGAGATTCAAGAACAATGGATGAGTAATATGAATCGGTGGAATCATAAAATGGATGTATTACGTGATGAAAATGGAAACTTTGAAGGAATCCTCAAAAATTTACACTGTTGAGAAAGTTATGAAGTTTTTCTCATAAACGATTTATTCAACAGATTCATGATAAAATATTGAATTCGATAATACAATTCTCAATGCTGAGGATTTTATTCTTAATGTTGAGAATTTCCTTCTTAATTTTAAGAACATATTTGTGAAATTTAATAAATAATCATTACATTCCAGTAATGAATTATGAAACTTCATCACTCATATTAAATTCAACAATCAGTATTCAATGTGATATGAAAATATGATATTTCATAAAGAATTTCGTATCAAATTTAAGAACTTTTCTAACAGTGTAGAAAAATGATGATTCACAGAAGTCAAGTATACAGCTAAAGGAAGGAACTCTTGCAAAATATGTATGATTTGCACCATGCTAGCGCCAATTGTAAATTTCTATATGGTTATATCGTATTACATCATATATCATTATATCAATGCTCGATTATACAGTAGCGTTCAAATTAATTTGAACACCAGATGAATTGTGCTCTTTCTGCTGTACGACAGTTGGCACCACTGCTACTTGGGTTTTCAAGAACAAAGGAGGACATATTAATTATTAGGATACTGTTTGTTGCTTTTTTGGTCAATAAACTGTGTGTCATATAAAAATTGTAGTAATTTTCCTGGTGTTCCAATTAATTTGAGCGCTACTGTATAATCTAGCACTGATATAATGTTATATGATGTAATACGATATACCCATATAGAAATTTACAATTGGCACTAGTATGGTGCAACGTAGATAAAGTATGGCCGAGGCTTGGCAACCAAGCATGGTGCAAACCTGGAATGATAACATCATTTTACACTGAGAGAAAAATTTGGTTCCCATAACCATGTTTTTGACTTTGACCATGTCATATAGTTGTCACAACCAGATTTATGTGATTGTGTTCTGTTTTCCTGGTTATCATGATCAACTTTTCAGTTACTGTAATCATAAATCCTTTACCATGCGAGCATTGTTTCTGTGACCATGTTGCCTTTTTCCTCAGTGTATGATTTACCTACGTGTTTTTCCAATGAATTCCCATCATCAATGAAACAATGGCAATTAAATATACCATCATTGGCAAACAATTGAAAATTTTGTTTGTCAATGCTGCGCCAATGATCAAAGTAAAAAATATTTCACTCAGAAATATATAAAAAGTATGCGCATTTCGCAATTTCTGACATATGTTGTTCGAAGTCTTATTGTCTTCCCCTAATTTTTTTGTGAACAACTCGGCGTTTTTTGTCAGTAAATTTTGCCATGAGAAGTAGACACAATGTATGTTGGCTCAGCGGTAGAAGCCCTAGTGTGACTCATAGTAAAGAGCGATTGACTGTTCTTCCAAAGACTTACTTAATATAGTAAGCCTACATAAATAAGCCTTATATATTCTTCGTATACTCGTTTCACCACTCGCGAGGAACACTTGATGAGTAATGTAGCAAAAGTATTATATAGGTTGCCAATATTGAGTCATGCTATTACCAATGATCGGCGCTACATTGAGAGCTAATTTTTAGCGGAACTAGGCCAAAGTTTGGGGCAATATTGACCCACATTTTAAATGATCCTGGCATTGGATGGAGTCTATCGTTTAGTCAATGTTGGGCCAAGGATGAGCCAAGCAAGAGCCAGGCTTGGCACAATTGTGCCACAATAATACTGACAATATAGACTGCCAAGCCTTGTCTGTCAACATTGCGCCAAGCTATATTTTATTGTCAGCATTGGCGAAGCCCAAAAATTTTTGTATGGGTAAGGATGGTCCAGGTTGGGAATTTTCCGGATAACCGGATACCGGTTATTCCCGGATATTGAAAATCCGGATAATCCGAAGTACAATTATCCGGCCGGATACTGGATAATTACCGGATAATATTATTTTTTAGTATCATACCTTACATACCGCGCGAAGAGAGCGCTGTATCAAACAAGGTGTTTGAATGAAATGGCATATATGAACAAGAATGTAATTTTACTTGTAACATAAGCACTAAATAATAAAAGTCTTACACAAAATGATGGTTATCTATATTAATCGGAATCGAATGATAATTCCCCCTTTATTCATGCACATATAATGTAATTATTACTGTTTCAATTTCGAAGTCGTTGTGAAAAGTAAAATTCCGATTCGATTAAAAAAAATAACAAATAACATATATGTTATACTATCCATGTATTGAAAAAGAATTTGACAAAGTCGAAAAGAAATACTCCCAACTATCCATCAAAATGATTATATTTAGGCAGTGTTTCGTACACAGTTGGAAATTTTGTGTAAATCTGTTAGAAAATCCGTGTGTCATGAATTTTCTGTTGAATATTCAATACAAACATGTGTAACTTCTACAGACGCTGTTGTGTAATCAGATCTCAACTGATTTATAATTTGAAATCATTCAAAAAAGTGGAGAGAAGCGTTAAAATGACATAAATTTTATGCAACTCAAGATCCAACATCAAAATTGTGTTATCCTCAAGTACGAAGGGAAGATCGCCAGTGGTGGGAGATACTTTTTGATGAAAGTTCCCCGTACGTGTAACTTTGGTACTCGTCGGGAAAACTATTCATTCATTTTGGTTCCGGCTTTCATTTTAATGGGGCTTAGTTTTCTAAATATGCAAATTTGAAGATTGAGTACAAGTTGATGTACGCACAGAAAGTACCCCTATCCAAGTAACCAGCGGTGGGTTGAGTGACAGAGCTTTAACGTCCAGTCTCAACGATCCGTGTCCAATTCTCATTGAAGACTATTTTTCTCAATTTATTCTTATACATTGTTTTAACACACACAAAAAATGCGATTTCCACATTTAATTAACGTAAAAAAGTTCATAAACTACATTTACTGACTGTTAATTCGGGACTTGTTTTTAATTTCATTTAACACTACTCATGTGTTGAATTTACACGATCGGAAATTTCAATCAAAACTTCATCAGTATCCTTTTATGTCATATTATTCACATCAAGCTGGAGTTACTAGCTAACACAAACACATTATGTTGAATCGCCACAAAAATTTGTGTGGACCGTTTGGGACATGTGAAATGTGTTGAATGTAACACAAAATTTCCAACTGTGTAAGAGCATGTAGATTTAGTTTTCATTAGAAATTTCCTTACATGTGATGTTTCCAACAGATAAACAGCTCATTTTCATAACATCTGAATCCGAAATAACTTTGGACAAATAATAATGACATTGAAACAATAAAAATACTTAAACTCCTCACAGAAAAAAACTAGTTAGAAGCGACAAATAGAAGCTTTTTAGAAGCTGACAATAACTAGAGATCAACAACTATAAGTATCAGAGTTGATACTATAAATATGCACCAAAGCAAATTCTTTACTCTTACACATTATTCACAGAATATACAAAAACCAAGAGGAATATGAAAAGATTGAACAAGGAATGTACATCAATCATTTTACAAGTACAGAAGTTATTCACCTTCCATATTTTAGGTTAGCTTGAAACTTAAACACAATGATTACAAAATATCTTAGAAATATCTTTCGGATATACATAAATTGCACGCACGTGCTATATATTACTTAGTATCACTTCCCTTTTGAAAAGAAAGAAGCGATGTGATTGCAAACCCCACAAATGTAGTGGGCCTGGTCAAAGTGGCATAGCCATTCATGAGAAAATGCTCTTATTATGAAACACTATGGATTGTGCAACAGAATATTCATGAGTAAATTACGAAGTCCTATGAATTTGTTCCTATGATTCATCATAAATACCTGTGAATTTATATTCATAAGGATTCATCATGAATCATAAGCACAAATTCTACCCCGGTGAAAATTTCCGCTCGCCGGAAACGAATGTTGAAACAAATAAAACGTAAAACGTTTCAATTCCTGCTTCTTTCGCGCTTAGATACTGTTCCGTTTACTCTCCCACGTCGCTTCGTACCCTTCTTACGCTTCGAGTTGAGCCGAGTACTCGAAAATTTTTCGAGTGTCTGGTAGATTTTCGAGTACTTGAGAAGTATATAATATACATGAATATGAATATAATCTATATGTGATAGTGGGTAGAGTTAAGGGTGGATATATGGGCCCCCACTTTCTTTATTTTTAATAACTTCTTCTATTTTCAGCATAAAAATCTGAAATAAATCATAATTCTTCTATGAACTACCCAACACTGATTGCATGAAGTCCCGTTTCATTCTTCGCAGTCATTAAAGGAATAAAATCGTTTTTCCAAAGTTTCCCATTTTTTCATTACCAACATTTGTGCGGGTAATATGGGCCCCAAGGTATTTTTGTCAAAGAAATGAAACAATTAAAGGAAAGTGTTCATTCACTCATAAATCCACATAGAATAGAGTTGGATCTAGATATAAATTGAAAGTCCGCTTGGATATTGCGTCAAAATGAAGAAAAGTGACTTATCATAAACTAACTGGAAAAATCATTTTTGTTTCAATTCATTTACAGAAGTCACAATTGTAAACATCTTTTTCGCAACCAGCACAATCATTGTGAGCCCACATGTCACAAACCACACACTTGACCCACAGTTCAGATTCAGAGTCGGGGGCCATAATACCCGCAGTGCAGAGAGCCCGTATATCCACCCTGACCATCTTGGAGCATAAAATTTTTCTACCCTCAACTTTGTAAATAAATTGACATTACTTGATGTGAAACGCGATCTTTAAAGCATACTAAATACATACCCAAACTTGGTTTCACCGGTTGAAATGAAACAACTGTAGTAATATTAGGTCCAACTCTTACCTTTCAAACTTTTGATAACGAGCACAAAATTCATCGCTTGATATATCATCAACCATAACAGCTGAGCGATCAGCGTGATCTACAGAGTCGTTTGTGAACTAGTTCCAGTAGTTTGAGTGTTCACCGCTAGAATTCGTGACTCGCATAATCAGATACAGAGGGAGCCCATATTACCAGCAGGGGCCCATTATTCCACCTTTGCCTCTAACGATCCCTTATGTTCACTAAGAATATTCTACCCTTTCCAAATGATGATTCATGATAATTCTAAGAAAATCGACAAATTACTCGAAGATTTTTAAGTAGCTCGAAAATTCCAAGTGGTACAAAATACTCGACTCGAGAATACTCGAAAATTTCAAGTACTCGCACACACCTGATATTAAGATAAATTCGCGAAATTTTGAATTTCAATTTTATATTCAGAAGGAAAAAAAGGGGTGAAAGCATTTTGTGATGAAAATAAGAAAAATTACATCATCCGGTATCCGGTACCGGATAACTGTATTATCCGGGTAAATACCGGATATCATGATTTCACTATCCGGGTGGATATGTTATCCGCTGAGAGCACCGGATACAGTATCCGTTTTCTGGAACATCACTGAATACGATGTCGATAAGAAAGTTGAAAAACAACGAACTTCTGAGAATCAATGTTACATCACCTAGAATTATTAACAACCAAGAAACGAAATTAATCAACGAATTATTCACATTCATTCATGTAAAGAACGCACACGAAGAAAAAAGAGTTGCCGATGCAGGAAATCTAGGTATCATATATAAAATAGCCAATCTTTTTGCTAATCTAGGTAAATTTCACTGTTACAACTAACTGGGTTGCTGGGAGAACAAAATGATTAACTGAAACAGCAAATTTTTCAATATCCTTTACAGGATACTAAACGAATTTTGCTGAAGAATTCGATATTTTTTGCTGCCACAGGTAAAAAATCGCTGTCGTTGTTAGCAAGATTGCTGTGTGATAGCAAATAGATTTCTGTTACAGCGAAAAATTTGCTGCTTCAACAAAAGATACCCAGCAAAATCAGATTTCGCTGTCGAAGCGAACTTCTTTTCTCCGTAAAGAAGTGTTGAATCGAAAAGTGGTACAGAATATGTATATTTTACAAATTTTTATTATTTTAAAACCAGAAGTATAATGATTGTACGAAAAGTCGAAGTGAAAAAAATTCATTCTCTAATTTCTAGTGTTCGACAAACGCAGCTTCTTGATATGTTATATCAAATGAAGCCTGTTCAACAATAACACTGCGGAGAGTAAATAGACAATATCCCGACATGACGTTCAACAGAGTTCATTCTAGCGATTATTGTACTTCCCCGGGACATTCACTGTCATAACAATACGTAGGTTCATGATAATAAACAAATGTACTAGAAACTTATTCTCCTGATCAGTTTAAACAATCTACACTATCATCCCCTTGTGAAGCTGAAGCTGGAAGGCGCAAACTAGCAGACCGCGTTTGTAAACTGAGCTAATATCAATTTGAATTCTTGATTCAAAAATCTCATTGGTGCCGGTTTTTACATCCTACAATAATTCCACGATAAACTAGAGTGCGCTGGCTCCAGCTTCATACTCCCCCTCATGTTTATTATGATATGCCTCCAGTCATTCATTCCTCTACTCGATGTTGTTTCAAAAATTGTTTGACTTTGGAATTGCGTGCGAAGGATATTTTGATTTTTCTATAATGTTTTTAAAATGAGCAGTATGCTTGTAGACAGACAATCAAGAGTGTACCTTGATGTTTGCCAAGAAACATTATCCACGTAAATAATATTTATTTGCATTTCCAAATGGAATAAGAACCATAAAATTTGCCAATCAAGTCAAAATAATTGATTTGGATCCAAAGTTTCGTCTTTATAAACGATACATCGTTTCCCGATTGTACATTCATGCTAGATTGTCGAGGAAATGACATTTATATAATTCGACTTCATTCTGAATGCGATTCACCTTTGATCGCGAATATCAAACGAATTAATTGAACATATGCTGTAATGAAATATTGAACACCACTTTGATCCTTGCGATATGCAGCCAATGGAATTATTTATTTTTATACTCAATTCAGACAAAGCGAAATGTCAGATGAAATAACAAATTTGAATATTTCTGTGCACGTTGATCATATATTTTGAATAAAATCGTATCGAAGTATGGAAAAAACCACTGATGTTGTGTGACAATCGCTTCATTTTGAATGGAGTAGAATTTTCTCCTCCCACATTTAGCGAATACAAATGAATTTGCAAAAAAATTTTATCAAAGGAAATCATTTGACATAACATGTATCGGATGTGTTCGATAAAATATATAACTGTTAGTTACTGTCAGTTGAATTCAAATACTGCTTTGTTCTAGGGTTGAAATTTATTACAAGATACATCTCTTCACTAAAAAACACTATAAGATTCTGCTGTGTACACATGGGAATGGAATTACTCTCTCGACGTCTCGGTATTATTTCTTACAATAGCTTTGTAGTTTGCACAACCTCAATGAAAACTTACATCGTCTTGAACGACTGTTACGTAAAAGAAAAACCATCAACATCAAGGTTATCATGTTATTCCTTATTCCAAGCATGGAATAAAACTTTTGTTCCAATCTCTTAACTTTTCTTCATATTCATCAGTGAAATACGTCAGTACATTCATCAGGAAAAAATGGAAGCTCTGAAGTATTGGTCACGTTTTGGTCCTTAAGGACCCTCATATTCAATTAGGTATGTGCATTATACCTGAAGGAAAATTATCTTCGATTCTGAAGAATCTTCGTAATTTTTTTCAACCTCTGAGAATCGAACCATCGAATTTCAATGTAAGTATGTAAGAACATTAGGGAAATATTATGCCGTTCGGTGAAAAGGTACTCGAGAATAAATCAGCACCTCTGACGTAATTAATTGAGTAGACAAGAACGAGAGAATGGTGGTCAATTGAGTGGAATCAGTTGTAAAATAGAAATGAATGGTTATATACTGCCAAGTTCTCAAAGAATAGAATGGATAGATACAAGGAAATATTTGTTACACTAAAACAAAACACCCTCACAAAGTTTTTTGCTTAATTCGATTCGTGAAATAAACCTCTTCGGTAATTCAGAGCATCGAATGTCTTTTTACTTATTCCATTATTTCAGTTTTTTATAATATCGTCATTTACGGGATGTCATCGTTTGAAAGAGGAAATTTTCCAAGAGACTTGGTGATTGCAAACGGTAAAAACGATGTCAAGCTGAATCAAGCACGGTTGAAGGGATACGCTATAAAGAATCAGTATGAAATTCCCTGAACTCACTTGCGCTGTTGTACTCAGGATATCTGGGTGAAGTGCATTCTACACCAATATTTGAGACAACCCTGATTATCTTATATCTCCTCTTATCTAATTCGAAAATGGTGGATTGAAATTACATGTAAGTGTCACTGTGAAATTATTTAAAATCGTGGTGACCGTGTGCTTGAGTTGGTACTTTGACATGAAAATTTGTCAATGATCCTCATTAGTGACTTTCCGAATGATGTATAAGTGAATCCCGTTGCCATGAACGCTTGGTAAAATTACTGGAAAAACTTTTTTCAGTGTACGTACTGAATATAAGAAAAATCAGTAGAAAATGTTAAATTTGATCAGACACGCAGTACTAAATGTACACGCTTTTGATTAAGAGGGTAATGTTCATTTCAGATACATAAATGCACTGAGAGAAAGGTATTTAGCTGTGGAGATTACCAGTTGGTTGTTAGTTGACTAGCTACACTGTCAAAACAAGACCTTCGAATTCCACACATTTAAATATCCCTGTTGTCAATGAATTTGTTTTAGTGCATGCTGTCAATGCATTTCGAGTAATTGTGCATTTGTTACATGCGTTAGAACAAATGAAAGTCAATGATTCCATATGTATTTGAAGGAAGGACATCGAAACGTGTGAAATTCAAACCGGTGATCCCCGATCTTGGAAGAATCGATGCTTCCCTATAAAAAATTTATCAAGTTTTTATTGAATTTTATATAATTTCGATTCAACTTGTATAAAAATTCTATGAAAAAGAATCGATTCTCTCAAGATTGGTCATCATCGATTCAAACTCTTTTTTTATTACAGTGTAACATTCTAGCTAACGTACAGAAATGGTTTATTCGAGGAGAGTACAAAACTTAACTGTGAGAAATAAGATTTATTCGATTCGACCGAATATTTATTCACAGTGATTGAATTTCATAGTTGTCTAATATTCAACTGAACCCTTAAGTAATGGAAACACGGCTAAAACTGTTTGTGTAAAAATTACGTGAAAAATGAGATGATTACACCGCACAGTGGTTCAAAAACCCAAAAACGTGGCCAAAAATAAGAGAAGTCCTTGAATCTGCTCGAAACTCCCGACTCGGAGGTTTTCGGGGTCGCTGAATACGAATCCGTTTTCAAAATTCCGAAATTCGAAATGGCGGATACAATATGGCTGATCAAAACTCAAGGAATCCATTGGATTTCATTGCAACTCGTTACCCTGAGGTTTTGAGGACCGCTGAATACAAATTTGGAGATAGAATTCCAAAATTCGAAATGGCAGTTCCAATCTGACAGACGAAAATTCGAAAATTCATTGATTAATAAATTGTATTCAGAAGTTGAACTTTTTAAAAATGACGTGTTAATGATTCATTCGCTCAAAACATCCCAAACACTTTCCTTTTGCTGTGCAAACGTAATACAGCAAAAAACTGAAATATTCAGCTTATATTTACGTGAAACCACGTGATCCCTATCGAAATCCACTAATATTTACGAATTGATCAAAAAGTCCATTTGAAATCCGTGTTCAGCAGCCTTCAATACCCTCAGATAATAAAATTTCCCGAATTCCAATTGTTCCTCAAAAATATCCGCCATACTGGGTCCACCATGAAAAAAAAGTTATTTTTGAAAGATTCAATGTCAGATTCATAATAAGTGACCCAAAAAACCTTGAGACAATGAAATGTTTCGGTATCTACAAGTTGTTTCCAAATCATAGCCACCATATTGGATCCACAATTTTGTTTTCGAAAAATCTGATGTCAAATTCATAATCAGACAACTAAAAAACCTTTGGGCAATAGAATATTCCAGTATCTAACAGTTTTTCTCCCATTTCATGGCCGCCATATTGGATCTGCCATTTTGTTTTCAAAAAATTCGTTCCCAGATTCGTAATCAGCTACCTAAAAACCTCTTAGTTATGGAGTTTCGTAGATACTCTGACCACTTTTGAGTGTTTTTCCTGCATATGCACAGTCAAAAAACATTACTCTAAGGAAAAAATGGATGTAAAATTCAAAGTCACAAGATCACGGTGGTAACTGGTGGTAGAAATTAGTTCTGCGTTTTTGAAGAAGACATTATTCGTGGAATATGTGAGAAAAATCATCAAAAGTTAATAGCAATTAACAATGAAAATATTATTAGGTGTACAAATAAGTTTCCGCGGTTTGTCAAAAGATGGCCCCACCAGAAGGTTATGGAGAAATTGTCAGATGTAAAACGTAATATCCCAAGTTTAGTCATCTGGCAACACGCAAAAAGAACTTGCACTTACTCTACAAGTGACTCAACAAGCAATTTCACATCGTTTAAAATCGTTAGGAATGATTCAAAAACAAGGAAATTGGGTTCCATATGAACTAAAGCCGAGAGACGTTGAACGCCGATTATGCATGAGTGAAATGCTGCTTGCCAGGAATAAAAAAAAGACTTTTTTGCATCGTATAGTCACTGGTGACGAAAAATGGATTCACTACGATAATCCAAAGAAGAGAAAGTCATGGGTTAAGCCCGGCGAACCATCAACATCGACAGCTAAGCCGAATATTCATGGAAAAAAACTCATGCTGTGTATTTGGTGGGATCAGCTTGGTGTCGTGTATTATGAATTGCTGAAACCAAGCGAAACCATTACTGGAGCTCTCTACCGAACACAATTGATGAGATTGAGTCGGGCACTTAAGGAAAAACGCGCCCATTACTACTCCAGACACGACAAAATTATTCTTTTACACGATAATGCTCGTCCACATGTTGCGGCGCCGGTAAAAACATACTTGGAAACACTCAACTGGGAAGTTTTACCCCACCCGCCGTATTCACCAGACTTAGCCCCTTCTGATTATCACCTGTTCCGGTCGATGGCACATGGTCTGTCTGAGCAGCGCTTCACATCATATGAAGACACCAAAAATTGGCTAGATTTGTGGATAGCGTCAAAAGATGAAGAGTTTTTTCGACGGGGTATCCGAATGTTGCCAGAAAGATGGGGAAAAGTAGTGGCAAATGATGGAAAATACTTTGAATAAAACGTAATGTACTTTTCCTTCACAATAAATTCCTAATTTTTTATAAAAAACCGCGGAAACTTATTTGTACACCTAATATTTGTGCCGAATTTGGAATTTATAGATTCGACAGTACTCACTATAAGTAAGAGATTCCATATTGAAACTTGGGAATCGGTCAATTGTCACAAAAATTACACACTTCGCAAAACAAACGATTCATTTCTTTTTGGTATGCTCAAAATGTTGCGTTGGCGAAGTGGAACTTTCAGGCGAGCTCGGGAGCCTTGTAAAAATACTTGGGTCTTCTCCATCGTTTTTTCGATACCGACTGTCAAAAGGGTTTTCAGAAAGAACATTTTTCTCGACTTTCGGCCACGTTTCTGCGTTTTTGAACCGCTGTGCACCGTAGATCCCATGTAAAATCTGCTACAGAGTTTTATTTACATTGTTATCATAGTTACCATAATAACACTACTTCCGTTTACTTTAGTAGCAATGTACATATAACATTGATTCCAATGCAAATTTTATCCCAATTACACTCACGTAAGCATCAATGTCAAATTAACAATAATCAATGTTAAATTCACATGACATTTTTTTTATTCGTGTGTACGGAGAAATTCTGGAATAGATCGTCAATGTTCGTATATTGATCATCAATGTGCAAAGAAAAAATGTATTTCTGTCTTTGACTTTTAGTGTAGTCGCATTGATCACCAATGTGAATGCAACGCTGGTCACTGTTCACTCGTCAGTTATCGATGCAGTCGCACCTGACATCGAGGTTAGAAAATTTATTTTTTGTTGCACATTGATGATCAATGTACGGACATTAGCAGTCTGTTTTACAATTCCTCCGTGTATTATCCCGAGTGAAAATTAATCTGTCTGGGAGAGATTACCAAACGATAGATTATTTAAAAACGAATGATAAGAAAATCCCATATCATGTTGGAAGTTGGCCCCCCTTTGATAATTTATCGCCCAGTGATCTCTTGCCAAGCTAATTTGTTTGATCCCAATGCCGAAAGGAAGATTTTTAAAAATTATGTGAAATTTATATATAATTCAATAAAGTTTATAGGTAAGGACGTATAAATGATATACATATAAGTTTCGAAATTGTTTCACTCAAGAGATAACATACTCAACCAATGTTTTGAAAAAAAAGTAAACTAGTTCGAAACGTCCGCTGAAAAGATCCTTCCTTTCAAAGGATGAATAAACATCTCTTCGACCTTTCCTTTCAATTGTATCAAATGATGATTTCAATGGGTAATTTTTCATTACTAACTCTTGTGAAAAGCGTTTTCAATGTGAAAAATGTAATACTCTCAAGGGGCATCACATGTTTCATATTTTAAAAAACAACTCAGATTCTTCATCGAATAATCAAACTCATAATTTTCAGCTCTGGAGCTCATGTCGTATATATATTGTTTGAAAAGCGTAAATCCATGAGTAGTCAGATACGTATGTTATTCACAATAATATCATTACTCGCGTGAGCGGCAAGGAGTTCATTAGAAAATATTTTCCCGTTGAAATTCACATGAATCCTAAGCATTCGATAGTTGTGACAAAAATGTTTCTTCTTCAAATTTGTGTAATCCAAACACTTGGAATTAATTGAAAACATTGAAACATACTTGGTAATTACACGAGCTTCATCCAGATTATACCTAAAATTTGTAGAATTATGTATAATTTATGTTTAATTATACACAACATATCGAGGTTCCACGATATTTCATACACAATTTGTATGAAGTTTTTATCGGGATTTCATCAAATCCAATATAAACTTGGCATAGTTTCTATGAAAAAATCGATACCGTGGAATATCGTGAACCTCTACCAACATATATCAACAATATTGAATTATATATAAATTGTATATAATTTTGAAAATCTGCTCACTCGACAATTGAATGATGCGTCGACTGTGAAGTTGAATAAATATATAAAAACCAAGTGTAAACTGAAATGTGTATTATGAAATTGAATATAAATGATTCAAACTCAACAAGATTATACAGACAATGGAATTGAGAAACCACAAACATCTGAAACACCATATACATACCACGAAATACATGAAATTTTAACCTACTTTTGTTTTTCTTCCTTTCTTCTGGTTCTTCTCCCTAGTTTTTGCAACTCCCTTCTTTTGTCCCTTCCTCCTGCCGATTTTGAATTTTTTTACCTCATTCCAACGGCCAGACTTCTACCAACGAGACGTGACTTCGCGTATAAAGCCTTCTTAAGGAGACTGCGCATTATTAATCCGCGCGCGCTTTCGAGTCTCCTCAAGGAAGCTGCTTAGAATTAAATTGCAAGCACGGACCACCCGATTTCTCGCGGGACTTTCTTGGAGAATTTTCGAAGACAGCATTGACGAGAAGGGAAGAAAGAGAAGGCAAAAAAAACACAATCGTATGTTTCCAAGGAACATCAAATTTTCACGGCTTTGGTACCAGTAGTTTTCCAATAAAAGTAAATATTTGAATATTCCAAATTTCTGATTGAATTTTCAATTACATGTGAGAGAGGCCAAAGTTGCTCATGTAATTAAAAAATTCCTTCACGTTTTGATGTGGATGAAATTTCAGTTACGAGAATTGACATTAGGTGATCAAATTCAGTAATATATGAATTCTCAATTCAGTTACCAAAAATAGAAGAATACATGAAATATCAAGAACATTCCAACGATATAGGATCATTTATTATCTCAAACAACGGAATCAATCATTTCAAACAAGCATGAGGTTTGTGACAAATGATTTCTAACCTCGATATTCAGAATATCGATGAAAAAGTGAACACGATGCTATGAGCATATATCACTTACATCGAATTACCGGCCTGATACATAAATCCAACATAAATTTCATGTGTTTCCAAAGATTAGTTTTCATAGATTTCAACATTATTAAGATTCCTTTCGGATATAAAAATCACATAATCATCATAAAATATAAATCATGAAAAATAGTGTCGTCCTTAAGAGAATTCTTATATTACTACCGAGTTCTCTCTTTTTTCTCTTTCGTTCTTTGCAGTCTCTGATTTATTTTTGTCACGGATGAGATTACAATTCAAAAGGAGGAAATCGTGACTTCGCGAGATGTTTCGAATTGATCAAATAATTATAAAGATTTCGAGGAATCGTATCCTGTACAAATGGCAGCACGATTCCTTTTCATCTATCCTCATTGTCTACGAATTAAACGTTAATCTGGGGCAAACTCTGTGCACTTTGTCTCTCCGTACTACGTCTTGAGAGCAGCAACAGCTTCTGCTTCTTAATCCCCTTAACATTTACCACAGTTGTTGTACTTGATAAGGGTGAAGGGTGGAGTTGGTGTGCTACGATGAGCGAACAGTTTATCGTTTTACATACCATTAACATAATTTATAGAAAAAATGATCGAATTTCCGAATAGAAAATGTTACTTATATGCCACGACAATTCGTTATAGTACTTTTCAACCTAGATTCATGTTCCGTTACAAAAAGAAAAGAGTCTTCAATGCAATTTAGTATTCCAATAACTCAGAAGTAGAACGGGGTAACATTTTCGAAAAGATATTCTAATGAATCCCACAGAATGCTTAAATGAACTGAAGGTTTTCCATTGACCTACAAAATGAAATGTAAAATGTTTAAAATATGCGAGAGAAAACAATACGTCCACTTCCCGCATCACAATGTGTTGGAAATTGATAAAATTCCAAAGAATTTTTGAATATTCTTGACACATAAAAAAGGATGCGTCAACGCAAAAACATCTTTGCAAATCCTTTTTCTGTCTTATTTTCATCATTTTTGACCTTCACTTGATTAATTAAATAAAAAAAAAATATATACAAAATTATCATCAAAGTTTCTCTATTTTATAGATACGTCACAAAGAAATCCTTCCAAATCCTATCGCAATAAATTACATCATGTCTGACCAAAAATTAATATTTCATCATCATCAAACTTGACAGAAATTTCGCCCACTCTTAATCATATATCTGGACATCACAAAAAGTCTGATGAATCTTGTAAACATATATACCTGAAATTTTTTCATTCCATCTGTTACACAAGGATTTGCTCGATTCTCGTAAAATAATATATGCACGGACTTGTTTTTCATAACGAATTTCCTCGTATATTTTTTCTGACGCATGAATCTCTGAATTAAAAACGTACTTATTCTTCGTATTATGTGTTATATACTTGCGTATGATTCAAGCTGAAGTAAACCAAGTTCTTTATAAAACAAAAGAGCAACTTTTCCCATCAAACAGAGTTTGGATAATAAGGTGTTTTTTTTTCATGGAATACAGGGAGAATAAATAAATCTGTTAACAAATCATGAAGTAAATGAGTTTGAAATTAATTGTGAAATTTTTCTCCGACGTTGAAGGTGAATTGAAATAATGAAACAAAGGTAAAGAAGATCAAGTACATACTGTACAAAATGTGGAGAGTTCTTCCTCACCCCAGTGGTGGATTTCATACCCTAATCGTGGGGGCATGAATTTTTCATAAAAAATAGGGGACTTTCCCTTCATTCTCAGGAACTATATTGCTTCTTAAGGGTTGAATCTTGAAAAAAGTGAGGAACAATTCTACTAATTTATGAAGAAAAGTCCCCCCCCCCCCCCAGATAGCATTGAAATTCCTCTGGGCGTTTTAGAAACATAACCTTAGTTCTGCGCGCTTCGTCTCCTGGGAGTAGGTTTAAATACGTTCAGAGAATGTTCATTTTTGATGCACTTGCACGCAGAGAAAAATTCTTGCTGAAAAAGCGATTTCGAAAAATCTACTTTGCTAAATTAGCAAAACGGTTGCTGTTACAGCAAAGATTCTGTTATTTTAGCAAGATATTTGCCAATTCAGCAACAAGTTTTGCCATATCAGCAAAGCAAATCTTCGAGGTTTGCTGTTTCAGCAACTTTTTTTCTCTGAGTGTGAATACCTCCCAGTACGTCTTTTTCATCTACCGCGGGACGTTCTCGTTATGTTTCCCAAACGTACTTTCATGAAAACTAACCTTCACAAACATATGTTTAGTATCGCAGAACGTCATTAATATCTTCATTGAACACGTTCCTAGAACGTCGCATGGTGGATATAAATCGAACATCACAGAACATTTGTATGTCCCTGGGATATACATGCGACGTTTTTAGAACGTCCTGGGATTTTATTTGAACGTTTTCTGTGAGAGTAAGTACGTTTTTTGAACGTTCAGAAAACCTCTCGATGCTATCCAGGCCATTGTAGGGGAATTTCGTTGCCACCATTCGACACTTATTTTTTAGAGTGCTGATATCGGTGATCATCAATATGAATTTACTTTGAAATCGATTGATATCTGAGTAATTCTTACTCTTTTTTTTCATTTGATTAGAAATTGATTTCAATTCAAACCATCATGGACAAAAATAATCTACTAATATTTCGATGACTGAAAATTAGTGACAGGAGCTATTTTTTAGATACCGTAGAATGGGGTTACTTTGATCCGCGGGTTCACCTTGATAACTACTTTGTTTGTATATAAAACAATATTTTAAGCGAAGATGAGATTCAATTTTTAATTTTTCCTTCAGTGGTCAGCAACACAGAAGACCTCTAAATAATTCTGTTCGCAATGTAACAATCTGTCTCGTAAATGAATGTGAAAAAAATAGTAAAGACGTAAGTGTAATTTGTTTATTCAATTCATAATATCGGAAAATTTCATCACTAATTTCATCCCCTGAATTCCAATGAATCTAGGATTGCAATATGTGATTGATCAATTTTTTGAAGATACTATGAATCAAAACTCAAATTTGTACTCCCCAATGTGTACTCGGGGTTGAAAGATTTTGTGTACGGGGTTACTTTGATCAGGTATATGGGGTAACTTTGATCAACGGTGTGGTGTGATTCTGATCAGCCACATAGGATGATAATGAGAGGCAGGACTGGATCAAATGTTGCTCTGGGAGCGAGTGTATCAGTGTTCGAGTCAGAAAACCGAAATGATGAAAATGTTCCAACTTCTGCAGAAAAGAAGAAGCAAAGGGCGAAGAAAACTTGATCAACGCAGAAAGAGAAATTCAGATGCTCTATAAAGAGAGTTTGTTGACATCCAATTGCATTACATGATACAAATCATACAGGATTTCAGTTTCGCATTGATATTTGATACCCATATGTGAAATTTTCCTCCAGTTTTCATATTAAACGATCCGAGTTCATGTGATTCCAATAAGATTTTGTTTGATTTACAATAATGTAAATAAACCCAACAAACACAGCTTCTAAAACTTGATGGAGAATGTTGCATAAGAAGTCATTTAATTACCTAATAAATATCTTTCAGATCATTGTCTGAAAAATATCTAATGGATATCTGAAAAACGTCTTATGCAGCATTTCTTGACAACTTTTAAACATTGTGTTTGTTGGAAAGATTTAACGGAGATACTCGCGTTATTTCATTATTCTCGTGAACGTTTATCGTTCTCAAATGTTTCTTGACCAGTATTATTCATGTCATAAGGAAATATAAACATGCACTGAGCAAACGCCTACTCAGAATATAAGCAATCAAAATAACCCCACTTGACGGGTAACTTTGATCATAGGGTTTTCAATTATTCAAATCCAAACTAACTAACCGAATTTTTTCTAATGAAGAATATTGACAGTATTATAAAAACCGATTATGATACTCATTCCGTGAAATTCCGTCTCAAGTGGTTTGACTTTTGAAGTGTCATAAATTTTGAAATTGATCAAAGTAACCCCATTTTACGGTATCGGAATTTCGTGTATTTTTCACCCACATGTATTTTTCAAATGGTTCACTCACAAGTTATGCTAAATATTAACACAAAAATGTATTAAATCGACATAAAAAAGTTGAGGTGATGCTGAAAATCTGTTGATTTTACAATTTTATACGTTCTTGTCAAAATAAACTCTGAATGAACCGTTAGTGACATGAACTTCTTAACTGTTTTTGTCGCTATTCAAATATCAGTCATTGAAATGATGCTGCCACAGGTACGTTGAGGAAACAACAATTTTCCCTCAAAAAAACGGTGACAGCGAAGTTTCTCCGTGGATGGGAAATTCTTTACCAAGATTTTTGTCACGATAATTAATTTTTTTTCATTTGTAGAAGACATTTGGTTCTTATTATATGGTAGTTCATTTTCTAGCGAATTAAACTTCGCGAGACTAGCGAATGACTGATAATTATAATGAATCACTTCGTAAACACAACGAATCAGTTCTTCAAAACAGCGAATTGCCACTGTCAAGTTATTTAATTGACTTAGCGGAGACAGATTTGTGGAAACAGCGAAATCTTTTTTCTCCATGTGATTGATTTAATGTTCAAAAGGCAATATAGATCTTCAAAATGGAAAGAGAATTCCTTATTTTCCATGAAGGAAGAAGATTTCCCAAGATGAAGGGACCAAACCTACTACTGATGTGAAGAAAAACTCCTCATATTTTTTATCGCGTACGTTTTCTCACTCTGATAAATAACTACAGCTGCAATTATTCTAACTGTAAAAATGAAGGAAAGAGTTGAGAAAGTGAGTTGCTCCGGATCCCAGAGTGAATTCATTTCTCTCCCTTGTTGACTATAGATTCAAAATAAAATTTTGGAACAGCTATAACGTTTAAACATCAACGGTTAATGACGATATATGTGAAAACATGAAATTGGTAACCATGGCAACGTTACTAGCTCACTTCATCCATATCAACCGTTAATATGTGACTCATTAACAAGGGATGTGCCGGTGGGTGACTGCAGATCTCCAAATTTCATATTTTCATAGACATCAGCTTTTGATGTCCAAACGTTATCTGTTACAAAATTTTATCTTCAGTGTCCCTAGATTGCGAAGAAGGAAAAGTGAAACTTCCTGAACGTTAATTACATAATGCATTCCGTCTACGGTTCATTGATTACAAAATTAGTGGACCTATTAACCTTATCGCGGAAATGAGCTGCTTTAAACCCTTTTGTACTTGAGAGTAGCTTGAATGGCACTCGAAATTCCCTTTATGTTGTCGCACATAATACGTGTATTCTACTGTGCACTGAGGTGCACGAATACGTTTGTACGTAGAAAGAGACTTGTTAATGCCCGTACAGTAAGAAAGAATGATTGAAATACTGGAAATTGTATTCACTCATGAGATATACGATTCTATCATTTCGATTAAATTAATTAAGATTAATAATGAGATACCCCCGCATACATCATCATCTTAGGAGTTAACATATATCATACATAGTTTTTATATCAGACTATATGGATTCGTATGGAATGAATTTCTATACGGAATTGCAATTACAAGAGAAGAGATTCACATGAAAATCGATCCAACAATATTACGCAGTTTGTAATAAAACTAGTGTTCCCGCGATCCGAACTTATTCGAGTTTTGAGCATGAGCTCGGCTCTTGTGTTTTACAGTGAGGATCGGCTTGGAGATCGGATCGATAGCTCAACTGCTCGGATCGGAGCTCGAATTGGCTCGAAAATCGGCGAGCTAGATCGACGATCTTACGATCTCCATCCAAAATACATGCCAATAAAAAATTTTTGCATTCAAAAGCTCTTTGGAATGGAACATATTTCTGAAACTTTTGAAGCTGGAGTATAAATCAACGCTTCCTCGAAATTTTCATGACTGATTGAATCAAATTTTACAAATGTGTTAATTATAATAACTCAATGAATGCATCTTTTAATGATTACACTGCAAAAACTATGTTGCTGAAGTTTGAATCGTTTATTGAAACGAATTAGTACTCGAATAATACAATATTCAGATATTATAGACCAAAAAATCTTGCAGTGCAACTTTAAACTATGTTTGCAATTTCAAGAAGTTGAAATCTGGGGATAAATACCGATAATTTGTCAGGTTTTGTGAGTTTGAATTTTCGTTTCGTTTCTATAAACGATTCAAATTTCCACAACATCCAAAACTGATATCTTATTCTAAGATACTTTTGTAGTGACTTTTCAAACATTTCAAAATTTTACTGTAATCATATTCAAAACGCGAAACTACGTTTTCATTCAAGGCATGACGTGTTTGATTAGCGAACAAAAATGTTCCGAAGCTGTATGTAGAAACATCACCTCAAATTACTATAATGTCCACGTCAAAGTGAAGAGCAGGAACAATGTATCCCAAATGTATATTGTGCCATTTTAAAGCAAAGCTAAACGAGATTCTAATCAACCTTATGATTAAGAATCATTAATTCAATCCATCTCTTCAAGTTAAATGTGATGAACCTCACTTCTATCATCTGCTTTGAAAACAAACATATTGAAACGTCAGTGTCGCGAAATAAGATACTGATGTTTTCCAGTTAAAACAGTCAAGTGTTTCATTTGAATTATCAAACATATCGTGGCTCATTTCAAGACATATCTTTGACGGCAATTTTTGCAGTGTAGGTGGGTAAATACATCATTAAATGTATCTTCAGAAGATTGGGGAAGAAAAACCAACTTTATGAAAGAAAAATATCTTTGTAAATATATTTTTACAAAATTCCTGACTTTGCTACTAATTGAACACAATATTGTTGCATAAACCGTGATAAATATGAAAAAAAATACACTCTGACTTATTCCATGATAATCTCAATATTCAATCTCAATATTATAATAATTATAATCTCAATATTGTTTCATGCGTAAAATCAAGTAGTTTTTCATCACATGTTTTCTCTGTTTCCTCGTCTGAAGGGAAATTTCTTACGATCTAGCTCGTCGATTTCATAGTTCTGGCTTAGCTCGAAACTCAGATCGACTGAAATTTTTTCAGCTCTGCTCGAAGATCGTATCGTACAGAATTATTGAGGTCGGCTCGAAGATTAGCTCGAAATGTCGAGCCAATCCGAGACGATCTTCGATCTGGATCGAAGATCGCGGCAACACTAAATAAACATACCGTAAATATAAACATACGTAAATAGTCAGCCATAATGAAACAATGCTGACATAAAGATTTAACGCTCAACGGTTACTCTCGCTCATTAACTTTCATGGAATCATGTATTTATCTGCGACAATGGCGCCACAGTTAGTACTTGGCATGTCAACTATCTGCGCCATTGACATCCTCACTGCTGCTACTAGAAATCATATCCTGATACCAATATTCTCGTTTAAGCTGTTTGTAATTTGAACTATCGTCACTCTCAGTTTTCAATAATTTATCACTTTGCTTTGAGAATACATAAAAACTCTTATTCGTGTGTAGAAAATTACTCCACAGTTGGGTAAAAAGTCTTGTCCACGCTGTAAACAATGAGAGATACGATTTTACGCATTCCTGACTGTGATAATCGGATGGGTTTTTCGATGAAGATATAAATCACTTGTTTTTTGCTTGTACTACAAAAACGATTAGTGAAAAATAAAAGGAATTACTAATGACTTCGGCAATTTGAGTTTAGCTCTCAAGCTGAGAGGGTAATCATGAACACAAATCAACGCGTGAGACTTTAAAATAACAGTACAAAAATAACATAGTTTCTAAAATTGTACACTAAGAGAAATAATTACTGATACCAAGAAAATGTATTCTTGAATATCTTTGAGAATATATATTCTTGATTGCAGGTGATGTATTATAGAGTCAAGAGAAATTTTCTTGAATCAAGGAAATATTTTCTCAATTCGAGAAATCTATCCTTAATGCTAGAAAAATTTTCTTGTATCAAGAGTGAATATTTTTGATATTTTTTTCAAATATACTGTTGATGATAGTGATTATTTCTCTCAGTGTATACGGAATTACGTAAGGAATATATTAGGTTGAATTCAAAAGATGTATGGTACAGGGTAGTGATGGGCGATATTTCAGGATATCGATATTTTATATAAAATTTGTACAAAGTTTGTATCGATATTTTATAAAATTCAATATAAACTTAACAAAATTTCTATAAATAATATCGATATTTTGAAATATCGCACATCACTAGTACAGGGAGAACACACATTGCTGGTTCGGCAATTCTGAATCGTTGCTAAAATGATCCGCTTAGTTACGAGAGCATCAATTAAATATGAACAATATTGTGGGGAGAGCGATACTTTTTCTCATTGTCTAGTAGTGATAGGTGATATTTGAAGATATCGATATTTTTTATATAAATTTTGTCGAGTTTATATTGAATATAATAAAATATCGATAAAAACTTTGTACAAATTTTATATAAAATATCGATATCCTGAAATATCGCCCATCACTATTGCCTAGGCTAGTGTTGCGGTTAGAGGTGCACGATATCTCACGGTATCAATATTTTATATACAATTTGTATAAAGTTCGATATAAACTCGATAAAGTTTCTATAAAAAATATCGATCCCGTGAAATATCGTGCATCTCTAGTTTTGGTCTGGTCTCACCACCATGTTGCTGGAGTTTTTCATCGAATAACGAAATACTCAAGTGTTAGAGACCCAAAATTTTTCAGTACATTCTTTGAACATGTTGCTGAAGTTTGAATCGTTTATTGAAACGGATTCGTAATCGACTAGCGAAATATGTAAAATCTTGTAGGATATTCTTTAAACGATGTTCCGAATTCCGAGGGATTGATTTGAGAAGGTAAATAATGATAATTCTTCAGATTTTATGAGTTTAAATTTTCGTTTTGTTTCTATAAACGATTCGAACTTCAACAACATCTTTGAACCATGTTTCCAGTTGCAAGGAAATAATTCAAAAAGGTAATCAACGATGATACACCACATTTTGTGTGGATTCAGATTTTCGTTTTGTTTTTATAAACGATTCAAATTTCAAGCACATCTCGCCACTCTGGTAAAAAAGATCCATCGAATCCTATTGACTAATAATACAAATTTTGCAACGGTAAATGACCAATCACACCCATTGAAACTATCAAAAAACAGTTTTTAATAACTTTGAATTGTCATTTACCGTTACTAAATTTCATTCATCAACAGGATTCAATGGATTTCTTGAACCAGGGCAGGTCTCGGTTCCGGTCTCGGAATTGGAATTCATCAATCTTGGCCACTTAACGCCCTTGTCTTCTTTTTGCACCGGTGTCAATAA
This sequence comes from Gonatopus flavifemur, assembly GCA_018340375.1. Classification (NCBI taxonomy): domain Eukaryota; kingdom Metazoa; phylum Arthropoda; class Insecta; order Hymenoptera; family Dryinidae; genus Gonatopus; species Gonatopus flavifemur. The sequence goes on from JAFFJZ010000007.1 coordinate 23,818,658, forward strand.
CATTCGACCTTGATTTTTATCAACATCCTGTGTCAACAAGTTTTAACGTGCCGTTAACATCTTATAACTTCTCCCATGTTTTCATGAAACACACCATTCCTCCTCCTTTTCCCCTAAACACGGCTTGTGGCTTGGCTTCCATCCTTCCAAGTGTCGATAAAAGTAGATGGCTGAGATCGCACGTTGCTTGTCTACTAATTACATTTAGCAAGAAGTTCTTTTTGGGGACCTAAATATATACACGTGGATGGATAATAAATTCATAAACTATGTGTATTGGTATGATATAGGTATATGTATGTACGTTCAAAGGACTTTCAGAAGAATTATTATGAATAATTTTCATATATATTCATAATATTCTGTGCGAGAACTTCAAGAGGTATTTTCAAGAAATCTTCATAAAAGTTGAGAAACTCTTCCACTTTCAGAAGGTTCGAATGAGTAATGGATACATGTTTGTTATTGGATCGTGCAAAGATATCATATCCAAATGGAATATCATTTCAACAATCATTGTGGCAGAACAAGAACTCTATTCTTTATTCCTCTATTTTCAAATAACTCTATTCCTAAATATTTCTATTCTTAAATGAGTCTATTCTCAAATGTGATTGATCCTAGATATCTCCATTCTTACAAATCTCTATTCTTTTCAGTATTGATTAGAGATAGATGTTTTTTGTTTTATATATAAAAGAATAGAGCTATTCAGGAGTAGCCATATTTGGACATAGATTTATTCAAAAATAGAGATATTTGAGAATAGTTATTTGAAAATACAGAAATAAAGAATAGAGCTCTTGTTCTGCCATCATTGTAGGTACCTCAAATTCAGATTATTGAACAATATTTTGGAAAAATGATCCATATTCCTTGAAAAATATCCACAATTTTCAACGATCAGTCATATCTGCATCGTTTACTCAACAGAATTTCTGTTTATTCATCCCCATGAGATATTGTAATATATCGTAATAATCCAAAAGCATCGTTGGTATCGTTTGTTTGCCATATGATGAAATTAAAATAGTTGATTTCGTTAATTACCTACCTACTCCATCAGAATTTTGTAATTTTTATTTTAAATCCACCAGACAGATTCGAACCGTTTAATTGACTCACCCTCTGTACAATGAATTCGGATAACGTACGCAGCATAATGGCATGAATACAGAGACCATTAATGAGATGTCAATACAGAATATGAGGATGGGTGGAATATCAGAGTCGAAAAAAAAACACCACAAAAACTCAACGTGAATTCAACTGATTCTTGTATCCAGATTCATTTGTTAACACGCTTTGAAAAATATCCATACTTGAAAGCCGCTTTATTGAAAATCCAAATGATTTATAGATAAAGAAATATTTATCATCTGCAACAGCACCAACTTCTCCAAATGTAAAAGCTTGAATTTGTCTGATAATAATGAGCTTAGCTTAACTAGGGCGAATCTCAATCTTTACCACAACACAAAACGCGATAGTTAATTCCTTACGAAAGCTGAGAGGTGGGTTTAGGCAGAGTATATATAGCCTGCGGTTCAGGATGGCACATTTTTGGAGGCGATCGATCTCAAGTTTTCCCACATTCGCAAAGGGTTCTTATCTCTTCCCATTGTGAACTACGTATGAATAAAATTAGCACTCGCATCAATAATTCATGTTTCAGCGTTATTCTTGATATATCTAAACATTTTTAACTCGAGACAAATTGGGAAATGTTTCATCCACCCTTGATCGATAAAAAAGCGTCTACTTTTTTTTCTTTATAGGGTCACGTAAATGGCCTATGAATTATGAAATTATGTATATTAGAAGTAAAAGTTTTCTATAAATATGATGGAATGAGAGAATCACATGCGGATAGGGAACCTGACCTGATACTGGCTCAAGAGTGTTGCCAAAGTCGCTAGTACTCGCAACGCTTTAGAAAATTCAGAAAATATGACTATAATCTTTTACAGCCACTTTCTTCTGAAATTCTAGGAACTTCAATCAAATCCCAGAACGTATTCTTCTAAGTTTCTTCAAACTGGCTGTAGAAAAACAGTTGCATTTTTGAATTTTCAGAAGGAGAAGCTAGCGGGGAGTGAATATGATAACATCATTTCACATAAAGACCAATATAATGTTTACAACATTGAGAACTATGTCATTCCACCTTCTTTATGCAGATCAATATTGTTTGAAATCCGTCGAACAATCACACAAAGAAAAATGGTGTTGTTGATATTTGGATAGCTAAAAATTAGCTGTGGTAGCTATTTTTCAGCTGTAGGAACAAAAGTTATTGCTATAGGAGCTGAAATCTAGTTTTTGCAGCAACTTTTTTCGCTATCCAAATATCAGATACACGAAAAAGCTACCACAGCTGATTCCTAGCTATCGTAGTGAATTATTTATTTCCTTGCAGTGCCAATAGAAGAACAGTAATGAACTTGAATAGGAACAATAATTCTTGCCGAATTCTGGAATATTTGAAGTTGCCAATACCAGGCCATTTGTCAATTCTAGCCATTGCCACGTGAAATTCTACGAAACGATATCATGTTTTCTTATATCCTATATCTTTCCCCAAATTTTGATATACCTTGAAATAATACAATCCTCCAATTATACACCACGTATAGATCTTGTTATTCTACAGCTTTGTTTCATTTTTTGTCGACATTGATTTTCCAACAATGATCAGGATACGGTAGTAACGATTCAACGAGGTGAATTGGAAAGTTTTAACGAGAAACCGGAAAATTTCAATGAATAGCGCTTGGGTAAAGCAAACCGTTCGCTTTTGTTTATACGTACGCGAGTAGCATTGGCCCCTTTCCACTCAAGTTGATATAACTTTAAGAATGGAGGCCTGAATTGATGAGATAGCTATTAAAAGCGTATAAAACAGTTTGACTGGATGATTGAAGTGTACGTGATCGGTGAAGGTTATTTAATTTGGAAGTAGTCAAAGTAAAACTCGTCGTTAGCAGTTTATTCGAGCTACGTTGTTGTAGTCAAAGGGGGAAAAATAACAATGATCTCTCACTTGGATAATTAGATTGAGTAATATATATGTATACATATATATTATCCTCTTGATGCGTTCGTGTTCTCATCATTTGACGAGGAATGGAATTTTAATGAATAAACACTCACCGCTATATTTTCTCAAATTTTAATTGGTACAGTTCACAGGGAATTCGATACGATGGAAGAATAGTTTGTCAATGATCTCTAACGAATTGAATATAATAATCAATGCTTGTTTGGTTTCGTCAATTGATGAGATTTTGAGTACAATTCAATTTTTTAATCACACGGACATATTTTCTCATTGATTCGAATTTACAATCAAAATTTATACAGATACAAAACAATTAAAAAATCTCCTCGTTGAATCGTAAAACAAAACCTTGTATCTCACAATTCTTCGTATTCAAAATTAATCCACATTTCAATATCATTCGCAATTAAATCACATATTATTTTCCTGAATGAAATTCTGCTTATTTGAATTTGAGATGCAATTCGCATTGGTAGCGAAGAATAAATACCTGCTCAACTGCAGTTGTTGAATACACACAGCGTTTCTAAAACACATATTTTTCTCCTCAAAAATTTCATTTAATAAATCCTCTTTACTCGCTCGTTTCATGCAAGTTTGGTTTTATACATATTTCGAATATACCTCAGCGTATTCTCGAATTATTGAGTTTCATGTCAGTTAAGCTTTCAACGCGCTCAATGTAAATTCGCCAATTTTTCCTCTCATCAAATATATCATGATATATGTGAAATCACTTGTGAATCAAGAGTGGATGAGAAATGGCCTACATCGTCTTTATATATAATCAATCCATATCATCTAATTTAAATCGAATGCCTGGTTCTTTGCAGAACGGATACGTATATGCGCGCCTCTTTCCTTCTTGTGGTTGGAAACGAGGACATGTGAGTATAATGAGCACAAAAGTAGGTAAGCACTCGTTAGTGCCACTCTCTAACTTAAGTGGACGGAAGTTGGAACCCATTAAAAGTTTTCCTCTCAAAGCTGTGTGAAATATGTTTTTGTATAAAGGATTAAAAAATAAAATACCAGGATTAGAAACAAGTATAACAGATCTATAGAAATCTTGTACTGGTTATGTGAGTGTTTATTGTTCTTATATCTGTTAAATAATTTGGAATAGCATAGATAGATCATTAATTGTTATGAGACCTAATCGGTTTTGATTTTGAAAGAATAAGCTTAAAGTGAGCATTCAGTTTCACTCATGGGATGAAAATCCTGAAAAGTATGTTTTGTTCGCATTCGACCATATGTCATTCATGTGCAACAAAATATTCAATGAAACATAAACAACAATGAAGCATTTCGGTAACAAATTTTGTTTTAAATTATTAGGCAAAAATATTATGAAACGTGCATTATCATCCTACGTTACCAGGAGAAAGAATTTTTCACCAGTTATCTGTGAAATATTTCATACAGCATAGCTTCACGAAGCACACAATACATTTCACGTTCAAGCACAGAACATTCATTGAATAACACTTTTTTTTAACAATATAAACGCTGTATCTCCCACCTTGCTTGAACATGAATCATACCGGTACCAATGACGCAAGCAGATAAGCAAAGTTATCATCTTTCGAATATGATCATTGAACTTTGTATATTTTTTTGCTGTCTCGTCAGGATTAATAGATATTATATTCCTAGATTTCAGAATTGGTCGAAAGATAGATAAATATTTGCCGATACATTCAAATTACATTTATCGTTGCTTTTATGATTTCATGTAAATGATTTTCATTGCGAGACGAGGAATGATCGCTATTAAAGAAATTTCCCAAAGTTAATCTTCTAAGAGGAAATTTACATACTTGAAAATTCAAACCTACAAAAGCTAATCAATGATCGTTAATTTGACTCTCCAAATTTACTCTTTGGAACTCAAAACATCACTTAAAAAAAGAACTGCAAAATTTTGGGTCCTCAACAGTTGAGTATTTCGTTATTCGATTAATAATTCGTTTCAATAAGCGATTCAAACTTCAGCGACATTTCTTGGAAAGCTCATTAGACGTTGAAGTCGATTTCTGCAGTTTAATTTGCTTCATCCCTAAATTCGAGTGAGAATAAACATTACATTCGATTACGAGCAGATTAGGATTTCTTCCTCCTACGTTAGAAATAAAATCACTTCTTTTAAACTTTTTCTTGCAACACAATATCAAATTAGGAGGAAATAAAAACCTCTCATCATTTCTCCAGGATAAATATTTTGTAACACATTTTTCTTCCAGGAGAAAGAGATTTAATAATAATAATTCTTCTAAGAATGAAATGTCTTCAACAACTTTCTTTACGGGAGGACAGAAAACTCATATGATTTCACATGCTTGGAAAACTTCTGCTACAAGAACCGAGAAGTAAAGAGTAAAATTTTCCAAAGCGGAAGGATTTTCATTCATAATGTAGCTCTGTTTATGATTTGCTAGTTTCATAAAAGAACATGAATGGACCTTTCTGTTAGAAATATATGCAGAACATTCGAATGAAACATTTGATCAAAACTGGCGTTTGATCATTTAGAATCATCTGTTTCCCAGTTCTCGTTAGGTAATTGGATGTCAAAACACAAATACGTCATTCAGGGGCGCTCGGAAAATCATTATACAAGAAAAATCTTGGAAAAAATCCAAAGATAGTTGAGCACGTTCATCCTTTGGACTCAAAAATCGACACACGTGCTTCACGTGGAAGGAGTTGAGTGCTATTAGATCCTTTTCGTGACTGTAGTGCTTCAGAGATGGCCCGTCGGAAGCAGTAGCAGTCCTGTACCGTAGTTCCTTTTTTCCCTAGATTGCATTCCTCGACGGTTTTCTCTTCTCCCCTCAGTTCGTATCCCACGTTCGATACATGTACACGTTCACCTGTATGTAGCAGACCTAAAGTCTGTTGGTATTGTGCTTACAAGCTCGTATACTTCTTACCGCGTATCCCTGATGCGATGTTCACTCGTCTTTAATGCATCCGCGCGCCTTTAATTGCACTTACCACAGGGAGTGAAGCGCGTCCTTACCTCTTGAAGGACAAAGGAGGAGTTATATATGTGTATGAATGGATTTTGTTAGTATTTGCAGAGGGAACGGTATTCAAAGAGCACTTTGCAACAGAATCAGTCCCCCAGATGCACTAAGTTCTCAATGTATACCTGGTATTCCCTGCACTTTCAGACTATACTCGGGAAAAACCTTCTCTTCCCTTTTTTGCTCTTTCGCTTTTTCTGTCTTTTCGTTTTGTATTTAGGCTGTGAAATGGCGAATCACTCCACCACAGTAGGGGTATTTGAATCAAACATTCAAAAGTTTCTATTTGAATCGTGTACTTCGATACTTGTTCTTCTCAACTTCCAATAATTATTTTAAACTCTTTTCCGAAGATTAAATAGAATTGAGAGTTTACGTAGTAACAAATCAGATTCGAATTTGTATCCAATGAAGAGTAGGTTACATCCCTTATCGAGTTCCCTAATGGACCTGCCTTATCCTGTTGTGAATCTAATTCAAGCCGAAATACAATTTCTAAGCGAAACGCGTTAAAGCGGATAGCTAACTGTACACAGTGAAAAATTTTGTGTATTTTCTACACACGTGTATGTCCCAGGAGGTCCACTTGCAATTGATGTTCAATATTAATACGAAAAATGTATCAAATCAACACAAAAATGTTAAATTCACACTGAAAATCTGGGAATTTTAGAATTTAATACGTTGTTTTCAACACAAACTCTGAGTGGACCTCCTATGACACAAAATTTTCCGCTGTGTAGTATTGTGATCAATCTTCCTGATATTTGAAAATAGATTTTCAATGTTTAGGAGTTTGTAAACTCTGATATTTTATTCGATGTTAGTAGCATACTCGATGACAATGTTTAAAGGTAAGGAACATGTTTTCTGTCGCTGAATTCTAAATGTCTTTATGGTAATTGAATTATTCTGCAGTACGCTGTGAGAAACGTTTGTTGGAAACTATAAAATATTTATTATTCTATTCTCGAGTACTCTTTTACCACGGTACATCCATTAAACGCTTTATTGGAGAAAAGAGGTGCTCATGGAATATCAGTAAAATTCTAAAGAAGGGTATTGAAAACCAAATTCACAATGGTAAATATTTGTTAAAAAGTGAACATTTATTGATCTGTACAAACTCCACGCTCTTATATACTTTTTAGAAATCAACGTATTATACAGTATACGATTATTTCAAGCTCTCTGTTCTGTAAGAAACTATTGAACGAGTGATTTATGAATAACAATCAAAAACCATGTATGTTTGTTTACAATTTTTCATAATGGATTTGTTCTTAAAAGATTGAAATATCATTTCCTGTTAGAAATTTCTACATCAATTTTCATGTTCTTGCTGGAAGTGATTTTCAAGTACGTGCATGAATTCAGTTTCATACACATTTTACATTAAAAATTTAATGTAAACTATAGCATAATCTATAATTCTTTCATGTTTTTGTACATTAAATGTCATGTAAGATGTGTATAAATGTGAATTCATGTACGTGATTGAAAAACACTTCCAGATATTCCTGACAGTGTAGAAGAGGTTTTCTGAACATTCTGAAATCGAACTAAGACGCATTACGCTATCAAGCAGTGAATTGTAACTCAACCTCATATTCATTCAACTCTTCTACATCAATTATTTTCAATTACCAGAAGGGATAGAAGTACATACAAAAATGTGGAACCGATCAAATCGATTCTTTTGGAACTTGAAAATGATTTCCATCAAATCGAGGAGAGAAAAAATAAAGGGGAAAATAGTAGATAAAAGACTAAGACAGGGGATAACAAACTTACACGAGGAAATGAAACGAGGTGCAAGGTGAGAGTGGTTAAAACAGTGTTAGGTATACATTTTTGGGGGATGAAAAAAGAGTAAAACGAGAGTAACCACTCAACGCGATGATTTTTAATATTTCATTTACGAATATGTCAGCATATTTAGCCAGAGTTCGAAATATGTTCGTTGCTTCATTCCAATGATATGATCGGTGCAATGAGAGAAAAAAGCGATAGAATATAAAAAGAGTAGAATATCAAGTTTGATATTGATTTACCCTAATTTCAATGATTTGGTTCGTGATTACGATCGCGGAACACGAAACTTTCTGCCACAGCGCCAAGTATGAGACAATTAGATATCGCACATACGAGGAAAAATATAAAAATCTGATGATCAATGGAATTCAATGAATCGATGAGAAGGAAAAGAGCAGGGAAGGAGAAGGAAAGAAAGTGTATGAAGTGAACACTCATCTCAGATTTAAGACAGCGATTACTCCGAGAGAATCTTCTTAATGATAGCCCATAGTTCGTAGAACTTGCTCTTCCGCTCTCATTGATGATCGATACAAACGAAAGATATAGCTATAAGCTACATTGGCTTCGGCTTGTCATTAGAAAAAATTCCGCTGAGGCGAAAGTAAAGATAAAAACATGGATAAAGGCAGTGATATGAGGGGAAATAAGACGGAAGTAATGAAATACCAAAGAGACGATGAGAGAGTGTAAAAAGTGAGGGTACGGAAAATAGGTTGTCGATGCAAAAACAACGAGGTGATAAAGTTAAAGGAAAAAAGAAGACGTATACAAATGATGTAGACAAACACGGACACAAACGAGGAAAGAAAAGTAACACAGCGACAGATTCAAAATCAGTCTTTATTAGATCGTATCGTTGAGGAGCGATAAATGAATCAATGTATTCTATGATTCTGTGGCTGAATTGGTCATTTTTTTCAATCACAGAAGAAGAATTGTAACATGGAATTCCAAAGATAATATTGTCCTTGTATGATCATTTCCCGCGTACATAATACTTTCCGTCCAACAGCATTATTTATATAATTCCAAGAGCAATCCATCCATCGAACTCGTTCATGTGTTCTCTGATATTACCTCCAGGTTTGGATGGAAATTGTTCGTTGTAAATTTGTGCGCCGAACTGGACATGTTCACGACCCACTTCGAACTTAAACTACAGTAGCCACTGCGAGACATGATAAAAACCACTACCCGCTATGTTTGAATGATATCAAATCCTGTTTCCCAACGTTAACCATCTGTGAAACTTTGATTAAATCCGTTCAGTGAAGATTTGGCAGCATGAAATTTTTATTGAATATAAAAAAAAATCGACGAAACATTCATGACTGTTCGAATTTTGTATATGAATTCCCGCGCGGAAATTCAGAGTCTCGCAACAGTGTCGCAAATAGTCTCGCGTTGTCTTTCAAGTGTCTCACTTATGAAACAATCCAATACCTTAGCGAGATCTCGCTAATAATCTCGCTCAAAGTCTCGCATAGTATTGCTTTAATTCTTAGAGAAAAATAGTACAATCGTAGTTACATGACTTCAAATTTTAATCCTTTTTCCTAAACGTATGGAATATTTTATTTTCTCATTGAATTTTTATTGATGCATGCATTGATTTTTCACCTTTGACTAATCGATCGTGCAGTTTTCCGCTACAGAAAAGACATTTCCGTTTTCGGATATCACGATAATTTCTTGAGAAGGTAATAAATATCGGTAATTCAATAATTTATTGAGGATTTGGAATTACAACCATTACCTAACATCGGTGATTCGTATTCTTGGTTAGGGAGAGACTGGATTGTTTTTGGCGACCACGTTGTTAACGAAAGCTATAGTTAAGTTGTAAGGCTATGACCTGATAAATTATGAGCAATTATTCAGAAAAATCTCATTCTCCAATCATTCTTCAAGTTTTTCTGAAAACAATCATCTCAGATATGTTTTAGTAATGTCATGATCAATTGAAGTTGACTCGACTTATTCCGTGATAAGTTAATGGGAAGAGATCAAATGATATTATTTTACCGATGATCATAGCCTATTCGTATTTCATTGTATTCTAGTTGATCCATGGAATGACTTTTTTTTATTATTCTGTTCTCCCATTCCATAGAGCATGAACCTAAATTATTCAGAGATACATGAAAGATTTCTATGGTTGAAATCATCCGATGAACATTTCACATTTCAAATGTATAATAAAGATTTAATATGTACTGTCAACACAAATCCAGTAACAACATTTTTGCATCGTATAGAAGATATATCGGTTGGTGAAAAGTAATCATTTTAGGATCATTGTTTTATCTATAAATCATATTTAATCGAGTTTAGTTCGTATAACTTGGTGGGCGACAAGAGAGTCGGATCACGGAGATCTCAGTTCGATTCCGAATGCAATGGGATATATTTTTTTTCCATCCAGGAATGTATTTCCTTAATTTTGGGACAAAATCTCAACATTTTTGCATAATTTTGCGAGATGATCAGCGAGATTATTGGCGAGATCTCATTCAAATCTCAGATTGTTTTATAACCGATAACTACTTGCAAGATCATTTCTAAGACTATCCATCGCAAGATTCTTTGCGAGACTATTCACGAGACTGTTTAATTTCCATAAAATTAATTAACTGACCATTAAATTTCCGCGCGAGTCCATTGAAGATTCCGATTTTGATACATGATCAAAACTCCCTCCATTATACTTATTTTCAAACTGCCTCTTGATTCGCGAAGACTGCTTTTGTCTCAAAACAAATTCGATGTTCAGGTTGAGTTTTTAATTCCCAATATTCAGCGATCCTTTTCATTTGCTATAATGATTGATCATTATGGTGAAAATTAAAGATTCCCATATGTAAATTGAAATTTTGGGAATACTTCCCGCCCGCATCATCATTATCCACCAGTGATAACTCGCTTTGCGTCCTTCTAACCCGCGCGAAAACGCACACTCTTCGATACAGGTATGAGAACAAATATTATGTGTAGGGTAGACCGAGGCGAACCGGATCAAACTAAGCTCTTTGGCTGTTTTGGATTATTTCTATTCTCAATTTCACTCTCTGTGTGCATCAGTTATTCACATACACTCATTACCTACCGAAAACAAAAGATAGCATGACCATATCGCGCATCATTTGGTCCTCGGTAATTACAGAAGTCTGTACGTCGTGTGCACGCGAGAGAAATTTGTCCCTGATGTAAAACAACCATTGTAATTCTTTAAATTTTTAATGATAAGGTATGTTGAAAATCATGCGATTTTGATTGATATATACATATAGTTCGTGAAGTACAGAATGAGATTAGAACATTGTTCAGACAATAATATCAGGCCCTTCATGAACAAATGAATATTTTTTTGCACATAGTATACGGGGCGATTCGGATCACGTTTCCTGGGGGAATAGGATCATGGGTATTTCGAGTCATACATTGTAAAATTGAATTTGTAACTTGACTGTGTCTTGATTTTCAAGATTCCTTAACCTCTCAATTGTCAATAATGAAAATTTTCATTACAAATAACCTAAAAATTCTCATTCGGTCCCCTGGTTTAAAAAACCCATTGATTCTCGCCAAATCTCACTAAATTACAGTTGAACTTGGACAATGTTCTGGCCGAATCTCATCCAGCAAATGTCAATGAGATTTGGTCAGAAAGAACAGTCGATTCTCGCCAAATCTCACTGAATCTGGCCAAATCTCATTGATTCTCGGACAATGTTCTGGCCAAATCTCATTTAATTTCATTTGTCAGAAGTAATGGATTCTTTTAACCAGGGCCATCATGTATGATTTCATTGTTCATGAAAAAGTCTTCGATCATGCTGATTGTCGACTCGAAATTTGTTGTTTTGGTTGCGTCTTGAATTTTATCGATGTTGAGGATAAAATTGAGCCTTTCTTCTTATAGTATAGGTGAATGATTTAAAATCTGAAATTGATGATGTTAGGCAATTGATTTCAAGCTCACCGAGTTCATTTAAAAACAGACAGCACTTGCAAAAATAATTTTGAAAATGAAGGAAAATTCTCCCTTCGATATCAAATTGATCATCATGAACAATCCATGGTCTCAGGACAGAATGAATGGGGCCATACGAAAGGTTACGTCCAGTGAAAGGACTCTGCGTCAAGCTGTTGATGGAATGAAGCTTTTTCATTCATTTTATGTATTTACAGTTCGTTTATAAGCATTAATACGTTTTTCATCAGTGGATGTATGATGTTTGTCTATGATCCGATTCGCCCCGATTTTGGGGCGAATCGGATATTTCTCATTTTTTGTGTATTTGATTGTAAAATAAAGACGTGTTTATTTGAATGTTTTTTGTTTGTATAGAATTCAAGCCAAAGATGTATAGAATGAGAATTTTTGAAGACACTTATTGAAACAATCTTCCTTTTGGTCATTTTGATTCATTGAAGACGAAATGATCCGGTTCGCCTCGGTCTACCCTATCGAGGGCAGAAAACGATTGAGGCGAGTAGGGACGCGGTGAAACCTCGGCGACTATAAGTGATCCACCGGATTTACCGCACTTCCCACGCATTTCAATCGCTTATTTTCTGTCCTGGATACACAAATACATTCTGAAAAATAATTGTGGAATTTCCTCCCAAAAAAATGGTGGCAGCAACGTTCCTCCATAGATGGGGAATTTTTCACCATAATTTGGTCAACTTTTCCTTCTTTGTAGAAGATTTCAACACCCAAAAAAGAAAATAGTTCTCCAAAGTGGTGAAAAAATCCCTCATTTTTGATAGGAAAACAATTTCGTCACGATGAGCATATCCAATTCACTAACAGCGTGAGGAAGAACTCCTCACGTTTTTTACAGTGTAGCTATTCTTCTCGCTCTGACACATTCGCTCGGAATTCAGCACTTTCTCCCCTTTCTAGAGGAGAAAACATGAACTTTTTATCCAGGTGTGGGAGAAAAAATTTTTTCAAAATGTCACAGAGAGAATCTGAGAAAATCCCAGTCTATACACTGTGAAAAATGTGGGGACAGTTCCTCCAAACTATTGATAGATTTCGCCACCTTATCGAGGAAGAATTGTTTTTCCATAAAAAAAATAAGGGATTATTCCATTTTTTTGGCTGTTCAATTCTCTACGAATGAAGAAAAAGTCCACCAAATTGTGGTGAAAAATTCTCCCTCTATAGAGGAACTTTGCTGCCACCATTTTTCGGGGGAAAATTCCACAAATATTTTGTACAGTGTATATCTCGATGAATTCTAAGAATTTCTCACTCGTAGAATTTTTTCTTTGAAAACCCCACAGTTTGTGAATTGGAGAGTCTTGAAATTTTTCAGAAAATTTTCATTTCGCAAGCAATTTTGGAAAGCGCCGAGTTACATCTTTTATTCCGCATCCTACATATCTTAGGAATTAGGATTTGCAAACACTTTTTGTCCAGCAAAGAATGTGTATATTACCGTTTTCATATACAAATTTTGGATCAAGAAGTATTTTAGTCAAAATAAATCGCATTTGTCCGCAAAAATTGAAAAACTTCTGAAAACGTATAAAATTTCACGTCGGTCATCATGTGTCGGCAATTTTTTTTTTTTTAAATAGATAATATAGAAAGAAAGTAGATGAAAATTCATTGAAAAATAACGATATTCCGAACTCGGTCGGCTAAACAAAAATTAGACACTCACAAGTTCCTCGCAAAACTTTGATAAGACATACTCGAAAGGGTCCTCTTTTTGTTTTTTTCTAGTGCAGCGTTACAAAACTCGTGAATATTTAGTCATTCCTACTTGGAACTAAAACTCTGGGATGCTCTCAATAGATGTAGGAGAGTCGATAAAATCTGTAGAAATCATATAAAAATTTCAGCAGAAAAAGTCCTGACGATGTAAAGGATGGAACGTTCTGACAAAAATCCTGAAGACATACTATTTTGCTGTTGCGATGGCCTTGGATTCAATAGAATTGATTCAATATCGACACATATCTGGGTCTTTTCAAGGACCGGTGTCGTTCGATATTTGTTAGTCAAATGGCACCAATTGATAACCGGTTACGGTGCAGTAACGGCTAATATTGGACGGGTTTTTAATCCTCGGGAGTTTTCACATGGATTTCCTACTGTTCCTTTTTTTCATCCACCCCTGTAAATCTGGAAGAGTGAGAATTCGAGTGGAATTCTCACTCTTCCATATTTAGAGAGCAGACATAAAATAATCTATAAACACAAATCTGTGGGATCTCAACGAAGCAATATTGATTCATAGAATCGCTAACAGTGGCTGTGATGATGGACCGTTAAAATGAGAGGAATCGTATAAATCGGGTAGTTTTGATCTTTTGTGGGGAAAATGAATGTGGTGATGCACGTTTATCGAACGAAGAATCGAATATACACAACAATATTAGACTTTTAATGTTGAATATTATTGACGATAATAAATAATCGAAATCAACGTTCCTGGTTTAACACTGTTTCGAGATTTTTGAAATCGAATGTGGAAAAGAGTGACCTCGTCATAAAATCGCAAAAGTTCCATTCAGAATTGTTGATTACATGAAATTATGAACTTTTTCTATGAATTATGAGCATGAACTAACAATTTTTTCCATGAATTCGCCATGAGATGATATTTTACTTCCAGTTCCAAACCCCTTGAATTGTACAAGATGATTCGAAATGTTCATACAATATTCTACGCATGAATTCTCCATATTTCTTCATCGATTCTAAATGTTCTTTTCTCTTGACAAATTCTAATCTGAGCCTCAAATTTTGAGATATGAGCATCTGAGGATTTTTTGAAAGAACCAAGTATCCCGAAAGTACTTTTTCTTGGACGTTTGGATCTAATTCTCTAAATCGGATCACGGGGTATCCCTACAAAGGGTATTGAACCAATTCAGTGTTCCTTGGGCCTAATCCAAGCAACGCGCTCGTCACAGCGGCGTTGCAGCGGCATAACAGTAACATACACAGTAAAAAATCGGATTGAATGTGGCTGCATTTTACTTGGAAACTTGACTGAAATGCAGTTTTTTCCATTGTGTCAGCATTTGTTTCCGATGCTAACTTCCATTTGAACGGGGCTAGTGGCTAGTTTTCGCTACATCTCAAAATCAGCTAATATTCAGGATGGAAGTGAGTTTTACTTTTTACAGTGAGTCACCGCGAGGTCACTGCTTTATCACGGTGAGCAAGTGTGTTGTTTGCATTGCAAATTCTTTGCATCCTAGGCAATCAGAATCCAACAACTTCAATTTACTATAACTCCGCAACAAAAATACTAACTTGGAGAATAATGTTGAATTCTCGGATCGAAAAATGTTGACAGTTTTTGTCCTCCTATTTGATTTTTAGACTGATTTTGTCCTAATTTGTGAACATAGCGGATAAAATCTTGGAAAAATCCTTTTTGTATCCGCAATATCCATAAATTAGGACAAAATCAGTATAAAAATCAAATAGGAGGGGAAAAATCACTCCAATTTCCCGAGATATTCAAATCTTTCAAAAAACTTAAGAATGCTCGTATCTCAGAATCGGAATCGGCTCAGATCGCAATTTGCCAACAGAAAAAACATTTAAAATTGCATGAAGGATCCATGTGCGAAATATCGTTCTGGATCATCCCGTACACACATTGCACACGGAGGGAAAAAGAATTCCATTTGACAGCGAAATTTAATTTTGTTGGGTACTTTTCGCTGGAGCAGCAAACTTTTTACTGGCACAGCAAACTATTTGCTATCACAACAATCTCGTTCGTTACGACAGCGATTTTTTAATTGTGGTAGCAAGAAAATATCAATTTCCCCAGCAAAATTTGTTTGATATTCATTATATGTATAATACTGAAAATTTGGCTAGTCCAGCGAAAAATTGGCTGTTCCAGATAATCATGTTACTTTCTCAGCATTGCAGTCAGCTGTGGCAGCGAATTCTTAGCTAGGTTAGCAAAAAAAGATATGTCACACGGAGAAAAAAGTCTGCAATAATATTGCTGAATTGACAATGAGAAATGTCATATATCTCCGTACCTTGATTTGCTGTATCAGCAAATTTTCTTTCTCCATGTATTTCACTTTATTTTTCACGAAAAATAAAAACACTACTGAATTGAAACGTGATTATTACGTTCTTGTCATGCATTCAAATATATTGTTTTATTCTTTTCCTGACACAAGATAATGTGGAAGAAAACTGTAACAAAGCAATTATATATATATATATATATATCGATATGAAGCAAGACAACATGAGGAACTCATAAAATATGCAGAACAGTCTGATGGACAACAAGATCAAAATGCAGCAGATTACGCTCTGGGATCGCATCGTCTTCGTACATGTCATATGTAAGACGGTGTACTTTATTACTCTAGTAGAATTTTCAAGTTTATTTAATAAAATCGTGCGAGCTTGATCGAAACATAGCATGTCCGCTCTTCTCACTTCTCGTCATACAGCACACCGAAAAAAAAAATTAGTCATCCCTACTCCAAATTAGTACCAGGAACTACTCTGAGTAGTTGATATATGGACAACGCAAATCGTAGTTGATGCAAATACAAAGAGTAAACAATTGCCGGTAATTCCTGTAATTACAATCGTTGTTGAAATATGAAACAATCTGAATCCTCAGTTGCCCCACGTATTTTCGCATGTCTTCTTTAATCTTTCGTTGTGCGTTGCAATCAATTAAGGTGATACCAGCGACCCCTGCAGATGCAACCAGACCCATTAGTTAGAAAAGGACACTACCAAAACTATTCTGCACGGAGAAAAAGGAATTTGCTGTGGCAGCGAAATCTACTTTTGCTGGGTTCCTTTTGCCAGAGCAGCAAATTTTTTGCTGCGACAGCAAACTATTTGCTGTTCCAGCAATCTTGTTAGCTGTGACAGCGAATTTTTAGTTGTGGCAGCAAAGAATGTTTGCTATCCCAGCAAAATTTGTTTGCTATTCTATATATAATACTGAAAATTTGCTGGCGGAGCAAACATTTTTTGCTGTCACAGCTAAAAAATTGCTGTTGTAGCCAACACGATTGCTGTTATAGCAAATTTTTAGCTGGGTCAGCAAAAAATTTTGCTATCCTATATATAATATCTCGATTTGCTGCGTCAGCAAATTTTTTCTCTCCGTGTGACACATCACTCGAAAACAAAGGAATGAAATCGAAATATCGCTCTGTATAGACCTTCTTCGATCAAAAAAGGTGATCTCTACAGAGCGATATTTTCCTTTGCTTGCTTTATTTCCCAATAATTTGTCAGAAAAGATTGGGTCGGGTTGCATCGTCAGGGGTCGCTGGTATCCTCTTGAATGAAGCTTTTTCCATGATCAAAGATGTACTGTGGTTCTTGAAACTCCCTCTCCTGAAAGGCTCAATCCCTCTTCTAGTTTCAAATTGTAACCCTTCACCCCTATGAACAGTAGACCAAATTTTCGAAGACCTCTTGTTCCCTTTAGACCCCCATAGGGTAACTGAGGATTATTAACCCCTGCTACTTTGGAATGATTATGTTTATACGAGAATTGAAAACAAAACTCCCAAAACGTGAACATGTAGATAAATGTTTGAGAAAATTTTGAACTGCAATGTAAGTCAGAATTTCATGAAATTCTATAATTAATTAATAGTTGAGGCAAGGTTTTCATTTAATTATCGATAAATATATTTACAGCTGTTGATATATGTATGTGCAGGATCAAATTAGTCTGCTTTATCATTCTTTGTATTCTAGTATACATTTGTTGGATAGAGTGTACACTGAGGAAAAAAAGTCATTGAATCAATGAAAATTTCTTCCAATCAAAGAAATTTCGTCATTCAATAGTATTTGTGATATTATTTCATAGGATTCAAAAATTAAGTCATTAATATCAAAGTTGCCATGACTTCAAACCGATAAAAAAAAATGATTGACATAAATATGTCTTTCTTGAATCAATGAAGCTCATCTTTATTCAATAAATAATGTTTTAGAAATCAATCATTTATCATTATGGTTGCTCATGAATCTGCTTGTGACAAAACATTGTTGTATGCTGTGGAAAAGATAACAAATATATTGAAAGAAGGCTTAATCGATCCCAAGAAATGCGATCTTCGAGTCAATATATGATTCTTTTGAGTCAAAGTTACTCCATTTGAATGAACTGGGATATGTATGTAGCAAATGAATAAAATTATAAATCCGATGAAATGCATGCAGAAAATGAATAAATGATAAGAACAAATAAACATGTGTTGCTTGGAAATTAATGACTCAGTATTCATAATACAAAATTATCAATCTCGATAAAATGTCATATTCCTATGATTAAGACAGTTTTTCAATTAATCATGTATATCATTGGATCTAATGGACAATTCTTAGAACTAAAATCATGTTTTATCAAATGGACATTCTTATTTCTGTAAACTGAAAGAATATATCTTCAAACTAGTAATCTCAATTACAACATTGATGAACAGTTTTCATAGCAAACAAATCTTTACTGTGCTAAGAAATCATAAATGGGAGATTGAATATTTCCTTTCTCAATTGAAGAAATATCGTATTGTACATGGAAGATGTTGAAGAATTAATTGAAGTCAAGAGTTCTTCGGAACAATGAATTGGATGAATCATGTCAATGACATACATTATTGAATTCTCATAGTCATTCTTTGGATGAATACAATATTTCATCGGGGCCAATTTGGGATTTTTGAAATAATGGAAAAAATATATTCATTATTCAAATCAATTTTTTATTTTACGATACTATTCCTAGACCTCTTCACAACTGCAAGTTTTGAGCACTCTGGGACACTTGAAGCACAGTTTTACGGAGTCATTGGTCGTTGAGAAGTCATAGCCCATCCTGTTGTTGGTGAAGTTTCATTGGTTCCTGTATAATCTGTAATCAATTTCAAATAATACCTTATAGATGATCAACGCCATTATCTGAGAGAAAAATTTCTATGAATGGCGTATTACTTACCGGGAGGATAGGGTATATTGATACTGACATCTTGTGGGAACTAATTACAATCCGTATCAGCGAACGAAGGATAACTCTGCTGTAGAAGTACATTTCTTCATCTCAATAAATTATTCAATTCAATGAATCTACGAATTTAATTGATTCAATAAACTATTTCCTTCCAAAATGGCATTGGAACAGAGGAAAATTTTTTTAATTCCAAGAAAAATCTTCATCCCCATAAATTATTCAATTCATCCAATCTAGGAATTTAATTGATTCAATGAAATATTTTTTTCCAGAACGGCATTGGAACAGAGGAGAATTTTTTTCAATTCCAAGAAATATCTTCATCCGAACAATTTCAGTTAACAGAATGCTTCCCTGAACTGGGATATCGTTTCGAATCAAAACAATTCAAATCCAAAGCGATAAATGAGATTTTTTTTCATTGCTATGGAAACTGCTGTTTTTATATCAATTCAGACAGTTGTTGTTTTTGAAAATATTCAATACCTTCAGAGTTGCTAGCCTGAAAAAAAGTGATTTTCACTTCATTTATCGTGTCAAAAATTATGTAATAAGTAACGTCAAAAATTTTTTATCATGATAGAATGGTCCACGGAGAAATGACAAAAATGACGTGAAAAATCACTTGAATTTCACGGTATTTTTAGAGTAAGTCTTGAGGATATGATATGGAAGTATATCACTACGTTTACACAGGAAGATCAGCGACGTATCGATCCCGCCGGTGCGAACGTGGCCATCAATTGGCATTTTTTTAAATTGTTTATTCAATTCCAATAATTTAGTCTCTGTACTGTCAATTTGGAAATAGAGGAAAATTAGTTCACATTCTATACATCTGACCGTTTTCCCTTAGAACTAATTTTTTGGTGAGAACTGATCATAGGTACGGTTATAAGAGAGCTAAGGTACCCACACCACTTCTCAGAGGGGTGCCCGAATTGGAATGAAAAACCCAATCATTCTAATCCGTGCTTTCTAATGGAAATTATCCTACACCATAGAACATTCAATATTGGATTCTTGTTTCCTCCATAACGCCTGAATCTCTTATGCGATTCCTAGAAAAATGATACATTTCAGTCTCCTCACTTACATGAAAAAAATTTGGGAAAAACAGTATTTAAAATCACCAATTCTACCAAAAGTTACCCACAACGGAAAATATTCTATATTCGATTGATCATTTTTTCCTCGTATTGAAAGAATCTCTGATCTGATCTGGACCCAAATGGGAGATTCTGATATACTCATTGAGAACAAAATTTTGGCGCAAGCCTCATCCAAATCCATGCAGTACGAGAGTACGAGAGCAATCCTTTTAAATCTACTGCAATTCAGTCGATAATACCAAATCATTACTTCTAATTTTTGAGTATTAGATTCCATCCATTTCTATCAAAAAAATTCTTTCATTGAATTTATATTGGTGTAATCTGAACAAATAGATCATTGTTACGATGAAATGTTTTTTTGCATTGAAAAAAATACATCGTTGCATGAAATACATCATGATCGCGTTTCTGAAGTTGGAACTATTTATTAAATCAGAATTAATCCCACTCAAAAGGCCAGTGTCAATATAATATCAAATTCATACGCTGAAAACATTTCTTCTCACCAAATAAATAGTTCATTTGTTCTTTCTTCAAAGCATATGCTATATTCCTTGGGATTTATGAAATATTCAATCAAATCAAATAAAGAAGTGATTTTCTCAAATAAATTGGTTTTCTAAATAAATAATTCAATCGCCACAAATAATCAATTTTCGGATTCAATTGAACATTCAAGGTCTACAAATAAATATTTTATGAAGACAGGACAAAAGAATATTTTTTCCAGTGTATCGATATTATCGGTTATTTCATTGAATTGCCATACGAGTTCGATACGCTAGATATCGATTTAATATCAAATCCATATTAACAATAATGATTTAAAGTTGGGGTATTGAATGTTGAAAAATTTTCGGACAGAAAAAATATAACTTATCAATCCGTAATTTGGTGTTTTCCAATAGTTCCGATCATGTAACATAATATTCGCAAAAGATACTGACAAGGGAAGGTTGTGAGAGTCGGGAGCCAGCTTTCAATGAAAGGTACAAACAACTTCATCCCAAGATAAATTCAACATCATATTGACAAATATTCTTTCCTAGAGTACGTGTACCTTAGGCACCGTTGACAATAACTACTTTGGCTGTCATTCTAACGTGGCTTTGTTTCCAAGATATTGAAGCTTGAGGATTGAGCTGATATAGTACTGTGGGCAAAAAGTAAGGTGAATTTTTAATTTAAACTTCGCGGGCTTGACATTTCAGGCTAGTTCTTTTTTCCTTAAGTTGGCTGGACTGTTAATGACATCTGTGCCAAATTTCATGTCGATGTCATCATCAGTAATACATTTACGCTTGTGTTTACCAAACGACCAAGAGTGCATTTTTCGATTTTTACAATGTCTGATTTAATTTAGCAGACAAGTGCGATCGAATTTTGTTTGCGGAATGAAATTTCGGCTGCGAAAACTTTGAGGATGTTGCGGAAGGCCTTTGGTGATTCTACCATGTCGCAGAAAAATGTTTAAAAGTGGTACAAAGACTTCAAAGAGGGTCGAGAACGTGTTGATGACTTGGAGCGCTCCGGACGACCATCGACGTCAACAGATGACCAACACGTCGATGAAGTGAAGGGATTAGTGCTCAAGAATCGTCGGTTGACTGTTAGAGACCTTACTGATATGATGCGTGAAGCAATTCGTCTAAAAAGACCAGAATTATGGGCCAACAACTTTTGGTTTTTGCATCACGATAATGCACCGTCTCATACTGCACTCGTTCTTCGTGACCATTTCGCCAAAAATTCGACGCATATCGTTCCGCAACCACCGTATTCGCCTGATTTGGCTCCGTGTGACTTCTGGCTATTCCCAAAACTCAAGAGACCACTCCGGGGAAAGCGTTTCGAGTCGATTGAGGAGGTAAAAGCTGAATCGAAGAAGGCGCTGATGGCTATACCGGAAAGGAACTATGTAGCATGTTTCGATGATTGGAAAAAACGTTGGCATAAGTGTATTTTATCGAGAGGGGATTACTTTGAAGGGGATGAAATTGATGTAGAAGAATAAATGAAGATTTTTCATTTTACAAACAAATTCACCTTACTTTTTGCCCACAGTAGTACACAAAAAAAGTGCCTCTATCCAAGCAACCGGCGGTGTTCTGAATAACATAGTGTTCGCGTCTGGTCGTGATGACCTGCGTCCAATGCTTGTGAAAGTGATTCTTTTGTTTGTTTAATTCATCCCAATACGATATGAATTCCAAGGTGGCAAACAATTCGGACATCATGTCATATTTCCCTATGACGAGAACCCTATTTTTCTGATAACGTGTGCCTTTGAATTCTATCCAATTTGCGAATGTGCACATAGAATTCCATTTAAAATTTTTTGGTAGAGGATGTTGAAATTGTTGATGAACATCCACGCTCCTAAACAAAGTATATCACAAGGGCCTAAAATTGTTTTTGGTAAAATACTCTCATTTATTAAGAACCTATAACACATGTTAAGTTGATTTTTAGTAGCTACAGATGAAGCGACATTTTTCCGAGACATATTAACGTGAGATGATATTTCCAACGATTCATGCTTGGATCCAAAACGCATTGGAGATAGATGTGATATAGGACCAAAAGGTTAAAAAATTCTACCGCAGTGGATTAAAAAATGGTGTTTAGGGTTAAGTGGGTCACCTATGATATCAAGATATAATTGATGATGTTCTTGAACAAGTCTATTGGAAGAGTATTCTGCATCAATTAGTAACACCTTTGCTCGAACAATATCCACAATTTGCCTCAAAAGAAGATATAGTCGCCGGGACCAATCATTTACGTCAACCATATCAGCTATAAAAATATCAAATAATCTTAAATGTATTAATAATTATTATTATCATGTATTAATAATCATCATTATCAATATCATTTATTATCCTTTCTTACGTTATAAAGATATCTTATAAGTAGTTCTTAGTCAATTTTTGAATGAATTTATTGAATGGGGAGAAAAACTTTGAAAAGTAGTAAATTCTAAGAGGCAAAGTGTTTGAAAAAGGTTTGTAGCAGCTGAATAAACCAATATGAAAATTTTTATTGGTCAAATTGAACCGAAAAATATACAGTAAGACCTCTCAATAAGAACGCAAAAGCCCCCAAGGGGAAGAGTTTTTCCAAGAATCAGGGTTCCCCTACCAACCCTACATTCGCACTCAATTACTGAGTTTTTGTATCTCTCTCACATTTTAGGTTGCGACCTCCTAATAAGAACGTTTGCGCTGAAACATTAGAAAACACTTTCTTGCTTTCACTCGCAAAAAGACTTTTTGTTGCGCTGACCTGACGATACATATTGATTACAAAAATAGTTTTTTATTAAAACTATCAACCAATGGTGTGAATATTAAATATGTTCGTGAAAGAGGGATCTGAAGAGTCACAAATTTTTTGTTTTAGCTCCAGGAGTCACCCTTGTTACTCCTAATAAAGACAATTCTTTTTCACTTGAATACATCCCGGACAGCACAACGTACCACTGGAACGTTTACGGAAGGTTTAAAAAAAGTAGGGGAGGTTTTCTGAACGTTCAGAAAACGTCCTAGAGACACATTTTGCTATGAGGGATCCTCTAAGAATTTCTGTCTCATCTCATCGCAGTTTAAAATGATTTTCAAAAAGACCGAAATATACATATTCATGGTTATCAATCAAAAATTTATATTCATATATTTATTATTATTTTCAAGGGTAATTAAAGAGTTTCGTCTTATAAATATCCAAATAATATTGAATTTCATCTAAATGAAGGAAAAAGAGAAGTATTCAATTATGTATAACTTGAAAATACTGAGCTTTTATTTAAATTTTGACTGTTCAACGCTCTGAGACTGAACGTTCTTATTGAGAGGTCACCCACAAATGTAATTTAAGCTCAGAACCGGTAATTGGAGTGGGGGATGGCCCACGAGCGGAAAGTGGGGAAGCGTTCTTATTGCGGGCGTTCTTATTGAGAGGTCTTACTGTACCTCGAAAAAAAATTGTGAATAAATATCAATGTTCCCTCCAAATACACGATATCTTTATTTTTGATAACACAGGCCTACAAAATTGAACTTTTTGTTTGGTGCAACAACTGTATCATACTTTTCCGAAATATTTTGGCGCGCTGAATCCGAATCTGGCTTCAAAATTGCATTATTACGTGTGGTTTTTGAGATATTTTAACGTCAAAGTGTGAAAAACACCGTTTTTCGACATATTTGAGATTACGTGACGTCAGAATGTAATTTTTTCTCATGAAACTAGTAGATGCACCTCAAAATATAATCCATCCCCTTCCGAATGCCGTTGAGTTTGCTCGAATATCTTTTTTTTTACTGTGACACGACAATTTGAAATTTGTGTGTTCATGGATTTAGTGAATAGGTGAAATAACACAATTTTCAAACTGTCGTATCTCAGAGAAAAAAAAAGATATTTGAACAAACCTAATCGCATTTGGAAGAGAATGACTCATATTTTGAGATAATTTGAAGAATAATTTGATAAAATGTTGTTAACGTGTGGAATAATTGAATAAAACGTTTCAAAATCGTGCATTTTCATTTTATTTTACACCTGCGATTTCTTGAAAACTACACGTAGCATTAAAAAAATAAGTATATTTCCAGAGTCAGGGTATCGAATATACTCACAATCTGCTTTAGTTTTAGCGGCACCAAAATCATTGTAGACCTGTGTAATCTGTAACCCGCGTTTCCTCCTCTTGAACCTTGGATCCCGCGAGCTAGATGCGACGGAAACTGATTACGGTTTCAATAAGGAACGGTCAAACATCGTGAACGCGTCTTCAACAGTTTGAATCGTTACAAGTCACTTGAATGCCCACATAAGAATATGTAACTAGATGTGGGTGGAATTCAATCCACCGTGCATTCAAGCCAGTCCGACACTGTATATTTAGAAGACCAATTCATTTGGGGCAAGGATTCCATCATTTGATTCGATTGAATATTTCATCAATACTAAGAAATATTTTATGGAGAGAGCACAAATAAACTATTTATTTGGTTGGAAGAAATTTTTTGTTCAGTGTATGATTTCGATACCTCCATATCCTCAACTCATGGAAGGTATGTCACTTCTTCATCTCTATGAGAATCTTATAACACAATAACAATTCTATAATACTAGAAAAAACTTAAATCCGTTCATTGTCTTATTCACTGTAATAAACTGACACGAAACAACAAAAAATACAATTCAATTGTCTTCCTTTGAACTCAACTATACGAAATTATGAAAACATGATATGCGAGATTTTCTATTATATGAAATGGCATTCAGAGTATTTAATTAAAAAAATTTTTCGAGTGGTTTTATCCTTTCTTTCCCTGCCTCATGGTTTATTCTTATATACACTCCGTAGACTTATTCACACAAGACTTGCTTTATTCAAGACGTGAAGCAGACAGAGATAGATTATATACAGGCACATTCACTCATACACCAGAGAAGGAACTTCCCAAGAGAAAATACGATATCGCGGAAGATAAACTCACTCTTATGAAATGTCTGACTCTACGATGTGGTTGCGCTGTTTCTACTTAAAGTTTGATATCAGCATCAACGAAGACGGAGACGCGAAGCGAGCTTGAGACTGAACGCGGTAGCGAACGTGTGTATACACCTCACTCGCCCCACATTATGACGGCCAGAGATTTGATCGACGGCATAGGAGAATCCTATTAATTTATGATGATACATAAATTACTTGATGAAGTGATTGGCATTCCACGAACCATTCGAGAAACGTATCGACGCGCGTGGAAAAAGAAATTCGATCGAAAAAAAAATGCTTATAATAGAGCTGATTGGTGATCTTCGTGTATTTACAATTTTTTAATCTCATCTTATTGGATCTTTGTTTTGATACTAATGCTTTCGAACTGATATATTCTCAGTTCATGCACAAAAGTTCAGTTCTTCAGTCGCTATTTCAAACCATAAAAGAGAAAAGATATTATGCGCAGTGCGTCGTAAAGTAATTACAATCCAAGATTAAACAGAGACGTACATTGCGAGTACTATGTATCCATCTTGCAACTCTTCTTTTTTTTTCTTTCGTAAAACAAAGAGTACACGATGTCTTTATGCTTGACTCATTTTTCAGCTCATATTCTAGGCTTAGATTCTGTGTTTTAAGTAAGATAGATACATGCCTCGTCTTTTGTTTTTTCATTTTTGCGTGATATTAAAGACACTTTTTTTCCCCAAGAGGATTTCCACATTCACATTGATATGGATTTGTTTAATAAAACTGTAAATTTGAACGAATTAAGGGATCCCGAGAAAGCTTATTCTTGAAATATTTGAAGCGTCTACCCTGCGTATTTTTTTGATTCTGAGGTATTTTAATTCGAAGAAAAAAATCTGTTGACATAGTAGATTGAGGTATTATATACATAGTAGCAAATTTTTGCCTAGTCTAGCTGAAAATTCGCTGTCACCCCAACTGGATTGCTGACAGAGCAACATGGTTAACTGAAGCAGCAAATTTTTCGCTAGACTAGCATAATTTTCAGTATTATATACAAAATAGCAGACAAATTTTGCTGGAGAAGCAAACTCTTATATCTGGTTGAGTAAATATATTCAAACAAGAGATTTTCAATTTTTTGAAAATTCAGTTTTCCATTGTTATTCCTCAACCTTGTTGCAATTGCATCAAATATGTTCTATCTCCGTGCCATCACTCACATAACAAGTAGTGGAATTATCATATACGGTAACTGTTCCAGCACTCTACCTATGCATGTTCTAATTTTATCCCTGTACACCTCACGTTGAAACGAGGGAAAATCTGATATCAGTAAAGAGGTACTCGTATAACTCATAGATTAACTGAATGTTTATGTACCAGGAAATATGAATTATGTATAAGTAACTTGGATGAAGTATTCCATCGTAATATGTAATATGAGAGTCTCCAATGAAATATTCTTTGTATATTTCACGAATGAAAGAATCATCAAAGTACCATATACCGCGAATGTTCATGCATCGACATTGAAGGGAAAGTATTTTCAAGACCGTGATATTTCTTTTCATGAAATGAAGTGACCTTCTCTAAGATCAAATTATAAGCTGATTTACAAACGTTTATCTCTCTTTTGAATATCATAATCAAATTATGATGAAAAAAAAGTCTTTGGATCACTTTAAGATGTGTCATAGAGAATTGTTAAACCATGGGAAAATTGAAACACAAAAACAACAACTTAGAATTACAAATTCCCTTTCAACTCACGACTTATATCCCAATTCCATGTCTCCATATTTTCAAGATGAATTCTTTGAAATTTCTGTTACCATATTATTCGTTCTCCTTCCCCATTTTCCTATTGTGTAGATTGTCCGGATTTACATTGCGTATTCATGGTACACCATATATGTTTATATATATATATGTATATATATATATATATTACTTGATATTGTACCTGGCACAAGTAAACGTACACATGCCTTCACGTACATGTGCAAGTTACGCGCATGATAGCTTACCCAAAGCCTCGACACGTCAGTACCTGTAACTAATAAACAATAAACCTCACACCACACGTTGGCTTCAATTTACTTGCGCTTTCCTACTCTGGGAAAATAGTTGAGTTATAATTAATAAGAGTAGATTTAGGACCCGAATATTAATCGGGAGCTCCAATCGTACGTTAAGTTCCACAATAAATGCCATTTCATCTGTGAAGCTAAAGGTCCCAAATGTACCAACGCTTTATATCCAACTTTGATTTATTGTCCAGTAAAATTTCCTTGACAGTTTCTCGGGTTTGGAATTCAGTTGAAGCAAATTAAAATACATAAACGAAAGAATATTGAGAATCGTTACATTGAATAAAACATTTCTCTCCTGTTCACCGAAAGAAAGGATTTTTCTGACTCTGACACGGTAAGACGCGGATCGCTTATCATTCAGGGTCATTTATCACTATAACTTTCATCCTTGATATTTCTGTAATGAAAATTACGATATATTCGTTGATAAATTTTCATGAGAATCATCGTGATATTATTTTGACGCGTTATATCGCGAGAGGTCCTCCAACGCGTACTCGAAGCTGCTATTCGGAAAACAGAAGAATTTAATTTATCGAATCAATCTTTTCGGTCTTCGCTCCCCGTTGCGCGGAAATTTATTCCCCATAGGATGCGAAAACCGTTTTTCATTCCCGGATGTCCACCAGTGACTTCAATCATCCTTTTGGCGTGTTTAAAGTGACGCGGATTGTTGCAACGAGACACGGAGCGACAAAAAAATAGTAACGAGCATAACGTCAGGAAGCATGTGTACGTATGAAATATGACAGCTTCTTTCACTGTATACGAGCTTGCGATAATAACGAAATGACTTTTCAATCGATAAAAGCCGCATTGTTGTACTTTGAATATGGAGAATAATGTTGAGTATCGGATGGGGAGAAAAGATCTATACACAAAATGAATCTCTTATCGAAGAGTATTCTATGCTCCAACTGTAAATTAACAATTACACAAAATTTATGTGATTTAAATAATGTATCTGCAATGAATTATTCTAATGTGACCTGAAAATTTGAAGATTCAAGGGATTGTTGTGACATGGTACATTTTTCAACTTTGATCGTCACAAGATGTTGAAAACTGTGGTAAGAAATATTCCACGACTCGTAAACCTTGACTGTTTTCCGAATCCTTTCAAAATCATCAATGATACCTCATTTTCGATCGAACCCCGCAATTCGGTACGTACGTATCGAACGTGGACGCGGAATCTAACGAAAGGAAAGAGACAAAATAAATTCTTACAATTTTCCGTTCTCAAACTTACCCGATTACTCGAACTAATCAGAATTATGAACCAATTATATTTACATCAAAACGAGTTTTCTTGAAAATCGAAGAAAAGTTTCAAACTTGATTCTTCTTTGCAAGAAATGGGACGGTTCTTTTGTGAGTTCTGAACTTCTTGGAAGAATATCATGAATGCGCTACCTAATAAAGTCTGAAGGTTTTCTCCGATTGAAACTCGCGTACTTAATTCCGAATTCAATATTTTTGATTCCATTATTCAAAATTGTCACTCAACCGATGTGCATGGTGATGAATTCCCAATAATCATAGCTAAGGAACAATTATATTGAATCCACTGAATTCAATGTACACCGCGGCGAAATAAAATGATTGTCAGTCGAAACAATCGAATTCCAGACGAGGCAATTCAACTCCACTCTCCAGGATTTCTTAGATTTTTCATTTTTCAACCTACGTTTTCACCTTTCCTGTACACACAAAAATCACTATTCCTCAAATAAAGAAACATCGATTGTCATCTAGCTGTAGAACGATCATTGTGGCACCTACTCTTTAATCATTATTCAGTTATCTCCAGCAGTCATTCTGTCACCGCGCGACTGTATAGTTCATGGATAAACCATTCGTTTCAGCGATCAACGATTTCTCCATTCGATTTCAAATGTTTGATTGCTGAATCAAGCGTTTGTAAGCCATGAGATAGATTGAAAAAAATATTCTCGACGATCACCAATATTGTTCGACGTTGATATTTATTAGTTTTGTTGTTGACTTTTTTTTTGTTCTCACGAAAGACAAGTCTATTCATTTAATTCCCTTCCTAATTTCTGAATCATTTTGAAAATCCCCTCCTCGGTGATCCTCTTTGCACACGAATTGCGATAATGATTAATATCGGATCACGAAATACGTTTCATAACATATCAAGTGGAATATCATTCGCATTCAGTTGAACGGATAATCATATCAGAAATCATCTTACGATATTATACAGAGTATTAAATACAGAGTAATTTTACATGGACACAATAACGTATCGATTCCAAAGCCCTTTCGGATACGGAGTATGAATTCAAAAGCTTCCTATTGTTCTTCCCATTATATTGCAGAAGCCAACACATAGAAGCTGAGTTCAAACATATAATCTTAATGTAACAGAGTTCAGCATTGATATACTTATACATTTACATAGGAAGAAGGAGATGTAGAGAAAAGGGTTAGATCTTGGTACGGTGCGAAGATTTACAGAGGGTATGTTCCGGATCAGTGAGCAGCCTCTGTTCTATTTGGATGAAGATGCAAAGGTACGATGCTAACGAATTTGCATGTATTTGCATATTATTCTCGAACGATGGATACACATTCAGTACTCGGTACCTGTTTGGAATAGGCCTATTAGCAGATACCTAATCGGTCAGATGATCTTTACGATAGCGATTATACTTTCTATGAACGTTACTCCCTTCGAATTGATTCTTACATTCATTTCTGTATCAAAAACATCGATTATCGCTCATAAATGAGGGGATATAATATGCATCTATCTATCCTCCATTCACGTAATTCAAACGTATGTTGAACCATGGAATTCGTGTTCGGAATTCAAAATTAGTTCAGGATTACTATCGCGCGAAACAGACAAAAGAAATTCCTGAATAACAGGAACACCGTTCCAAACTCTAAGCGAGGGTTTTAACCCATAATTTTTTCTTTTTGGCAACTTTGAAACGTTGGGATATGTATTTTTAACGAATGCCTATATCTGTTCCAATTTTTTGCCATCAAGCACAAAATGAAAAAAAAGGAAGTCTCTGACGCAAGTGTGTATCGTGAAAACAAGTATCATCCGAAGCAACCATATCCAACACGTACATACGTGTATACATATATACGCATGTGACCGTGGAACTGGATCGATTGATAACGGTATCAATTTTTTTACTCTCTGTTTCAATGTCGTTGCATGACGCTTTATATCCGGTAGGGAATGGACGTTTGGCATCGATATTACGTTCGACGTGCGAAACATTTTCCCTTTCTCTCTTTTCTCCTCGTTCCACCTTTTTTCATCTCCCGATGATTTATGAAAGATGCACAAAGTTTTCAACGGTGTGAAAAATTTATCGTTCCTTCGCTAAATATACAATGGAGAACATACTGTGAAGGAACATACCGTGAAAGAAGACGTAGAGGGAGAACTATCTCTTTTTTCCTGTTTCGTTCTGATCCTCATCACCGCGAACGGGGGAAGAGCAGAGACGCCATGGTGAAGAAACAGTAGGCGTCTGTCGCTACTGGATAATTTAAGAGTTTCTCTCAGACTTTGCGGACCCAAATACAACATTGATTACGGCCGTTAAGTGGGTCGTAATCCCAAAAGGAAATTCCTTCCTAAACTGAAAAATTAATGAACTGTCGCTGTTGCGCGACTATCGCGCACGCGTTCTCCCTTGGACTTTGAAAAACGAGTCATACGGGCGAGTAAAGACCGTGTAAGCGCTTTGAATTCTTTAAAGGATTGCCAAATGGAAGAAGAATGGGGCTTACTTTTCAATATGCATTGTATTTTCTGTATAAGTTTTCCGAATCGTTCTTGGATAACATTTCTTTCCCATTGTCAATGAAAAATCAAATATTGGAAATTCCTTTCCAATAATTTAAGAATATTCTTTGGTGTTTTTCACGTGGAACGTGAGCGTGGATAAAAAGGAATCGCGCCAAATTATACCGAGACCACCTGCTGTTCGAGGTTGGGTGCCTATATTATGTTTGAATACATTTTTCTCTTTGCTCACCACGATTTTTTTCTCCATTCTAATCAAATTTTATTAAACAGAGGCGCGAAAATTCGTACCAGCCATTTTGCAGAGGCAAACCGCCGCCACCGGGCGACGATAATTAAAAAAGAGGCTGTGTCCGCCAATCAAAAAGTTTGGCCGTGACTTCTCTTGCGGCTCGATTATCATAGCACCTAGTGTAATAAACCCTGTCCCTCGTTATGCAAAATGCTTCACTCTTCTTACCCTTTCCTTCTCTCTCTTTTACTCCAGCCGCAATCATCTGCTCCACAGTTTTGAACTTTGCCCGGTAAAGTTTCGCCAGACAGTTTCTGTATCTTTTCTTAATCGAGAGTGAAATTAATTATGAATCTTCGGTGGTCCGTCGATGATGCGTTGATAAGATCAAACTTTTTTCTTCTTTTTTTTAGCGAACCACGGGGGAATGTTCATTCATTCAACTGATTTATCGAAGTGAAATTCTTTTCAATTAGAATACAAACGGAATGTGTTTTACTTGAAAGTGGATCTTCATTCCACTTTGCGAAGATTCAGAAATATGATAAAAGAAAAAAAATTCTTTTTTCTTTCTTTTTCGTTTCTCGTTGAATCGTTCCTCATTGAATCGAGTTTCCGCGTTGAATATTGAATGAAGTGAAATTCAATTGGGTATGTATGAATGAATCAATTCAGCTCAATTTCACTTGACGTGGTTTATTGTGGAATTTATTCATTTTTATTTGTAACGGAACATTACTGTCTTAGGGATCGTCCATAAATTACGTAACGCTATTGACTATATCTTTCTCTATCTCACTCATCATGTCTGAAGTTAGTGCAACAATAAGGAACGACAGAAGAAAAAGCGTTACGTAATTTATGGATGGTCCCTTAGATTGTTAGAAATTTGGATATTCTGATAAATTTATAGACATATATGTGCATCACCCTTGATATTCAAAATTTTTTCAATGTGATATCATTTTTCCATAACAGGATTGATTGATCATTGAAGCAGCTTTTTCTACAATTCTTCAAACATTTTCTGTATAAAGTATTCCTGAACTATTGAATGATATATTCTATTGTATACTGATGTTTGAAAAATCAACATCAATATCCAGAAAAGAACTTTATGGAACAAATTTTGTTGGGAGATTTTAAGCATGGTCGATATAAAACCGCATAATCGAACACACAAGTCTAATGACGTCGATGCAACGTTCATAGTTCAACGAAAATTTGCTCCAAGACTAAATGACGTTAGGTATGATCGAGTGGCTCATTAACCTAATTTTACAGACAAGAGAAGGTGCAGATATTCCAGGACAAGACACAGAACTTTATGCGTGTATGAAATACGAGATATATTTGTGTTTAATCTTTCATAAATATATAATACTTCTATTATCATGTTCAGGATTTTCACCGACAATGGTTTTATGACTTCCCGAACAAGGAGTTGAACATTATGCATGATACTCAAAACTTCAAGTACACGTACAATATCAGTTTTTCAGAAACCAGAATATTCTGGGACGAGACAATGATTTCTCTTCTTATAAATCGAATAGATGGTGAATGCTCTTTGAATGAAATAAATTTTTCTGTAGCCAATCCATTTTTGTGGACGTACATTTATTTCCGAATGCAAATCTCATTTATGAAATTTTCAATCGACTTGATGAATATTTCCCAACTCTATCTACATTCGAAATTAATTATCATGTCCTCATAATCCTTTTTATGTCAAGATATAATTAATAAATGTTATAATGTGGAATGAAATAATTCTAGGGCATTATCGATCCTCATCTGTCCTTGTGATCTGAACGAACTGCTTTTAATATATTAAAGTACAATCCGCAGAATTTTCCTCAAAGTTTTTGTAATTAATATAAGTGCATACATGTAATTAAAATCCATGATAAAAGGTATGAATGTCTAATGAAGCCTAATGTGAATTCCTCGGTCTTTCCATATTTCCATACAGTTTCGATACAAAGAGGTGAAAGAAATTTCAACCCAATGATCCATCGTTAAACCTGTTTTGTGATATATCACAAAAAGGAAAATACACAATAGAATTCATAAAAATCATAGATTTCGTTTGATATTTCCAAACCGAATGCTTATCAATCATTAATTAATTCAACTTGAGAATATTTTCATTACTCATAATGAGTTGATTATCCAGACGAGTATTTCATTATGAAAAATATGTCAAGAGCAAATGCTGGGAAACACGTGAAAGTACGAATACCTCTCTCCCGCAATAAGTTGTGAATACCCTGGTAAAGAAGACCCCTTAAATCCTATCAGAATAAACACACATGATAGGAAATAAGGTGTGCTTTTGTCAGTTCCACATTGCTTCCTATTAACATTTTTGGAGTCCAACATAATTGGAATTCAATAGGAAAATATGTGGGAGATCATTAATTCCCATAATTTTTATACTATCATTCAATCCTCAGCTTAGAATAGAAATCAATAATAAACAGATTCAAAGGGAAATGTACTTAAATCTGATTACATTCAAACTCGAATAATGTTTTTATCATTATGTTTTCCAGAGCGTTGTGCTTTGAATCAATTCAATAGCCACTTGGAATCGATTTTCAAATATCACGCTATTTACTATTCCTTTCTTTATCTCACTCATCACGTCTGAAATTGGTGTGACACAGAACAACAGAAAGAAAAGCTTCACGTAATTTATGGACGGTCCTTTATATCAATATCATAGTTGAATTCATTCAATTTCATACACGGAGAGGAGAGAATGGTAATATTTACCATGCTAACATAGTATTCGGTCTTATTTTATATAAAATCGTGATTGTTACTATGTAAGAATAGAATTCTTTACCATTTTTCTGGTAATAATATGTATGTAGCACAGTAATTATTACCAGAAAAATGGTAAGAAATTCTATTCTCACATAGTAACAATCGCGATTTTATATAAGATAAGACCGAATACTATGTTAACTCAACTAAAACTTCGCTGTCACAGCCAACTGGATTGCTGATAGAGCAACATGATTTACTAAAGCAGCAAAATGTTCATTATTGTATAGAGAATAGCAAACAAATTTTTCTGATGAAGCAAAAATTCTACTAGTATGCTGTCACAGCTAAAAAATCGCTGTCGTAGCTGACGAGATTGCTGCTCTAGCAAAAGAGACCCAACACAATCAAATTTCGCTATCATAGCGAAATTTTTTTCACACAGCAAACAGTTACCCAAAAACTTATTACACTTTACAGTAAAGTAGGGACGAGATCAAATTGTAGGGTCATGTATTATGTTTCATCATCAAAATTACTATAATTTCCATCAATAAATGACATAATTCTGTCATTCTTTACTGGAGAGTGTAGTAATTTTAATGACAAAATTTTGTATATTAATATAATACATAACCCCACAATGTGATTTTGTCCCTAATTTACAGTAAAGAGTAGTACACGGGAAAAAATTATTGGCATAACAAACTGGTCTGTTATTATAGCGTCTACCAAAAAAATGGTTGAAGAGAACTAAATTTTGTTGTTAACAGCAACAAATTTGTCCCCTGAACTAACGTCTCAGCTACTGGATTGAATATTTTCGCAAGGAAAAGACATTTTTTTTGTAAGCGCTGTAGTAACAAATCATTTCGCTCCATATATTTTGAGAAATTCTTCTGTGCATGTAGAACTTGTTATCATCTGATACGGCAACTCATTTACACATATGATGAATCAAGGAAATCTTTCCATCTGTCGATTCACTTCGACGAGTTGTGTCAGCGAAGCACGTCTGCTCTTACGCTCTACATTTTTTTTACCTTTTCGGATTTTCCAATGACCAAGAACAA
Source organism: Gonatopus flavifemur (assembly GCA_018340375.1). NCBI lineage: Eukaryota > Metazoa > Arthropoda > Insecta > Hymenoptera > Dryinidae > Gonatopus > Gonatopus flavifemur. Next base: position 23,854,144 of record JAFFJZ010000007.1, read on the forward strand.
TCCGTGAACAATCCACGGACACGACAATTTCATTCATAGCAGATAAGAAAGTGATAAACGATGGTCATCACTTTTTCTCTCTTTCACTTTCCTTCTTTCGTTCCGTCTCACGCTTTGTAGTAGACTGGTGCGCGTAAGACGGTTGGTTTAGTGCGGTTACGATTGAGCATCGAACGTGTTCGCATCCAAGTGTGTCGATGAACATCGATACTTGGGGTGTCTTATTCGATTCCCGGAATTTGTGAAAGTGCACTGGAAAGAATATTTGTCCCCTCTCGATAAAATATTCATTTGTGTAAATTGAATATTCAACTGGATGCAAAAATTGATCATTCGTGGCGATAAAATTATTTATTTAGAAGATAAATTTGTGTGGGGCAAGCATTCCATTATTCGATTTGATTGAATATTCCATCAGTCCCAATGCATACGCTATGGAGAGAAGACAAAATGAACTATTTCGTTTTTGTGAGGAGAAAATTTTTTTCAGTGTGAAAAACCTTTAAATTCTCTGTGGTTTCAATTTCTCCGCTATCTATTACATACAAGGAGATCGCGTAAAGTCTCAATTGTGAGAATTTCGAAGTTATGCTTTTGAAAAGACGATCAGAGCATAAAATGTTTCAAGAATCTTCGAAGAATGACTATCCGAGTTTCACATTATTTCATATTTCATATAATCTTATATTCGATAATTCTCAGGTAAAATTGCATGAAAAAGAATTGGCGGCCTTTCGAGCGTTGAACATTCATGAAATACATTTCGAATGGCATTCTCCTTCAGAGCGTATGTTTTTTGTTCTTTCGTTTTCTCCCTCCTCCCATCCCTTCCCGTCTGCAGCGTAAATTGATTCTTTCCATTCAAATGACATTGCTCATGCTCTTTTTCTTTCTTCTGATGCTTGTACATTTCCTAAGGCTGTAAGAACAAGATCTTAAAATGAAAAAAAAATAACATCGCCGTCTTTTCTCTGTCACGCTGTCTGCGATAGCAAAGACGAAAATGCTATATTGCGGTTAGCGAAATTATAGGTCTGCACTGAGACAAAATTTTCTTCCAGTCAAATAAATATTTATTTGTCCCGTACCAAAGAAATATTTATTAAAATTACCAAAATATTCCTTTGGTACAGGACAAATAAATAATCATTTGACTGGAAGAAATTTTTTTTTCGGGGTACATATAAATCTTTACAATTCTTTCTCACAATTTTAGTAAAAATTTTATGTGAAAAAAAAATTGATTGAGAATTTGAGAAATTTCATCTCAAAGAAGTCGCACGGAAGAAAATGTTCAGTAAAATGCGTGACTAATGAAAATGCTCGTGATATTTAAAAAAGCTCTACTAGAATCTACCATGATCGCAGTTGATACACGGAAAAACCCCCGGAGAAAAAAGAAAGTTGCTGTGACAGCTGAATCGCATTATGCTGGGTCCCTTTTGCTGGAGCAGCAAAGTTTTTACTGTAACAATAATTATTTATCATCATCGCCATCTTGTTAGCTACGACAGCGATTTTTTAGCTGTTACGGCAAAAAATGTTTGCTTCTCCAGCAAATTTTGGTACTATATATAAGATGGCAAAAAAACTTTCTGTTGCCACAGCTTAAAAGTTGCTGTCACACGGAGAAAAATGGAGAATATTCCTTAAAATCTATGAATATTTGTTAAAATCTGGAAGTATTTCTGAAGTTCGTAATGGAGATTGAACGGTTCACATTTTTGTTGAGTTTCAAGGAGAAAAAAATTTTTCTGACTCAGCAAATCGAGGTATTATATGTAGAATAGCAAATCTTTTTGCTAACCAGCTCACAATTAGCTACCACAGTTGATTGAATTGCTGAATGAGCAACATGATTTACTAATACAGCAAATTTTCCGTTGGACCAGCAAAATTTTCAATATTATATACAGAATAGCAAAGAAATTTTGCGGAAGGAGCAAAAATTTTTTGCTGCCATTGCTGGAAAATTGCTGTCGTAGCTAACAAGATTGCTGTGGTAGGAATCAGATTGCTGTCACAGCATAAACTCAGGTTTTGCTGTTGTAACGAATTCTTTTTCCTCCGTGTTTATTTGAAGAAGAATGAAAATTCATCAGTATCTCACAAACGATAGAAAAAATATGAACTTCCCAAAAGTCGCGCATGAAATTTTACAAAATGATCAATAAAAATTCGAAATTGCGTCATCCACTTTGTAAAATTTCATGCGCGACTAACAAAATTTCGAAATTTTATTATTCACTTAGTAAAATTTCATGCGCAACATCTGGAAAGTTCATATTTTTTTCTATTTTACGTGAGGTATTGCCAAATTTCCATTCTTTTTCAAATAAAATTTAACAAAAATGTGGACTGTTTTATCTTTATCACGAACTTAAGAAATACCCTCAGATTCTAACAAATATTCTCAGATTTGAAGGAATATTCTACAATTCCCTATTAAAGATTACTATATTTCCGAACTGCAGTTTTCTCCGTGCATCGCTAAAAAGTTGCTGTCATAGTTAACAAGATTGCTGCGATAATAAATAGACTGTGGCAACAAAAAATTTGGTACTCCAGGAAGAGGTACCAGCAAAATCAGATTTCGCGGTCACAGCGAATTTTTTTCTTCCATGTGATGTTCTTGATATTTGGATAACTCAAGTCAACTATGCACTGAAAAAAAAGTTTTGGTAATGGTAACAAAAGTGTTTGGTTGTTTGATTTCTCATGACCATACTATATAATTTGTCCAAGGGAACCAAAAGGATAAATCATTTTGTACCTCGAACTATACTAATTCCAATTGTTTGGTTAAGATCAAGTACATTTCTTGGTTACCCACATCCTTTGAAAAAAACATATTATTTGGTTGTTTTCACAAAACTTACGCGGTTTTGTCCCACAAACAAAATAATTTTGTCACTTCATAATGACTCCATCTTTGTAGTGAAAATATTCTTTTGCATTTCTGAAACGTAAATTCACATGAAAAGTTTTGTGTTGTTGCTAAAATAATACATTCCTGCATGGAAAAATACTTTGATTTATCACAATCATATAAACTCGTGCACTGAGATGCATTGTTAATTGAATCTTACAAGGACATGTCGCAAGAGCCCGGAGCTACTTTTCAATGAAAGTCATGTGTACGTATACCATAGATATTCGTGATGAAATCAGAAAATCACCCTCACTTCAATCCTAACACGGCACAGTATTTGATGTTCGAGTTTGAAACATGAACACAACTTGATACATACAAAGAAGGTCCCCCTATCCAAGTGATCGGCAGTGGCTTGAGTGATGGAGCCTCCACCTCCAGTCCCGAAGACCTGTGTTCAAGTCTGCTGGTGGTGGTTTTTTTTTTGCAATCTGGCCCATGATTTTCTCATCAGGACGAAATATTTTCCATCTGCAGACGATAAGATTTGGTTTCCCAAGCAAAATGTATTTACCTAGAAACCAAAGGTGTGCAACAAAGGAATAATATGGTTTTCAACAAAACGTTTGGTTGATCACATTTCAACAAAATTCTTTTGTTGAAACAGCAAAAGTTTTGTTGTTTTAACAAAACATTTTTTTCGGTGTGGTGATCATTCTTCAGCTGTGGTAAAAAAATCATGGCTGCAGTAGCTAAATTTCCAAATTTTTCTCTGTGTATCAAACACTTTTTTCCGTGAATGATCTTTCCCTTCGTAATCATTTGTAACTATAGGGTACTATTATAGATAAAAAAAGTATTCGTACGAACATGTTGCGAATAATTGAAATCTCGATATTATCGATTGTAAATGAACAAAACTCACTCTGAATAAACGTGAAACTCATCTCCTTCATGATGATGAATTCAATACAAATCAATAAATTGTTCTTTTAATATGGAATGGAGTTTCATATTCATTAAATTCCTCCACACTCCCACTTTACATGGAAGGATATCCTGAACCGAATCACGTGAGAAAATATTCCAACACAAGGAAAAGGTTGGAAAGTGATTATAATTGAAACATAAAATCAATCAAAAACATATATCTCGTGAAATATGTGATTTCGAGAATCTCTTGTAATTCAACAATTATGTGATGCGAATTTCAATTCACAAACATATACATCTTTGGAATTCGGTGAATTTTTGATATGAAAAATTATATGAATCATGAAAATTTAATGTGGAGACGTAATTGAAAATTAGTGACTTTATACACGGAGAAAAGTATATGGGATTGATTACCATTCGCCTTAGTTCTCATCGCGACTTTAGAATAGGAAGTGAGTGATGGCTCGTGATTTGGTGATCATTACGATGTTAATCTATTGTTTCCATGGCAACGTAGACAGTTTATCGTACTCAATTCGATTTCACATGGCACTTATTACAATTTTGAAATATCTGTCACCAAATTACTATTCTTCATAGTAACCGTTACCGTATACTTCTCTCCGTGTACTCTCACAGGAATCCAGAATGGTACGAATGATCAGGATAGTCTGTCACCAGACTATGATAAAATTCAAACTGGTACCGTCTCGAACAACCTATTCCACAAAACAGTTATTCACTCCTTGCCATTAGATTAATAACATATCCAAGTTTGAAAGATAAAAGCTCTCTCTTTTGCATCATACATGGAAGATTAGTTCAAATCATTCCTCTTCTCTTCCGATATCAATCTCTGTACATAGAGATAGACTCCTTCTACAAGAATGTTTTGACTAAATACATTCTGAACTGTTTAGCGAACATACAGTACAGATCTCATCTTTCGAAGGACTGTTTTCGCATGCAGCAGTTTATCTATCCTTCCACTGTATTCCATCTTGGAGAGTTACTTACCATGTACATCTCCGCGAATACATGGTGTCTACTTTCCTTCTTCGTGAATAAAGTAAGAAATCGTAAAAATACTGCCACATAGATAAGAATACACAGACGCAGGATACACACATCCTTCTGTCCATACAGGGGAGATAGACAAAATCCATGAGATCCAGAGGGTAAGTTGCATCTCCTTTCCAATGCATATTACATTTCCTTTTTCAGAAAAGGAAAGCGAGGAGGGAGGTGGGGGAAGATTTTCAGGTTATCATATTCTATTCAAATCACCGATAGAAGATTTCCTTCCAGAAAAAGAAACAAACTTTCATAAAAATGTTGATAATAAATACAATATATACACAAAGTTGTGTCTACGGTAACGTGAAGCATAAATAAAATGATTGTTGTATTTTCTCCTCATAATGTATTTATAATAATCGAAAAAGGAAGATCTTCTGGAAAATTTCCATAATGCAAAGTGCACACGAAGAAGTGGATTTTACTCATGCGCCGCTCGTAACAAATACTACCAGCATATATTTTACTTCTTTGCTCGCCCACGGATTTTTATATTTCCGCTTTTGATACGAGCAAAACTCGCTCTCGTTTCCGCATCGCGTACATTTAATGAACATTTTTCCGGCTCTTGGGCACGGATCTAAATAACACTCGAAGATTTTACGTTTCTTTCATTCGCCCGGATTCAGGGTAGAATTATTATATGTACCGAACGAAACTATTCGAGGTACTACACGCAACGTATAGACCTCGCTTCGCTCACGCAGCTTTTTTCTCCTCTCTTTGTATTTCCTGGAACATACAGCCGATGGGAAAAGTGTTTCAAATTTTTTTCAATCAAATATTCAGAATTGAAAATGAAAAAGGAGAGTCGATACCACGAACACTGTCCTTATTAAATTTCCAATGAAACTCGATCAATGTATCAAAGTATTCATTAGAATTTGAAAAACGGGAAAAGCAACTTTATATCAACGGATGTCAACAATGTTTTGTCTTTATCATCTCGCTTGGTATGTTTTTTCTTTCTCTTCTCGCGTTCTTCGTGCCTTTTTCGGTCCCTCTTGCGGCTTTACTTTAAACTTTTGGTCGTTTATGTTGGAGCGGTAGGAGTTTCAAACCCGTATGTTCGTGAATAAGAAAAAACTTGCCGAAGGAACAAGTGTATATATATATATACATATACATATATATATATATATATGTATATATATATACATATACATATATATATATATATATGTAAAGGAAGTAGTACACGTCGTCCTGTCTGCGGAAGAAAATAGATATACGATATATCCCCGTCGTCGTCTGCCACCGTCATCGTCTTCGCCGTGAGACAGTGTACCATTCTCCAAGCTTGCACGCGTATATGCCTGTCTGTCTATCCATATTCCTTTGAAAACTTTTACCTCGAAAATCTCCCTGAGGAGGAGGCGGAAGATGAGGAATAGAGGATACAGAGAGATCGTTTATGGGCGGAGTCCTTGGCGTCCATATGAAAGCCAAGGGGTCCTTAGAGAAAGAAAGATCGATCACCATCTGGTCTCGACGTCTTTTTTTTGCTCTCCTCTCTTGCTCTTTGGTCATCCAACAGCAGTCCTTCACTTAGACGTCGCTTCGGACGCTATTATCGGATTTTGGTCATCCCTGGGATTATATAAACGCCCATTAAAGATCAGTCTTCTAGTAGAACTTTTTTTCTCTCCTCTTCCTTGCTGGTTTTCGATGAAAGATTGGCGGTGACGTTTAAATTTTTAGAATGAATATCTGCTTTCAATTTATCACTAAACGTTTTTCATTCAAATTTCAGGTTATACTTGAACCGACACATTGTAAAGTAAAATACAAGATCAATTTATTCACAAATAGAGGTCTAAGTCTCTCCAATAGAATTTGGATATTACTCTCGATTTAAATTGAAAGAAAAATCCACGATCTTGAGGACTTAATAATCTGTATCGACAACAAACTTGGTCTAGTCCATTTCATTACGGATTTACAAAGTGAATATTTAAAGGGATACAGTCGGCTTCACAGAGAGGATATTTTAGCCCAGTTCTAATCGGATTTGCAGATGGGAATATAATGCGAGTCCATCCGGTCTTGCAAAATGAATCCCTTCATCGAAGTTCATCACTTTTATGTGGAATTACCGATGCAAGACTCGATCGTTAAAGTCATATCAATTCATGTTCGTAAGTTGCATAATTGACGAAATGACCATGATTGTGACATCAGATAATTATTATTCTATTGACATTAGCCTGATCTTACTAATCTTGAACAGAAATCGATCACAGTAAATCCTTGAATATAGTGCTTGGTTGATTCTATATCATCAGTATTGAAAACAATTTCTCTATAAATCGATTCTGGCTCCTTATCATGGAGATTAATTCGAATAGAAGATTTGTTGTACCCCTGGTGGAGGTAATGAACAATTTTCAACCAAAAAGCAGCGATTTTTTGTGGGATTCGCTCAGAAATTGAGTGACAATGATGATTGTTTTTGAAGGGCAATGTAATGCTCAATTTTCGGTGACCTGGTCAGCTTTTATGGGCAAAAAAATTTGGTGAATAACTGACAATTGACTAATAATACGGCATGAATAATTGGTAAACAAGTTTCTACATGCGGGGAGCTCTCCGCCCCCTTTAAACGACCTGAACTATTCCGAGCTGATCATCAGTTATCCGCGATGTTTCAACCGTACCCACCCACACAGCACACGAGTTCAGAAAGAATTAATTTGGAACTGAAATAATTCGGAACAAATGCATTAAGAACTCTTCCTTAATTGTGATGCTGTGTGGGCAATCTCCCCTAATTGACCAATTCCACTTGGTAACCAAGTAAACGTGTCAGTTACCGGATAATTATAATGATTATTTTTGGTCCAGTTTTGTGGGCAACACTTTGGTTCGAAGTATGCATATTTCTAGTGGACAAACTGACCTGCAACTGGGCGAAATTTGTCTTTTTTATAGCCGATTCTCGGAGGAAAGTTTTTGTGTGATTTAATTGAACAAAAACCGTACTGTAAGAAAAAAAATTTGAAGGAAAGTTTGGAAGTTCTTTACCAAACATTTTCTGGAAAATTCGCGAATAATTTCTGTGAAATCTCAAAAAATGTTTGTTAGTTGGCAAACATTCTTTGGGAAGTTACGAAAATTGTAAGTTTGGAAATTCACAAATCCATGAGTTTTCCACATCATACTTTCCCTTCTGGAAATTAACAAATATTTTTTACAGTAAGACGAGAAAAACTGTTCACTTTGTTCACCAAGCCACTTTTATAAATTATCTCCCTCATTAATAATGAAGAATTCGAAGTTTGCAACATCAGGGCTAAATCATTTATACCTACTACCCGAAAAAAGTTCACCGAAAAATTGATCATGTGATTTATTCCTTGGCTGTGTTGACTCAATCTTTGAGTGTTCTAATTCGATTTAATCTCTTGTTAATTTCACAATCGATACACGCGAGTGAAGTCACCTCGATATGGATGAAGATGAAGTGTTCAAAATTAATGTAGAGAACCATTCAGAGGGCAATTCCAAAAAAGTCAGGATGTAATCTGAATAGATTTTGATTGCGTCTAAGCTCACGAATGTATCCTGAATGAACGTGGAGTGTCACGTAGATGCATTTTGGATGGAACACTGATCCCCGATGGATTTTATCCATCGATCGTGTACGGGAATGATATTTGAGTATACATTAAGCTCATGAATATTTATTGTATCTGAATACGTCGTAACGTAATCTTATGTGTATAAGAAACCCTTAGATGAATTCTGTGAATTTATTAGAAATAATAACTTTGCCAGTGGAGAAATTTTCAAAATTACGTATAGTTTATATATAATACAATATAGTTCATGTATAAGTTATATGAAGTGATACATCTGTATAAAGTATATAAACCACCCGGATTCCTTTTTTCTAATATATTGAGAAATTGAATCTCAATTGTTTCTTTATTAACTTTCTGATGAGTACTGGAGTCTTCAGATTTCAATTCTGAAGGAGTGAAGAATTACACGTTTCACTCCATTGAGTCTCAAAAGTAATGATGTACGATATTTCACAGTATCGATAAGTTTTATAGAATTTCTATAGAGTTTCGATCGATATTTTATAAGATTTAATGTAAACTTAATAAGTTTCTTATAAAAAATATCACCCATTACTACTCAGAAGTGAGTTTGTCCGCTTCAAGTGGAATTTTTACTCGATTCGAGTGAACTCACACTCTTCTAGAGTGAAAAATTCACTCTAGAATCGGAGTGGTTGTGGGTTATAAGCTTCAAACCTTCAACTCTGACTCGAAAATTTTCCAAGTTCTCTTCTAGCTGCTCTTTCAATGCGGAAGAGTGAGATTCCACTCTGTTGGAGTACCCGGAAAAAAATGATGTGTTTAATATTTGGATAGCTGAAAATCAGTTGTGGTAGCTATTTTTTAACTGTGAAAACAAAAATTATTTCTGAAGGAGCTAAAACCTAGCTCTTGCAGCAATTTTTTCCGCTATCCAAACATCAAATACACGAAATAACTACCACAGCTAATTCCTAGCTACTATAGTGAATTATTTTTTTTCGTATAAGAATTAGCCAGAAGAGAACCTATCTTTTCATTCGAGTGGAATTCTCATTCTTCCGTATTCAAAAGAGAGGCTAAAGAGTGAAATTACTTGAACATTCAAAGGAAAGTCACTGCTCTTTTGAGAGTTTCAATTTATGAGAAAGACATTAAATCGATCATATGATTTTAAAAGAAAGAGCGTTATCAAAAACAACAAGAAGAAATAGAAATAGAAATTTTGGACGGGAAAATATCAGGGTCTGACGAGGCATGCCTGCTTTCTTATCAAGTCTTCATCAGGTTCCGTTACGGTTTTCCCTAATTCGCTCGATTTTATGGAAATCTCATCCGAATCCTATTGTACCCCTGCGTTGCAACCCTATTTGAGTTCTATTAGGGAAAGCAGATCAGTCCCTTGGAAGGGCTCCTTAGGGTTTCCTCATTCAAGGTTTCCGATTCTAACCTGATCAGGACTTTATTATAAATACACGGAGAAAAGAATATAATAATGGCTGTCAGACAAAGTATAGTAATTGAAGGACATAATTCATTATGACGTCAAATACTATACATCTATCAGTGTTCAGCAGAAATATAGTGACTGTTACGAGAGTTATGATGAATTATCATATACCGACTGTCTTTTATCGTCATAATGAATCGTACCTTCCGATTACTATATTTGTATGAAAATGGTTATCATAGTTTTTTCTCCGTGTAGGGTATGCCTGATCAAATCTCTACTAGGGGAGACACTCAAACTTATGATAATGAATTGAGTGATTCAGAATAACAGCAATTGTGAGGGATAATGTACTCTCCTGACCTTACTGAGATAATGGTAGAGAACACAATGAAGATATAAAATTGATATTTTAAGGAAAACATCGCCATCTTGGATTATACATCAACGTGCGTTGCGAAAACTAGCACTCGAAGGAAATTTATTGGCGGAATATTATTTAAATTTGAGTGAAAACTGGACATTCTGACAGATTTCAAAAGTCGATCGATTCTTTTTTATCTGGGTACAGATAAAAATCTTCTATCGTTTTTTTCACGGAGAAAATCAAATTTTCTGGCACAGTGAAATGTGATTTGGCTATGTCACTTTTTACTGAAACGGCGAATTTTTTCACTCCGTCAGCTGATCATTTAGACATACAGTGACTCACGAAAGTATTTGAACACTTATCATGGATTACTTTATTCATTATAATAAGTATATTATACAATACTTCTAAGAACATTATTAACATTATAAGTAGGTATGACTCTGTAGATTATATAGGTCAAGTTTCAAGCGAATTGAAATATATGCACAGTAGTTATGCATCACTTTCGACAAACATAAACTTCGATGATTCCACAAAAGTATTTGAATACTTAGGAATGACATCTGAGCATCAATGTAAACAAAGTGTATATGTATATAGTATAGTGTATCATATTGTTAGTCGTCGTATGTACGTACATCAGTCAGACTCGAGCATTCATGGTACAATATTACATATATTGAACATGTGTCCTAAAAAATCTGAAATTTCTGAAAGTGAAAGAAAATTAATTGTTAAGTGGCATAACGAAGGGAAGACGTATGGTGAAATGAGTCAATTGTTGAATATAAATAGATCTACAATACATTATATTCTCAAAAAATGGAAATCTGAAGGAACTGTGAAAAACAAATACCGTTCAGGCCGCCCAAGAAAACTGACGGAAAGAGAAGAAAGAGCTTTAATCAAGGAAATAAAAAAGGATCCAAAAATTCCTGCTACAAAACTTGCAAAGATAGTTAAAGAGAACTTCAAAAAAGATGTAAATCCAGAATTATGTAGAAGAGTGCTACGTGAAAATGATTATCATGCCAGGGTTCCTAGAAAGAAGCCATACATTAGTGACATCAATAAAAAGAAGAGATTAAAATTCGCCAAGGAATTTATTAGCAAAGACGATGTATTCTGGAGAAAAGTGATATTTTCAGATGAATCGAAATTTAACGTTTTTGGATCGGACGGACGCAATTTTGTTTGGAGACAAGCCAATACTGAGATGGAAATAAAAAATTTGCGTGCTACGGTGAAACATGGGGGTGGTTCAATTATGATCTGGGGCTGTATGGCAGCAAGCGGTACCGGAAATTTGGTCTTCATAGACGGAATAATGGATAAATATAAATATCTGGACATTTTGAAAGGAAATTTAAAGGAAAGTGCAAGAAAATTGGGTATATCCGAGGATTTTTACTTTCAACAGGACAATGATCCTAAACATACAGCACATATCGTTAAGGAATGGATCATATACAATACCCCCCACATGTTGAATACACCACCACAAAGTCCTGATATTAATCCAATTGAACATCTATGGGCAATAATAGGAAAAGAATTACAAAAATTTAATATAACATCCAAGGCCAGTTTAAAAGAAAAGATACTCGAAGTGTGGAATCCTATATCATCAAGCGTCACAGAAAAATTAGTGAAAAGTATGCATAATCGCTTACAACATGTTATTCATGCTAAAGGTGGACCCACTAAATATTGAAGCCATAAAAGTTACCTGTTCAAATATTTTTGTGGAATAAGTGAAGGTTATGTTTTTCGGAAATGATATATAACTACTGCGCATATATTCCGATTCGCTTGAAACTTGATCTATATAATCTAGAGAGTCATACCTACTTACAATGTTAATATTATTTCTGGAAGTATTGTGTAATATACTTATTATAATTAATAAAGTGTTTCATGATAAGTGTTCAAATACTTTTGTGAGTCACTGTAGCTGTGAATTATTTACTGGAGCATTAAAGTTTTTAGTATCACATATATAATAACAAACAAATTTACACTGTAAAAACGAGAATGTGAATTTCACACTTTTTGATGTCCTTTTTTTGGGTGCACATGAAGTCATTGACTTGCATTTGTTTTTACGCATGTAACAAATGCAAAATTACTCAAACTGCATTGAGAACATGCACTGAAACGAATTGAAATCAATCACTCCATGTGCATTGAAAACAACGACATCAAATTGTGTGAAATTCAAACTCTTGTTTTTACAGAGTAGCTGGAGGAGTCGATATTTTTTACTCTCACCGCTAAAAAAAATTGCTGACATAGATAGTAGGTAACTTTCACAGCACAAAATTTGCTACTCCTTCAAAAGATACCTTGGCGAAATTAGATATTGATGTCGCATTGAATTTTTCCTCCGCGTTATTATATTCAACTAGAAAACATAATGCATGTAATGGAAACATCTGGATGGATTCTCCTTTCTATCCACACATCATACTGATCTCAATGTAGTCATACAGCATTTTTGATAAATTCGTTGTGGAAGTTTCACAATTCACCCCGTAATCTCTACCCATATAGAAATTTACAATTGGCGCTAGCATGGTGCAACGTAGATAAAGTATGGCCGAGGCTTGACAACCAAGCATGACACAAACCTGGAATGCTAACATCATTTTATGATTTACCTACGTGTTTTTCCAATGAAGTCCCATCATCGATAAACCAATGGCAATGAAATACACCATCGTTGGCAAACAATTGGGAATTTTGTTTGTCAATGCTGCGCCAATGATCAAAGTAAAAAATATTCAACCCGGAAACATATAGAAAGGATGCGCATTCCGCAATTTCTGACATATGTTGTTTAAAGTCTTATTTGTTTTCCCCTCATTTGTTGGTGAACAACTCGGCGTCTTTTGTCGGTAAATTTTGCCATGAGAAGTAGACACAATGTAGTTCAGCAGTAGGAGCCCTCTAGTGTGACTCATTGCAAAGAGCGATTTAATAGCCTTATATATTCTTCGTACACGCGTTCCACCACTCGCGAGAAACACTTGATTAGTGACGTAGCAAAAATATCATATAGGTTGCCAATATTGAGCCAATGATCGGCGCTACATTGCAAACTCATTTCTACCGAAACTGGACCAAAGTTTGGGGCAATATTGAACCACATTTTACATGATCCTGGCATTGAATGGAATCTATCGGTCAGTCAATGTTGGGCCAAGGATGAGCCAAGCAAGAGCCAAGCTTGGCGCAATTGCGCCACAGTAATAGGCTGACAAACGAAATCCGTCGAACACCGACATCGGTGGGGCGTTTTATTTATTGTTAATCAACATTGAAGATTTATAGATTGCCAAGCCTTGTCTGTCAACATTGCGCCAAGCTATATTTTATTGTCAGCATTGGCGAAGCCCAAAAGTTTTTGTATGGGTGAATATGAAAAAATTCAAATTCCACTCGAACGAAAAAATAGGTTCCCTTCCAGGTGCCTGTAGAGTGAAATTTCACTGTATTGAATTGATAATTTACTCTCCGGACGAAAATAAACCTTCCTTTGCATTCGAGAAAGATTCTCACTCTTTCAAATTTAGAAAGCACAACAGCATGTCTCGAATGTTTCAACGTAAGTTAGGATGTTTCAATGCCTGATAGTAGAGTTTGGTTGATTCACTTTAGTCAAGGTCAGATTGAGAAATTTCAATATGCTGATAGACTAATTCAGTCACCAGAAATTACATTCATCAACTCTTCAAATCTGAAAGAGGCGGAAGCTTGTCCGGTTTGAGTAGGATTTTCACCTATGTCGACTAAAATCTCACTCTTCGAGGATGGAAAATTGTATACAAAACAGAAGTGATTATAGAATTCCAACCTCAAATTTTGAATTTTCACTCTAAACGAGAGGGAATTTCTCCCGAAGAATGCAGAAACTCTCTTCGGGGTGATTAAAGAGTGAAGTATTACCGTGAAAGTTTTAGAGAGAAAAGATGAATCAATTTCATATCTGAATGGAGAAAACAATTCAGATCTAATGGTTAGAATATATTTAGATCCAAAGAATGAAAAAATCAATGACAAGACAACACGGTGCCTCTACGTCGCACGTACGGTGTCTCTACGTAGGCGTATCTACGTATTTCCAACGATCTCGCTCACCCACCTCAAATCGAAGCAGCACGACATGGAGGCGACATATCTCTTCAATGACGATGCTGTACACATAGAATTACGATCAATTTTTTCCAGAATACTTCAAGTTTAGGAATCATCTGGAAACGGAGGGAATAGAAACTGATGCACACTAACACTGTAGAAAAAATCCACGGAAAACTTCCAGTACCGTACTGGAAGCAATTAACCTGTACATTTGTGCTGAAAAATTACATTCGAATCATGAAAATTCGAATACATGTATCAGAAAATTCTTGTATTTATACTGGAAAATTGAAGTGAAAGACATAAAATTTCATGTAAAATACGGAAAAATTCCGGTACAACAGGAATTTTCTTGTACATAAACTGAAAAATTCGTCATGAACGAAAATTTTTCAGTTCTTGGGTATAGAAATATTCTAGTTCTTTTTAACAGTATGATTCAGGTTGAATTACGTGAGATTTGTTTTCTATGTAAATCTATGTTGATCTACAAAGACTTAATCACTTCTACATAGATGTAAATTATGTTCTTCCGAATCAAGTCAATGTTTTGTGGAAGACTAAAAATTATTCATTTGAACCCAGTGAACACTCATGAGAGGAAGAGCTCTTTGAGAAGTCTTTCGAAAGAGTTCTGTCATCATATTGATATCTGAATGGGGTCATTTTTCTGAGTTTCCGGAAAAAATCCTCTTCAAGGGTTAGTTTGGATAACATCATGGCAATGTCTTATTTTGTTCAGAAATCAACGCATCTGATAACATTCTGATATCATTATGTTAACCTTCTGAAGGGTCTATCTGACCTCTTACACATATTTGGGAGATCTTTAAGAGCTCTTCATGATAACATATTGTTCACTGAGAATATGTATATATACATACAGGGTGGGGCATTTAAAGTGTCGCGGGCGTTTTTTCCAAAAATAAAATGAGATACGAGAAAATTTTTCGGACAAAAGTTGTAGGGTACCGAGGGGGACAACCGACGGTGGCCTTGGCTTTGACCTCAAATCTCATCTTCAAGGGCATTCTGAGATCAACTCTTGTTTTTTAAATAGCATCTCATATTTTTTACTGCAGATTTGGATTCTAGGTCAAAAACCAAGAAACTTTTGTCTGAACCATTTTCCTGAAATCCGCAAAAATGGCGCTCTAATCGATATTGTTCGATTTTGAATCTGACATTCGAATAACTCGAAAACGAAGGGTCTTGCAAAAGAATGTTTCGTACAAAAGTTGTCAATACACAACACATTTCAATCGTCTACATTACCACCATTCAGAACTCACGCGATGTAAACAAACGACGGGGCTCAGTGAAAATTCACGATTTTGAGAGTCAGTTTGTCAGTTACATTTGATTATTACTTGGTTTATGACAAATTGAAAATCATGGATATCCGATACACGGTTTCTGAAAAGATCGATATGATCTACATTTACGGTGAAGTGCATAAGAACCCCAGACAAGCATATGACTTGTATGCAGAACGATTTCCTGAAAGAACAACGCCATCCATTAGGTATTTTCAACGCATTACAAAATTATTCTCAGAAACGGGAAGTGTTACAAGGGAAAAACGACATCGAATGAGAACTGTTAGCGGAGAAAATGCGGAAGTTAATGTACTAGCTGCAGTAGCCAATAATCCACACGTGAGCTCTCGTGAAATTGAACTCCATCCGGGAATTTCTCGAAGAAGTGTTCTTCGAATACTGAAACGTCACAAATTCCATCCGTATCACATTTGTTTGCATCAAGACCTTCACGGTGATGATTTCGAAAATCGTGTACAGTTTTGTCGATGGGGTCTAGCGCAAATGCACAATAACAACTTCATCAACATATTATTTTCTGATGAGTCGACGTTCACCAATCATGGTCAAGTAAATCGACATAATATGCATTACTGGGCAACAGAAAATCCAAGATGGTTACGTCAAGTAGAGCATCAAAGACAATGGGCTGTGAATGTTTGGTGTGGTATTTTTCGATCTCGAGTAATTGGACCGTACTTCATTGCAGATACGCTAAATGGAGAGAAGTACAGACATTTCTTAGATCAAGTACTTCCAACATTACTTGAAGACATACCTATTCAGGAACGATTGAATATGTGGTATCAACACGATGGTTGTCCATCCCATTATGCAGTCACAGCTCGAGAAATATTGGACAGAGATTATCCTGGACGATGGATAGGACGTCGTGGACCAGTTCATTGGCCTGCCCGTTCTCCGGATCTTACTTCTCCAGATTTTTTTTATGGGGATACATAAAAGATACAGTTTATCAACAAGCACCGACTACACCTGAGAATATGCGTCAACGAATCATCAATGCATGCGCGAGCATCAATGAAGATATTTTAGCACGAGTTCAGCAATCTTTTGTAAAACGTTTTGAAATGTGTATTGAAGTCGAAGGCCATCATTTTGAGCATCTACCGCATTAAAATTATCCAAGTGATGTAGACGATTGAAATGTGTTGTGTTTTGTCTGTTATACCCCATCACCTCCATTTCAGTTCAAGGGGTCCCCCTTGGAATCAGACAACTTTTGTCCGAAACATTCTCCTCCAAGACCCTTCGTTTTCGAGTTATTCTAATGTCAGATTCAGTATGGAACAATATCGATTAGAGCGCCATCTTTGCGGATTTCAGGAAAATGGTTCAGACAAAAGTTTCTTGGTTTTTGACCTAGAATCCAAATCTGCAGTAAAAAATATGAGATGCTATTCAAAAAACAAGAGTTGACCTCAGAATGCCCTTGAAGATGAGATTTGAGGTCAAAGCCAAGGCCACCATCGGATGTCCCCCTCGATACCCTACAATTTTTGTCCGAAAAATTTTCTCGTATCTCATTTTATTTTTGGAAAAAACGCCCGCGACACTTTGAATGCCCCACCCTGTATATTTGCACTAAAACAAAATTCCACCCAATCTCCCACATAGCACTCGTTGTCTGAAAGATATGTTCAGAAATAATTAAGAACAGTGCAAGAAATCTTATGCAACATGAATAGACATCTGTTAGAAGTCTTAAACTGTTGTTATTTCTAAAAGATATCTTCAAGAATGTTTTCAGAAACCTTTGAGGAGTTTCTAAAACACTGAAAAAATCTTATACCAGAATTAAGAATATTCCTCTAAAATATGAAGCTAGTACACGGAGAGAAGTATATGATAACGATTACCAGAAAGAATAGGAATTCGGTGACAGATATTCCCAAATTGTAATAAGTACCGTTCGAAATCGGGCTGAGTACAATAAACTGTTTACGTTACCATGGAAACGATAGGTTAGCATAAGAACGATCACCAAATCGCAAGTCATCACTCACTTCCTTTTCTAAAGCCGCGATGAGAACTAGAACGAATGGTAATCAATCCCATGCATTTTTCTCCGTGTACATATTCCTCTGAGTTTTAAGGCATTGATGTCGGAGTTCCTCTGAACGTTAGGAGAATTGCCACTGATATGAAGAGGAAGATGTACTAGGCTCATATTATAGAGTAGATTCTAATTTTTAGAACATGATTTTTTGCGTGAAGACATCTTTCGGAAATTTCTAAAAGGTTTCTGGAAACGTTCTCGAAGATATCTTTCAAAAATAAGAACAGTTGAAGACTTCTAAAGGATGTCTATTCATGTTGCATAAGACGTCTTGCATTGTTCTTGATTATTTCTGAAGATATCGTTTAGACAACGAGTGCTGTGTGGGCTATTGATTATATTGATATCAATTGAAGAAAAATTATCCAGCTGTTTAAGTTTCTAGCAAACTGAAATACTATAAGCAATTTCTATGGGAAAATTCTCATATACAGTGTAACGAGGTGAGAGAGAGAGAGGGAAGCAAGAGTGGGGAGAGAGGAGAATAGAGGCAGAGGAATAGATCTGCCGAAATACCAAGTAGTCGACTACAACGATTCAATCAATCAATATTAAAATCGTGGTCGATAAATACTAATATCTACATGTGTATACATTTACATGCTTTTCCAAACGTAATCCGGAGGAAAATGCCAAGATCCATGTCGACCAGGTTTGGAGGTTGATTATCAAATCTACATATTAGACCGAAATTGGCGCAAGAGAGGAAGAGCGGATCCTAAGAAAATATAAGGATATGTTTTGAACACAGAAATATTCAACAAGCGAAAAGTGGATGGAAATACCAAGGAGGGACCTCTCCAATTTTCCCCTCTCTCTCTCTCTCTCTCTCTCTCTCTCTCTCTCTCTCTCGCTTTAATTTCAAAGATAAAAAGAAACGAAAGGTATACTGTATATATATATATATATACATTAAGAGAACGAAGGAGGAATTGTCCTATTGTTATGATCATCGGGATTTCAATTTATTGTGAAAAAAAAGAGAATATTGTTATAACATTATCATCACTTGGAACTTCCATTTAGCGCATTAAAGCGGAAGATAAAGAATTGAAAGAGATTAGTATCATTTTTATCCATTCCAAAATGTCTTTCCTTATATATATATATATTCACTCTTGTAAGAAATTAGAAGAAAAACATCGAAACAGGGTGACTCAAGTCGAGTAGCTCACATTTCGAAGGCATAGTTTGTACACTGTGAGAATGCTGCAGCGATTTTCTTCCAACATTTCGTGGTAGCAAGGTTCTACCATGAATAGGGAACTTTTGATACTCCCTGCTTAAAATATCTCATAGAATCCCATTCAAATTGAATGAGACTGAACGAGACCAATGAGAAAGATCAAAGTGTATGTAACGTCTCATTGAAACTGAATGAGAATGAATCAGAAATCAGTATCCAATGAGAGCTTGAAAATTCTCATTCATTCTCATTGAAAAAAATTCAATGAAAATGAATGAAGTTTCTGCATCGGAAATTTCTTATTGAGTGAGCTGATTTCTTATTGAATTTTTCTTTGAGAATTGATCGGCATTATCCTACATACTTCGAGGAAAAAATTGGAAAATAATGTCGATTGGATCAATCGGTTACAATTAGATTTTTCTACACTGTAAAAATTTACCAAAAAATTCCAACGAATTTGTTGCTAAAATTAAAAAATTGAAATTATAGTTTTGTTTTCTTTTTTTTGTAGAGATTCTTTTTTTTGTAGTAGTGATTCTGTACATCCTTTGTGTCAGAAGGTTATCCAGGAACTTGATAACTCATGTAGGGGAAGAAAAAATTATATCCTACCTAACGGGGTTTGAACTTATATTCCTACCTGCCTACCGACTGAAATCTTATACCCTAACCGTTGAGCCACTGCGCGACTTTGCGGATGGTTACCTTACAGATGCATGAATCGAATGACATTGAATTGATGAGTTTGTATCCGATTTTCCTGTTATGAGACCAATGAGATTGTATTGGATTTTTCTGCTATGAGACCAATGGGTTTGTATTGCATTTTTCTTACATTACAGTGATGCGGTTGTATTGAGTTTTCCTTACGACAGAGCATTGGACATATATTGGTTTTTCTTGACTTTAGAGTAATGTATTTTCTATGCAGGGGAACAATAGATTTGTATAGAATGTTCCATTCCACAGATCAATTGGGGACACATTGGAGAAACTATTCTAACGAAGACTAGGGGTGCACCGGATATCCGGTTCTGATTGGACCACCGGATACCGGATATACGTCCAATCCGATGTACGATGCCGATGTCGACCGATCCAGAATGATTTGTCCACCCTGTCCGGATCACTGGATACCGGATCGGACGCATATCCGGCCGGATCAGAACCGGATATCCAGTGCATCCCTAATGAGGACCTACTGAAAACTAGTATCAAAGAAATTTCTCATGATTCCTCATAGAATGTATTTCCGGGAAATTTTGATTGGCATCGATTGAACATTGACATTAGAAAAAGTGGGGAATTATATCAGAATTTCCTCATAGAAACTTATTGAACATTCGGATCCTATAAATTCCTCGTCGTTTCTCGTAGGAAGCACTTACGGAAAATTCCGATTGAAACCGATTGAGCATCGGTAACAAAAAGGGATGAGAATTATATGAGACATTTCTTACGGAAACCTATTGAACATCTCTATCCTGGAAATATCCCATCATCTCTTGTAACTTTCAAACAATTCCAATTGAAACCGATTAAACATTGACATGAAGAATACTGAGAAATTCTACGAGACATTTCCCATAGGAGTCGATTGAAAAGTTGCACTCTGGAAATTTCTCATCATGCTCGTATAACGCGCTTGTGGGAAATTCCGATTAGAACCGATTGAACATTGGAATGATCATTAAGGGAAAGTGATATCAGAATTTTCCCATAGAAACCTATTGAGCATTAATAACGCAGAAATTTCTCATATAATTTCTCATTTCAGCCTCTTTCAGGAATTTCTTATTGAAACCCATTGACCATTAATATAAAAAATCCCCCAAAATTATATTAGACAGTCTTCATAAACACCGATTGAGAAGTTTTACCCCAGAAATTTCTCATCATTCCTTATAGACTCTACTCCAGAACATTCCTATTGGAACCGATCGACGGTTGGTACAGACAAAAAAATGAAATTGAATGAGCATTTTCCGACAAATACCCATTCAACTGTTCACGTTAAGAACTGTTCTATCATTTCTAATTTCATATTGTACGTATTTATTGAGAGATAACCGATTGGCTCTCATTGGATACTGATTTCTGATTCATTCTCATTCAGTTTCAATGAGACGTTACAGACACTTTGATCTTCCTCATTGGTCTCGTTCAGTCTCATTCAATTTGGATGAGACTCTATGAGATTCTATGAGATATTATAAGCAGGGATCCAGGGAGAGTGGTTGAACCCAAAATTACCTATATTTTTCAGGTTAGAAGAACCAGATTTTTTTCTCGGTGTGATGACCAGAATATGTCGTTAATTTTTGGTTCAATCATTCTTTTCTGGACGTCATAATCACATTTCTTGGTGCATCGAACCAGATTTCAAGTTATAGCATCCACGAATGTTCCGAACAGATCATTTTGTTGTCAGTCTAAAATGAAAAAAACTCTTCATATTTTTCACAGTGTACACCAGAAGAAGCCCCACGTAGATTTTGCATTGGTTGTTGTTAATTTGACATAACCGCTCACGTAAATGTAATTGGAGTAAAATTTATATTGGAACCGATATTATATGTACATTGTTACTGAAGTAAATGGGAGTAGTGTTGCTGTGAAGTAACTATGATAACGATGTGAATCCGAGAGGACTGCGTAGTATATTTTACATAAGATCCACATTGTAAGCGTGACCTCATTTTTCGTGTAATTTTCTAATGGGAATTTGATTCCGTGTAGTCAAAGCCTTGATTTTTGAGATATGAGCATTTTTAGATGTTTTTTTCAAATCTAAATCATTCAAGAGCACTGTGTATTACATACTTGAATTTAACACCATTCGCTATGTTGAAAAACGACAGATCTGTTGAAACCACAACTAAAATATTCCATCATTTTTCAACCTAAAGTTATACTTTGAAATTTGTTGACTTTTAGTTGACCAGAATCCAGCAATTTCAAATTATCATAGCTTCGAAATGAAGAATGACGGAATAGTTCGATTTTGTCGAAAAATCCATTGTCTCCCACAAACGGTGTCAAGCTCAAGTACGTAGCGCACTCTCTGAATTTGGGAGAGTGGTTGCCTGAAGAGTGAATTCTCACTTCAACAGAGCAGACCTTCACGTTTTAGACAATCAGAAGGGAACGTATTTTTCCGTTCAAGCGGAATTTTTACTCTTCCATACTTAGAGAGCATAGTGCTTTTGAGTGGTTTGGATTGGGAAAAAAATCTCAAAACGCTTATATCTCAACAATTAAACCTCGAATTAAATTTAGTCAAATAGAAAAGTTATTCCATTTTGACTGTAGAATATTCCCTTGCAATATAATCTATCCGACTTGGGTCACCTCGTATATTGATATCAAGTGAGCAACTCGCACATACATTAGGAATTTTTCGTACATGGGGAAAAATTGAATTGCAAAAATGATCATTTCATTCGTAAACTAGAACTATCCGTAAAAGTAATTCTCAACATAAGTGATAATGATCGCCAGCTGTAATGGCGAAAATCAAAATTAATCTCATTTTTCACCAACAAGTTATTGTCTGACTTTTCCGAATAGTTCTAGTTTACGAATAAAATGGTAATTTTCTCAATCAAATTTTTCTCCGTGTACTTGTCTGGAAATTGACTATGAAATGGTCGTAGAAATCCTATAAATTTCAGGATTCTCAATTGGATTAACTCTGTAAATTTGGATTTAGAGAGTTCGCTAAATTTTATGCCCACATATCGGAAATTGATTTCCCATCTAATAATTGCGATCTTTCCGACCCCGATCCGAAATTCAGTCATATTTGATCAGGTCAACCCGGCATTTGATTGAGGCCCCATCAAGACCTGATCGGGTCTTAATCAAACGCCAGGTTAACTCGATTAAATTCCTAGTCGTGCCACTGTGTTTAGGAAAATTCTGTTTTCAAAAATCAAAACCAAAGTGTCTTACTCTTCATGACAAAAAGTAATTTACGCTTTCTTTCGCAGCAATCAGTTTTTATAGCGAAAATGCACATGGTGTAACTATTTGTCGCTAACATTTTATGTGACAATTGGCTGAAATAAACAAACGGCTCAGTACTGATGAGGATTAATTTGTCAAGTTCTGGCAAAAACGGTTTGACTGTTTTTGCACTATCATGACCCTTCCTTAATTGATGATATTCGCCTAGCGGATATCGAACAACATTGGGTCTTCAAAATCACCAAAATGGTGCCACAACAGCAAGATGTGTTTTTGGAATGTTTCCAGAGAGTTCAGAAAATCTCTCTTACGTTTTTTAGACCGTATTCACATTTTGAACTGTTCAGGCACCAACCTGATGAACCTAAGACCATGTGAAAGTACGCAATCATGATGGATCAAATTATTATATGTCAGGTAATTATCAGGGCTAGGTTAAAAACTCAACTTGCATGCGCCCGAAACATTCTCTCCAATCACTATCGCTTCACGTGCCGTATGAAGTTTCGCACTTGTGTCAATACAGGTTTACATAAATTTTCAGTACAGATAGTATTGTAATTTCAGTACAAGGCTTCATGTGGAACGTTATTATCACTCCGACCCTGGGTCAGCGCAGTCCAATCAACTGGCCCTGCGATGGTTGTTTGAATTTACCAGCGTTGACAGTTCCGGCACCAGTACTGCGCCAGTATACTGTGGAGTTTCAATTTCCACAAAAGATCAGGGTGGTCAGATCAAAAGCGGAACAGTTTAGTGATTGGATGATTCTCAAATATCTAACCAATTCAGAGTTCAATTTCTAAAAGGAAAGACCTGCTTTTTTCCACCAGAATGGAAACGTTCCTTTCTTCTGTGTCTAAATGAATTATCGTCAAAGTGCTAGTTCTCATAAGATAATTGAAACATCTCGGAAGAAAATTGACCCTATTTTGACCAAAACCCCACAGTTCTCCAGAAACAAAAAATCAGGTGTTTTGGGCTGAGTGCGGTAAATTTTTCTAAGAAATTTCCCAGCATCGATACAGCAGTTATTCATTTCATTCTTGAAAACAGTTCTTACAAAACCGCACATTCCGTTATTCAATGATCCTACAATAATCTTCTAATACAAAATTGTTATCCACTTTTATGTTCCTTAAGCCTCACACACAATTCACGAATGAAGGCGGCTCTGGAAACACAGATCGCAATTACAGAAAAGGGATAACACGAGGCATTCTCCCCTATCACCTTGAAATTCCGTCACCTCTATTTTCGTGTTATTTCTCGAAAATTCGAAATGCATCGAACGAAACGTCGCTTAGACTCAACATAAGAATTTTATATCAGATTTACATCCGAAGCTGAATAGAAATTCGTTTCGGAGGTGTGCTTTTTCTATCCATCTTTCTCTTTCGTTCCTCACAGTCACGATCTCGTATCATGAAATCTCTTACGATCTCACGATGTATCGACATCGCAGGCTAAACCAGGAAACGCGTTTGAGCTGCCTCATTCTCCTCACTTTTATCCCCCATCTCGAGACTAGAATAAACAGGAATATCTTGTGTGTTTGTTTTCTCGCCCCATTTTTTCCTCGGTTTCCTTGTGCATCCGAACTGAGCATAAATGAACTGTGTTGTTGCATATAAAGCGCAACGAGAATAAAGACAAAAGAGAACAGAGGAGGAATAAAGGGTGAGAAGGAGAACAGCGAGATACCTCTTCCACGGAAGTAAACGTCTGAACCTTCTTCCGCGTTTTTCATTCTTCCAATGATTTTTGTATTATTTTTTCTGTTCTTTGTATATATTTGAACAGTATCGATCCAGAGGAAACACCACGTGATTCTTTCTCATTCTTGTTTATATAATACCGAGGGATGAACGAAATCGGATAACGGCTTCTTTCTTTTGGCAAGTGAAGAAAATCCTCTTTGACTTGTGGATTACGATTCTTGAAATTTCTCCAAGTGGAATTACATTTTCATTCTCTTTTCCTAAGAGATACGTTCGAGCTGAGGAATGGAACAGGATATTTCAATTTAATGAGTCATGAATCTTATATTCTATTCGAAAGAAAAATCATTTATTCGTGTCCTGAAGATTGAGATCTCGATGATTAATCAAAAGATGGAGAAATTAAAAATGTTGAGGTAAGTTCCATTGTAAATTATTCAACAGCATGGAAGAAACGTCATTGAACAAAAAATTATACTTCCTGCTTATGAGAGCTTTGATGAGGATTGAACTGGCTTGCCAATCAACTGGCCTTGGTGGTGATGATTTTTTATCATTTCTATTCCTATTCAACTTCTACTGGAGTATTTTCCAAGATTTGTGGTTGCGGCATTTTCCAACGCAATGTCAGTGACATTTTTTCGGAATATTCTTTACAGCTCTCGACAATTCCTTTTCCTTTCATGTCGCCACGTGACTTGACTGTTGGGTCGCAAACGTCAGCAGCCTAGACGTTACTATGTAACGTTATTGTACTTTATTCGAGTTTCTTGCCTTGCTTTGTGTCGCCGTATCGGTCAGTACCCATGCAACTATGTGTTAATCCTACACGCGTGTATGTAACTCTCTGCGACGAAGCAATGCTATCGTTGCTTCTTCTTTAGTGTCTCGTTTTTCATGCGTTCTCTAGCCAGAATATAGCCGCCGGCGATCGGTACACCTGCGCTATCCTGTGAATAATATGCAGGCGTGTATAAAGGTAGAACCACCATGTGCATTCTAGCTCATTTTTCTCCTTTTCTCCTTTTTTTCTTACGTCTTCTTCCCCCCGTATCACTGTCAGATCACCTCCAAGCAAAGTTTATTCTTCTAACATCCTTATTATACAGATTCTCCTCTTTCGTAAATGTTACATCTTCTTCAGCGACAGTCGTTTACGTGACTTATCACTGCAAAGCTCAGCAATAAATATCGAAATGAAAGAACAAAAAAATCGCTCCGATAGAATCAACAGTAGAATATAAGCGAAACTTTATTTTTTGTTTTTGGATTTCTCGGTGCTGGACTGCTGAAATGCAGCGTCAGTTGACTACCATTCCTCTCACATTTTCTCTTCCCTTGGGCCCCGCAGCTGGTATGTTTTGGACAGGAAGAAACTTTTGCATGATATTTCTTATAGAAATCCAAGAATACATCTTTTCAATGCTAAGACATTTTTGAATGTTTGGTGAATAATTGAATCAACCACAAAAAACATACACTGTTAGAATGTTCTGCATGAGGCTTCAATCACAAGTCTTTGAAATTTCATTAATGGGTAATATAATATAGCAAGAATTGAAAATCCAATGACATGTAATTAAATTCCTAATTCAATCATCAAAAAATTGAGATTTAATTTACAAGTGTACTCGAAAAATGAATGACAATTCAAGAAATTTTTAACAGCGTAGCTATTACTGGGCAATTGTCAATTCTCAGTGTATTACATACAGCAATCCCCAAACTGCGCAAAATAATTGATACTCGGTTTACGTGTACTAGGGATTTTAATCATTTTTTTCAATCACATGATAAAAGTTTTTATGACATGTAATTTATCATAAAATATATCTCTGTATAATCTACACTCATACTTTAACAATTCATACGATAATAATATCAATTGAAAGTAATCTGTACACAGTTTTGTCTGTTTCTGACAGAATGGAGAGATATCCCCTTTAGTTTCACAACGAAGGGATGATATAATTGATTTTCGTACATCACTTTAAATAATTCACTGTTCCATTAAATCGTTGATCAAATTCTTTTTGTATGGGGTTTAAAACGTATGAAAATTTCTGAAATTCCCATCAACTATCGTACAAATGATAGGATTGTCGATGCTATGATGTATCCGAATCGTATCCAATTAATCGTATTTTCAACCGTCAAAGAAAGTAAGAAATTTTGCTCAACAATTTTTTGATCTCATTAAAAGATGAACTAATTAAATATTAAAATATATCTGCATCTATCTTGGATCTATAGAACATATTTCCCCAAAAAATTATACTGCTACACATTTTTTGATTGAATTAAATATCATTTAATTTGCGTGTACCTTAAAGATGTAATAATTTTGACACACCGTTACCTTATTTCAATTTTTCCTGAATTTGTTACAGCTTCTCGAAATATAAACTCTTCTCATTGTTTTGATTCATACATATACATTGATTTATTTTCCAAAAATTTATCTAATCGATCAATCATGCAAATTCCTCGATATTTCAACAATTCAATGGCTGATAACAAACGAAACGATGCATTCAAAGTATATAGATTGAAAAATAACATGGATAGGGAAAAATAGAGAGAGAGAGAGAGAGAGAGAAAAAGATAAAGAGGGGAAGGTTGTTGCACCCCCCAGTCCAGGCCTTTCTCGGGATCGAATGATGTCCTTTTTTTCTCGTGCCAGGTTTGGATTGAAACATCGAATTTGGCGCAGTGCGCGTAAACAGTAACCAAAGCAAGAGAGAAAACTGACCGGATCTTTGCATGTATATATACGACCTTGTGCTGCTATATGGACACCCGGTGTATCGTGTATTGATCGTTCTTTACTTGTTGCGCAGAGCAAACGGCGGCGACCGGCTCTCTCTTTCTCTCTCTCTCAATGCCCTCCATACGCTCTCGTTCCATTCCATCTCTTTGTCTTTCCTATTCACCCGCTGCTTTTCTACCACCCTCGCTCTATGCTTGCTCAGGGCTCCATTCTCTATGGGCAGATGTAATTAACGTCCGAGTACAAACAAGGAAAGAAGCCGCGGCTTGTTTGCATTCGATATTCCCGTCAGGGCCTCAACTTCCCCAAACCCCCTATACCCCGAGGGAGAGAAAGTCAAACGATGCCGAATCCCATTTGTGCACCTTGATAGATATTGGTCCGACATTTCCCTTTTACCCTCTATATTTAAACTTTTCTTTCGAAAATGGCCAAATAAATAATTGATACTTTCACGTTTACCGTATCTATCGTTTATTTGTTCAAACGGGGAAAAAGAGAAATATGCCCAATTATAACGACCGCTGGAGTGGATCGAAGTGGATAAATAAAACTTTTGAATTCACGAAAAATATTTGGAAATTTTTTTTCATATAGATTATTGGTTGTAAAGATGTAAATATTTATGAACATGGATAAAAACCAAATAACGTTCTGTTTGATCGGGAGAAACATTTTTCCCTCTTCATACCTCGTTCCTTTGATTATTTGAAATAATATCGAAATCAGCGAAATGTCTAGGTTTCAATCAACACGCGAAGAAATTGAATCAATTACAGGGCTTGATCTTCGCGAATGTTTATCGAACTTGATGATGAATCCAGCGAACGTTTGAAAATCTCAAAGATTGTGAGATACTCTCACAAAGTAAACTGACAAATCAGTCTGAATAAGTTCATGATTTTTTCCAACCTTTATTCCTAAAGTAATAAAAATATGAAATAACCCACAGAAAGAGCTTCTACATCGTTCTCGATTTCAACAAAGAAAGATTTTGTATGATATTAACCTTCGAGTGTAAATAATATCCCTCTCTTGAATTCTCATCCCTTATGATACACCCTGAATACACTGATTGACATTCAACTTCTCTCATGTGAGTCTCAAGGACTTGGATATTCATTTCTCATGCAAAAATCCCATAGTTTCATCATATTCAGAAGAGAAGGGAGCGTGTGGAACCCATTTTGCAAATTCAGTAGAATTTTATGCTGTCTACCGGTTTGGTGATGAATTGACATGCAAGACATTTGATTGTAAATACAAATCCATAAGAGTTCGAATATTCTGATACTCGCATGTTTATGGAATCCTGCACAAACCACGTTGATAATCTTACAAGGGAATGTATTTGAATATTGCCCCCACTGTTTTCTTATGTCACGAGAATGGGAAATAGAAAGAATTCCCTCCCTCAAGGGAGTACACACCTTGCAGAGAAATTCCATTTTGTACACATGTACACTGAAACAAGAGGAGAATGAGAATTACAATCCTCCTAGGAAAAAGGAAAATATCGTTGTAGAATAAAGATATTCGTTGATAACCATCTCTGACAGAAAAGTATGACCAAGACAATGATAATTGGAAGTGTTTCCAAATAAGATTCAACAATTGTCCGTGAATGTTTACGGTCATCTATGAACAAGCATTTAATGGATAACAACTTGAAAATATATATAATAGCAATAATAATTAATTGTGATGCAAAATATTTTTCTCTATTGACAAAATGAGGAAATTTTATGACATAAAGTACTATTTCTGTTCCCAAGATACAGACTTTACATTATGAATGACTTTAATTGGCACATGTTGTTATCAGTCAAATGAATCCGTATAAATTAAAAGAAAAAAAATGAACACTCTCATGCGAGTGGAAAAGTTTTATCCAACAGACGACGCGTCTTGACATTCCACTCTGAAATGAGGTAAAAATAAAACTGAAAAGGAACAACAAACCAAGCACATTAATAAAATAAAATGTCCATGAAAGATAGTGGAAAGGTATAAATTTTGCCCAAGAAACAAAGTTTAACGGTACAAGGTACCAACTCCCAAGTTTCCAATGAAAAGGCAAATTGGTCAAACGCCTCTTCTTTCTGTCCTGTGTTTTTAAATTCCGACTCGAACAATTTGCCTTTTTTATTGGAAAGTTAGATGCTGGTACTTTCTATCGGCGAACTTTTTTCGTTATACCAAATTTATAACTCTTTACTATCTTCCTTGTAAGTTTAGCTTCACCACGGTGATTTGTTTCTCATTTCTTTGAAACGATACTCATCATCCTTCTTCAGCATTCCAATGTATTTCATGAATAATTATATTGAATGATTGTTCTCCAAGACAACAATTCCTGAACTATGAGACATATAACCTTATAGACCTATATCTCTTTTCAGTATCATTCGAAAATCATATTCGATATGAGACAAATATACCAGATATTTCATACGCGATTATCAACTTTGCATATAAATTGAGATAATTAATATACATTGAAATAATTTTCATCCCGTGAATTATTGTTCACTTTCATTACCAGAAGGTATCGAATGGATGAAAACTCCTTTGAAAGTTCAAACAAATCTTCAAACGTAAACATACAAAACAATAATGATGAATCATTTATTTCTATTTTATAATTCAATCATACGGTTGATGAATCTCATCAAAGTAAATGTATTTCCACAGAAACCACCGAATATTCAGATCTCGTAGGAGTAATAATCTGTTTTGTTCAGCTATTCAACCTCGCAAAGCCAAATGTCACGAGCAATAGTTCATGAACAAACGATATAACCATTAAAGCCAGTAGGCCGTAGTTCATGCGACGAGCTTAAATCCCAATTAAAGCAAAACTCAATTGAATTCTCCGTATATAGACATATACGTAGAGAAATGTGCGAGGAGGCTAGTAGATATTTTAATTGAAATATCATCAGCGACAAAGACAGTCATAAGTAGAGTTTATGCACTCATAGAAAGTTTCGATCTTGTTTTGATGTTTCAATAAGTCAGTTTATCATCAGGATAAAATAATGAATAATAGAAAATATGGAGAAAGAACAAAAGACTTAAGCGCCGTTATTTAGATGACATAAGTATTTTAAAATAAAATATGATTTCGAGTAAATGGTTTTGACGAAAATGGTGGATAAATTGCAGCGCTCTCTGCGTTGGCAGTTATATCATTCGTTCATCAACTATTGTTCATGACACTTGGCTATGTTCACTGGCTGAAATGAACAGGTCATTACTACTATGGGAGTCGAACGAGCGTCCATACTACTGCTGTGGGCTGATTAGTCGCGGCAGTCACCACTGACTACTAGCATGCCGAAGGACAAACGTTGGTGAAACCACCTGCCACCGACCTGATTAGTGCGGCTCGATAACGATGTATGACTTGGATTTGTCAGACACGTCGTGTTCCGAAATATTGAATCAGACTCACACGTTCCCTCGCAATACAAGTCTGCTGGAATCAGTATGACATCATTGGCTAAACCATCGTGTGCCATGGCAGTAAATATTCCTTTGTTCTCTCCATAATTATACGAGTACCGCCGTCGTTCACCCAATATTGCTCCAAGATATGTTACTCTATTATATATCGTGCCTTGAAATCTCAACAAGCTTTCAAACATCATAAACAATCTTCCAACACATTTGTGCCCCCTTCAGTGTTTTGAATTCTGTCTAAGCTAAATTAATGTAAATTCAACAACAACAACAACAACATTTTCAACAGCGTTACCCGTCAACACTTTTGAATAAATGATCATAAATTATTCACGTCCGATGAATGGGAACTTTGTATTTATGACTCGAGGAAGGAATATTTCATAATCATCTCCCTAAAGCTTCTTGCAATATTATCCACATTTCATTGAACTCCATTCCTGTGAGAAACTTGTATATTTTGTTCGATGCTGAAAACTTATCCGTAACAGAGTTACAGCTGACTTCGTACTGTTTTACTGGAAATTTCCAAACGGCGAGATTATTGATATGCAACTTGTGAGAAAAACATTCGGTAAAGTTTCTCGAACGTCAAACGTTCAGTTGTATTGTTGGGAATTCCACTTGTTTTCAACGAGTTTGAGTGAAAAGTTATAACGATTTGAAATATGATTCTGAATGAACAAAATTTTCCAATTCGTCGCATTTTATTGCACTTCTATTGTGCGGGTATAATCCCGTTGATAATTTTTTTCTGTATCGAGGAGAACAAATCTTCTCCCAAAAAAAAAAATATGATCACATCGGTTGAGTAGATTTATTTTTACTGTACATACACAGAAAAAAGTTTATATTAAAGACTATTGGACACAGTATCGTACCCGTGGGATACGCCCGATTATGACGATACACGAAGGAAAGAATATGGGACTTCTTATCGCGACTTTAGAATAGGAAGTGAGTGGTGATTCGCGATTTGGTGATCATTACGATGTTAACCTATCGTTTCCATGGTAACGTCAACCATTTATCGCACTCACTTCGATTCTGAATGGGACTTATTACAATGTTGAAATATTTGTCATCAAATTACTATTCTTACCGTATACTTTTCTCCTTGTAGGAACTATAACTCTGTATTTTCTTATCACTCCGCATATTGACTTCAAGAAGAGTTGTGGTTCTGTCGCATACTCATGGTTTTTTCCGCCACAATAAGGTTTAGCCCACGGCTACGATATGAATACATTAATTCTTACTACAAAATTTCCTCCGTGCAGAAATAGGGATTCCATGTCAATTGATAGCTCTTTGACGCAACTTGCTGATGTAGCATCAAATCATCAAATATTCATTGCAATACAGAAATTCAAAACAGATCATTCAAATGCTCTTCCCCTTTCTTCTTTTCGACTTTTAAAATCAAGTTCATGATACCACGCCGAGGGGAGAGTCATTGTGATAAGGAAACATCATTTTAACTAATGGTACCACTGTGTCCAAAAAGGAAGGTGACATTTGAATTTAAACTCTGTGCGCAAATGAATTTGAGGAAGGGTCACATAAAAATATTAATTAGTGTTTGAGATACGCTTCGTTTTGTAAGCTGTTGGAAGTGAACTTTTCGATTTTTATAATATCGGCATTTGTTGAGCGAAGAATTTGTATTAAATTTTGTTTGCGGAATGAATTTTCTGCTGCTGATTCGTTGAGGATGGTGCGGAAAGCTTTTGGTGATGAGGCTATGTCGAAAAAAAATGTTTATAAATGGTATAAACAGATGAAGTGGAAGCTGTCGGCCGCAAGCTGTCGGCCTCAGGGGTTATATTTTGGCTGGGACTGTACCTGAACAAAACGACCGAACTATTTGGATATTTTCTCCATAAAAACATGCTAAAATGAGATAATGATGATATCTGAAGATATGAATTTGTAGTATTCGAGACGAGGAATTCGATAAGACGACGTCCGATTCGGAGGATAAAATGCATCAATTCTTATAGGATTTTGTCTGAGGAATCCGATGGTATATGATTTATTTTGGTACGCGGCCGTTTTCATGGAGTTTTCGTCGAGAGGAGGGGAGATTTTTGTGAATTTCCACAGAATTTGTATGAATTTCGTTATTTAAAGACAAGTCGACGTCCGATTCTTGGGGTAAAATCTATGGATTCTCATGAGAAATTGTCTGCAGAATCCAGTGATATACGGCTCATTCCGGTACGCGGCCGTGTTCTTGATTTTCCACGCCAAAAGTCGTTGACTGGTATTTGACGGAATTATCAATACATATGCAAATTCTTCCATCGGCTGCAGAGTTCTCGTTCGATTGGATGAATGAGATGCATCAATTCTTATAGGGAATTGTCCAAGGAATCCAATGGTGTACGGCTCATTCCGGTACGCGGCCGTTTTCATGCAGCTTTCGTCGAAAGAAGGCGAGAATTTTGTCAATTCGCACACAATTTGCATGAATTTCGTTATTTGAAGACAAGTCGACGTCCGATTCTTGGAGTAAATTCAATGAATTTTGATGAAGAATTGTCTACAGAATCCAATGATATACGGCTCATTCCGGTACGCTGCCAGGTTCTTGATTTTTCACGTAACGCGTTGGCTGGTATTTGACGGAATAATCGAGATTATGCAAATTCTTCCATCGGCTGCAGGGTTTTCGTTCGATTGAAAGAATGAGATGCATCAACTCTTATAGGAAATTGTCCAAGGAATCCAAAGGTGTATGGCTCATTCCGATACGCAGCCGTTTTCATGGAGTTTTCGTCGAAAGAAAGGGAGATTTTTGTCAATTCCCACAGAATTTGCATGAATTTCGTTATTTGAAGACTAGTCGGCGTCCAATTCTTGGAGTACAATCTATGGATTTTGATGAGACTTTTGGCGTGAAAAGTCAAGAACACCGCAGCGTACCGGAATGAACCGTATATCACTGGATTCCTTGGACGATGTCCTATAAGAATTGATGCATCCCATTCTTTCAATCGAACGAGAACCCTGCAGCCGATGGAAGAATTTGCATATGTATTGATAATTCCGTCAAATACCAGCCAACGCTTTTTGGCGTGAAAAATCAAGAGCACGGCCGCGTACCTAGATGAGCCGTATATCACTGGATTTTGCAGACAATTCCTCATAAGAATCCATAGATTTTACCCCAAGAATCGGGAGTCGACTTGTCTTTAAATAACGAAATTCATACAAATTCTGTGGAAATTCACAAAAATCTCCCCTTCTCTCGACGAAAACTCCATGAAAACGGCCGCGTACCAAAATAAATCATATACCATCGGATTCCTCAGACAAAATCCTATAAGAATTGATGCATTTTATCCTCCGAATCGGACGTCGTCTTATCAGTGGATGATGAAATTCGTTAGAACCAATATATAACTCCTCGTTTCTCTGCAAAAAATCCTCTGAAAACGACCTCGTATCGTGGAAAATCTTTCATTTTCGAATTCCTCGTCTCGAATACTACAAATTCATATCTTCAGATATCATCATTATCTCATTTTAGCATGTTTTTATGGAGAAAATATCCAAATAGTTCGGTCGTTTTGTTCAGGTACAGTCCCAGCCAAAACATAACCCCTGAGGCCGACAGCTCGCGACCGACAGCTTTCACTTCATTATAAACAGTTCCAAGGAGGTCGAGAACGTGTCGAAGATGAAAAGCGTTTCGGTCGACCATCAACTTCAACTGACGAAGTTCATCGTCCGAAAAATCCAAGATTTGGTGCTCGTAGATCGTCGATTAACAATCAGAGATCTTGCTGATGACGTTGGCATTTCAAAAGGATCGGTCAATATCATTTTGAAGGATGTTTCGGGCCTCCGACGCGTCAAATCTCGATTGGTACCGAAAACACTAAATTTCCTAGAAAAACATCGTCGCGTTGAAGTGTGTAAAACAATGCTTTCTGAACATCAGAACAAGATGAATTTATGCTTACGACCTAGAAACAACCGATCAATCAAGTGAATATCGCACTAAAAGTGAGGTAAAACCAAAAAAAAACCGCGCTGAAGTCGCTCAAAAAGCAATGTTATGTTGACTGTTTTCTTCGATTATCGTGGTGTTGTGCATCTTGAGTTCCTTCCGCCGAGTCAAACTATCAACAAAGAATATGATTTGAGCGTTATGCGTCGTTCACGTGAAGCTATTCGCCTAAAGAGAACGGAATTGTGGCGAGATAAATCTTGGTTTTTGCACCACGACAATGCATCGGCTCACACTGCATTGATTCTTCGTGTTTATTCCGCAAAACAATCAACCCATATCGTTCCACAACCACCGTATTCACCTGATTTGGCACCGTGCGACTTCTGACTATTCAACAAACTCAAAAGACCGCTCCGGGGACACCGCTTTGAGTCGATAGAGGAGATCCAAGCCGAATCGAAGAGAGAGCTGAAAGCCATCCCAGGAACCGACTTTAACAACTGTTTCGAAGATTGAAAAATGCGTTGGCATAAGTGCATAAGATTTGGGAGAAAGATTCTTGAAAATGAATGCTATGTCACCTTATTTTTTGGACAAAGTAGTATTTGAAAAATTTTAATCTCAATGATTGCAAGTGACTATTTATCACTAATTATGCAGAGAATCTCACTTATTCCATTCAGTGATTAACTATGAACTGCAAAAAACAGTGAGATTTCACTGATTCACATTTAAAGAGTGTACACTAAGAGAAATTATTGGTTGCCGTTATCTTCAG
Organism: Gonatopus flavifemur; assembly: GCA_018340375.1. NCBI lineage: Eukaryota > Metazoa > Arthropoda > Insecta > Hymenoptera > Dryinidae > Gonatopus > Gonatopus flavifemur. The sequence continues at coordinate 23,889,789 of JAFFJZ010000007.1, forward strand.
AAATTGGTGAAATAACGTCTGGACTATGTTTTTTTAGTATTACTCACTAATTTTTGTTATACAATGTAATCAAAGATTAGGATCGAAATTACTTGATTTCTAGTGAACACGACTATTCTTCTAAACTACTTCTTAACAGTAAGCTACACTCCCCGCTCAGAAAGTCAAGTAGATTCCCATTGAAAAATTTTTCATATGGAAACTATGCGGGTTTTGTCCTGTAATACACGAGTCAAAACAGTTGGAAAATATTTTTTGATGGAATCTAAATGGCAGGACAGTTACAAATCTAACTACTCGTATCTGCTAACATATTTTGATATCATTTTTATATGCATTCACACTGACTAGGTCACCAGTAAGTCTTGGAACATTTCATCTGTTTCTATATGGGAAGCCAGCCCGAGAAAAAATGATTTAGATCTAATTAGATCTAATGGATTAGATCTCCTTAGATCTAAAAAAATGGGAAAATTCATGCTCTGTGGGCCGATTTAGATCTATTTAGATCTACGGAGATCTAATTGATTTTTTTCGAAAATATGTAGTTCTTAAAAACCATCTAAAAGTGAAGAAAATGGGCAGTAGATGCACGGAAAGTTCGATTAATTAATATGAAATTTTTTCTGATTTAGATCTATGTAGATCTAACCAGATCTGTCTAGATCTAAATAGATCTACATTTTCCATTTTTTAGATCTAACGAGATCTAATTAGATCCACTCAGATCTAAATCATTTTTTCTCGGGAGGTTAGAATGTTCATAGTATCAATCAGGATTTCCGTCAGAGTTCCCTATTGGTTTGTAATTGTGTTTACATGTCGAAATCAATCTGTATCAATGAGTATTTCCCAATGTTGATGTTTTATTAAAAGAAAGTTGATAAAAAATATAAGACAAAGAAGTTTGCGCAAAATTATGGTAAAAAGTAATTCTCAACTGAATTGGGATTGAGATACAACTTTTTTCCATTCATAACGGACGTACGATGTAAAGAAAGTTTCGAACACCTAACGAGAAGAATCGAACCCGCCTATTTATACCGGAATATCTGAAGCCTAACATCCTACCTACCTAACCAACTATAGAGCTACGGTGTATTCATTCTAAATAGTAGTTTGAACACAGCAACAATTACATAAATTCGGTTTCAACACGCATTTGCAGATTGAAAATGTTGAGGAAATAGTATGGTTTTCACATAAATTTATTATCACTGGAATATTACTGGATTTTCATATTGAAATTCAAGGGGTTCGAACTCGGTATTCCGAGATGTACAATTATGTGAAAAAACACTGGATCTAATATGGAATGACCGTTTCGAGTTTTAACGGTTTCAATCTGCCGTTAGGAGACACTAAACTCAATCCGATTCAAAACGGATTTGCAAACTGAGAATGCGGTGGGATTAATATGGGTTTTACATGAAGTGGGTATCACTCGAATCTAACTGGATTTCCATATTGAAATGCAAGAGGTTCGAACCTGGTTAGTGTTGCCGCGATATTATCGTCGATAATTGAGGAATAATCGATTATCTCAATTCTTACACGTTCCTATGGAATATATAATTCACGAATCTTCGATTATGCTCATGATGAAACGGAGTAATGAATGATCCCAGACTTGTACACAAAATAAACCAAGATATGCTTCCATTTATCGTTACGATATATCGATAATTATCGTTACGATAGTGTAAGAATATTTTGATTTATTTTGTTTAAAAGACCAAGATGATCCATTATCCCGTTTCATTTCGTGCACAGTCGAAGATCTACGCGTTAAAAGTTCCATGAAAACCTGTCAAAATTAAGATAATCGATTATTTCTGAATTTCGACGATAATATCGCGGCAACACTAAACCTGGTGTTCCGAAATGAATAATTATGTAAAAGAACACTGGATTTCATATGGAATGACCGGCTCGAATCTTAATGATTTGAATTTGCTTATGGGAAACGCTAAACTCGATCCGATTCAAAACGGATCTGCTTTGTGTTAGTGCACACAGACACAAAAACACACATGAGCATGGACATGGATACATACACGGATCGACGTCACACAGTGGCATAGAGATGCGTGGCTTCCCAGTACCGTGAGAGCAATAATCAATGACGTCACATTAGCGGGGAATTTTAGTTTTGAATATTCCAACCAATGGCACAAATTGAAGCTGATGACGTAGCTCTCGCAAAAAATTTTAATCCCGGATTCCTCAACCAATGGCTTGATTTGGCCGATGGCGCATGCGTTCACAACCAACGACGTAGCTCCGGTGCGATGACGAATATTTATGCCAGGAGCGCATTTTGGAATCCGATGGCCGAATCGCTCCGTTCGAAGCAGCTATTTTGCCGTTTAGCGCGATCCACCAACTTTGACCAACATTGCTCAATGTTGGCCGAAGTCAGCCTACGTGGTGAATGTCAGCTAATGTTTTCAGCCGACGTAGGTCGACGTTGGCCAACTATGGCCGAAGTTGGTGGATCGTGGTACACGAGAAAATAGTTGCGTGGAACGGTGCAACTTCAGCCATCGAATTCAAAAATCTTTGAAATGCGAATTTTTATTGCGCCATTGTCTCAGGTAATCATAATTGCGCTGAAGCTGCGTCATTGGCCTCCGAAGCATACGTCACCAGCTAAATCAAACTATTGGTCGAAGAATTTGGAATTGGAATTCTCAATCGCATGGAGTTTAGTGTTTTCCATAAGCAGATTAAAACTATTAAGATTCGAGCCGATTATTCCATATGAAATCCAGTGTTCTTTTACATAATTATTCATTTCGGAACACCAGGTTCGAACCTCTTGCATTTCAATTATGGAAATCCAGTTGGATTCGAGTGACACCCACTTTGTGCGAAAACCATGTTAATCCTATCACATTCTCAATCTACAGATCCGCTTTGAATCGAATGAAATTTAGTGTCTCCCAACGGGAGATTGAAATCATCAAGATCTGAAACGGTCATTCCATATCGAATCTGGTGTCCTTTTACATTTCGGAATACCGGTTTCGAACCTTTTGAATTTCAATACGGAAGTCCAGTTAGATCCGAGTGGCTTTCCCTTTGGGAGAAAACTTTATTCATTCCGTGAGATTCTTACTCCGCCTTTACCTATTACATCCAATTCAAGTGACTCTCCTGCATATCCACTTTGAAACCATCACTTTTCAAACCCCCAATGTCGGATAGGAACCATTCGATTCCTCAAAATGGCATATCCATATAGAAACCAGTCAACTTTGACAGTGGTACCCAGAGCCTGTGTTCTGTCTGTCTTTCTCTCTCTCCATCTCTCTCTCTCTCTCTCTCTCTCTCTCTCTCTCTCGATCCTTTACTATGTCGCACGTTTGGATGTACGGGGAGAGAGACAGAGAACAAGCTCTGGGCACCACTGAACTTTGATACGGTAAATCCGGTTTCGTTCCGTCTATTTGAAAATCCGAATAGATTCGTATTCATTCCTGATATGTCACAGATTCATTTTGGCAATTGCACATAGAACTATATAGATATCCATAAAAATTCAACTGGAATCTAATGGTCATTCGGAGCAGGGTTATAATAGGATAATCTATAAGACCTGTTCAAAATTTAATTATGAATTCGTACAGAATAGTAATCTGGATGATAATCTACAGAAATCGTATGAAAGGGGTTAGAAAAGTGACACTGCTATACATTCTTGTCTTATTTTTGAACATTTCATCCACTTTCATCTGGAATGTCAACTTTGGTTCTAATTTGTAACCCACACGGAAAGACCGGGTCTATTAATATTTAGAAAAGTGACTGTCAATTTAGGGAAGAAGAGGATCGCTGACAAATATTCGTAGCGAGTCTACCAAAAATTCGTGGTCAAAATATTAACAGTTGATAGTTTCATCGATATTTTTCACAGTGGAACCATCAATTGCGACATGGGATGGATCATGCACATAAGAATTGTGCACTTATTTATTATGCACATAAAAAAATTGAATTAAATTTGTTCACATATTGATTTTAGTTGTTCCTAATACGTTTGATAAATGTGCACTGATAGTCGTGCACAGTGAATTGTACACATGAAAAAAAATGAGAAATATAAAATGTGAGATTGTGCACCTTACATTTTGCACCTTTGGGAATATTCAATATTGTTTTTTATGCGCAAGTAATCATGCACAAAATTTTTATTCACAAAAACTTGCGCATAAACAACAATATTGAATATTTCCAAAGGTGCAAAATGTAAGGTGCACAATCTTACATTTTAGATTTTTCATTTTTTTTCATGTGTACAATTCACTGTGCATGACTATCAGTGCACATTTATCAAACGTATTAGGAACAACTAAAATTAATATGTGAACAAATTTAATTCAATTTTTTTATGTGCATAATAAATAAGTGCACAATTCTTATGTGCATGATCCATCCCATGTCTCAATTGCGAATACATCGACTATGAATTTTTAGTAGACTTACTACGAATATTTTTCAGCGATCCTCGTTTTCCCTAAATTGACAGTCATTTTCCTAAATATTCATAGACCCGGTCTTTCCGTGTATATCAGTATTTGTTACTATGTTTCCGCATATAAATGTCTTGTGAAGATAGCACTGACATTGTTGAGAAAAATACGCATTTGTAATCAGTTCAGTCTTTGAATTGTCGGCAATCTAAATTGCGCAATTTGAAGCGACAATTTTTACAACTTTGATTCACACACAGTAAAAAAAATTCCGTCATTGTGTAAAAAAGAAGTACGTGTCAAAATTCAAGTGTTGAATATTTAACTACGTGTTAAAATTCAAGTGTTGAATATTTAACACTTTTGTGTGTTCATTTACCACACTGATAAAATGCTGTTCGATCGATTCATTTTCAACACATTAAAACGTTATTCGAGTTCAAATTAACACTTTATAAGTGTCACTCTGGAATCAACACACATTGAGTGTGAAGAAAAATGGTCAACATTCGCTTGTGTGTTGAATTTGACGAAAAATTTTTTACTGGGCACGTCCTATACGCGTGGAAGAAAGAGGGGTGTCTAAAAACAGTCACATACGAAAACAAGCTTGATTATATCGTCGGTCACATGACTGAACGTAACAAGCCACTTTATGCTTTCTTCATTTTTTCTGGATTTTCATTATTTTGGAAGTTGAATAATCGTTCGAAGTGAACTTATCTGGATAGCTGAAGTTCAGACGAACAATTCGATACCAGATTTGTATGAAATCGCAATAATAAACATTTGTTACCATAAAAATAACAATTATTCAAAAACGTGCCTTGAATTAATAAAATATTTAGTAGCTCTCATTGAGAATATTTAGTTGAGACGTTTTAGTTGCTGTGACTATAGGAATCTCTCCGAGTGTAGGTCGAATCATTCATCTGACTCAAAGAGAAATTCTATAAATAACATTCGATAAAATGATTTTTTTATTTCACAATAATTGTCTTCTCTGAGTGCAATAATATTTTTAAAAAATACGAATTCACATCTAATGAATTTTAGATACTTTCACAAGTCTTCGGGAGGTGTTCAATTGCAGTGAACGCTATGTTTACTCAAAAGTTGAATGAAAAGAGAGAGGGAGAGAGAGAGAGAGAGATTTCACACGATTATGGATTAACTTTTCGAACTAGGAAATGGTAAAGAAGAGCAGACAAGATAAAAAGAAAACATGTACGAGATGAATCGACAGGTCTTCTCGTGATCCATTGAACATCCCCAACAAGATATAGCGAGTATCTGCAAAAGCGTATCTCCATATACATCAGCCACGACAGACATGATGATAATAATAATAATGATAACAATGAAAGAGTTTTACTCGACGAGACAGGGGAGAGAAAAAGAGAAACAGAGAAGTTAAATGGTAAAACCCGAGTGGCTTAGTTTGAAAAAAAGAAAAGATGGAATAAGAGAATCTATTCTATCTCTTCTTACAAGAGTAGAAGTCTCAATAAAGAATCTATGTTGTAAAAGTAAAAATGTACTTCGGTACATCCTGATCTAGTGAAAACACGAATGTGTTCTCTGCGTGTAAATGTGAAAGGAAACGTCGCGAGAAACGCAATTTTCGACTTTCGTACGTAAATTTCATGAATTTTCACGTCAACTCTTTTCTCACTCACTCGTATTTTCTCTTATTTCTTGTTCTCCCCGAGCTTTGCTTCACCGGCAAAGCTTTCTCTCGAGATTTTACCACCCGAGTGAAATTTATGCGACCAACCTTTCTGACAGATCGCTGAATAAGCACTCCCGTTGAATTCTTCAAACGCCGTGGCTGTACGAATTCATACACGAGCCTGCTCTGCAAAGCACATCCTTTTTACCTCTTCCTCCTCATTTACCCCCCACGTGGTGCTTTATGTCACTCTTCTAAATAATTAGGTACATTCATAATATAAACAACCATCGTACGACGATATTCCATTCCCCAAGTGATTTTCTCTTCCCGTGAGAAAGAAGCATCATTTTTTCTTCTACCTTTCATTCGCCATTGGGTTCTGAATCCTTGATACTCCTTTGATGAAAGATCCTCTCGCGTGTGAACATTTGTTTTAATACGATTCGAGAAAAGCTTGATCAATCGTCTCGTTTTGCGTGTTCGCGTTTTTAAGGATGAATCGTCAATAATTGACACATCTAAGGTGACAGGCCCCATTAATGAATACCTTAACCCCCATTAGCGAACAATCGTTTATCTATTATATCTTTCCTATGGCATATTATTCTGAATTTATTTACATAACAGCGGTTGATTTAGTATCCAGTCAGTCATGCTTGGATGAAATTAAAGCACTAAATGAAAAGTACTATGAATCCAAAACCAAAACGTTCATTAAACGGGTCGCGTTCATAAATGGGGTCATCTACCTTACACACTGAGAGAAGAGGCATTTGGAAGTTCAGTAAACAGTACTACATTTGTTCGATGAATCTGAATATTACTGAACTTCCAGCGATCTTTCATGAAACTTCAAGAAACATTACCGAAATTTTGCTTTTCATCATCCTAAGCGTTTAGGAATTGAATGACATCTCGCGAATTCGGGCATAAATATTGTATTATATGATAACGGTTGCAGAAAATTCAGTAATGAGAAGCAAAATTTCAGTAATGTTTCTTGAAGTTTCATGAAAGATCGCTGAAAGTTCATTAATATTCAGATTCATCGAACAAATATAGTACTGTTCACTGAACTTCCAAATACCTCGTGTCTCAGTGCATTGGTTGACAATGAAAATATTTGATTATCCATTAGTGAAATCACAATTATCTGAAGGTTTTATGATTAGTTTCTGTAGTTGGCTCAACTATCAACCACGAACTATCCAGAACAGTTGGACAACTATATCAATTTTCATCTTTCAAGGGTGACATTTCAGTTTTGTCACGTTTTAGGTATTTTATTAAACTTAAACTTACCACTCGAGTGAACAAGAAGTTGCATAGAATCAAAATAGTTAATTTGCATAATGTTCTACATGACTGCCGCATTACCTAATGGACATTACAAGCACAAACTACTTGGATTATGGATATTACACGAATTTCTAGTTAATTTTCCCACAAAACTCTCAACAGATGCAATAATTCGGAGTTTCAAAGAAGCATCGATGAGTAAAAATTTGCCATTCCATGTTTCAACACATTGTCCAGGCTGAACTTCGAATTATTTCGAATTCACTTCTTCGTAGGCTTGGGAAAAAGAACAAAATTATCTCTCCCCCAAAGCAGTGAAGTATAATACACAATTTTCCATTATCGAATAGGTAGAAGTGAAGCGAACGTCATTGAATATACAAAGCAACATCCAAATCACGGGATGTAACAGGAAAGATAATTGGATTTGCAATATTTCAAAAAAATAGCTCACGAACATGATTTACAACTATTCTATAAAAAATATATGAAGAAAAAACGTTACAGAATATTATATCCGTGAAAGAATAATTTAATTTAACTATAAGAGCGAATCACAGTTCTTGATAATGGAATACCCCATTTAAAATCCTCAAAATGACAGTTAACGAATATATATTTCTATTTACGTATCACTAATTTATCCAAACAAATCCCGAATACTTTCCTTTTCGTGAAATATAATGCTCCATATAGATATATCGAACCTACCCTCGACCACCGTTGCCTGTCACATCGTATTTCTCCGCCACGCGTAATAATGATTTATTACGCCGGAATTACGAATTCCGCAATCATAAATACCTCAACCACGGTATACGTCGGTATATATGAGAATCCAAAATGATTACTTGTCTGTAACGAAGGCTCGAACCCTAATTAATTAATTCCCCATTTTCCTGGATACGATTTCTTCGCGATTTTACATCCTCTTTCCCGTCGTTCTCTTTTCACAAAATCGGGCACAAAGAGAGAAAAAGAATATTGCCTGACGAAAATATAAGAGGAAGTAATTGTCTGTTATAAAGGTTATGTTATAAGTTTACACATCCCTCGTAGAAAGAAGTATAGAACAGCTGCTGCTGGTTCTACCCTCGGAATAGGGTTGCCAAAGAAGAGTCGAGGTGTGTGGGGGTTAGACGGTGGTGTGTCGAGAGGACGCTTAATGACAGAGCCCCCGAATGGAACATGGAGCAAGGGTTGGTTTTTATATGAAATCTCATTAAAGCACCCGTGCACTCGACTCTGTCTATGTCGATGTCTGTGTATCCGTCTGTCCTTGGCTCACTTTGTTTCTTTCTCTTTTTCTGTTTCTTCTCGAAATACAATAGTGAGAAGTTCTGATGGTACGTCATCGTGCTTTCACTATGACGAAACGATTTTTGACCTCGATACAAGGATGAAAAAGTATACACGAGAAATAGGAAACTACGAACAAGGTGGGTAGGAGAATACTCTTTTTTTGTATTCTTCTCTTTAACTGTTCTAGCCATTTTGTTCACAATTCCCTTGGTAAATGTTATTTTTTCGTACCAACGTACAACAGTTCAACAGTTCGAGACATTAGTGTCGGGAAATGGATGATCATTCTCAACTCGTGAACAAGAGCGATGTGTGTAACTTATGTACGCATTCATTGTAATTACAAGGAATTCTCATTGTAAAATTTTACTGTAACAATTGAATCAAACGATCTTTCGATTTGACGATTTGATGAAGATTCGAGTCTGTGCGAAGCTTGGCATGGTTTTTTAATTCTCTTCTCTTTTCTTCTTTTCTACTTTTATGGGGCAATATTTTTTTGGATTTCTCTGAAAATTCAGGGGGAGATTCAGAAGAACCTAGAGCTTATCATTTGAAATGATGTTGAAGATTGTAAATTTCTAAAAGACTCAGAAAAATTTAGGAAAATTGAAGCAATTTCAGAGAGTCCAGTAATTTGGTAAAATCAAGATGAAACAGGGTACACTGTAAAACATACTTGGAATTTCCCTATACGCAGCAATCAAATTTATCATGAATTGACGTGAAACTTCTGAACTTTGTGGGATTTTTACTACCATTTGCCAGTAAATTTCCGGTTAAATCCGGGAAATCCCTAACGCGTGTATTTTTTAAGTACTTCCGACAATTTATGTGAAGTTTACCATAGAAATTTTCCAAAGTGTAGGTAGCGAATCCTCTTCTCGAAATCTCGTAATAATTCCAGGGTTTTCCAAAACAAAAATGTGAATTCATTTACTTTGAAATATAATATTGCCAGATTTTCCAACAACAAAATTCATCTATGCTGGGGGACTTCATCCTATAAATTGTTAGAGTTTTCCCTTACTCTTCAGAGGATTCAACATCCAAAGAGTCGAATGGTCCGTCAAAATGAAAGATGAATTCCCTATTTTTGTGTTCAAGTCACTTCTGCCCGCCTTAACTTATGTAACTAGTTTCCGTTTCGCTCGCATTGTCACAATCCTAAATTATCTTTCCATATCAAATTGTGAATTCTTCTGGACTTATAGATCCTGGATTCAGGTGGAGATGCAATCCCAGTGACGTTCGTTGCGATCGCCATCTGATATTTTAAATGCTGCTCGCTTTTTTCCAATTCGGATAGTTCATGCTACTCGCTTTGTTCGTAATTTCATATTAGTTTGACAGTTTTCACTCGACGATGTTCGACGATTCGAATCATTTGTATAAAAAAAAGTGTTTAGTTACGATCAAATTTCTATAAACATTTCATCAAAACTCAGTGAGTATTTCATACAAAAGATATGATTTGTCAAGATCCGCACATACGCAGAAAAGTGCCTTTTTGGAAAATAGCAGAGTTTACTACCTGAAGAGAACGTGAAGCTCCAACAAACGTTCAGAATAGATCAACATAGATCAGACTAAAGCTCCGTTGGAGCTCAAGTTCAGGTTCATAAACATTCGATGAAGGTATGATGAACGTTAAGATGTTCGCTTGCGAATAATTTCAAGGAAGGTTCACAGAACGTTCATTGAAGATTCGCCGAAGATTCATTGGAGTTTCAAGTTTTTAATATAGGTTTTTTCAGTTACGCTTTTTTATGGAAAATGAATGATGGAGGGAATTATGATTATGATTATGAGGGAATTGTAATCATAATTATAATTCCCTCTGAAACATGCTCAATTGAAACTCGAATAAATCTTCAGTGAACCTTTAATAAACGTTCTATAGAATTTTTTTGAAACCATTTTTAAACGGACATTCCAATGTTCACCTGAACTTCGTAAAACCTTTAGGAACCTGAAATTTGGCTCCAATAGGCCTTCAGGATGATTCATGTTGATTTATTCTGAACTTTTTTCGGAGCTTGATGTTCTCTTCGGGTATTTAATATAGCAGCACATGTTGCTAATATGTTTTCAGTAGAATGAGCTATGTAATTTACTGATTATGTGATGTGGAGTATTACAAAGTACAATGCCACGTAATATCTTTGTGAATCTCTGTGAGGATTAGCAATTTTTGTAATTTCCATCGCGGAATTTGTATTCTATGTGCCTAGAAATCGAAATGTGACGTGATATAATTCGCTATTTCACATATCGGGGGAGGCTGTGCTACGTATGACAGCGAACTTTACTATTTTTTAAAGATCTCTTTTGTCCGTGCATCAGGGGCCGTTTATAAAGTACGTTGCTCCGTTCTTGCAAGTTTTTGACCCCTCGTGGCTTCCCGAGAGAACATGAACATTCAGCAGACGTTCGTCAAACCTAAAATAAAGCTATGGACTTTTTGAGGTTAACGAACGTTCGTTGAATGTAAATTTATCTGAAATTAATCAATTTGATTTGTGGGGCGTACTTTTTTTTTCACGGTTAACTAAATTTATTTCAATCAAATCAATTTTCATTTGAATATGAACCTAATTAGAGTCTATTAATAGAATTTCATTGAGCTGAAATAAAACATTTATTCCATTGAACCGACATTACATTAATTTCAAATAAAATTCACTTGAATCGAATGAAATCTTATTCAATCCGGTCAAATACCTATTTGGTTTGTATTCAAATTAATCATTTCGTTGAATGTTTGTATTGAATTTTCTTCTGTGCACAAGATGAATAGAACACCACATGGCTTGGAACCAAACTCTCCTCCCCATATCATAGTATTTCATCTTATTCTTCTCCCCTCCCCTCCCTTCCCTAGCAGAAATCACTCTAGTATTTCTCTAGGTAATTACGAGGCCTCACAAGTCCTTGCAAGTTACTTGCGAGGCCTTGCGAGGCCTAGAGAACGACTAGAGTGATTTCTACTAGGGTTATTGACGATCGGTGACTTCTGAGGCAGAATTATGATAAATATGGTCTTTCCTTTAGGAAAAGGTTGCACTGAAAAAGAAAAATACGCGATACAGAAAAAAGATCCTTGTCTCAACCAAACTCACGGGTTGTTTTGAAAACAGCCCAGTCGTATAACTGTCACAAGGATATGAATATTGTGTACAATAATTTGTTTGACTTCAGAATGGATATAGTTCATACAGCTAAACATCACAGGTCATATGGCTAAACATGAATCCGGAGTATCCCAGATTATAAAATTGCCGGCGTAATGAAACTCTGTTTATCAAATACTTCTACATTCGCCATCTACATTGATTTGAAATGAGATTGAATAACCTCAAAATCAAAACATATTGTTCGCGAGTTTTGGGCTAGTCCCCATCTAGCCTCAAATAATTTCATATTGTTCGCAAAATTTTCCGGTAAAAATCAAATGTCCAGCAACTTGCACGTTCCTTGGTGAAATGAAGCGTATACACGATGCGCATTTCTCACAATAATTTTCCAAAAAATGTGACGACGTATACTGTATGCATTCAATTGAACATATTGAATGGTTTCAGACGAGAATCAATTAATATACATATTCTCTGTGCCAAGAACTGAAATTGCACACCGCTTTTTCGCAAACATTACGAAAGTTACATGACAATATTATAATTATTAACCGTGACTATATGCATGTATTTATTGATCACAAAACATATGAAACGAGATGGTGAGTTAATCACGCTTTCATTATACAATAAAATTCACATTATAAGTTCATCCTAGAAGCAATCTTCTGTCCTGAGTCCTGATTTTTGAATCTACAAACAAATCTTCCACATTTCACGTGTATATAGGATAGAAACAAACACCGTCATATCGATCGATATTCACACATCTATCGATTACTGTAAGAGGGTGCGCGTATAGTCGTGAGTGGTATATTCTTACCTTAGGACAGTAATAAAAATATTCACGAATATTAAGCGTACGTATTCTAGTCATTTGACATTTTGAATGGGTGTGTGGACAATGAGAACAACAAAATTCATATGGTCTCAGTAACTATATTTTTCATAGCACACATTGATACACATAGAATTTCACAGACATGTGCTTAACACGTCAATAATCCCTCCAGCCCAACTGATATTGCTCTTGAGCAGAAATAATTTTTTTCAGTGTGTGAGAATCAAATGGATGTTAATTTCAGAACTGACTACGACTGTTCGAGGGGAAGGTTCAAATACAATATATTCGTCGATCATTGGAGTAATCGATGTACCTGTCACTTGATTAGTCAACATATCTTGTTCGTAACTCAAAAACTAAGCACTTCACTGGAATGGTTGTCGTCAACTGTGGAACTAACAGCCAACTAATTTTCACATCCTTTTGCTGAAGAAACGACCACCTGTTTTTCTAAAGGAAAGAGCGCCTTAGTTTTTCCTGAGGAATCATCTTCTGAACGGTTCGAAACGTATGTGAGGACACCCTGTTTTACGGAAAGAAAAGGAATAGTTGCAGCAACTACTTGAATAGTCGATTTTCGAACATCTACTTGAGTAGTTGCCGCAGCTACTTAGTACTCAGGACAAGTAACACGGTAGCTTCCTCAACTCAAAATACCTGATGTATTTACGTTGGTTAGTGCAATTATCGAATTAGTTGAGGCAGCTGACGTGTTACTTGCCCTGACTTCTTGGTAGCTGCAGCAACTACTTAAATAGATGGTTGAAAATCGACTATTTAAGTAGTTGCGGCAACAACAATTCCTTTTTTCCATGTACATAAACAAATGTACACGGAGAGAAAAATATCGCTGTCATAACGATACTGGATAGTTGTTATGACTATCCAAAGTTTGGTGGTATCAGTATCGTTGCTATGATGATACAAATCATCCGAGGAACGATATAGATCGCCAGCATAGCCATCTGTATCGTCACCATAGCGATACAGTATTGTCACTACAGCTATCTCTTCTCAATCATACTTCAGATCGTTATAATAGCCATACTTTTTTTTCCGTGTAGTGTGAAAAATATATTTAAATTTACTGATATCATATACAAGCAATATTACCAAAATGTAATGGCAACTCGCAATTACCTTAACAGTATAAGGGTAAATGCTGATTACTCTCCTCGATCGGTGAATTTACATATACAGTGTAGTGTTAATTTTATCTTTCACATCGGTAAAATTACGATGGTACCAGAGTAAATGCTCATTACCCTCGACAGTTGGTAAATTCACATGTACAGTGTGATGTTCATTAGTCTATTCACATCTGTGAAATTGCCTGTGAATAGTAACATGAATGGTTAGACAAAAAGTGAAATTCCTGGTACATAGAAATGTGAACGCACACGGAAAGACCGGGTCTATTAATATTTAGAAAAATGACTGTCAATTTAGGGAAAACGAGAATCGCTGGAAAATATTCGTATTGCGTCTACTAAAAATTCGTAGTCAATGTATTAACAATTGATAGTTTCATTGTGAAAAATACCAATGAAACTATCAACTGTTAATATTTTGACTACGAATTTTTGATAGCCTCACTACGAATATTTTTCAGCGATCCTCTTTTTCCCTAAATTGACAGCCATTTTTCTAAACGTTGATAAATTCTTTCTAAATATTAATAGACCCGGTATTTCCGTGCATACACACCGTCGTACCCTAGACCCGTACCATAAATTTACACAATCAAAACGAGTACAACATATGTAAACCTTTTTCAAGCAAATCATGAGCATTATCAATTTAGCTGCGATCGTTCAGGCGTAGGTTGGGTAGGTCAGGAATGTAGTACATAGGTAGGTCTCGGACAGGTATTCGATCCCCGTTGAAGGAATGTTTGACGTTTGATACCGAAATATATGTCGGTTGACTTTCATTTTTCCAGACATCGACGTTAACCATCAGTTGACTTGGAAAATGATTTTTTTTCGTATTTCAGACAAAATTTTTTCGAATCCCAGACATACAGTGTGTGTAATTTTGCATCAAATACGTAAAGTGAATGGTGGTGAGATGACGCACTTTCTCGCTTCTCTACAGCATATAATAATACATCAAACCTCGTTCATGCAAGAAAAATATGAAGGTTCAATTACAATCTTCAAATTTTCTTTGATTGAATGAGGTTTGATGTATTCCCACACAGCACATAATATTGCAGCAATATTGCAGCAACATTACAATATTGACGTAATATTACGAATCAGAATGTAATATTGCAGCAATATTACAATATTATATATTGCATAGTAATATCACTGCAATATTACAGTGTCGATAATATATCATGAATCACACTGAAATATTGCGTTAATATTTTGCAAACCGGAATTGATGACCCTTGTAAAAATGAATCATATATGCAGCATATATAACCACACATGGTACATATATGATTTCACAGATTCATATATGACCCCTATATAATTCATATATGGGCCATATATGATTTCAGACATTCATATATGGGCCATATACATTTCATATATGGCGTTATGTTCCCTATATATAGGTCATGTTTGGCGCGTATATGGATTGAACAATCGTATATGAATTTTATATGGCCATATATGCCACATATATGAATTACATATGATTTATATGTGACCATATATGATTCGTACCAAGTCCATATATGAATCAAATACAGTTTATATATGGGCCATATATGAATCATTTTTACAAGGGGATACATGCCTAAACTTGAATCCTGGCCAATTTCCATGTGAAAATTCGTCCAAAACGATTTGATATTGTTTTGTTTTTGTATTCATGAGTGGACGTGAAAAATGAATGAAAATGGGAATGTGTGTTGTGTAGTAAACTTTAGTACTGAAAAAACGGATTCCTTCTGATTCCGATTCTTCGCAACCGTCTCAAAATCCTTCGAAATGCAAAACCAATACCCCTCCCACAGTTTCATTTTTTTTCGAAGATGGGATATTTTGTAAAATATTATAAAAACATCATTTTAAATGATAATACTGTCCCTAATTCGGGTCCTAAAATATAAAAAAAATAGAAGAATAGTTTTCTCCTCTGTAGGACTTTTGAATGCCATCAGAAGTAGGAATAATATGCCTGAGCTCACATTTGCCTTCAAAAATCAGGATCTTTCTAATTTCACCACCCAGCAATATAAAGAGAAAAAAATTAAGATCTTTTTCATGACCCAAAAAATTTCATATTCCTTGAAGCCCATAAAAGTTACAGTTGTTACATAAATTACAAGACTTTGAGACGATACCAGTGCCATGAGATCAGCTGAGTTTGTCTGTAAGGTTTTCTGAAACAGGTGAAATACAATTGAAATATCTTGATTAACCTTTATTCTCTACCAATCAAACGAAGCTACATCGAAATATCTATTATATTTCACCAGGCTTGTGACAACCGGAAATTTTTCTCTTTTTGATTGATTATTCTATTTGGAAGAAGTGCATCATTGATCAATTTCGTTAGAATTCCCAGTTGAAGCACTTCCCTGTTCACCCCCTTTGCGAAATCTCCAATAAAATAATCAGCTGCTCTCATGGCACTGGTATCTGCTTAATCACAATGTTTCGTTTTTCTTCAAGTTTCAAATTACATTTTTCTAGGAACACTGCCGCTCGTATTTCTTGGAAAGAATACTATAGTGAGGGTGCTATAGCACCCTGATGTTAACCAAATTGTTCATACGAGACTTTTCGAATACCTTGCAATTCATTCTCAGAATATTGTTCTATGCCTCAATCGTTGAATACTTATATGACTGCGAAAAAATACTTTATAGTGTGATATTCTAAAACTTGTGAAGAATATTCTAGGAACCTCACATGAACAATTCACTTAGACCTAGACAGCACTGAGACGTTTTGTAAACATTCACAAAACGTACCTCGTTACAAACGAAATGTTTCAGAAACGTTTTGTGACATTTTAAAAAGGTTGCATGTATGTTTTTAAAACATGAAAATGTCCTGGCTTCTTTTATCAACATTCTCACGAAACGTGATTAGCACATGTTCAATTTGTCTTTATAAATCATCAAATTGATAATATCTCTGCGGATATTTTCATTTGAAACAAATTCTAAATCAATTATATCCGAGTAAAATAATATTGTGTGTAATGAATTACACGTATCAGGTTGGCAACTAAGTAATTGCGGATTTCACTCATAGATGGTGTCAGTTGAATTTTTAGGTTTGCAGACGTAGTACAAATGTAAAACACATCTTGTTATTTGATAGTTGACAATTCAGCTGTCAATCAGTAACAAAAGTTTTTTGATCGTTTGCGTAGTTTTCGTTTGGCGTTCGTTGAAAAATGGAAAATCAAAAGGAACATTTTCGTCATATTTTGCTTTTTTATTTCCGCAAAGGGAAAAACGCATCGCAAGCTCATAAAAAGTTATGTGCTGTTTATGGTGACGAAGCCTTAAAAGAACGGCAGTGTCAAAATTGGTTTGCCAAATTTCGTTCTGGTGATTTTTCACTCAAAGATGAAAAACGCTCTGGTCGTCCAGTTGACGTTGATGACGCCCTAATTGAAGCAATAATCGATTCGGATCGTCACAGTACAACACGTGAGATTGCAAAGAAACTTCATGTATCACATACATGCATTGAAAATCACTTAAAACAACTTGGCTATGTTCAAAAACTCGATACATGGGTTCCTCACGAACTGAAAGAAACGCATTTAACGCACCGCATTAACATCTGCGATTTGCTAAAGAAACGTAATGAAAATGATCCATTTCCAAAACGACTGATAACTAGCGATGAAAAATGGGTTGTGTACAACAATATCAAGCGGAAAAGATCGTGGAGCAGGCCAGGTGAACTAACTCGAACAACAGCAAAAGCTGATATTCATCAAAAAAAGGTTTTGTTATCAGTTTGGTGGGATTACAAAGGAATTGTCTACTTTGAACTCTTACCACCCAACCGAACGATCAATTCTGATGTCTACATTGAACAACTAACGAAATTAAACAATGCAGTGGAAAAAAAGCGGCCCGAATTGACAAATCGAAAAGGTGTTGTATTCCATCATGACAATGCAAGGCCACACACATCTTTGGTCACTCGGCAAAAATTATTGGAGCTTGGTTGGGATGTTTTGCCACATCCACTATATAGTCCTGACCTTGCACCATCTGATTACTTTTTGTTTCGATCTTTCCAAAACTCCTTGAATGGTACAAATTTCAGTAATGATGATGATGTCAAATCGTACCTGATTCAGTTTTTTGCTAATAAAAACCAGAAGTTTTATGAACGTGGGATTATGATGCTGCCTGAAAGATGGCAAAAGGTCATTAATCAAAATGGGCAATACATTACAAAATGAAGTTATTTAGTTCCATGAAAAAAGTGTCTTTGATTTTCTAACAAAAATCCGCAATTACTTAGTTGCCAACCCAATATAAGCTTATGAAGTGCTGGATTTAGTGGAGAATAGTCCGGCTCTAAAGCGCTTTTTAATATCTTTGTTTTACTCTCTACAATATGTGTATCTTTATGATTTTTTATGTTATCCAGTGAGAATCAGTTGATTATGTGAAAAACAATATGGTTTTACTATTTTTTGATGTATTACAGTCATGTATTAAACTTTGAATATGAATGATTTGTATGTTGACCTAGGTTAGTGACGAAATGGGAAATTTTCATGAATCATATAAATGTTTTGACAATGTAAGTTTTAGAAATGTTTTGGAAACGTAAGTGATGGAATCAGAGGTCGCGAAACCACGGCCACATTTCTAAAACATTCCGAGCACCTACAGTGCTGTCTGGGGAGGGATGCTAGGGCAGAGACGCTAGCTATTTTGTTTATAGCATTCAAAAAATATTTTAATGAAATCAAAATAACGCTGTGTACAGCAATTCTTCAATCAATTTTGAAAATTACTGTGTACGAAAAGATATTTTGATTCTATCGAATCGATTCTCTCCAGTTTGTTGTCAATAAAATGGCTGAGGTCTTGATATTAGTATCACATGATGTAAGGGGATACCAGTACCCTCTCAGCAAACATTCTCATGGTAAGAATTCTTTGAATTAAATTCATAGGAATCGATGAAATTATCAAGAAATAATCTTCAGTACTTTATCGCAATGCAGAATCCAAACTTTCTCACAGATGTTGGAAAGGAATTTTTTGGAATTTGAAAATTTGGGCTTTGTACACGGAAAAAATAAAACATTACTGGTTACTGTGAATGACAGCGATTGGTTGAAAAACAAATGAAAATACGCTTGGATAATGAGGATTAGCGCGATCACAGTGATGCGTATTGTAATGAAATTCGTCAGTGCTGACTGGACAGTAATGAAAACTGAGAAACGCAGTACTGCATGGAATGAATTTGAGTTTCAATGTATTTTTGTGATTCACAGTAACCATTGCTGTTTTCTTCTTTCCATGTATCGCAAATAAAGTATTAACGATTATTCCCTGAAAACTTCAGATACATTCATGAATTCAGTTCAGATAATTCTTACCGAGGAAATGTTTGTCGAGTCTATATATACTGTTATATTTCCAACTGCGTGCAATTAGTGTTCCCTTGAAATATTTCCACAATATTACTAAAATATATAATATCGACAGGTGTAAAATATTACTGTGACATCACTGAAATATTGCTGTAATATTGACGTAATATTACAATATTGCTGTGATATTACTGCGATCTTACTGCAATCAATCTGCGCGGACATGAAATATTACGGCAATATCGCAGTAATATTTCCCTGCAATATCACAATATCAAAAAATAATATTACTGCGATATTACTGCGATATTTTGTGTTGTGTGGGTTATTCCGTGCTGTAGAGGAGTGGGAAGGTGCGTCATCTTACCCTGATTTACTCTACACTGGAAGAAATTCATCATTGGAAATTACTGGTTTTTCCATTAGACGGGAGATATCCTTGACATGAAAGTTCTATATACTTGGCATGAGATCACGAATTGATGATGAACAGTAATTTTCCATACTACGAAGTTTGAAAATTAAAACTAGTTAAAATTCATGTTGAAAACAGGAATTTCTTATGATACAATTCGGAAAACAAAAACTCTCAATTCGTGAGTTTTTTCCAGTCAATAAAACATTATGAAATTACTGGTATCAATTGTAATCGCATGTTGAGTACACTGTTAAGAATTTCTTGAATTTTCATTAATTTTTCAAATACACTGGTAAATGAAATTTTTAATCCTTGGTGATTGAATTAAGAATTCAATCACAGATAATTGAATTTTCAATTTTTGCCATATTGAATTACCCATAATAGTACAGTTTAATAATTTAATTTTCATTCAAATGTAATTGAAATTTCAAGAACTTTTTCAACCACGTGAGTGGAAATCGCTTCCATTACATGTGATTGAAGTTTCATGCGGAAATTTCTAACAGTGTATATCCCTCGTTTACTGACAAGAATCAGTAATTTTGATTGATAAATTTCTCTCAGTGTAAGTGTGATCTCACCCAAACATGTCAATGGCAACAATCTGTGACAAGGTTCAATTGCTATCTGGGCGAGAGCAGATAAATAAGATCGAAGATTATCAAATTCGTCAAAACAGGCCAAAACTACTGTTCTGAAAGAGGGAAAAAATAGCAGAGGAAGATGCTTTTCTGAAGGAAAAGATTTACTCTACAATCCAGGGATCGTAAAATAAACTTGGATAGCTGTAAATCACTCTACACTCTAATTTCAAGATCGAAAACTTCAAACTCGTTTTTTTCGAAATGTTTTTTTCCATGCCGGAGACTGTAACTCAAAAACTAATAAACCGATCGATTTGAAAATTTCACCAAATACACGGGAAGACCGGGTCTATTGATGTTTAGAAAAATGACTGTCAATTTAGGGAAAACGAGGATCACTGAAAAATATTCGTAGTGAGTCTACTAAAAAGTCGTAGTCAATGTATTGAAAATTGATAGTTTCACTGTGAAAAATACCAATGGACCTATCAACTGTTAATATTTTGACTACGAATTTTTGGTACACTGTTAGAAATTCCCGCATGAAACTTCAATCACTTGTAATGGAAGCAATTTCCACTCACATGGTTGAAAAAGTTCTTGAAATTTCAATTACATTTGAATGAAAATTGAATTATTAAACTGTACTATTATGGGTAATATAATATAGCAAAAATTGAAAATTCAATTATCTGTGATTGAATTCTTAATTCAATCACCAAGCATTAAAAATGTTATTTACAAGTGTACTTGAAAAATGAATGAAAATTCAAGAAATTTTTAACAGTGTAGACTCACTACGAATATCTTTCAGCGATCCTCTTTTTCCCTAAATTGACAGTCATTTTTCTAAACTTTGATAAATTCTTTCTAATTATTGATAGACTCGGGCTTTCCGTTTATCTTTCAACTGACTGGCCATCGAATGAACCTAAACTGACGAGAAATTCTTTTTATTGAATATCATTTCCAACACTTTGTTCTAAAAAAAACAGACTTATTTTTTCAAATGTCCTAAAACTTCCAAATTGTTCGTTTTTTTCCAAATTCTGGTTAGCTTCAAGCGGATTACCATTTTGCTCCGTTGAATTTTGGTAATTGCAAGGACCTGGGCATTCTTTGGCGTAGAATTTAGGAGCTCACTTCGAACTGTTGTGCCACTATTTTTTCCCATATTATGAAAACATTTTTTTATAACTTTGAACTTGAGATATATTATGCACTTTGAATCAATCCAATAACTCTTCTCAGTTTTCCATAGGAAATCATTGAAAAACAGGTCGTTTACATGAGGCTTCTCCCTCGAAATAGTTTTGAAAAATCTCACAAGTATTCCCTTAAGTACAAAAGGAATTGAGACCGCTCATTGTACAAGCGCGTGTTCCAAAATACTTATCCAAATTAGCATTCTCTCAAAAAAAGCCCATAATTCAATTCTTGCACGTTCATCAGAATTGGTTATAAAAACATAAGAAGTTTCAAGAGTTTCGCAAAATTGAAATTGAAAATTAAAGAAATCCCAGGACTTTGATAAGAAGAACCCGAATTCCATCTATCCACCCTGTTGGAAAAATTCTAGAGGAATTCAAAGGAACTTAGACAAATTCAGAGTGGAGTATTGTTTGCCTTTGCCAGTTTGTTATACGTTTCAATTCCTCTTACCACTTTCCGAATGTTCTTCCACCTCCGGTATGGTACGCCCCGCAGGTATGGAATTACATTAGGAAAATGAAGATGATGAATTACGTCAACAGTTTCATCACTAAACAAACTGTGAAATCAAATTGAAGAATATTCGAAGTACATAAGAAAAGACGAAATAAAGAACGGAACGTATGATAGAGCTGCTATTTTTAAAACTTAATCAAAGAGAAGGTAGAAAAGTGATATTACAAAGACATATTGAATAAATCAATAGAGGTCCGAGGAATGAAAGAAAGAGGACAAACGAGAGCTCCCAAAGAAAAGCAACAACACAGTTCCCGGGCAAATATATTGAATGCATTCCGCTGGGTTGATGTGTTGTTTAATTTCAACCGACAAATTAAAAATTTCATATTCTAATGAAACAGGTGGTTTCTTGAGTGGAAAACACGAACCGTAACTTTTTTGGCGTAGAAAAATGTGCTTGAATTGAGCAAACTGCAGTTATCTCAATAATTTATCACTTTTGTCATAATTTTGTTTTGAACCCAATAAAACTTTCATCCAATATATATGCAAGGAAAAACCGAGTTCATAATTATTTAGAAAAATGACTGTCAATTTAGGGCAGAAGAGGATCATTGAAGAATATTCGTAGTGAATTTACCGTAAGTTGATAGTTTCATTGTGAACAATAACAATAAAACGATCAATCTTTGATATTTTCACTACATGCAGAAAACAGATGTGTTGAAAAGTCCCATAATTTATTGAGGATCAGCGCCAGTTTATGACAGATAGAGTTTTCACTCAAATTAACTTTGAAAAAGTCCCATAATTAGACGTATTTCTACGAGGAATTATGGTACTTTTGAACCTATATTCAAGTAAATAATTTCATTCATCACAGACTGGCCCTGATCCTCAATAAATTATCGGAATTTTTAAAATATATTTTTCTGTGTGTAAGAATTTTCGGTCAACCCACTACAAATAGCTTTCAGCGATCCTCCTTTCCCCTAAATTGACAGTCATTTTTCTAAATATTGAAAATAGACTGTTTATCATTAATGAACTTGATCTTTCCGTGTATACAAATTGATTGTTTCCTTCTCCAATAGCATTCATGGATGTAAATGTAATTTTGATTCAGGATCAGAAAATTATAATCCGCTCCAAATTAGTGAATGAATAAATAAATAATTTTACCAGACTATTCATCTTACATGAATAGACGATCTTCGGTTTCAATCGAATGTTTCATTGATACCAATAAACGTTCTCTGGGGAGAGAACGTATAAATCTTTATTTCGGAGGTGGATATCGAAGGGTTGTTACTGGCTACTTCTATAGTACAAACGATTACGGTTGTGGAAGAAAAAATTCACTTCGCTATTACTTATTTTTCTTTTGTAAGACATTTTAGTGACGGGGGATGAATTGTTCCCTCAATGTATTCAAAATCGCTATTCAAAAATGTATGCCGTGATGTAGTGATGGGCGATATTTCAGGATATCGATATTTTATATAAAATTTGTACAAAGTTTTTATCGATATTTTATAAAATTCAATATAAACTCAACAGAATTTCTATAAACAATATCGATATTTTCAAATACCGCCAATCACTAGCGTGATGAAACAATTCAAGAATTTAATCACATACACTAATATCGAATCTCCAGAACCTTATTAATGAGCTTTGATAATTTTGTTCTTGTCGTCTTACACATGGAACTGATGAATCAATACCATTTTTGTTTCAGAATAACGCGATGATATCATCCAACCTATCATGAGCTGTAAAAAACTGCACGGTTACGCCAGAGTAGGATATCGAGTTACATATCATGGAGGCGGTAGTATTTTTTATAAACGTCTTCATTATTTCGGCTCTTTGCGCAGAAGAATCGACCACAAGTGTTGTAGGTGAGTTAACAGTGTTTTTTAACAATACGGGTTGACTCTTAGTTGAAAAACTGTTAATGCTATGGAAAAAATCTCATTAGGAACTCATATATACCTTATAAGTCCTGAAGAACGGATGTCCAAATACCGCTATAGAAGTTGATGCATTTCCACAAAATCTTATGAGAATATATACAATTTTTTATGTACAAAATAACAAACAAACTTTACTTACTGAGGAACACCCAGAAAAATGATTTACTTGAATATGAACCTACTAGACATTTCATTGCGTTCAGTAAATTTTTACTTGATTTAAGTGAATTTTATCTGAAATAACTAAAAATTTATTTGGATTGACTGAATTTTTTATTTGATTCAACTAAAACTCTATTAGGTTCATATTTAAATAGAAGTTTAGTTGATTCAAACAAAACTTAGTCAATCCAAATAAATCCAAGTATAAAATTTCCTCGGTGGAGTCGATATTTTTTGCTGCCACAGTTTTAAAATCGCTGTCGTAGCCAAGAGGAACTCAGCAAAATAAAATTTCGTTATGACAATGAATTTCTTTTTCTTCGTATGAAAATTGCAAATAAACGTAAATTTGATTTGATTCTGAATCAATCACAAAATCTCAACTCACGTGTCTCCTAATGCATCCGTGAATCTAATATCACTGTACGCAGCTACGCAATTATACTTAAGCAACGTTGTTTCATTTCATAAAAATGATCTGCATAAAATGCACTCGTGTTTATCGAGACATGTCTATCGTCTCGAAATCATTCATTAATCATAAAGCATTGAGCGAAAGTACTTTTGAGGTATATTTCATCGCACTTCTATTTTTCCCCGTTCCCTCGTTCGACGTTGAGGGGTTGGTTGCCGAGGAGGCGTATAACTTCATTCTCACGAGAAGATTGCAATTAACGTAATGAAACGCTACGTGAGGGATGCCAAGAGTGCGTCTCAAATTTCAATGAACCCTCCCCATGTTTACAAGCCTTGAAACTTTAAGTGCAAAGCTGATATGTAAATCAGTGTACAAATAATCGAACTTGAAATCAACTTTATGCACACTTCACACGCACACATCATCATTTTTCGCCCAAAACTTATCGTTTGAAAATACAATTATACCAGTTCAAAATATCAGCATTAATGGAATTGAACCGTTTGAATGTTGAGTGAATTTTGTTGATTCGCAAACACTCCTCCAACATTCCCTGCGAATCGTTGACTGTTGAATACTTTTCCCTATAACTTCTCTTATTTTCCACATAAATTACTCCTTACCCCTGAAAAATGAGATCAATAATGCATACCATTTTCTCCGCGTGATTAATGGGATAAAAATTGAATTTGGTTCAATAACGGTCCAAATGAAAAAGCAATCCCTCGATATTCTAGATCGACATTTTTCTTTTTCCAAACGAACTATCGAACCTTTCGCACGGAACACGGGGTAAGGTCCCGTTTTACTTTGAACTAATTTCTAGTAGGGATTAAATTCTTGTGTAACTTTCTAACAAACACAAGTGACTCTGGCGTGTTAACGGCCCTTTATCACACCATTACTGGTACTGTTGAACCGATATTGGCCTTTTGAAACGACAACAGTCTATGTTTGTAAAGTTCTTCCTTACCCAGAACTACCCATAAGTCAACCACTGCCAGACTCTCCAACGAATATACGCTAATGAATCTGCGAACTTCATTAATTAATCAGCAAAGTTCAACACATTTGTCTACGTGTAATTGATGACATGTTCTATTGGTGAACTCGAACGTGAAGCATGATTGTTGACATCCGTGTCAAGAAAAAAAGTATTCATTTCTCTTAATTATGGAATATATTTTCTTTGTAAATTCTATAACAGATCTAAATACCTGCATATGAGAATTGATTTTCAGGAATTTTATGAAGCGAAAATTGGACGCAATTATTCTTGCTAGGGTTCATTGCGCTTTATATCCAACGCTCGGGAAAAGAGAAACATGAACTCAACGCACTTTGTGGACAAAAAAAGAGAAAATCTGACAAATGCTTCGGAAAGGAAAGTCGTGTCTTCTTTTGCGATAAAAAAATCTTTGATTTTGCCCCATTTTACTGAATTCGTTTTCTTTTTTTTTTCACTCTCCCGTCACTTCGAATTGTATAAAGTACAATGTGCGATCGTATCCTAACGCATTATCATTATCATCGTCGTCGTCAACAATAATGAATTCATGGAGTGGTTTGATGCAACCCTCCATCCTCATTTATTTACCTCTATACCTCTTTGTTCTTACGAATCTAGCACATCTCATTTCGCTGTAATTTACATGCTAATCTGGGGTTCCTCTTTTTCTATTTGCGTACTCACCTTCGTTTCTCTCTTTCTTTCGTTTTTAATAAAATCCTGCACTCATAGTATATCATCCTATCCAATAATCACTGTTTAGTACCCTTTTTCTTTTCCTGGTAAAAAAAATCCTATTCATTCCGATCAAAGAGACAGAATTCCAATTGAAACCGATTAATACCCATTAGATTTGAATCAGAATTTTTCGCTTCCAATAGGAATTAATAGGAATTTTTTAACCAGTGGAACTTGCTCACATAGAGAAGATATTTTATTCGTCACTCCGCATTTGGTTCAAGGGTGCACGAGACTCGAGACGATACTGTTGTATTTGGAGTCGAGACGATACCGAGACTGGATATTCGATACTCGAGAAAATCGTGGATACTGGGGGTGCACAGAAGCACGAGACTAATATCGGTATCGTTTTGGAATTGACACGAAATTGAGAATAAAGACCTAATATTCGGACATATCATCAATAGTGTTGATGTTTTTCAATGTGGAAATAATAGGAAAGGAGTATTTCCACATGCAACATAACGAAATTCCTCTTAAAAAAGAGCCGTATATCTCTCTCAAATTATGATATATGTATATGGTCTTATTTTGAAAATTGCCTGGTGGAAAAATTTCACAGGGAATCTCTGAAAACCTCAAAGACTTTCAGTGCAGTTTTTCAGAGGTGTTCATAGTTTTTCAAAGATGTTCATAGAGATTCAGAGGAATTTTCAGTGAAAAAAAACACAGTGTTGCCAGATTTCAAGACTGATAGAAAAATTAATTATAGAGGGTGTCTCATTTTAAATAGCCAGGGCTTATATCTCCCAAAGTAATGGGCCTGGAAGAAAAAGTCTCGGGAGAAAGTTGCAGTGTTCTGAAGGGGACATTTGGTGCTAATCTTGACTTCGACCTCAGACTCCATCTTCAAGGTCATTTTGAGGTCAACTTGTGTTTTTCAAATGAGACCTCCTATTTTTGACTACATCCTTGGAATGTGCGTTGAAAACCAAGAAACTTTTGTCTGAACTAGTTTTCTGAAATTTGCGAAGATGGCGATCTAATCGATAAAGAAAGAAAGGAGATTCAAAAAAACACTCTTACCACTTTCTGTGCGAAACGACACTTACCTCTTCAGTTATTTCTTCCCAACAGGACAATGATTTTACAAACCCTTAGGCCATATGATACTGAAAAAAAACCATTTGTCACGAAGCAAGATTCGCCTAGTTATTTCTCGGGATGCGCCAATCAAAATGTTTATGGAGCAATTCGGCTATACGAGCCGTTAATGAGCTTACTTCGGGTGCGTGACGAGGACCCTAAGCTAATTGGTCCTATTCAGGATGTCCCATTCTCAGCCACCACCAACCCTAAGCTACCTAACAGAAGCAAGGACCCTACTTGTCTTCTGGCGCTCTGTTCTTAGGCTTCAGGATGACCCATCTACCTAGAGCTGTTTAAATTGTGGTTTCAGGATGACCCATCCACCGAATGCACAAAGCCGCGACAACAGCTATTTTTCGAATACCACCCCTAACGGTGGTATCGGACGCTTGTTCCCAGGGGGACGCAACTCCAATAAGTTCAATGAAACCTTATTTGCGCGCCATCTCCTAAATAAATATTCATGCGAACTAAGAATCAATATGGCGATCTGGTACACTGGGATAACCTCAAAATTATTATAGTTAGTTTGTATTTCGAAGCATCAACAATATTCCAACACTAAAGCATTGAACAATTCTAAAACCAAATTATCAGTCGGACTCATTCAGTTTCCGAGTTGTTTCTGATGCTTTATTGTTGAAATACTGTTGATTTCTCAAAATCCAAACTGATGAGATCAATACCAAGGTTATGTCACTATACTAGGCCGCCATTGCTGTTTTAGCCCCTGATCGACACGCCACCATGTGAATAAATATGACCGTAATTGAAATACGGTTTGAGGTCATCCTATAAAGTTGCATACCCCTGCTTGTTCCCTTTCCAAAAAGTTGAGCTACCTTTTACAGTACTCCGTACAGGGTTGCCAACCTGTTCGAGCATATACCCCCTAACTCGGTTTTCAATTCCCCCTAAAAAACCCCTAAATCGATTTTTAATGCCCCTAAAAAAACCCCTTAACAGATTTTTTATTCGGGGTGTTTTTTTAGCTTCCACCGACTAAGGCTAGCTTCCCATGGACCGGCATTTGTTCCGGCGTAATTACTTTAAGCCAGTTTACAATTTATTTCGGAGCGATCTACAAGAAATCTATTAACGACTGTGCATTGGTTCAATTTTCATTCCGGCTCGTGGGAGGTCAGCCTAAAGGAATGATTATTATACCAAATAAAGGAGAAGGGCACTGACAAAATCATATACCAGAATTAAGAATAATCCTCTAAAATATGAGGCTAGTGCAAATTCCTCTCAGTTTTAGAGGATCGATGTGGGAGTTCTTCTAAATGACAGAAGAATTTCCACTTATATTAGGAGGAAGATATTATAGAGTGGATTCTAATTTTTAGAATATGATTTTTTGGGTGGGACTTAGAAGGATTAAGATAATTCAAATTATGATAGATAATTATAATAGATGTAAAAAAACGTATTTATTATAACTGCAAGTTATAAATGATATCAAAGTTCCATTTGAATTAAATGATTTAATTCCAAGATATTTTTGAATTATAAATTAGGTTTAGTTAATAGATGAATATTAATTGATAATATGAATATTCATTTCAGAATTATTAATCCTCAAAAATTTCTAAAATTTCCTTCATATCAGCATTGTTATGAGTATTATTTCTCACTTCTGTTTGTTTATGATCATACATATCGATGGTAAATAATTTGATCATATCTGCAGAAGGTTTGAAATTCACGCATGAACCATATTCGCGCTTCAGAGTGAACCTTGTCATCATAATATTTTGAAGTAATTCTATAGAAAGTCGATTCCGCAATTTATTTTTAATAATATTATAAATCGAAAAAGCTCGTTCAACATTTGCATTTGAAATCGGTATCGTCAGTATTGCCATTGCAAATTTTGCTAAATTTGAAAATCGTTTATGCCCTGCGGAATCACAATCTTCAAATACTTCAGAATAAAATGTAACCGCATCGTTTGCATTAGTCCATGTTTTATTTTGAAGTTGTTGCCACTCTAAATCCACTTCGTTTTTATCACCGTATAGCTCAGTGCGCTGGAACTCTGCTAAAATATTTTTCAAACTTGGTTTTACCTGAGATAAAGCAATTTTAGGATGCAAGTCCGCCATCATTTTTAAAATACATAAATTATCAGGTAATCGTTTTTGAATTTCTTCAGCAAGAACACATAGGAAGTTATGGCATCTGTGTTTAATATTTAGCAGTTCTGTTTCAGGAATTTGTGATGAGAAAGTATGGAAGTCGAACCCAAAATACATGGCCGCTGGATGTATTAAATGTGATTGGAAGTTGAAATCAACCAACTCGCTATCGCGTACTTTTTGTAGCTGAGATGGTACTACAATTCTTTGTAATAAATTTTTGTATGCCAAAAATAAGTCCTCAAATAATTTGGTGGGCTCAATATAGTCACTTTGAAACATTAAATTCAATTGTGTGATGGTCTTCAGTTCAGTTTTTAAAAAAATCAGCAGAGCTTTATATTGTGGTCTTATCAGAATCTCATATAGCTGTTCTGCCATAAAACACCTGTCTTCATGTTTGGCGATAGAAAAAAGTAATTTTAATTCGTCCCATTGCTGAATGATGGTGTTTATTGCTTCATATCGTGCCAACCAACGAGTACCAGAAAGGCCTTGAATTTTTTGGATTACGATTTCCATTGATGGTTTCATACAAATCTCTATACTTTTCCAACCGTTTTGGGCTATATGAAAACCAATTGTGGGTTTCTCTCACCAAAAATTCTAGTTGACGCGGCAATACATTCGACGCTTTCTCAGCACACAAGTGAAGCGAATGGCATACACACTTGACGGTGATTAGATCGCTAATTTCATTTTTAAACAAAGAAGTGACTGAATTGTGTTTGCCCACCATCACATTCGCTCCATCGACTCCAATACCAACCATATTTTGAATTTTTAGTCCGTCTTGTTCCAATTGATTCTTTATTGCTTGATGCATACTCTTCGCATCAGCGTCAAATACTTTCAAAATTCTGTAGAACGTTGTAACCACTTCTTTTTTGCGTATAGAAAAGAATCTTAACATAATGCACAGTACTTTATCTGTTGAAGTGTCTGTGCTTTCATCTATAATTATTGAATAAGGACTATCCTGAACTTCTTTGATTAATTCTCTCAACATACACGGACCAAGTACATTTTTTATTAACATCGAACACTTCGTACGATGAAGTTTCAAATTGGGAAGTATTTGTGATGAGGGATCACATTGCGATAATACATCTATCAAATGGTCCACTGTTAGTGTAGCACTATGCTCTGCAATAAATGCAGCAATTTTCAACTCAGCAATCTTTGTTGCCTCTGATAAAGCTGGTTTGTATATTGAGGTGATTTGTTTCTGTGACTTGGCTGATTTCTCCAATGATACAGCTCTCTTATGTTTTTCAGTCACTGCGTGGGATAATAAATCTTTTTTATGGGCTTTCAGAGTCGCATGACAATATTTACATAATGCGGTAGCCTGATTGGTGGGATCAGGCGATAGCCAGTCTGAAATAATAGAAACAAAAAACCATCCGCTGTGAAAAGTTCACATTTATTTTATATTCCTATATATAAGGTAGCAAAAGCAAACATAAGAAAAATTCCAACACATATTCAGAGAGCACAAGAGTTCGCTCAAAGAGATCCCGTTACGCGATTACCAATTCAATATGAATTTAATGATTCTAAATGAACTCCTGAGAAATAAGTTGATGTTCACAAAGACCATCGAGGCTCCATAATGAATTCTTCAGGAATTTGATAGGTTTTTCATTCATTAAATTCATTGAATTCAAATTGATCAAAGTGATGGATTGCGGATTAATACATGACGGAAAATTTTTGGATTACATGCACGTGTTAAAAAATTATGAAATACTTTATATAAAATGCGTGATAATTATGTCACTCTCTTTTTTTACATGGGATTTGAGGCAAAAAGCAACGAATGGTATATACATATAGCAATGTAATTTCCCAAACCTCATGACAACCACAGACATGCTATACAATCATAGGACAAACTGTTGTACAGTGAGTAGATCTGAACTGTAAAAACCAGTAAAAAGGCAAATTGATCGGATACAAAAACACGCAACCAAACAGTTTGATTGTTTTTGTTTACATCCACTATGGACGGTTTTCAACTATTCGAAGTGAAGGTTTTCTTCATCGCAACATGTCACTAATTAACATCCATTATAAAAGAATATATCCAGAATTATTATATAATTTTCATCAACAGAATCAGAATATTTCTTCACGGTTCAGATCTACCTACTATACATCTAAAGTACAGCAGATTGATGTGCAAAAACCATGCGTAAAAGTTTATCACCATCAATCATAACCTCAATTACCTTTTTGAGGTAAAGTTGTGATTGTAGTCTGTTGAATTGTTTTATTTGAAGAATATCCTGTGTACACAAAACTTGTGAATTGAAGAAATATCGAGTATTACTCATTTAATCAATAGGAAAAATATTTTTACAAACCTTTGAGTTGAGGGTCAGTCTCCCACGCTTTGGTATATTTTTGTAAATAGATTTTATTTTTTCTTTTGGCATCTTTGATCTATACACGTATATCAATGGATCGATGACATACACGGTACACTAAGTAAAAGTTTTCTCATTTAAAAATCCATATAATATATTATTTTCAAACGAAATCAAGAATTGTTTCAATTATCTAATCATGCCTTCTATGGGAATCGTAGAGAATCTGTCGGTTTGTGTTTGACGAACGAAAGAGGGTAATACCTTTGTTGGCCAGAAACGGCAGAAACCATTGAATTCAATACATAGTGGAGTGAGCGCGGCAATGAAATCGCGTTTGATGAGAGAGAGGTGCGAGTGTACTTGTGTCTTTGTTTATTCCATCAAAACGACGAGATAGACGATCGATTGGAAGTGTTTTTCACTGTGTACAAAAGATTTTTAATTCACCTATTGGAGCAATTGAGATATCACGAGATCATCGTAAAATAAGTTGATAGCCAACAGTATTTACAATTTGAAAATTTCAAATGAAAAAATCAAAAACGCTCAATTTTTCTTTCCCCAAAATCCCCCATAAGGAAAAATTCTCCCCCTAAAAAAAACCCCTGACAAACCCAACCCCCCAAAAAAACCCCTGAGCACATGATTTCCCCCCAAATCTAGGGGGAAAACCCCCAAGTTGGCAACCCTGACTCCGTACAGCAAGCTGCGTTATGAGAACAAGAGTGCTGGTTTACTGACCAGGCAACCCTACATATACCCGGAGAAAGTTATGTTTGGCTCTGTGCAACGCCATGAACCGGGTCTCCACCGTGCGGTTCGGTTTTGTACTACTGATTCCGTTGGGTAGGGTGTGTTCGGTCAAGTATATGTTTGCATGAGGGTTCCGAGCGCTCCCTCGGATGGCGCTACTATGTCCTTTTGCACGCACCCGTATTATTTACTTTGTTAAATATCGCCATTTATGCTCTGTCATAGACAGATGTTTGTCCGAAAATAGTGACTCGTCACAAAGGATGTAGTAAAAAATAGGAGATCCCATTTGAAAAACACAAGTTGACCTCAAAATGACCTTGAAGATGGAGTCTGAAGTCGGAATCGAGGTTATCATCAAACGTCCCCCTCTGAACCCTGCAACTTTTTCCCGAGGATTTTTTTTCCAGCCCCATTACTGTGGAAGATATAAGCCCTGGCTATTTGAGATGGGGCACCCTGTACATTCATATTGAATTTGAACTTCAATTGATTGATATTAATACAAAAATAATAGATCATTTGAACATTTATTCGGCTGTACACAATAATATTCCACGAAAATTGTGAATAAAATTCCAGTAATATCATATAAATATCATTAGTTGTTAGGACAAATTCAACATAGGTCTTAAGGAGATACACGGAGAAAAAAATATACTACTTCTTCTCCTTTCGCTTGCTAAACCAGGAACAGGAAGGTTTGTAAAATGGATTCTTATACAAAAATAAGGGCGATTACGAATCAATAACACATGGGCTGGAAAGTCCCGGGCCTAACACAGGGATGGCGCGAATTTTACTGCATTCACTTGTTCTTCAGTTAGTACTAACCTTCAAAAGACAGCTGTCAAAATTTCATGATATTCTATTCATTAGTTTGTGAGTTATTGTACTGAGAGTGACGCTACTTTTGTTATTTTTAAAACAATGGATCCAAAACAACTTCGTGATTTAATTTTACACTGCTTCTTGATGGGAAAAATACCGTTCAAGCGGAACAACAGCTTGAAAAGTGTTATGGGGACTTCGGTCCATCAGAAACCACAATAAAACGTTGGTTTGCCGACTTCAAACGTGGTTGTAGAGACACCGCCGATGCAGAACGCAGTGGACGTCCAAATCAGGCGGTAACACCAGAAAACATCAAAACAATCCACAAAATTGTTTTGAATGATCGAAAAGTGAAGTTGCGTGAGTTAGCTGACATCGTAAAAATATCAAAAGAACGTGTTGTCTTTATATTGCATGAGCATTTAACTATGAGAAAGCTCTGTTCAAAGTGGGTGCCGCGCTTGCTCACTGTTGACTAAAAACAAGAACGCGTTGATGCTTCTGAGCAGTGTTTGGCCACGTTTAAACGTAACAAGCCGGAATTTTTGCGTCGATATGTTACAATGAATGAAGCCTGGATCCATTATTTCATTCCGGAATCAAAACGATCGTCATCTGAGTGGACAGCCACTGGTGAACCTCATCCAAAGCGCCCGAAAGCACAACAATCGGATGGAAAGGCCTATGGCTTATGGCCTCGGTATTTTGGGATGTGCGTGGTGCAACAGTCATCGACTATCTTGAGAAGGGAAATACTACCAGCAGGGAATATTATATCGCATTATTGGAACGTTTGAAGGCCGAAATTGCAAAGGAACGACTGCATATGGCAAAGAAAAAAATTTTATTTCATCAAGACAACGCACCATGTCACAAGTCAATCGAAACAATGGCAAAACTACATCAATTGAACTTCGAATTCCTTCCACATCCACCGTATTCGCCAGATTTGGCTCCCAGCGACTACTCACTGTTCGCAGACCTAAAACAATGCTCGCCGATAAGAACTTTCGCTCGAATGGGAGGTGATCGCTGAAACTGAGGCCTATTTTGAGGCAAAAGATGAATCGTTCTACAAAAGTGGTATTGAAATGTTAGAGCTCGCTGGAATGATTGCGTTGATCTTGATGGAGATTAAGTTGATGAATAAAACTAATTTTGAACAAAAAAAACCGTGTTTCCTTTGTTAGGCCCGGGACTTTTCAGCCCATGTGTTAACTGAATTCTACTCTATATGCTTTATAAAATTTAACGTTCAGCGTTTAAAATTTAAATCCTACCTATGACTTTCTGTTCGGAGAAATGTTAGTAATAAAATATTCATTCGGATGAAACGGTGGTATTCTCTTAATGGACTCTGATAAAATGTTTCTATTAGAGAATTCACTTTCAACTTGGAAATTTCTCGAAATTGTTTACTATTCTGGAGAAATTTTAGAGTTCCTCGCTGAGATGGAGACCCTACTGCTGAATAAAGTGATTATATACAACCAGGCTTGTGTTCTAAAACTTCGCTCCCGTGCTCTGAAATATCGGTTTTCTATGTCTTTCTGATCAACTGAACAAAGCTGTGCTGTTCATTTGACCAGCTGATACTGCTAGACTGATATTCAGAGTATAATGATGGAGTATTGTTACTTTCATCAGATATATTAGGCGATAACGATACTGACGAGACGATACCGATACCGTGTCCACCGATACCGAGACGATACCGAGAAGATACTCGCATCTGATAGTATTCCTCGATACCGAGACTTCCAAAGTCTCGTCGAGAATCTCGTCTTGCACACTCTTAGTTTGGTTATAAAAAGAGATGATTGTTGAATCATCGACAGCATGAGGTTGCATTCAGATTCAGAGAAAAAGTCCCCATTGGTTTAAAGTGGTTGCATTCAGTGCACAGCAAAATACTTTTCTTTTCGATGACATATGTTCCGAATGAAGCTAGTGAAAAACATCATGAAAAAGTGGGTAAAGGAAAACAGAAATCCTCGTAATTATACGAGCATGTTGAACACTCTTAACATTTTACACACTGTTTCCTAACGAAATGTTATAACGAACTGTTCCCAATGTGAAAACCCAAGAGTTCACCCCAATAAACAAATCGTAAGGTAATATACTGGAGAGTTTGAGAAAAAAAGGGGATCAAGCGGCAAAAACCCTATTATCGCTGCTCTCTAAAACTGTGCTGTATTTTTCCTTTTCTCTTGCTTTTTTTCCTGTAGGACCCTTACTCCACTTCAACCTTGTGAATGCAGTAATTGGATAACGTTTAATGTCGTTTCAGGCCAGTGCATACTTCCTCTCGGTATGGAGGAAGGAAAGATTCCGGATGACGCGATCACAGCATCCTCCAGTTACGAAACGAAATCCGTTGGACCGCAAAATGCAAGGTACGTCGTTTTATATCATGAAAATAAGATATGAGGAGCATCGTGGCGTTCATAATTTGTATACATAAATCGACGGAACTGTAGAGTGAGTGGTGGAGTAGTTTAATTCGATTAATGAAATAAAAATTCAAACGAGTCCGAATACATATCACTTTCCACCGTTTTCTCCTCTCTCTTTCTCATCCTAATTTTCTCGATGTTACTCGTGAGATATTTTTTGCAAAATTTTCAATTCATACGCATCTATGTCACGGAGAGAGATATTCTTCATGAAACCAAAGAAAATTATTATTGTAGACACGCTGAATGTAATTGTCATGTTTCGTTCATGCGTTTTGCATGTACAGAACTTGTGTAAAGGGAGAAAATTTTACTTAACTCGTCCGCGTTTCGAATCTCGAGATATCTTGAATTCAGCAACCGTGTCCCGCAATCGCACATGAATGGAGTGCTACTTCTCGAGAATTCCTTTCTTCCAGAAAAATATTTTCGACGTTTCTCAAAAAGTGTGGTGAGAAATGAAATTTCAACTGATTTTGATACGCTTTTATGTGAACAAAAATTCACATGATTTACAGAGAATATTGTTGAGACGGGACTGCCCAATCGGAATTTAACAACTGGCGCAGTACTGCGCCAGTACCGGCTAATACTGGCGGGGTACTGGCGGTCTGCACTGCAGCACTACTGGTATTTGTCCGAAATGATAACGCTTTTCCGTACTGGGTACTTGGTACTGGCACAGTACTGGTAATCGGTAATGGTCTTCAGTACCGGCGCAATACGCTCAATCAGAATTCCACACTAGCGCTGTACTGCGCCAGTACCGGCTAAGACTGGCGGGGTACTGGTGGTCTGTACTGCAGCAGTACTGGCATTTGTCCGAAATGATAACGCTTTTCCATACTGGGTACGTGCTAGCTGACTCTTGGGGGTCCAATACTGGCACTGTACTTCGCCTGTTGTCAACATTGGCATACTTCGGTTCTTTCTGATTGGGTGTTGGAGAAAAAAAGAAACACGCATGTTTCGGGATTATCCTTGTTTGGTGTATAGAAATCTGTTATCAATGAATATTCACTGCATTGAAGGTACTAGATTTACTAGAAAAGGACGTAGGGATATACGCTAAAAAATCGAATACTAGATAGTTTTCTCGGTAAATAACATGTATTTAGTTTAGTATTTGATACTCTGCGGTGAATGTTTTCTACACAGGGAATCGGTGCACAATTGTTAGGCTGAGAAGAATTTCCTCTGCGATACACATCTAGTAACAACAGTCAGTTATATACGCCCCGCGTACATGCATGAAACATTTGACCCTTTCTATGAACGTGCATCGTATATATACAAGGTTCCGGCGCTACTTGGGCGGTTGGAAAAATTAGTACCTCACTCCAAAAGATAAATTATGCATAGGGTAGTCACTTGGGTCAAGCCCATGAAATATTCGAATCGGGAATGAAGGTTTAATTATTTATCCGGCCTCAGCAACGCAACAGCGTTTCGACAATGTTCTCATCGAGAGTGGCTATGAAAATGCTCACAATGTATATAACGAAAAATTTCAGATAAGCGCAGAGGAATGAGAAAATAGGAGAATAAAATAATAAATATATCCACTTCAACCGATTATTAAAATTCATAAACGATGAAAGTATAATGTAGAAAATAAATATGCAATATTCGAATTCATTAGACTTGATATTTTAACGTTAATATAATGAAGCTTTCGTATTATTGTTGAATTATAATCTTGGTGGGACATACTTCTCTTCATAGCAAATAAAGTCTCATACTCGCTTTCTCCCTCAGTATATTTTATAGAAACTTTGGCACGTGAAGCAGTGCTGAATGTTCAAGTCAATCAAATAAATTTACCCATGTGTGGATGGACCAATGGCCCAATGATGGACCAAGCCTGGCACAAGACCTACCGAGACTTGTCTTGAACAATTCATCAAACTTGGCCCAGGCTTGGGGATGATGAGATCGGGACAAGCTTGGGCCAGTGGTTTTGCCAGGCCCGGTCCAATTCATTTACCAAGCATCAACCAATGCTTCTTTGATCGCAGATATGGATGAAAAAAGTAATTGATTCATATTTCAGTTCATGACTTTCTCCCTCAGAATACCACACATGAATTATCTTGAAACGATAGAAAAAATGTGACAAGACTGGGACAAGCTTGTATGATCATTGGAAAATTTGCGTTCTTTGACATTCCAATCAATTTTGATTCTATTGTTGAATTATGCTCAAACTAAACTAATAAGATCTTGCTGAAATACCATAACATAATCCTTATAATGATCTGATCCCGTACGGAGTCCACCGAGTCACCCGAAAAACTGATGGTTTAAACCATCAGTTTACACTATAGTGTATAGGATTAATTATGGCAAGGAAGATCGGACCAGCCCTGGCTCGATGGTTATTCCCAAGTTTTCAATGACAATTTCAAAAATATAAACAAATGTACCATGACTGACTATCCATTAGGAACAACGGGACAATCATGGAACAATATTGGGCCAATCGTTCTTGGAGGTTTGTTTCTGACACATGTGCCAACCTTAGGACAAGCTTGGGTTTTTTTCAGTCTTGGCAATACTTGCATGGGTAGCCAGTGAATCGTACGTCCCATACAGCGCAAAATGTTTCAGTAATTTCACAGCGGACATTGAGAAGTACTCTGAAAATATTGGGGCTGTGTGAGAAATACCTTAATCCACTAAAACAGAACATTGTGCATTCAAAAGAATACCTTTTTCAAGTGTGGTCCTGTGCTACGATTTTATCATCGTAATTTCAAAGATAATATTTTTTCCGTGTAATGATGAGACAAAGCTGCATAATCATAAGACGATCCCGTTTCAAAATATTTTCAGACGGAGATCCGTCTTATAACAAGACGGAAACCATCTCAAACCATCTTGTCATGAGACGGATACCGTCTTGTGAGAAGACGGGATTCGTTTCAAGGTTAGACAATTTTCGTCTGTTTATAAAACTGCACGGTTATTGTATTGGATTCTGATGGTAAAACGGGTTCGTTTCACCAATGAAACGGACCATGTTTGAGACGGCTGTCGTTTTATGATGAAACAATCATTTTTAGGAGAGTGTGGTACATTGTGTACGAAGGGTGAAAAGCCTGCAATTGAAGCAGGTAAAAAATGCGATCCAATGAAAAATGCAGAGGGTTGCTAGAATTCAACCACATGAATTGACACAAATGTCAATCGTCTTCCACCCATAATACATACGATATTTTTCGTCGAAAGAGTATGGAGAGTTTGCCTCTTTGTGTAGGTGAGGCAGGCACGAACTGGCTTATCGCTGGATAATAACCTATACAGCTTCACAGTCCTAAAAGAATTCATAAAGAATTCTCATCGAACTGATCGTGTCCTTTATGATTCCTTGAGGAACTGTTCTGGGACTGTGCTGCTATGAGAGCACACAAAAAGCGGAAAAGTTTTTTCCACCTGCTTCATCATAACTCTGTTGACAACGCCAACCAGAACTAGACAAAAAATTATGAAGACTTTGATCGATTTTCATCCCATGAAATCCGGTCAAAATTGACAAATTCTGTACCTGGTGTGGTACGGAATGTTCAAATTGGAACATCTCGTCAAACATTGATAGTAATTTTTCAATAATGCAGCGAAAACTGACAAAAATTTCGCTGCCAGGTTTTAATAGAATAGTCCAATTTGGTAATTCTGAACAGAGCCCGGTTCCAAAGTGTGTCATTTTTTTTTATCGGATTTCCTGGAACGGAATCGTTCAAAACCTGATGATAATTTTTTGTCCTCCTTGCATCGGAAGTATGTGTTTTCTTTCAGATTTGTACCTCTCACTCGCTTCAATTGCTCGTGTGGGATCAGACCTGGGCCTACTTGAAAAGAGGCCCCAAGTTGAAATGTTACGCATTCCAATCTAGGCCCCATAATGGTATCGAATATCCAGGCAAAACAATGGTAGCCAACTTGGGGCATATATGGGCTGTGGGTGGGCATACCTGGTCTGAAATATTCCAGAAATATACTGGCAACCCCAACTGGGGCCCACATGGGTCGTGGATGAGCAAACTTGTATTGGATGCCTAAGATACATCCCTACGAGCCCATGACCTACCTTAGGTTGCCCAAGATTGATTTCCACACGGGCGCCTCCTTATCGCCCTTGGTAACCCACTCAGCACAAATATCGCAGTAATATTGCTGCAATATTACTGCAATATTCCAATATTGCTGTAATATCACTGTGATATTACTGCGATATTTGTGCTGGGTGGGAAGCAACATAATATTTTCCCCGGTTCTGTCTGGCATTCTCAGTGAAGTTCTTAACGGCCAGTGAAAAGACCCATTTTGCGTTGGCTTAAGCTGCATGTCGGGACACATGGCAAACAGTAATTAGCTGTGAGATGAACAGCCATTTTTCAAACTCCTACAGCTAGATTTTAGCTGCTGCAGCAAACTTTTTAGATTCATCAGCTAAATTTTAGTCAATGTTGTTAAAAAATTAACTGCCCTGTGGGTGCTGAACAAATTTAGCTATAATAGTTAAAATTTGGCTGATACAGCTAAAAAATTTCCTCCGTGCATATTGTCGATGTAAGGAAAAACAATGCATGTTTGTATCAAACAATCTCACTACGAAATACATCCAATATGGTGAAGAATCGTTGAAAAATTCTCTGGGGGTTTTAAGTTCTATAATAATTTCAGAATGACCAATTTTTACGGCGATCATACGGTTATTTTTTGATTGGTGGAAATTTTGTTGAAATGGGTTTTTTACGGTTTTGACCATACTGTATCTGACAGTAATGGTCATGAGATACCCGAGTAAGAATCCATGTTGAGTGTTCGGTCAGGAACAGATCTGTTGAATTTTATTTCAAATCAGGGCCTGATATAGAATGTAACGCACCGTTACGTCACAGCCCGATCTAACCAAATCATGGTAGATTTTGACAAATTGCAATCCAGTTGGTTTATCCATTCAGCCGTGACAAATGATGATGCCCTCACCAGGGCCACATTCCTGTTCAATTGAGCCTATATTGAACATGAAGCAGGCCATGAACCGAAGATTGAACGAACCACAACTCTTACCTCCCCTGGTAGAATTGCCAGGCGGAAGCGGACGAAAATTTGTTATCAGGCTTCGAATGGTTTCTTTCTGAAGTAATTCAGGCAAAAACTGACAAACTTTCTACCCGGTTTTCTCTCTCTCTAAATTTCTTGGAGTGGAAATCCACTCCCGAAGAGTGAAAATGCTGCACGCCAACAAGAGTGAGATTCCACTTCTATACAGTGAGTTTTCACTCTGAATTTTCCAAAAGGTAAAATTTCACTCTTTAAACCAAGTTAAACCTCCACTCTGTTGGAGTGAGAATTCACTCTTATGGAGTGAAAAGTCACTCTTTAGGAGTGGAATGTCACTCTTCCTGGACCATCAGTATTTCCACTCTTCAAGAGTGAATTTTTCACTCCAAGGATTTCACAGAGCTCGAATCATCAAATTGGAGTACCCTGTTAGAAACTGGCAGCAACTTTTGGGTGAAGTTCTGTTTAGAATTTACAGACTGTGATATCTAGTGACAAACTGACAGGAATTTTTCTGCCATGTGTTACTTTCTAAATCTGAAAGGGTGAAAAATCACGTGTTTCACTTCATTAAGTCTCAGAAGTGAGCCCTTCCGTTTCGAGTGGGATTTTTATTCGTCTTGAATGAATCCTCACTCTTCCCTGGTGCAAGGGAAATGTGTACAGCGTGTAGGAAAAGTATACGGAAAGTTGACGGAGCGTGTACTGAACGTAAACTGGAACATTTTGAGCGTAGAATTGTCCCAGACTACGCTTCCTACACGCTGTCATTTTCACCAGGGTTTTAGAATGAAAAATTCACTCAAAATTTCGACAAGCTCACTTTCAGCTGGCAAAAAAGTGAAATCTCGTTCTAACAATTTTAGCAAGCAGGATGTTCCGATTTGGTCATTCCAGACAAAACTGGGTAGAAATTTTGTCAGTTTTTACCCGAGTTACCTCAGAAAGGAACTGGTCGAAGCCTGACAACAAATTTTTTTCCGGGTCTACCTTGCATTTTTAGCAGAATATATGGAAAAAATTGAATGATGGTTGTTTTCCGGTCAAAAACAGTCCAAAACCAATCATAAACTTACAAACATTGATAATTTACTGAAGTACAACTGAACGATAAAGATTATTTTTGTCGAATTCCGGGTGAACCAGACTTATCAAGGAGATTGCAGTACTAATCGATTAAAATGATGTAGCGTGACTAAATGCTCCTATATTTTTTTCTCTTTTGTACCATGGATTTTTTTCTTTCTTTATCTTTCACAAAATCTCATGCTGTATTTCTACTTTGCCCTTTTCTTCATCCATTTTCTTGATACTGTACACATATCTATATTCTTCCGTTTTCTTGTCCCCACCGTCCCGAACTTCACCGGCAAGAATTTTTTAAATTATACGTTCTTTTACTAAACAGAGTTCCATTTTCTTTTCTTCTTTTTGTCCCTCTCATTGTTCCTTTCATTTTTTTCCATATCGTCCTCTTCTTATATCGCTTCAACTTTATTACACTTCTTTGCCTAACTTTTTAAGATGTGGTGGTTTGGTTGATGATGCTCCATCCCACTCAATGTGCAATGGAAATGCGTCACAACAAAAGACTTGTCAACATGTTCCGAAGAATATACCATTTTGATTTTTATATGATAATGATTGATCATGAAATTCTTAACATACACGGAGAAAAATACATTTTTGAAAATTACATTTCTACCAAATTGGCAGGATATAAAAAAATATCACTGTTATTGATAGACAGTGTAGTAAAAATAAATGATTAACAAAATATTCTTTAGTACGAGCGTGCAAACTTCTGCATGATAAATTACACATTTTTACTACACTTCTATAGCAATAACAGTGATATTTTCTCTCATCCTGCCAATCCAGTAGGAATGTAGTCATTTGTAAAACTTCCTTCTTCTCCGTGTAACACTTCGATATAAAAGCGTTCGAAGATTCATAATCTTCAATCAACTGTATGAAAATTTAACATTTGAAAAGCTCATTCACAATG
Organism: Gonatopus flavifemur; assembly: GCA_018340375.1. Classification (NCBI taxonomy): domain Eukaryota; kingdom Metazoa; phylum Arthropoda; class Insecta; order Hymenoptera; family Dryinidae; genus Gonatopus; species Gonatopus flavifemur. The sequence continues at coordinate 23,932,784 of JAFFJZ010000007.1, forward strand.
AAATATACATATACATATATTCTTTCAAATTTACAAGTATTCTATTTTTGTTGAATACTTTTTTCCACTCCATCGAGTCTCTTTCCAAGTGAATTTAAAATTCGATCATCCAATTCATTATTTCCCTTACCAAACTCTAAATTGTATTTGAAACGAGGACGACACCAATTTATTGCAGTTACTATGGAAACTTTGCTCAAAAGAATCACGTTGATTAAAAAACAAAACCGACTCGTAGAAAGAATAGCTTTCTTTTTTCGTTTATCGATATCTTCCTCATTCAGTTTTCCTCTCCGATGTTCCTCGTATTGATTTCACTCGTGTCGATTTCTGGAATAAAACTGGTGGTTCAAACTTATAAAATACACGTGATATTTTTCATTGAATATCAAAGGAAAATTCTCAAAATTCTCTTCTTCCAGGTCAAATTTCATTTAATCATGATTTAACATGATTTTTTTGTATAGAGAAGTTATATAAAAGAGCTGAGGACAAACAATGCGATAGACATTATTTCGAGGCTTAAATTATGTCTCCGTATTCAATACCTGTACTACATTTCTCTGTTTCCATAAAATACAAAAACTTGCAAGGCAAAAGAATATATAGAGAATTTATATAGTCATAATATCTTTCACGCACAAGAAGCTTTTTCTTATTGAAAGCGCGACATTTTTCTTACTTGTTTTTCCTCTCTTTTTGTTTTTCTTCCTTTCCGTAGAAGTTCACGAATAAATCAGTGAAGCATGAGAAGCACGCGAACAGTGAAACCAAAGAGATAAAAGCTTTCAGATGCATCCCTACTCGCGTTCTCAGTAAAATTCTCTTCCTCCCCCTGCCCCTCCTGTTCTCTTTTTTTCCACCTCTTTCTTCTCCAGGTAGTTCCACAGGCACGAGGAGAAAGTGAAACGCGAAGGGAAGAAGAAAATTAAATCGTCGCCTAACGAGTGCTTACCGCAGTGTACGCGAGTAGAAATACGATTCTCCTTTCTAATATTTCCCGCTTCGGTCTTCCTTCTCTTACAGAATCATGTGCGTTCACTTCCTTCGACGTGATCAAAATTTTTATTCTACGCTCTCTTGAAATTTGCTATGTATGATAGTGACTTTTATGGTATAGGTACTTGTCAAAGTGATATATCCACTGTCTAAGAAGAGAGAGAGAGAGAGAAAAGAGGGAATGAAAAGGCTACAAATCCTATACGTGATCGGTACAAGTAGTAAATTCTCCACGTCCAAATCCTCTAAGTACATAAGTCTATACGAGAAATCCTACAACGTCCAAACTTGGACTTAAAGTATCTTCTCTTGGTAACATATCAAATATACTGGTAATGCCAAAATTGAAACACAAGATTGTCGTTTTGGATATAAATTTTGTTTCTCGTTTCAATCAATTATCATTCCATCATACTGATTTTCCATATGCAATTATTAATTCTTCAGTCCTAATGCCTCAATGCTTCCACGATGAGGTAAACTTTTGTTCGGTAGTAGACATCTTTTTGATACGCGCTATAAAGAAAATATGGAATACAAATGAATATAAAGAATACATTCCCCAGCGTGTATGAACTCTGGCGCACTCTGGCCCCGCTCTGGTCCAGCCTTGGGCTCGTATTGGCAGGATGGGGCTCATGGTACATACATGCTGGGGTTCCATGAAGGGGTTTTGAGAAAAACATTGAATTGGTATAGGACAAAATGAGAATTGTTAGATATCTCCATACAAAAACATATAATGTCGATAATTCGTGAAATAATACTCGCATCCAATTGCGAGTTTTATTATACATAATAAAACTGATATGAATACTAACAAGAACCTTGCTTGTTGGAAAACATGATATTCAATGAACGGTTTGATTGAAATATCATAAAAACTAAAATAAGATTACTCAAGTATAATGAAAGACGAAAAAAAAGAGGGGAAACGAATTTTCTACGAAAAAGGTCAACACGAAATGAGGTCTATTATGCTATACAAACGTCGTATAATGTATACGTGAGCTCAAGAGTGCAGCTTATGTACCAACGAATGAGCAGCAATCGTGGAAAAGTAGTCAGAGTCGTGCAACAAACCACTTCCAGCACAACATCGACTGGCAGCCCACGAGAGAAAAATTCGAAGAAAGAGAGAGAAAACAGAGGCAATGGGTGAGGAAAGAGGAAGTCAGTCAGTTCTCTGATACGACTTAACACGCTTGTACGAACAACCAAGAGCTGTAGTGACGAAAAGTACGTATAAAGCCTTTGTAAGCCACGGCTGATTGTACGGTACGAAAGAAAGTACCAAAGAAAAGTCGAGTTACAAGAGACATAAAATATATGTGGGTGGATTTATATATATATATATAAAGATTCATTTTACACCCTTGATGAATTCTTACGTACACTCTAACGTGTTATTTTTCATCATTAAAACGTACATACTTTGACAAAAATTTTCTTTAAAATCTTCTGAATTTCTCTTGCTTAAAATTCTTTAATCATTGAAAACAATTTCAAATTTCTGGAACATTGCATGAGTCTTTTTTCAATGCCAATTCAAAGGAGTGAAAATTAATACTTATACTAATTTTTTTTTTGTTTAAATTCAAGTCTTAAATTTCTTTTGAACAGGACAAATATTTTAACAATGCAAAACAAATGTATTTAGGAAAAGATAATATTGTTTTCATTACATTTTCATTACATATATGTATATTACACAGTGATCGCTGAATTGAGACAACTTCCATTACCTGTGGATGAAACCCATTGGAGGAATGGGCCTCATAATTGGTTCTATCCAGGAGTTCTATGAAACGATTAAAATCTCATAAATTTCACATTCTCAAGAAAAGTATTTAACGAGTTCTGCTGTTAAAAAGAAATCTCGAAGTTCCTCATTTCGTAGGTCTTCGTGTTTTCTCATTACAGGACCTCAATAGAGATTTATTCGTCAGAACAGAAAATTTGATTGAATACTTCCCTTGTAACAAGAACAATTATCTTATTTTCATTGCACGATTCTTTCTGATTGTAACTTTCTTCATATTTTACTACTGTTTCCAAAACATAAGGTGACATAGCATTCATTTTGAAAAATCTTTCTCCTAAATCAAGTTCATCGCCTTCAAAGTAATCTCCCCCGGATACAATGCACTTATGCCAACGCATTTTCCAATCTTCGAAACAGTTGTTGAAGTCGGTTTCGGGGATGGCGTTCAGCTCTCTCTCTTCGAATCAGCTTGGATCTCCTCTATCGACTCAAAACCGTGTCCCCGGAACAGTCTCTCAAGTTTCTTGAATAGCCAGAAGTCGCACGGTGCCAAATCAAGTGGTTGTCGGACGATATGGGTCGAGTTTTTGCGAAATAGTCACGAAAAATCAATGCAGTGTGAGCCGATGCATTGTCGTGGTGCAAAAATCAAGATTTGTTTCGCCACAATTCCGTTCTCTTTAGGCGAATAGCTTCACGTAAACGACGCATAACGCTCAAATAATACTCTTTGTTGACAGTTTGACCCGGCGGAAGGAACTCAAAATGCACATCACCACGATAATCGAAGAAAACAGTTAACATAACCTTGATTTTTGAGCGACTTTGGCGTGGTTTTTTTGGTTCTGCCTCACCTTCAGCGGGATATTCACTTGATTGATCAGTTGTTTCCAGGTCTTAAACATAAGTCCACGTCTCATTTCCCGTGATAATGCGTTTCATCTTTTCCTGTTAGTTAGAAAGCATTGTTTTACACACTTCAACGCGACGATGTTTTTCCAGGAAATTCGGTGCTTTCGGTACCAATCGAGATTTGACGCGTCGGAGGCCCGAAACATCCTTCAAAATGATATTGACCGATCCTTTTGAAATGCCAACGTCATCAGCAAGATCTCTAATTGTTAATCGACGATTTACGCGCACCAAATCTTGGATTTTTTGGACGATGAACTTCGTCAGTTGAAGTTGATGGTCGACCGAAACGCTTTTCGTCTTCGACACGTTCTCGACCTCCTTGGAACTGTTTATAATACCATTTATAAACATTTTTTTTCGACATAGCCTCATCACCAAAAGCTTTCTGCACCATCCTCAACGAATCAACAGCAGAAAATTCATTCCGCAAACAAAATTTAATACAAATTCTTTGCTCAACAAATGCAGATATTATAAAAATCGAAAAATTCACTTCCAGCAGCTTACAAAACGAAGCGTATCTCAAACACTATGATCAATATTTTGATGTGACCCTTGGCACGGATATCAAAGACAGTCTTACTAACCCAAAAATAAGAGCACTTCCCCAAATACATTTGCGCACAGAGTTTAAATCCAAATGTTACCTTACTTTTTAGACACACTATTATGTTTCAGTGGAAATGTTCACAAAACTCTGTACAGAATTAAATGACAATCCCCATAATATTCGAATAGGAACAGATCCCATACGATACATGAGTTGAAAAAGAATTCTCAAAGTCCCAATTGAAGTCTCTGAGAACTCTTTTCGACCTAGTGCGCTGTGCGAGATCGATTATCCGCTATTACTCAGCAACTGAAAATTCGATCTAGCTGATCAGAAAGAGGATCATTCAAGATAACTTCTGTGTATCGGCAATATCAGCGACACGGACATTCAATAAAAGAAGACATTTTTCATCATCCTTTCTTTCTCATTCTCTTCCATGTGCACCAATACATATATATCCATACTCTACTTTCGTAAGAATTGTGTTTCTCTTGATTCTCTTCGAACCTCAAGAAGTCTTTGACGCGCGCTCGCCAAGAAAAAGAGAGGAAGAAGGAAAGAAAGAGGAAACATTATACGTTCTACGATAAGTCTCGATTGGGGTGACAATTTTTCTTCCTATCTCTATTTTTGTCTTTGCTCATTCTTTATTTTCAGCTTTCTCTCTTCCACCACATCCTCCCCTTTTTCCCTTCATCTTCTCCTTCTGTGCACTCTTTCATCCTCTCCTGGGAACAAAGTTAAGAGCGGTCTTTACTCTTGCCTTTCAATCGTGAATCTCGATAATAACACACGCGCGTCACGGATCGAACGAATCTCCTTCTATTTTCTCGCCAGTCAAAGGGAGGTGTGATTTTTTTCCTCCTCGAGGGACAGAGTAACTTCACAGAAACGAAAAGAATAAGAAGAAAAAGAAAAAAGATCCCTTCCACCCCCTATTCTGTGAATTACTCGAGCTTTTTATCACTGTTGAAACCCGTCGTAAGTTTCATAAGAATTATAAGGATTTCCAGCGATTTGGGAAGTCTAAGATCTTCGATACGAAAGATACAATTATCCGCTTCTTCAAAAGAATCCAACGTTGGATCGCGTGGAGACGATAATTGATTCACCGCTAATGAAATTCTTATTGGATCAGAACAATTATTTGATGAGGGTTTAATTTCGTTGAGATGAGAAGAGTTGTATATGCGTGGATGGAGTTGTGATGAAAAGAAATCAAAGGTTTTGAATAATCACTTGTAATCTTCACGAAATTGATTTCATTTTATTCCTGTTATTTGTATACGATGATAATGCGATAACATCCACTTTTTCCAGACAAATCACATTCCTATGTTTTTTGCACAATAATAAATTTGATTTCAGAATACGACAAGAGAAAAATGGGGGTGCTTGGTGTCCGAAAGCGCAAATCAGTAACAACATTCGAGAATATTTGGAAGTCGATTTAACTAGAGATCATTTGATCACATGGACCGAAACTCAAGGTCGTTTTGGCAACGGTCAAGGCCAAGAATATGCTGAATCATTTTTTCTTGAATACTGGAGGGATTCCGATTGGCATCAGTATAAAAATATCAGAGGTGACAAGGTTCGTAAATTCATGAGTCTTAATTTTCCTCAAATAAATGTTATCATGGGTAATTTTCAAGGTAAAAATTAGTTGATTAGTTTCAAGATTAAATGTTTGTAATTTCGCACCCAGATGAAAGGGGTATTTGAATGTGCTTATTGCTGTATTATTGTAAGGCAATTCGTTATGGAAGTTCAGAAAATGTCATTGTAATTTTGTACAGCCACTTTCTTCTGAATTTTTGAAAAAATTTTATGAAATTTCAAAAAACTTGACTAAATTTCCTGAATACGTTCCATTCCGATAATGTAGTTGAAATTCCTTAAAATTCAGTCAAATTTATATTGCTGAAGTTTAAATCGTTTGGTGAAACGAATTAGTAATCGAATAACGGAATACTAAGCTGTGAAAGACACAAAATCTTGCAGTACATCCTTTAAACAATGTTTCCAGTTCCAAAAAGTTAATTGAAGAAAATAAATAACGATGATTCATTGGATTTTGAAAGTTGGAATTTGCGTTTTGTTTCTATAAACGATTCGAACTTCAAGAACATTAAAATTCATCTCCAAATTCAGAAGTAAGTGGTTGTGAAAAATTCAATTCACATTCTCTGAATTTTCAAGAGGAATTTTTTACAGTGATCACTTGGTTGCATTTTCCGAAATCGGGTTCGAGAAAACGCTGTTTCCATTCCAATTCATTCAAATTTGATATTTTTTTCCTCCAAACAATCATGGTTTAGTTTATTTTTTCGAAAATTTTTACGTTCCTTCGAATTTTCTACCAACATGGATTTTTGTTAATTCTTTGGAGTATATCAAGGTAGTTTAAAATACACAGAATACGAGTGACCCAAATTTACCATTTACAAGTGCCAAAAAATGCGTTACCACTTTAGGGTGCATTTTATGGAATTTTTATTCAAATATCTCTTTTTCGATCTTGAAGATCTTCTCCTTCTTTAGCCATTATAAAATTTCAAACTGATCTTGTTATTAATTAATGCAATGAAATGTAGAGAACATTACTCATTCCTGATTCCAGGTTTTACGAGGTAACAGTAATACTTATCTAACGGAAAAGCAAAAATTGGACTTGCCCTTTGTTGCGAGCAGGGTACGATTCGTTCCCTACAGTCAACACCCTCGGACCGTGTGCATGCGCGTCGAGATTTACGGCTGCGTTTGGGAACGTGAGTATATATAGCGCTACGATCAAATTGTTTCAATAACGTAGAACCCTAAAGCTATTCATCCCACAATAATGAAATGAAAAAAAGGAAAATATACATCACAAATGATAAATGAGATAATAATGTTCTATAGTGACTATAATAACCTGTGGGACGTGTGTTGCTTTTTTCTGGCTTCTCTCCAAATTTCGTACTTAATGCATTTGACTCTCAAAAATCTGTCCAGCATTACACCTAGCTGTACCATATAATATTCATCGCCTTCTTTTTGCCACGAATTGTTCAATTACCACAATAATACAGCAGACATTCTAGCAATAAACCATTTTTTCGATTGATAATTTTCACAACCCACTGACTAAATTCAGCAAGCATAATCCCTAGACTTCATATTTCCACTGAACTTTCATAATAATATTAGCTTTATGACAGAAAATGAAGGAGTCCATAACTTGACATTACATGAGGAAAAATGTAATTAGCAACAAAACGTGGAACGTCCTGAAGCTTTTGAACGGTAATGTAATCTGTTCATTAGGAAATTTCATTTGTACATAAATTTCATTTCGCGATGACGTCAAGACCCGAAGGGAACATGAAGCTCCGACGAACGTTCAGAATAGATCATGATAGATCAGACTGAAGCTCCGTTGGAGCTCAAGTTTAGATTCGGAAACGTTCGACGAAGGTCCGATGAACGTTGAAATGTCCGCTTGAAAATAGCTTGAATGAAGGTTCATAGAACGTTTATTAAAGATTCTACGAAGATTCATTCAACCTTCAGTTTTTTATGTTTCAGACGGAATTACAATTATAGTTAGAAATGCCCGGGTCTTTCATTTTTTCGTGGAAAAATATACTTTGAAAAAAACTTTGATCGAAAAATTGCAACTCGAACGAACCTTTAGCAAACGTTCGATGAACGTTTTATAAACGTTCATTCAAACTATTTTCAAGTGGACATTTCAACGTTCATCGGACCTTCGTCGAACGTTTACGAATCTAAACTTGAGCTCCAACAGAGCTTCAGTCTGATCTATCATGATCTATTCTGAACATTTGTCGGAGCTTCATGTTCCCTTCGGGGAGGTACATAGTATATTAGAAGTATTCGAGGGAGATTCATTTGTATGTGAATATTAAAAAGAAAAAAAACACGAATCGTTATGACTTACTAATACAGTAGAATGTATTATGCAACAAGTAATATACCGAACTCAAAATCACAAACGCGTCCAGAGCCGGATTTACCATAGAGGCGGACTAGGCGCCGCCTAGGGGCCCCCACGGTTGAGGGGCCCCCACTCATCAATCAGGTTTTGCAGAAATCAGAATTTCAATTTCTTGATCCTTATGAAGAATTAATATTACTCGCATACTTACTACGAAAACAGTTTTGAAAATCGAAGGAATCCAACACTTTTCAGTGAATAAAATGTATTTAAAGTATTGGAATATAACACTTCTGAAAATGCTATGTTTGACATGGAGTCAGTGATCCTTTCTGTGGCTACCAACAACCCAAACCTGGCGTTCTCTCAATGTGAAGGACTCTAGATTTGTTTGAAAAACTATGAAACCTCTGAAACCCTCTTATAAACTCTTCTGTAAAAATCCGTGGAATGTTCAAAGATTTTCAGTGAAATTTTCTCATTAGGGTAACGTTCCTTGGGCACATTATTTTTGCAATGAGTATTTGAATTGGCTTGATCAATATTATTTCTTTTATTCCAAAGAACCGCAATGTTTGAAAATCGGTCGCCTTACATGGGCCCCCCAAGAAATTCCGCCTAGGGGCCCCACCATGGGTAAATCCAGCACTGAACGCGTCTTCTAAGGTGTATTGAAATTAGAAAACTATGTTCTGTTGGGATAATTTGAGGAAGGAATGCATGAAAGATATTTGTAACTTAGGTTAAAACAAAAGAGGCTTCGTAGAGACATTTTTTCTAAACTCGATATTCGACAGTCCAGAACTTCAGTTAATATTTCAAATAAAATTGTGGAAATTTAAGGAAAAAAAGAGCAATCAAATCAAGCCGACCAATTGTCAAAACTGTTACGTATTCGAAATCGAAACTTGATTGATTTTAGCAAAAATAAATAAACAAATGATACGTTTATAATGTCCAAGGGCACGTAATAATATTTGAGAACTCATCAGAATAGGTCATTTGGAATTATTTTCCAATCTTTTGTTATTTTAAGCTGATTACTTTGTTCGTATGTTCTCTACAAATATTTTCTGGCTTAATGCGTTAATCTCCAAAAATATTGAGAAATAAATCTGTATAATAAATATAGCTCGCATTCGGTTGATCGATTTCCAATAACAACATTGTACGAGAAATATTCTCTGAAAATGTAGAGGAAGAAATCAGTTCGATGGTATTAAGAGAAAAAACGAGCTGGGGAAGCATACAATTCGAACCGATTCTACCTCTTAATCTGCGTACGCGAATACAGATGTGATAATAATTTTATGATTAAAATATCAAGAGTTGAAGATTCTATTCTGTAACTAAATAATTCAGTATATTCTAGAATTACTCTATTATTATTTACTGATTCTATCTCACGCTTGATTCTCAATTCATTACCTATTCCCTAGTAACACACAATCTTCGTCAAACGTTCTGAGAATGTTTGCAGGACGTTTAAATATTCTAGGAACGTTCGGAAAATATTTTACGCACATTGGTGTTACTTGGGTTGAGGTGCGTTTCTGTTCACCTCTTTCATTGAGTGGATTTCAATTTGTCCTCTTCGGTGAGATTGAAGATTTTTTATGAATTCTAACGCAACAGCAAACTCAGCAAACAGAAAAATGTTGACTAACGATCGGTACAAGATAAGGGTTCTCAATAAACATGAACATCTTCAAAATATCTTGAAGATGTCTTTCAAAAGATCTGTTTAAGATATTTTGCCAAATGTCCCGTACAGCACAACTACCGATTCTCCACCCAGGACTTCGGTGGACTGGAGGTGGAGAATCAGTGGAGAAATGAGAGCCGTGGAAATAAGGGAGAAATAAGGGAGAGTCTCCGTTGAGGCAACAGAGAGGCGACGTGGATTTGTCCGCCCCCTTTATTTTCAATAAAATTTATGTTAGTGGATTGACTCATTGAAATTTGGTTGTGTAAATCGACAGATATGAATTTTATTGAAAATAAAGGGGGCGGACAAATCCATGTCACCTCTCGGTTGCCTCAACGGGGACTCTCCCTTAATTCTCCCTTATTTCCACGGCTCTCATTTCTCCACCGAAGTCCTGGGTGAAGAATCGGTGGTTGTGCTGTACGGGGTATCTCTAAGATCAGCAGTTTTGAGGTTATGAGTGCATATGGATAACACTTTAAATGTCTTTGTTCACAATCAAATTGCAAAGAAGGTGAATTCGTTCATAAATTAAAAGCTCGAATAATCCATGTAAACACTAACAAATTCTGTGAAAAGTACGATTTTGTAACCTTGCAGTGCTAGCACTAAAAGTAACGAATCTCCAAGTCACAATATTTTGCGAATTATCGAACTTCTTACGCCGAATTTTATGTACGGCCTTCGTGTACGGTGAATTTATCAAATTTTCATTGACATTTACTAATAAGTCGTTTTTCAATAACAGTGAGAGAAAAATAATTTGAAGGTATCTATGATATTCATCACACACTAACGATCACTGGATCATGTACTTCAATATATTTCACCAAATTCATTAAACTGTTCAAGTTTCAAGCACAATCAACTTATCTTATATTTGTGTATGTAATAAACACCTTGTTCAAAAGATCAGTTTTACTTTGAAAATATACACCGCTGACATTATATCTCACTATGTCATATTGACAATTATGAGCACCGTCATCAAACTGTCTGTATGGCTCAGGTCATTGAAGCGTAGGTCGTCGTGAAATGCCCTGGTTCGAATCTCGCAACCCCAAGAAATTTGTAGGACTGAGAGGGGGATGAAAAGAAAAGAAAGGAGGAAGAAGAAGAAAAAGAGGGGAGGATTTTTTTATGCACGATTCAAGATTTTTCTAAAATATTTTTATAAATTCTTCAAGACATTTTTAAGACTTGATCGAATCCGTTTAAAACATATCTTCCGCAAGACCTTCTTGAGATATCTTAAACTTGTCGAAATCAGTCGCCTAAGACATGTTTTAGATTTCTAAAAGACATCTTCGAGACCTTTTTGCAAGACATCTTTCAAAATTGCAAAATATCTTTTAGATATCTAAAAGATGTCTTTTTGTTTGATTGGGTTGTCGTAGATATGTAGAAATTATGCGTTTAGCGGATGATAGACAGGATTGGAGGATTTCATGAAACCAGTCATAAGACTGAGTACTTCATGATGATAACGATCGGTGGAACGTTGGCATTGTCCTGTTTAAAATGCCAGACAGAACCGGACAAAACATTGTTATCAGGCTTTGAACGGTTTCTTTCTCAGGTAATCCAAGCAAAAACTGATAAACTTTCTACCCGGTTGTGTCTGAAATGACCAAATTGGAACATCCTCTCAAAATCTGGCAGGAGAATTTTCGTTGGGTTTTGACTGGATATCACAGTCTGTAGGTAACTTCCAAACAGAACGTCCATGAAAACTGTTGGTAGTTTTCAACAGGATGTGCAATTTGGTGATTCCAGACAAAACTGGATAGAAATTTTGTCAATTTCTGCCTGGATTACCTTAGAAGGAAACCATTCAAAGCCTGATTAAGATTTCCAATCCCGACCCGTTGTATGAACAATCGGATGCCATCATTTGACCAGGAAATCCTCGATTTTGTTTTTTCTTGCTGAAAAGAATGCAAAATACAATACCGATTATCCGAGTGGGAATGATTTTAAAATTTATTAGATGTACAATTTTGCTTCCGCCATGTTTTCCCAAAATTTGAGGCTTTATTCTCAAAAAGTAAAACTAGCCGTCGCTAGTCACTACTTTTTCCCATCTTTTTGGCAATTTTCGGATCCCATTTCGGAAAAACGACGCATCTTTTGAGGCGATCCACGAATCGATCCATTCTCCAACTTCTTCATCATAAGAATGAAAATGCTGATCACTCAGGCCGTGTGTCATCGATCGAAATAAAGGGTAGTCGGAAGGAGCAATGTCTGGAGAGTACGGCGGATGGGGTAAATCTTCCCATTTCATTGTTTCCAAATATGTCTTGACCAAATTTGAGACATGTGGCCGAGCATTACACAGGTCTACAATGATTTTGGTGCCGCTAAAACTAAAGCAGATTTTGAGTATATTCGATACCCTGACTCTGGAAATATACTTATTTTTTTAATGCTACGTGTAGTTTTCAAGAAATCGCAGGTGTAAAATAAAATGAAAATGCACGATTTTGAAACGTTTTATTCAATTATTCCACACTTTAAGAACATTTTATCAAATTATTCTTCAAATTATCTCAAAATATGAGTCATTCTCTTCCAAATGCGATTAGGTTTGTTCAAATATCTTTTTTTTTCTCTGAGATACGACAGTTTGAAAATTGTGTTATTTCACCTATTCACTAAATCCATGAACACACAAATTTCAAATTGTCGTGTCACAGTAAAAAAAAAGATATTCGAGCAAACTCAACGGCATTCGGAAGGGGATGGATTATATTTTGAGGTGCATCTACTAGTTTCATGAGAAAAAATTACATTCTGACGTCACGTAATCTCAAATATGTCGAAAAACGGTGTTTTTCACACTTTGACGTTAAAATATCTCAAAAACCACACGTAATAATGCAATTTTGAAGCCAGATTCGGATTCAGCGCGCCAAAATACTTCGGAAAAGTATGATACAATTGTTGCACCAAACAAAAAGTTCAATTTTGTAGGCCTGTGTTATGATGTTGGAGGATAACTTTATCGCGTCTTTCTTGGTACTGTGGCCATTTCTCCTTCAATGCTCTGCTCAAAAGCTTCAACTGCGTCCGATATCGATCTCCTGTAATGGTTTCACTCGATTTCAGTAGCTCATAATACACGACACCGAGCTGATCCTACCAAATGCAGATCATAACCTTGGCACCATGAATATTTGCTTCAGCCATCGCCGTGGGGACATATCCAGGCATTCCCCAAGATTTTCTGCGCTTGGGATTATCGTAGTGGACCCTTTTCTCGTCGCCGGTCACAATGCGGTGTGAAAACCCTTTCCGATTCTGTCTTTGGAGCAGCTGTTCGCAAGTAAAGAAACGTCGTTCACCACCTCTCGGCTTCAATTCGTATGGAACCCAATTCCCCTGTTTCTGAATCATTTCCATGGCTCTGAGGCGTTTCAAAATGGTTTGTTGAGTTATTCCCAACGATTCTGCCAATTCTTCTTGCGTTTGGCACGAGTCTTCATCAAGTGATGCCTCCAATCCGGAATCTTCAAAAATTTTCTCTCTTCCACCGCCATGTTGGTCCTCGACATTAAAATCACCCTTCTTGAAACGTTGAAACCATTCACGACACGTTCTTTGACTCAAAGCAGCCTCACCGTAAGTACTTGAGAGCATTCGAAGAGCCTCAGCCGTAATTTTCTTCAAATGAAAGCAGAAAATCAGAACTTTCCGCAAATAACGAGAATTCGGCTCAAAAACTGACATCTTCGATCGAGTAAAAATTGATGATGTAATCAAAAATTCACTGATATGACGATGTTGTTATGTTGACACATTTCCAACCTTACTGTGTGATATTCATCACCTGATCTATTTCGACCGCCACCTACCGACGCAACCATGTATTGTAAACGGCGGAAGCAAAGTTGTACACCTAATATATACAATTCAACTAAATATATATACAGGGTGACCCAAGTCGGAAAGATTATATTTGAGGAGCGTATTCTACAGCGAAAATGCAACAACTTTTCTATTTGGCAAAATTTTTTTTGAGGCTTAGTTTTTGAGATATGAGCATTTTTAGATTTTTTTCCAAATCTAAATCACTCAAGACCACTGTATGCTGCATACTTGAGCTTGACACCATTGGCTAAGTTGGAAAATGGCGGATCTCTGAGAAAAAAATTCAACTATCCTATCATTATTTGTTTCGGAGCTATAGCGATTTGAAATTTTGGGGCTTCTAACCAATCAGCATTCAGCAACTTAGAATCGCTGTAGTTCCGAAACAAATAATGATAGGATAGTTGAATTTTTTTCCAGAGATCCGCCGTTTTCCAACTTAGCCAATGCTGTCAAGCTCAAGTATGCAGCATACAGTGGTCTTGAGTGATTTGGATTTGGAAAAAAATCTAAAAATGCTCATATCTCAAAAACTAAGCCTCAAAAAAAATTTTGCCAAATAGAAAAGTTGTTGCATTTTTGCTGCAGAATACGCTCCTCAAATATAATCTATCCAACTTGGGTCACCCTGTGTATATATATATATATATATATAATTAGATGTATAAATGATGTATAATTTGAAGAATTTCCCACTCAGGTATTCATTGAAATCTGCTTTGAAGCTACAGACATTAATTTACCTATAAATCATTCAAACAAATTCAACGCCCTTCACAGAACGAATCGCAAGGTACACTGCTCCAAAAGGTGACGCCTTTGGTCCTAATGGATGCAACGTCGAAGACTCGTCTTACGACGGACATCAGAAAGATGGGCTCATGACTGGTGGACTTGGACAACTCATAGATGGTATTTTTGGAGATGATTCGGAAACGAGAGTCTCCAGCAGCGGGTCCAATTGGGTTGGATGGAGCGATCGCGAAATCGTGGAATTGATTTTTGAGTTCCAGGATATTCGAGAATTCAAAAACTGTACCATCCACATGGCCAATTCACCTGAACGACAAATTGAGGTTTGCAATTTTCATTAGTATTTCATTTTCTATTCATATGATCAGGGCCGCATCTGGAAATTCTCCGCCCCTAGTCCAGATATATAGTACCGCTCTCAGATGGGGAAAATTGCCGGAATTATACATGATTTATAAATAATTGGATAGAGTTTATATATAAATTTGATATTAATATATATGAATTATATATCGTGATCAGGGTGTCGAGCACAAGGCTTGGGTCAAATTCCCGGGTTTTCCGGGTGGAAAATTCAGAATTTCCCGGGTATTTTTTTCAAGTGTATTACCTATGTTTTCCGGATACTTCTCATGGCTATGAAACAAGAGCCGAATGTTGTTGAAGTAACCTTGACTTTTTTTCTTAATTTAGTACAATACTTTCAACAGCGGTCAAGAAGTATTTCTTTCATTCCAATGCATATCTTCTTGTTCTGGAATATCTTCTATCAATTCACTTAAACGGCTATTGGAACAATAAGAATATGGATAAAATATAAATCAAATTACAAAAATATTTCTTTTTCAACAGAAAATTAAAATCTCCTTTCTCCCTACCTATGGAAAATCAGGAAATTCGCACCACTTTGAGAGGCAAAGGAGAAGGATATAGCTCCTCCTTTTCCCGTCAAAATGGTACAAATTCCCTTACCTTCCATAGTTGGGGGGAAAGGAGGTTTTAAATTTTGATTCGGAATGTGTCCGAGTCCTACTCAGACAGCACATACAGTTCTTTGCTTAACTTTTATTATGAATTCAGTTATAAGTATTTTGGTACAAAGAAAAACGCGCTTGAATAGTAACTCTGATACTTATCCTCTTGAGGGGATACTAGCATTGGTGACTCGCAACATTGATTAGAAAGAGCTGAAAGATAGCAAGAGACGCTAGTTATTCCGTATTGGCCAGTTTATTCGAAAACTATTGAATAAAATCTTCCAAACTTGCACGGAAAAAAGAAAACAGCAATGGTTACTGTGAATCACAAAAATACATTGAAACTCAAATCTATTCAATGCAGTACTGCGTTTCCCAGTCCTCATTACTGTCCAGTCAGCGTTGAGGCATTTTATTACAATACCCATCACTGTGATCGCGCTAATCCTCATTATCAAAGCGTGTTTTCAAAGGTGATCCGGATCACCTGGATCAGCTACTTCGGAAGCCTCCAGTTTCTACTGATTCTTTGAGGCATAGAGAATCTTTAGAAACTTTGTTTGTAAAAATTTATAATATAGTACTTTTCAACAAAAACTGGCTAATACAAAATGGCTAGTGGTCTATGACTAGGGGCTGGCTTAAAGGGATACTAGTGCTATGGGACGAGCCACATTGTTTATTCCAAACTATTCGAAAATTGTCCAATAAAATTCAAATATCGCTCTGTTTGGCAATTTTATATGCTCTAAAGAATTTTTGTACAGAGCGGTATTTTGATTGTATAAAGCCATTTTTGAATAGTTTGAAATGAACGATTTGGCTAGTACCACGGTGCTAGTATCTCCTTAAGTGTAGAAATCATTTATGAAGGAGTTATTTTTAATTACACTGTTCATTTTATCCGAAGAAAATTGGATTTTTTTTATAAGAAGTTTATAAGCAGTGTTCGATAATCAATTTTCCTCAAGATGAAAGACTTGCTGAAAGACAGAAGTCAAAAAATGTTTTTCATACATCACATCTTGTGACGAGAGGGATCAACTGCAAGAAAAAATTATCGAATAGGATCGTTGAGGTGAATGGGATTACACAACGCCAAAAATGTTGAATGAATTTGTAACTAATTGTTCGAATGATAAAAGTGGTGAATAGTATTCATTATATCTAATGACCACATAATTAGTTATGACTTCATTTCGAATTTTTTCTGGGTGACCCTATTCAACCCAAAATGGGCCTATCCACCCCGTTTTACGATACAAGATTGTGTATTATTTTTAACAGTGTAGCTCTTCAGCTGCTTTTGTGGATGTAAAAATTGAAATTGTTACAATTACACGAGTTTTATTGAAATTAATTTTCTATATTCAGCATATAAACCCATACAGTACAAGAGTCCCCGCAAAAGGCTCCCGTTATGCTAATCAATATGTATTGATTGTGAATACTTTGGGATCAATATGTGCATTCGTCGAACATGATGTTTAGAAAGAAATTATTTCACGATTTCATAAACAATTCCCGAGCATTACACTTATTAACATGTATTCACTGTAAATCGATTAAATTAATTCCTACTAGCATAATGGAGACCGTCCAAAAGGCATCTAAGAAGTCTTTATGAATTCAAAACCTTCAATTTTGGCTGTCTAGCAAGGCAGTTTCATACAATGATAGCACCATATAGTTGTGAAAATCAACTCACGACTGAATTTGGCTTAATTATTGAACTGCCCCAAGAGAACACAAGCTAAATAAATCAATTTTAGGTTGATGTTACATAAATTTGCATTCAACGAACGTTCAATAAACCTTCAAATGTCCGTAGCTTCATTTTAAGTTGGATGAACGTTCGTTGAGCATTTTTGTCCTCTCGGGGTCTATACATATTGAAATGAACGCTTCTTAAATATTTCATAATTTAGTCTCGTCAGGTACACATGTGTACCTGATCTGGGTATCTGACGAGAAACAGGAGTGATTTCTTCTTTTCTGAACATACACAATTCGATATTTCTTTCTTAACTGAAAGGGTGGCTTTATCTCTCTTCAACATATGACTCTCAACTATCTTTCTCTGACGGCGTAAGTCTAAGGACTGCTCATTCCAGTATAGTATATGGAGTTCAATGAGCTCAATCGAACTTTATGGTTTTGACAACCATGCACTTCAATATCATAATAAAAATTCTGATTGTTGTAGTATAACACCCTTGGGTACCCAGGTTTTTGATTCCAATACCCATGTGGTACCTTGTGACAACCATTTGTCAAAATTGTGGGGAATAAAATTAACCACATCGAATATGAATCATGCATAAGGCCCTGTGAATATTACAACAACTTCGGACATAGAACTTTCAAGTACAAGTTTCAATATACTCTCCCCATGTTGAGTATAGTACTTTTATGAAATATTGTGATTTATAAATCGTAACAGAACGTTTTCTATTGTTTTTCGATGCACCATCGAAATTTTCCCGGGTAATTTCAGAATTCCCGGATATTTCCCGGGTTTTTCAAGGGTGAAAAAAAATTCCTGGATGATTGCCGGATTTCCCGAGCCGCTCGACACCCTGATGCCACCCCTAGGCCATGACCTAGGCGCAGATGCGCTACTGCATATGATTGACAATAAAAATATTAAGGTCACGTTTTTCCCATTGATATGAATTATTCCATCCAGTTGTAGTTGAATGTCATATTCAATATTTACTTGACGGAATCAACATTAGGTTTGTGTTTGAGGCGGTCACATTCAATTTATCCAATTTTACTTTCCTCCCCCGTAAATCCAAATCCTAATGCAATTTCAGAAATATCAGGCAAATTATACCAGATTTGATATATGTTTTCATTTCAACTAACAAATCATACTTAATCTTTATTTTCAAGTAAGTCACATTCATTCTAACTAATTATAAATGAAGATCCGAAGACCTTCCAATTATTACTGATCAAATCGTTTACAAGTCGGAATATATCATTTATAATCACCTTCCGTTTGGCAGGATACGCAATTAGAATATCGATATAACTACTATTATATGAAGGTATTCCCAAACCAGCTATCGACGCGAAGAGATGATTATTATTGATGTATTCATGAACTTGTAGGGTTTCCCTTTATGCTCATGAATATATTTCTAAGAGTACAATAGCGTTACATAAGATGAGAGATTATCAAATTTCAATCATACACAGCAGATTCATCAGGAGAAACACGGGTAAGGAGAGTAACCCGGCAATAGAAATATTCAAATGCTGAACTCCACTGTGAGTTCATCCCCCCGCAAAGCGATTAATTTGATACAAATTCTGATGAGAAGTGATTTCTCAATGTATACTGAGCATTGAAAAATCGATGCACAATATTAAGTAGATAAAGGCGTTATAAGTCAGACGTTGCGTACATAAATGATCCATTTTCTCATTTGCATTGACATCATTGAAACTTGGAAAAGATCTTTTCGAAAAAAGACAATTTTCTATATTCTAAGGAAACGCTAAATACCAAATTCATTTTACAATTTTACTGAATACAAAAAATCTCCTCTAAAGAATTTTATTGCAATTTTTTTACTGCTTTGATAAAAAAAAGTGAAGAAATGATGTGCAAATTTCGCAATTATACGTATAAGAAAATGAGAAAAAAAATCATTATGGTTGAGAATCTTATCACTGTACGTACAAACTATTTTATTTTATTCTCGAACTTTGATATAATTCGTGTATCATGAAGAACATTCGCACGATATACACATCTCGTAAAGGAAATCACGATATATGGACTTACAAAAATCTACATACGAGCATTCCGTTACATGATAAACTATTTTTATATAACAAACTAACGTCAGGCCCATAAAATGTTAATCGTTACAGTCCTTGGCTCGTAGAATATTCCCGTTGCGAAAAATAAACATCGTATAAAAGAGAAGAAGATAATCTCCATATTTACTCGACAGATAAAACGTAATGAATGTAGAAACAGAGCATTAGCCTTTATTGCCGTTCGTTTTAATTCAAATTAAAGCTACGGGATATACACACGCACCGGAAGAAAAAGGTAAAGAAGACAGGTGGGAGAGGGGGAAGAATAAAAACGAAGACGGAGCTTTATTTCATAACGACTAAGAGCGCTATATAACAATAGAATGTAATTTCTTCTCCGCCAAGCGTGTGCTTATCCAATTAAAAAGATCCACTTGAGGATTTCAATTCTAATCGACTGTACCTGCGATACTCTATAAACACAAAGCTTTCTTATCACGATTTAAATGCACTTAAATGCAATTCAAATGTATTCAAATCACCCTTCCTTGTTTTTGTTTTATCAAATTTTCAGGTATTTTCAAGCGTCCACGTCTGGTTCTCGTTCGACGGAAAACAGTACAAAGAGGACCCTGAAAAACTGGAAATCAACGATCCGGTTAAAACCCATACCGTGAGTTTCTCCCTGGCGTTACAAAGCAGACTTGGAAAATTCGTCAAATTGATATTTAAATTGAAATCCAAGTGGTTTCTCATTAGCGAGATTATTTTCGAAAGCGGTGAGTAATGTTATAATGAACTTCTGTGGTTTTGAATGTGTCAAATATATAATCGTGACTCCGAATTATTGAATCTCCACGACCGAGATTATTTTTGTTACACAAATGCGAAATGTTATCAAATTTTGAAAAAGAAGAATCATATTAAAACTTACTGTGTTTAATATCCAAAAATATGAAATTACGACTACATTTTAACGTAGGCAAACAACAAATTATATATAATGAATGTGAAATTTCGCTAATTTTGAATGACATCAAAACTACACTTGTTGCAAGCTATAAGAGAGAGAGAGTGAAAATTTATTCTAAAAAGAAAGTTATACCCCTTCAGTTCCAGGTAACGGGAGTCCATCGAACGACTCATCCGATCAATTCGGTACGAGAAGTTTACAAAATGAAACTGAATCAAGAGACAATTTATCCGGTAAAACGGATACCAGCTACAACGAAACGATTTACGAGCCGAATTCGAATTTGACACCCGACGCTTTTCCTGTGAGCAATTCACAAACGTACATCGGTCTAGTGAGCGGTGCTTTGACGGTAGTAGCGTTACTGCTGACCTGTACAATTTTCCTGATGAAACAACGAGGGCGAAACAAAGTTGCCTTGCTGCAGAAACATACCGCTCTTCTTTGTGGATCACCTGCACCTGGTATCACAATCAATATGAAAGACATCAAACTGGCAACTCCCATTGTTGTGTCAAATGGGCTATCGCAGTCGAGATTGTCAGTGAAAAGCAAAACCCTGTCGTCGAATGATGATCAAAGTTCACGCGGTACCACCACTGCGGATCATGAGGTATTTTTTTTCTTTTTATTACATCGACATCGTTTTCCGATTCCATCGGAATTGAAAAACAATTCTGAGAACGAAAACTTTCGTGTGCTTCATGAATAATCGTTGATAATAATATGTTTTTGAACAATCAGGTAGGACATGAATACGAACATTGCAGTGCCTATGAAAGAACATACAAACTTTTTTCGGAAGAGAATCTTGCTTATGAAACCCACACGCATAAAAGCGAACACTTGTCCAGCTGCAAATCGGATTATTCAGGTAAATTGAAATCTTTTCTTAGGAGATTAAATATCTATTCTATACAAGGTGACTCGAGTTGGGTAGATTATATTTTAAAGACATATTCTGCAGCCAAAATAGAATAATTTTCCATACGAAACAAATTTTTTTGAGGCTTTGTTCTTGAGATATGAGCATTTTTAGATTTTTTTCAAATCCAAATCGCTCAAAAGCCACACCATTCGTCGAGTCGGAGCACAGCGGATCTGTGGAAAGAAATTTCACTACCCTGTTATTTTTCGATTCGAAGTTATAGCGATTTGAAATTTGTTGGCTTTCAGCCAATCAGAAATCAACACCTTTAAATTGTTATAGGTCCGGAACAAAGGATGACAATTCAAGGTTGAAAGGTTTAATTTTTTTTCAGAGATTCGCCGTGTTCCAACTCAGCGAATGGTGTCAAATTCAAGTATGTAGCATACAACGCTTTTGAGCGAGTTGGATTCGGAAAAAAGTCTGAAAACGCTGATAGTTCAAGAAAAAAGCCCCAAAAAAAATTTGTTTCATACGAGAAATGATTGCATCTTCATAAAATCATAAATATCGTGGAAGTATATATTTCCTATGATATATACATTCATAAATGATCAGACTACATCTTTGATTTTTCACCACCAATTTTCCTCGCTCTCGTAAAACTTGTTCCCCTTTAAATCGTCTGTCAATGTCAACATTTATTCAATTTGGTATTCCACTACGTTTTCAGGTGTTACGGATTTCACAAGCGAACGAAGCTTCAAAGATGAAAAACTGACAGATCGTATAGTACCTACTCCATTCCCAGTGAAAAGGATGAGTCATTCTCAATCTGGAAAAGTCAATCAAAAAGTATATGAAAGCTATTACGCGGCAACAGATATTTTAACGGTAAGTACACAACAAATCCGTCGAATAAAATTTCTTGGTTTCAAGCGAACTTCCAGGAAATTCAAGTTGAATTCGAATAACGAGAATTTGTGTATACGTAAGATGATTACTATAAGGTTGGAGGAGTATCTTTTATTTTCCACGAAACTATTAAAACTTTGTAATTAACGTCTATAATTGCTTTCGGAGTTTTCTTTTTTTTTCTTTATTCGTTTTGCAACGGGTGATTCGTAAGTTTCAGTCGAACATCTTACAGTTTTGAATATTGAATTTAAAATGGAATGATGAATATTGTTATAGAAAATTTCAACCCTCCTTTTTTGCCTTTGTTTCTGACAACGTTGGGTGGTAGTAAATAATCGCGATGATGCCACACGTTGAACAGAATCTCATTTTCTCGACAGATGAAAAAACCCCAAAATGATTACCTTCTGCATTAACATAATTCATCTGGAGAATCGGTATAGTAATCTCCGTGTTTTGAATTATTTATAGATAAAAAGGAGAGAGCAACCACCCACGTCCAGTCTCTTCACGTCCCTACATATCCGAGATCACATGCATTTGGCAAATAACTTGAATTCGTACAACATTCAACACATTTCCAGACACAGACTCAGAATTATGGATAAACTTGGGGAAGGCAGTTTTGGTTTGGTAATTAATATTTATTTCTTTTTCATTTCCCTGGTTGAAAAAACTATTGGTTCTCCCTAAATCTAATTAAATCTTGTACAATGTTCTGGCCAAATCCTATTCAAGCATTCGTCGATGAGATTCAATCAGATCAATGTATTTTTTCAATGTGATTCTGATTGAATCTTACCAAATCTGATTGAATCTTGTACAATGTTTTGACCAAACCCCATTGAATTTCATTTTATCAGATTCTATGGATTTTTTTAACCAGGGCTTCTTCATTAGAATATCTGCTACATCAATCATTGAATAAAAAAAAGAATAAGTTACAAACAAAACATTCTTGTATTTTATAGGTTCATTTGTGCGAAGCGAAAGGCATACAAAACCCAGATCTGGGTACTATTCGAAATCGACAGGTTGTAATAGTTAGATCACTTTGGCGAGGTGTCATAGATTCTTTGAGGTGAGTTACCATACGAGGCGAGATGTTTCGAATTCTTGAATCAATTAATGATCATAATTTGTTTACAGGGAAGATTTCATGAAAGACATGTATGTCTTAGCAGCAATTCGTGACATAAACATTGCTCGAATTATTGCGTTAGTCGAAGAAGAACCCTTTGGCGCTGTTTTTGAATACGGAGAACTCGGAGATCTACCAACTTTCATGACAAATCACGAGAAAAATCAAAGCGAAATGCAATTGAGGTGAGAGTGAGAAGAACTTTATATATCTTCTTTTTTTGTTATAATGATGAGCAAGAGAAGGTGATTCTAATTATCGTCCAATGTAAATATTTCAGTCATGGATGCCTGCTTAATTTTATCACTCAAATCTCATCAGGAATGAAATATCTGGAGAGTTTGAACATTCCTCATTGCGACTTAGCAGCCAGGTAAGAGA
Organism: Gonatopus flavifemur; assembly: GCA_018340375.1. Classification (NCBI taxonomy): domain Eukaryota; kingdom Metazoa; phylum Arthropoda; class Insecta; order Hymenoptera; family Dryinidae; genus Gonatopus; species Gonatopus flavifemur. The sequence continues at coordinate 23,956,328 of JAFFJZ010000007.1, forward strand.
ATGTTGTATAAAAATGAACAGATTTCACTGACTGATATTAATAAATTTGTTTCAGAAATTGCATTGTGAACCAAAATCTCATGATCAAAGTATCCGATCATGCGATGTATTGTAGTAAATACGATCACGAGTATTACGTTGACGGTTGTTATACAAAAGTCCCGCTTCGCTGGATGGCGTGGGAAGCAGTATTATTGGTAAATTGGAAAAAAGAAAGAGATTTCTAAACATTCTCTATGAATTATAATGTAACGATAATGTTTCTAATTTACAGGGAAAACAAAGTTGCCGATCGGACGTTTGGTCCTACGCTGTAACAAGTTGGGAAGTATTGACCAGTTGCAAAGACATCCCATATTCAGATCTCACGTCAGAACAAGTTTTAGAGAACTACAGTCGTTGGTACCACGGTACCAACGGAAATGAAAAATCTCAACCTCGTATATTACCACAGCCCCCAAACTGCTCGACAGAACTATATCACATGATGGTCAAGTGCTGGAGCAAACACACCGACGACAGACCTACCTTCGAGGAGATTTATCTTTACCTCAAGAGATTGGGTTTCGATTGAATGAACGATAATTAAAATTGCCACGATCACTCGAGCGACACGGACCAAAAGAATCGGCAATAATCCAAGGAGTATCTCAACCATCGCTCCCTCCTCGTTTTGAGCGTCAGAATAAGAATTGAATAAGTGTTGAGTGTTGGGTAAATAAAGTGTTGTTTTCATCCACAAATCAACGAATCGGAAGGTTTCCTGGCATCACTTTTTATTCGATATCAAGTCCGCGCGTGTGCGTGCGTGTGTGTGTGTGGGTGTAAGTGTGTAAGAAAGAGTGGCTGAGTGCACGTTTGGGGGAGTCTAGATGTATATATGTATACATATTTACAAGTATATTGAACTCATATCATAATAATATTTCGTGATGATCCCAATGATACAATGATACAGGATTTTAGCATGTGCTATACGAATAGTCAAAGATATTTCAAATATTTGATACATATATGAGAAATATTTTGATACGCTGTAATATTGTACACGCAAAAAAGAAAGTTGTAAATTTCACTGAATATCTTCATCGTAGCAAACCTTGTATCAATTGCAACTTTCTAATGAAAATAAAATTATTCCATGATATCATACTTTATATCACGAAATTTTTCATTCGAAAGTTTAAAACGCAGATTTTCTCGCCCTACCTCGTCAATTTATACAATTTTCTTTTTTTCGTGTATTCTCGAGTAATGGGAGCGTATCAGAATCTACTATCGATATCCAGATAGGTAATTTCAATTCCCACTTAACAATTTGTGTCTCTTCTCGTGATAACTTATGCAACGTGTTTAGATATCTTTTGAGGTCTAAAACACGTCTTACGTCTAAAAGGTATCTTGAGGCATGAATTATTATGTGGATTTCTTTCAATGTAATAACAATGACCAACAATGACTTGACATTGAATAATAAAAATTTTGATGTTGCTTTTGGTTTGATCCATCCTGTGGAAGAAAACCTCACAGATTCTGATAAAATCTGATGACAATTCATGTGTGGAATTCACTAAAGAGACTGCTTAATTTATTTAAAGAGCACATACATAGGACATTCCAGTACACTCGTGTTACTTAGGTACAAGTACAAATATCAAACAAAATATAACTTGGTATCAAGATATTATTTATGTATATATGAAATATTGGAAATTTTTGTTATTCTGTTGAAAATAATTTAAATTACATGAACTGCCAATGTGATCTAGTCAACAAACCATCAAGTCTTTTCATTCCTCGTGAAAGTGGAATTCTCAACGATAATCTTGGAAAATGGATGTGAATTTCAAGTGTGAACTCGGACGCCTCAAGTGTACAAGTGCAGTCAATAACTGTTATACGTGTGTGAAAGAAAAGGAGTGCTATATACCGATTCAGAAATGTGCAAAAAAGATGAACCAAGTGTTGAATAGATGGATAGTGGTCGGTATCGAAAGGGACTTGACGTGCGAAAGACGTGTATTCTAATCGTTACGATGTGGCGCATTCTTTAGATATAAATACGGATTAACACATCTTCCATCGTACAACGATTTTAATGGTTATTTCCATTTTCATAAGGATATTTTTTGTTCTAAAAAAAGACGTGTCAAAATAATGACAAATACTAGACTGATATACTGTTTATTCATAGTTAAGCATAAACGTTCTAACATTGCGCGAGTTGAAGGAGTCTATTGCATTCAGCTGAACTTTATACCGCCGTATTTCAATATGGACTTTATGAGTTTTTTTGGAATTCCCCTAACCAGAGCGGAACGTTAATTGATATGGAAAGAACCTGAGTTTATTGACCTTCAGAAGATGGGAAAACAATCAATGGTCAATTGGAGGATCCATAGTGAACTTTTTGGAAGTTGATTAACAATAAAATTAATAGTAAGCATCCTAAATATCGGTAGATTCTTTTTTACCATTCATAAAAGCTAAAAATCATTTTATTAACACACATTTTTTTAAAATAATATTTATACATATTATTTTAATCCTTTCTGATCTGACGTCCATTCCAATCGACATAGAATTGACCAAATTATCAAAATCGTTCCACAAATCAGAGGAGTTTGAAACCCATGATATCATCAAGATAAAGGTGTCAATTGAAGATAAGAAAATTATTCAAAATTACATTTTCAGTATGGTATGTTTTGAAACGGAACTAATGGGATGAGAGTTTCGAAATTTTTGATACTGCAATTTCCATTACTTGAACGAATTTGACTGATTCTACAGGATACAGTTTGAATGTTCAAAAAAATATGTTAAACTTCAAAGAGGTTTTGGTACCAAAAAGTGTTTTTCATATTTTAAAGTATTTTAATACACAGCTATATTATGCAACAACATCATGTGTCCATTACAATGGACACTGGGTGCCTGTTGGCAAAATTCATCTACAACAAGGTAACAAGTGTACATTCAAAAAGATAGAATACTGCACTGAAAAAAGGCTGGGAACAGTTGTCAAATATATTTTTCAAATACGACTAATCGAATATTCAATAACACTCATAAAATAATTGATGACAATTATTACATTTCATGTATGTGTTCATAACTATTAAGTGTTCTATGAATTTTCGAATATGATTGATATTTGTTCAATGTTATCGAATATTTGATTGGTCATATTTAAGAATATATTTGATAACTGTTACATTCGCTGGATTTAATCCGTTCCCTGCAAATTTCATCAACTTAAGAACACCCACAATTAAATCCTGATTGTAACCATAATATTCAAGTTCGAAACTTTTGAAAGATCTCATTGATCTACATGAATCATCTCTCAAGGGTTTAGGAGTTTGGAATTCAATTTTTATCAAAAATTTGTGAATTATGGCATAGTTTTCCACAACTCATCAAAAGTAACAGAGAACGGATTAAATCCACCCACTGTACCAATCCTTTCTTCCAGTGAAGATGAACGAAAATTAACATGAACAAAATTCTTACGGTTGGCCGACGTATAAAAATGACTAGAAATTAATAATCATGTTTCAATGGATTTCGAGATAAAAATCGGTTACAAGAAAGTTGTAACTCTCTTATAACTTTGGAGTTTTCAGTGGTATCACTGCACGATGTCCAGCCTCGGAGAATTCTAATGGAATCAATCGGTCATGAAATCAGGTTGAACGAAATGACCAATGAAACAAATAGAAAATTCCCGAACTGGGCACCCTGCACTGATACTACTTTGCATGTGGCGCCGATATGCTACGTAGGTTAGAGTTGAAAATAGAAAAAAAATATAAGCTGATACTCTGTCTTGTTTCTAAACATTCATCAACAATCTGTATTTATAATTAATGAATCTTTCTTTTGAAAAATTACCTATTTCGTTGAAATTCTTTGTAATCTTCGTTCGATACATTGAATCACATCATTGGAATCTAATGAAGATTTATTACGAATAGTGATATACAAATATTTCTAATTTTTCCTCCTATGTTCTAGTCATAGACACCCTGTGTCCATTGGAATGGACATATCAGTAATTTTTAATCTACGTTACTAAAAATTCTGTAAAAATTCAGAGTTCATACTAAGAGTTATAGAAACTACCCACATAACAATTCATGTCTTGCGATGTCTTTTCGATAAGTTTAAGATGTCTTGCGCAACACATTTAGATGTCTTTTAGATGTCTAAAACTCTTCTTTGGTCCAAAAGATATCTAGAAGACCTCTAAAAGATGTCTTCAAAGATATCTTCGAAGATGTCTTCGAAGACCTCTTTTGGAGGTCTTTTAGATATCTCTTAGACCAAAGAAGCGTTTTAGACATCTAAATGTGTTGCGCAAGATATCTTAAACTTATCGAAAAGATATCGCAAGACATGAATTGTTATGTGGGTATTGCCTATCAAAAATAAAAATTTTATCATTATCAGAATTAAGCCGGGTCAGAAAGGGGTTAAGAAGATTCATATTGACGAATGTATGATATACATACATAGAGTGTGATTTGTATATACTCTACTCACAAGCATGTTCATTGCATGACGTGAAAAACACAAAAATTCACTGGGTCATCAACTATCATACATAAATTTCATTAAATCATCATACGATATGCATTATTTTTCCCTTACAACGAAAGTGCGTTGAAAGAAGTATGTATTTTTATATAAGCAACAAATCCCGCAAATCTATCAACGGATCCCCCCCATTTCCTCAAAATGTGTCTATGTATGACCACATTTTTCGTATTATGAATTCTGTTGTGGACAACCTTCACTTCAATTGGCGTTCCACTCCTAAAACTATCTCTTTTTCAAAAGTTATTTAACCTACTAATTTTTCAGTAATAAATTGATTCAATAATGTTCTCCTGTATATGGTATATTGGATAAATGGATATATTTTCAATGGACCAAGTTCAACTGAAATGCAATGGAAGTTAATTTTGACTTCTCAATAATTCCTCTTTCCGTTCCATCTATAATTGTTACATCGAATTTCATATGTATCATTAATTTATTGACCAGTGAAAAAGAATAAAAGAAATCCAGTGAGAAATAAAGGATAAATCTACTAATCCTCTCAATATAAAATTAATTTTTCTATTTCTAAAAATGATTTATATAAAACACTGAATTTATTTCAAAAATCGAATAATAGATTGAAAAATACAAGTAATAATGATTGTGTTAATCAATGAGTTCACTAGGAGTGAGATTTAACTTGAAATTCTACAAAAATATCACCTAAATGTGATTTTGTATAAAAGATTTCTATATTTCTAAAGAAAACATTAGAATGAAAAATCAAATTCCACTACATTCCAATGCTTTTCAACTTTTACTTTTTTCTTTTGCATACTAGAATGCAATAAAAATTCAGGTATGTTGTTTTCGTTGATCAATGTTTAATTGTGTTTAATATTTACTACGTGAATTTGATAATTTCTCTGAGAGTTCCAAAACTGAATAACTCTTAAAGAATTCAACATCGTGTTAATATTTGAAAGAAGAATGGGCCTGCAGGAGATCCAAAAATAATCAATCTAATTCCACACAAATATCTATATCATTGTATCACGAGATGACTGTGAATGAAATGTATAGTAAATATAATATCAACTAATAACATCATGCACATATTAGTTACTCCTCCCTGGGGAAAATTTTTCTTATAATGTCTCATAATCTCTCATAGTCCAAATACATAGAGAGAATATGAGAAAATTTTCGCTAAGGTTCCAAACAAGCTATGTGATTCGTCCAAAGATTTATTTTATCATCGAAATCTAGATACTTTACTCATTTATAGTGAAATCAAAGGGTACATCGTTAGTGAAATATCGATCAAACGATTTCATTATCATCTTCATCATTATCTTTATTATCAAATTACAATTTGATAATGATTCACGGTACCATGGTCAGAAGTGCCGGAGCATAAAAAAAAAGAATAAAACAACGCCCAGGAAAATCCTTCCAGGATATCTACCTCTGAAAAAAAAACAAAAACAAGAAATGATGAAAATTAACGCTCTGAAAAATTGGACTTGAAAATAAACGAGTTTTCGTCGGCAAGTTGTATCTCTATATAGCTCGAGCACCGCGGACCAAATCAATTACAATCAGCTAAGAAGCATCCTAACAGTTAAGACAACGGTTATCCGCGCCCCTTTAAAAATCTATGACTTTTCATTCGTTTCCCTATCACACCTCACCCCACTCATCCTTTCACGCGAAGTGTAACGATAAACATTTTATTCAAAATTAAATTTCAATGACTCCTGAAGTGTTTGAAAATGTTTTATGAATGAATTCTCTTCTCAGCATTTCTGTTTAGAAAAATTCATCGCAGAAGCTACTCATAGCAAAATGTATCTCAAAATCGCAGAATAGAATACAATTTCTAAACAAGAAAAAAGAATACTTTGCAGCGCGGGATGCTCTGGCCATTAACTTATAATGCTCAACTAGGTTTACCTGATTCGATTATCCTTCTATAATAAAAATGTAAATGTAAGATTTGAATATAAATGTAAGTTTAATCACTAAGATATATCGATATAAATGAATGAAATAATGCATCAGTATTATCAACTTATAACTTCTTTCTGTAAAATATGTACCATTTTTTCAATTTGTTATTTTAAGAATATAACTTTAATACATAAGTGTTGATTGTTTTGTTATAATTTGCAATCGAATTGAATTCTATTATTAAAGATAAATGTACGTTTTTTATGCCAATTTTTGTCGTTGAATGATAAAAAATTGTGGGATATAAAAACTAACTTGAAGATTCAACAAACAAATCCTCAAATAGTCAACAAAATGGAAATTCACAAAATTATTCTATGTTAGTTTTACAAATATCCAACAGAAAAATACGTGTACACAAAGTGAAACTTTTCGAAATTAGATAATAAATGACTCATGTGCTGAAAGAAAAGATGTATTTGAATTTAATAGTTTAATTCTGATTCGAAAGATTTTTTTTTATGATAATTCAAATTTTAATTGAAAAACAATTCAATGAAGCTTGTTTTTCAACAAAAAAATTGTGAATCTCGTGATTTTTGCATGTGATTGAAACCGGTATAAAATATGCATTCCATAATTTGGTGATATAAATGAAGTATACAGATCTCTCACGACAAAATATGATTAAAAAAATGAATAAAACTGGATGAGAGGGATGAAAAATGATACATCACTCTCCGGATTTTGCAACTCAACATATCCTAATTTTTATTAAGCGCGTCAGATGTAGTATGTATAAACTTACAATGAAGATCATACATACGAAAAAAATATATACATATATATTATTGTAATTAGACGAAAGAGGTAACTCGTTAACATTTTTACCAGCTTCTGATCGCACGACCATAGTATAATTATAATGTATAAGTATAACGAAACGATACCGCCGTATGATATGAAAATGTACGATCTATTTAGACTGTAAGATAGACGTGTTAATAAATAAGTGACCCTCTGTAAATTATCAATTTTGCTGAAAAAAAATGAGAACCCTTGTAGCTCGATAGTGTAATTTATTCGAACTAAACAAAAGAAACCGTTGTTTGGTTACTACAAATACTGATAATGTGAATGGTGTGTTTCCACTTATGTAGTTTTATCAGAAGAGATGTTATTGACTTCTGAGCTTACTTTTCCAGTTTGCAACTTGGAAAGAGAGGAATCATTTTCACAAGATCATCATTGATTCTTTGATTACGTAATTCAATATTATAAAATTTGTTGAATTCAAACAAGAGAAGTAAATAACAGTTTTTTGATGAAACTTTGAAAAATTGTAAACGATGAATGCGCTATATTTTCTGGAAATCATAAGTTAGGGAGAAAAAAACATATATATAATAACTTTGCGAAAATGATCAAATATTTAAATATCGATAGGTTTTTCTAGATGTTCATTAAGGTCGTTATATTATGAAGCGATCGATGAAATACAGTATTTCTGCAATTTTCTCAGTTATATGTATAATCATCGAAGTACCTTACTATTAAAAGGACTAAGGGACAATCATTTTTAAGTGAACGTTATTGTTTTTTGTAAATTGCACAATATATTGAAGAACACTGAATGTTCGTTAATTCGATAAGACCCAATCCTGGAATGATTTATTTGTAAATTTCCTTCGATATGACTGATCTCTATAATTTTTTTTAACAATTTTCGACAGAAATCCATTCCTTCGGCTTTGCCAATATACACTCGTACGAAAATAGAATGCGTTTATACCCATTCGTGACACTTACACACATATGCATACATATGTACACCTCAAAAATTAACTAATCTATCAATTTTTATCAAATATTTCATAGAATCATAGGTCCATAATCCAAGTTTGTAATACGAATCACAAAACGTATTCCAATTAAAAATTATATTCTTAATATTTCCAGTGTTACAATCAATAAAAATTGTTATACTGTGTATCGAAGTCGTGTTTTTACAAAAGGAAAAAAAATACAATAACCCATGAATATAAAAATCCTCTTACCCTCTCATGAAATGACTAGTTGCATACAAAAAATTGAAAAATGAAGTGGCGACCTTGAACTTTCGTTTCTCTTAATTCAATTCTGAACCCTTTTTACCAAAGGAATGATGTTCATTTCTTTGTGAAAATCTTCTAAAGGTTGATCCCATCGTTCCTCAAAATAAACACCCAGTAAGAATTTTGATTTTAGTCCCGTGTTAACGGCCCATGGGAGATGATATTTCAAGTACAATCTTCTTTGTCTGAAATTTTGAAAAAGATATATCCGATATTACATACAATGTTGAAATCTTATAAACCAGAGGATAAATAATTAATATTTTCGTTTACTTTGGACGTAATCGGCTAGCTCCAAAGATAGCTCCTGAAACACACATTGGTAAGTGCGTTTGCAGTCCTTCCACCCACTTTACTGTCACTTCTCCTAACATAGTAGTGGGCATCAAAAGGCTTGCATGAAAAATGTCATGTACTTCTCGATATCTTTGCATTACGTAAGCTAATTCAATATCATCTACAAATTTCACAGCCGGTCTTGAATCTGGGGTGACATTCTGTAAAAAGATATTACCATATTTTTTTAGTATTCTAGGATCCATCTCAGTAAAATTGAAATTGCAATAGAATGAAGTGTTGAATACTGTTTTTCACATTCGCACAAAAATAAGAAAAAAGAAGATGCACGTAAAGTCAATTCAGGTTTCTCTTAAGACTCTCAAATAAAGAAAATACAAAAAAAAAATTTTAATTCCAATCCTGGTCTACGTGTTTTTATAACAGCCTCTCAATTAATGTACTTGGCTCTTTAATGGAAAGATATTGAATTAAAAATGATCAACAATGTAATCCAACAAAGTACCGGATCTCACTGATGCAAAAAAAATGTATATACTGTTCGATAAATTCAATACAAAATCTGAATTGAAATTTCATAAGTGATTATTAAATTCAAGAAATAATTATTGAATTTCAAAGTTTGTTATTAAAATTTTTTCATTGTGATAGTAATCCCAAATGTAATCTCTCGAAATCAATTATAATTAGATCTGAAAAGAGAAAGAAGAGAGTTGAAATTCATAAACATATTCTTACATTCATTTCCAAAAATTCGTAATAAGTTCGACCAAGAGTTCCTTCCGGCAAGTCTTTGAGTAGAGTCAAGTTAACCGTTGACGTATTGATTCGAGGTTTTTCAGTGAAAATTCGTCGACCCTCTTCTGTCGCTCTCAACTGTTCTAGACAATGTAAAAGAGCACTTTGACCAGTCGTTTCCCCTAAACAAGCAATCATGTCGCCACGAAATGGATTAGCCAACGATATAACTGCGGAACCAGCAGTAAGAAGTATTCGTTGAAAAGTCGATAAAGGAACATGATGTTTCTCATAATGATCCAAAAAAACTTCTTGAGTGGATAGTCTTCTCACTGCAATCCCACCTGCAACTGAGTAAGGAAAAAATAAAAAATATGACCCACTTTTTGAGAAACAATATTTATTCTTTGTACAATTTTCATATGTTACATCTAAGAGATTAAGATTGTACTATAAACAGTATTTTGAAGTTATATACAATGGTACTTAGGGTGTAAACCACCGGCACTATGGCACGACACTTAAATGGTAACAATAATTTGACTTTGGTATAAGTTACAATATACTTCAATAATTTCCTAGTGAATACTACTAAAAATTCCATTGAGAATCGAGAAGCACTTGATTATCCAAGGAACGTCACCATAGGAATTTCTAAGAGTATTAAAAGAAATGCTACGTAGAGCTATCACAATTTGAATTTGAGCGTTAACTTGATGCTTCAATCAAAATTATAAGATCTTAGATTCAATTTCTGTTAGATTATTATATTGTAAAAAGCAAGGTACCAACATTTTATTTATCTCCACGTCAATACTGCTATGGACAATTACTCCTCCAAATTGTAATTAACAATTTTATATAACCTCCACCCTCGAGCTTTGTTCCTGATTGAGGGGAGAATATTTAGGTTCCTCTTTTCTACGAAAAGTAACCCAAGTATAGATCAGACTGCCGATCACGCTTAGGTTTAGTCCTACAAAGTTCATCCAAGAGAATATATAATCTCCACCTATAACCATGCCTAGATAAGTTACACAAATGTTTTTCAAACAACCGATAATGGTTGTCGTTAAGGCAGAGTTATGTAACGTACAAAGGATAATACTATAAGATAACACAAAACCCATGACACAAGATAACAAAAACTGTAAAACAAACAATATATTAGTCCAATAAGGGTACTTCGAAACATTTTCGATATCTCCAGTCCACCACGCTATCACAATCGCCGGAACGATCATAAACAGAGAATTGTAGAACATTAGACCGTACTTCCCCAATTCTTTTGAATCGAGTTTCTTCTTCATGTAGACTCCATTGGCAGCGGTGAAAAAATTATTCAAAATAATCAAAATATAGCCCTCTAAATTGAACGCCAAATCATTCAGAGCGGCTATGATAGCACCTAAGACCATGGTATAGACACTGAGTTGAACTGGAATACGTGCCTTGATTCCCAGAATGTAATATTCCGCTATCATTGTCATCAAAATACTGAATCGCCTCAAGGCGGTGAACATTGGTAGGCTCAATTGTTTGGTACCACCCAATCCAAAGATCATATTACCGATAAAAATGAGTGGCATCGGCCAAAGCTTTCGGAAGGTCGTCTTTTCCAGGTTAGGAAAATCAACGTAGCGAAGTTTCCGAGCGATTAAAAGGACGATGATCGTTGCGAACATTTGTCCTATACCCAGTACTTGAAAGGATGGGAAGTTGAAAGACGTCAGTACGGTTTTATTCACAACTGTTATCATAAACGATGACAAGCCGTAAAAAAGCGCCGAACCGATACGAAAGAACATCGCATTTTGCTGATCACCCACTGTCATTTTTAAACAAAACCACAATTTTCGAAACATTAAATTTTCATTCCAGTGCCATGTGCCGACGTGTCAAAAGTATCATTGTATACTGTAGATGGATGATGTGGATACATACACTGTTTTAACCTTATCATCGTAGTTTCGCTAGTATGAATGAACGAAGGTTGACTAATCACATAATTACATCACTCAAAATGTGATACCGCATACCACATACATACATGTAAGGATCCAATTGGATCCAATTAACTTGCACAGTGCTCACAAGTGAAAAAATATGTGAATGTACATTCGTAATGCAATTGCTATATGATTTTTACTACTTTTGTCAAAAGACCCTAGGTTGCGCTGTTTGAAATTTTTAAGGCAGCGTTTCGATCAAATTCGGGCATTTATATCACAATCTAGATACATTTCTGTTACCAACATCATAATAATACCATACGTAACAACACATTCACATATAAAAATGCATAAATATATTTACGTATGTATGATATATATATACACACACATATATATAGCTGTATTATTCCTAGCTTCTGCTTGCAGCAGCAATTTCAAGCAATTTCAAGACTCAAGACTCCATGCGTGCATAGTGTATATATAGTTAATACATTTGTGCATGCTTTAAAAATTCGTGATTTCGAGAATTTCGTGCTCATCGGAGATGAAAAATTGTGTTTTGTTGTTTTGTGCGTTATAAATTTTCCAAAAAATTTCACATGCAGCAATTTCACAAAGAGCAAACAGCTGAGAGAAGTGCACAGTGAAAACGAAGATAATTTGTCAAGTTATTTGTTTGTTGAATTGTAATCGTTTTTCCGTCAAGTGTAAATTTTAAATGTTTTTGTAACGTGCTGAGGATGGCTGGAGTATTCGATATTGAACTACACGATGGTGATACGGTAGATCAAAATGAATCTGACGATGATGTTATTGAATGTAGAGAGGTAATTTCATCTTTGTTATGTTGTATAATATATTTTATTATTTGTACATTCGTTGATTTTTATTTATGGAGAAAACAATCGTTAGAATGTAAATCGTTGACACATGAAAAATATGTTTTGTTTTTAGGAGGAATATGACACTACGCCAAATGAGGATACTTTATTGGAGTGAGTATTTTATAATTACACAATAATGCCCGACTCGGAATAATACCATTTTGATTTATGCATTTATTTCCCATGTATGACACATGTATAGGATTTATATAATTTTTATATAATTTATATATGATTCATATATAACTTATGCAATTGTTATCCATCAATCTTTATGCAAGTTTCATTATTTTATCCTGTACGTATGTGAATAGGATAAAAAACAAAAGATTTTTTGTTTAATAATTTGTATTTTCAATAAATTTGTTGTACCAATTATTCATATTTGATTCACGATGAATGAAATGTTGAATCATTCGGTAAGACAGTTGAATATACAAATAATAACCGTCAAGCAAATTATCTAGGAAAAGAGAAAAGAACGATACTCAATTATGAAAATACATACAGAATCGTTGCAAGGTTTTTTCAGTTAAATCAAATCTGAAAACAATAAATTTAGAAATGAAAGAAAATATGAGAAAACCATTGATTTAGAGTGAAGGAATAGACGAATCGTACAGTGAAACATAAAATGTCAACAAAAATGATTTGAGAATTTTCATTTTAAAATTAGATTCCATGAAACATCGAGGCAATCGAATATGATAAGGTACTGCAAATAGATGTAAATACAGGTATAACTAGTTGCGGCTATGAGTACAAGGACAATAGATTCAAACTTTGAAGTAATAAAACAAATTCTATGAAATAGGAAAAGTATCAAACGATTTTCAACGAAACGTCATAATAATGATGGTCACTCTAAAAAATCTGAGAGTGAATAAATATTTAAAAATTATAAAAGCATAAATTTTACTCGGATAGAGAATAAATTGAAGGTCAGTGAAGTTTTAAGAATATAGTGGACAAAGTAAAAGAAAAAAATCAGTGTATGTAGGGTATGTAAGTACACAATAAAACAGAGTAAAGATAAAATGTGAAGATAAGAGAATAAAACAGCAGTATATGAATTACATAAGAACTATATAATAATGACAAAGATAGAGAACAAAGACAGATAGAAAGAAAAAAAGTTTGAGACAGAATTGTATTTATCACTACTGATTTTTGTTCCACATATCTGAAGAAAACGGTTAATCATTTGAAAGGAAATATAAAAATCTTCAGATGTATAAAGAACATGAATCAAAAATTCCTTTTAAAGTTACAACCATCAGTTATTTTGTCAGCAGTAACAGTTTTTTTTTTATACCTTTGAATACCAATACATTTTTCATTTGAAATAACGATGTTGTTAATGTTCATGTTACTTTCATATTTATTGTAATATCATATTATTAACATACATTCTCACAGCGTATTTCCCTAATTTGCATAAACTACTCACAGCTTACACAACATGAGCATTCAAAATGGATTCCTAGAGATTATCATTGAAACTGTAAGAATTCATCAAATGTCTGTTATGTACAATAAAGTCCTCTCGTTTCGTTAAAGTTTATAAAGTGTACTGAGCAGAACCAGTACAAATTGATGAAAAATACAATTAAATGACAATCTAAAATCAGTTATCATTTTAAAAATGTTTAAGATCTGAAAATTTGGAAAGAGTGCAATTATCGGAACAAAATGTGAATCCCGGTCAAGAAAAAACCGGTCCACAAGATTTTGAACTATGCAAAATACTTGGAGAAGGTGGTTATGGGAAAGTTTTTCAAGTTAGGAAAGTCACAGGAAAAGATAAAGGCAGTATCTTTGCCATGAAGGTAAATTCAAATGGAGTTTCATATTTTATAATCTTATATTATGTTTTAACGATAAGTTCAACACATTTTCTTTTCCAAACAATTTGTATAATCATAGGTATTGCGCAAAGCATCTATTATTCGTAATCAAAAAGACACTGCTCATACCAAAGCTGAAAGAAATATATTGGAGGCTGTAAAAGTATGTACATTTTTATTAAATGAAAATTACATTCGCGTGTATAGTTTATATAAATTTGATTATTTATTCATTCACAGCATCCTTTTATCGTTAATCTTATGTATGCTTTCCAAACTGGAGGAAAGTTGTATTTAATCTTAGAATACCTGTGTGGAGGAGAACTCTTTACGTACTTGGATAGAGAAGGAATTTTCTTAGAAGATACTGCATGGTAAGTAATATCAAATTTTTGAATATATCAGTGTGTTTAATGAAATATGTATAAATTAATTGTGTATTGTGTTTAGTTTCTACTTATCTGAAATAATACTTGCTCTACAACATCTTCACAACCAAGGAATAATATACAGGTATGGATACTTTGCGATTCAACTTCTTATCTAATGTTGCTAAAGTTTGAATCGTCTATTGAGACGAATTAGGAATCAAATAACGCGATACTCAGCTGTTAAAGATCAAAAATCTTACTGTACATCCTTTACATGATATTTCTAGTTCCCACAAATGATATCAGATTTCGCGAGTTAAAATTTTCGTTTCGTTTTTATAAACGATTCAAACTTCGAGAACATCTTATCAACAGATTTTTTGGTTTTATGTAGCATCTAATATTCCTTATAACATGAAATTAAATCTCTGAATTTTTACAGAGATTTGAAACCAGAGAATATTTTATTAGATGCTGAAGGACACGTCAAATTAACAGACTTTGGTCTCTGTAAGGAACATATTCAAGAAGGAACTGTGACACATACATTTTGTGGGACCATAGAATACATGTGAGTACAATAAAATTCTTCTCAAAAATGAATAGAATTTATTGAAATTCATATTTTCAGGGCACCAGAAATTTTAACTAGAAGTGGCCATGGAAAAGCTGTTGATTGGTGGAGTTTAGGTGCCTTGATGTTCGATATGCTCACCGGAATGGTACCTATATGTTTGTGTAACTTTCATCAACGACTGCTCAACTGTACAACTCGTTTAATTTTCATTCTTTGATTCCGTAGCCGCCATTCACAGGAGATGATAGAAGGAAAACTATTGATAAAATTCTGAGAGGAAAATTAACTCTTCCACAGTATTTAACACCAGATGCTAGGGATCTCATACGCAAATTACTCAAGGTATTTGCATCGTGAACATAATAAATTCAATTGTGTTTCTATCTCCACTTTTTTCGATATCGAAATCTATGAAAAAATCTATGAAGTCCAAATTATCGTATAAAATTTATTCACAGAGGCAAGTTGCTCAAAGATTGGGATCTGGGCCTGAAGATGCGGAACAGATTATGAACCACAACTTTTTCAAGCATATCAGTTGGCAAGATGTAATTTCCAGGAAATTAGAACCTCCTTTCAAACCATCACTGGTGAGATATTGAAATAATAATATCTCACTTTGACATTGTTTATATCATTGTTGAGGGAGAATTCATTTATAAATTATCCATATTCTAGAAAAGTGCCGATGACACTTCTCAGTTTGATGAACAGTTTACTGCAACAGTTCCCGTGGATTCTCCTGTGGAAAGTACATTGAGTGAATCCGCAAATATGATATTTCAAGTGCGTTTAACATAAATGTACAAAAATATTGTTTTTTCGCTTTAACCTTGAAGTAATCAATTTTATTTTAATCCAGGGTTTCACTTACGTAGCGCCAAGTGTATTAGAAGAAATGTATTCACAACCAAGAGTCGTCAACGCTAAAAGTCCTCGCAGAGGTTACTTAAGTACCGGTCTCAGTGGAAGCTTTCATAATTTTTCACCACGAACCCTTGATAATCATATTCGGCCCTCCTCTCATTTTCAACAACACAGGTAAATGATTGTGTATATTAATAATGTTATATAAATTCAACTATATTGAAATTTATGTATCATAACAGTTTTCATCAATAATTGAGGAACAAATAGTAGATTACAAAAAATAACGTATATCAGTACAAACTTCTTCGATTGCATAAAATGAATATACAACACATGAATTTTCCAAAGCTGACCAACGATAATTTATAACAAAAATGGTATTTTTCACGTAATCAAAAATATCGGGCCAACTCCATGGAAACTCCACTCTATAGCTATGATTCTCCTCGCTTGTAAACATTGATGTTCGGGTATTTAAGTGAAAATTAAGGAATTTGTGTCGCGTATAACAGAAAGAAAAGTTTCACTCAAGGGGATACTAGCGACGTGGCAGCAGCTCAATCGTTTATGACAAACTACGACCAAACATTTCATTTTAATCAAAATATCGCTCTGTATAGCATTTCTCTCATTCAAGTAGAAGTGCTGTACAGAGCGATATTTTGATTAAAATGAAGCGTTTGGCCGTAGTTTGTCATAAACGATTTGGCTGCTGCCACGCTGCTAGTATCCCCTCAAAAGATGGGAAATCACAGGTACTTTGAAAGACAAATCCGCTTCTGGAAGGCCTAAAAAAACTTTTAACCACGGTACCAATAATTCCACGTGAGTTATGTGATGAAAATTTAACCGACATCAGTCGTAGTACTGTTTCTTGTTGGCTGAATTAGGTTGAACTTTCTGAATGTGTTGGTTTTAAGAAACCGTTGATTAGTATAAAACATAAGAAAGCAAGCCTGCAGTTTGCGAAAGAATATCAACACTGGTCAATCGACAATTGGAAAAAAGTACTTTTCTCTGACGAAACAAGATGAATCTATTTGGAAATAACGGAAGAAGATACGTTTGACGATCAGAAAGCACTAGATATGATTCTTGGAATCAAATACCAACTGTCAAGCATGGTGAAGGGAATATCATGCTGTGAGTTGCATTTTCTTGGTAAGGTGTTGGTCCTATTTAGAGATGGAGTCGAGACTTTTAAGTAAAATTTAAAGATAGTCAATGTCATTCAATGTTACGATCTTCGAAGACAAATTTCGACGTGAAGTCAAGTTCGGGTATGGAATAGTTGGAAATAACACGTTCAAGAGGATAAAATTGATTGCATCCAGGAGATGAAGCAATTTTTCTCCATTCAAGACCAAGACGAGACAAGATAAAACCTTTGTCGAGACTGTTTTCTGTTTTTTTTAAATATATTTTTCCATTTTATTCTTTAAATAGTTGTACATTGACCCAACGAATCTTGAATTAGAACTGGTAAAATTAAATTTTGTTCGCTTGACTCTAGAGTCTCGGGTCCACCTCTAGTCTTATTGTTAGAATTGAACGCACTATCATCACTGTAGTATACAAAAATATTTCGTTGGAACACATACTTCCCTATGCGCATCAGAATTCACCACGAGGATAGATTTTTCAGCAAGATGATGACCCCAAACGTCGAGCAGGTCTACTAAAAGAATTTTTCAATAACAAAAAACAGTGTTTCATAATGGTCAAGTCAGTCTCCAGACTTTAACCCGATAGAACATTTGTACACCGAGAGAAAAAGCATACTCTAAATGCAAGGGAGCATTTCACGCTTCTAACGCATTTGTTATAATTTTTTGAGTATGTTGAGTATGCTTTTTGAGTATGAGTCCCATGCCTTCTAAGCATGCTGCCATGCGTGAAAAGCGCGTTATAACAACAGCGTTAGAAGCGTGAAGGGCTCCCTTGCGTTTAGAGCATGCTTTTTCTCTCGGTGTAGGAAAAGACTTGAAGTGAGAGTGGCGTTGAGCTTCCAATATAACGAACCCCTCTTGCATTGACTGCTGCTTATTATACCGAACGTTAATAGACCGAAAGTTCGTTATGCCGAAAGCAATCAGATTCCTCATTCGCAAAGAATCCACAAGAAATTGCAGTTTTCATTCGATCAAATACATTCGGCATAATAATTCTTCGGTCTATCAGCATTCGGAATATGAATTTTCGGTACATCGAGCGTTCGGTGTATTGGATTCCCACCGAGAGTGGCAGCTGTGAATCGTTAGAATAAAGGGCTGCTTTGGGAAAGAGTTCAAAAAGATTGGAAAAATATTAGCCAAGAAAGAATTATCAAATTAATTGAGTCAATGCCTCAACGATGTGCTGAAGTGATAGCTTCAAAGTTTATGACCAAAAAGTATTAAAATAAACTGTTACCTCTGAAGCTCCAGAATCGTTCTAAAATGTGCACGTCCAAATTTTATCAACACAGTTTTGTTATGAAGCTGAAACTAGCAGTCGATTGTTATAACTTTTGATTGAACATTGTTGAAGTTCTTCTACTTCAGAAGTCTATTGAATGACATTCCACTGAACGTTTGAGATACTTAAATTCTTGATAAACATTTTGTGTCAAAAGTTATATCAATTGGCTGCCAGTTTCAACTTTATAGTTTTGTTTGGCCTAATACTTTTGATCACCTGAAAAATGTCATGATTATAAGTTGTTGTTATTCTATTGTGAACAATTTATCATTTATATATTTAGTTGGTGAAATTGAATAAGTTTGTATTCGTATACTTGAGATTCTTCTCCAATCTATTTATACTTCAATTAAGAATAAAAAAATGTTTGGCCTAAAGCCATTGCACGTAACTGTATTCCTCAAACAATGCCTCAGTTCGAAATACAGAAAGTAGTGTACACAGGCTTTAATTAAAAGATATTAACAAAACTGAATATATTTTTGATTTTTTAAAGAGATGTTTAGGAACTGTGCTTCTTCGGATTACCAAAAGTGATCGAGATAGCAAAACATAGATTTCACAACTATGAAGTTCATCAGAATTGAAGCAGAAAGAGTAGGAAACGTTTAAACTTTTTTAATCACTTCGTTATTCAATGACAGTCAAATATTGATCTAACTTTTCCATAGAAGCATAATGGCTTGAATAAAATTAATGAGGTTTAAAATAAAGAAAAAAATTATAAAATCTATTGCTTCTAACAATTGGAAATAAATCTTCATATATATTTTATAAATTAAAAAAAAAAAGTAAAAGAGATGGTTGATTTTATGGATTTTCAGGCATCGTATAGGGCCTAACAACGTAGAAGATTCGGAAATGATGGACGTGGGTCAACTACCGAATCATTTATAGTCTTCAATGTTTAATAATCCTAGTGAATAGACCACAGCTGAATTTTTACAATAATTCCTGTCAAGCAATTCAAATTATTGATCAATTTTTTGAATTAGTCATATTTTCAAATAGCAATTTCAACCGGCAGAGCCCGGACGTCTTTAAATGCCAATGTTTTTATTCCGAATGATGTTTTATACAATCGCAATTACTGGGCCAACGAAATCATTAAACCGAGTTTACAAGGTTAAACATAATCATCCGATCAAGATTTTTTCGAGGCATCGCATCTCGGGACATCCGGGCCCCACGAATTTAACTATTCACTGCTTCCTTAGTAGTTAACGTGTGCTAAAAAAGACGTATCATCCGGCATATAAAATGTGTATACACATAAATTGAAGCTGCAAATAGCGATCCACAGCCAACGGCCAACCGCTACAACCCTCTAACGGAAGATGACATTGAAGAATTTAACGATTCTTCATACGGATAATGCTTCCCAAGAGAACACAAACCTTAAATTTACGTTGATTGTACGTGAATTCACATTCATGGAACGTTCAATGGACCTTCAAATGTCCGGACGTGGAATAGATCTCTATTAGACGTTCTTTGAACCTTCTTGTTCTCTTGGGGCTTAAAATCATTCCATAGATTTCAGAGCTATCAGACCTCGCTATCAAAATACACAAAGATGAAATTTGTGTGTAGAAAGACTTAGCAATCCCAGAGTCTACAGCATAACTTGAAAGATTACTAGTAGTCTACTTGCAGCTAGTTGCCAGTTTTAGCATTTTTTTGCCTGGCTCGGCCAAAAAAAGCATTGCTTAACATTGGGAATTAATGTCTGATTCGATCTTGATCTTCTGGTGGTACGGTCTGAAGTCGATGGCTGTGGTTTTTCCGATACGTTGTATCCTGAAGATAATCATGGATAGTGTTCCAGTTCTTCATTAAATTGTGTGGGATGAAGTGTATTTAAGCTGTGTTCATGTTTTAAGTGCGTAGAAGTCTCTATAATCCTGACGGACTCGTGGATCCAGTGTTTCAGGTATAGAGATATTGAGACAGAATATTCTTGCCAAGTAAACGAAAGTCAGAAAAGCGTATTTTTGTAGTTGTTGGAGCCAGTGATCCCAGAATGCGGGAGCTGGCGGCCCTCACCATGATATCACTGGTTAGAGCTTACCAATGTTCGACCAAAAGACATCCTTGAGTTCGCTTTTATCTTAAAAAGCATTTTTAAGACAAAAATGCGGTGAAAGATACCTTCTGGTTGGACATTGGTCAGCTCTAAGAGTTCTGAAAACAAACTTTTCTGATTCGTGTCTATTGGATCTGGATCTCTTGGTGTTGTAACCATGGCTCTAGTGACTGTAGCACTCCTAGTACAGGTCTACTTTCCAAAATGTATTGAATGCATTCTGAACGGTGATATATATATATATATACATATATACGGGAAGAAAAAAGAGAAGACATGTCGATTTCAGAGACTTCTGCCTTACATTCATTAGTCGTATTATGTTCGTAAGAATTCAGCTGTAATTAGATAATTGAAAATATATTCAATGAATTATGTATAGCGAAAAATGAATAACAAAAAAAAGAGGAAAGGGTTTGATGAATTAAAGGAAAATTTGTTGCACTCGAAGAGCATTGACGATGCTTTCCGTGCAATTAATATTTAGATTTAGTATCCCAGTTGTTGATAATGTAAAGGCAAGCATACGATAGTATGCTTTCGCCATGTAAATATCGAAATTATGAAAACAAAATAAGCATATTCATTTGATGAGAAGAAACATTCATGTTTCCATTACAAAACTGTGTTTTGTTTTCTCCAAAATATGTTAAATTATTTGAATAAATTCCAGAATTGCTCGATCTGTTGTTCACGGTAATCATCCGTTGCAGAAGTTTTTAGTTAAAAACAATCGAGAACCAATTTAATCCGTATCATATATTTATTATACAATGATAATTAGAACCTAATGATAAATTGAAACAATCAAACATCATTTTTGATTCTTTTCGATTTCAATCGATAGTTATACAGAATTTTTCCAAATCGATCTTCACAAATATTGTGTAATTCCTGAATTCATAGATATCCATAGAAAGAAATTCATCACCTATCGTAACAGCAACCACGTATTTCAAAATGTCTATATATGAAATAAGAAAATAAGCCATGAATGAATTATTGATAGCCAAAGTGTTCAGAATTTGATATTCTTTCATTTCTTCAAATTTAAATAGGTATTTCAAGCAAAGCAAGAGACTTGTTTCAGTTCCGTCTATTACTAGTTTGTAGTACAATAAGAAAATAACAAACCTTGGAAAGAATTAATATATGTTTTACGTGTACAATGTTCAAACCAATCAATTGTTTTACAAACTTTTGCTGCTTGTAATGAAATTAAAACAATTTATTCGTTATGAATTGTATTATATAACGCTTTTAGTAACGTCAGATATAAACAATAATTATTGAGCAATGTTCTCAAAGTTCTTGCTCTGTCACTAGCGTAATGTTCGTTCCAGCAAAACAGATTGTTAGATAAATAAAAATGAAAATAGTAGCATTAAATATTTCACATATCTCGGTAGAATCGGAAAAGGCGATTTGATTTCTACTTAATGTTTTATTCGCCAAGAAAAATGGGAAAATATTTATTTACACGTATGAGTAAAGACTTCTCTAGTGATATAACGGTTATCGCTAGTATCGCAAATATGTGAAAATCATGTCTCCAAACGTTTCAATTTTTGAAAGCTTAAATATTTTTGATATCGGAATGTTTATTTTACATACCTCTAAGTTATTTATATATGTTTATAAAATGAGCCTTATAAAGCACCTGATTCGATTCTACTCGAAGAAGTAAATATGTATAGTTACATCTTGAAGGTGTAATCCGTACTATGAAAGTGACAATTAATCACAAATTCAGACTGCCCAAGTGTTCACGGCCACCACGGTTGGCTAGTATTATCTTTTACATAGAAAACACATACTATATATTATAATGAAAAGTCTGTTAATGAATGATGTTATTGAAAAAAAAAAAGATAAAAAATACTGAGTGAGAAGATAGTTCTTGACAAATAATTTCCAGTTGTTATAAATCATCAAATTAATATAATAGATTATTTGCACATTTTTCGAACGGAATATCTTTGCTTCGTACCTTCTCCTTTTTGATAGTCATACGAATGGATTGTTATTATTATTGATATGCAATTATATCATTTTAAAACGATAGTGTAAAGTATTCGTTTATGTTGATATTTAATTTTCCCCCTATACACTGAAGAAAATGAAACCTTATTGTAGATGAATAGCACCGTGTAGTTGGTACATGTCCTTAGATTACTTTTACAACTGACTTGAACCAACTACATTGTTCAAGTGATTGTCTTAAATACGTACGGTAGCTACCACGTAGCTAACCACATAATCAAACATGTATAACGTTAATATAAATAATTTGTTGTCCCCGCTGATTTATTTTAATGTAATCATTTTTTTGAGTTATGGAATGGAATGTGTATGAAAATTACATCTATCAAATTGAGAAAATATAAAAACACGTAATATTTCAACAATGGTCATGAATTTAGAAAATTACAAAAGTTTATAAAATTATTCATAACGATTCACCATTCATCTGTATGGATAATTCTGGAATTACCATGAATTTTATGAAAAATCGTTCATTCATACGCAGAGATGGTCCTAGCAGAGGATAGGCCAAGAACTCTTACAGCACTGGACATTTCTACGTTGCCTCTACGTAGAATCCCCGTTCATCCACCTTTTCTCCACGTAGAGTCCACAGAGATGCGGCATGGAATTCGGTGGGTGTGCTGTTAGGGAATAAATCCTTGCAACAAAACTTCTGTCCGAAATCTTTCATAGTCAGCTTTTTCCCTGGGAAGTTTATCGTATATCATATCCATCTTCGCAACGCCAAGAGTAGTTGTCCCTGGTTA
Organism: Gonatopus flavifemur; assembly: GCA_018340375.1. NCBI lineage: Eukaryota > Metazoa > Arthropoda > Insecta > Hymenoptera > Dryinidae > Gonatopus > Gonatopus flavifemur. The sequence goes on from JAFFJZ010000007.1 coordinate 23,979,823, forward strand.
GGAGCCTTAGCATCTCACAGAAACTCAGATCTCATACAATCTGATGAACGAGTGAACAAATGCCGCTATAAAGACTAATCAAATTCTCAAAAAATCTTATAAGAGTGTAAAAGATTTCGCAACCCATCTATGAGATTTTTTCCAACCAAATGAGCACTAATCCTGCTCGCATGATGCATCTAAAGTGATTTTATATTTTCTCTGTTCATACAACATCAACTGTTTTGTTGTGCATCTCCTGTAAAAGAAATGAATTTAATACTTAGGGAAAGAAATATCCCATTTCTTTTTTGTTACACAGTGTTCTCTGCGTGTCGATGTTTATCATCATTATATACTGCTCAGATTCATTTATAAAGAAAATGATTGGAAAGTGTTTTTTGACCTTGATATTTAATATTTTGAGACCAAAAAAAATGTTTCGTAACTTATTTCGATTTTTATGGAAATCTATATGAAATTGTTGAAAAATATTTTTCTGAATTATACTTATTTTCCAGTGTGAGAATCAAGATTTCTCGGCAAATTTGCCCACGGATCTAGCAATCGGATATGTTTATTTGTAAGTGATAATGTGCATAATAAATAACGATTGACTATAGTGAAAAATAAATGTTTAGTACAAATCATAGAAATTGATGATTGTACCTTAGCTTGTTGCAATAGAAACAATAAACATAAAACTGCATTACACTTAAACGGGAATCGTTATTCAAAATACATACAAAAAAAAATCAATTGCAACTGACAATTTATTTGAAAATTATGAAATTGGATCAGAGAAAATTCACGATCGGGCACGATTGCATAAATGAAAAGGAAAAAAAAAATCATTGTTTTGAAGTGATGCTTGAAGTTTTATTAATCAACAATAATGTGATCTTTCAATTCTATAAATTCGAAAAAAATTTTACGCAGTATATATTTATTGTGTAAATTGTATAACATAGATTATGCAATGCAATAAAACGAATGTTATTACTTAATCATTGCTATAATAAGGTGTTTAAGATAAGTTTGATTAATTAGGTTTATCTACATATATTACACTTTTCTGCTCCTTCCCTAGAAATAGTTTCCTACAATAAAATCTTTATAGCGAAATGTAATGTGCTTAAATAAAACAAGATCGCTTTCACTCTTAATTTTCGATTATTATTCAGAGATATTATAAAATTCCAGTTCCACACTGTTCTATTATAACAATATGATTATCTGAAAATGATTAAAAACTTATTTCGAATAAAGATAGTTTTTCTGATTTAAGATCACTCATGCTTGCGTTTCTTCCTCTTCTCATCATCCGATTCGCTTGGTCTTTTTCTGCTGCCTTTATAACGATGATCATCGTGTTTTTCGCTTTTGTATCGATCATTTTCTTTCTCCTCTTTGATCTTGGAATGTTTATCACTTTTCTTTCGGTTTGATTTTGATCTTTTTTTTCTATCTTTGTCTCTGTAATGATTACGACTCTCATTAGACGCGGAATCCAATTCCTTCCGATGCTTCGATTTCTTCTTACTCTTTCTTCTCTTTTCCTCGTCTTCCGAAGATGAAGTGTCCGAGCTGCTTCTGTCACTACTGCTACTACTGCTACTGATTTCTGCATTGGATCTTGATTTTTTCTTTAGATTTCTTTTTTTGGATTTTTCACTTCTTTCTTCAAGTTTTTGCAACTTTCTGAAATTAATAAATATGTTCAAAATTAATAATCGGTCACAGTTCCTAATATTTCTTTATTTTTATCTTTCATCAAAGGGTTTATTTAGAATTTATAAAGCGCACGTACCGAAGTAATTTTTTCTTATCTTTCTTTGACAATGACTTTAAAAACATTATCTGTGAAGTGTCTTCGTCATCTGAAACCATGAGATGCTCGTTTCCTGGAACTCTCAGGTGCTGTTGAGCTTCCAGAGCTGATCTGCAATGAGAACAAATAATAATCATATATTTGAATGAGAGTAAAAATGATAGTTAGTATTTAAAAATGAAGTAATTACTTTTTAAGGGCCAATCCATCTTCTCTCATTTGCTGCACTAAAGTTACAGCGTCTGGAGCAGCAGGAAGTTCTGCATTGTTGTTTGCCATGACTACGCTCATTGCTTGACTGTACAAAGGACATTCCTTATCTGTAAAACCATGGGCATTTTTAATGATTGAATTGGAACGAAAAAAAAACTATCATGTTAAAATTTCACATCAATCTTCAACCAACCTGTGTTAATATGACCCCACTTATGACATTTAATACAACGCACATTTCGTACTTGTATACCAAATGGTTGATCGCGAATTTCACTGTCTCCTTTACAATAACTCTCTCTAGGTGCGTTATATTTACGTTGCCATTCAAATTTATACTCTGGCTCATTATCTTCTTTTTCTCGTTCTTTCTTGGCTCCAGGTGGAGGTTCATACATGAAATTTACACTGAGTTTATCCTTGCTCTCTTTGCTTAACAATGCTCTAAAGACAATAGATACGATTTAATAATACGTCAAAATTCAATTCCATGATTGGTTTTGATATAATAATAAAATTGACTGAAAGATTTACTTGTTGTTATGAAGATCTTGTTCTTTTTCATATTGTACCCTTAATTCTTCTTGTTTCTTTTTATATGCTTCAGCTTGTTGTTCCGCCATCCATACCTGGAATAACATTGCATTACTTCAAATTGTTCTTACGAGGTAACAATATAACCTTCAAAATATGTGAAAACAAAATAATTACTCGTTTCAAGTTATCCCTCGATGCAGGATGGAAAAACTTTTTACACATGTAATTATTAAATCCTTTCCCCATTTTGTTTTATTGAATATATTATGAAATAATGCAGAAGAATAAAGACGCGTATATCGATATCTGTCAATTAGTGGAGTTTGTCTTGGACTACCATTTTTGTTTTGTATTCACTAATCGCGCATAGTGATGTGTGATGTGAAGCTACTAATAGGTTTGTTCGTTCTACGTGCCCTGAGTTGCTCCAACTTGTATCAAACCAATCATTTCGTTGCTTAAACTGGAAGTAGCGAATCCAAAATACTTGGAGCGAGTTGGGGTAACTTGGGACATCGGTAAACGAACTTAGCTATTACATGCGTGCGTTTGTCGCATGCGACATCATTAGATGAAAGAAGAGGCAAACTGTTTTTTCCTAGGACTTCTCTTTTCATCTAATGATATCGCATGCGACAAACGCACGCATGTGATTTTTCCGTTAGATTAACCCATCACAGTGTTTTATTAAAAATAATGACCAATGAGAAAAGTTCAGGAATTGGAGAATTGGTCACCGTGCATCAATGTGCCATCCAATAAACGGGTATCGATGTTTGACATCGCGAACATCGATGCTGCTAAAGCCTGATTGGTTGTTATTTTACCGATAAAAATGTTGGGATCTAGCACCATTTCAAATTCAACATCATGGTAGGCAGGGTTGGCACGTAATATACTTCTAAGTATTTTACATAGTTTACGAGACGTAAGAAACCGAGTGTCTTACGCATAAAACCAACCCCTTGCCTTCGGGGGCACAGGAGGGTTCAAGTATCTTACATATATTACGTGTCAGAAAACCAAGTATGATACGTAAGAAATTGAAAAATCACGTAATAAACCCAACCCTGATGGTAGGGGGTCTTTTGGCCGAATTGACATGATTTGATAATTGCTAGTCGCTTATACAGAACACTAAGAAATGACTAGCGATGGTCAAATCATGCCCATCTGGCCAAAAACTTTTTCGGCCAAGTTCGAAAGTTTCTCTTCAAAACTTCAACAATTTCTCTGCAAAACTTCATTATCGCAATTCTTCGAGAAAAAAAGAATTTTTTCAACAGATTCATCTTCCAAAACTCTGTGAAATTCTGCATATATTCCTGAAAATTTCTATTGCCAGTGAAGGTTTCTCTGTACATTTCCAACTTATTGGTCAAAGTTGTTTTGTTGAGAAATGTTGAATTTTCTCAACATTTTTCTACTTGATAAATGGTGGAAACATTTGATGAGGAGAGGAATTTGCTCCACGAATTCATACATTTCTCTGCAAACTACATTTGCAGAAAAAAATTTGAATTTTCTCTTTATTTGTCTATTCCAAGAATATTATGGCTTGTGGCGGATAGTTGAGTTTTCTATACAGATTCATACATTTTTCTCAAATAGCATTTGCGGAGATAAAGTGAATTTCTTCAGATTTTTCAATCGACTCAAAACAACTTAAATAAAATTCACTAGTAGGCCTCGAAAAAACCTCTCTCCCACGACCCACTCATTTTTCCTTTCGGAAGATTCTGAATCGATTAGTCTATATCTGACGGGAACGAATTTTTTAAAATTTTCTATCGATTTGACCCAGCACTTGGAAAAATTTACAATTCAAGGTCGAAAAAAACCTTTCTCCCACGATCTACTCATTTGTCGTTTCATAAGATTCTGAATCGATTGGTCTATATCTTACAGGGACGAACTTTCAAAATTTTCTATCGATTTGACTCAGCACTTGGAAAAATTTACAAGTTGAGGTCAAAAAAATCTCCTCTCCCACGACCTATTCATTTTTCATTTCAGAAGATTCTGAATTGATTGGTCTATACCTCACGAAAACGAATTTTTCAAAATTTTCCATTGCGATGATTCCCATGAGTGGTACTTTAAGATTACCAGTCATCTCGGAGATCCGCTGATGTGATAAGGGCTTTGCTTCACACTCGCAGGACCCGGGTTCAATCCTCACTGAGGAAAGTTCCGAAAAATGGACTGTCAATGTGGTGTCTCTTCCGTAATGTCATTCAAGTCGAACTGGAAGGAGATTTGTAGGGATAAACTCTGAACAAAAATTTTTTTTCTCAAACAAAAGTGAATAGATAAAACAGAGATTTGTAGAGTAATGCAGAAATATGCAGAGAAGTATTTAATGTAATATGGAGATTTGGCGAGGTTTGTACGAATTTTGTGGAGAAATTCATAAAATATTACGAAGATTGGAAGAATTATGTACAATTTTGCAGACTAATGCAGAAATTTGTAGGGTAATATTTATGGTTAAAAATTCTGCAAATTTCTCAAAGCGTCCGAAATCTGACAGTTATGTAGAAAAATCTGAAGAGTTTTGAAGGATTTTGAAGAGAAATATTTTTATTGGGGAAACACATGAGTTCTGTGAGAGTTCTTCAATCATTCATCCCTGCTGAAAAAAACGATTGAAATGGATGGATTTGGATAAGATTTCGATCCGTATTTGAAAATTTCCTGTCCAAATTAATCTGATTTTGTCCAGGAGTGGAATAAGCTGTCCATACGTATCCAATTCCATCTATTCAAAGAGGATTCCAATCCGTTCCAATCCGAAATTGAGATATTATTGAAGATCTGCAATCCACTCGCATCCCTTTCCAATCCAAAAGCGTGGCGGATGCATTTCTGTCCATTCAGAGGATAAAAAAATCATCCAGAATGATCTGAGCTACAACATTGGTTCGTTTGCATCCGAGCAACAGATAGAATTTCTATCCAAACAAATCTCATTCCGACTTGAAATTATGAATCGGGTTGTGGACCCATTTTCATCCGTTAGGATGGACGAGAATTCAATCCGAGCGAATCCGAATCCAGAGCTTGGTCCGATTTCATCCGTGGAACGTATGAAATTTGAATCACAATCAATGATCACTTTTCCATAAGATCACACCTGTGCGGGTAATCCAATTTCATCCGTATTTTCGGATAGAGACTGGATCCGAATCGATCCGATCAAAGAGCGGTGTCCTTTCCCTAACGTCACATCCCCCGACTTCTACGTCGCATCCCCGTGGACTCCACGTGGAGAAAGGGTGGACGTGGGTAGAACGTGGCTGAACGGAGATTCCACGCGGAGGCAACGTAGAGGCAACGTAGAAATGTCCGGTGCTGTACGGGTGACTATCTGGAAAACATATGAGATTCCTATCCACCTGAATCCAAAGTCATACCTTCATCAAGTTATGATCCTGAATCCATTTTCATCCATTCAGATGGATGAAAATTCAATCAAAGCAAATCTGAATTCAGAGCTTGATCCAATTTCATCCGTAGAACGTGTGAACTTCGAATCAGAATCAATCCCTGTTGACAAACAACGATTGAAATGCATGGGTTAGGATAGGAATCTGATCCATATTTGAACATTTCTGAACAAATCAATCTGATTTTGTTAAGAAGTGAGATGAATTGTCTACGAGTATCCAATTCCATCCATTCAAAGAGTATTCTTAACAGTTTCAATACAAAAGTGAGAAATTATCAAACACCTGCAATCCACTTGCATCCGTTTCCAATCTAAAAGCGTTGCGGATCCATTGCTGTCCATCCAAAGAATAGACAGATCCGAAGTCATACCTTCATCAAGTTATCATCTTGTATCCATTTTTATCCGCGAGGAGGGATGAGAATTCAATCCCACTAAATCCGAATTCAGACCTGGGTCCAATTCCATCCGTTAAACGTATGAACTTTGAATCAGAATCAATTGGAACTTTCCCGTAAGATCAGGCCTTTACGCCTCATGCAATTTCATCCGTATTTTCGGATAGAGACTAGATCCGAATGTATCCCATCAAAAAGCAGTACCCGTTATTATAGGGAAAGGTATGCAATCTCTATCCACCTGGACCCGATTTCATACCTCCATCAAGTTGTGATCCTAAATCCAGTTTCATCCAGAATTGATTTGGATACTCCACGAATAAAAATGGAGACCATTACCCGAGTCGAAATTCAAAACCTTCTTTTCCCCTACATATGGAAGATCAGGAAATCTTTACCACTTTGAGGGGCGAAGGAAGAACTATCCCATAGAGCACCGCGAGGTTTTCTGAACGTTCACAAAACGTGCTTGGTTTCACATAGAACGTGCAAATCACGACTCAGGACGTTCTCAAAAGGTCGTATACATGTCCCAGAGACATGCAAATGTCCCGTTTAGTTCCATCAATGTTCACTGTGTGACTTTGTGTTTTTCAAGGTTAGTTTTCATGAGAGTACGTTTAGAAGACTTGAAAAGAATGTCCCGTAGTAGATGAAAAGAACATGCACAAAACGTATTCAGGGATGTCAAAAGGGAGAGTACTCTAAACGTTTGAAAAATCTACTCCATAGAGACCAGAACATGCGGAACCAAAAGTACGTTTCCGCAACGTGTAGAGGACTCTCTGTGCTATCTGTGACAGGAGTCCTCTTCCTTTGTCCTTTAAAGTGGTGAGAATTCCCTGATCTTCAATATGTGGGGGGACAGGACCCTACTGTCAATCCCCAGTTTGGAATTCCCAAATTCGCATGGGTTTCACATGGGTCTCCACAAGGGAAACGCATGGGTCGCATGGGTCTTTACATGGGAATCGCATGGGTCGCATGGGTCTTTACATGGGAATTGCATGAGTTGCATGGGTGTCACATGGAAATCACATGGGTCGATCCACTCGATTCGCATTTGAAGACCCATGCGATTCTCATGTGACCCATGCGATTCCCGTGTGAAATCCATGCGACCCATGCGATTTTCGTGTAAAACCCATGCCATTCCCATGTGAAGACCCATGCGGTTCCCGTGTGAAACTAATGCGATTCTCATGCAAAGACCCATGCGGCCTATGAGTTTCCCATGTTAAGACCCATGCGATCCATGCGTTTCCCATGTGGAGACCCATGCGACCCATGCGTTCCCCATGTGGAGACCCATGCGAATTTGGGAATCCCAAACTGGGAATTTACAGTATGGGAGGCTTTGAATTTCGACTCTGGTAGTACGGCATTATTCAATACAAAATTATATATACGAGAACATGAACTCCGGACAGAACTGGATAGGAATGGATGAAAATAGATTACATTTATTTGGATAGACAATGGATGAAAATGGATAACATCAACGCAGGATTATTGGATACAAATCGATAGCCGCGAGAACACGAATATACCTGGAAAGGAATGGATAAAAACAGAGGAAATTGATTTGGATACTCAAGGGATGAAAATGGATAACATCAACGCGGGATGATTGGATAGAAATCGATAGCCGGGAGCAAAAATACTCCTGGGTAGGAATGGATAAAAACAGAGGAAATGTGGTTTGGGTACGCAACGGATGAAAATGAATTACATCAGTGTAGCTTGTTTGGGTACAAATCGATAGATACGAGAATATGAATTCTTGATACACATGGATAGGAATGGATGAAAATAGAGATCGATTTGGATCGAAACAGATATCGTTTGTGTAAAATTATCGGATATGAATTGATAGACGTGAGAACGCTTATTTGGGAAAAGATTGGATAAATATTCTCCAAATGATAGATATGGACAAGAATGCATGGGAATAGTGTAAGCATCATCGGAACAAAAAGGGATAGAAGTGCATAGAATTTTATGTGAGACCACGAATACATTACGAATGTACAGTATCTTGGACAATATGTGCTCTCCGAGCAGCCTGTCAGAATAGCTTGTAGGTAAGGTAGGTAAGTGCGATGATTGTTCGAACCCCTTGCAGGTAGGAATAAATTTCCCAAGTCATGTGCGGAAACAGAGATACAGATGTTGAAGATTCCACGGAATCTTCCGAATGTTTGAATGAGTTCGGAATAATTTTTTTTATTGTTGTTCCCTGTGGGAAAATTCAAAAGAAAAAACAATTCTGGAAAAAATCGGATTGGAATGGATAGATTTTTTCCCAGCAGAATCATGCAGAAACGGATAGAAATGGATGGAACTCATCAAGGTGATATCGTGAAGCACCGGATAGAAATGGATACGATTCGCATCAGGCCCTGAGTTTAATATGGATACATTCGGATACAACCCCATAATCTCCTATCCACATTGTGGAGTAAAATTAACGAGTCTTTTATGCGCTCTGCGGATGATGCTGGATCCCGAAATACATGGATCAGAAATAGGATTCAAACGAATGCACTTCAAAACCCTATCCATTTCTATCCAATTTCTCCAGCAGGGATGTCAAGAGTTCGCAACGACTTCTTTCAATTAATGGACCGAGCTCGTCAAGAGTTCTATCAACAGGACATTAACGACTTCTTAGGGTAATTGAGAAGAACACTTGTCGATTACTTTAGAATTCTTGATGAATGCTTTTTACAAATGCCGAGTTCTTCAGGAACTCTTCAAGAATTTCTTGTGTTATCTGGGGGAGGTTAAAAATGCTAAGGACGTGTTTGGAAAATCCTACGAACACGCTTAGAATTTTCAAATGAGACTGTTTTGAATAATCATGTGCTATGCACCTCTATAGAATATCTTGACGACTTTATCCAAAATAGTCTCATTTGCACATTCTTTTCACATTCACTGCATCATCATAGCATATTTGACAATTCCTTGTGTTACTTGGGTTAGAAATGGGAGGTGATTTTGTAAATGTGCATCATTTGTAACAAATACAATTTATTTTTGGACAATTCAGTAATTAATACTTTATACAGCGCCAATGATCAATTGCCATGCACATTAATAGAGTATCAAATATCCACCTTCACATTTCATAATTCATGATTCGGAATTATAAGATTTCGGTAAAATGAGAATACGGGCGGATGGCCTTTCGGGATCTTGAAATTCGGGAACTTGCAACTTCGGGTGAATGGGATGTCGGGATTTTGGTATCCTACCATCAAACTCAACCCTAACAGCACACCCACCGATGTCCACGTCCCAATGAACATTATGAGGACGAGGACTTGGAGACAACTGGAGGAGCTCTTAAAGAGATCTTAATGTCATCCAATGCGTCGATTTAGGAGATCTTACAGAGCTCTTGTTTAAGACCACTTTATGTTATCTTCATGTTATAAATGTTCTCTTTAAGATAACATAAAGTGATCTAAAACAAGGCCTCCACAGGGTCTCCTAAGCCGACGCGTTGGATGACTTGAAACTCTCTTTAAGAGCTCCTCCAGTTGTCTTCAAGTCCTCGTCCTCAGAATGTTCATTGGGGTCGCATCTCCGTGGAAGCCAGGTGGAGAAAAGGGAGACGTGGATACAAGGCGAATGGACGGAGAAGCGACGTAGAGGCGACGGAGAAATGTCCGGGGATCGATGGTTGTGTTGTACGTGGTGAATGTTACGTATCATACCATGTAACAAACCCCTTTTTCAGGGTCTTCTCACATAATATATGTAATTTATGCATTGATACATGCTACATATCACGTATCATACTAGTGTAATTAATGTAACAAATCCTCCAATGACGCGTCATTACCCAACCCTGCTTGCTACCCTACCCATCGATGGTAATCCATATTATAATCGTCTACGATAGACCTGCCCCATATAGCACCGGGAGGTTTCCTGAACGTTCAGAACACGTGCTTGATTTCACAGAGGACGTGCAAATAACGTCTCAGGATGTTCTAAAAACGTTGCATGTATGTCCTAGGGACATGCAAGTGTCTCGGTTAGTGCTGTCTATGTCCCCGTGTGACTTTGTGGTTTTTCAAGGTTAGTTTTCATGAAAGTACGTTTAGAAGACATGATGAGAACGTCTGGTAGTAGATCAAAAGAACGTGCTTAGAACGTATTCAAGGATATCAAATGGGAAGGTACTCTAAACGTTTGTAAAACTTGCTTCAGCGGGACCAAAACACGCAAAACCAAGAGCACGTTTTCAAAACGTTCAAAGAACTTTCTGTGCTGTCTGGGGTTTTACACCGGAGTTCGGTAAACACCCGTTGGGCCGAAAGCCCGTTAGGCCGAAACACCGTTGGACCGAAATTTATTTTGCCGAATGAAAATAATCCGAAATCTTACTATAGTACTTACTATAGGAACATATACAAAATAGGCAGACAAAAAAGATAATTTGTCTTCATGTTACAATTCCAACAAATTTGAAAAATGTAGTTTTGAGAAAAACGCGGTCCCTGGTGAAAATGCGTAACGTAGAATCACCTCAGCATAATTCAGGAGGGAATTGGAATATTTTCACGTTTCAGTCGTTTCAATATCCGCTTCCTCCACTTTTGGATTTTCACCAGGGTTTAAAAATAAAATGATTGATTTCATCGTTATAAATAGATAAAAATCATACTTACAGCTAATCTGCTATTCCAGATAACACACGAAGAATTCTTTTTCAAAAGCAAGAATAGAATTCTTCAAGAACTCTTTTCGAACTAATGAATTCATAAAGAGCCCTGGAGGAGTTCAATCTTTGGGACATTAACGAGTTCTTCAAGAGTACTAAAACAATACTTTCACCATTTTCGAAGAACTCGTTAATGTCCCAAACATTGAACTCCTCCAGAGCTCTCTATGAATTCATTAGTTCGAAAAGAGTTCTTAAAGAATTCTATTCTTGTTTCTGAAAAAGAATTCTTCGTGTGTTATCAGGGATTCCACGCCCATGTAATTCACCTTCATAAAGCTTCAAGAAATATCGATTTTCTCAAAAAGATATCTCGGAATTTCGGAAAATGTGTTGCAAAAAGGTCTCGAAGATTTATTTTACAAATCTAAAAGATGTCATATGCGACAGATTTCGACAAGTTTAAGTTATCTCAAAAAGGACTTGTTGAAGATATGTTCTAGACATATTCGATTCAGTCTTAGAAATGACTTGTAGATATCTTCCAGACATCTTTTGAATATTTTAAAGATGTCTTGAAGAATTCATATAAAAATATCTTATAAGAATCTTCCTCTCTTTTTCTTCTTCCTCCCCCCTTTTCTTTCGTCCCTCTTTTTCACTCCTATGTATCTTACTTGAGTTCTGATCCTCGAGGTTGCGGGTTTCGAACCCAGGCATTCCATTGTATCGGGTAATTACATTGGGAATGGATCATTTTTTCATTTTTCCCTTTATCCGAATCAGAACTTGGAAAAAATTTCGCATTTAGAAAAATATCCCCATATAGCACAACGCGTTCCAAAAAGATTCGGAAAGATTTTACAAGAACGCTTTAGAAATCTTTTTGAATGCTTCTGGAGTCTCTGTGCTATCTGAGTCTGGTTTTTATATTCAATTTTCATCTAATTTCACCAAAATTCTATAAAAACTTGATATTTTGTTGTATAAAAAATATGGATGTTTCTAAACATCGCCTATCCCTATCATCCACCCTGCACACAGTTTTTCTGTGTGTAAATGTCGTAGGTGACAAATAATTATCGAAAGTGTGATGAAGTATTACAAAATGCCGTACATCTCATGTTCGCCTGTTGCGATCATAAGGACTTCATTCATCTATGTAAATCTGTAATATTGGTAGGAATTTATAAATCAACATCGGTTATAATTGAAAAAATGTATCATGAATTCCCACACAGCATTGCAGTTCTCAAAGATATCTCAAACCAAATTCAAGAAGTCTTATGCAACATGAAAAGATATTAGGTGTGCAAGTTGAAATTCGGCTCTTTTTTTTGTCGAATTCAATTTTATTAAAAAAATACTTCTTTCAAGGATTATCAATTAAAATATTCGCCGTTATTATCTACAGTCTTTTGCCATTTATCGGGTAGTAGATAAATGCCTTCACGGTAGAAACTTGGTGGTTTTGAAACAAAATAGTTATCCAGCCATTTCCGGACATCTTCGATATTCATGAAGTGCTGCTCCTTTAAATATGACGACATTGATCTAAATAAGTGATAATCAGAAGGAGCTAAGTCTGGTGAATATGCCGCATGAGGTACAACTTCCCAGCCTAAATTGAAGATGAGTTCCTGGGTTGGTTTTGCTGTATGTGGACGTGCATTATCATGCAGCAGCATCACTTTTCGCCTTCCTTGCCCCGTGAATGGTTTTTCTTCCTCCAGACATTACTTACTTTGATCAGCTGGGCCCGGTAACGCTCAGCTGTAATAGTTTGGCCAGGTTCGAGAAGCTCGTAGTGAATGATTCCTTTCCAATCCCACCAGACACAGAGTGAAGCTTCCTTTGCATGAATATTCGGTTTTTCAACTGATGTACACTGAGCAAATTGAACTGTAACCATTACCATGCGAAAATGGTAGTTGAGTGACAGAATCTCGCAGTTGACGATGGCGACTACGTTATTTGGTATTCATCCTCATGTAAATGGTAACCATTCCCATGTGCATGAACATTGCTACGATTCTCCATAGTATCCGAAACCAACATCGCGAAGCTGTCTTCCAACTACTATTTGCACATGGTAATCATTGCATTTCACTTTTCTCAGTGTAGATAGCTAGCCCGGATGTACCCATGCTTCTCTACGTTTAGGATTGTCGTACAAAATCCATTTGTCATCACTCGTAATGATTTTATGCAGAAAATTCTTCTTCTTGAACCAAGAAAGCAAATTCATGCAAATGGCAACTCTTTGTCTTCAATTTTCTTCCGTCAGTTCATGAGGAACCCATTTTCCTTCCTTCTGTATTTTTCCCAATGCATGCAATCGAAGTAAAATTGCTTAACAAGTAACTCCTAACTGTTCTGCAAGCTCTTCTTGAGTTTGAAATGGATTTTCATTCAGTAAAACTTCAAGTTCTTCATCCTCAAATTTTTTGATTGCACCTGAACGTGGATCGTCCTCAAGACTGAAATTTCCATTACGAAATCTTGTCAACCACTTTTTCGCTCTTGAATGGCTTAGAAAATGTTGACTCAATGTCGTACCCAGATAACAATTTCGAGGAATTCTTCCAGAACATTCTAAAAGATATCTTAAAGAATTCTAAAAGATGTCTTATGAAACACCTGAAGACATCTTCAAGATATCTTACGGAAGATATCTTTAAGAATTCTAAAACATACCTTCATAAAACTCCAAGAAATCTCACATGAAGACCTCCAAAAGATACCTTTTGGTGTTTCATAAGACATCTTTTCGAATTCTTTCAGATATCTTTCAGAATGATCCAAAAGAGTGATCCAAAATTGTTATGTGGGTATTAATGAATTCCATAGCTTGAGCAGCATTTTTATTCATTTGAAAACAGAACCCAAGCAACACAACAACTTCTGAAGGGTGCTATGATGATACAGTGAATGTGAAAAGAATGTGCAAATGAGACTAATTTGGATAAATTCGTCAAGATATTTTATGGAGGCGCATAGCACATAATTAACCGAAACAGTCTCATTTGGAAGTTCTAAGCGTGTTCGTAGGATTTACCAAACACGTTCTTAGCATTTTTAACCTCTTGTGTTGCTTGGGAATAGAATACAATGGCGCAAATGTTGCTTATCGAAATCCATCTCATAAAATTGATACACAGGAAATTACTACTTGAAAATGACTGATATGACAACTGCAATGTCCACGCTACATATATCCAAAATGACGGATGAATTGGATTCGTTCAAATATTTTGTTTCATGCAACCAACCTGAAGCCGAGTTTTAACTTGCACACCTAATATCTTCAAGAGATCTAAAACAGTTCTTACTTCTAAAAGATTTCTATAAGATGTCTAAAAGATATAATCTTGGAAGAAGAGTTTGAGACCTTCTGAATGATATCTTCTACATGTCTTTTAGAAGTTAGAACTGTTTTAGACATCTTAAGGATATCTTCCTATGTTGCATAAGACCTCTTAAACTTTTCTGAACAGTTCCTCAAGATATCTTGAAGTGTGGGAATTAGTTCTTCATTACTTGCAGAAGTTATGTTGACGGGAATGTCTATTTTAATAAGATTCTTCTTAATGTTTCCACAATATTCGTAGCATCATATTCAGAGAATAATGTGAACGTTTCAAACATTTTGAAAACGTGTCTAGAATATGTTTGTACGCAATGGAAATTTCTATAGAACATTCGAATATCTTCAACGCATATTCTTAGGAGATTCTCAGAATGTTTTGTTGTCATGAGGCTCATTCGTGCACCCAAAAAAAACAGTAATCTGGGAATGGGAGAAGAAATTCCTCTCAATTAGAAAAGATATTTCATTTGTTTTCTTCTTCAATTGAGAAGAAGCCTCTATGGTTGAGAGTATTTTGCAGAAATGAAAATTCTTTCACCAAAAAGATTAATTCCCTGAAATGAATGGGAATACTTTTGATACCATATACCAGAAGAGAAGTTGCATTAAAATGAGAGGGACACTCTTACTTTGATATTAATTTTCTTTTTGGGTGTGCCTTAGTACCACTGTGTGTTATTCACTCCTCAACAAACGAATTTTCTTATTTTTCTTTATGAACCGTGATTCAATCAAATTTCATACTCTGAAATGATAGGTATGGGTAACCTGCGGTTTTCTAATGGTAATTGGGAAATATCAAAAAATCTTTTGGGCTCATGAATATTCGTGATTGGTTCGTTACTAATAGGACTGAGCAATCTTAACAAAAATGTGCATCTATAATATGAAATTGAGGGTATAGGATCGTTACCTTTAGGATTAAGCAACCTCAACAAGAATGTAAATTCATAAAATTGATATTGTTGGATTGTTACCCTGCTTGAAGAATCTCATCGAACCGACTGATTCTCATTGATTCCGATGCAGAAAACTGATTCAAATCCATTGAGAACCAATTTTTAATGGGTTTGAATCGGTTCTCTCCATCGGAATCAATCAGAATCAGTCGGTTCAATGAGATTCTTTAAGCAGGGTAGTTGTAGAACTAAGCAAGTTGACAAAATCATTGACGTAGAATTGAGCAAAATACGTAAATTCATCATATACAGGATGATTCAGAACTCGTACACCGTACTTCATAGGTATATTCTTCAGTCAAAATTCAATAATTTCCCGTTAAAAAAAATTTTTTTGAGGCTTAGTTTTTGAGATACAAGTATTTTTAGATTTTCTGAAAAATCCAAATAACTCAAAAGCATTGTCTGCTAAAAACCTCAACTTCATACTATCGGTGAAGTTGGAAAACGGCGGATCTCTGGGAAAAAATTGAACTATCCTGTCATTCTTTGTTTCGGAGCTATAAAAATTTGAAGTTGCTGAATTCTGATTGACTGAAAGCCAAAAAATTTCAAACCGCTATAACTTTGAATTGAACACGGAAAAAATAATTTAGCTGCAGCAGCTCAGTAGCTAGCATGGACACGGACAGCCATTAACTTAGCCCCTGCAGCTAAATTTGAGCTGTGACAGCAAAAAAATTTGCATTTGTAGTCAATTTATTTGCGGTAACAGCTAAAATTTAGCTGCAGGAGCTAACTTAATGGCTGTCCGTGTCCGTGCTAGCTACTTAGCTGCTGCAGCTAAATTATTTTTTTCGTGAAAGGTGACAGAATAGTTCAATTTTTTTCCCGCCGTTCTCCAACTTAGCCGATGGTATCAAGTTGAGGTGCGTAGCGTACAATGCTTTCGAGTTATTCGGATTTTTAAAAAAATCTAAAAACGCTCGTATCTCAAAAACTAACTAAGCCTTAAAAAAAATTTTTTTTCACGGGAAATTATTGAATTTTGATTGAAGAATATGCGTATGAAGTATGGCACGCGAGTTCTGAATCATCCTGTATAGGAATGAGATTTGTAAAATCGTACCCGTCTCCTACCAAGGTATATTATAGTTCCTCAAAGCAATGTTGATACTTCCGTAATGTGTCTTCTATACTTATTTTTTCCCAGCGTGCAGAAAAGAGTGTACAAAAAATTTCTTTCTCCCTTTCCCCATCACGAATAAACGCTTGGAGAAATAAGTGTAGAGCACACATTGCGAAAGTCCTGAAATTTTTTTACGATGTATACGAGGACTTGTCAGTTGAGCGTCTCATTCCAAACTCTATAAAATCTCATTAACGATTGGGACATTGAAACCGGTTAAATCGGATTTGATGGTTTTCAATCAGAACTTATTGGCCAATTAGAAAAAAATTCAATTGGATATTTCCACTGGGGCCACTCTGATTCGAACAGAATTATTCGATCGTCTCAAACCAACGACAAAATCAAATTGTCTTCAACTTCATCATAATTTCCCAGTTACGAATAAGAACAAGATGAAAAAGAAAAAGAGTCCACGCATCACTGTTTCTTTGGTATTCTACTTGCATTTATTCCTTTCTTCAACCTGGTTTCCACGTTGAAATCACATTGTTATTCTGCTTACTTGCATGCCGAATAGGATACAACGTTCAAGTTTAACATGAAATTAATTCCCCGTACGTATTTGTATACATTGAAACTGTGCCATATTTCCCCTCTCATTTTCTTCATCCTTCTATTCATCGCGTCACACATCTTTTTCTCTTTCTCTTTGTTGGATCTAGATAAATCACGGGATCCTGCAATGAACTTGGAAAACGTGGTGAAATGAACTTTCATCCTTCGTGATATGCCGCTGCACGTGCTATCAAAATGCTGGCAAGTGAAATCTGATCGTTTCGCTTTTTGAAAATCCAAATTTCCTTCAGAGTGCGGAGAAAAATCGCAAAGTGAGTGAGTAAGAGAGAACCACATATTTATGGAAATTCTTCATTTCCTCTCGTAATAGTTCATTATTTTATGATTGATTTTTGTAATAAGATGCATTAACGTTCTTCCGAACTCGCCTTCAACGAATACCATAACTCTCAATGCATGTATCGAAAGGAAACGCAATTTTTTTTTCCTCTTGTACGGTGGAAGAACAAGTTTGCGTCTTATCGTGCCAATTACTGTGTCTTTCGCCTCTGGATATGAACGTCTGTTTTTTTAGTTTATTTATTATATTAATGTAACTTCGAAAATGTCACTTACATTTACTTACATTTTACTTTCTCTCCTGTTAATCCAGTTTGGGTCTTTAGAAGTTTATATATGTATATGTGGGAGCAATGGATGTAGTTGAGGTATATGTGAAATGGTGAACTTTGCTTGAGTTTTACGAATTCGAGCGTGGAATGTGTCCTTCTTATAAATCATATCGAACAAGCTAATTAATTAATCACGCTTTCTTTCAGAACACAGGTACGGAGCTATTTTTTATGCACAAACATCAAATGAAAGTTTTGAAGTTCAGTTTTAGAATGAAGAATGAGTGCTTTATATACGCATAATCGATATGAAAGTTTCGTTATTACTTCGATGATTGTTTTCAATGGTAGTTGCGACTGAAATTGCACCTTCCCGGGACGTATGAAGGAGTAGAATCATTTCATCACCTCGGCCCTTCAACTCCGATAACGGTATTCTAGTATTTCATAAGCACATGTGCTTCGATAATAATGCTGCGGTTTGAAATGAAAAACACGTATTCGAGTGGAGTATGAATTGCATTAACTTGAAATATTCTTCAATTCTTTTTTTTTTCATAAACCACGGAGAAGTACATTACATTCGCATTGAGTAGTGAAAAAACTCCAAACACAAATGATTCTTAATTTGGGTGATATTTTGATACAAATCGGAGAAAATAGAAAATAAAACGCATGAAATATCTAATAGGATAAATTGAATTTGCACGGAAAGATCGGGTCTGTTCATATTCAGAAAAATGACTGTCGATTTAGGGAAAACGAGGATCGCTGAAAAATATTTGTCCTCTTTAATAGACCCGGTCTTTCCGTGTACGGATACTTTCATCGCAAGTTGAATGAATACAAAAAATGGGAACCGAATAAGAAATGAATACCCAGATAGCACAAAGACTCAAAAAGCATTCGAAAAGATTTCTCAAAACTTCTTGAGAAATCTTTTCAAATTCTTTTGGAACAGGTATGCAATATGGGTACCCTGTGAAAAATCAGCGATGTTAGAAATTCACACCAAATAGTGTTCTTTGAACACCAAATGGTGTCATTCTCATACCGTAAAGTGTCACTCTAACTCCGTTTGGAATTATTTTTAAACCGACTTTAGCAGGGACGTCTTTAGGGGCGGGGGGGGGGGCTCAAGGGTCTATAGCCCAGGGCGGCAAATTTCAGGGGGCGGCAAAATTATAGAAGTTTTTTTCCAGTTATCAAATGCGTTCAAGCACAAAAGGAGCGGAGAATGTAAATTCAAGTGTTTTATGTTAATATACTCACAGTATTCAAATCATTTACTCACTTTTTAAACACTTAAAAATATATACGAATCTGTTAATAACTCAGATTAAGTATTTGATAATTGAATATTTTATCTATTTCATGGATATATTTACATGCTTTGAAGCGTTTTAAAAGCGACTACAGGCTTCAAACTCTGAGTGTATCAAAATAAAACATTCGAATTCAAAGGGTATATGTACGGAAATTGGATACATTCAAACACGATTTGTGCATGAACTCATCAAACTGCCGTGCATGGTTGTTTGGACTGTTCTATTCTTTACCCTGGTTCAAGTGTCATAGCAATTCATAGGAAAATGTTCTTATTATGAAACACTGTGGATTTTGCAACACGATATTCATAAGTAAGCCATGAAGTCCTATTAATTTTTGCTTATAATTCATGATGAATGCTTATGAATTTATGTTCATAGGGATGCATGATGAATCATAAACAGAAATTCATAGAATTTCATGGTTTACTTATGAATATCCTGTTGCAAAATCCATAGTATTTCATAATAAGAACATTTTCTGATGAATTGCTATGCAACTTTAACCAGGGTAGTGTGTTTTTCTTCAAATTCACGGAAATAATTTACGTATCAATCTGCTGTCAAATTTTTTTGAATTAATGAAATTTTTATTAAAATGAATGAATTTTCAATGAAATGAATATTTTTTATTTGATTCAAACAAATTTCTCCAGTTGGCAATTTAACCTTTGTCACAAGTTTGCATTTCCCTTTTCATCAGCAAAATTTTCCTGGAATTTTCCTGTTTGTTAAGTATTCAGAATTTGTCATCCATTTTCAAGTAAAATCCAACAGAAATGTGAACCGTTTTATCTTTCTTACAAACTCAAGAAGGTTACCAATAGTTAATGATGATAAATCTTTGATCCTGTTGAGTGTGTCAAAGTTTTATTGAATAATATATTTTTTCGAGTTATATTACATAGTTTCCAAATAACATGAATACACCTGAGAGAATGATTGAAAACATTAATTCAGCTCAGGTTGGGGGCGGCGAAAACGTAAAAACACCCCTGGACTTTAAGGTGAACTTCCATAAACCCGCGAGCAAAACAAGTTAGAAATGCTAAGAAGGTTCTTGGAAGTTTTGAGAATGTTCGATGATCATTCTCAGAATCTTCGGAAGAGTATGTTCTATGCACATTCTTAGAATGTCTTTTTTGGATTTATCCAAAACAATATCACCTGCACATTCTATGCATGATCACAGAAGAAGCATGAAATATTTGAAAAGTTCTTATGCTATGGTGAACTACCCAGAAGATGAACGATGACGAAAGATGAATAGATAAAAGAAGTAACTATTACAAATTTTCGCTACACTAAAATAATTCGATTGTTTTCAGAAAACAACTTGTTTTCTTATGAAAACAATCAAATTATTCTGATGTAGCAAAAATTGTCAATAGTTATTTCTTTTATAGATCGTTCATCTAGTGGTCATCGTTCTTCTGCTAGGTAGTTCACCCTACTTGGCTGGTATTCACTGTTAGGAAAATTCTCAAACTTGATACGAAATTCTTCATGACTTATCATATTTCCTCATTGAATTCAATAAAAGTTTCGCAGATAGCAATCCAACCTGCTGCAATGTTGTCAGGCAAGCTTGCGACAAGGTTGACATAAGCTTCCTAGTTGACACACGACAAGGGTTATAACTGTTAGAAAAATTCCTAAATTTAATACGAAATTTTTTATGAAATATCATATTTCTTTTTTAAATTTAATAATAGTTCTTGAATTTAATATTGATGATGAAATTTCAGAATATCTTTCTGAAATTTAACAATTTTTCATTGAATTTCATCAATATGAAATTGAAATTAAGAAGAAAACTCTCAACATTAAGAACAAAATTCCTAACATTAATAATTATATTATTGAATTCAATATTTTATTATGAAATTCAACAAACTGTTTATGTAAAGAACTTCATAATATTATGAAGTTTCAGGCAGATTTTTATAACAGTGTTGATTCCGTGTTAATTTTGACACCGTTTTGACTCCACTTTTTTGACTTATGTTACAATTTATGTCTTATGTTACAAATTTATTGTCCGGTTTTTTAAATTAGTTCTAATTTGCGAATAAAATGGTAATTCTTTCAATTCCGGTATTCGATTATTCTCAACGATTACGTTCTTGCAAATCGTTCTAACGTTTCCTCACTCTTTCTCGAGGACTTTTCAATTCTGCAACCATCAAAGGAAGACTCTTTTGCGGGCAATGCACCACAACCTATCAGTCAAAATGAATTCACATGAGTGAATACAAAGTCGTGAAATGAGTGAGATTCGTGACTTTCATACACGCATGATTCATCAAATACTCAATAATTCTACACGGAGAAAAAAGATCATGGAATGATCACTAGAAAAGATAGTAAACTGGTGACAACTACAAATTTCTGTACACAGCCGCTAACAAAGGCGAGTAATGGTTCCTATTTTGGTATACTATATTGTATTTCAGTATACCAAAATAGGAACTATTACTCGTTTCTGTTAGCGACTGTGTACAGAAATTTGTAGTTGTCACAAGTTTACTATCTTTTGTAGTGATAATTCTATGGGCTTTTTTCTCCGTGTATTACAAACATTTCAATTGTTCGGTTTTACATTATGGAAATTCCAATTTTAATATCGACATGGAAGTGGCTTTTACAAACTCATGTGAAATGTGAGAAAAATAACACCATTGTTCATGGTACTTATGTTTCAAGAAAACTTGGATCGAGTGAATGAGGAAGAAAAAGGGAAAAAAATGAAACAGCACCTGTTGTAAAATCCATGATCATCTTTTTCAAGATATTATAACCATTCATTAGGTGTAAAAGTGCATTGCGATATATATTGCATCATGTACCACAAATGAGGGAAAAGGTTTACTATTCACATTTATGTATATGTATACAGTACTTTGACTTATAAGTGTGTAAATACACTGATGTTGAGGCGTATGAATGTGTCAGGCATATGAAGAAAAAACATAAATGTTCAACTTACTCGTGTGTGAGATAATGGTAGGGGAGAGGCGCCTCCGATCGTATACGGATCGGAGAACCCGGAAGGAACAGGTCATCCTCGTCTCATCTGCCATCGTATGGAAGAATAAGAAGCACTGGTAGTGGTGGTGTGGAGAGGTAAAAGAAAAAAAAGAGGGAAAAATAACAAGAAGTAGAAGAAGAAGAAGAAAAAGAAGAAGAAAACGAAGCGAAGCAGCGGATCTACGCTGCTCGGTTGAGCTAAAGGTAAGTAAACCCAATGTTGTGCAAGGGGCCCAGTGCACAACCTGCTGTCGGCTCGGTAAGGCAATCGTAAAATAATGTAACACTGTAAAAAGTCCGACTGAATGTGGCTGCATTTTACTTGGATACTTGACTGAAATTTGGTCTTTTCCATTGTGTCGGCTCTTTTTTTTCGGTACTTACTTTCAGTGAAATAGGGCGAGTTTTGACTGCATCTTAAAATCAAATGATATTTAGGATGGAAGTAAGTTTTACTTTTTGCTGTGAACACGTGGTATAATTGTCAGTGAAGACAGAACAGAGTAATATCAAGTGCGTTTCCAATGTAATCAATGTTTCTTCATCTCAACTTCAAACTTAGCCTTGAAATTTTATTCTACCGCGTAACGTTGGAATCCTGATAATGTTTATTTTATTTTCGCCAAGACATTGTTATCAAATTTCTGACTAAATCAGAAAAGCGGCAGAAACGGAGAAAGGAAAAGTGGTAGGAAGCAACTGTGGAAGAAAGAATGAAAGGATCTGGAATACAGGGAAAGTGGATTATTTAGTTGTAGGTATGTCCAAATTGTGCATACTTTTATATCCTTTTTGTCTTTCTCATATTTGAAGTTAGAATCAGTCTGATTCTAAGAGAAAGTCTTTCTATTTTGAATTCCATTTTGATGTCTTTCAGAAATCGTTTTCCGCTATTTTATGTTCACATTTTTATGCTGATTTTTTCTATCTGTTCGAAAGATTTAAAGGAAAATTCTAAGAAAATTCGTGGCATATATCCTATGAAATAAAAATTTCATTTCGCCTCAAAGATGTCTTTGACAACAGTTTCCACTATCTTAAAGGTGGCTTCGTTTAATCCAAAAAACATTAAAAAAGACCTGAAGACATCTGGATAGTGAAAACTGTTGCATGAGACATATTTAAACCATCTAGTAGAAATCTTTTAACCTTCAGAGGATGAAGATTTGTGATTATCGATCTTCCTAAAGTAATACATAAACTGAGGATCTGAAATCGGGGAACACTTGTTGGTGAGTGATTATCACGGGTCAAGCCAGTATAGTGGTTTTCTCGTCCTCTGGAAGATAAGGCACAGCTGAATTTCTACTGTCTGAAATGGTTTTTTCAACAATAATATGTGGATAAAATGTAGAGTATAACAATTGTATTCCACATGTATCCTGTACTTGTTTACGACTTCATGGAAAAAAATACTCTGGTTAATATATGGACAGCAAGAATTACTGCTATTTTAACCGGAATTCTAGTTGAATGAATCAAGTCTCCGGCAAATTTAACAAGGGCTCCGGTAAATTTAACAAGAATTCCAGTAAAAGTCACAGATATTCCTTGCTGTCCATATAGTAACCGGAATTCTGGTAAAATTAACAGTTCATTTTTTTCCGTGTTGTATCAATCAAACTGACGTACTCGTTTATTCACTCGGGTATACCCGAGTGAAAATCAATCCTGGGCATTCTACGGTACACTCTGGCCCCGTAGGGGTATAATATCTTAGGCATTCGACATAAGGGTGCCTACCCACGGCCCATGTGGGCCCCAGTTGGGGTTGCCAGTATATCCCTGGAATATTTCAATCCAGGTATGCCCACCCATAGCCCATATAGGCCCCGAGTTGGCTACCATTGTTTTGCCTGGATATTTGATACCATTCGGGGTATAGATTGAAAAGCGTAACATTCCAAGTTGGGGCCACTTTTCAAGTAGGGATTATAAACCTCGCCCAGGTCTGAGCCCGGGAGAAACGTCTACACGGATATTTACAGAAACAGTTATCGAATTCATCTTAGAATTATGAGATTAAATAACTTTAGAGACTTTTTTGATTTTTATCATATGTAATCTCAATTATTTTTGGAATATTTGGTCCATTTTCACAGGACGTACAACATCCTGAACCGGAAGCCGGTCAGCTAATTTGATATTTCACGTTCATTTCTTCATCAGTTCAAAAATAATCAATGTATCATATTTCACAATTCAATTCAATCTTATCTCAGTGACTCTGACCGATTATGATTAGACGTCACATACTCAATAGGGTCCACAACAGATCTTTTCCAGACAGCGCGAATTTTACTTGTACTAACTCTGATAGAAATTTGTCTGGGCGTCCCATTTACCATCCACGTACTAGATGGGACCCACATGGGGGCAACTGGATAACACATTTCAGCCAATTTGACTTTAATACCCCAACATTTAGTTGGTTTATGTAGATTTTTCATGCGTCAACTGATCGTACAGTGACATTGATAATCCATCAACGTGGTCAGAGGAATAAAAGGAAGCCCCAACGTTTCAATTTGTCACTCAGGATTATGTTGTGGAAATGAATTCAAAAGCAACGTTCTTGACTGGAGATTACATGTCAAAATACATTGTTATCTTATTCATAGGTGTGATTTTACAAAGAAACACATGATTTCACATTTCTAATTACCAATTTGAACAATATTCTAGCAATTCCCTGGGACATCTGGATGGGCACAGGCTAGAAAGTGCGTTACAAAACTAGCTGAAAACCAACCTAACAATCTGGGAAAACCAGCTGAGGCCCATCTAATTCCCAATCATAATTTCTACTAGAGAAATGTCCAAACAAAATTTATTATTTTTGACTCATTCAAAATCTCCTTTCACTCATTCGAAATTTGTTGAGATATTGCTGCAATATTTCAATCTTGATAAAATATTACAAATCACAATGCAGTACTGTAGCAAAATCGCAATATCGACAGTGAATTACAAATCGTAATATGATATTGAGGCGATATTGTGATATCACAAATCACGATGTAATATTGCACCAATATTTCAGAATTATAAAAATATTAAGTATTGAAAAGAAACAGTTTTCCTAATTTATTTGTTCGTTGCAAGAGAAGGGTTTTTATTCCCAAATCATAAGAATATTGACAATTCTCTTTCGACCAATTTTCCCCCAACTTCCCTAACACGAAAATATATTCTGATTTTCAAATCTCTAAATACTTCAATTATCTAATTCGTGAATGTCATTCATTTTATACAAATTTCAATGTTCGAACAATCTTATGTTGTTTCGTAATATGTTTTTGTCGTATATCCTATAAAAATTAAAATTCTAACAAGCGATCATGATACATGGCGATTTGAGTGTTACATTGTCATCTTGGACAACCGCTGGCGTTGAGCAGAGGCTTTGGTTTCCACTCGCAGGACCCGGGGTCGGTTCCCTGTCAGGGAACTTTTCAACTATCTCACCATAAATTGATTGTCTTCTATGAAAAACGATTGAGGAACACGATGAGAATGTTTCAAAGGGCAGGGAAATTATTTTTTTCTTTAGTACAACGTGATTTTTCTAGATATCCGACGTTCTTCTTTATACTCTTGAAATATCACTGCAATATTGTGGAAATATTGCTGCAATATTACGGTGATTCAGAACCCCAGACATATTGCAACAATATTGCAGCGATATTACTTTGCAATATTGCAATATCACAAAATGACATTGTTGCAATATTATTGTTTCTCTGTGGTATTCCACGTTGTTATAGAGTCTGGCTGAGTATTCGCGTATCCCTGTCTCACTAAAACAGCCGTAATCCTAGAGCGTTGATTGCACAACTCCGTGTCTCCATCGATTCCGTAGTGAAACAAAGTTGTATGAATACTGACCCAGGCTCGTTTTATCAAAGCACCCGTATTACCACGAAACGGAAATGAATTCTGGTCCCATACCAACTGTGTATTGAGACGACGTTACAACAATATTGGTAGAATATCGTATTTTCTTGTAGGTATTTTACAATGTAATGAATTATGGTTCAGTAATGGCGTAATCTGGGTTTATTAAAATGATTGTGTCGCCATGAAGTTGATTTGAGCCCCGATCCACCACCGATTTTCTAGTTGGACAACATTGTATGAATGTTGTGACCCGGTATCGTATTTTTATGTCACTGGACAATGTCATTCACTCTGTTTCTATACTGGCACATTTCCATTTTCCTAAAAATTGGGTTTTTACTGAACAGTATGATTCAGCACTGACCTAAGAGTGTCTGTTCATTGAGGCCAGTGTCTTTTGAAATCCGTCCAATAATAAATACTAATTGAGAAACAGAAACTGAATAATTCTAAACAGAAACTGTTGATTTTGCTGAACTATGGTGAGTGCTCACAGTGAAATCTCACTGATCGCAGAGAAAAGTCGACCGCGCATCAGTGCATATACAACGTACAATCAGTGGATATTCACTGATGTTTGCAGTGAAATTTCACTGATCCAATTAGTCAGGAACACTTTCAACTGCATACCCACTGATTATTCACTGATATTTCACTGATTTTATTCAGTAGTCAACTTTTAACTATAGGAATAGTGAGATTTCACTGATTTGATTTTGGAGAGTGCAATTTAGCCATTACTGCGTCTTTTGACAGCTCCGGCAATTTCCACATGGGTCAAGATCTCGTCAAAAATAATACTATTTTGTATAATCCTTTCTGCCCTAATGTCCAATTACAATGGATATTTCTATAAAACTTTCAGAGGCCTGCAGTTCCAAAAATATTGGATGCAATGAATGTGTAAAACATTGAATGAATGTTTTATCAGTTGCCGAACATGGATCACATATTAATGACGCCGATTTATGGGGTATGGGAATAAGTTTCCGCCCTTTTGGAAAAAGTGTTGCTGCTGATACTATTTTTGACTTCACTCGAGTGCTATACTTGTGATTTGGAAGTGTATATGTAAGGTGTCGATTGCTGTGGTTGACATTTGTTGCAAGCGTAAACATCATTTTCTATCTGGTGTCAAAAATGACAACGTTCGTCCCGACAAAACAGCATTTGCGGGAAGTTATGCTTCATTATTTTATTTGGGAGAAAAGTGCCGCTGAAACGTATCGTGTACTGTGCAATATTTACGATGATCACGCTCCGTCTAATACAACTTGTAAAGAGTGGTTTCGACGATTCCAAAGTGGCGATTTTGACGTGAGTGATGAAGAACGCGGAGGGGTACCGAAAAAATTCGAAGATGTAGAACTGGAACAATTATTCAATGAAGATGCATGTCGAACCCTAGATGAGTTGTCTGAAGAGTTGGGTGTTGACAGGTCGACCGTTGGTAAACGCTTGCACAAGTTGGGAATGGTCCAAAAAGCAGGTAATTGGGTGCCGCATCAACTAAAGGCGAGATATATCGAGAGACGTTTGGTAATGTGCGAGATGCTTCTTGAACGGCAGAGAAGAAAGAGTTTTCTGCATCGTATTGTCACTGACGATGAAAAATGGATCTATTATGATAATCCTAAGCGTCGAAAAAGTTGGGGGCTGCCAGGTGTACCAGGTCCATCGACACCGAAAACAAATATCCACGCTTCAAAGATTATGTTGTGCATCTGGTGGGATCAGAAAGGTGTCATTTATTATGAACTTCTTAAACCGGCAGAAACAATCACTGGCGATCGTTACAGACTACAGCTAATACGTTTGAATCGAGCTCTAAAAGAAAATCGACCGGAATGGGACGGTAGACATGATAAACTTATCTTGCTGCACGATAATGCTAGGCCACATGTTGCTCAACCTGTTAAAAAATATTTGGAAGGAGTGAATTGGGAAATCTTGCCCCACCCGCCGTATTCCCCAGACATTGCGCCTTCGGATTATCATCTATTTCGATCTATGCAATCAGCCCTTACCGGAGAGCGGTTTACTTCTTACGAAAGTGTCGAAAAATGGCTCAATGAATGGATCGAGTCAAAAGGACCTGCTTTTTTCTCCGAGGAATCCGTATGCTGCCTGAAAGATGGGCAAAAGTGGTCGCTTCCAATGGTGCATACTCTGAATAACATTATGTAATAATCCATTGTTTGAATAAAAATCAACTTTGCTTGAAAAAGGGCGGAAACTTATTCCCATACCCAATATGATGGGGGAAATATTTTTTTTATGTAACACGTATCTAGTTTGTATCTTTTTCGACACAATTCCGATATACTTTTTATAAAAAATCAATCGATTCTCTCTAGAATTGCTATCACGCATAAAACTTCATATACGTAACAGAACATGACAAAATCTGACCTCAAAGTAAGTATTCCATCGCTCAAGATAATTCAGGTCAGAAAGAGATAAAATGTTTGATTTTCGAATATTTTTATGAGTTTAATCGTGCATCGAACAACGCAGGCTTCTCACATTGTTCTATTTAACTTTAGAAACAAATTTGTGAAAATAACTGAATCTTTTGTTATAGTGTACTAGATATTTGTTCACGTTGGTTTGGGATTGACTTCGGGTTGAAAAATAACGCTTGCTCATTATAATGAATTTTATAAAATTTTGCTCCCGTTGATGCAATATTGGTGGAAGATTGGTGAATGGCAGTCAGTTTAATTACACAGGACCACAAAGAAGAACATTCGCGGTACACTGGACCAGACCGAGTGTAACATAGGTTCTTGGAGTCGCTGAATCTGAATCAGGATTTCCATATCCGAAAGAGAAGATTTGAAGAATACATAGCGAAATTTCGTAAAGACGAAGAAGGTTTTCCTGAAGAATAATTTTCTTTGTAAGACTTTGCAACCGCACTCAGAGAAAAATCTGTTTCGCATAATCAGGCGACGTAGGTATTTTTGGCTTTAACCATTTCCATCTAGTTGCCACAACTAGATTCACGTGATTTTGTCTTGTTTTCCAATTTATCATCAATAGATTTCAGGTTGCTGCAACCATAAGTCCTTAACCATGCACAGATCTTTCCGTGATCACGTTGCTTTTTTCTCAGTGTATCCATATTTAGCTAACATATTTTTGTAAAATCATGCATGATCTCTGACGAGCGTAGTATTTCTTCTACAAAAATCTAAAAAATTGTGATCAATTCTGGAACTTTATAAAATTTGGAAGGAAAATCTATTAATTTTGTAACATTCCGTACAGACTTTTTTCCAGAGTTTACAAGAGTTATTCTCCATTATTTTGCAGACAAATAAGAACGAAATTGCGCTTTGGAAAAAATTCTGATGAAGCTGTCATAAATATTTGTCATTTTTCTTTATTATTGAAAATTTTTTTAATCCTATAAATACACTCATATACTATATTCAAATACAATATGTAAAAAAGGGTGTGAAGATATTGTACTTCTTCTTTCAGTAGTCCAAAATATGTTGAAAAATGCGTTACAGTTTTGTTAGAATTTTTTAAGATCGCAATTACGTTCCTATTTGTCTGAGGAAAAATGAAAAGACTCTTATGAACTCTGAAAAAAGTCTGTCTCAAATTCAATGGGTTTACCATCAAAATTTCATAGATTCTCAGAGTTTATCGAAGTTTTTCAACATTCTGTAGAAAAAATTCTACACGCAGAGAAAAAATCTTGCTGAAAAAGCGATTCCGACAAACCTGTTTTGCTAAATAATTTAAACGGTTGCTGTTACAGCAGAAATATTGTTATTTTAGCAAGATATTTGCTAATTCAGCAAAATTTTCTAGCCGTTTGTATATCTACAATTCCGGATTGCTGAATGGCAAGCGCTTGTTGAACGAGCAAATTTTTCGCTAATTCAGCAACAAGTTTTGCCATATCAGCAAAGCAAATTTTCGAGGTTTGCTGTTCCAGCAACTTTTTTTCTCTGAGTGTATGTTTTTCAGAGATCGTTCATGGTTTTGCGGAAATATTCCCATACGTAAATTGTGTGAGAATGAGGAAAACTCTCTTGAAGGATTATGGAATAAAT
This sequence comes from Gonatopus flavifemur, assembly GCA_018340375.1. NCBI lineage: Eukaryota > Metazoa > Arthropoda > Insecta > Hymenoptera > Dryinidae > Gonatopus > Gonatopus flavifemur. Next base: position 24,009,829 of record JAFFJZ010000007.1, read on the forward strand.
TAATATCAACTTCACTGCCACGGCATAAAACTTGCCGTAACGTTATTAGATTCCAAGAATCAGAGTTGAATCCATATATAATGTTTCAGAAACATGATATTCAAAAGATGGTGTAAAAGTATCTTGATTTTCACACGAATTATTTCTCAATGCTTGAAATAGAACGAGGAGAGAGAAAAAGAAAGACCGAGGGTAAGCTGGTCCAGTCCGCCTGACTTGAAATTCAAGAGATGAACTTGTTTCTCAATCCGATCATCCGTGGAATAAGATTCTTCCTCTTTGTGTTCTTCCTTATTGTATTCATTATACTTTTTTATATCCATTGCGAACCGTTGGCCGCCCGCGACTGTTCAAGTAGGTGGCCTAAAGCAAACTACTAACCTCATAACCCGTTTCTATCAGTTGTTTATGAATTTTTCTGTAAAAAATGAGACATCACATAGATGGAATCGTCTCATAATCACTGGAAGGGATCAGTTTTTATTTGTTGTTCAGTACTGATTTACTATAAATACTGTTCTACATTCCAACATTGTGATTACACAAGACGTTATCGTTATACTATCAATATAGTATTTTTCTCGCTATGTTTTGAAGCAACACGGAAAAAAAGAAATAGTTGCAGCAACTACTTAAGTGGTCGATTTTCGACCATCTACTTAAGTAATTGCTGCAGCTACCTAGTAGTCAGGACAAGTAACTCAATAGTTGCACTGACTAACGTAAATACTTGAGGTATTTTGAATTATAGTTGAGGCAGTTAACGTGTTACTTGTCTTGACTACTAAGTAGCTGCAGCGACTGCTTGAGTAGATGGTCGAAAATCGACTATTCAAGTAGTTGCTGCAACTATTCTTTTTTTTCCGTGAAGAGTAAGAAAACTCAATATCTGTTTCGAAGTTCAAAGGAAGTGTTCCTCTTGCGTTGATGTCTGCCCTGAACTCATCATCCGATTCGGAGACAAGGAATATTGGAGTACCATAAACCTCTCACGAAGAATAGAACCGCTTGTAGGTTTTTTAACGAAGAGGAGCACAACTCGTGAAATTTCCACAAAAATTACCACGCTTCGTAGGCATGTTCGGAAATACGAGCCGTGTGAGTCTTTGTCATATCCTGTGAACTGTGCTACACTCTTCGTAACAGGCATCGCATAATATTCTCGATTAAAGAAACCTTTGTCCTAGTAAATTTCCCAACTCTTTGTGTGCATTTTTCCTGAAATATGGAAGAAAAATGAGGCATATTTTGCCAACAAGCGGACAAAACGAGACGAATGTTTCTCACTTAGAAGCAGGATAATTCACTTCTAAAGAAGATAGGTTTGAATTCTGTGAATAATTTTCAACCTCTTATAGCGAAGAAAAAATGGACCAATAAACGATATGAAAGAAAATTCTCTAACTCTTCTCTTTTCTTCCTTCCACTTCACCAAGTGCTCAGGAGAAAAAGTTTTCACTTCGACAAATATTTCATTGATTGTTCCAATCAAACTTCAATTTGGTTTGCTTGCATTAATGCGAATCATTCAGTTCGAAGAAATTCTTCATGATACCTCCATCACTTCCAATCACTTTTAGTAGGATGGAAAGTTTATCAGTATTTAAAACTTTTAATTTATTCGGATGCTTTATGCTTCGGATCTTGAGTTGATGAATTTAGTCTTTCCTTCGAAATGATTGAATAAATTGTGAAAATAATTAATTTATTTCTCTTAATCTGATCTCGTTTTATCATTTCAGATAATTAAATGAAATTCTTTTTGTGGAATGGATGGATGTGTCGAGTTTTGGCAGGTCTTGTGCCGAACCTGACCCATGAATGAACCCGAGTCGAAAAATTGTAATACCTTTTGGAACCTGATTAACTCCTCAATACGCAACGATCCAGAGATGGATCAGGTTCATTGAGAAGTTGAAAGCAAAATCAGGCTGAGAACAGAGATTAGGGTGAAAAATAAAATCCACCGTGATTCACTCCGTAATACGCAAAAAAACAGAGCTAAATTAGGTTTCAATTTTTTACTCGGGAACGGAATACGTGTACTTGATTGTAAATAATTAGTCACTTTTTTGGAATTTTCAGGGAAAATTTTGTTATGATCACTTTTCGGTCATGAAAAGTCATTACATCAAATTAGCAGAACAATTTCTCTTTGACGACTGCGAATCAAAGAGTAACATTACAACTCTATCTTTTTTTAGTTTCTCATTATTTCGTATTCTGTTTCATTCTATTATATTATCCACTTTTTTATAATAATTGTTGTGACATCGATCTGTCCTTGAACGTCGTGAATTCTTTATTAATCGCCCACGTATTTAAGTACATTTTCGTTCAAACTTGATACGCATATTTTGAAGAATTTGAATATTTACGTGTATATATATATATATATATATATATACACACAATAAATATGAATCTACAAACTTCAGCGATTAGATACGATCATCTAATTTGCTATGGCTTTACAAAAGTTTTGCGTGAAACATTTCGTTATGCGAGTATAAAATGATCCTTTCTTGGTTCATCTGAATTCATCAGCACTAAAAAATTATGGAATGTTTTCAAAAATCACCTGCAAATCAAAACTTCCTAGACGGAACGAAGATTTGTATATAAATTCGTACTATCAGACACGAGAGAAAGGCATAAAAACGAATTTTTCAGGTTATAATTCGTTGTGCGTAAAAAATATTTGACGATCGATACCTCGAACTCATTCTGTCGTATCTTGAAAGAGAATGGTACGAATGCAGTACCATTGAACCATTACATATTAAAAGAGTTTGATCGAGAAAGCAATTGTGAGACAGTTTAATACGAGTGCATTGATATTTAACAGTCGATTACTGGTTCTAGATAACTAAACAAACTGGTATGACGACATCGAATATTGGAATTGTTAATTATGAAATCGTTTTCGTTGAGACTTTCCCAAGGTGGTATATCGTTCAATTTCTCAGCAAATTGTCGCACAAATTTTGGTTATAAATCGCGCTAAGGCGTTGCGAATCGTGTCCTTGTTGTTTTCGATCTGAGATTAGTTTATCATATGAGAAGTAAGAAGGAGTAGTAAAAAGTCATGGGTCTAAAAAGACTTGATATGCACGATAGTAGATCGAATTGTAGAAAGTAGATAAGTATTGTGTAATATCAATAATTTAGATTACATGTAATCCATAATTGACGTAATTATACAACAGTGTATTAATTATAATCACCATAAATAATTCCCTCCCTGAGACTCCGAGAGAAAACTTGCTTTTATGTTGGTTTAGTTAGAATACTATTTCTGTATTATATATTCACAATGATCAAAAGACACCTAATCTATGAAAATCGCTGGTCAATCGTTGGTCCTAATACCACACTATATACACTAACAAATCACAACATCATGTTATCTAAAAGTATTCACCTTCATTATCTGTTCAAATTATCCAATAATCTCTGGAATATTGAATTTTTTGAAGTCTCTCTGTGGTTGTTCCATATTTTGGGGAATAAATGGAAAAAGATAAGAATGATATTCACAATACGAATTTTATTGATTCAAACATTTGTTGTATTCTCGATTATCCTTGCGTTGAATGAATTTTATCTGATGATGAAATCAAGTATTGCAAAGTGTACAATCTTTCGAGTGCCGTTGAACGTGATTATGAATCTGTCATCAATCACAGGGACTTATCAATTCACAATGGCATTTTATCGTATTGTATCCAGCAATTTCTCTTCCTACAGAATGAAAAGAAAGATAATAAGAGAAAGAAAGAGAGGAGTATCGGTTTATATTCATATCATTGTTAGATTCGTAACTTCTATCGCAATCTTTTTTGTTTTCTTGTGAATCATCAACACGTATTTGCATTTGTATTCGAGTATTCGTCCAATGTAGAAACCTCAACTTTCTTCCTATTCTCGAGTGACGAGATTAACGATTAACCGTGAACGGCCTTGCGAACAATCAGCCATGGTGGGTCATTGACTTTTTCCTTCCTCGACATCGTTTCTCAAACTTTAAAATCAATCGAAAGCGAAGAAAATTCCACGTTTTCTTAATCGATCCATGGAAAAAAAAAGCACGTGAAGTTACAATCGTATTATCTCTTATAGAAAATTTATGACAGATGCGATGATTGTTCCATATCCTTTCATTTTTGTACAATCTTTTGTAATAGGAATTGAAATTTTGATCAACGGAGAATGAGAGAGACAGCGCGCGATGAGCAGGGAAAGGGTGAATACTGGCTTGGGGGTGAGTTTTATTTTGTATCTAGTGAAGGAGGACAAGGTCGAGGTACAAAACATACATTGTACATACACGCTGTATACTTTTCGCAATACACAGTAGATTATGTTGTCCGGTTGAATTGGATTTATAGAGTTCATTGAGTTTGAAATGGTTTATTTCATCCGTCATTTACAAACTGATTTGAATGGTAATGTTTTTTACAGTTGGAAAAAAATAACAACAATAACGTTGTGACAAAGTTTACAAGAATGAGAATAAAATTCAACAGGAGCATGAGGAAATTGAGTGAAGTTTTAATCAGTGTGTTTGGTCAAGGACTTTAGAGGCCTACTTGAAGTAGGAAAAGAGTGTACGAAATAATAAACTTTCTCACTAAAGGATGAGGACCTTGGAAAGCAATTTAAAAAGGAACCTTGGGGATCAATTTAAAAAGAAACCTCGAAAGTAACGTGGAACATATAATTTGATTTCAACGTATTAAGAAAATTCGTCAGAGTTTTAGGTATAATTGTTTACACGCGGATCAAAAGGGATATATGTATGTACATACATATGAAAAGATGATTCTGTCGCATAATTGTTATTTGGAAAAATTGTCTCAATAGCTGAATGAAATATCGTATTATGACTTATAAAAGTTTACGAATATACCAAGACGTTTCATGAAATTAAATAGCAGGAAGGAAAAAAGAAAACACTCTTCTAACTGTTTGGTGCAACGTGGTCCAATTTTTTTCAAGGATAATAGCTGCAGCAGATTTCTCGATGTATATATTTACGGGTATTTTCTCTTCCGAAACTCAAGTTCACCAACGATACACGCTTAGAATATTATTAAACTAGTTGACATTAGTTATTTTGTTTTCACGTTCATGAAGTATGAAGTTCTTGAACATAACCATTCTTAATGTTTTCCATAGTTGATTTTGATTTTTGTTCGTAAAAAATGGGAAAGGTGAAAAACAAAGTAGCAAATTTCGCAGGGAAAAATTTTTTTATGAGTGGTTCCTCAGAAATTGCAGAAACATAGTAGACTGGGTTTGTGAAAAAATTGTTGTGATACGTTGTTTGAGCTCGTTTTTGGTACGAAATTTCTAATTTTGCTGTTCACATCATATGTTATGACTACATATAATGTTGTATGATATATATTTAGATGGAGCGAGGAAAATTAATCACAATTCCAAGAAGCAAATTGAGTTGGCTAGTCGAAGCGGTGCTAATCGATCTTCCGAGCCAATCCAAATTCTCTTCCTTCCGGTGGCTTGAAATATATATATGCATATATATCCACGCCAGCATGTACCTATAAAGTACCATGCGCAAGTGCAATTGAGAGGATAATGAGATTAGAAGGGTATTTGATTGCTTTCCTTATAATGTACGTTCAAAATGAAACCAAATTGTTGAGTGAAGAATTAAACAACTTATCAACAGCAAGTCTTGGGGAAGAAAATGAAAAAAATCATTTTGAAGGGCAAAATATGTTCTTTAGACCGAATTCAACTTTTTTCTCTCCTCTTGATTCTTCAACTCATTAACTCCCAAACGTCGTCAATTTTTAATGAATTTTCATCTAGTGTTTTTTTTCCATCTCATCTACTGAAAAAATTTCCGACACATTTTATCCGATGTGAACTTTTATGTTCTTTCAGAATATGATTCCAGAATTTACCGAATATCATTGTTTGAATGGTTATCGAAAATTTCTTGCATGAAAATACGATTTTTTTTATTAAGCTTTTTACAAAATAGCAATTGATATGAAATTCGAAAAATATTATACCATAGTATTTACCTGGGATGAATTTAAGTTGAGCGATCAAATCACTGTTCATTCTCTGTAAAAAATTCTTAAACACGCGAGACGATTTGACATTTCCGCTGTCATGGTTTATCTTGAAAGTATCGTGAGCAGTCAAAGGTTGCGATTTGAAGTAAACATTTTATCAAATTTCCATTTCATATTCAAAATACCAAGGTTCTTGAAATGATCGATAAAATTTCTCGATTTTATATGTGATCATATGTTTCAGTGATACTTATTATAGGGAAAATATTTTGATGTAAAAATCACATTACACCTCCAGGAACTCGAATACAGGTGATTGGATTCAGACCGATTAGTTGGGTTATCATGCCATATAAAACTTTTTCGGCAAAATTCCGGTCCATGTGGAAAAAAAATGTTCTATTCACTTAAAGAAAGAGTAGACTTTGATCACGATGAACAAATTTTATATCAAAATTTGATTTCATTCAACAATGGGAGATGTAACATAATTCTCACACTGGAATATTTTTCTCTGATGAACGTTCAATATAGTTTTGATTATGTACATAAGCAATATTCCAACATATTACAACGATTATAACGTACAATTCTTAAAAATTCCACAATCATGAGAGACAATTTTAGTTTTATTCTAAATATGAGAATAAAGAAATGTTTACTTTAAATCGCAACCTTTAAGTGCTGCACCTCACGATATTCTCAAAATAAACATGGCAGTGGTAAAATGTCAAATCGTCTCGTGTGTTTATGAATTTTTCACAGAGAATGAACAGTGATTTAATCGCTGAACGTGTATTCACGGCGCAATCCCAGATAAGCACTATGGTATAATATTTTTCAAATTCCAAATTAATTGCCATTTTGCACAAGAGTTTGGCGCAAAGTTTTCTTTGCTTGGAATTTTCATATTTTGTGTATATGTGTACACACACTGTGCAGGGACTAATTTATAGACAAAGTAATAAATATTAATGAATGAATTAATTATCAAACTAAGGGTAAGTGAATAAGTATAAAGATTCATCCTTTTGCGCAAAATCCAACACAAAGCAAATATATAATTGATTAATGTATAGTATACATATGAACGAATTAACTAATAGAAAAAATCAATTAACTTCACCAAAAAACAATCACATCAAGGTGCTCAGGGAAGTGTCCTGAGCATTTTGATTAAAGTAGAAGAAAGAATCTCAGCTGAGAAATAAACGATTCCAAATCTCAGCATGACCCCTGGGTGGGTATAGCCAAAGGACTATAGCCAAATCATTCCATCGGTCATTCGATGTACAGAAGAGACACGGATCAGAGATAAAAATTGAACGTACTTCAAAGAGGGAGAACATAAAATTTCATCATTATAAACATTTATATGAATAATAAATGTTATTTTATTGAAATATATTGAATATAGGAAAATTGAGTGTCTCAGTTCATATTGGAAAAAAATTACCTTATAAAAATTAAAACGAGGGAAGAAGATTGAAACTCGAATCTACAAATTTGTTTCTTTAAAAAAAAAACTAGGATTCAACAGCAGAATTTTGGGTATTTTTGTGGAAAATAACCTGGCGACCAGCAAGATATCTGCAGAGGTATTTTGATATTTGTCGTTCCTTCGGATCGAAGTTTTTTGATATTCAAATTCATATAATCGAATCTGCAAGTACCAAGCGAAATTAGTAGTTCAATAATTTTGCATTGCACGGTACTACTACAACACATTTGAACCATCACCGTGCTCGAGGCCAGGGATGGGCAGCCTCAATTACTTTTTGTACTTGAAGTACTTTTTTCTGTCAAGTACTTTCCTATTCCTATAAAATGAAGATTTAAACATCAAATTAGAAAGTACTTGACAAGAAAAAGTACTTAGAGTACAAAAAAAGTAATTGAGGCTGCCCATCTCTGCTCCAGGCCCCTTAAACAAAATTTTGGATCTAAAGTTTTTATATGGAATCTGTAATATACACAAGAAGTATTTTCTAGACCCAAATTTCCAGATATGTAGGATTCAGAATAAAGAATTTAACGTTGTGCTTTCCCAAAAATTTCTGGACAAAAAATCTGAGTCTTTCAAAGAAAAATCCTTAAATTCATTCGAGATTTTTTCTTCGAAAATTATCTATCAACTTCTAAAAAAAGTTGCGAAGAACTCAGTTGCTTAGAATTCATAAAAGAATATACTCTAACTTTCTCAAAATTTTGGAATTTTCAAAAACTTCAAATACATTTTTCAACATGTCACTAAACAAATCTAAAGAAATTTCAGTGTATTTTTAAATGAATTGTGAATACATTTCACTTTTAGCAATTTTTTCTAAGACTTTTTACAAAAAAGAAATTTCTTCTGATATAATTTAGAGAACGTACTATGAAGGTTTGAAATATTGAGGGGAAGAATGTTCCCTAGGAAGGCTGAGTGGGAAAATTATCCTTTTCGTGAGTTTTTCGATGATATGACTTCTAATTCCATCAGCTTGTCCGATGTATTACTGAAGGCATCATGAAGTACTGATTTCACAGGCCAACGGTCACTGCCCTTGTAAAAATGATTCATACATGGCCCATATATAAACTGTATTTGATTCATATATGGACTTGGTACGAATCATATATGGTCATATATAAATCATATGTGATTCATATATGTGGCATATATGACCATATAAAATTCATATACGATTGTTCAATCCATATCAGGACCAAACATGACCCATATATAGGGAACATAACGCCATATATGAAATGTATATGGTCCATATATGAATGTCTGAAATCATATATAGCCCATATATGAATTATATAGGGGTCATATATGAATCTGTGAAATCATATATGTACCATGTGTGGTCATATATGCCGCATATATGATTCATTTTCACAAGGGTGTTATGGATTAATCACTAGGAATGTTTAATGATTTCACTAAGAATCACCAGTTGTTAAACTACTATGGCATCCATTTGGTATTCTCGCATACTACCAGTTTCACACCACTCCCTTCTTCTCTCAAGGCCGAATAAATATCGGAATGAAGGATATATATCGATACGTATCGGGCATGTCTACTTGGAATATCTCAATTGTATGGTCATACTTGAATGTTGAAAAAATCACTACATGATTAAAACACTCTGAATCTAACAAAATGAAACATGAATTAATTTTCGAAGTGAGGGAGTCGAAGGAATCTTCGTGGAGAAAACGATCTCCGAGAAGATAGCCGACCCGCAATCCGGATATGAGTTGACGGGAGCCCCTTCACAGGTTAAATCGAGATTGTTTTTTTAAAAAAAAAACCATTGTGAAACATTTGGAATATTTGTGGAAGAGTTTCGAGAAAACAATGGAACCTTCCTTTCGAAGTAGCTGATCTAGGTGATTCGATCAACTCCTCAACTAATCAAAAAGGTTGAAAAGTGATCCGGATCACGCAGATCTGCTATTTCGGAATGCTCCAATCCCAGTGTCTTATGAACAATTCTTAGAAACTATCGGAACTGCACTCGTGCAGAAATTTTTTGTTTTCACTTTGACATCGTTGCGAATTTCAGAACAATCTGCATATTAAAGTCGATGTAACCAATCTTTTTCTTCATGAGTTCACGTTTAGGATGTTGGCATTTATTTCAATTCACAGTAATAACTGATACCTTATGCGTGACTTATTATAATACCATATTGTGCAACACAGGAAAGATCCAGCTATTTCAAGTCCTCATAAAAGTTCTATGTTCTTACCTTTGAAAAAAGAAAAAGAATAATATCATTAGATTTTTATTACACAAAAAATCACTTAATTTTATAAATCCTTCAATTTTATTCTACCCTGAGAAGAGAATTAATTCTTATAATGATAAACATTTTTTTTTCAATAGGCAATAGTTTTTATAGCTCTTAGTATGAACTCTGAAATTTTACAGAATTTTTAGTAACGTAGATTAAAAATTACCGATATTCCAATGGCCACACGGTGTCTATGACTAGAACATATACACGGAGAGAAAAGATCATGGAATGATCACTAGATAAGATGGTAAACTGGTGACAACTACGAATTTCTGTACACAGTCGCTAACAGAGACAAGTAATGGTCCCTATTTTAGTATACTGAAATACAATATAGTATACCAAAACAGGAACCATTACTCGTCTCTGTTAGCGCCTGTGTATAGAAATTCGCAGTTGTCACCAGTTTACTATCTTTTCTAGTGATCATTCTATGATCTTCTTTCTCCGTGTCCCTGGTAGAAATTTGCCCAGTTTAGCTGGCCACTGGCCAGCTACTAGTCGGTAACTAGCCAGAAACTGACCAGAAACCATGTAACGCTTTCCATCAGGGGTAGGAGGAAAAATTAAAAATATTTGTATATCGCTATTCAACGATTCAATAAATCAAACGAAAATTACAAAGAATTTCAACGAAATAGGTAATTTTTCAAAAGAAACATTCAATAATTATAAATACAGGCTGTTGATTAGTGTTTAGAAACAAGACAGAGTATCAGCTTATATTTTTTTTCTATTCTCAACTCCAACCTACGTAGCGTATCGACGCCACATGCAAAGTAGTATCAGTGCATGATGTCCAGTTCGGGAATTTTCTATTTGTTTCATTGGTCATTTCGTTCAACCTGATTTTGTGACTGATTGATTCCATTGGAATTCTTCGAGGCTGGACATCCTGCAGTGATACCACTTAAAACTCCAATTTTATAAGAGAGTTACAACTTTCTTGTAACTGATTCTTGTATTGAAATCCATTGGAACATGATTCTTAATTTCTAGTCATTTTTATACGTCGGCCAACCGTAAGAATTTTGTTAATGTTAATTTTCGTTCATCTTCACTGAAAGAAAGGATTGGTACAGTGGGTGGATTTAATCCGTTCCTTGTTACTTTTGATGAGTTGTGGAAAACTATGCTATAATTCACAAATTTTTGATGAAAATTGAATTCCAAATTCCTAAACACTTGAGAAATGATTCATGTAGATCAATGAGATCGTTCAAAAGTTTCGAATTCAAATATTATGGTTACAATCAGGATTTAATTGTGGGTGTCCTTAAGTTGATGAAATTTGCAGGGAACAGATTGAATCCACCGAATGTAACAGTTATCCAATATATATTCCTAAATATGACTAATCAAATATTCCATAACATTGAACAAATATCAATAATATTCATAAATTCATAAAATACTTCATCATTATGAACGTACATGAAATGTAATAATTGTCATCAATTATTTTATAAGTGTTATTGAATATTCGATTAGTATTATTTTAAGAATATATTTGACAACTGTTCCCAGCCTTTTTTCAGTGTAGCATTCTATCTTTTTGAATGTACACTTGTTACCTTGTTGTAGATGAATTTTGCCAACAGGCACACAGTGTCCATTGTAATGGACACATGATGTTGTCGCATCATATAGCTGTGTATTAGAATACTTGAAAATATGAAAAACACTTTTTGGTACTCAAAACCTCTTTGAAGTTGAACCAGGGCCGTCTTTAAGGCAGGGCACACCGGGCCTGAGCCCAGGGCCTCCTGCAAAAGGGGGGCCTCTTCGCAGAGAATCGTTAACCCTGCTAAATTTTCCCAATAAAGAACGATACAAAACGATACATTTTTTCTATAGTTTTCAATGAGGTTTCTGAATACGGAATTTACGAAGTTATATCGTTATTAAACGATAGAACTCTATCGTTCCTTATCGTCTCCTATAAAAATTCAAAAGAATGTATGGGATTTTATCGTGAAATTCGTATAAGAAAGGTACCAGTTATTTGGAAAAATATAGTTATGTGTTCCAGAAAAAGTAGTACTTTTTCTATACGAATTTCAAGATAAAATCCCATACATTCTTTTGAATTTTTATAGAAAATGATAAGGAACGATAGAGTTCTATCTTTTGATAAAGATATAACTTCGTAAATTCCGTATTCAGAAACCTCATTGAAAACTATAGAAGAAATTTATCGTTTTGTATCGTTCTTTATCGGGACAATTTAGCAGGGAAGATTTTTATATATTTTTTTAAAAAGGTTACTTAAACAAAATGAAATCAAGTTATTTAAAAAAAAAATTAATAAATACTTATATATATATATATTCGTTTTAAAATTCACTTTTCACTTTGGTTGAACAGTTTTTTACGACATTTTTGAGCCGAAATGTCATTAACCCATTAAAGCCCATGGCTAAACCAGCGTAGATATCGGAAGGGTCAATATTGGATATAGCAAATTGACATAGCAGAAAATTTAAGCTGGAAAAAAAGTTGGAAAAATAATTGTTTACAAAAAAATTGTTTGAAATTGCTATATCCAATATTGACCCTTCTGATATCTACGCTGGTTTAGCCATGGGCTTTAATGGGTTAATCAAAACATTGAAATCTATTCCTTCCAATAAATCTGATTCGATGCACATAATAGATAAATTGTTTAGCCTCGACTCGATTATCGAATTTCTCATATCGTTTTTTAAAACTTTTAAGATTTTACGTCTCCTTACATGGGCCTCCGCTCTAAGTAGGCCCAGGGCCTTCAAGCAATGAAAGACGGCCCTGAGTTGAACATATTTTTTTGAATATTCAAACTGCATTTTATTGAATCAGTCAAATTCGTTCAAGTAATGGAAATTGCAGTATCCAAAATTTCTAAATTCTCATCACATTACCCAGACAACACAGATAACTCTACAAGATTTCATGAAGGGGACGTTGTTTTGATTTTGATAACAGAAAGTTTCATCAAGAAGATGTCCAACTGAACTCATACGGAACCCCAAAGAGTCAAATTCTGACGTATTTCAGAGACCAACAAATAATGTCAAGGATACAACTTGGAGATGTCATGTTTCTGATATACACCTCTTCAGATCTCTCTTGGAGATTTCATTGAATATGAAAATCATGTCATAAATGAGAGCTCTGAGAGACATCGATCTCAGAAATGTGTTGTATGGGTAGTTCCGTTTAAAAACATACCATACTGAAAATATAATTTTGAATAATATTCTCTTATCTAAATTATACCGCCTTGGTTTCCGTGGAAATATTCTTAATTGGATGAGAAGCTATCTTACGAATAAAACTCAAACTGTTAAGGTTAAGAATTTCATCTCAAGGTCTATCAATGTACAATCAGGTGTTCCGCAAGGGTCGCATTTAGGCCCATTACTATTTATTTTGTTTATTAATGATATTGGTGACAATTTTAAGCATGTTAAATTTTTACTTTTCACGAATGATTTGAAATTATTCTTGAGAATCTTATCATACGCTGATGTCATCGCATTACAATCCGATTTGCATAGGTTGGAATCATGGTGTGCCTTGAATAAACTGCAACTGAATATATCGAAGTGTAAAGTAATGAGACTTTCGCGTAAGATGCAACCAGTCATGTTCTCATATGAATTGAACGGGTCTAGCTTAGAGGTTGTTCAGAGTATGCATGATTTTGGAACTATAATTGATTCTAAGTTCAATTTCACTATGCATTATCAAAATATGGTTAATACGGCTATGAAGCAACTCGGATTTCTGAAGCGTATGTCTAAAGACTTCAAAGAACCCTCAACACTCTTGACACTTTACAATGCTCTTGTCAGACCTAATTTAGAATATGCGTCCCAGATCTGGTCGCCTCACCAAGATAAATATTGTAAACTGATTGAGAGAGTTCAGCACAAGTTTTTGCGTTTCTTAGCTTTTAAAAATTTCACTCCCATGGCCATGTCCTGTCATGATTTGGACCGTTAATGAGATCGTTTGACATGACCACGCTTGAAGCTCGTAGGTTGGTTGACGATCTCGTTTTCATTTTCAAAATCATTAATGGTCAAATCAGCTGTCCTGAACTACTCTCTCTTTTAAACTTCAATGTACCATCTAGAACTCTACGAAAGCCTTCGCTTTTCAATATTCCGATGTTCACTTCACATTATTTTTATTCTGATCCAGTCAACCGCATCTGTTGCTTGGCAAACTCATATAAAGATGATCTTGATTTCTTTTCGGGGTCAGTATCAATCTTTAAAAAATCGGCCCAGAAGGCTTTCCCTAAGAAGAGTGTGAGATTATAATTTATGTATTATTCCATATCTATACTTTAAGGTTCGTGATAATTTACACCGTGTCTTATTGTAATTTACTTTTTAGTACTTTATTTGAAAATTTTCTTTTGTTAACCGCCATGATATTGTTTACATACTTTTGTACCTAAAGGGCGTCTTAGCCCGTAAAATAAATGAAATGAAATCAAATCAAATCAAATAATTTTCTTAGCGTCAATTGACATCTTTATCTTGATGATATCATGGGTTTTAAACTGCTCTGATTTGTGGAACGATTTTAATAATTTGCTAAATTCTATGTCCATTGGAATGGACGTTAGGTCAGAAAGGGTTAATAAATCTTATTCTGGTTACGGTGACATGAATATTTTTCCCGTATCAACTTGGCTTATTACCTATAAATTAATTTTATCAATTGTTAAATCACAAATAAACTCTCCTCTCGAGAGAAAATTCTGAAAATACAAATCCTTACTGCATGAGATTATACGAAATTCTAATGCTTTATGAAGATTTCCTCCTATCATTCATTCATTCTATAATATCCTTTTGAAAAATAGATCATTTATCTCAGGTGGAACACGGTTATGTACCTAATTCCAAAGATTATTCGTTCCAGATTTGAAGTACAATTCTAAAACTCGATTCAATACTGCTCGTAATAGGGTCAGAAATGAAAAACTTTGACCAGAAATGAACACAGATTTCCTGTGAAGAATTGATGGGATATGCACGACCGGGATGATAAGTGAAAATCCGTAGATGACGGAAGGATTCGAGAGAGAAGTAGTATACAACGTGTTGATAGATTTGTCATTCTTAATTCTCAATTTATGCATAGTTCGAGTCATAAATCAAGAGAAAGAAAAAGTAAAGTGCGATATAAGATGCCAGAGTAAAAAGTTCAGCAAAGTTGAGATTCGCGCGTGACTTTGCAATTTCTAGGATAGAACAAAAAGTGCATAATGTATCGAAAGAAATAAAGACGTTACACGACGAATATTGTACAGAAATTAATGAAAAATAAAGTCAAAATACAAAATACTATGACTCAGATCGAATTTCTTTTGAATTTTCAGGATGCATTGCATACTTTTATCGCTATGAATACCCTCTTCAACATAGCTGCAAAATTAATTTCAACTCTCATTTAACATCTTTTTCGTGAAAAGAAGAATCGACCATCGAAGTTGCATCAGTGATACAAGAATTCACTTTACACGAATTAAATTTCCAAATCCAATTTTTTTTTTCAACGATTAATATCACATAGAAAAGAAAGATTTTACATGCCTTAATGATCCTCGACTGATCATTTGCGGTTTTCGTTTTTTTTTTTCCTTCATTTTTGTTAAATGTGTAAACACATTCAACGTTGGGTTCAATGCTTCATTATCATGTAATAGTAATTATTTGGTCGAAAAAGAAACAGAACACAGTAGGTATATAAATTTGTATTCAAAGAGCGGTTCAACGCAACAGTAATAAAAGAATGGCGAAATTCTCTATTCGGTTTGGAAATGGAAGAAAGGATGGGTCGTCCAATACTTTCGACTGTATACGGTGTGTCATTGTTGCGTGCTTCATCATATACGTATATTCACATACCAAGGAGTCGACGTGATGATTATCCTCATGGAGCGATGAAAAGATGAGATAACAAGGCACGTGAATACGTAAAAAAGAAGGAAAGAAATCTCACGTGTAAAACTAATATGTATACCCCTATGTCACTGTAAGCTTATATTCTGAATACATTCGTGTACAGGAAGGAAAAAAAGTACACGTATACTTAGATAAATCTTTTCACGTCCTTGCTCGTCAAAAGTATTCCGTTCGAGAGGCAACAATATCTTGACCTTTTTTTATTATTTACGATTAATAATGGAATTCATATCCATCCTTAGGTTTGGATTTCATATTGATTTTTTCACTTTCCCTTGGTTTTGGGGAAAAAGTTTAGAGACTCTAATAGAATTGATTTATTCAGGATGTACGATGCGTGCGCGGAGAAAGAAATTATTGCTGGCATAGTAAACTGGTATCTTGGTATAGCACTCACAAAAAAAAATTGTTCATGTAAGTAAGTTTTTAGCTGACACAAACAAATTTATTGTTTGTGTTTTACCGGTTGGAGTGAACCTTTTTTGCGAATACGACACACTATTTTGCCCGGACAGCACAAAGTGCCACCGAAACGTTTATGGAATGGTTATAAAATGTGAGGAAGGTTTTTTGAACATTCAAGAATGTCTTTTTTGAAATGATCCATGTGGAAATTGCCGAAGTCGACAAATGGCCTGGTACTGGCGGGGTTATATTTGCCAAACCGCAGTGGAAACAATTCTCTCTATTCAGAGTCATTATTATTTGCCAATTCCTTGGCAATTTGGCACGACCTATTCGACGAATCTCAAACGGTATTGATCTGAATGGACAGACAGTCTTGGTCCAGTATTAACCCTAGAACTGTATACATATTTTTTCACCCCTCATCCTGTATACATGGATCCAAGGGACCCGGCTGACGAAATGTGCTGTGATTCTTTACGATAATGGTTGATTCTCTTCAATGGGGTTAAAATTGAAACACCAAACTGTAACCTACATACTCAGATTAATAAAAATAAAATTCGATCGCACTAAAGTTTTTCTCCACCCATGCTTGTGGTAGTAAAAAATCCACGCAGTGCAAAACGACATGAATTTGAGACAACGCTCTGGGTCCACTAGACCCATGTATACAGTTCTAGGGTTAAACCGGTACTGTTGTCTACCATAGTTCTTGCCAGTTTTGATAGCTTTGGGTAGCTTCCCAATCAGAAAAATCCGTAATATGCCAATGTTGACAACAGGTGCAGTACAGTGCCAGTATTGGGTCTCCAACACTTGGTCAACACGTACGGGATCAGTACTGGATACATAAAAATACAGTAATATGCCTGTACTGAGAAACCAGTACTGAGAACTTAATACCGGCCAGGTACTAACCCAGTACTGGCCCTGCACTGATTGGGAATAATGGCATCAGTACTCAATCCCCAGTACTGAAAAGCGTTATCATTCCAGACATATGCCAGTACCCTGCCAGTCTTGGCTAGTACTGATGCAGTACTGCGCCTGTTGTAAATTTCTGGTTGGGTTTGGATTTGTCAATACTAGCAACTCTAGCAGCAATACTTAGCCAGTATCGGCCCGTGTTTCCATTTCCCCATGGGGAGTTATTGTTGTTAATGTTAACAATAAATCATTTTTTCTTCGTGTGTCGAAAAACGCATAACCCAGGAGATTTTTCATTTCTTTCCAGAAAAAAATAAGTTCACTGTGGTATCTACTCACTTCTTTCGCTGCTTCAGCTAAAACACTGAAAAAAAAGATGTTCTAAAAATGAGAATCTCCTCTATAATAGGTGCCAAGAAAATCTCCCTTCTAACATATTTCTTGTAAATTCTCCTATTTCCCAGATGAAGACCTGAACATCAGAATATCTTCCACTTATGTTAAGAAGGAGATATTCTTGGCGCCTTTACTGTAAAAAGTGTGGCTTAAATTGGCTGCGTCTTAATTTGAAAATTGACTGAAATTCAGCCTTTTCCATTGGGTCGGCGATTTTTTTCCGTGCTCACTTTACACTCAAAAAGGTTTCTTTCGGCTGCATCTTAAATTCAGTCATGACAAAATCTGAATTCAAGCCTTTCTTTTTACAGTGTATTATAGAGGAGATTCTCATTTCTGGAATATGGGTCATTTGAGTGAATAATTACAACTATTGCTATTCATTAGCTACAAAAATTCGTGGCTGTGACAGCACAATTTCAGTGATTGAGATTTGAGTAGCCAAACAATTTAGCTGTGATATTTTCGCTTTGGCTTCTACATTTCTCGCTGTTATGACTGAGAGAATAGATGTGGCATTTAAGAAATAGCACCCTCAGCCAATTATTGGCAATCCAAATACTAGCGAATTGTTTTTCCCGCGTCGCTCCCTGTGGATTTAATTTTAATTGGCTTGAAGCCAAAATTTGGCTGGAAGCATTTGTAAATGAAACTTGTGAGATCTACTGCAGATGTTGGCATGCTTCGACACCGTGTCACACGCAGAATCGTCTTTTAGTCAACCATTTGGTTGCTTTGGCCGTTCGTGATAACACTTATATCAAATTCACCAGCGCTGCAATGCCTGGGTATTCTTGTGGGAAGACCAGCATGTGACACGACAGAAGGAAAACCGACTCCATGACTGGATCGATGTAGTTTCTGACGTCTCTCTTGGAGGCTATCCTTCTTTTCTTCGTTCTTCACCAACGAAAACTGTCACCAAAGGAGGATGACAAAGAAAACTGAAATGAAAGTGTCCTCTTGATACCGATCAATAAGAATCCAACCAAACAACCACTCAGGTTGATATCTCTTTTTCCTGATAGATAAAATCCTCTCAGTCGAGGAATACATATCAATTTTTGCAATTTCTCTTCTTCGAATATTCGTCGATTCAACTTCGAATTAACTAGGTAATCCGTGGAACGATAAAATATCAGTACTCGTTCGAATAACAATGATTATCGGTGAAAGTGATCGAACTCCCTTTTACTTCTTCATTAAACATCAACTTTATATTTCTTGGAAATTCTGTGATTGTCGAGAGCAACGAACTTGAGATGATGATTATTATCCTTCACTACGAGAAGATAACCGTTTGATTTATGGTTTCTAATAACCGTCATTAACCGACGATTGTTTTCTCACTTAATTTGAGAATCTAGTCTACGCGAGAGTTGAGATAAAAAGATGAGTGTATTCGGCTCAAATTCTGAAGTATTTCGAGTTTCGTTTGATTAGGAGAAAGAAATATCGTTGGTGTAAAATAATGTAACACTAGTTCGTAACTAATTAGAGTATTTGAGGTTGAGATCGATACCACATAATCATCAAATTACAGTAATCGATACGCTCCAAAGATCGTAATAGACTTTATTTCTCTAAATTGCATCATCAAATTCTTCTGAAAAAAACAACATCGACCAAAAAGTGGAGGGAAAGATCAAGTGCTTGATATCGATTATATCCAGGGTTTCACTTTTTTCTCGTGAAACGAAAGCGCTTTGAGAAACTTTTCTCGAGTTACCTCCTTTTGGCACGTCGCACGACCATAAATGCGATGCAAATTTCGAGACTGCACTCGCTCGGTGAAACGGCTTTTGCTTTAATCGTGAAAAGCAAAGTATGTTTATTGTGACTATGTGTAGATAGTACAACACGTCAAACGTTCTGCAATATATTTGTCACTTAGGGATTTTATTGTACGCTGAATTTACTGTTCGCGAATGATTACGCAGATTTCAATTGCTTATTGGCGCCAGATTCCTAGATTTCAGGTGATGTTTTATGGAGGGGCTTGAGTTTGTATACCAACATAATTTGTTTGTAAAAGCTATGTTATGGAATTGACCAGTCCCTTGGACTTCGTGAGGTTTAAATCGATCCTGAATGGCTTGGCTATCATCAGAACTTTATCAGAAAGTTTTTCCCAAACTGAGACTCTGTGAAGGATTGCGAATTGAGATTTCGGGATGGTAAGTTTGAATAGATTCATCTGTTGGTGAATGAGACCCATGTGGAAAAAATGTCCAAAAATGTATACAATTGTACATAAATTAAGTCTTTATTATATATCTTATACATTTTATTATATAATTGTTCCCAAGTGTGTATTAACGACGGGTCCCATCTACGCCCAGGGTGGGTGCCCATGCTACCCAACGTGGGGCCAAGCTGGGGAGACAAATGGGGCCAACCCTGGGATGATAACATCGTTCCCAGCTTGGCCGTATTGCTTTGCCCGAGAATTGGTAACACCACGGGCCCAGCATGAACCCAGACTAGACAATTAATACTTCCCCTTCCTTTTTTTTTAATTGGAGAATTGCTTTGAATTCTACCCCAGCGGGCATGAATTTCAGCCCCACTTCGACCCAGTGTTGAGCCCCATCCTGCCCATATGGGCCCAAGACTGGACCAAAGTGGAACCAAAATTCATACACGCTGAGGATTGTAAGCACATGCTCGGGATATAAATTCACCCCAATCTTGGCCTAACGCTGGTCCAAATTGGGGCCCAGTTCAAATGTGCCCGCACTAAGATTCATTATTTCCATTTTCTACCAACCATAATTGTATGGGAGAACACAACAGGGCCAAGATTGAGCCAACATGGGCCCCATCGTCCTTCCCCAGGACTGGGTTAAAGAGGATGGACCCAGCTTGGGGCCCATTGTCATTATATGCAATACACGCTTGGGTTGCTGTCCCTATGTTTATTATGCATTTCTCTCTGTGTGAAGATGTTTATTTTGAAATAGTGTTGGAAACTCTAAGACTATGCTTTCAAGGATCCATCCTTCTGTTATAAATGTTTTCGTAAAATTCTGGCTGGTTCATGACCTCGAGTTCTAAATTGCATATTCAGCGTTAGGGACAGAGCCGTAGCTTAGAATTTTTCCATCCAGGGCAGGTACCCCCGGATTATATATCATAGTACCCGGGCAGTAATGGATGCGTCCAAAGATTCTCCAGAAATTATCTGAATACCAAAGGAAAAAAAGAGTTTTGATCTCTCAGTGGGCCCCGTTAGCTCTGCTCTACTTACAGCGCTGGTTGAGGAAACAAAATATAATCTCTGTTGCAGCCTAAGACCTCAATCTTCAGAACACGTTCTTTCTTCGTAATGAATTCCTCATATCATTGTCAATGTTATCAAGCTTCTGTTCGAATCTCTCCGACGGATATGAAGTTAAACGTAAGAATAATACAAAATGATTACAATAGTAAAATATTTCACTCACCTTCTTCTGAAAATCATAGAACCATTTAGACCTTGACTAACTCTGTAATTTGGAATACTATGTCATTTGTCTGTATTACGTATCAAATCACCTTACAGGATTCTGTTACGTCGAACACAGGCCAACTTGAAAGGGAAACGTGGAAATCAACACGTACGTAACATTATTATCTACCAATGTTAGGCTGGATTGCAGATGTGATCGAAGTATAAGATTATATATTGCAATCGCATTCAATGCGAAGGGAAGAAATACATAATGGAAGAGAATTATTATGTACATGGACTGCTCTAACGCACGATTTTGAATCTTGGAATAGGTGAATCATATTATCCGAATATTATTAAAATTTGCAAGAAATATGAACGATGTTCGACGCTTGTTGGATGTTGTCATTTTTATGGCTTCTTTTGAAAAGATCGAAGTTATGCGTTATTGTTATTTGAGAGACAGTCACAAGCGAGCGTCTGGATCATCTTTTCTTCTCTCAACCCACATTAATCCTTCTATTAAAATTACAAGGGGTAGGTATAGATGTACAACCGACGATATTTTCTCCTGAATGAAGATGATTTAAGACCGTGGATATTTTTTTGTGGCTACAAACTGTTAAGAATCCTCCTTTGAGTGGTGATATCAATTACTCGACTACCAATTATCATCAGGTTAACCCGACATTTTATAAGGACTTGACAAGGTTAAACGAAATGGTGTGTATTTTTCAAGGACTGTGGACTGAGACACTGATGCTTCGCGTTTGCTCAAAACTTTGAACGTGGGTGAATGCTTTTTGATGCATTTTCCAATACGCGCCAGGGAAATATTTTACACAAAACCAAGAGAATCGAAATCAAATACGAACGGAGCGAGGTAAATTCATCTTCTACCGTGATGTGAATAAAAACAATACGAAAAGAATGTAATTTGCTCACTTCGAAAGTAACGACTTTAGATATCGATCGATATTCACGTATAAGCGATTATTTGTATACCTGTGGGCATTCGAAAACCACAATGAGTTCACAGAGATAGAACACTATCGAGTAGTTGAGATCAAGCATAACGATTTCAATGAAGAAAACTTCAAATACAATGCTGCGGAGTTGATTTTCAATCTTCAGCAAAAATGCTTTTTCTACAATTTCTTTACAATTGAATCTTCGATTATTTTTGACTTATTGAGAACTAGTTTCGAAACAGTGACTTTTGAGAACTTGAATAAAAAATATACCCTCAAGAGATTCCAAAAACACTCGATACGCGGTTTGTATACTTTTTTCACATGTCTAGGATTCTAAATTTATAGGTACTCTCGCTTCAGCCGTACAGTCTAGGTCATGTCGAAAGTGTGGTCAAACTTTCCGTGGCTAGAAACTTTACCGTGTGTCTTTGTATTTGGCACCGGATACTGTTAGCAAATCCTACCTTAAAGCTATCCAGCCCGCAGACGCCTAAATTATTCTCCTCGCAGGATTACGTGGGGTCCTAAAAACAAAAAAATGTCAACAAAATTTCGTGTCAAACGTATATTCGTGTGGACATATACATTTTTATATGAAAATATTCTTAGAACAGAGTTTATACAAATTGCGAAGATAAATCCAATTTAGGCGAAACAACGTTGATTCGACGAGACCTGATTTCAAGATTTTCTTCACGACAGAATATACAGGGTGGGGCATTTAAAGTGTCGCGGGCGTTTTTTCCAAAAATAAAGTGAGATACGAGAAAATTTTTCGGACAAAAGTTGTAGGGTACCGAGGGGGACATCCGATGGTGGCCTTGGCTTTGACCTCAAATCTCATCTTCAAGGGCGTTCTGAGATCAACTCTTGTTTTTTACATAACATCTCATATTTTTTACTGCAGATTTGGATTCTAGGTCAAAAACCAAGAAACTTTTGTCTGAACCATTTTCCTGAAATCCGCAAAAATGGCGCTCTAATCGATATTGTTCCATTTTGAATCTGACATTCGAATAACTCGAAAACGAAGGGTCTTGCAAAAGAATGTTTCGTACAAAAGTTGTCAATACACAACACATTTCAATCGTCTACATTACCACCATTCAGAGCTCACGCGATGTGAACAAACGACGGGGTTCAGTGAAAATTCACGATTTTGAAAGTCAGTTTGTCAGTTACATTTGATTATTACTTGGTTTATGACAAATTGAAAATCATGGATATCCGATACACGGTTTCTGAAAAAATCGATATGATCTACATTTACGGTGAAGTGCATAAGAACCCCAGACAAGCATATGACTTGTATGCAGAACGATTTCCTGAAAGAACAACGCCATCCATTAGGTATTTTCAACGCATTACAAAATTATTCTCAGAAACGGGAAGTGTTACAAGGGAAAAACGACATCGAATGAGAACTGTTAGCGGAGAAAATGCGGAAGTTAATGTACTAGCTGCAGTAGCCAATAATCCACACGTGAGCTCTCGTGAAATTGAACTCCATTCGGGAATTTCTCGAAGAAGTGTTCTTCGAATACTGAAACGTCACAAATTCCATCCGTATCACATTTGTTTGCATCAAGACCTTCACGGTGATGATTTCGAAAATCGTGTACAGTTTTGTCGATGGGGTCTAGCGCAAATGCACAATAACAACTTCATCAACATATTATTTTCTGATAAGTCGACGTTCACCAATCATGGTCAAGTAAATCGACATAATATGCATTACTGGGCGACAGAAAATCCAAGATGGTTACGTCAAGTAGAGCATCAAAGACAATGGGCTGTGAATGTTTGGTGTGGTATTTTTCGATCTCGAGTAATTGGACCGTACTTCATTGCAGATACGCTAAATGGAGAGAAGTGCAGACATTTCTTAGATCAAGTACTTCCAACATTACTTGAAGACATACGTATTCAGGAACGATTGAATATGTGGTATCAACACGATGGTTGTCCATCCCATTATGCAGTCACAGCTCGAGAAATATTGGACAGAGATTATCCTGGACGATGGATAGGACGTTGTGGACCAGTTCATTGGCCTGCCCGTTCTCCGGATCTTACTTCTCCAGATTTTTTTTTATGGGGATACATGAAAGATACAGTTTATCAACAAGCACCGACTACACCTGAGAATATGCGTCAACGAATCATCAATGCATGCGCGAGCATTAATGAGGATATTTTAGCACGAGTTCAGCAATCTTTTGTAAAACGTTTTGAAATGTGTATTGAAGTCGAAGGCCATCATTTTGAGCATCTACTGCATTAAAATTATCCAAGGGATGTAGACGATTGAAATGTGTTGTGTTTTGTCTGTTATACCCCATCACCTCCGTTTCAGTTCAAGGGGTCCTCCTTGGAATCAGACAACTTTTGTCCGAAACATTCTCCTCCAAGACCCTTCGTTTTCGAATTATTCTAATGTCACATTCAGTATGGAACAATATCGATTAGAGCGCCATCTTTGCGGATTTCAGGAAAATGATTCAGACAAAAGTTTCTTGGTTTTTGACCTAGAATCCAAATCTGCAGTGAAAAATATGAGATGCTATTTAAAAAACAAGAGTTGACCTCAGAATGCCCTTGAAGATGAGATTTGAGGTCAAAGCCAAGGCCACCATCGGATGTCCCCCTCGATAACCTACAATTTTTGTCCAAAAAATTTTCTCGTATCTCATTTTATTTTTGGAAAAAACGCCCGCGACACTTTAAATGCCCCACCCTGTATATTCTGTCCTTTTATTATTCTCGTGAAACATAAAACTGGATATGAATTGAAAAAGGGAAATGACGTTGGTGGAGAATAAATTGTATTGTGTAATTTTTGCATTATCGCTGCTGGTTCTCAACACGATTCAAGGCAATAATTTTATATCAAATTTGATTACTTCGAAGCACAAATCTGATGGAATCACATCACATTGACTGTTTTCTTGATAACGCAGGCCTGCGAAATATTACTTTTTATTCCCCCCTCGAACAATAATGTCTTTTTCCGAAGCATTTTGATGCGCTGAATCCGAATCTGGCTGCAGAATTGCTCTATCACGTCAGGTTTTTGAGATATTCCGACCTAAATATGTGAAAAACATTGTTTTCCGACAAATTTGGGGTTACGTAAAGTCGAAGGGTAATACTTCTTCACAAAACTAATAGATGCACCTCAAATTATAAGTCATCCTCTTCCAAATGCCGTTGAGTTTGCTCAAATATCTTTTTTTTTTCATTGAGATACAACAGTTTGAAAATTGTGTCTCCACCTATTTATTGAATACATCAGCGCACAAATTTCAAATTGTCGGATCTCAATGAAAAGAGAAGATATTTGAGCAAACTCAACGGCATTTGGAAGAGGATGACTTATACTTTGAGGCACATCTATTAGTTCTGTGAAAAAAATCACCCTTCGACTTTACGTAACCTCAAATATGTCAAAAAACAGTGTTTTCCACATTTTTAGGTCGAAATATCCCAAAAATTTGACGTGATATAGCAATTCTGAAGCCATATTCGGATTCAGCGCAGAAAATTACTCCAGAAATGAGAATTTCATTTGAGGGAGAATGTCATTGCCGATCAATGTAATAAATGTGGATGCTGATTATGTTGTTGTTAAAATGATCGTAACTTAGCGAGAAAAAATCATATATTACCGTTCAATAGCTCATTTTTAACGGGAAGAGTAGTATAAATTGATACAGTTGAGGAAAAAGATCAAGAAAATTTTATGCGTCCTGTACATAACCTCGAAAGTAGCAAAAAAAATGCATTTCCCCAGTATATACCCTTGGGTATCTCAAAATCCTGACGCGATAGCCCAATTCTGACTCCGGATTCGGATTCTACGCAGCAAATCACTTCGGGAAATGGTCACCAGTTCCAAGGGGGGAAAACCTCGCAGGCCTGTGTAATGGAATTTCATTGTTTTGTTACCGTACTTATACACTTTACTGCATTTACACGGTCGCCAGAGGATTTTTTCTTATTATTCAAGTAAATCCACAAACTCATTGAAGTTCTCTAATCCACTTGGGATTGATTCAATTTACAATCTCCAAACGAAATCGTTCAATCACTATCGTTTGAAAAACAATTTCTACTTCGAGGAGAAATTGTGAAAGACTCGAATAGTTTTTCTGAACTATGAAAATATTCAAAATTATCGAATAATACTTCAACAACTTGTTGGGAAAAATCTTTATTTCAATTTTCAGGGATGTGTCCCTGGAGCGCACCAATGCAACACTGCCTGCCTCGTCGGGCTCTCCTCTATTTATACCTCCCTTGATCTATCGCATGGATTCACATAAATTAATAAATTGTTCAATTTTACAAAAATGATCGATGGATCAATTTCAACATAATATTGACAATAAAATGTATTACATAGATTCTTCAATAATTTACCGAATTATTTTTTTTTCATCTTGTTACATTGACAATCTTCAATAAAACACAATTTCGGCCAATTTGTAATTTTTCTTGAAACTTGATAATGGGTTTTATTCCTAATACGCCACTAAATAAAATCCAAATATTTGTTTCGAATAATCTTTCATCGTTTTCCAGATTATAATTTACAATAACGGAACATTATCCCTCCTTTCGAATTATCGATCATGATGATTTGAATTTTATTGAATTGTTGGCGAGGAATAAATTCCATTGATTCTTGCTTTTAATGATGAATAAAACATGACTTTCGCATTATTATTCGTTGGTACGGTTACAGTTCAATGATGAAAATGAGTGATACTGATCTTTTCGTTATATTCACGGAGAAAAAAAATTGCTGATGTGGCAGATCGAGGTATTTTATACGGGACAGCAAATTTTTTTGTTAAACTAGCTAAAGATCCGCTACACTGAGAGAAATGATTACTATCATGAACAATATGTTTCCTTGTTCCAAGAAATTCATTCCTCCAACAATGTTTACTCTTGATACAAGAAAATTTTGCGAGAACCAAGCATAGATTTCTTGAATTGAGAGAATATTTTCTTGATTCAAGAAAATTTCTCTTGGCTCCACAATATATCAGCTGCGTTCAAGAATATATATTCTTGGTATGAGTGATTATTTTTCATGTTGTTGAAGGTTAAATCGTTTATAGCAATGAAACGAAAATTCAAATCCACAAAATCTGAGGAATCATCTTTCTTCAACTTTTTAAATTAATTCCAGACAACTGTAGACATCACTTGAAGAAAGGACTGCGAGATTTTGGAACTTCCAAAAGCTCAGGTTTCAGTTAAACTATCACTGATTCGTGTCAATAAACGATTCAACCTTCATCAATATTTATTTCTCTTGGTGTACCACAGCTAACTGGATTGCTGAGAGAGCAACATAATTAACCTTAGGACGGGCACATGAAAAACACAGGGAATTTCAAATGGCTGTAACTCATTTGAAACTAAACGGATTTCAACTCACTATGGGCGGTTTTTGTTCGTCAGGATGTATACTTTGAAAATATTTGGGTGAAAAATTACAGAGATAAAGAGAGGCTCAGATGCTGGGGTAGAAAAAAATGTCCTGGGGTTCTGGGGTTAATCAAAACAGCAAGTTTTTTGCGGTCCAAGCGAAATTTTTAGTATTATGTACAGAAAAGCAAACAAATTTTGCTGGAGGAGTCGACATTTGTGTTTCGTAAAAATCGCTGTCGTAGCTAACCTGATTGCTATGGTGGCAAAGAGGTTGCTGCCACAGCAAAAAATTTGCTGCTCTGGTAAAAAATACTCAACAAAATCAGGCTTAGTCATAGCGAATTCTTTTCCTCCGTGTTTTATTGTGGATATTGTATTCCACAGAAGAATTTACAATAATTTTTACATTCTTTTTCTACACGGAGAAAACTGAATAGTGATATCAATCAAACCAATGGTATCTCGTACTTAACGATTTAGTGAAATATGGACAGACCAAATGTTTAGTATTAGAAACCGAATGCACATACAGTTCATGTCACCATAACAAGTCAAATTAATTTTACTAAACTTGTATTTCATTCGATTACCCAAGCCTTGTTATTCGTACCAAACAGTGAATGGTCGCATAATTGATTCCACCACACAAATCATCTATTCCGCGGAATGGGCATGATAATTTTTACTAAACAACAATATGAATTCGACTCAACAATAAAAAAGTTTTTGTTATACTATGAAGGTTGTTAATGTTGTCTTTAGAAATAATTTCCCAAAACAACAAAAATTTTGATTGCTTGACATTCATTACTGTTTAGTTGAGCGTGAAGTTGTAGCATCGAACATCGATTGCATATAACATTCAGGGTGCTGAAAGTGGGAATCGAACCTCAACATCCTACCTACCTACCTACACCTAACGCGTATAACACTTGAGCTAAACTGAACATATAATTTTCCTAGCTTTGCGTATCTCTTATAAGTGTTTGGAGAACTTATGATTAGAGGATACTGTTGAAACAATTTTGGATTTTCTAAATAAATTGATTTTGTGAAGTGTTGATTATTAAGACGAGAATCATGATAGGCATATTCCATATACGAGTTATCATCAACTCCTTTCCTGCCATTAACACATTTATGAGAAAAAAAATCGTTTATAAACAAAATAGTGTCGGTAAGCGAGGAGAGTTCGTATATTCGGTTATGTTCGACTCGTTTCGGTTCACTCCGCTCGAGCGCGAATAAAATAGTTATTATTACTAAACAGCGTAGTAAAGGCAATTGAGTCAGTCAAACTAACTACACCATCCGTAATATTGATCATACATGGACTACTGCACCGTTTTGTTGAAATCACGAATCTTTACTGAATTATATTTAGTAAAATAAATTGATTGCTTAGTGCTTTCAACGAAACAAGGTTCTACTAAACGATAATGGTGAACCTCACTATTCCAGTTTTCTCGGTGTAAGATACACTAATTAAAATAGTCAATTAAATTTTGTGAGAATCGATGACAGATCCTACACACTGGAAAAAGTTTTGACGGGAAAATTTCAGTAATCCCCTGGAAGTCATTAACCAGTAAATTGGACTGAAAATGCCAGTAGATTTGCTGAAATATATCTCATCACATTTACTTGAATTTTAGTGGGAAAATAAGAATTTTGTTGCAATCCGTAGAATTCCAATGCGTGTTACTGGAGAATGAGTTCACTAAAATTTTCCAGTACCAAAACGCAGTAAATTTTTAGTTTTTCTTACAATGCAGTTTCTATTCAAAGTTTATCCAACAAATAATGCAAATAATTCAGAATTTAAGGAATGTGAATGAGATCATTCATTCTATTGTATGATGAATTTGCAATCAATTGAGAATTAAAATGAGCAGTGTACAAGCAAGGGTATGCACCATATGGTTTGAAATTTACGTAACAACTGTACGAAGGTTAGACACGACACAATGGAATAAAATGAACCATTATCGTATCGTTCTTGGAGTGTTATTATTGTATAATAATATCCAATTGAAATGAATTTTATATAACTACTTCTTTCATGGAGTTTGATAAACACTGTATATGAGTTCGAATCAATTAATCGGGACGCAAAATTTAATATGATCCAACAGTATCTTAGATATTGTCGTTTTACAAACCTTGTTAATACTACCAATTCAATCCCCAGTAGAAATTATGATTGGGAATAAGCTGGGCCCCAACTGGTTTTCCCAGATGTTGAGTTGGTTTCTAGTTAGTTTTGTAACGCATTTTCTAGTCCATGCCCATCCAGATGTCCCAGGAAATTGCTAGAATGTAGTTCAAATTGCTAATGAGAAATGTGAAATCCTGTTTTTCCAGTAAAATCACACCTATGAATGAGGTAAAAATGTATTTTAAAATTCAATCCCAAGTCAAGTACGTTGCGTTTGAATTTATTTCCATAAAATAATCCCGAGTGACAAATTGAAACGTTTGGGCTTCCTTTTATTCCTCCAACCGTGTTCATGGACTATCAATTTTACTGGGCGATCAGTTGGAGCATGAAAAATCTACATAAACCAACTAAATGTTTGAGCACTAAAGTCAAATTGGCTGAATCGTTATCTAGTTGCCCCTACATGGGTTTCATCTGGTGAATGGATGATAAATGAGACCTCCAGACAAATTCCTACCAGGGATTATAGAGATTAATATGAACCTAAAGAAGGTTAGCTGTTTAGGCACGAGTCATGGTAAGCGTTCTGTTTTGAACTCTAGAACTCTTGTTCAAAACATTTCTTCCAATCTGCTCTCACGAAGAGATATTTTGTTACATACTGTGCCCAAATATCGAATTCTGAGGTGAAAATCTTGTTTCAATCATCAAAGATTGAACGTGATACAAATCAAAAATCGTATCCAGAGCATCGTTTTTTGTCAATAAATTCTTGTTTTCAGAGTTGTATTCGGTATGTGAGATTTTCGAACAACATCCAAATACCTTTATTTTCAGAGTTCAACATGAATGACAAAGAATAGAAGAGAATGAGTTCATAAATTCAAACAAACTGTAATAAAATTCCAATGAACATGTGTGGAGAACATAAAAGTCCACGAGAAGGAAACCATAATGCGTTGGAATCGATTCAAATGAATTGTTATTTTTCCATTTATCCAAACACTCTTGACTTTGATATTGTTGAGAATGTATATGAGGTTGCAATGACTGAAGAGTTACCGGCAACAGTTTGTTGGTTGCAGTGTCAGAGCCATGTGGTACACCGCTATATTCATCGTTCAACATAAGCACCATTCCAGAAGAAGCAAACGGTCAGTGGCCGTTGAAAGCGAAAGGACAAACCGTCCTTCTCTCAGCGAGTAAACGAACAAACGAACGAGAGGTATCGAACAAGCGAACAAACGGTCAGCGTTTAGGCGGGGAGAACGATAATACACCGTCTATATTCTCTTATTCATATTCGTTCAAGTGCGTGAATTATTTCTCCTCTCGCAATTGTTAGTTATGCCAGCCAAAGAGATCCTGCATTTGATTTTAGAATTAAAATGAGGATTTTCTTGGCAATGATGATTATTGAATTATTCGATACATTAAAAATAACGATAAGGTTGAAAAATTTCATCGAAATTCGATACAAATTTTATAGAAAAGAATCGATTCTGTCAAGATCGCCTTATTACTAGTTCGAACTTACTATATTTCACCCAAAGATATATTTAAATATTTAACGAAACCAGTCACTTGAAAAGCAGTTTAAAAGGATACTACATAATTTCTTTGATTCGATTACGTATTAATTTCTATCTAAATATTTGTATTTAAATTCATAAAAAGTACACTCCGTTAAATGCGAATGATATACATTGATTACATAAAATTTTAATATCTTAGATACAAATTTGTAATTTTATGTACATTTGAATCAACTCGAGGGACTCTAAGAAGTGAAAATGATATAATAAAATAGATAAAATATTCGTCCAAGAATTTCCCTACGAATCTTTCCTCTTCTTATTGGGCATTACATTTAACAGAGGTGGTGGTTACCAATGTACACCGTCGTGATATACAATGCGGACACATTTGCCGGCTATTGCCAGTCACTCGTGAAACGCGAAACTAAGCGAAAGTTGATTCAGTTAGTGTTCAATTTGGTTACAAGTTTATGTACATAGTGTATATGTCCTTTTCATACACGGAAGAAAAGAAAGCAAAGTGAGGTATCAGAAGAATTTCATATGACGATCGCGAGTGTGTGGAAAACAATTGATCGAATTAAAAATTGCAGCGTACAGATGTGAGTGCATTGTTGATATTTCTCAATAGTTGGGAAAGGTGTTCTGAACGATAATTTTTCTCCACGTGTGTTCCACGTGTTGAATCGCGAAATCTCAGAGGTGCTGATTTATCGATACGCATCAGCAGATCGAAGTCTTGGTATTCTGACTTGTGATTAGTAAAGGTTGGTGTTATTATATTTTCTCCAACACCTTTAATCGAAATTCACTTTCACATAATTTTAAATACATTATTGCGGTACCAGGGAAAATCATTATTTAATGCGCAGGGGAAAAATTATGTGTGTACATTGAAATACGCGGTGAAGTTGGATGTGGCGAAATGAATTATTCCATTAAATCAATCGAATATGCAAGAGAGGAGGTTATTTTCTAAATTAACTCGCTGGGATTTGTTTATGTTACCACATTCAATTTTCTTGCTTTAGCTGAGTGATGAATTTTAATATTTTAATACGGTGTTCGAGTATAAGAGTTTTTTATGTTATTTTCTCATTATGCAAGAGAGGAGTTAGGAATCAATTAGAAAAATAAGGATATCTTGCAATGTGAGATTTTCCAGAAAGTTATAGAAGGAATCGCGTTCATCTGGAATTGGTGAAAGAATTTCCTGGGTGAAAATTGGTTACGTCAAATATTGAAAAAAAAATATCGAATTTTTATAGAGTTCGATGG
Organism: Gonatopus flavifemur; assembly: GCA_018340375.1. Classification (NCBI taxonomy): domain Eukaryota; kingdom Metazoa; phylum Arthropoda; class Insecta; order Hymenoptera; family Dryinidae; genus Gonatopus; species Gonatopus flavifemur. Next base: position 24,042,203 of record JAFFJZ010000007.1, read on the forward strand.
AATATCGATCAAAATTCGATGTACATTCTGTGAATAAAGATCGATTTTGTCAACAATTCACATGAATATTATAAATGATTCGTGGCATGCTCCAAGCCTCGTCAAGTCCTGACAACACTTAGGAAATATAACGTATCATTTTCAATGAGGTTACTTAAGGGAATGATACTAGCGGACGCGAAACCCCTAGTAGAAATTTGATCAGGCATTCCCTATTTTTAATAAGGTCCTGATCAGGTTAGAATAGGAAACCGTGAATAAGGAGAATCTTGAGAGGCCCTTACAAGGGACTTATCTAAATTCCCTGATAGGATTAAAATAGGGTTGTAACGCAGGGGTGCAATAGAGTGCGCATGAAATTTACATAAAATCGGGCGAAATAGGGCAAACCCCAACGAAATCTGATGAGGGCCTGATGGGAAATCAGCCATGCCTTGTCAGGCCCTGGTATTTTCCCATCCAAAATTTCTACCAGGGATTAGTCGAATTGTTTACACGCAGAGAAAAATTCTTGCTGAAGAAGCGATTCTGAAAAATCTGCTTTGCTGAATTAACAAAACGGTTGCTGTTACAGCGAAAATATTGCTATCTGAGCAAGATATTTGCTCATTCAGCGAAATTTTCTAGTCTCCTGTATATCTACAATTCCGGATTGCTAAAGGGCAAGAGCTTGTTGAAAGAACAAGATTTTTGCTAAAATAACGAATGCTTTGCTAATTCAGCAACAAGTTTTGCCATATCAGCAAACCAAATTTTCAAGGTTTGCTGTTTCAGCAACTTTTTCTCGGTGAGTGTAGGTCGAAGTATTCAAAAGCGCTTCAATGAAATTAAAAATATCTCTCTGTAGCAATTCTTCAGTACATGAAGAAATTTGATTTCAAAAGCAATTTCGATTAGTTTGGAATAAACGATTTATTTCATAGCACAGCCCCAGGTGGAAAATTTTTCAAAATTATACGTAATGCGCAAATAATTATATTCAAATTATATATAAAATATATTGAATTATATAAAAATAAGATATAATTTTACAAAATTTCCCATTCAGGGCGATAGTATCTTCTTAATTTCAAAAATATATTAATTATTACTTCTATTTGATGGAACTTCCTGTCATGAATGCATATAAATTCTTTCAACAAAATTGTCTTTATCCTGAAAAAAATGTCCTCACTTTTCATTATCCACTCCCTCCTGTATAGAAATAATAGGAATGAGAGTATTAAAGCTTTTTAAGAATGGAAGATAAAACAGAAAGTTTTTCTAAAGGTCAACGAAAATTGAATAATTTAACAGATTTGTTGGGTTTGAAAATAAATTCGAGCTTAAATGTGAAATCTCACAGAAGAATTCAATCAGATGATGTTCCATAACACACTAGCACCCTTTTTAGTCAACGGAAATTATTGTGCAATGAAATCAAAATATTTATGTCATAAAATAATGCCTTCTTCAGAAGAATTTACTCAATTCCATAAAAATTACTTCATTACCTCTTTTCTTCTCTCTGCGCCTGAAAGATGAAGGAAGAAAAAAAGGCAAAAACAAATTTTATACGAACTCTCTGCTTCTTTTTTGCAATGAAGATTCATTGACGTTACAGAAATTTAGTTTTCTCACAACTGTGTTAGAAAGTGATTCCTGAACATTAATATCAAAGGCATGGAACTTTACTCTTTCATTATATTCGAGTATACGCACTTTACCGGGCGAATTAAAATCATGAATTGGTGAGTTGGTTCATCAGAAAGATAAAGGTCGAGAGCAACCGGATAACTATCATAAAAATTACTGTCACTTGAACAAATGATTTTTCATTATCCAAAGGAAATTGCTAATAAATGACCTAAGTTCTAGAAAATATATTTTTTTCACGAGAAAAAAATTTGTGAGAGAACATGAATCATATTCATACACATTTTGAGTTGAACCCTAGAACTACAAACCCATTTTTTCCACTTGTAAACTATAAACCGGGGTAAATATTTACCACATGGATTTTTTGCTCTTAAAATCGTTCTAGGAGCAGTAGTTTGACTCGTAAGTACATGCATTTCTCTGTTGTTCCATGCCAAAGAGATGGGTGAAGGGCAAATTGAATTTGACTGAAGTTGGGTTTGTGAAAAGTCGATTTCGATAGCTAAAAGTCCCGAAAAACAGTCGAACCATCATTCAACAAACAAAAATTCATAACTATTTTTCTAACCAACTGATTTTCGAATTTCCAACGGGATTTTGAAGAGGACACATGAAGTTTTGGGAGGAAGAATAGCATCATGATGTTCTGCCAAAAAAGTCTATTTATTTGGGACTCTGAAGATTAAAAAAAAATGGGAATCTGATCTGTGGAAAAGTCGAATAAAAATCCATGAAATATTGGTTTTCAAGACTATATTTCTGTTTCTGCCATGTGAAATGTAAGAAGAAAGAGAAATTTGATACATATAAAAAATATTCAAAAATAGAGTTACAATTTTACTTGTTCAAAGGCGCCATAATCCCTGCAGTAGATTATTCTGTGATCCTCACACTGTCCAAATTCTAATCAGTGAAATCTAACTATTTCTGCAGTTAAGAGTCCACCACTGTATGAAATCAGTGAGATAACAGAGAATAGGCACTGATTACGCAGTTGGAGTTCCTCTTCACGGATTGAATCAGTGACATTCCACTGCAGGGATCAGTGAATGTTCACTGATTTTGCACTGCATATGAACTAATTCGCAGTGGCCGACTTTTCACTAGAATCAGTGAGATTTTACTGTTTTCAATTTAAAGAGCAGGTCGGTCATTTGAACTTCGTGCAATATATTCGCGTTTTGCAAACCTCCGATCAGGAAAACAAGGCGCATCGCGCGTGCTTTTTGGGTGACTCAGCTGTTGGGAACTTAGTATTGGTACTTGAAATATGAAGATCATCGCTGAGAATTATATATCTCAAAATGAGGTCATAATATGTGAACTACATTTATTTGAGCGAACAAAATAAATTTGACTCACCTACACAAAACCCTAACGGGAACCACAAACTGGGGTAGATATCAACCCCACAAAAGCTCCACGACTTTAGAAACTGAAGGGTCTATCAACCTCGCCTCATGGTTAGAACCTTAAAAGAAATTATGGTATAGGTCTCCAGTGGATTGTGTCACTGGCTAACTCAGAAACGTAGATATCTACCCCAGTTTGGAGTTCTAGGGTCAACCAAAACGGCAACAACTCCAAGGAGTGATCTAAGCACAATCGACTGAGTTTTCAGACTGGAAGTGCGTATCTCGTTGTTTGATTGCTGACGTTTCTCCAAGGCAGACTGAACAGATTCAAATGTTGGCAACGATGAAGGACGTGGCTCCAATCCGGAAAGCTCAGGCAGAGAAATACCGCAGAAGAATGAGGAGCGAGCAGTCGCTCAATTGACTCTTCAATATTTCGAAATATGCGATGAATTAAATATAGCTATGATTGTTTTTGATATATAATTAATAATACCATCTATCACGACGAGTGGAAAAAGATGTAGGTAAATTTTATAAAATTGTATACAGAGGGTCAAAAGAGTTCCTTTTTACTTGAAGATCAATTGAGAAAATTTATGCATGAACCATATGAAAATAACATGAAATAACGCGAGTGGAAAAATCCTTTGAGTTATATACAGTTTATAGACAATGCAATATAATTTATGTATGATTTTTAAAAATTTCTCTATTCGAAAAAGGTGATGAAGCTGAAACTAGCAGCCGATTATTATAACTCTTGATTGGCCCTTGTTGCAGCTTTATTAATATCAGATATCGATCAAGTAGCATTCCAGTAAACGTTTCAGATGCTTGAATGCTTAAGGGGTTACACCTATTTGAACGGTCTGAAAAAAAGCCTTCTTTGAGAAATTTTTTTCGTTGTGATAAAATAAATCAATGGAAATAAAATTTTGCAGGTTTATTATACATATATTAAAGTATACAAAATAATTTTTTTTTCAATTCCATTCTTCAAAATGGGGGATTTACAAATACTTTGAAAGAACGTGTTTTTTTTGGAGTAGTCTGCGGCAGGACAAATAACTTTTTCAATTTTTATTCCATCGACTTGAAATTTCAATTGTAGCTTCTTAGATAGATTTTACAGAGAAGTACACACGATTTTTGAGATTCATGGATGATTACGTGTTTTATAAACGTTTAAAGATCGGGTTTTTTCGTGAAAAAAAAAGTTTTTACTTTGAACTTGCGTCAAATTGCAAAAAATGATTATTTTCCGATAATCGTTTGTAGTTCTCTGATAAATTTAATTTAAATTATGAAAAACATTTTTTTTTTCCTAGGTGCGGAAATAAAGATGGGATTTGTCCTGCCGCAGACCACTCCAAAAAAAACACGTTCTTTTAGAGTATTTGTAAATCCCCCATTTTGAAGAATGGAATTGAAAAAAAAATTATTTTGTATACTTTAATATATGTATAATAAACCTGCAAAATTTTATTTCCTTTGATTCATTTTATCACAATGAAAAAAATTTCTCAAAGAAGGCTTTTTTTCAGACCGTTCAAATAGGTGTAACCCCTTAATAGACGTTTTGTGTGAAAAGTTATGACAATCGGTTGCTAGTCTACGGTTGCGAGTTTTAGCTCCATGAAAGGGTGGGCAATGTTTGAAACCATCGAGGATTTTGATAGAGAAAGTCTCAATATTGGATAAAATTTGATAGAAACTAAAGGGGTTCTTCCAAACGAAAAACATCGATGTTTTTGAACATCATTCATCCTTATTTTAGAAACGACGTTACTGAATTTATATACATTTCTTATGCGATGTATAGAGGAGAATCGGGTTAAATAGGAAACGTCAACTATTTCTGTATAGTCGTGTATTTAGAAGAGTTTTAACTTACGTGACATTTAGTTTCTGACCTCAAATCATTTTTTTTTGAGCCATAGCCACATCAGCGTACCACTGTGTCCAAGAAAAGAGGTGACATAGCATTCATTTTCAAAAATCTTTATTTATTCTCCCAAATCCAGTTCATCGCCTTCAAAGTAATCCCCCCCCCCCCCCAGATAAAAAGCACTTATACCAACGCATTTTCCAATCTTCGAAACAGTTGTTAAAGTCGGTTTCCGGGATGGGTTTCAGTTCCCTCTTGAATTCGGCTTGGATCTCCTCCATCGACTTAAAACGGTGTTCCCAGAGCGGTCTTTTGAGTTTGTTGAATAGCCAGAAGTCACACGGTGCCAAATCAGGTGAATACGGTGGTTGTGGAACGATATGGGTCGAGTTATTTGCGAAATAGTCACGGAGCGTCCGAGGCCTAAAACATCCTTCAAAATGGTATTGACTGATCCTTTTGAAATGCCAACATCATCAGCAACATCTCTAATTGTCAATCGGCGATTTACTCGCACCAAATCTTTGATTTTTCGGACGTGAACCTCGTCAGTTGAAGTTGATGGTCGACCGGGACGCTTTTCGTTTTCGACACGTTCTCGACCTTCTTGTAACTCTTTATACCACTGGTAAACATTTTTTTTCGACATAGCTTGATCACCAAAGGCTTCTGCACCATCCTCAATGAATCAGCAGCAGAGAATTCATCCCGCAAACAAAATTTAATACAAATTCTTTGCTCAACAAATTACATTATAAAAATCGAAAAATTCAATTTCAGCAGCTTATAAAACGAAGCATATTTCAAACACTAATGAACCTTTTGATGTGACCCTTGCCACGGGTATCAAAGACAGTCTTACTAACCCAAAAACAAGAGCACTTCCCCAAATACATCGTAATATTCACCAAATCGCGCGTCGTCACTCAATTCCTATTTTAAAGTTGCGACAAGAATTAGAGTGAATGGTAATCAATCCCATATACATCTTTTTTCTCCGTGTGTTGGCTTTAAAAACAAAACCTTCAACCAATCAACACACTCAAAATTCATTTAAATTTTCATGAAATCTCTCGTGAATTCAACTTTCAGCCTACCACTGTGATCAAAAAGTAAAGTGAAATTGTCATTTAAAACTCCCGGGCATTAGGAAACAGGTAATTTTTTTTCCTAGGTTGGTAGAGACTGTCTATAACATTCATCGAGCGTCGGTTTGTCAAAAGGTTTAATTATCTTCGGGTTACAAGTGTTTTTGTAAACAACCAAAAGTGAATTTTTCGATTTTTGCAATGAGTGATCATGTTGAGCAAAGAACTTACATCAAATTTTGTTGGCGGAACGACTATTCTTATGCGGACACGTTGAAGATTTTGCGGAAGGCCTTTGGTGATCAAACTATCGCACAAAAAAACGTTTATAAGTGGTACAACAAGTTCAAAGCGGGCCGAGAACGCGTTGAAGACGAACCGCGCTCTGGACGACCATCAACGTCCACTCACGAGGGCCACGTCCAAAAAATCAAAGATTTGGTGCTTGAAAATCGTCGATTGACAATTAGAGATCTCGCTGGTAGTGTTGGGATATCATTTGGCTCAGCTACCCGTCTGAAACGGCCGGAATTATGGGCGAACAACTCTCAGTTCCTTCATCGCGATAATGCTCCGACTCACACTGCATTGGTTCTTCGCGGCTTTTTTGCCAAAAACTCGATTCATAAAGTCCCGCAACCACCGTATTCGCCTGATTTGGCTCCATGCGACTTCTGGCTATTCAGCAAATTCAAAAGGCCAATGCGGGGACGCTGTTTTGACACGATTGAGGAGGTAAAAACCGAATCGAACAAGGTCTTGAAGGCTTTATCGAAAAAAGATTATTCCGACTGTTTCGAGGACTGGAAAAAGCGTTGGCAAAAGTGCGTTTTATCGGACGGGGATTACTTTGAAGGGGATGAAATTGATTTGAGAGAATAAATAAAGAATTTACATTTTATAAACAAATTCACCTTACTTTTTGATCACGGTATTATGCTCTTGTGAAACTCAATAACCGATTGGGAGATCAACAATTTTTTCAGTTGTCAACAGACAAAGTTTGAAGTGCTCGAAATGATATATTTACCAGTTGTAAGCTCAAAATAAGTGGATATAATTATTTGAATTCTAATCTATATTCGTTTTCAACAAATTTGGCGCATTTCTCACTTTATCCGACAATTTCCCATTTTACCTGAACTTTTCGATTAGCGCATCAGCTCGAGATTCGTGTGTGTTCATGTATCTCAAAATTGAGTTGAATTCCTGCTCTTTAAGATAGCACATTCAAGTTTCCATATATTCCAACTTTTATACCTACCTCGTATGAAATCAAATGCAAACTTATTGTCGTTATACAGGGTGCCCCATTTTAAATAGCCAGGGCTTATATCTCCCGAAGTAATGGGGCTGGAAAAAAAATCCTCGGCAAAAAGTTGCAGGGTTCAGAGGGGGACATTTGATGATAACCTCGATTTCGACCTCAGACTCCATCTTCAAGGTCATTTTGAGGTCAACTTGTGTTTTTGGGACCCCCTATCTTTGACTAAATCCTTGGAATGTACGTTGAAAACCAAGAAACTTTTGTCTCAAGTAGTTTCCTGAAATTTGCGAAGATGGCGCATCAATCGATGAAGGAAGAAAGGAGATTCAAGAAACACTCTTGTTGCTTTCTGTGCGGAACAATACTTACCTCTTCAGTTTTTTCTCCTCAACAGGGCCGTGTATGTATCGCAAATGAATGTAACGTATTTGAGCATTCAGTCCCTAACAGCACATCCACCGATTTCTACGTCGCATCTCCGTGGACTCCGCGTCGATCAATGGTGGACGTGGATAGAACGTGGATGAACGGAGATCCCACGTGAAGGTAACATGGAGGCAACGTAGAAATGTCCGGTGTTGTACGGGTGAATTCACGAGATGATTGGATCAGGGAATTATCACTCAATTACGGAACCCGACTATTCCCAAAACTCACAGACACATACCTCTCTAGTCGAAATAATTGGCCCTTTTCAGGGCCACAGTGATGTGCAAAGTCCGATTGCGCAACCTCCTCGTGGTGCACATTAGGTAACGCTGATGCCGACGGCAGTTCTCCGAAGATTGGGAACCAGGGCCGGCTTAAGGCAGGTGGGGACCAATGGGGTCATTGGCCCTTAATTCGGCCCTGTTGGGAAGAAATAACTGAATAGGTAAGTGTCGTTTCGCACAGAAAGCGGTAAGAGTGTTTCTTGAATCTCCTTTCTTTCTTTATCGATTAGATCGCCACCTTCGCAAATTTCAGGAAACTAGTTCAGACAAAAGTTTCTTGGTTTTCAACGCACATTCCAAGGATGTAGTCAAAAATAGGAGGTCTCATTTGAAAAACACAAGTTGACCTGAAAATGACCTTGAAGATGGAGTCTGAGGTCGAAGTCAAGGTTACCATCAAATGTCCCCCTCAGAACCCTGCAACTTTCTCCCGAGACTTTTTCTTCCAGCCCCATCACTTTGGGAGATATAAGCCCTGGCTATTTAAAATGGGACACCCCGTATATCCGACCCCCAGAAACAGGTGAAGAATGTGCAATAACTTCCCGCGTGCTAAGATGTTCGTGGATTTTCTGGGATTGCTTGCAAAAAGTTCGCGATAGAATCTGTTACATGACTCAAGCAACATCTCATCTTTCCAGTAAAATATTATCTTTCAATAATACATTCGCACCTTGTCATAAAAGCTGTATAATGTTTTGATATAAAGAGATTCGATATTGTATACATCATTCTTTGAATGTAATCCATGTATATTCAAGAACATACATTTTACACTGAGTTGTGAACGTTATGATAGTTTTATTCATGAAAATGATAAACTGTACCTCGTGAGAAAATTTAATGTAATTTTCTAGTACCCTTGTGAATTGAATTCCCAGTTCCTCGTAAATGAAAATAGAATTACCTTACATGAAATCGAAATTTTCAAGTACTTCTTCTCATTATATATAATCATATTTGTAAAACAATATCGCACAAGTTTTGATTATTCGGAAAAAATATGAAATCCTTTTAGAAAAACATTTGTCAGTTAACAATATTATTCCTTTTGTTCTCGAGTTTTTATGTGGAAAAAGTAGAGGAAAATTGAGGGCAACGTACAGTACGAAGCTCATAAAACTATAAAAGACGTTTCATCAAAGTTTCCCAATCAAGCGATAGGGAAGAGTTTCAATTCAATGTATCTCAAGTTCTATTCAGGAATTCTCTACATATAATTCGAATATTTCCAAATTCCGTAACAATTCAGTCTGGAATTCTCCTCTCGTGAAAGTATAAGTGTTGCGAGTTGTGAACAGACTTCCAATGTCGTTCGTTTATCCATTAAATTTTGCTCGATTCGAGTGAACTCCTTTCCCCTACAAAGGCTCGTTTTTTCTTCTCTCCGATTGAACGTCTCATGTATAATTCATCCATATGTAAATTGTATACAAATCATTCTTCATTCGTAATTTTTCCATTTGAGATCGATTGACGAAAATCACCGTTGCTCGACGAAATACGATGGAGAAAAAGAGAGATCTGTAACGGTGAAAATGCTTCCTTTACACGGTATATCATTTTATTTCCAATTAGCTCAATTATTCAAAGTTCCGAAAAGTTATTTTACGATACGAAGTATATGAAGTGATAAACCAGATATCGGATTTCCATTTTTTAGGATTTTATTAGAATATTCTCCGTACTTTTTTTAAAAAGGAGTTTACTGTTTGGTTTGTGCATTGTCTCTGTATGATCTGAATGGGGCTCGTTTCGCTTGTATTTTCACAGTTCTTGATGATTTATGGCGTTTGTTTCGCTCGCATTTCGTAACAAAATGTATTGCATGTGACGGAAAGATATGAAAGAAATTGAATATCTCGTTCTGTATTGAGAATGTTCGACTAGTTCATGTACTGTACGTATACACGGAGAAAAAGGAATAGTTGTAGCGACTACTGAAATAGTCGATTTTCGACCATCTACTTAAATAGTTGCTGCAACTACTTAGTAGTCAGGGCAAGTATCACGCTAGCTGCCTCAACTAAGTAAAATACTTCGTAAGTTGCCAGGTATTTACGTTAGTTAGTGCCACTATCGAGTTAGTTGAGGCAGCTAACGTGATACTTGTCCTGACTACTAAGTAGTTGCTGCAACTATTCCTTTTTCTCCGTGTGTATTTATAAATACTTGACAATTTTCTAGAGTATTAGTGAATATTTATATACATAAAATTGATGGTACCACAAAGTGATGGTTCTCCACTCTCGTACTAATGACATTATTTCCATGTTGTTTATGGAAACGAAACGAAATTTAGACTCAAAAAAGTCTGATGAATTATCCATATTTATCTTCTCGAATTGATTCCTCAAAATTAGAAGCATCCTTGGAAGAATGTACTGCAAAATTTTGGATCTCAAATAGCTGAGGGTTCCGTTATTCGATTACTAATTCGTTTCGATGAAAGATTCGAACTTCAGCAACATTTATTTTTGAGATAAAAAACAAATACAATCAGTGTGAAGTTTTTACCTCTTCAAAATAAACTACGTTTTTAAACATCAATATGCATCGTCTGATGGGATATTTCTTATACACAACAAGATGCATACTTTCTTCCATGGATTCTACATAAAATTAACGGGAAATTCGTCACATGACGCGAAGAATTATTGAGATTGCAAAGATGTGAACGTAACAAGCGTTGTTCAGTCCATAAAAAAATGCGCCAGGTGAGCTCCATCTAGATCATCAAGGTGCAAGAGTAACAACCGTCGTTCATTTTCTGAAACATGATTGCCTGATTATTTGTAGCAGTGCAGGTTTATAGCCCAAAAAGGCATACACTCAAAACCAAACACGAGTAATTCAATATTCTGGAATTTAAATGAGAAGTTAATTGAAGGCAGACGAGTGTTTCATAGCACGAGTTTCATATCTCAAGCAAAGTGTTAAAAATTTCAGCTGAAACCATATAAAAAAGTGTTGTTAGGCTTCGAACGGTTTCTTTCGCGCGCAATACAGTTTTATCTGGATTCACCAAATCGGGGCATCCTATCAAAATCTGGTAGCAACTTCTTGGGACGGTTCTGTTTGGAATTCATAGATTGTTGTATCGAATTGAAAGTGATGGGACTTTTCCTGCCAGGTTCTGATAGAATGTTCCAATTTAATAATTCCAGACAAAACAACGTAGAAAGGTCGTCAGTTTTTGCCTGGATTTTGCGTGATGAAAACCGTTCAAAGCCTGGTAACAATTTTTTGTCTGGTTTTGCCTGAAATATTTAGCAGGGTAGGTTCCCAATGAAATCTCTCTTCCAGTATGATGACAGCAATTGAAGCAAGCTTGGATTTATTGGCTGACCACTTTGCGTGTAATTCAATCACGCTTCACTCAGAGAAAAATCTGGCCGGCACAACCACAGCACGTCGTTGATTTTTGCCTTGACCATCTTATGTAGTTGCTACAACTACATTCATGTGATTTTGTCTTGTTTTTCTCGTCATCATAACCAAATTTCACGTCACTGCAACCGTGAATCTTTGACCATGCGAACATAGTTCCTGTAACCACGTTGCTTTTTTCTCAGCGTTGAAACTTGATGGATAACGTGAATAAATTTCTCGTATTTGAAATAGCCCAAGAAGTGAAGAAACCACATGGAACGTCCAATAGGTGCGCTCAAACGTCACCTTTACATTATCATTAGCCAGATTTTGTGATAGGAACTCTTATAATTCCAAATAGGGCTGCACTCGAGACTCTCGAGTAAAACCAACAAAACTGAATTTTACTAGTTCTGATGCAAAATTTTTTGGCTCAATGTAAAAATATTTGGAAAATGAAATGAGCAAAGGTTTTTGAAAATTTTTTTCAAATTTTGACCACCAAGGTTTATTCAAAACTGTCGCAGTCTCGAAAAAGGTCGTGTCTTGTCTTGTCTTGGTCTTGAGTTGAAAAAAATTGCTCTTTGTTCTGGATGCAATCAATATCAGCCTCCCAGACGTGTTATTTTCAACTATCACATGCCCACACTTGACTTGATTTTGAACGTTCGCTATCCCGAAACGCTACACTATAAAGAGTACGTAAAGTTTTCCCCCGAATTTAGTGACAGAAACAATTCCCCACTTGGGGAAAATTCATCTCCCTTATATTTTGAAGGAATTCTTCTCAATTTGGGAGAATATTCGTTCTTTCTGAAGAGAATTTTTCTCCAAATGAAGAAAAATTCCTCCAGAATATGGGGAAATGAATTTACTCCACGTGAGGGTTTATCCTCCCAAGCGGTTTTATAACAGCGATCTTTTTCTTCTGAACTGGCAAATCTGGCGAACCAGGTCCAAAAGTGGGATTTCCTTGATTTGTAATGTTCATCGTAACACTTCATATCAAATTTCAACAATACATGCAATTCAGAGAGCTTAATCAGCACTCCAAAAGTTCTTCCGCAATAACCAATCAATTTACGTAAACTTCTCTTGTCCTTGTAGATCTAATTTCATTTTTCAAAATTTAGCATAACGAGAGCTCTATTCTTTATTTCTATATTCTTAAATAACTTAATTCCTAAATATCTCTATTCTTAAATAAGTCTATTCCCAAATATGACTAATCCTGAATATCTCTGTTGTTACAAATCTCTATTTTCACAAATCTCTTTTCTCTTCAATATTGATAAGATATAGATGTTTTTTGTTTTATGTATAAAATAATAGAGATTTGTCAGAATAGACATATCTAGGATTAGTGATATTTGAGAATAGTCTTATTTAAGAATAGAGATATTCAGGAATAGAATTATTTGAGCATAGAGTAATAAAGAATAGAGTTCTTGTTCTGCCCTAATTTCATTTTTCAAAATTTCAATTTGGAATTTTGTATTGAATACTGACTTAGACGAGAACTTTTTGACCATGGTTCAATGCTAACCATCCGTTAAAATTCTTGTCAAGTTTTGAACTGGATCCTGGTCAACTTTATCAGGTTCAGGGAATAATTTTCCAGTGAAATTGATTTGAATCAAACTTCCAAAATGTATAATAATGTTATAAAAATATGATATTCGCTGTTCGATTTCATATGAATGAATCCAAGACTAGCTTGCTTACTTCTGTTGGAACTTGGCAACATTTGAGCCTTGAAAGGACTAACCCATTATCAATCGGAAATATTTCCTGTTCGAAGTCAGGTTTTAGAAAGATGTTCAAAATCAATATTCAATAAATTTCTCTTGGAAATATCCACTAGATTTGATAGAATCTCATTTCAAATTACTCATAGGAAAGATTCGAGAGATATTCATCACAGTTCACAAACATTCAAATCAATAAAATGACAGTTTCTCTGTGATTTCTCTGATCTTACATAAAAACCCATTCCATTGACATATTCTACATTCTTTTCTATGGACTTTGATCCACTCATTAAAAACATTTAATTACTTTATTTTTACATAAGATCTAACGTTTGAACGATAAGTCGCATGTACGATCACTTTTACTGCATAAAATGATAGCTTCTGTTCATAATTTCTCTTGGTCGTGATTGTGTATAAATAATATATGAACTCCTAGAGACTGTCGCAAATGGAAACGGATATTGTAACTATTAAAAAACGATATCCATATCTGTCTCATCGAAAATTACAATAATCCTGAGTAAATTGTTTGATGCAAGCGAACCATTCAGAGCGTAAATTCAATATTAAGAATTATTGAAAATTGAAAGGTGCATCAATAGTTTTTGCATGATCGAAACAGATGTTGGGGTATCGCAATCAAGTACATCTATAATACATTTATTGTGATTTGATGGAAGTAAAAAGAATGGAAACAAATATTCTACGATATCACTTTGTTCTAACACAGGCGTTGGAAAGAAATATTTGTCTCGAAGTTTTAATTCATCGAAAACTTTGATTCATAGTTAACAAATGTATATTTGGTTATGGTGAAATAAATACGATAAATCACGAGTATGATTTATCAACTATTCGTTCATTCCTACTAAATATCACTTGATTATTAATAACGGAATATCTTTGATTCAAATAAAGATCCATTGCACCATAAGCATATATGCATACATGTTCTTCAAATATGAATACACCTTCCCGGAGTGAAAAAATTTTCAAAATCATATATAATTGATATAGAATTATACATGAATTATAAATTAAAACTATATTGAATTGTGTATAAATTATATTTAATTTTGAGAATTTGTCAACTCGGGTTTTCTCTGTTTGATCATTCACAATAAGTGATTCGGGATGAAGTAAAGCATGAAGCTAACGACAGCATCGTTTGCATAAAATAAATTGTAAAAAGATAGTCTTAATCTGTTTGCATCTTAATTTCAAACAATGCTTTCTCCATTGTGTCGGCGATTGTTTTTTGGGCTTGATTTGTTTGCATTATAGATTCAGACATAAAATGATCTATGAAATAATATATAACATAAAACAAACCCTGCCGCAGGCTGTTTATTGTCGATAACAGGAGTAATGTCACAATCCATATAAATGCTGCTCACTGCTTTTCACTTAATATCAATATCAACATCAAATTTTTGTCATTGATAGTTATTCCTAGTTATTTTATTCATACATCGTTTGATTTGACAACATAACACAACAAAAAGTTTAAATAATTCGATCCGACATCTGTAAACAATAGATCTCCACCAAGATATCTAAAGGGTATGCGGTATGAGCACATGTTATGAGTCACGTCTTGAAATTGAGCTCTCTTACAATTGTAGTACATAAACGATGCACGCGCGAGTGCCCATAATCTCTAGGTACATACACGGATCGCGAACCACCGTGATGCAGGTAGACATAAGGATGCAGCGTCATGGTTCCGCGCATCCAGGAGTGCATCATTTTGAATATTTGTACACTTGTTGCGATCATTATCGTACAGTATCCAACGGATCATCAATGCTCACTCATTGTGAATAATTTTCAGAGATGTATCCGAGAGACGGTCCGAGCGGGGCGTGAACATCAACGAGAAGAAAGTCTATTGGAGAGAAGTGGACGGACGGAACCAAAGATGCTCCAAAGGACGAAGACGCGTGATGCATGGTATACGTTATTCTCGTCACGCAGTATTTTATCATTGTGGATCCTCGCGATTACTCTTCAAACCGTAACAGGTATGTCTTTTCTAAAATGCATAACGGTTTCGTAATATCGTTACGCGATGTCAACGACCGTATTTGTTCTCTCTATCATTTTCCCTTATTTTGAAAATATTTCTTGTTTCATTCGCCCTTCCCTTACAATGGAAAAAATACAAATCAAGGAACATATAAACATCGAAGATTCATCTCAGCAAAACTTGAATTGAATGATGGATTTTCATCGTATTAGATTAGCTGATATTTATCTAAGTAATGAATTTGAATAATTGAAGTTGATGTAACATGACATTGAATAGTAAAATTTGCACATAGCATGACATTCGAATCCACGATAAAATAATCGAAGGTCATCCACATATAAGAGGAAGAAACGCCGATAATTAATTTTAAGGAACCAATTACGATTTTATATACCCTATTACGAGTACAAAGAGTTTTCTGAGGTGTCTTTAAGAAATTCTCTTGCAGTACTTGAATAGTAACGATTCGTGAATGCACCTAAGACTCGAGGACCGCTGGAATTCCCATCATTACCATTTCAGATCGTGAGATCGTGGCCTCGTTTTTCGCATTCATTGGTGTTAGCTGTTATCGTGCACCCGGTGCATTATAATTGACGTTCCATTGCCTGATTCTAAGCGTCTCAGTGACTTAATTAATCGCATCTTACCTACAATATAATGTAACATGATACAATAATGTTTCCACAATGGAAAATTATGATTAAGATTATCGTATGCTCATTTAGATCGGGAGGATTACGCGCTGGAATTATGTAGAACATAATTTTACTATATTTATTATTTAGCATGGAGGAAATAATTAATTTGAATAAAAGTATTTTTATAATATCAGAGAAGAAAGAATTTTGTATTCATTTTCATCATCGTATTTTATATTTTTATCCTGAGAGAACATGATTTTGAATCTCAAACTTGAAATTGAACCCTCGTGTCTCGCTGGAATAAGGTATGGACTGAATCATTGTTTCAGCTATGTGGCAACAATAGTGTTTTACTGTACTTGTAGTTGTCCTTGCTTCAGTTATACATGATTCAACAGAGTGTTGTTTATGAATAAACTCCTGAGTAAGTGCGATTAAGTATCATTCTACATGTTTAAACTGATCAATTCCTCTTTCTTTGGTATTTATCGTTGGATTGTAGTGTTCAAAACAGGACATGCAGAACCCATCAAAGAACTGAAATGCCGATTTCCCCTATGTAATGACCAGGAAAACTGCTGGAATTCAAAACCATAGTTCACGATACCAAAATAGATTGTTCCCGAAGGAATTCTTCATCTTTTAAATAAATCTTCAAACCCGAATCGTTTCTAAAATTTATTTCAACCTTCGACTTTGATGTAAAAACGTTTTTCACCGGAGTCTTCTTTCTCGATTTATCGGGTAATAATCCCGAGCACGCAATTTATCGATTTCTCACAACTTATCGAGCCAAAAACTTTCACCGTACTTTTCAGTGTCGAGCGCTCGGTGATTCAGGTGAACGTTCATTGCCTGTGCCGTTTCTTCCGCTTTTGTTCCATTGAACTTCATCATTTCTTTTCATCCGTCCGCTCTTCATTTCATTCGTAGGCTGAAAAAAGTAACCCATTTGTTCCTTTTCACACAAGTGATATTTATTCAAAGTACACCGTGAGTTTGAATCCCCGATCATTAGTCGTAACTCATACCTATAATCGATCACAGGGTACGGTGTAACACAGTTCACCGTTACGCGTTTTATATGCTGTCGTCCTTGCCATGAACGATAATAAGCAACGCATATATAATTATTCATCATTCTCGTTAACATATAAATTAAATATGAAAACTCTTAGCGTATCACGATCGTAGATATCGCCAGGGAATTACGCACAGAAATAAGGGTAAAATTCTTCCATTCGACCCGTGGATATCAGTTTATTCGCTGGAAAAAAATTCATTTGAAGCCATCCTTGGAGAAAACCCGGCAAAGGAGAGCCTGGCAAGGGTCTATCGAAAGAAGATGATAACGAACCATTGATTGCAATTTCTACGCTGAGACAAAAACTTGTTGGAACAGCAGCGTACTTTTTGCCCTTTTGAATTTCAAATAAGAGATAAGTTATCCAGGAGTTTAAGAATACGATGCGGTAATATATTTTCAAGTTTAGAAGATATATATTGTAATAACCAGTATACAAAGAAACCAGCTTTTGGAATTTGAGAAGGATATCATGGATAGAGTTGAGAATATAAAATTGCTTTTGAAGTGTCTTTTGATACATTCGTGAATTTCGAGAGAAGGAATAATAGAACGGTGAAAGAGGAAAGTGATGGAATTGAAAACTTGGATCGATGGAGAGGTACATGTCTTTCGAAGATATCAGGATTCTCTATTCGAATCAATTGAGATACGAGATCTTCCACGTGTGGTGAGTGGCAAATTTTCTTGGGTAGAGTCGTTTAGTCACGTACTGGCGTACTATTCGTGTACATCGAATTCTCTTTGTACGTGTGTTCACGTACCAGTATACTATAGTAGGTGTATACTATACACTCCAGTTATACGATGGCTGTTTCCTTTCGTGGTCGGAAATGATGTTGTTTTCCTCTCAGCTCCATATCGCGTTCGATAATTACAATTTTATTCGATTTTCTTTTCAGAATCATTTGAACCATTGAGAATTCCTGTTCCATTGGTCTTTTATTCAACAGTTAAATCACTGACGAAGGTTGGAATTATGTGGGGTTTATCGGTATCCAGCGCCACATAATACGCCCAAATTGCTACAAATCGAAATTAAACCAGGTCCACCCTTTTCATTCATTCATGTTAATTGGACAATTTTAGTAGTTGCCCAGCTACGAAAATCGCAATTACGAGCTTAAACGATGCAACCATTGTTCCGAATTCGCTGTGGCATTATTATTTTTGTTGTATGCGTGTATTTACAGTCCTGAGTACTGAAATTACATTACGCTTAAGCTTTGGTAACAAATGTCACGATCTTGTACCATATATAGGACATCGTGTCGTCTCCTTTTTCATGTCGCGTGTAAGATGGGAAAGAATAAATCAAATATACAATCAGTAAGTTTTTAATGAGGATGTTTGTAAGTACTCGTGCGTAAATTCGCTTCTTTCATTCGTTTGCGTAACATGTCGGTCGTTCGACCGTCGAGAGAGGTACGTTATTAAAACTTTCTCGTTGCAATTTACGTGCTTGCGGTCAGCGGTATTAGTGAACCTTGTATTTAAATATATAGCACCACAATTACTCGCGCCAGGACTCACTTATTCTGATTTTATTTTGGATCTTTGTGTCCAGGTGTGGTTGCGTCTAATTGAATTCTTCTATTTTCTTGGTTCTCTTCTAAACGATGTATACACCGCACTTCAAAATTTATCCACACGGTTCTTCCGACAGAATGTTGAAGTTCACATGAGGTGCACTTTTTCTTTATCATCATTCAATTTCTGCTCATCTGTGAAGGAAAATGTGAGGAGGTTTTTTTTTTTTATTTTATATTTATAAAATTCGTAATGAAGAATCCAAATTTTTCACCCTAAAACTTTCTGTTCGTTCATTAAAATGAACTCTGAAGGTATAGAAAATTATGTTGAGCTTATTAGTCGAATGACTGTGAGAGAGTTTGAATGATAAATCCATTGCAACAACTTAGTAGAGAAAAACAGTTGATAATCGGGTGACCAGTTACAGCTATTCTTTTGTCACTTTGTAGTTTCACCAGTGTTTTCTAATATTGTAAATATACGTTCCTGTGTGAGGAATAGCTTTCAGAATGCGGGAGGTTTATTGATTGCAAGACATTCATTGTACATGAAACATTTTACGTATAAGACACGAATTCCTGTCTCCTATTATATGAAAATTGAATCACAATAATTAACGAGTCTTCAAGAGTGCGATCAGCTCATTCTAATAGATTCTGATTCCAGACTGGGAATAATTCCTGATATTCCCCAAATCTTATTACGGCCTGGTAAAGGCCTCGTCAGGTCCTGAAAAAAGTTAAGGAATACCACAGATTATTTTCAGCCGAATTAGTACATAGAAAGAATTATTTCTTTGAATCTAAGGAATTGTTATTTGAATCAATATTTTGTTCAAAAAAATTGATTATTTGTTTCTTTTTTCAAAGAACAAGTCTTTTTGTATACAAAAATATTCATTTACAATGAAGCAATAATTATTTGAATCTATTCAAATAATAATTTCTGAGATTAACAAAGAAAAAATTCTGTTTTCTGTGGATGGGAAAAGGTGATAGTAGTGATAATCATTGGACTGCATTGATCTCAATTGGAAAGTCAGTTTCAAATGTTCAAAATCGATGAAACCTTACTTCGCTGAATATTCATAATGACCAACTAATTGCTGAATCACTCATTTCTGCGAAAAAAAGGGGTTGAAGTTATCAGTCTATTTGAAAACTACACAAAACCGGATCAAAATCTTCAAGAAGAGAAATTATAACAGATTAGGTTTATGCAACTGCATAATTGTGTGAGATATGTCTATCGCTACGCTCAATGAATTTCGCGATAAGCTGGAAAGAATATAATGTATACAAGTGCATGACATTTCGAAGAGGGAAGGATAAGTTGTTGGTTCGTGTTCCTTTCACTGATTCAACTCCTACGTATATTTGTACACCCTCCTTTTTTTATTTATCTATGACGTGTTTGAGAATAACTGTTAAGTAATTTTAAACCTGTGGTCAGAATTTTTGAAGATATTTATCGCATTCATCCGTTTGCGATAACAATTTCAATCTTGAGAAGTAATATATGTTCAGCTGTCATTTCATTTAAGCCAGGGTAACGAGCATAAAAATATTTTGACTCTGTTAGGATTCATTTATTACGACATGTATGTGGAATGTAAACACAGGTGTGAATTTTCCTGTCAAACGAATGGGAAATCACATTTTTTCAGATTTTTATTTAGTAAGAATTTTTCCAGCCCTTGCTTTGACTCCAGAGAGAGAGAGGGACTAGTAAGAGATCTTGGACAGTTTTTTGGCTCACCAGGAATACTATCCATACCCACAGGAATGGTTTATCTGAATATTAACCTACTTAACATTTGATTGCATCCAATGGAATTTTTACTTGATTCGATTAATCTTTATTTGAATTGAATAGAAATTTATTGAAATGAAATAAATTCTGCATTTAATCCAAATAAAACTCCATTTGGTTCATATTTAAATGGAACTTTAGTTGATTCAAATGGAGTTCAGTTTAGCCTGGGACAGGAAAGTAAGAATTTTCTCAGGTAAATATCCCGAGAGAATTTTATTTGAAAAATAACCAGGAAATTCCCGTAACCGAGAAACAGGTGAGAATTCTCCAGGAAATCTTGATCACTTTCAATTATTTTGCAATTTGTAAAATTTTATGAGGAATATCTTTCCAAACTGTTTAAAAATTCACTTCGTTTTACAGGCTGCACAGTAATTTCTTCAGAAAGTTATGCTTGGCCTTGCGAAATTCCCTTGTTCTTTCGTTTTTCCCTCAGAACATGGAAAAACTATTAAAATTCTGCGAGCTTCAGATAACGAATATAAAAAAAACTTCACTGTGGGATTTTTTGAATAATTTCCACTTGTCCCTCAGTTACTGGAATTTTATGGTCATTTTTATAATAGAATTATCGCATTATAGAATATTTGTCCAAAATTTGCACGAATTTACAGCATGGAAGAAAAAGAAATAGCTGTGGTAGCTACTCACTTCTTAAGCACCCTTTTTTCACCGCTGTAGCTATTTTTTAGCTACCGCAGTAGGAAATCGTAGCGGTGACTCCACAGGTTTTGTGGTTGGTATTTGGATAGCCTGTGACGTTTCAAGATCAAATGTTTTGCGCATTGATGATTTTATTCATCTCTAATTACTAAAGTTAATTAGCCCCCATGAAATGCCTCTAGCTCGCCGGTTCCAAGGTCCTGAAAGGCGAGGTTAGGGAACGCGCGTCACAGACTATTAAAATACAACGGATTTAAGGTTTTAACAAAAGGATTTATTCGGGAGTATTTTACAAGGTACGGGTTACACTGATCATGGAGATTCACAAAAGTTTCATTGCAAACATTAAATAACTAAAATATCTTAAAATATAAAGAGTTCGCTGAACTCTATTCGAAATGACTAATTAGCCCGGACTATAAACGTGTGCACACGTGATTGGCCGCGAACGCGAATCGTTAGGCGTAAACGCAATACCGGATCTAACGGAATGTACGCTTTAACGGAAAGAACCAATGACGATACGACCGAGTTCGTGTAGTTTTAGCGGATAGAATTAAGAAAAGGAAGATAAACTGAAAACTCCGTGTGGCTCTAACGGAAAGAACCAATACAAATGGAATCTACGATGGGGGTTCGTCCGGCTGAATTTGGTGTTCCTTTCGGAGGAAACCACAAGATTCTAAAAGAATATCAACGTTTATTTCTGATAGAAGGACAGCGCTACCTTCAATTCCCCATGCTGCCTTCGTATTGGCCGTGAGAGAGTGGCCTCTAATTAATCTAAACTGTTTGCCGTGAGAGAGTGGCGTAACAGTATTTTGTCCTCCTTTTTGGGCTGGATATTGCCCCTGAATTGGAATGAGCCAGTTGTGCTTGGTCTCATCCACCCCCCTTCTCCTAACCAGTTTTTACTTCTCAACCGGTAGTTGAACACACCGGTCTGCCCCCCTTCTCCTAACCAAAACCTGAATTCAACCTAAGGGATCGTGTGACACGGTCCGTATGTCGCAACCAACGACCAGGCTCTCCGGTCCTCTCTACTTCAAAGGCTTCCTTTACCTTTTGCTTCACTAAGGAGCTTGATGAAGGAGTAATTTACTGGGCGTTTTCGCCTCGTTATATCCCATGCGAAGTTTAACTTGTCTTGCGAGCGAAACTGCTGCTCCTAGCGGACGCGCGCGTTTGTCACATTTTAGGGCAGTGTTCGTACCGGAGTAGCGCCTTTAGGTGCGTTCCTAGGCTATCTCCGTCTAATCGTATAGCTTGCCCGTGTTATCTAAACTCGCTCCTGATTCGTCCGACGGCCGTCGCCATATTCAACAATATTTACAATCTGTCACATCGTGTGTAGATTGTTCGCGGGTTTATTTAAACAACTTATTCGGTACGTCGCGAGTGTCATTTTACATGAATAAAGTATCGCGGTAGTGTTGACGAGTTCGTCACAAGCCAAATAATTAAGCTGTGGGATTTTCGCTGCGACAGCTAAATTTCTTGCTGCTAGCGCTAAGTGAGTGACTGTGACAGCCAAAAAATAGCTCCCGTAGCTAATTTTTAGCCATCCAAATAAAAGTTAATTATTTTTTTCCGTGAATATTCATCAATTTCGTACACTGTGATGTTGTATATAAAAATCGAGGGTGCGACTATTTCGTAATGAACTCCGTAACACGAAGTAGTTTTATCGCTCACCCTCTTGTGAAAATAAAATTCTGTGACGAGTGGGTTGGGTGTGTAGTGGAATCTTGCACGGAACAACATAATGAGCTATGAAAAGAGCAGTCATTTTTTTAGCTCCAATAGCCAAATTTTAGCTAATGTTGCTAAAAAATTAGCTGTCGTGTGGGTGCTAAAATATTTAGATATAATAGCTACAATTTAGCTAATACAGCTGAAAATTTCTTTCCGTGTATACTTTAAATCACAAACTGAAAATACTTGATAGAATATTTTATAATATTCTGAAAACTTTCCTGAAAATTTGATTTTCTGCAAGAGGGCTAACGATACAACGACCTTGATAGTATTTACAAAATATCCCCATGAGGGAATGGAAACACGAGCTGATACTGGCTGAGTACTAAGTTGCCAGTACTGGCAAATCCACACTCACTACGGTACTGGCTCGAAGTTGAAAAAATAACATCATTCAACATAAGTAAGTGCCAGAATAACATTCACCACTGTGTCAGTACTGGTGTTATATGAGGGCCTGTCATGGGGGATCTCTGGCGTTTCAAGAAGACCAGCTGTTTTGCCAGAGCTGATTAAAAGATGGAAACTCGACTCAATAATGGCCCAGTACTGGTAACCGAAGTTATCCGTGTTATCATTTTTCATATAATAAAAAAAATATGTTAAGAATAAACCATACAATTCTTACAACTACATTTGTCTGATTATCGTTATCGAAAAATTCACTTCAAAAGTAATATCTTGAAGGTTCACCGAGTAAGGATTGAACCCGGGTCCTGCGAGTGAGAAACTGAGTCTCTATCACATCAGCCAATCTTCGAGTTGGCGATGTATCACTCAAATTATTATCTATTGTGATGATTCCGTTCAAGTCCTTGGATTCATCATACATGCCTCAGTGAAACAAAGTTCTATCAATACTGGCATTCTATGTTTTTATGGAGTCTGATTTAGTATTGGCATATGTCTGACTCACTGAAACATTTAGAACCCCCCTTCTCCATCGACTCTGTAATGAGACAAAGTTGTATCAATACTGGCACAGTGTCGTTTTTCTACATTATTCTACATTATTATGGAGTCTGGTTTAGTGCTGGTACATCTCTGTCTCATTGAAACAGCAGTATTCCTAGACCGTTGATTGGAACTCCGCTTTGCCATCTAGATCAGCAAGACAAAGTAGGACAAAGTTGTATCAATACTGGTACAGTATTAGTGTATTACTTAGTGGTCTACACTGTTATCAACTCTCGTTCGGTACTGGCACTGTTTTGTTGCACCAAAAGAAATGTGTCACTGCGAACTTCATTGCAACTCAAATTCACCACTGATTACGTGTTAAGACAACATTGCGTCTCACCAAAGCAGCTGTACTATTACAGAGTGAATTTGAATCCTGATTTCCTATCGACTCTGTATCAATACGACGTTACAGCAATACTGTTAGAGTATTGAACTTATACTGAACTCTGGTTCAGTACTGGCATAGTTTGGGTTCATTGAAATGAAGGCGTCGCAATGAAGTTGATTCGAATTCCGATTCAAAACCCATTTCGTATTGAGACAATGTTGTACAAACACTGGTTCGATGTTGTATTTTTATATTACCGTACAATGTTACCAACTCTGGCTCGATATTGGCACAGTTCCGTTTTTCTAAGACTTGGGTCTTTGCTCAGCAGTGAAAATTGAGTACTGGCGCAGAACTGTCTGTTTGCGGGAGCCAATACCTCTTGAAGTCCGTCCAACTATTGGTATCAGTTGAGAAACAGTAATGATCTTGAGGAGAAATCGTCGTTTCTACCGAACTCCGGTGAATACTAGCTGGCCAGTACTGCGCCTTTTGAGAACTCTGGCAATTTCCACATGGGTCAAAAAATTTGCTCGACGACACAAAAAAACTGTCTGCAATGAAAATATTGAGGGGCATGATTTAAAAATTTGAAGAATCCTCGCTGCCCAGATATACTGTGACAAACGTACCGTGTTTGGTGCCAAGCTTGAGTCAGTGCTAGTCAACACTAGGCCTAGCTTGGTTGCTAACATTGGGACCAAACTAGATTAATGTCTGGAATGATAACAATGTTCAATGCTTGATATCCGAGATTGATTCAATATTGAAAATCAATATTGTTGCCATTATCGATATACAATACTAATTTGAACTGAATGCAAACTTGGTGACAGGTTAGAGTCAATGCTAGTCATCACCGGGTGTAGCTGAATGGCCAACCATGTTATTAAGCTAATGAGCCAAACTGTTATCAATGCTAGTTATCACCGGGTTTAGCCTAATTACCAGCAATTTCATCAAGCTAGCTCAATGTTTAGGATGATAATAACATTATCTGCTGAACATTCAGCTTTTATATGTATCAGAAATCCAACACGGCAAAATATGCTTGGTCCTAGCATTGATGCTCAAGACGCTATCAAGATTTGGTTAACCATGACGGGCCAAGCATTGGTCAAGGCTTGGTTGACTAAAATTAAATCAAACACGACAAAATATGCTTGGTCCCAACATTGGTGTCCAAGACTCTATTAACGCTTAGTCAGCTATGGCGGACCACGCATCGGCCAAGGCTAGGCTGACCAGATTCGACATACCAAGCTTGACGCCGATCATGTTGCAATTATCAGTCTTGGCATTACGAGCCTGGGTGTAATTCAATCTCCCTTAAGAACTTATTGTATCTAAAACGTAGGAACCTGTATGCCGTTGTTCTTCATTAATGTTATCATATAGCTTTTATCTTAAACTCATAACAATTATATCACTAATTACACCGCTTTCCCGTGGTGCGAATCTGATGTTGAGAAGAAATATGTAAACAGAATGATGTTATCATGTGATCACAAGTATCATTTTCTTCCATTCTTACGAAAATAGGACGTCATTGGACAAAGAATGCGATCATGTGAAAACTTTATGAGAAATTAAAATATTTGAATTAATGAGAGGAGAAAATAAATCAATTTCATTGTTTAAGAATTTTTCATCACAACATTTTCAGTCAAAGTGTTATTCATATTTTTGTGTAGGTTGTCAGTTTTATCCGGTTGGAGAATATTTGAAATTTGTAAGAGCACCAGAGAACTTACCAATCGGAGCAGAAGTTTTGTCTTTAGAGGCTCATCCGAGACATCATCTCGCTATTGTACCTGTCGATAAGGTAAGTCCTAAGATATCATTTCCCGTCTATTGTCATACACATTTCAAAGGATCAAGATCTTTCCAAAGTCCTTGATGAATGGAGATCCTCTGAATGCATGGAAGAACTTATGAAATCGATCGAAGTGCTCGCGGTTCTGTGAATTTTGTTTCATGCATGTTGGATATAGATTCATTCAGAGTTTTTTTTGTTTTTGATAAAAATTCATTTTTTTTATTGAATACAAAAATTGTAACATAATCATCAAGTTGTTATACAAACCACGAATTTAGCTATAATCAATTTATCAATGAGAGAACATTTTTGTGATCAGGATAAAACGATAATTGAATAACGCTGTGGTATTTATGAATGTTTCAGGATGAAGATACTCGTTTCTTCACGTACAAAGATGTAAATAGCACTCACGTGTCCCTCGTTTTGGCACAATCGTTAGAAGATTTAGTGGATACGGAATCACCTCGGAATCTTCTGAAATTTCGCGTGATTTGTGATTTTAACGATGGGCTCGATTCTTTGGTGAGTCATATAAATTGATGAAATATATTTCATAAACATAAGCATTACATTTAATTTACAAAAACATGAAACCACCAGGTACATTTTAACGTTTCATTACATTGAATTTGATATAAAATTTATATGAAACTAAATTTATAGACGACCCGGGGAAAAAAGATTAGATCTGACCAGATCCGAACAGATCTATTGAGATCTGAAAAACTGTAATCTTAGTTCCACGGGAAGACCGGGTCTATCAATATTTAGAAAAATGACTGTCGATTCAGGGAAAACGAGGATCGCTGAAAAATATTCGTAGTGACTCTACTGAAAATTCGTAGTCAAAATATTAACAGTTGATAGTTTCATTGGTATTTTTGACAGTGAAACTATCAATTGTTAATACATCGACTACGGATTTTCAGTAGACTCACTACGAATATTCTTCATTCAGCGATCCTTGTTTTCCCTAAATTGACACATTCATTTTTCTAAATATTGATAGACCCGGTCTTTCCGTGTCGTATTTGCTAACACACATGTTCAAATTTAAATTCGAACGTGGTAAAATATCACAAAATTTTTGGTACTCGAACAATCAATTATTGCTCATAAAGATTTAATGTAATTTTGAATTCAGATCTAACCAGATCTACACGGATATAACCAGATCTGTCAAGATCTAGGCACATAAGGACTGTCTCGAAAAGTACGGAAACGATTTTGAACAAGCGCGCCACGAAAACAACGAAACGTGTATAGTTGTCTTTTGTTTGACGTTTAGTGTCATTATTGTTGATCGTACTGGTGCATGGTTATCGAAGTTCGTGCGTAGTTTCAGCGAGATGGATAGCGAAAAGGGAAAAGTGCGCATCAGAATCGTGCATGAATATGAAAAGAACCCAAGTATGTCATATTCTATTATCGCACAACTGTGTAAAATGAGCAAATCCAATGTCTGCAAAACGATAAAAAGTTACAATCGTCACCATACAACTAAATGCGCACCAAAAACAGGACGCCCAAAGGGCTCAGCTGATCGAAAATTGGAGAAAAAGATCGTAAAAACAATCAAAACTAACAGATCTATATCAGTTCGTGATTTGGCAAAAAAATACGGTGGATCGAAAAGTATGGTGGAACGAACGAAAAAACGCAATAACTTGAAGACTTACAAGAAGCAAAAAGTCCCGAAGAGGACAGAGAAACAAGCTAATGTGGTGGCGATAACGCGCGCAAGATTGCTGTACAAGCACTTGGTCGCTCAAGAGAACGTCTGCATTGTCATGGACGATAAAGCATATATAAAAATGGACTTTTCGACTCTGCCTGGTCCTCAGTTCTATACCGCCGAACCTGAAGAAGTGTTGGATAATTCCGTGACTTCAATTGCTGTAGAGAAATTCGGTGAAAAAACTCTAGTATGGCAAGCGATCTGTCAATGTGGTTTGAAGAGTACACCTTTCTTTCATCAGGGAACAATTGATAAATATACGTACATCGAAAAGTGTCTCAAGAAACGTCTGGTCCCTTTTATCCGTAAACACACTATTCCTACATTGTTTTGGCCAGACTTAGCGACTGCACATTATGCTAAAGACACGTTGGAATTCATGGAAGATAATCGTATCGAATTCGTACCGAAAAGCATGAATCCACCAAACTGCCCCGAGCTCCGTCCAATCGAGAGATATAGGGCTTAAATCAAAGCATACTTGCGTAAGGATGGTCGATGTGCGAAAACTATCGAAGGATTCAAGAAAATGTACTTGGCAAATCAGGAAAAAGTTGGGGCTGAAGCTGTGCGAAACCTTATGGGAGGAATCAAGAGTAAAGTTCGACAGTTTCAGCGAAAATCACTTATTCCCTAACTCACTTATTCAATTACTTTCCAATGTAAGTTCGAAAAAATATATACGTTCCACAGAGACAGCGTGTTGTTATTGGTGTGGATCTTCTCAAAATCGTTTCCATACTTTTCGAGACAGTCCTTATATAGAGATCTGAATAGATCTAAATCTGATCTTGTGAGCCAAAATTCGGATCTACTCAGATCTGATGAGATCCAAATAGATCTAATTTTTTTTTCCTCAGGGAATTTGAGAACTTCCGGTAAAAAGATTACCATTCGTACAGAAATTTCCCATAATGTGGTGGAACAAAGATCATTGGACGATGGAGTTTTCAAATAATTAAACTTTGATGATTATACAATTAATTGAATTGCCAACTTTACAATTCAAAAAGCTAATCGGCCAACCGACTAGATGGCTGCCTTACTTGCGCTTAGTGCGCTCTAGCACTCAACATACAAAAAACGACTCTGAAATTGAATAAATCTAACAGACATACAGAGATTGGTCAAATGAAATAATGAATGTACAAAAGAAGTTTTTCTCATAAAATTCCCCATTTTTTTCCAAAGCTTGGGAAGTGTGAGGAACTTTTTCAAGGAAGAGGTAGAGAAATGAGTGAAAACTTCCTAACGAATTTGTTACTTTCATGATTAAAATCGTTTGAGTATTGGCCCAAATATTATTATCCAATGAAGAAT
The DNA here is from genome assembly GCA_018340375.1 of Gonatopus flavifemur. Taxonomy (NCBI): domain Eukaryota; kingdom Metazoa; phylum Arthropoda; class Insecta; order Hymenoptera; family Dryinidae; genus Gonatopus; species Gonatopus flavifemur. The sequence goes on from JAFFJZ010000007.1 coordinate 24,070,981, forward strand.
TGTACATCGTGTATGATTGAAGGGAAATACATTTACATGTTAGAATTCCCACAGATAAACGCGATGAAGCATATGTGTACGGTGAGATAAATTTACATACGTTTTACCCTTAGAACGTGATAAAATTGTTGACGTTGAGAATTAAAAGAACGATTGCAAACTCAATCAAATCGATTATTCAGCCAAAAATGCCCTTGAATAATAATTGTGAGGGAATTGTGGAATCGTGAGTATATTTATGGGGATTTTCAATCATTTTTCAAATGTCAAAGCTGTTATTCGATGTATTTGCTCCTGTTGATTTCGAAAGTGTTATTCAATGTCAATGTTTCGATCAGAGAGGTTGCGATGAAAATTCGTGTATCAGGAGATTTTGAATGACACGATTGAAAGATTGTGAAAATAGACGAAGAGAATGTTCAGAATTATACACTCGATATTCAGTTATAAAAATAATGTGAATAGGGAGACTGATGTTTCATTAGATTTGAATCATCACATGAATTCCTTCATTCTTAATATATTCATTGTCCACGATTTCTTTATCCTTTGCATACACAGAAAGACATTTCAAGTGATACATATAATATCCTTTCATGATGGACACATCAACAGACCGCGTTAATAAACTGAGGTAATGTAAATTTGAATTTTTCCAAAATACATATTTTCGACGATTAAGATTCAAAAATCTGATTGATGTCGGTTTCATCATTCTAAGATGAGCTAGAGTGCAAGTCTGCTAGCTCAAATCTGCTAGTTTAACCTTCATTTCACTTTGAATTGTAACGGGTAAAAACATTGTTCATGCAATTATGTTGTGTAGCAGAGGGATGTTGTAAGATATCCAAACGATACATACCAAAATAGCAATAAGAAATTCAAAAACGAATTCTAGGAACAAAATTCTTCCTGAACTCTCTTAGATTTCTAGAGTTCTCCAAGACTTTCAAAAGAGTTGAATTTTCAGGATTTTTGGATGGTTCCATGTCAATTCAATATTGTACTACAGAAGGCGTTTGATTTCCTTCCGTTTGATCTCTGTTTGTAACCGATGAAAAGGGAGAGAATTGAATAGAGAGGCCGAACGGAAGAAAATCGAACGTCTACTGTAACGTGGAATTATGAGTTCTCGATTGTTGTTGTTTTTTTTTTTTCAAGTATATTTCATTTGCCATAAAGAAGAATTCTATTAAACAGCACGGAGAAAAAAGTATTGCTGGCATAACAAGCAGGTCTGTTACTATAGCGTCTACAAGAAAAATTAGCTGAAAGAGCAAGAAGAATGATTGACACAACTAAATTTTTTTGCTGACATAAACAAATTTGTTAACAGAACTAACGTCTTAGCTGCTGGAGTAAATATTTTTGCAAGGACAACAAATTTCTTTGTAGGCGCTTTAGTAGCAAACCATTTTTTCTCCGCGAGGTGGTCTAAAATTATATTGTATCTGTAACAAAATTTCGAAGACTGTACAAATTGAACATTCAATTGAATGAACCCTTTGACGCTCAGGATGCACGAATTTTTATATCAAGTATTCGAAGCTTTGTATTCGTGATTCAACAAGTGGATTTTATACCCAAAACCACTTTTCTTGCCATGTTCGGGGATGTTGCTTCGAATGACGCTGAACAAAATTGGAAAAGCAAAGAGTACTGAAATGTTTGCATTTTTCGATTGAAACATCCGATTTTATTGCCTGGATGTTTTTTTGAGAGTGAATTTTAGCCATCAGGATGAAATCTTATCAAGATTGTGAATCAATATGAACCGTGCAGTTTTAGTTGTACTCAATGATTCTGGAGGACAAACATTTTCTTGGCTGATATAGCTAATTCAAATTGATCGACGAAACTCAAAACTTGATCAATACTCCGTTTTCTTAACGGCTCTTGTATTTAAACTATACTGTTTTGTGTTTCTACTGATTATCAATAATTCGAGAACCTTCAAAAATATTTTGTATGACTAATCACAACTTATCGGGTTGTAATTTGACATGACGCTAGAAGTGCACTCGAGACTCTTGAGCAAAATTCAAAAATAGTGAGTGTTATTCAATTTTACGATCTTCGAAGATAAATTTCTACATCAAATCAAGTGTGGGCTTGTAATAGTTGGAAATAACACGTTTGAGACGCTGATATTGATTGCATCCAGGCTATACAGCAATTTTTTTCACTCAACACCAAGACAAGACAAGACCTTTTTCGAGACTGCTACAATTTTGATTAAACCTTAGTGTTCAAAATTGAAAAAAAATTTTTTTCAATTTCCTCCCATTTTATTCTTTAAATATTTGTACATTGATCCCACGAATTTTGCATTAGAACTGGTGGAATTGAGTTTTGTTGGTTTTACTCGAGAGTCTTGAGTGCAGCCCTACATGATGCTAATGTTGCTCAAGTTCAATCATGTAGTGAAACGAATTGGCAATCGAATTACGAAATACTCAGCAGTTGAAGACTCAAAATCCTGCAGTCCATTCTTCAAGGGGGAGCATATACCTTCTCACGAAATTCAAAACAGTGAAATTTTATTGATTGCAGTGGAAAGTGAGTGCATATACACTGCACAATCAGTGAATATTGACTAATCTTTGCAATGAAATTTCACTGGTTCACAATTACACTGTAAAAAATGTGGGGAGTTTTTCTTCACACTATTGGTGGATTTCGTCCCCTTATTGTGGAGGAATCGTTCAATTAGAACTGTTTTGCCAAAATCTCATGGTCAGACCACATTTAATTATCTCATGAACTATGCCTGAAGACAATGTTGAAAAAACATTCAGAGAAAACAAACATAGATGTGAAAAATTCAATCAAATGTTCTTAAATAAATTTCAAATAAGTTGGCAAAAACATAATCATACTCTGCGATGATTCGAAAGAATATTTGAAAACAATACTCAAGGGAAAACCATACCTCATCATTGTTTGGTTGTGCCGCATAGATCGTTCGGAAGTGCCTCGGCTTGGGACACTGACGGACTGTTTGCGAAGTTCCACATTGTCTACCCGTATAAGGCTCAAACACCCTAGACTGAATTGTAACCCATGTATTGGGACAGGAGAGGTTCTTGTTCTTACACAACACTTGAAATTGACAAGTGCTTTTGTACTCTAAAAATCTGGGAGAGTGAAAAATCACGCATTTCACTCCACTAAGTCTCAGAAGTGAACCAACTCGCTTCGAGTGAGATTTTCATTCGTTTCGAGTGAGATTTTCACTCGTTTCGAGTGAACTCTCACGCTTTTAGAGTTTAGAAAATAATTCACTCTGGAACTAGGTTGGTTGTGAGTTTCCAACCTCAAACTTTAGACTCCCTTAGGGAAAGTTATTTCATTCTGACCCAAAAACTTCATTTTTCTGCCAATTTTTTGGAGAAAAAATTAAGTGTTTCGGTCGAAATGAAGTGAATTTTCCTGAGGGCTCACACTCTAAGAGAATGAACCTTTCACTCGAAATTCCGACAGGCTCATTTCTGACTGACTGAAAAGTAAAATCTGACCCTAAAAACCCAGGGAAAGAAAGTTTAGATCTGACCAAATCTGGTTTTTGGCCAGATCTGAACAGATCTTCTTAGATCTGAAAAATTGCAATTTTAGCTTGTATTTTTCAACACGAATGTTCAAATTTGAATTCATACATGGGAAAATATCAGAAAATTCTTGGTGATTGAACAATCAATTGCTCATCAAGATTAAATGTGATTTTCAATTCAGATCTCACGAGATCTATACAGATCTAACCAGATCTGTCAAGATCTAGTCCGATCTTGTGAGCCAAAATTCGGATCTGATCAGATCTGATGAGATATAAATAGATGTAGAATTTTTCCCCCGGGAATTTTAGAGAGTAGTACACAGTAATGAAAAGAAGAATTTTGTCCGGAACTGCTCCATTCTCCCTCATTGGGTACACTTTTGTTTCTCTTAAATATTGTTGACACCTTTCATTCGTTGTAATTCTGTACAGTATTGCGAAAAACTGAATGGATAGACGGGAACCATGATTTACAATAACACAAGTCAATAAAATACCAAAAAATACAAAGGAAATACAAAGAAATATGAAATATGTGTGACGAATATGAAGAATGTGAATTAAAGTGTTTTATTTTGATACTACATTGATACATTATTTGATAGTACATTCAGGGTGTTCACATTTCATGAAATATAATCACTTTGCAATCTTTCAAAATAAAACATTTCATCCACTTTATGGGTATATCGTAGGCAGAATAAGAATTCTATTCTTTATTTCTCTATTCTCAAATAACTCTATTTCGGAATTTCTTTATTCTCAAATATGACTAATCTCAAAAACCCCTATTCTTACAAATCTCTACTCTCACAAATCTCTATTCTTTTCAATATTGATTGGATATAGATGTTTGTTGTTTCATACAGGGTGGCGCAAAAGTCTGGAAACACCCCCATAACTTTTGAACGGGGCATGATAATTGGATCAAATTTCTTTTGAATTGAAAGAGGGGTCAAGGGCTATCTCAACGGGAGACTTTGAGTTCCCCAGCCCTGTAGGGGACGATGAGAGGGGAAGGGGGGCCAAAATCTCAAATGAGATGGGAGGGCTTATGATACGCCATTCGATAGGGTTTTCCAACACAAATCCAGCGGTTTTTTGTTTTTCGAAATCGGATCATTTTTCGCTGAGTTATCGTAATTTTGATACTTTGATGTGGCAAAGTCTGGAAACACCCCCTTAACTTTTGAACGGGGCATGATAATTGGATAAAATTTTTTTTTAATCGAAGATTATTTCTATCCCAATCTTGGCATTACCCAGAATCAACAGCGTGGACGTGTCGGGAATCTGGTTCCTTGTGTGTGTGTGTGTGTGTGTGTGTGTGTGTGAGTAGGTGTGTGTGGGTGGTTGTGTGTGATTGTGGGTGTGTGTGTGCGTGCATGTGTGTGGTTGTGTGTGGGCGTCGGTGTGTGTGGGTATGGGTGGTTGTGTGTGGGTCGCACAGGCCCATACGACTGAACCACCCACCCATCCTCACACACACACAATCCCACACACAACCACACACACCGACACCCACCTACACCCACACTCACCTCCTCACACACACACACACATGCACACACACACACAAGGAATCAGGTTACCGCCACGTCCACGCCGTTGATCCTGGGTAATGCGAAGATTGGGATAAGAAAACCTTCGATTGAAAAAAAATTTGATGCAATTATCATGCCCCGTTCAAAAGTTATGGGGGTGTTTCCAGACTTTTGCGCCACCCTGTATATAAAAGAATATAGATTTGTGAGAATAGAGATATGTAAAAATAGAGATGTCTAGGATTAGTCATATCTGAGAATAGACTTATTCAAGAATAGGAATATTTAGGAATAGAGTTATTTGTGAATAGAGTTCTTCTTCTGCCCATCGTACTTACAAAAATCTGCACATGTTATCTTGTTCATTTATTCAAAACAAAAATCCATTCGATTAATGTTGAGAATATATGTAGAAGACGATGAAGTCATCGATATTTAGTGAAATTCAACATTCCAACGGTATCATATTCATGTACTGTTTATTATCATTCTCAATGCACATCATGACTGATCTAACGGTCCCAGTGGCAGAAAAATTTATTATCTACAAATGTACATACCTCTATGTCTAATAAAGAAGAACAAAGTAGCATGTGAGTTGAGAAGAGTAAAAGAAGATGTTTGAACTAACACGTGCCGTGTTGTTTCTGTCTAGGTGTCATCGCATTTGTCGGTGACGGTCTACGTCGAGGATATAAATGATCATGCCCCACAATTCGTCGGTGCTCCTTACCATGTAACGGTGGATGAACTCACACCAACGGGTAAGATGTAAATCTATCATTTTTCCCCATAAATTGAGAATAAAAATGTCTGATTACGCATAACGTGATTCGCAGCTGATATAAGAATAATCATTATTTTTTATGCATGTACACCACGGAGGTATGTTACCGTTGATACATGTGTTTGCGCAAATGAGACAAGGAATAACTGCAATTCGAATAAGCAATATTCAGATTCATTTGTTTATTGTTCTATACAGTTTCTAATTTACTATTTAGTTCTTTTTTGACAGACTGCATTGATGTTGAATCCTGCTGTAATAAATTATTTCGATCGGTGTTTGTTGAGTACATTATTGGGAGTGCAAATTAATTAGGTCCGTTTTTTTACAGTTAAAGATGCGTTTATTTCAGAAGAACATGAATTATCAAATTAAGCAAAGTATTGTCCATCGCTGGCTATCACTTTTTCCCATCTTTCGGGTAATTTTCGAATCCTGTTACGGAAAAACGTCTCGTCTTTCGAGGCGATCCAAGTTAGGAGCCAATTTTCGATATCTTCGAACGATGTGAACCGGTGGCCTGCCAAATCGTGCTGCATCTATTGGAATAACCAGGAATCAGAAGAAGTAATATCCGGCGAGTACGGCGGGTGCGGTAGAATATCCCACTTCAACGTTTCCAGATAATTTTTCACTACTTTTGCGACACGAGGCCGAGCGTTATCGTGTAAAAGAATAAGTTTGTCACGTCTTCCCTTGTATTCCGGACGTTTTTCTCGTAACGCACGACTCAAACGAATCAATTGTAGCCTATACTGATCACCCGTAATAGAATCACCAGGTTTTAGCAACTCATAGTATATAACACCCTTTTGGTCCCACCAGATACACAGCATGATCTTTGAACCATGAATATTCCTCTTTGGTGTCGATGTTGAAGTCGATGGCAACGATTGACCGGGCATAGCATGGTATTTTATTCTCTTGGGGTTATCGTAGAAAATCCATTTCTCATCTCCTGTCACAATCCGATGTGAGAACCCCTTTCTTCGTTGTCTTTGAATCAGCTGCTCGCAAGTGAAAAATCGCCGTTCAATGTCTCTAGGCTTTGAGTCATAAGGCACCCAATTGCCTTGCTTTTGAATCATGCCCATGCACAGTGGGCCGAAATCCACAAAAAGTGCTCTAAACCCCCTTTTCTGAAATACTCTAAAATTCAAGAATGTTGGTATTTTCTTACTCCAATACATTAGTAGTATGGAGGTATGTAACGCTGTGTCTGAAGGCGAGTTAGTTTGTGAGATATTGTTACGTAAGATACAGAAATTACTGTGAAATTTTAAAAATTCCCGAAAAATAATACAAGAGTTTTCGAAGTAATTAACGCTTGCAAGCCCTCATGATTTTAATATCTAAAGATTTTGTGGAAGTTTACATGTTGTTTCAATATGAAAATAATGAATATTGTTCAGGGGACATGAGTGTTAGGATGGAACATTTCGTTTTTGAGTTGTGCGTACGAATTAAATCATCGATTTCGATAGTTCATTGACGATTTTCTCAAATACTTCGAAAAACTCTCTCTGGGAGGTTTTTGCAATGTGTTCTTAGATGATTCCTACTTGCAAATCACTTTCATTTATGCTGCGCAGACCTGCGCAACGAGTGGTATGTTAATTTTTATGACACAGTATCTGTGAAATTATTAGTTCTCCGGTATACACTGTTGAAAAAGTTTGTGAATTGAATACACAAAATTTGGAAGCAATTGAAACACATATTTGTGTTTGAAATTCACTACAGATTTCATGAGAATTCAAATCAAATTTTGTATGAAAAGCACTTTAAAATAATATTGTGTTTGAATTTTAATAGAAGTATGGGAAATTCAATAAACAAAGTATGTTTTGTCAATAGCTTACAAACTTTTGTATCAAAATTAATATAAATATTCTTAAATTTGCGGTAGAAATTCACCAATTCGTGAATTATCTGAGGAAGCCCGAGAGGCTCGGAACAAAGATTGCAAATATTATAAAGAACATAATACAAGAAAATCTTCAAGACTTTTAACCAATCCAGACCTTTTACACATGCTACTGATATCATCGGATCCGTGGATTCCCTCTTTACGGAGATTGCCCCAAAAAAAGAATAAATCTTTTTCGCTAGAAGTCCTTGCACTTCTACAAGATCCGCAGATACAGTTGGCCAAGGAACATTCGAACATTGAATATGAAGAAAAATTTGTGTGAAATAATACAAGAAATGAAGAATAGATAACCTTGAAAAAAATGTTAAAAAAGAAAATAAAAAAAGAATGGATAAATAAATTTAAAAAATGAAAAAAAGTGTTTTCAAAGTCCAATTTACGATCCTCACGCGGTATCAAATTGAAAGATCGAAACTAATGTATCATTGGCATCACATATAATTCAGCTGAAGATTTTGAAGAAAAATCTGAATCCAGATTCGTATTCGGCGGCTTCCAAAAACTGTCCGGAAACGGGTTTCAGGCAAATCGAAATCATTTTGACATTTATGTCCGTCATATTGAATTTGCCATCTTGAATTCTGAAAATCTGACTGCAGATTCGCAATCAGCGATCCCAAAAACTCTCCCGGAATGAGTTTTAGGCAAATCGGAGTGATTTTGACATTTTCGTCCGCCATATTGGATCCGCCATCTTGAATTCGGAAAATCTGACTGCAGATTCGTAATCAGCCATCCTCAAAACCCCTTAGTCCAGAACAATGCATGAATCAGACAACACCGGATAGTTTCGAGCACTTTTTGTGGATTTCGGCCCACTGTGCCATGGATTGTGATCGTACGGAAACTGCTTGTTGCGGAACTCCTAATGATTCCGCAAGCTCCTGTTGCGTTTGACTCGGATCTCCGTTGAGTAAAGCCTCCAATTCCTCATTTTCGAATTTTTGTGGTTGTTCTGAGCGAGGCTTGTCTTCGACACTGAAATCGCCATTCTTAAAACGTCGAAACCATTCCCTACATGATTCATCAGTTGGAGCATTGTCACCATAAACTTCCACAAGCATTCGATGAGCTTCAGCTGCACTTTTTTCCCAATTAAAACAGAAAACTAGCACCTCCCGCAAATGCTGCTTAGTTGAAACGAAATTTGACATACTTCACTGGGTAAAAATCGGGATTCTAGAAGGAACTCGGAGTGATATCAACTGAATATTATTCACAGGTGTCTAACCTCTCTGAAACAATTGAAATCGGTTGTGACCATGGAACATTCATGAGAGCGAGAGTCATCTTTTCAAACCGCACCGGACTAATTTGTACTCCCAATATTTATTTCATCGCAGAAACTGTGATCCGTTCACGTTAGACTGCGACATGTGTAAAACCCTCTATGAATGTTGCAACCTATTATATACATCCTCAGCATTCTATGTGTTCAAGAGTGGTAACATTTATCATTGATAATCACTTTTTATCAATGTTTGAATCTACCGATGTGAAGAAATTTTGCAAAACTTCATTATCCATCGCATAATGAAAATCTAATAAGATACCGTCCAAACCTACCCTTCCACATCATAAAAGAAATAATAATGAAAAACCTTTCACGATTCATTAAAACCATTGGCATCATTGTCAGACACACTACCTTGCTTCGCGAAGAAAAAAAAAACTCAATGAACGTATAAAATTTGGATTGAATCAAATTGCTCGTTGAGAAAAATTCGTGAAACGAGACTCCTTGATTTTTCAATTTTAATCATTGTATTTTTGCTTGTACTTTGAAAACCTGAATTTCAACCATACTAATTTAATGCATCATTGACATTATTTCATAACCATTTTAGAATTTATAGAAAGTAAAAGTATGAGATGAGAAGAGGAAAAGCGGAGAAACAGAGAAACTAAAACGAATCGATAGACATGAAATTCGTTCTACTTTGTGGTTATACAGGTGTGACGATATTTCGAGGGATTCATGCGGTCGATGGTGACAAGCCAAATACCCCGAACAGCGATGTGCATTATGCGATTGTGAAAGGTAATGAGGATGGTAAATTTTCACTAGAGTCTGGTCATCGGACCGCTCTCATACTTAGGAAGCCACTGGATTACGATGCTGGCGATCGCGAGTTCACGTTGATGGTTACTGCCACGGTAAGTAGTAAAAGTTCGTATGTGGTCGGACAAATTGAAAATTCTACTTCATTAGACTTTATGTGCCACGAAGAATAGATGATATCTGATCAATTGTTTCAGATAGATACTGATGGATTTTGTATGTTCAGATTCAACTTTGCGAACGAAAGATATTTACTTTTATGTATCGCGGTAAATCTAAAAGTTATAGGGTAAGGGAAGGTAATTTGGTGACATTCTGTGTTTGATTGTAAGTAACTTCTGTAAATGAACAAACAGGAATTTATACCTCATTTAGTATATTGTTCCACACGTTTTTAACAATTGTATAGAACAACAATGTTCCAAGTTTGATCTGAATCAAAATATCCATAGGTAAGTGAATTTGTATTTGAGGTAGGTAATTTGGTGATAGTGGTAGGGTAACTTGGTGATATAGAGATAACCACTGTTTGGTAATTGATAATTCTCGAAAACGTTGAAACGCACAAATTTGAAGCCACATATGAATATATTTGCTATCATTTGTCATCAAATGTAGCAAAACATCTAAATAAGCATCAGTATACGAATTGGTTTGTGCATAGATGAAATTTATTGATGAACGTTGAATTTATGAACCATTTATGAAAACTCTCCATTTCCGGTTCAATAACTCTCACACGTATATACATCTTCATTCATTGTGAGGAATTAATTTCATTAAGATGAAAAAATTGATAAATCCGTGATCATTATAGAAGTTTTAAAATCATCCTGAAAAACCTTAAATTTCTTGCTCTGTTCATAAGGGGATACCAACTTATACGTGACTATGAAAAAAAACTTATCATGATAAAAAAATTCGTTCAAGTCTGCTCTTTCGTATGGCATAAAAAGTTTTCCCAATATATATTTCATTTACTTCTCATCAATCAGAGAATACTAATTCACCAGTCAGATGTTGTTTTCAGAAGCACTATTCGATGTATGACACAAATTGTTTTATGCCAACAACCAGAACGATGTTGATCATTATTGTTCATAACCAATAGATAGAAACATGATTTCACTGGTTATCATTTGGTGCATTCATGGCACCATAGCCCTGCGGACGGTATTGTTTGTAATTAAAATTCAAACTATCACCAGTATACCTATATCACCAAATTTCATTCCTTCACCCTATACAAGTAAACTATATAAAATGCACTTCCAGGTGGTATAATTAAAGCATCATGAGTATATATTGATATAATGATTAGACTGCGGAAGTTTATGCAAATATAGATTTTTCATGTTACATGTCTTTTGCAAGTTTCACATAGATGACAAAAAACAGTACCTAACATACTAGTTGTCCAAATAAAAAGATGCTGGATATTGATTAATATCGTTCAAGTAGAATCTATAGAAAATATGTGACAAGGAAAATGTATAATTGTATAAATTTCCGCATTCTATTAATGATACAGACTTTCATTTGCGTTGGTTCACCTTTTTTTTATCAGAGTGTTTTATTCAATTTCATTGCGGAGTTGACGAATGATATTTTATACACGACTTTTGGAAAGTTCATATGTTACTTTATTATTTTCATTGTTTTTCGAATACAATTCCACAAAAAAGTGAACCGTTTTATCTTTATTATGCATTCAAGAAAGACTCTCAGATTTCAAGAAATATCCTCAAATTTTTATTAAAGATTACTATATGTTCGACCTGCATTTTTCTCTGTGTGGGATCAATACGTTTATTTATCTGATCATATTCTTCAAATACAGTGATTCATGGTATACACACAATTTTCATTTTTGCATTTGTGAAATGTAGAAATTTTCAATGAACACAGATTTTTCTAGTTTTTTCCAAGAATCCGAGAACAAACAAATCTTGGCACATTGGAATGATATGATCTTATTGACTTTCGTGGTAACGAGCTGATGTTGGCAAACAGTTGTGACCAAGAACTTATGTATCTCCGTAGTAGTCGAATGATCACAAATTCTACAGTTACCGTTTGAAATTACCAATATGATCACATAGTTTATAAAAGTCACACTTCATGACTTGCTGATTCAATTCAATAGAGTTGGGATTAAGAAGCCATGGTTAGATGTTATATACTGTGAGACATTTCATTTTACATTGCGATGATGCGATCAGAATTCTCCTGTATTTTTTGGCTCATACGCATAGTTCGCGGTTTACTACCATAACTTCAATGGATTGATTAGGGATCAGAGTTGAATATATACTCAGTTCCACATTCTCCAGAGTATGGAAATTTCTATGAAAAATTGAACATTCCGAGGGTTCATTTCAAATACAACAATCAAAATTATAGTGCATGAGATAAGGATGAAGTCAATTTTCCTTCACCAATCTTTTAGAGATGAGAAATGATATGTGCGACCACATTTTTACAACATTTCCATATTTATTAGCTAGTTTATCCCATGTTTGAGGCAAGAAATAAAAGAAATGTTGAGGTTTTAATCAGGGATGGGAAGCCTTGGTTACTTTTTGTACTTGAAGTACTTACTCTTGTCGAGTACTTTCATGTTTGAGGTTGAAGATCTCTATTTTTTGTAGAAATAAAAAACCACTTGACAGAAGCAAGTACTTGAAGTGCAAAAAGTAATTGAGACTTGTCTATCCCTGATGTTAATTTTCTCCAAAGTAGAACGAGTATTTTGGCACTACATGGAGAGAATGTTATATTCAAAATACTATAAAAACATATCAACGAAGGATCAGAGTAGCCACACGAGACGAAATCGTATACGATTTTACTTTAATTTATACACATTTCACATGTCCCAAATCCATACAAATTTTTGTATCGATTCAACATAATTTGTTTGTGTTAGCTAAGTAACTCAAGCTTGATGTGAATGATATAACGCAAAAGGATACTGATTATGTTTTGATTGGAATTTCCGATCGTGTAAATTCAAAACATAAGCCCTGTCAAATGAAATTCAAAATAAGTACTGAATTAACAGTTGACAAGTGTAATTTATGGATTTTTTCACGCGAATTAAATGCGAAAATTGCACTTTTTTATGTGAAAACAATGCATAAGAATAAATTTAAAAAAAAGTAGATTTCAATGAGAATTGAACAAGGATCATGGAGACCGAACTTTGAAGATCTATCACTCAAGTCACCGCTGGTCACTTGGATATGGGTACTTTATTTACGTATATCAACTCGCACTCGATCTTCGAATCTGCATATATAGAAAACTACAATGAAAAATCTCTAAAAAAGCATCAAATTTAGCACTGACGAACACGGTCACGATATTTTACACCTAATTTCACGTTTCTTTTCATCTTTATGCGCAACATTGGGGTGAGGCGAAAGAAAGGATAAAAGGCTGGGAAATCCTGCCTCTTATCCTTGTTTCAACACGAGTTGGAAGAGGATAGAAATGTTCTCAACACGCCACTGTTTATGCGGTATGGTTCTTCATTCCAATTTTTTCATATTAAATTGTTACACACAGAGAAAACTGGTATAGTAAAATATGGACGGACCAAACATTTGGTTACTATAATCAATCGCGTAGTTAATCTAATTAAACGTATCGTTGATGCAACTAAGCGTATTGTAATTTCGATTGGGTTGTTTAGTTATTTTAATTGCGCAGTTTGGTCTGTCCATATTTTACTATTCGCTCAGTGATTAACACTATTCCTTTTTCTCCGTGCACAATATTTTCTCCGTGTAGTGAAACTGTGTACAATTAGCAAGAAAATTTTCCAATTATCTCCAATCAAGGAAACTTCTGTCAAATGGTGGCCCCAGCAGAATTGCATAACCCCAAAAGTTATCGCTACCATTCACACGTTATGCGCAGTGTTTAATCTCTTTTCTTTCACTTTTAATAGGGTAGAGAATAGAGATGCTCATTGCATTCTCAACTCAATAACTCTAATCCTCATCTGTTGGTATCTCAAACGTGAGTCTAGTCACCGTTCAAGTTTTGAATCTGATTTGAATTGATATTTAGATCATGGAGTACCCACATGACGCGGTTTGTTAGTTCTATCCAGAATACGTTACTTGATAATGTTTTCATGAAACTATTAAATGTATGTATGTATGTATGTATATTTATTTCTTTTCGGCGCCTGTTTACAGAACTTACAGGCACCTCCATTACATCTCCTTACACTCTTCTTCTTACAATTATCTTAACCTAATTCAACTCAACCTATCTCCTTAACCTAATCTCCTTAATCTACTTATCACTAACCACACATCATTCTTTAGAGAGAGAGAGAGAGATCATTTCATTCATCCTTCCATACATCCACACATTCCCCTTCCCCACCAAATCCTTCCTTCCTCTTTTTCTCCAACCTAACCATCCATTCCTCCTCATTCCCCTCCTCTCCTAATATTTCCCTGATCTGTTCCCTTATTTGCCTGTCATCCATTCCCATACACACCTCTAACACATGCTCCCAGTTTTCTTCTTCCATCCCACATACCCTACATTTCTTCTCCTCCTCCCTTATCTCCCAGTATCTTCCTCCCCTCATCTCATTTCCTAACCTAAACCTCGCTATTCTCCTTCCCCTTCCCATTCTCCCTCCCTCTTTCAAATACTTAGGTACCCCCTCCACCATCACCTCCTTATACCATCTATTATATGTCGCATAAAACTATTATATCTAACAAGATATATTTTTTTTGCAGGATCGAGGAGTTCCGGCTAAAAGCACCAACACAACAGTTAAAATAACGGTAGCGGACAATGATGATCTGGATCCAAAGTTTACCAAAGACGTCTATAAGACGAAAATTTATGAATTCTATCCAATGCCGGTGAGTAACTCATCGAGTTGCATAGAAAAGTACCTTTTTTATCCAACTCTTGAAACTTTATCGAAGAAAATCCTTTCACATGAATCATTCTTCTTCCTTGAACGATAAAAGGAAGAATGATCCGCAAAGAATAAAGTCCCTGTACGTGTGAAATTTGTAGGAAAATTTGATTGGAATATTCATTCCTAAAAATATGAATATGACATCGTTGCTTTGAAGATTAAATTCAACCCCAGCTTCAACATATTCTTCCTTTTCGTCATGATAGTATGGTGAAATGTCACATACTTTTGTTTTAAAAAGACAGTTTTCAAATCAAGTCTATTCCACGAGTGTGATATAAACGTAGTTATCTTCCAAATATAGCTCATCCTACACAGTGAAAAATTTTTTGTATTTTCAACATACGTGTATGTTCCAGGAGGTCCACTCGCAATTTATGTTAAATATTAACATAAAAAATGTATCAAATCAATACAAAAATGTTAAATTTACACTGAAAATCTGTGAATTCCAGAATTCGATATGTTGTTTTCAACACAAACTATGAGTGGACCTCCTGTAACACAAAATTTTTCGCTGTGTAGTGGAAATGACTCTATAGGCACACTGTTGAGAAAAAAACTGGAATTTTCCGGTACTCGGGACCTGCGAAATTTCTGTTTATGACGAACTTTTCAGTTTATGTACAAGAAAATTCCTGTTCTACCGGGATTTTTCCGTATTTTACATGAAATTTCATGTTTTTCACCCCAATTTTCTGGTATAAATACAAGAATTTTCTGGTACCAGTACTGGAATTCTCATGATTTCAATGTAATTCTTCAGTACAAATGTACACACTGAGGGCAAAAATTTCTGGGAACAATAAAATATTTACTTCAATAATCGCCATCAAATATTTAGTTGATTTGAATAAACTTTCATTGACTCAATTAGATAACTGTTCCCAATAATGAAATATTTCATAGCATATTAAATATTTTTTTGAATCAATAAATATTTAATCGAGTCAATGAAAGTTTATTCAAATCAATAAAGTATTTGATAGCAACTATTCAATTAAATCTTTTATTTTTCCCGGAAATTTTTTCTCTCAGTGCAGGTTAATTGTTCCCAGTACGGTACTGGAAGTTTTTCGAAATTTATTTTGACAGTACATCTACGAGGTTTCTAACGCTGAACTAAAGAAGAACTAGGAATGCAAATGCCTCGCAAGAGTTTAGCTTTCCTGTAACACAGCGTTATAAAAGTCGTGAACACTTAGATCATTTCTGCTACGGCAGTTAAATATTGAATAATCAAGAAATTTAACAAATTCAAAGAAAATACAACAACAAACGGTCGGTTGGGACAGGTAAATTCCAATTCCTTTCTTCCTTTTGTTCCACAAACGTGAAGAAAGAAAGAGTCGAACGAAGAAAACTTTTTTTCATCATCGAATGATTTTGAAACTTCTTTTTGATAGGGAACGAAATAAAATGCGAAGAAGAAATGAATATCCTGGTGTGAAATGTCACTTTTTGAGGTCAAGTACTATATAAAAATGACAAAAAGTGAGAGCAGGTTGAATGAATGTTTGTAGCACGTATGAATACATTCATTTCAGACAATAACGCTTGACACTCATTCATATAAAATCTTTTGAATTCTGATTCAGATTGTGAGTTATATAATCTGAGCACCCAATCGAATTCTGACATCATTGTTTATAAGAAATTCATCATACGTTATGTCACATCTCCATGGAATTCACATGAATGATCGGGGATGAGAAGTTACACGGACGGAACAAGTGTGATGATTGTGGGAAAAATTCCGATAAAAAATTTATCTCCTCTCACACAGCACATGTGACGGAGGAATGTGATTTCCATTTGCCTAGCATATGCAGAAATACTTCCACGTAACAGGAGTATGGTAGGGATACGTTCTATGCACATCACTTTTCACACCAAGTATACGGAAGAAAGAAAACTATAAAAATTGACTGCGCAGTTCGACAATTTCATAGCTTATGAGGTAATATTCTTCATAAGATAATAAAACTATTAGGCCCACTCACTACACTTTCGTTTTGATATATGCTCTAAAGAAGGCAATGAACTTGTGAAATCCACAATGTGAAGTCTTGCAACGCATCTTTGTTATGCTATGTAGAAAAATTTATGCTTTTCTTGTATCCGTGTACGTGGTTTTCAAAAACTTTTTCAACTGGGGCACAATAATTCGATCACACCTTATCAGTTTTTCAGTAACTCAGGCGTGTTTTTTGGTCACTCTAATCCAAAAATTTACTCAATTGTGCCATGAAAATATTACAATACACTGTTAAAAATTTCTTGGAATTTCATTGATTTTTCAAGTATAGTTGTAAATGAAATTTCCAATTCTTGGTGATTGGATTAGGAATTCAATTACACGTTGTTTAATTTTCAATTTCTGCTATATTATACTGAACATAAGAATACAGTTTCGTAACTGAATTTTCATTCATATGTGATTGAAATTTCAAGAATTTTTTTAATCACGTGAGTGGAAATTGCTTCCATTACATATGATTGAAGCTTCATGCAGAAATTTGCAACAGTGTACAATTTCTTTATGCACGGAAAGATCGAGTTCGTTAATATTTAGAAAAATGACTTTCAATTTAGGGAAGAAAAGAATAATTAAACAATATTCGTAGTAAATTTACCATAAGTTGATAGTTTCACTGTCAGAAATAACAATAACTCACTACGAATATTTTTCAACGATTCTCTTTTTCCCTAAATTGACAGTATTTTTTCTACACTGAGAGAAAGGGTCTATTCAAATATTCGACAGCTAGGAAATTTAGTCATTGCAGATAAAAATTTAGTTGCGCCGGCCAAATTTTATTTGTCACAACTAAATCTTTTATTCCCATTAAATCAACCATTTTATTCATATTTCAGACAGTTGGACTTTTATTCACCCCAACTAGAGTCTAGCTAGTGTAAATAAAAATCTAGCTGCGGCAACTAACATTTAGTTGTCCCAACTTGATATCTTTCTCTCAGTGTAAATATTAGAAATAAACTGTTGATTATTAATAAACTCGGTCTTTCCGTGTGCGAAAAAAGTTGTTTTTAATCACTCTTGGAGATATTCATTCAATATAGCTTGGAAATTTTCTTTGTCACCCGGACTCTTATTTCTGGTCGTTTCTCTAATCGTGGCTCAAATATTTCATTTTTAGTAATTCAACTTTTCATTAAAAAAATTGAAAAAGGTGGTTCGCAAACTAGCCTACTATATAAGGATCTTCGAGAAAGAAAACCAAGGAAACTGACCCTGGTGGAAAGCGTTACATGGTTTCTGGTCAGTTTCTGGCTAGTAGCCAGAAACTGGGTGTTTCTGGTCGGTCACTGGCTGGTTACCGACTAGTTGCTGACCAGTGGCCAGCTAAACTGGGCAACTTTCTATCAGGGGATGGTACAAAAAACTAACTGCACGGGAAAACAGAGTTTGACATCTCGACAGAATGAATAAGAAAGTTCCTGTTCATTTTTTATGAATAAAGTTGAGTGATTGTGAATCTCACCGACCTGATCGATCAGATAATCGATTCGTCGAGTACAGATGATTTATTCGATTCAGCGATGAATTTCATCTCACTCCCTTTTGTTGATTCACTGCTCTAGGAAATGACGCGACTCGATGACTGTCTTTATTCCAGTAGAAAGCTGACGCGCTTTGCAGTTCCTTTAATTTGTAATAACTGGATGAGGACAATAAATCGGTCGTTAGTGAAGTACTTTTTTATGCATCGATACGTTCATCACTAGCCTATACTTCATAACCTTACCCTGAGTAATTGATATTTTTCATTATATAATCATATACAGATTACACTTATATCATTTACCAGTGAATTGATGAGCTATGTACGCAATACGTGAAAGGAAATGCAATATGTAACGAAATATGTCCAGAGAAATCCTTTGTACAAGACTGTGTAGAATCTACCGAACACCGTATAATAAAAATTCGTTTGGAATATACTCTATAAATTTGTTGGATTGAAATTTCATTCCTAAAGAGTGAGAATACTGCGAGTTCAACAAGAGTGAGATTCCATTCCTAAAGAGTGAATTTTCACTATCTTGGAGTGAGAATTCCTCTCTTATCAAAGGGTGGAAATTCACTTTTTAAAGTGAGTTGGAACTTAGCTCTACACTGAGAGAAGGGATTAGTTAACTGAACAAAAACGTAGTTGACTCAACTACGCCAGGAGGTTGAATACGTTCAACCAACTCTGGAGGTTGCATTGAATCATTCCCCAGGTTGGCCAACTCTGTTGAGTCAACTACGTGAATGATTGGGACAATGAAAAATAGTTTCCGTCAAATAATCCATATACATTTGACACAAAATAACGAAGCATTGATTGCCTGCGAGGTTGACTCAACTACGTGAGATTTTGAATGAAACTTCTTCTGTGATTTGTTGACGTTGACACACATTGGTTCATAAAATCAAGTGATATGTTTGAGACAATGAAAGGTGGCGTAGTTGAGTCTACAATTCCCAAGTCATTTCAACTGAACATTCGTTGATTCATTCATAAATTCTTCAACTACGCGTGGTGGTTAATGGCACTTTTATTTTTTTCTCAGTGTATAGAGTGAAAACTCATTTTTACGCGTGGAGAAAAATTATACTATAAATTACTATTTTGCTAGCACGTACGGGACAGACTTGTCCAACTGATATCATTTAGTCTGACACTTTCTGAAAATTACTATATTTCATAGTACTTGATGGGAGAATTGTGCCATGCACGGAGGAACAAGATCGACAAGATGATTTTCGTTATATTAGGTTGGTAAGAAAATGTTGCGGCCCTTTTTTTTCAATTAATCTATTTTTGCTGATAACAAAGTTCGAGAACATTCGAGAGTCGTCTATGCGAGATTAGTCTAGAACCTTCCACACCGCAATGTTTATAAACTAGTCAGTTGCTCCGCGCTGTCAGTACGAGCAAAAATGGAACAAAGTGCACTTCGAGCAATCGCTTATTACGAATTTTTACGAGGGCATTCTGCAAGAGCTGCAGCC
This sequence comes from Gonatopus flavifemur, assembly GCA_018340375.1. NCBI lineage: Eukaryota > Metazoa > Arthropoda > Insecta > Hymenoptera > Dryinidae > Gonatopus > Gonatopus flavifemur. The sequence goes on from JAFFJZ010000007.1 coordinate 24,090,843, forward strand.
GCTAGTATTTGCAGCGCGTTCAAGTTAGACGTTGTTCATCACTCAACTGTATCTCGTTGGTATCAACGTTTCCGTTTAGGCGATACATCTTTTGAAGACAAACCTAGGTCCGGCAGGAGATCAGCTGTTAACAATGAAAAACTGCGTGCACTTATGAAGGCAAAGCCTGACACGCCGTCACGAGAATTAGCCAACAAACTCGGTTGTAGCCACCCCACGATTCTCCAACATTTACAAGAGATGGGATATAGAAAAGATGTGTCGTCTTGGATACCACACGATCTCAGCGAATCAAACAAAGCGTCACGGGTGTCTATATGTCTTTCACTTCTGCATCGTCCGAACAGAAAGGATTTTCTTCGAGGAATCGTCACTGGAGATGAAAGTTGAGTGCTCTACGTTAACCACACAAGCAAGCGACAGTGGCTACCGAAAGGAGAAAAACCAGAGCCAACCCCTAAACTGCCTCGTGGAGTACAGAGAGTATTACTCTGTTGTTGGTGGGACTCTGAAGGCTTGCTCTATTACGAATTGCTACCAGCTGAAACCAGAATATCGGTGGAGACTTACACTAGACAACTGCAAAAACTGGCTGAAATTATCAAACTAAAAAGGCGTAGACGTGTCCAAGTTCGACTTCTGCATGACAACGCTCGACCCCACGTAGCTGAGTTGACCCAAGACTGTATTTCGCAGCTGGGTTGGGAAGTTTTACCATATCCACCGGATTCACCAGACTTGGCTCCTACCGACTACCATCTTCTCCGGCCATTGAAAAAGTATTCACAGGATAAGGAATTTGATGATCTCGCCGATCTCGAAAATGCGCTGAACGACTTTTTTAACTTACGACCAAAACAATTTTGGACGGAGGGCGTGCAAAGTTTACCAGAGCGTTGGGAACGGATTGTAGATGCAGAGGGAGCGTACATCACCTAATAATATTATATTATGAAAATAATAAAAACTTTTTTTCACTTTTTTGTGTGTTGCAAGACTTTCTTACCAACCTAACACTTCTTAGTAAACTAGAAACAGGAATGTTTGTAGAATGAATTTTTACATACGCTGTTAGAAAAATCTGTCTTAAACTTAACAATACTATTATGAAGTTTTTTACATAAACATTTTATTCAAACATTCATACGAAATTTTGTATGAAATTTCATATTTTAATATTAAATTTCATGTTTTCATATTAAATTTAATAATCGTTCTTAAATTTAATATGGAAATATGAAATTTCATCAAAAATTTCGTATGAAATTTGATAAAATGTTTATGTAAAAAACTTCATAATATCATTGTCATTTTAAGACAGATTTTTCTAACAGTGTGAAAATACGGAAGATTACGAATATTGTAGAAAAAGTAATAGGTAGGATCGAAATTTCAAACGCTGAAGGTTACATTCCATGAAGCGCATAGTAAAATTCAGTTACTCATTTGTAATCTCCCGTATTTTTATGTAAAAATCCATTTTACAAACCTTCCTGTTTATGGTTTAGCAAGCAAAATGAGAAAAAGTAGTAAATTTTTTTCTCCGTTTATTGCACTATCAAATACTTGCGTGCTAGCAAAATAGTATCTTATAATATAACTTTTCTCTCCGTGTATGGAGTGAAAAATCATTTTTTAGGAGTGGAATCTCACTTGTTTTGGACTGGCCGTATTTTCATTCTTGGAGAGTAAATTCTCCACTCCAAGAAATTTAGAAAGTCAATAACACTCTTCATGGAACATTCTGAATTGTTGAAAATTGAATATATGGGCATTTCTCTGTAAACTGGGCAACTATTCTTAGAAATCTGTCTAGGCGATTTTTTTACTCATATACTTGATAAACCTTATCCAGTGAGTGTTTACATATTTTTACATATTTACATATTTATTGATAACCAACAGATGAATCAAAAATATTTCCATTATTTTAGAAAATATTGGTCATTGCCTGAAATGGCCGATATAGGGGACTGTTGCCTATGTCAGGGGACTGGTATTCGAATGAAAAATACCATTTCAGGCAAAATCGAATATTTTTTATTGCAATAACACTTTAAATCGATACGCTCGCTCGTTACACCGAGTATAACCTAGCGTTTCAGGTGAAAAGTGTATTTTCAAAAAACATAATTCCATGTCAAAAAATGAAAATTCTTGTGTTTCAATTATGCTATGCACATACAACAAAGAATGTACTTCGATGTGATAACAATTTCCGTTGGCTGAATCAGCCGAGATCGATGCATATACAGGGTGACCCAAGTCGGATAGATTATATTCGGGCAGCATATGCTGCAGCCAAAATGCAACAACTTTTGTATTTGGCATACTTTTTTTTTAGGCCTATGCTCCGTATTTGGGCTTGGGGCCATTCGCTAAGTTGGAAAACGACGGATCCCTGGAAAAAAATTTCAACAATCCCATCATTGTTTGTTCCGGAGCTATAGCGATTTGAAATTTTTGAGCTTCTAGTCAATCACCGTTCAGCAACAAACAATGATTGGATAGTTGAATTTTTTTTCCACAGATCCGCCGTTTTCCAACTTAGCCAAGGGTCCCAACCTCAAGTACGTAGCATATCGTGCTTTTGAGTGATTTGGATTTCAAAAAAAATCTAAAAGCCTCAAAAAAATTTTGCCAAACCCAAAAATTGTTGCATTTTGGCTGCAGAATATGCTCCCCAAATATAATCTATCCGACTTGGGTCACCCTGTATATGAGGTTCAATCGATTGCAGCAGAAACGCGACAGAAAACGATACAAACGCGACAGAAAACGATACAAACGCGACAGAAACACGACCAACAAGCAACAGAAGGCACTTTGATAGGGGAATCCCTCAACAAGCCAGAGGACTGTTCCCCAGAGGACTGTTTTATTTGACTTCATTAAGAGACAGCTCGATATCTAATTATCTCGTGTTATTTTGCTATACACAGGAAATATTTATCTATCATACCGATTTAAAGTGACTAAAGTATGAATATAATACTTTTAATAAAATGAAAATAATCGATACGAGAGGACTGTTCGCTAGCAGGTAACAACGTGACTTCCACACATAGATACTTTTGCAGCACTGAATGAAATCGCGTCCGGCAGTAATGGCAGCAATCGTGCCAACTTTAGACTGTTTGTGTGCCGTTCCCCACAGCGATGGCGCTATTTAATCTTTACAGTACGTGGTGCGTGATTTTAGAACATAGCCAGAGGACTGTTCACAAAATGGGGAGACAAACTTTGATTGAGTTTTTTTGATATTAGAAAATAATATTTATAAAATATAAACAGGTGTTATTGACAATGAAATAATGGTGTTTGAATATTCAAAAAATTTGATTGATTCCAATAGTTATTGTTTTAATTATTTTAATCTGAAGTGACCATACTGCTTCGGTGACATGCTAGAGGACTGTTTTTTGAGTACTTTAAACTCGTTTCTGATACAATAAAGTTTATTTTTATGAACATTGTACGCTGAGCATAGGTAGATTAAGTTCTCATCTTTCGATTTTATCTACGAAATGAATATAATCTGTACTTTTTTTTACGTAATATTGACCTGAGACAATGAGTTGCCCAGTTTACAGAGAAACGCCCATATATTCATAAAATTTCTTCTCAAACTTATGAAATTTCATCACTTTCAATATTCTTCCCTTTTGAAACGTAAGGAGAGTGCATAGAAAAATCGTTCAAATCTTGAAAGCGTGAAAAAGAACAGGGCGCTACTCGTCTATGTAGAATTCATCGAAGAAATTTAATGCATGTGATCAGTCAATTGTTATTGGTAGTGTTGCCGCGATCCAAAAAACGAGCTGTTACGATCTTTAGATTCCAATGTTGCTCAATTCGACCTATTGAGAATGAACACTGGTTCGAATTCAGATTAGAACTGGGACTGGATCACGAGTGGGTTCATATCAAGCTGCAATCCCGTCAATCTTAATTTTCAATCAATTTACACCACAATCGTTTCGAGCCAGATTAAAATTTAGATCGTGTTAAGATCGAATACAGATTATCATTTCAAACTTTGGTGTTGACTCATATTTCAATTTAGATTCCTGAAACAAGTTGAATGTTCTCAAAATTGTATTTCCATCCAATTGTTGTTACCACGAAAGAATTTATGTTCAATTGAATGAGGCTGGGATCTAAAGATCGTGACAGCTCGTTTTATGAATCGCGGCAACACTAGTTATTGGCCTGAGAATTAAGGGCATTTATTGACTGATCGAGAAAATGAGTGTGTTCCAATTTGGGAAGTGAAAATTAGTCCTTATTCCACCTCTTGGAACATGAATAGACCTTTCAAATTCATTCTTTTAACATACTCGAGCACTGATATTGAGTCTATTCTAATCCATTCGTTGTTTTAATTTCAAAGCGTCAATCTCGGCCTAACAAATGCATTGAAATACGTAAAACTCAGAAAAATAGTCATCAATACCTATATGCAATGATGGAAATCTGTACATTATGAACATCTCTCCTTCCTACTTGCACTCTTATGATTATATCACTATTCTTTTAGGACTCGATTTTTCAAGAAATCAATTTTTCCGAACCGATCTACGCAGCGGATCGCGATCGGGACATCAACGTGCCAATTCGTTACGACGTAATATCCGGTAATGAAAGAGGATTCTTCCATTTAGACCCCAAAAACGGTTCACTCTTCTTGAAACGTCCCATCGATCTCGATGCCGAATACCGAAATCTTCCAGGCAATACTTTCGTCCTACAAATCCACGCATCTCAAGTAGACAACCCCCTAAAAATGGCTGTGGCACGCGTAGAGATCGAAGTCCTCGATCTCAACGACAATATTCCAGAATTTGAGGTAAGCCTATACAACATCAGCATCGTGGAGAACCTTCCCAACGGTTTCAGCGTGTTACAAGTGATCGCGCGTGATCGCGATCAAGGTGAAAACGGATTATTCGATTACAAACTGGAAGATTCGACCGGAGCGTTCGCGGTTGACGCGAAATCTGGTTGGTTAACGGTCAAAGATCAAAGAGTACTCGATCGTGAAAAGAGATCTCATTTGGACATGAGAGTCTTGGCAATTGAAAAACAACCAAGCGTCGTAGTCGGTCCGGACAAGAGACAAGCCTCGGTCAAAGTTGAGGTCACTTTACTCGACGCTAATGACAATAATCCTATCTTTGTGCCATCGAATCTTTACGAGTTAATCGCTCGATCGGATGCCAAGATCGGAACGGTCTTGGGTCAAGTTCACGCCGTAGATGAGGATCTCGGTCCTAATGGTTTGGTACGATACAGTATTCAGAAAACTGGTAATTCAAGTTCGCGTCTGCCACCGTTTGCGGTTGATGAGATTACAGGGGTGATAACGGTGACCGAAAGTCCAATCGTTGAAGGTAGACACGCCTTGTTTGTCGAAGCCACCGATCAACCGACTAATCCAAGCGAAAGGCGATTTTCTTTGGCTGTTGTCACAATTGATGTCATTTCTGCTGATGGTGAGTTATTTTTTCATTTAAAGAATATCATTTCTGAGAGAATGGAAGGTTTATTGGATTAACAAGTGTTCGAATGCTGCTAATTAGAAACATATATCAGTTCTCAGAGGATTTAATTCCTATTTCTTCCCTGCTATAAAAAATATAAAAACACAAGAAACGATGGTATTTTAAAACAGGAAACGAATAGTATCCGTGTATAGCATTGGCTTTGTTAGTTAGGTATGTTGGCAGAGAAACTGTGAAAATAAATTCAAAGATACGACGAAAGTGTGGGAGGGAAAGAGTCCATTTGGCAATCTTCATCGATTCACCGTCCAACCCACACCACTGCTTCGAACTTTCAACTGAATATATTTTTGTTTCTTATACCTCGTGAATTGAAAAAGAAATGGAGCTAATTATCTGATATTCTTCACAATTTCATTTCAAATCTTCTGAATCATCGTATAACAAAATTTCAACAACATCCTTCAAGAAGGAAGATGAATTCATATAAAATTTCCTCTCTTGACAATCGCGTATAGTCCCTTCTTTATAACACTCAACCATTTGGAATCTTATCGCCTTTTTTCGTCCTTTCCAACGCAGGTTCGGATGCTTGGCAACCAGATTTCTTGGGAGCTCCCTACGAATTTTGGGTAGGAGCTAATGTACCAATTGGCACCAGTGTTGGTCAAATTCGTGTCAATGAGGCAGTAAAGACGACTGATCTCATTTATGATCTTCTTCATGGATACAGCGAAGGAGGTAGGCAGAAATATATGTACATATATTTCTGTATGCGTGGAGGAATTTTTTTTCTCAAGTTATATCACACAGATTTTTCATACTCGCTTCGAAACGAAACCATACGAGAAAATTGAAAAATAACACGAGATTTCAACATTCAGATTTCAATAGACTTTTATCGATACAATGACGAATATCTATCCTTTGATCTCATTCAATTCATGGAAATTTATTCTAATTACAGTTCCTTTCGCCGTGGAAGAACGGTCTGGGACCATCACTGTGGTGGATAAGATCGATGATTACGATCGATCTATCTACGACTTTGAAGCAGTTGTGAGCGACGAAAGAGATTTAATGTTGATCACGAACGTTTCGATTCACGTGGTGGACCCAAACGACGAGAGAGGGTTGTTTACCAAGTTAGTATATATCATTATATTTCACTCTCAATTATCGCTTTGAATATTTCGTCTTCAAAAGTAGAAGTAACAAATTCCTGATATTACTAATTACATTCATTTAGCTTTACACGGGTTACATATATTACACGTGAGTTTATCATTCATTTCCTGCACAATTACATAATGGAACTGAGAATTTCACGTATACGTTCGTAACGTGTTGATGATTTTTTTTGTGAAAAATGCATAAGAACATGAAATTATTTAAAATTCTAATCGTAACATCCTTGTGTGAGTATTTATGAAATTCCATTAAACGATGTCTACGGTAATTGCCGGTTTTTCTTCCTCACGATATCTCTTCCAATTTTCGCATTTATAGACCCTCCATAAACATCAGTCAACGACCTGCAGTTATTTTTTTTTATTACCCGGATGTCGACGACCTTTTGATTACAGGGGAACAACCACTGCTCCTCTCATATTTCACGCAAAGGAAAATGTTCCTGGCATCAGGATCGGTCGTGTTTTGCCACATAATGGAACTGTGACGATGACTCCGACGATCGCGACGTTGGCCAATACTCGTTTTCTCATCGTCAATCAACAAGATGTTCCAGATATTAACATTTCAGAAGACGGTACACTTTTCGCACCGAATGGTTTGGATCGTGAAATCAAACAAAATTACAGTATCACAGTGATTGCGGAGAGTCCAAAAGGAATTGGGGTCTTTCAAGTAAGATATAAATCTTCCAAATGAGTATGAGATCATTCAACTCCGGTAGTGATTTTCGCGCACTGCAAAAATTGCTGTCGAAGATATGTCTCAAAATAAGATATGATATGTTCGATAATTCAAATCAAACACTTGACTGTTTTAACTGGAAACATCAGTATCTTATTTCGCGACACTGAAGTTTATAGATGTTTGTTTTCAAAGCAGATTATAGAAGTGTGATTTATGACATTTAACTTGAAAAAATGGATTAAATTGATGATTTTTCATCATAGAGTTGATTAGAATCTCGTCTAGTTTTGTTTCAAAATGGCACAATATACATTTTGTATACATTGTTCTTGTTCTTCACTTTGACGTTGACGTAATAGTAATTCTCCAACTAAGATATCTAAAAGAATACTTAATTGAGAGATCTTCAAGAACTTTCTTGAAGACTTCTTGAAGATATCTCTTAGAAGTGTTGGAAAGACATCTTGTAAAAGATTTCTAGAAGATGTCTTGATTCAGAGATCTTCAAGAACGTTGAAGAGTTCTTGAAGATATCTTTTAGAAGTTTTAGAAAGATTTCTGAAAAATGTCTTGATTAAAACACGTTTAAGAAGATAAATTTTCCAGCAGCTTTGAGGTTATATGAGCATGTGATCATGAATAACACAGGATAAAACTTTGAATGTACCTGTTATTACAATCGTATTGCAAATGAGGTGAGTCCATCCATGAATTAAAAGCTTGAATCAATCATCGAGATATCAAGAAATTTAAAAGTTTATAAAAAGCGCGATTTTGTCGCCTTATGACGTGCACAATAAAATTACCGAATATCCACTTCACAACAATTTTTCAGAAATCAGAAAGAATCTGCGGTATTCACGAAATATTAACGACCACCAGAACACAGAATTGATTTCTAAATATGTTTCACTAAATTTATTCATCTTCCCTATTTGTAAGTACATTCAACTCTTTTGATATTTATTCATGTGATAACAGTTTGTTCAAAAGATCATTTTCACTATGAAACTGGACACTGCTGACATATTTCATTATGTCATATTGACAATTATGGGCGTCTCTACCATGTTGTACGTATAGCTCAAGTGACTGAGGCGTAAATATATCGTCAAGTAAATGGGTTCGATTCCCGTAACAACAAGGGTCGAAATCAGGTGAACTTTATCAGAACGCGAGAGTAGTTGAAGAAACAAGAGTTTTTATGAATTCTCCAAGACATCTTCAAGAACTCTTCAAGACATCTTCAAGAACTCTTCAAGATATCTTTTCGAATTCTATACGTGTTTCATAAGACATCTTTTAGGATTCGTTTCGATATCTTTCAGAACGTTTTGTTAAAACTTCTTACAAACGCATTGAGACTTCTTGAAAATATCTTTCAGATGTCTGAATGTTAGTTGGGTCGAGGTTATGTTCCTGCATACAGTTTTCAAACATTTTTGTTTGCCAATCAAACACGTCATGTTTTGAATGAAAACGTAGTGTTGTGTTTTGAATATGATTACAGTAACATTTTGAAATGTTTGAAAAGTCACTGCAAAAGTATCTTAGAATAAGATATCAGTTTTTGCAGTGCGGACAGGGCGGGAACCAGTACGCTGGTCCAATAAAGTCTGATGCTTTTGTAATTCCGTGTGTCGTATTAATCGCGTCGTGATAAATCAACATTGTCAAAGTTCTTTCATGAATAAGAATTATTTCTTTCCGAATCTTCTTTCACTTGTTTTCCAAGATAAAAACAAAAACATTCGACGAAACTGAACAGAGGCATAAAAATTTGTCAGCTACCAACCCAGATAGCACAAGCAGTTCAGAAAGAATCCATAATGAATTCTTTTTATATCACAATGAATGTCTTATGAATGCCTAAACTCATCCAAATCAATTCAAAAAGAGTTCTTAAACTCGCCCCGTTATGACAGTTCAGAATGATATGCCGAGGGACATCTTTTTTTCACCCAAAAGAGTTCATTAAGGATTCAAAAATGAATTTAAAAAAAGTATAAAATGACATGAATTGAGAGTCCCAAAAGGTTCATAAAAACCTCCAGAAAAACTAATAAACAATGCAAAATGACACAATTCAACCGCTTGAAAAAAAAATAACAACAACAGCTATTTTTGTATATGAGTTAAAATTCAAAAAGAGATGGAAAAATTTTTTAAATGTTGAAATTATTGCGTCCTCTAATGACATCTAAATGACCTCATAAAGAGTTCATCGATTGAGTTCATTAAGAATTCTCTAGGTCTAATAAAAGAATTCCTCCAGTAATGCGTTCTGAACTGACATAACGGAAATACATTTGTTATCCTTAATAGATTCAAATTTAGTACTTTATGAAGTCTTATATGAGTTCTTAGAAAATTCATAAAGAATACTTCGGGGATCGAATGTATTCTTTAAGAATCCATGATGAATTCATAAAATTGTCTTCTCAATGAATTCATTTAAGTGAATCCATTCTGACAAGTCAGGGGACTTCTGTGCTATCTGGGAAAGGAAAAATGAGAAAAACTTTCAATTATTGACGATATCCGCAATGTCTGATCTTGGAAATATTCCACCACTTCTATTGAGAATTGATATTTCATGTTCCAGAATCATTATTTATTCGAATAATGAATTATGCATCTTCTAGTAGCGCATGAAGCTCCTGTCCATAGAATATTCATATTGGACGCACCGAGTGTACGACAGGCTTTCAATAAAGCACCGTCGCTACATATTCACTTCAAATATCCGATAACACTATTAAGATCAAACTTCCTCTTCAATTCGTTTTTTTTCGACAAATTTTGAGGATTTCTTCATTTCCCTCATCTTGATGGAAACAACCATGGAAGTTTGAATTTTTCAAAATTTATATTATAATAACAAACAAACAAACTTGAGCAGTTTGTAACGATGTCATATTTTCTATATTTATCCTATATTCGAATCTAATTCCATCTGCTTTCCACATGATATCGTTCGAACCAATCATTCAAAAGGCTGTGATCAATTTCCAGGTGAGAATTATTGTGGATGATGAGAATGATCACGCTCCACTATTCTCATCTCTCATTTATGAAGGACGAATCATGGAAAATAGTCCGGCAGGCACAGAAGTCATAACTATGAATCAAATATCTGCCACCGACATGGACGAAGGCATCAATCAAAATTTCACCTTCAGTCTACAGGGTGACGGTATTGATTTGTTCAAAATTGATTCTTACACCGGCCGGGTGTATTATAAAGGAAATGAGAATCGAACTCTCGATCGGGAAGAAAAATCAAACTACGACTTGAAAATTGTTGCTAAAGATGGAGGTAAGGGGATGTTAACATAATTATGTGTTGTGATTTACAAAAATTGAATAATTATATTGTTTTTATATTCTCAGGAGGTCTCGAATCTGAAGCGAAATTGAATATAATCGTTGAAGATGTGAATGACAATGCTCCAAGTTTTGTACGTATGCTAGTGTTACCGGATCAAGGTGTACGTGTATCAAATTTGGAAGATAATTCGGTAGTGAAGAACGATTTCCTCGATTCAACGTCTTTCGCTGACAATGCTGATGACAACAACGACGAGGATGAGAATCTTGGTAAACGGCCATCACCGCTCCTACTGGTACCAGAAAATGTAACAATCGGTGCACCCATAATAAGACTTCTAGCGGAAGATAAGGATGAAGGTCAGTACTCTGTGATAACCTACAATCTTCTGAACGAGTCCATGACCATTCCTTCGATTTCTTCAATAACCAACGGGAAAAATCTGTTCCATCGTTATGATATCTCCGGCCGTCGATATTTCCACTTAGATTCAAGGTCAGGCGAGATATCGGTAGCACGAGGTCTTCCGGCGGAAGCTGATATTCGAATGTTGATCACCGCGAAAGACACCGGTGGTTTATCGGATAATATAACGGTCAGAATACACGTGGTCGACGTGAACGATCATCCACCGATTTTTGATAAATCGTGGTACACGTTCGATGTACCGGAAGGTACTTATAATTCTTACAACATAGGGAGAGTGAGTGCTTCGGATGGGGATTTTGGTTCGAATTCGAACATTACTTATGAATTTTTAAATACGTTAGACGAAATAGCGCTTTACGGGAAGAAATCTTGGTCTTTCGATGTGGACAAACACGAAGGCATAATCAGTGTTACAGGCATCCTCGATCGTGAGAACGTCCCAGCTCACAGATTCATGATCGTAGCGAGAGATCAAGGAATTCCAAGTTTGAGTTCGTCTGTTGAGATCGAAGTGAATGTACTTGACGTTAACGACAATGCTCCCAATTTCAAAGGTTACAATGAGACTGAAACTGATAAAAATGGTAAACTGAAACCTGTGTATATGGCAGCTATTTATGAAGACAGCCCCATCGGTACCCCAGTGATTAGAATTCAAGCTAACGATACCGATTTCCCAGGAAATGGGAATGGATTGATACTTTTCGATCTCTCTCCCGAGGATAACAACAGTTCGAGAAGTAGTGGAGGAAAGAAACAGTATTTTACTATCGATAGTAAGGATGGTCTCATAACTACTATCGCGGAACTTGATTATGAAGCTACAAAAAAACCTCATAGATTATCGATAACCGCCAGTGATCTTGGAACTCCCATCAGTTTGACATCAAGTGCCATAGTGATTGTCAAAATCATCCCCGTGGAAGACAGCAATCCCGAAGAAGATCGTGAAAACGAAGTTCAAAAATCCCCAGCTTTTCGACACCGTCATTACGAGATTGAGATTGAAGAGAATTCTCCTGTTCCTCAGATGATCGTTCAGTTGGAATTGGTGGATGGATATCAAAGTGATTACGTCAGGTACAGTATTGTCGATGACGGAACTGATTCGCGTACACATTTTGCGATTGATTCGAAAAATGCTACCCTGTACATGTTGACGAGCGCTGACCGAGAAACGAGAGATTTGTACGAAGTTAAGATTAGGGTAGATAGAATAAAGATTGGAAGAGGTATGCCGGTTATGATATATCCAGTAATTGGAGAAAGATTGAATGGACTTGCCCCCAACGAGGCGAGGGTTATTGTCAGAATCAAAGACGTGAACGATAATTCTCCACGATTCAAGTCGAAAGCACGACCTATACTCGCAGCTATTCCGACAACCGCGCATTTTGGTTACGAAGTCGTCAAAGTCGAGGTTAGTTCACAAAAGAGATTGAATAAGCTACAAATGGTAATTCTGTTTCTTCAAATATATTTAGGCATTTGATCCTGACGAGGGATTAAACGGTGAAATTCGTTATCAAATTCTTGGCAAAGAGGATGCACCGCCGTTCGCCATTGACCCAATGAGCGGTCAAGTGCGATCGGTGGCAAGTTTCGCACGCGATGCCGGCCGCGTCTTCGGTTTCGACGTCAAGGCTACCGATCGAAGAGGCGCCGAGAATGGACGAAGCAGTATCGTCAATGTTTTTGTGAGTTTTCTCCTCTCAACTCTTGGTTCTTAACTTAGATTTCGTTCTTTTTTTGACCTAATTCAAGTTGAATAGAATGAAAAGGGATTTTCATTTGAGAAGTGGAAAAAAGAATGTGATCGATCCCTCGTAACACGTATAATACATATTGTCAGTTGATACCTTGACACATTAACATCTTGACATATTCTATCCCAATCCATCCGTTAGGTATACATCTTGGATGATCAAAAGCAAGTAGTCATGGTCGTTGGACAAAGACCGACGGATATCGAGACTAAATTGGAAAATATCACTGCGTGAGTATCGAGGCAAACAAATTGAAAAAGAGAAAGGAAAGCGTAAGAAAATGGAATGTGCTCTAGTTCCAAACGCATTGTTGTATCAAAGATCCCACATTGGCTTTGATCAAATATTTATTCGATGCGGAAGAACATTCTCTTGTCACGATCAACTTTGTTTTTTTTTCATTAAAAATTCATTTCAATTCAATCTTTACCTAGTATTTTGTATTAATTGGTTTTTAAAGGAATTGACTTATGGAAGCGAGCGCATGCTTTCTTACGAATCTAATCAAAGTTTCTGAATAAGGGATTTTGTAATTACAGAGTTCTCCATAACGTAACAGGACTTGATATTAGAGTGAGGAAACTCGAACCTCATATAGAAAAGAATCTCATCGATACAGCTTCGTGAGTTTATATTTATATTTCACATTATGTGCTGGTTATTTTTATTCAAATGAGAATTTTGTTGATTATAAGTTCCTAAGTTATGACAACATGAACTTCATTTCCAGTACTGACATGTATCTTTACGCGATTGATCCGCATCTCAACATTATGATCGACATGGATACCTTACAAACGTGAGTATCTTTTAAGTGAATGATTCATCACCGATCTATCAAGAGAAGGAACTTTATTCGTTTTTTTCTTTACTTTACTGTATGGAAACTTTAAATTATTCTATGGATCTGTGAGATGTGAAGGAGTGGATAAATAATCGTCAGATGATTTCAAAAAACTGTTCCAGAGATGGAACAAATCGATTTTCTCGGTTTAGGTTGTAAGAAAGTTATCTCAAGGTATAAGAATTATCTATGATTTTTCCACATAGGAGAGCATGTTTCACAGTGGATCACTTTTTTTTCATGATCTATAACTTCAAAAATAGTGAACGTTTCAGCACGGAAGTTCATATACATATACAATATTCCCTCGCCCTCAAAAAGAACAAGCAATATTGTTAATTTGCGTAAATGAAATGCCAAGTTTTTATCATCTTCTGGAATTTTATAATTTGATCCACTGTACCCCATATCTGGGTTACAGTGGATAATTTCATGGATCAGACTCTCAGAACATTGAAATTTCTCACAGTAACGCTCTAAGGTGGTGAGAGGAAAGCCTTTCAATTTTGCAGCAGTTCTGATTTTGAATCCATCTTTGTTTAAAAGCTTCACAATAACCTACATGGATTTTGCATTCAAGTTTCCGAACACGATTTTAAGGCATCTTGAATTGTAATGGAGAAATAAAATATTATTCAAAACGGTTCAGCCAATCAGGATCATATTATTTAGTAAGCATTTGCTTATGGGACAAACTAGAACACGATCCACTGGTATAAAAAAGTCACTGATCCACTGTACCTCACTCGTACAGTCATGTATTAAAATTTATTTGTGAACAAATAATCAATCCGTGAATAAAAATGACTTGCAAAGCCGTTCACTTTAGATGTTCATAAACAAGTGAAAATGTAGACCTGAGTCAGTTCACATACATTCTCATAAAAACAAGACATATCAAATTCTTCGTAGAAATAAAATTCAGACTAACATGTTATTAGAAGCAACTGTACAATGAACACACGTTATGACACCTTGCAGTTCAGCGGCATTTCGAGATGAGATTGAAAAAGGGTGCCTAAAAAGTGATATTACTAGGGTGTACAGTCGTTTTAGGAACTGAATACCTGCGCTGATCCACTGTGCCCCGTGATCCACTGTCACTCATGCTTCCCTACCCATGATTATATCCTTCATCAATGCCAAATACAAATATATACATATGATTTCTTACAATTGAGAGAAGAGTTGGAATCAAGCCGATCGTTACCAATCCTTCGTTCTTATCCTCAGTTTCCTCAATCGTCATCAGTCCCTTCGTTTATCCTTAAATCATTCATCTCAATTCCGAAATGGTACGTTCCTTGGACAAGTCTCTTTTCTTCCTTTTTGGAGTCAACCCTTTTATATTTCTTCTCATTAGAATTTTGTATCATGGTTGATCAACATGTCAATAATTGCACAGAGATATTATAATTCAGAGTAGCTACTCATAAAGTCGTTCAAGGCTGCCTGACTCTTCGTTACTCCTTCCGGTATCTTTCCCTTCCCCTCTCCTAACAGCAAAATGCTGAGCAAATATGCAGCAAATTGTTGAAAACGTACAACAACAGCTTGAAGGAATTGGCAGGGACGTTGGATTGCCAAATGCGCAACAATATGCTGTAAACAGAGCCGTACGAGGGTGATTTTGCGCCCTTGGCAGAATCACCATCATTGCGCCTCTCTGGGAGGTTTTCGTTAAAATTTTGAGAAAATTTTCAACATTTTTTTTCGCGGTGTATAGACCAATCGATTCAGAATTCTCTGGAATGAAAAATGAATAGAACATGAGAGAAAGGTTTTTTTCGAAAGTGGACTCGCGAATTTTAGCAAGTACTGGGGGAAATTGATGAGAAAATTTTTAAAATTCGTTTCCAAGGAATAAAGACCAATCGATTCAGAATTCGCTGGGATGAAAAATAAATAGGACATGAGAGGAAGGTTTTTTCGAAAGGAGACTGGCGGATTTCACCAAGTATACGGAGAAGGAAATTGATGAGAAAATTTTTTAAATTCGTTGTTATATAGGGGAGAGTTGCCTTGATTGGACCATCGCCTTGGATGGACCACCACCTTTTATTGCCAAAGGAAAAAACTTAGATTTCTTCTAATCATAAAGTGATAATGTTCATCAATGTGACATTATTGCTGTATGATTAGAAGAAATCTAAGTTTTTTCCTTTGGCAACAAAAGGTGGTGGTCCATCCAAGGCGAAGGTCCAATCAAGGCAACTCTCCCCGATATACATATATATATGTATATATATAAATATATATATATCAGTGCGAAAAACCGACGGAAAACGTCGAAAAAATGACTACTCGATCGCAATTGGTCGTATAGTACCATCGGTGCCGTTCCGCCGCGTGGGAGGACGCCCTGAGGTACGTTCGAGCGGGCGTTTGAGTATTGCATGCGGCTTCTCAATTTTGCGCTCCCCCTAGGGCTGCGCCCCTGGCGGGAGCCACCTTCACCGCCCTATCCCTACGGTGCTGGCTGTAGATCTACACAGTAAAAAGTGAAACTTGAAGTGATCCCGAATATCAGCTTAAAAATGCAGCCAAAAGTAGCGTCTATTCCAAAGTAAGATGGAATTAACTGAAATTCAGTCTTTTTCATTGCTTACTTTCAGTTGGAATAGACACTACTTTTGGCTGCATTTTCAAGCTGATATTTAGGATCACTTCGAGTTTTACTTTTTACTGTGTAGGACTTTAGCTTGAGTTGTTATAGTGTTGCTAGGAAGTTGCTCGGTTTCATGAAACGCTCAATCACATGCGTAGCAAATTCCCAGCAACTTTACGTGAACTTGATAAACAACGTACGAGCAACGATTGCAGAGCAACTGTTGTTGTATGCAATTCCAATATGCTCATGACAAAGTAACTATATTTCCCTACGATGAAACATCATTGATTCGTTACAAAATTTGTGATGTCATGCTCGTTTGGAGGGTTTTATCGCAAGATTTTCGTCTTATTTCTGTGTTTCGAGAAGAAAAACTTGGATTAGAAAATCTTTCTTACACTGAAGAAAAATAGTATATTGTTCATCAAGAGGGGAAAGTGGGAAATTTCCCACTTCTTACCGAGGTGAACATCCTATTTTTTCCCACAACTGCAAGGAAAGTGAAAATCATCTGTTTAATTGCATATAAAATATTCATATGCATATTTCAGAACGAAAAGATAGTTTGTATTTTCCTCTCGCTGCAAGCGGGCAGAAAGTATTTTCCTCCCGTTGCGAGCGGGCAGAAAGTACTTTCCTCCCGCTGCGAGCGGGCGGAAAATATTTTCCTCCCGCTGTGACATATTCGCTTGGAATTTTCTCCCCTAAAAATAGGTCAGAAAACATCAACTTTCCGTGCAGGTGTGGGGAAAAATATCATTCTCACTACGAAACTGCATGTCTTCCACGACACATTGCTGTGACAGCGACAGCACAATTGATACAACGATCCATGCAGATGTAGAGAGGATTCGTATCGTTGTAAGATGGATACCAGATCGTTTTGTCGACCATATTATGGTTGTCACAACGCTCCCGTTCATTTTTCCTTTCGAATACTTATTGTCTCAAGCATACCGCATCTTCGTAAACACTCAGCTTCTCCTTTATCCTCTCCCTTGTAAGTTTTCCATCTCTTCCCTCTACTTTTTCAACGTCTCCTGAATTACGGGGCAATGTGTTTTTTCCTCCCTAAAAATAGAAGTAGGGGGAGGTTGGATGAAACCGGGTACCATAACTTCAATCGGTCATAGAGAAGTTCCTATTGGCAATAGATTAACCAACCAAAGCTTTTCAGTTTCCTCATTCATTCATTAACAACATACTATTCGTACGTTGCTGTAAAATTGATACAATTTTTTTTACATTTTTTCTAGTCGAAATGTACAAAAACCCGGTGCCACTCCATGGGTAGGGTAAAACCGGGTACTCGTTTAAATCAATGCAAAACACCTCTGAATTGTGAAATTTTTAGCACCAACTGTTGAATTCGATGAAAATTCCGAAAACAGACATGAGTCATGTTTGAAAATTGATATATTTTGACCAACTAAAAAAATTGTACGGAGAAAGAATTTTTTTGCTGCCAACTCAGTTGAGAACAAAAGTCGCAAGCACGCGCAAAGGGATCTTCAAGAATGAACATGTTTTGATGACTATTTCAGAACAAAAACACAAATTTTGTCAAATTTCATAAATTGGAAGATAAAATCTCAAGTACCCGGTTTGACCCCACAGTAACTCGTCGAGGTCAATATGGTTTAGATAGATTATGCGTTGCTCTAGGCAAATTACTGGAAAATGAAAATACGCAGGAAAACATGCTCAATTGAAGTATCTACGTGCCTTTTTCTTGACAGAGTGGTGAGGCACTTGAAACTCACTACGCAAATGCAAGAACTTTGACAATTTTTTCGCAGAAAACTTTAAAAAACGTTCTAAGTGAGAAAGAACGTTGCATCGATGCTGTTGTTCTCCCCAACTACTCAAATTATCTACTGCTACTAGTCCAAGCGTTTGATGTTAGAAAGAAGCACTAATCAGGGAGATATTGAGGTACCCGGCTCGACCCACCTACTCAATTTTATCCGACTCTCTCCTATTTTTCCTCATTTTCCAAAATTATCTCTCCTTTTGGATATTAAACTTCTGATAAAGTTATAAAAAAGCACATGAAATCATAGCGGAAAATTACACACCTCTCTATTATAATAAAGTTCGTCATAATTTCATCATAACACGATTTTGAACAGAGAAAATCTCTAATGGATCTCATTATCCCATATTTTCAGTGTATTCCACAACAAGAAACTGGAGATTAAACAAGAACTCGAGGAATATCACGTGTTGGAAATCGGAAATGCCTCTCCTCGCCGTACTACACAACGTTACTGGCTTTCCACCCTCGAAGTTGGCTTTGTAGTATTGGGTTGCGTCGTTTTCGTTGGAGCTTTCATTACAGCTTTATGTATCACATGTATTCGACGGAACCAACGGTACGTGTATGACACCTCGCATTATTAAATACAGAATAATCATATCCGTAATATGAATTTGTCATATAGTTTTTATACGATAATAATATTGAACTGATGTGATTTCACGATTTGAAATAACGCGTCGGTCGTATAATATCAAAGTTTCCAAGAGAAATGACGAAAATTGATATTTCTGCCGGTAAAGTGGAATAACGTTCGGCCATACGCGGTTTCCTCTATTTATGAATATGAATATGAAAATGGAATTGAACCTTGATTGGAATTTAATTTATCACGGATTTGATTCTATTAGCCGTAAACGTCGCGAAAGGACTCTGTTCTCACGTACCGGTCCATTCGGATTTGCATTGACGGATCCGTCGACCGCAACTCTACAGAAAACCTCATCGTCTCTCTTCTCAACGACCCTGATCGAAGGCCTTCACTATGACCCTGAACCCTTTTGTACAAACACCAGCGCGAGACGTCAGAGCGTATGTGAACACGGTGCCAATTGTGTACGCTTTCACACGTAAGTTTTTTCTTATTTCGTTATACAAATTCCAACAAACGTATTAGAAATTTTAAGAATCCCATCAGTAGTTTAAATATTCACAGATTGTTGTTTATTTTGGTAAAATCCTTTCAAAGGATAAAGAGATGACGAATCTAGAGAGATACGAATTATATGATTGAAAACGTTTGATTCACAAGGTTGTTTTACAAGAAGGTCAGGCGGAGAAAGAGTAGAAGATAATGATGAAATGGTTGTTGATTAACTGCTCTATATACGCATAGAATACGTATCAGGTTATGTAACTTATATTCATATGTACGTAGAGTTATACTTGTTAGAGAACTTTTGAACATCGACATCGTGTGAGGAAATCGTGGTTTGGTTTTCTAGGATGGGGGTTGGTGGTGGTAAGCAACATACGAACAGAACGTCAGGGAGTATCGTCAAAGGCTTGGAAGCATCCGCCGCGTCCTTGCATTCCAGCGGTCAGGATTCTGGAATTGTAGCACGAGCATCATGCCACTGCAGCCATTCGTCTAGCCCGTCCAGTGGCGAAAGTAGCAAGTTCGTGTGATTTATTATCTATAATAGTCTACAGCGGAGGAACGTCAAATTTCCGAAAGATATATCATCATTTCTTGCTTATAGCTTTCCCTCTGAAATTTCATGAACGTATGCGTTAATCTCTCTCAACAAAAATCATACCTATTAAAAATTTTCCTAAAACCTCGTTCAATTTGGAATTTTAATTTTATTTATCCTGTCAAGAAGAAATCATGTAATATAAAACCATAGTATTTTTTTCAGCGGTTACGAAGATTCCCTAAAGTCGTTACAACGTAGGGAGAGGAATACCGAGGCTTCTCGTATTCACGATACATCGACTATCGTCAGTCGGCGAGCAAATGCACCAACCACCAGAAGACGTCAAAGATTCAATTCGTTTTCAAACGGGGAAACGTCACTTTATCCGAATGAAATGTCAATGACGTTGCAAAGGGATCAACGTTGCTGTACCGAAAAAAGATCAAAGAGCAGAAATAATGAGAATATGATGCGTGAACATCGCCGTGCACGATCTGAAATTGAACATAACCTGACGGAAAGTGTCATTCACGAACATCCAAATTCTAATGAAATGTTATCTGGATCTTCACAAAACACTGTTAGTTTACGTAGTGGTAAGTGGATTGTTCATTAAAAAGATAACAAAAGAGAGAAGATTTATTCTTGTAAAATTTCAAAATTGTGTTATTCGTGGTAATATTATTCACATTTCGTAACTTTGTTTCTCGATTCAAACCATTCGACAATTTGAAACATTACTGCAGACAGTTGAATACAAGTTCACAAATTCGTTCCTTCAAAATGCAGAATTAAATCGCAAAATTCGGTAAACGAAATAGGGAATGAGTATTTTAATTATCAACACGGATGTACGTGTGAATAAATTGTCATTGTTCGAAGGTACCACAAGAACCAGCCACATGTTGTATTGAAGCAAAGAGACTTCAAGTACTTGAAACTTTGTGAAATGGAGAACGTTATTGTGATGCTCGTCGTTCTTCTTGGCTGAAAGTAATAACTTATCATCATTGAAGAAGTACGCGATACGGTTGTAATTTGAAACAACGATGTGCCAGGTTGTCTTACCTCGCACCGCTTATGTATTCTATTTTCCTCAAGAAATATCGCACGCGTAGTGAAACTGTAATGCTGTATGGAATGATTGGTGGAGAATTTGGATTTAATTTCATTTACTCTGCATCAGATCTCGTGACTGAAATTCTGCAAGACGTTGCAATAAATTTTAGTATATTGATGTAATGAATTTCATAATTAACGAATCTCCAAATGGGTTTTGTTTTTGTATACTGTCCAAAATTTCATTTCGTTTTTTGTTCTTATGCCCCGATCGATGATGTATCGATGGGAATGAAACTTAATCCTCATTGGTTTTACAATATCGAATTTAAAACTGTTCCAATCATATCAATCAATTTCACTTGACGTTCTAACTTTTTATTATTTGATTTTATTCGAAATTTTACCCTACCGAGTCTGTCGATTCAAGTACCTTGTTACATTTGAAGAAAAAGTATTTCAACTTTGAATTCATACCTGATGGTCTTCTTTGAGTACATACGTTGCTTCTCTCGTTCTGTGACTTTTTTCAAATTCCCAATCCATTCGCAACCATTTCCATTCGACTCAAGTTGAAAATCTGTAATTGAAAAACGATAATATATAATCGATATACAATTTCCATTTGAAATATGTGAAAAATGCACAAGAAATCTCATAAAATATTGATATCCAATCTTGAAAAGAATCGATCCTTTTTTGTGGAAAAATATCGAATTTTTATGTTTTATAAAAATGAATTTTATAAGAAAGATTGATATCACTATAGTCAAATGATCATTCTGTAGCAATTAAACATATATTCATCTTCCTTTTTTTTTACCATGCAAATGAAGAGTGGATAAACCCACCCCATCGCTATAAAAAAATCAACCATTTTAAACAAAAGTTTCAAAGACATGGAAAGATACAACTGATATAAAAAGTTAAAACAAGGGTGCTACGAGACGAAGGAATTCATTTCATCGACTTCTTTCCAGAGATAAAATTGTGTGGAGAATTCAATAGAAGAAAAATTTATTTCGTCTGTGCGCATAATATCTGTGATGCGAATAGAATAAATGATCGAAAATGGTTTCAAAGAAAGGACAAGAGAAAAATCACACGGCGGGAACTGATAGACTACTCGTGGATCCTAATAGGCCACTGATCAAATTTTTTGTTCAATATCTTCCCCAGTTCTTTGATATCTGAATCCAATAAAAATGAACATAAGTGAATAAGTGATGAAAGTGACTTACCGTCGAGTGAATTGTTGAAAGAATCAAGCGGTGGAAGACGAATGTCCACAGTTGTAAATAAACTAATAGATAAATGAATAAATAAATTAAATTTCATTTCGTGTGATCAAATTTCTTGATTCGAAGATTCTAGTTTCACTCTTAGTTTTACTAGTTTGTTTTGGTACATGATTATAGGACAATAAATCTACTGGAATATTGGAAATTATTGCACTTTTGCAGAAAAATTGCAACACAATAAGAATATTGTGAAAAAATTTTTCAGCCTAATCATTTGAATGACATGATTCAAAATGAATGAAATCCAATGCAACGATGTTTCGAGAGGTTTATAGAATATTCAACCATAGTTATTGTATTAAACATGCAGCTCATGGAAAGGAAGTGAATGCTCTCCCTGTCCAAATCTGGAAGTTCCTCCGTAAAAATTAGATCAAGAATTTTTTGTCACGGAAATCATAAGCGAGGAAGTTTTTTCTATTTTTTCTTAGTACGTGCGGAATTTTCATGTTTTTCCTCTACTTTTATGATGTTTTCATGAAAAAAAGAAGATCTTTGAGGAATGTTTGTTTTATTGCTATGACTTGACAGCATCGTTTACTTCTTTTTTTTTTATCAGAATTCCTATTCCAATAGGAAGGATACTAGTGTAGTATATGAATCCCAATGTGACTTTCAATGTGAAAAATTGTATTTATCAAAAACCTGAATCTGTTTTCACAGAAATTGTATTTAAACTTCCTAATTGCGTGTAGTATGAGTACTAGAGATGGGCGATACGTATCGATATCGATACGTTTCTATAACATAAGTATCAAGTTTTTATCAGAATTTTATTGAAATGTATTTCAACTAGTTATAAATTCTATAGAAACGTATCGATATCGGTACGTATCGCCCATCTCTAATGAGTACTCAACCAGCGAGAATTCCTTCCTGTGAAAAATTTGTACAAGTGATTTACGGGATCCACTCACTGAATTTTTATTAATGTGTCTCTTGAATGTTGTAATTCGAGTAATTCATTATTCTATGAATTATTCATACAAGTTGATATATTTTCAGTGCAGCCCACGAACGATGAATGGTAATGTGGACAAAATGTATGATATATAATTTACACGTTGTACTTTTCAATTATGTGAACATCAATTCTCGTGTCCAGGATGTAAATAAATTATGCGAATGTTGAATGTTATAGTTGAAAGTTAAGACATTGTTAATTTGTACAGGATACGTGTATCGATATTGTGAGTTATGTTTTAATTCATATAATATGTATATTAAAGAAGAGAAAGAGAAAAATGAACAAAGTCATACGTAAAATATTAATTATCGTAATTTGTTTATTGTTACTGCAATCGAATGAAGTTGAAGCGCTACGCCGACCTGATGAATGTTTTTATATAATCAGTGAATTTCGATTGAAGAAAACTAGCAGGCCGTGAAGAAATGTGCCTCATTGTTGGGAGAATAAGAAATCTTTCCCTAAGGAAGGGAAATTTTGGAACCTCATTGGGAGATTGCGGTTTCTCGTAGCTTTATATGAGAATGTCACTGATGTTCAATTTGGATTTATGAAGTCAAAGAAAAATAATCTAAATTCATTTGAATATAATTATATATAATTCAAAGAAATATCTCGCTTTTGGCTTCTTCGCGACTATGCTGTGAAACATGAGTTCAAATTTCTCATACGGAGAAAAAAGAAATTCGTTGTGCCCAATTAAAATAACCAATTTTTTGCAATAACGTGTCACATCTCTTTAGCTACGACCGCAGTTTTTCAGCTGTGGCTCCACCAAAAATTATTTGCTATTTTGTATATATTACTGAAACTTTTTCTAGTCGAGCCAAAAATTTGCTGTTTCAGTTAACCATGTTGCTTTCTCAGCAATCCAGTTGGCTGTGGTAGCAAAATTTTAGCTAGGTTAGCAAAAAGATTTGCCATTTTGTACATGACACCTCGATTGACTGCGTCAGGAAATTTTTTCTTTCGTGCAACTGAGAAATTTTCCATGTTTAGTGTGATGCAGAAGTGACGAATTACAATTATCTGACTTTTGATATTCAAGGGGAGGTTCTCATCGAGCGAATTTCGAAATAAGGTAATTTTCTCGACTTTTTTTTCTCAAGAAGGAAGTAAATTAAGAACTCGAGTTATTTGAAATTCATTAAATGGGTCTTAAAGTACATGAAAAACATTTTCTCAAGTTGAAGGATTCGTATCTCGAAACTTTGAAGGGCGTTTTTCTCGGAACCATGTTTTTCAAGTTTGGCTCCACGATATCCCAAAAAGTACTGAACGAATTGCTTTTTTTTATTTTGAAGCTGATTTAATTTATTGGAGAATGAACTTAAATGGAGACAGAGACTGTAACGTTATTCACTTTCGTTATTCATTCTATATAAAAAATATATAATAATACATATATTGTACACAAATTATGTATTTAATATATAGATTTTGTATATAATGAGTAACGAGAGTGAATAACGTTACAGTCCCTGAATGGAGATGACATTTGCCATTTTTTTTCTCTCTATAGCACTTTGAAGAGCAAAAAAAAGGTGAAAAAACGCTACCAAAAGTTTGCATGTCTGTCATTTTTTAAATTTCGGACTCTTCATTGGTTTTATTGGTACAACCTCCAAAAAACATAATATATTTCATAAAAATTTTTGGATTTTTGATTTCTGATTGTTTTTGTAAGTTTTGTTTTGTAAGTGGTGCCTGATTGATCACTATTTTTTTATGTGGTTATGTTTCAATACGTATCAACAATCCCCATGGCATTATTGTTTACTGAAAAAAATTTTTTTATGTACTTGAAGATTCAATTAACAAGTGTGAAAACCCCCCGAGTCCTTCATTTACTCCCTTCCATGAAAAAAAAATTCGAGAAAATCACCTCATTTTGGGATCGCTAGATGAAAACCTCCCCTTAACTTCAGTTATAGCTTCACCAGAACGAAAAATATACTTGAATCGAAGATATCGAATCGTACAAGAAAGAAACAACAGACTCAACATGACGGAAGTATTTTTTTCGTTGTTGCAAGAATATTTTCTCCGTGTGAAAACCTTGAAACCAACGAAATATCAACTTTTCTTGAACCTTCTTGCCACACATGTCATTGATATAAATTCTTTGCAAGAACAAATAATTTTCTGCAAAAAAGTCAAAAGCCTTCGTGAATTCTAGACAATTCATTCCGAATGAACTCCACTGACGAAACAATACAAGGGGGCAAAGGAATAAACCACGTGCCTTACATAAAAATTCATAGAAATACAAAAACCCATATTCGAACGAATATTTCATGATGTTGATATTTTGTTTTTTGCTTTTTCTCAGCAAAAGAGAGGAAGAGAAAAAAATGCCATTATTACGTATTCTTAAATTAAGAAACGTTAATACACTTCGAGTAAGTAGTATCTATATATCGCAACTTTCTGTATTCCCTCCTGGATCTGCTTTAGCAGCTTAAGAATGAGATCCTTTGCTAACAAGAAGAAGAAAAAACAATCTTTTTCTCTCACTTCGATGTCACTACACGGATGTGAAATGTCGCTCCGAATTGAACCTTGAACTGGATATATTGTGTTTCATTATTTCTGTTAAATACCATAAAAGAATGAACAAGTAAGATATATGTACAACATTCCGTAAATATAAGTACTCGCAGTGTCATCCATCGTTGCCAAAGTACTTGTAATTTGAAAAGCTTTTGTGTTTTGTTATGTACATAGAACATAGGATTATTATTTTTGTACTCCACTTCGATCATGTAAATTTTCATGTAATTATCAATTAAAATTCTAAGATGTAAATCATTCGTCATGGATTTGATTATTCATCATTCCTTAGTCGAAAATTCAAAGGAGTTTTTCAGGAAAGGAATATGAGCTCACTGTATTATATTTCGAATGAGCACAAAAATAAGTTAACTCGAATGATAAAATCCACACAATACACCAAGGAAAATATGGATGGGTGTGGTAATAAAACTGAGATGATCTGAAATGAATGAAAGTTTATTACAAGTCCATTTGAAATATTGTCATAAAATATTTATATCCGTATCATATGTTCTGACAACACGATAAAAGACTTCCCTGAAGATTTCCAAGTGGAAAGTAATCGCTGAATTATGTGATCAAACCACAATCGCGTTTGTTACAGAACAGAAAAGAAACATCACACTTCGTTTCCGTATCTCGTGAAGGTTAATGCACGTCTAATATATAAAGATAGTTGTTGATCGCGATGAACAAACTAAATTCATTTGGATTTCAAGTCTCTTTCAAACCCGTTGGACCTCACAATGTATGAATTCAAGGACAAAGTTGAGAAACATCATTTGAGCTTTATCCTTCGAAGTTATCGGAATTTCTCTGCTTTCGTACTCCACGGAAGGATAGAGAGATCGATTAGAATTGGGGATAAAATTTTACCCTCACTTTTGTACTTGAGCGACGATTAGTTACAGTTGACTGTGAAGCATGGATGCGATGCACTCAGTTTTTCTTTTTTTATTGCACTTTTCTTCGCTGAATGAGACTGAAAGAATTTTCGCTTGCCCTCCTCCGGCCCTCTCCAATAAATGATTCTTCACCGTGACACATTTCTTTTCGTCTTACCTATACACAATTTCCTCAAGCACTCGAGGAATGCTTTCACTTCGCAATCAAATCAGCGTGGGTGTTTTAATTACGGCGAAATGGTGATCGAGGAATCGCGCGGAAGAAAGGATTCCGCTTGAGGACCGATGCATAATCCACAATCGTGTGATGTTTAAGCGGATCGTGTATCGACATATCATATATGTTCAATGGAGAATACCGCGCGATGAAGCGGTATTATGGATTCTAAAAGGGCATCCCACGTATCCAATTGTGCGGGATTTGTGAAAATTGTGAATGAAATTTCATTAACATTCTTCTCATGTTATAAACAATGAGGAATGGAAGATGTGGGATTTGATTTTGAATTGTGGGTTTCTTTGATTCGTATTGTCTTTGTTCGGAACTTGGAGATTTCCACGAATTTTCTATTCGTAACGAGGGATAAACAGCCTATAAAGTTGTTTCGTTTAATATATTTTCACTTTTATACACGGAGAGATAATTATATTTAAAATGACTATACAAACATACCAACGAGGGATCAGACTAGCCACATGAGACAAAATCATACGATCTTAGTTTAATTTACTATGAAAAATTTCCTTCGTCAGAATTCTTTCATAATAATTTGTAATACAATCATTTCTCCGTGTACGATTTGCAGAAAGTGAATCAAAATGAAAATCCAATTTTGAATCACTTGTAATTTGCCTGAGTTGCCGATGGTATTACACACTGACATAGCCTTGATAGCATCGATTGGAATAGTGATTTTGAGGATAAAGGGATAAGAAAGTGAATGAATGAATCAATTAATAGGTACTACAGATATCTCACAATATGCATCAGTTCCCAAGTTCATTTTCATTGGATTATTGGAAAGTTTGTGTGAACGGAATTGATAATTCTTTCTTGTGACTTTTAGGAGGCTGACACACAGCTTTTCCTATTTTTCCTACTATTATTTCGCACATTTTGAGGAAAAAGGTGAAAGAAAGAAAGAAATATACAAAATAATCCATCAATTATTTATTTTTTCACGTACTTGGCATCTAGACCTTACCCTTCCTTTTCATATGAGTTAATTTTCAATTATTTATTTTGATTCCAAACGATCATGATCTCATATTCTTCGTTCTATACACACAGTCAGTATCGAAACATAAGAAAAAACAATCCATCCCACGGAAAGTATGTCCATTTTTTTTGCTGTCATCATCGATTTCCAACTCACTCCGATTATACTGTACGCTAGTACTACAAACCTGTACAGGGTGAGATAACTTAAGGTCAGCTAATTTTTATCTATGCAAGCAATATAACCATGTATACGAAACCTCACCTATTTGTTCTCTCTTTACAGAGGTAACGAGACATAATAAAAGAGAATACAAAATCAGGGTATTGTATAGGGATTTAAAAGTACCTGATATCTCATTATCAAACAGATGTCAAGAAAGCTTGTACATGGAATTTTAATTCGTGTACTTGTACTCAAACGTTCCATCATTTTCCAAGCAACAGAAACATAAAAGCAAATATATTATTCACAATATGTTCATTGATTTTCACAAATTTTCTTCCAGTATGTGTATTGGAATATGGATCAGGGTCAAGTTTACATGCACGCCAGTTACAATGTAAATGGCAAGCCTGGTCGTTTCATCACGGTGGAATAAATCGATAATGAAGAAAAAATGGGATTCCCAAAACTAGAACTAGAGTTCGTCTTGCTTGCAAATTGAGTCTAATGTGTTGTCAACAAGACCGATATTTTGACCGAACGACTGTTTATCCTCCGTTGCAGAAAAAAGTG
Source organism: Gonatopus flavifemur (assembly GCA_018340375.1). Classification (NCBI taxonomy): domain Eukaryota; kingdom Metazoa; phylum Arthropoda; class Insecta; order Hymenoptera; family Dryinidae; genus Gonatopus; species Gonatopus flavifemur. The sequence continues at coordinate 24,119,411 of JAFFJZ010000007.1, forward strand.
ATGGTAACAAGGGGAAAGTTTTTCAAAAGGAAATAGATTATACATCCTTCAAAAATTTCCGTATCTTCTTGACATGTATTTGCATACCAATTACGATTTTCAACTTGATGAAATTCCGAGGTAGGTTTTGTGCTCTTTCACACGATGGATAGAGGGTTGGTGATTAAAAGACGATTAATTTTGAAGAAAAAAGTCGTGTCGAGAAGCAGAAGAAGCCACCTTTGTTAATCCTCGAATACTTTATTCTACCGTTTTTCTCGTGTCAGAGGCTCGCGTTGAACTATGAACAACCGAGAATCTCGATAGAAAATTGAAATTTTTTATTCGGAATGTTCCCGAACTTGTTTTATTTTCTTGTATATATTTCACTGGCTTCGATCGTTCCTCCTTGAAGTCGGAAAATTGTAAAAGATCACGGCCATGCAGTTCTGAATCAACAGTAACCTTGACTTCCCGCCCTGGCCAGGCAGTCTTGGAATTTCGATACGAGTAATAAATCTCAAATTGTTCTGATACCAAGCAATAGAAGCAAGCAAGGTTTTAATGACAAAAGCACCACAGGTGATAGAGTGATCTAGAATCCAGGAAATACACTGGTATTCTTGCCTCGCTATTTCCTTAAAACATTGGAAAATTTGAATCTTGAGAACATAAGAAACAAGGAATCATTTTCTCCAAATATCCAATTTGATTATTTTATTTTCAAAAATATATACTTAAAATGAGTGTCCAAATATAATTCAATTCAGTTCAGTTCAACTGATTTGCCATTCAGATTCGAGTCTAAGCTTTTTTTCGATAATCACTTTTGAATTTCAGCATAATACGGTACACGAGAGGTTCGCGAGTGTTATTGTTTTCCTCTAAACTTGCAGATAAGTCCAATGAAAGTTTGTTGTGAGACGTTGTTAACGCAAACGATCCTCTCGTGTACGTTTTCTTCAGCATATATTCAAGGACAAACGTTTTGTGAAGAGGGCGAAACGGTGGAATTAAACATCTATAGAGGAATAAAAACATGAGACAGCTCAACGAAAATGAATAGACGGAAGTGAAGGATGGAAAGTCCATATTACAAACTACTCTTGGATGTAAGCAGGTATTGAAATAAAACATGGTCGAATCCAATGTGTCGCTGAGTTTATGACATGAAAAGGAATAAAACGAATGTACAGGATAGTTTTCGAATTGGAATGATCTCTCCCTCTTTCTTGGCGCAAACTTCGTTACTTCATATTCATGTTCTTCTCACATTCAAGATTCTTTTCCATCGAGCAATGAATTTTCATTAGATAAATTCAATGCAAGCAAATCCTAAGTAAATATTTTGAATTTCGAAAGAATGATACAGTGTGTTTGGAATAAGTTAAAACACACTTTATTCCAAATGAGGGTGATGTTTCTGTGATGTGTTTAGAATATGTTTATTATCATTTTATCATTCGAAGACCCTGACCACTCGGTGTAATCGATTTGAGGTTTGATTATCGGACAAGAAATGAAATCTTTACATACATGTCGAATGTTGTGGAAAGAGTCTTGAACACGAGGTCTTCTTACCTTATATGACACTTCAAGGTGACGATAAAGCGACATATAAGAGGGAAACGTATAAGAAAAGTGCAACTGACTGAAGAAAAACCTTGATTTAGATCATAAATCTTTGAGTGACATCGTGGCTTGCTGCCTACAACTACTTGTCTTCCTATCGACTTCTTCTAACTAACACAGGGTGCTAACTGGTTCGGAAGATTCGAAGAAGAGTATGGGGATTTGATGTTTAAAGACACCGTGGAGGACGATGTAATACTTGAATTTCAATACCGATGCGTCACATTTCTTTGTTGAATTTCCTCATCTTTCTTTATATAGTTGTTCCAAAAATATGAGATCACAGAAAAAAGAGATGGGAATTTTGCAAACATAAGGAAAGAGCAGGGGAAAAAATTTGTGTTTCTCAATATTATATTATACTATTCAGATTGGAAATAAGAAAGTTTCATACATATGAATGGAAACATACGTTCAAATCCTTTGAGTCCGAATATAATTTCCTTTGATATCCCGTACACAGTGAAAATTTTGTGTATTTTTAACACACGTGTATGCTCCGGGAGGTCCACTCGCAATTTATGTTAAATATTAGCACAAAAATGTTAAATTTACACCGAAAACCTGTGAATTTCAGAATTTGATATGTTGTTTTCAACACAAACTATGAGTGGACCTCCTGTGGTTTTCGCTGTGTAAGTAATGAAAATTCTTAAGAAATTTCATATATATCTCAATATGGAACTCGAAACATAGTCCAATATTGGCTCAGTACTGTTGCCGAAAATACTACTAGAGTAGAGGTCCCGATACGGAAAGCCTTGAAATAGTCTGGAGCGGATTCAGTTGTAAAAAGAAAACGGGCCCCATATCTGAGCCTGATCAGGGCATATCATTGAAAATCTATCGGGCATTTCATGTCCGGCACGGATGAGTTCGCTATGGTAGCTATACGGAGAAAATCCTACAATATTGAGCACTGTAGCCTACACGACTGGCTCGTGTTATGGAAAAAAATCATTTCAACGCTGCTGGTTACTGTAGTAACGCGAATCAGTCGTGTGTCTGCAATAGAGAATATATTTTCCACTGCGAAGAAACGACTGGTTTGTGTTATTACAATAACCAGCAGTGTTGAAATGATTTTTTTCCATAACACGAGCCAGTCGTGTCGGCTACAGTACTTAGTATTGTAGGGTTTTCTCCATGTAGGAATCAAGTGTGGTAGCTATTTTGTGTATTGAATATTTGGATAGCAAAAAAAATTGCTGCAAAAGCTAGATTTTAGCTCCTGTAGCAATAACTTTTGCTTTCACAGCTAAAAAATGAATACCATAGCTAATTTTTAGCTATCCAAATACCAATCATATCATTTTTTTCCCGTGTAACCTGATTACAGCCTTAATGAAGTGGATCCTGTAAAAATTTGACGTAGTTCTCCGGGAGAATTCAGGATCAAATTAGAAAAATTATTGTCAAGCACAGCAGCAAGGTCGAAGGAATTCGATAATCATATTCGTTGGGACTTATATTCTTATTTATGACAAAAAAAAAAGAACCAACTCGAAGTATAAATAAACAACCTTGTAACAACAACGCGAAATTTCACATGGTTTTTTTCTTAAAAAATTTTTATTTTGGATCCGTTTATGACTTATGAGGGCTCATTTTGTTCCTTGTGAGATTTAAAAGACCTTTACCATGGGGATGTTTTTATGTGAGTCATCATGACACTGTTACACGCTTTTGTTTATGGGAATGTATTTTACTATTAATAAACAAAAGCGTGTGACAGTGTCATGATGACTCACATAAATGAATCCCCATTGTAAAGGTCTTTTAAATTTCACAAGGAACAAAATGAGCCCTCATAAGTCATAAACGGATCAAAAGTAAAAATTTCTTAAGAAAAAACCCATGTGAAATTTCGCGTTGTTGTTACAAGGTTGTTTATTTATACTTCGAGTTGGTTCTTTTTTTTTGTCATAAATAAGAATATAAGTCCCAACGAATATGATTATCGAGTTCTTTCGACCTTGGTCCTATCCTTGACAATAATTTTTCTCATTTAATCCTGAATTCTCCCGGAGAACTAAATTAACCGAATACGTATACCTGATGGGACGAAAATGAAGGGAATCATGATCCAATTCGAAAAAGGTGAACCTTATTGCGGTGATAACACAACAGGGCCGTTCCAAGACTTCTTAAGGCCCTTAGCGTATTCCGTAGCTCAAGCCCTGAGGATGATTACGAAAACAGACTACAAATATAGCCGGTGACATGGAAAATGTAACAAGTTACTGTTTTTTCTTAATCTTCATTACCGTGGAAGTGGAATAATCGTTCTAAATGAATTATTTAGGAAAGCTAAGCTATGGTTCAAATGAACAATTATTGGATATTAGAGTTGTGAGAAATTGTCATCGAGAACATTTGTTATCATAACAGTAACAATTCGTTAATAACGTGACTTGTTACTTTTCTCCATGTCACCGACGATATACATTAAGAGATGAAATTCGTGACGTGGATGAGGTCCCCATGAAAGTCGAAGCTCACCTCAGTCACTCCTTCCGCCGGTACTTCAAAACGGCTCTGTTGATCAGTTTGTCTGATTGGGACTAGATGCAAAAAAACTCATTAATTATGAAAGGAATTTATTCACGGTTGAAAAATGATTTTCACTGGTTATATGCGAAAACGATATTCAATCACAGTGCACAATACTCCTAACTGCACTATACAACCGATGAGGGATGTCAACTCCACGTCGCACTGCGTGATTGGAGGTGAACGAGCAAAATCGGTGGATCGGGCGTAGAAGCGACGCAGAGCAACGGAGAAATATTCGCTGTCAAAATGCGACGAACATTTTTTGTTCCATCGCACGTGCCATGTACGTCCCCTCTAAGTCTCATTCATCTCCAATCTATACATTCCAACGAGGATGATAGTTCATCTGGACCAATGCAATATGTATTGCACTGAATCCAACATTATATATATTCATCCACAGGTGATGAGCACTTGTCGCAATGAACATCAATAACCCTTCAAGTACACACATCCTTTCACACCTCCGGAGTACACACAGGTGCAAATTCGCACCACGCAACTTTACCGATTAATAACTCGGTTCCTGTTCGACCAATTTGACCTTACTTTTTTTCAATTTGATGTGAAAACTGTGCAGATTAACGTGGTGTGGAAGAAAATTCACAAATATTTCATTTGATCGGTGAAAAAAACATGAGAATAAAATCAATTTTTGACGAAAAACGAAAAGTCTGAAAATGGTTGGTGCGAATTTGCATCTGTGTGTACTCGAAGGGATAAGATTAACGTTCAAGGTGAATGTGGATTTCTGAGATGGTGCTAAGAAAATATATTGCAACAAGGACAATGCTAAAGCATTTTTCATAAACAAGTGGTTTTAACGAATTTAAAACAAAAAATTATCTTTCTTTTCAGATTCAACCCAGATTCCGACTCTCTGCTTGATATATGGGATGTTTCAGAATGCATTGAAAATACCTCACAGACGTGATTCTGCAGTCAAGATGCAACAATTTTCCGTTTGGAAAAATTTTATTTGAAATTTAGTTTTCGAGATATGAATTTTATAGGGTCTTTAGATTTTTTTCAAATCCAAACCAATCAAAAGCACTGTGTGCTGCATACTTGAGTCTGCCACCATTTGCTAAGTTGGAACCCTAGTAGAAATGCTCTAGTGATTGACAAGTTTTGTAACGCTTAACTAACTAGCCAAAAGCTAGACGCTTGCAAGCGCCTCGTAGGGTTCTGGTGAAGTACTTGCCAGTGTCTAGCATCTGGCTAGTTAAGCGTTACAAAACTCGTCAGTAACTAGAGCATTTCTACTTGGGGAAACGACGGATCTCTGATAGAAAATTGAACTATCTTACCATTTTTCAATTCGAAGTTATAAAAACTTGTAATTCTTGGGCTTTCAGTCGATCAGAATCCGGCAACTTTGAATCAATATAGCTCCGGAACAAAGAATGGCAGGATAGTTGATTTTTGTTTGGAGATTTGCCATCTTCCAATTTCACCCGTACAGCGCAACGTGGAGATTCTTTAACCGTTACACGGAGAACATCAATGTGATAAAGAATCACATAGAGTATTGTAACTGGAGGATATATGTTCCATTATGTCAACCGATACTATTCTCATGTCATTCTTCATCAGTGTGTATCGTGATCTTTGTGAGAGGTATTGTAAACGGTTTCATATTGATCGTCACTTTTCGTCATACTAAAAGATATATCCTCGAACTACTGAGAAAAATTATCTATTACAAATTACTAGACTCGCTAGTATATTGAGGGTATACTTGCATTTTAAGGTTATATACCAAACATTCTCATCAAAAGCATCAGACTTTCTATTATAAAATGTCATTATCCTACCATTAACTCCCAGGAAGTCTGGTACTTTTAAAGAGAATGTTTGGTATATAACTTCAAAATGCAAGTATATCCGCAATATACTAGCGAGTCTAGTAATTTATAATAGACAATTTTTCTCCGTTTACCCAACCGTCTAATGTTTTCTAATATATTTTTTTCTCCGTGTAGGTGGCAGCGCCGGATTTACTCAAGGGCACTTGGGGCACGTGCCCAGGGTCCCCCCAAAAAAGGGGCCCCCCAAAATCCACAGGAATAAAATGAATCATCAATCGATTTGCTTCCTCATACCCTAGTTGAAGTTCTCCAAAGAGTAAATCTGGCACTGCGCATGAAAAAAGTTATAAGTGATGAGCGAGATTTTTACGCATGCTTTTGATGTAAATTTATTTTAAGTCTATAAATTCTTTATAAATTCCATGGAATATTCGTATTGTGAAAAAGAATCTGAAAATGAGAGTAATTCATTAATCACTGTCATATCAGACAGCACACAAACTTCCAAATGAATTCTGAAAAAAGAAATCTTGAAAAACTCTTAAAATACAAAGTGTTCTAAGAGAGTTTCAGAAGAATTCGATCCGTCAGACATTTGCGAGTTTAGTTAAAGTTCTGAAAGAAGTCTCATAGAATTTTTACAGAACTCGCGAATGTCTGACGAATCGTGTTCTTTTTGAAACTCTTTCAGAACTCTTTTTACTCTAAAAGAGTTACTGAAGAGTTCTTTTTTTCGAATTCATTTGGGACTCTTGTGTGCTATGTGAGAAGCATCAGAGTATGGAAAATATAATATACCCGTAGATTTTTGTACCAATCTAAAATTGATCTCCCACTGGTAGGGATTAATAGATCCAAGAACAGTTGACTCGAATGTTCGTTGACCGGAATAAACCCGAATGGAATGGGCTTCGAAGAATTATTGCGGGTTATTGGTCATACTTTGATTGGCAGGATATCATATGACCAAAGGTAAACCACAATAAGCCCGCATACAAACAATCTCGAAGCACAGTAGACCTGAAGTTCATAATCCCGAATGGCAACCCCAAGAGAACATGAGCCAAATAGATCGATTTTAGGTTGATTTTAGATAAATTTACATTCTGTAAATAAAACCAGTAAAACGTTGCAAAACCCCAAAATCCACCTCAACACTGCCATTGCCTCCATGCAGTCAATAAAAAAATTCATCGAAAATAAAAGAGATCAATTTTCCTATTATGAAAATTTAGGATGTGAACTCACTGGGAATAAAGAATATGAAAAAGAGCGTGTTCGACAAAGAAATGTCCGTTCGAATCCATTGCATTACGCTAGAACATCTGATGTGAAGTTGACTCAAAGCGAATCATTTTGTATCATTCATTATCTCCCCATAATTGATACTTTTTCAGCCGCTTTACATGAAAGAATCTCAGCCTACGAAGAAACTTATTTGAGGTTCGGATTTTTGTCTAGATTGGAGATGATTAGTTCCGATGAAATAAAAGAAAACGCCATGAGATTAATCAAAATTCATAAAAATGATTTGGACTCCGCTCTAGAATTGGAATTATTACAATTTCAGGAATTTTGTGAAGTCTTGTTGGAAAAGGACCCTGAAATAAGTAAAGACTTGGAAATGTACAGATTGATACAAAGACACCATATCAAAGACTCCTTTCCAAATGTGGAAACGATTCTTAAGATATATTTAACACTGATGGTTTCGAATTGTAGCGGCGAAAGATCATTCTCTAGGCTAAAATTGATTAAAAGTCCATTGAGAACATCTATGACTCAAGAACGATTGAATCATCTGACAATTATGAGTATGGAGAATGATATATTACGTGAAATATCGTTTGACGACGTAATACACAATTTCGCTCTGAAAAAAGCTAGAAAAGTATTTATATGAGTCATTATTTATGTAACTTCTTTATGATTTGTTTTGATGAAAATGCAGTGCGGAAATTATTGATTTCAAGGAACAGATTATATTGGTGGATAAAGTTAATTCTTAAATACAACAAAACATGTACATTACGAATATTATTCAAAAATTCATTGAACACATTTCATTTATTCCGTTACTATATACTATTGTAAAGTACTTTTTCATATGTACGTCATAATTAAAAATAAAATGCTTTTGTAAACTGTTTTTTCATATTTTTAATATTCATAAACCGGCATTGATAGGAAATGATCATACGATCCAAGCACCTTTTTTTTGCTTTCGTGCTTGAACAATCCGGGAGCCCCCACCACAATAAGTGCCCAGGGGCCCCCGCGGGGGTAAATCCGGCGCTGGTAGGTGGAAAACATGTACAGTCTCCATAGAGGCGTCGGAGAAATGGCCGTCCCACATAACGTTGCCACGAGAGAGAAGGTGGAAGGAACGAAGTGACGAGGAGAAATAAAGGCGGGCGCAACACTGAAAGAACTGTACACGGAAAGACCGGGTCTATTAATATTTAGAAAAATGACTGGCAATTTAGGGAAAACGAGGATGTCGATGTATTAACAATTTATGGTTTCACTGTGAAATACCAAAGAAACTCTCAACTGTTAATATTTTGACGACGAATTTTTGGTAGACTCACTACAAATATTTTTCAGCGATCCTCCTTTTCCCTAAATTGACAGTCATTTCTCCAAACGTTGAAAAACTCTTTCTAAATATTAATAGACCCGGTCTTTCCGTGTAGCTGAAAATGAACCGGGGTAGTGTGGCATGGTCCGAAACTGACCGGTGGTCCCATTCCAACTACGATTTTTTAGAACCATCAATTACTTTAGACGCAGTTTTCCAATACAGTCCCGGTATCTTAAATAAACGGTGCCGGAAAATTTGGTCAAGATGCTCAAAACTTGCACTGAGAAAAATGTGTTCCGTAGGACTAGCGGTAAGTGAATTGTTGGAATTTTATTGTTGGATATACAATAATTTTTGTTCTTCTAACAAAACATAGTTGTCTCGTTGACAATAAAATTGCCAATTCAACAATCTTAAACGATATTTTCACGATTTCATTGTGGGTTGATATATAACAATTTTATTATTGATTCAACAATATTATTGCTAGTTTTTTTCTCCGTATAGGAAAATGTTCCTCCAAGAATCAAAATTTGGTTTAAATGAATAAATGATTTTTTTACATTTGTATTGCCTATGTGAATTAGGCGGTTGGTTTCGGACCATGCTACCTTACAGGTTTTAATCACAGCGGCTATACTTTCACTATCACAGCGATTCTCAAAGCTACTTCAATGGGAAATATTGCTACTTTAACTAGGGAAAATGTACTCGGGCTCGTTTTGAGATGCAGTTGCTTTTTCAGTGAACAGAGAATGGAGGTGGAATAAAAGGGGATGTAACGTAGAAGAGAGGTTGAACAGAGGTGGAAGAAACGGAGAGAAGAGGTGGAACAAACGTGGACGCGAGAGGCGACATCATGGAAAAAGAGTATGGTTATTGTAACGATCTAAAGTAACTCTAGGAAAGATTGTGTTAGTGGCAATACTGTATCGCTATAGTAACGATATAGATGGTTAGGGTAACCATCTATATCGTTCCTCGGAGGATCTGTTCCATCATAGCAACGATACTGATATTCCTATACTTTAGATACACTGAGAGAATTTTATTTGAAATATTACCGTAAAATTTCAGTGATCAAGGGACAAGTAGGAATTTTTTAAAAACATTACTGTGCATTTTGTAAAGCTTATAGAAAATATCACTTTTAACTGTTTCAAAATTCACTCATTTTTACAGGCTGCACAGTAATTTTTTCAAAAATTTTTACTCGTCCTTCGATTACTGGAATTTCACGATAATTTTTACGATAAAATTCTTTCAGTATAGTCATGAAAACGATCCAGTATCATTTTCAGAACGATATTTTTTTTCCGTGATGGCACAAAGGTGGATACAACGGATGTGGCTTGGTATTTATATTAGGTTGGTAAGAAAGTCTTGCAACACAAAAAAAAAAGTAGAAAAAGAAAGTTTTCGTTATCTTCATAATATAATATTATTGAGTGATGTACGCTCCCTCTGCATCTACAACTCGTGCCCAACACTCTGGTAAACTTTGCACGCCCTCCGTCCAAAATTGTTTTGGTCGTAAGGTAAAAAAGTCGTTCAGGGCATTTTCGAGATCGGCGAGATCATCAAATTCCTTATCCTGTGAATAATTTTTCAATGGCCGGAGAAGATGGGAGTCGGTAGGAGCCAAGTCTGGTGAATCCGGTGGATGTGGTAAAACTTCCCAACCCAGCTGCGAAATACAGTCTTGTGTCAACTCAGCTACGTGGGGTCGAGCGTTGTCATGCAGAAGTCGAACTTGGACACGTCTACGCCTTTTTAGTTTGATAATTTCAGCCAGTTTTTGCAGTTGTCTAGTGTAAGTCTCCACCGATATTCTGGTTTCAGCTGGTAGCAATTCGTAATAGAGCAAGTCTTCAGAGTCCCACCAACAACAGAGTAATACTCTCTGTACTCCGCGAGGCAGTTTAGGGGTTGGCTCTGGTTTTTCTCCTTTCGGTAGCCACTGTCGCTTGCGTGTGAGGTTAACATAGAGCACCCAACTTCCATCCCCAGTGACGATTTCTCGAAAAAAATCCTTTCTGTTCGGACGATGCAGGAGTAAAAGACATATAGACACTCGTGACGCTTTGTTTGATTCGCTGAGATCGTCTGGTATCCAAGACGACACGACTTCTCTATATCCCATCTCTTGTAAATGTTGGAGAATCGTGGGGTGGCTACAACCGAGTTTGTTGGCTAATTCTCATGACGACGTATTAGGCTTTGCCTTCATAAGTGCGCGCAGTTTCTTATCGTTAACAGCTGATTCCCTGCCGGACCAGGGTTTGTCTTCAAAAGATGTATCGCCTAAGCGGCAACGTTGATACCAACGAGATACAGCTAAGTGATGAACAACGTCGGACTTGAACGCACTGCAAATACTAGCGGCTACGCTACAGCTCTTGCAGAATGCCCTTGTAAAAATTCGTAGTAAGCGATTGCTCGAAGTGCACTTTGTTTCATTTTTGCTCGTACTGACTGCGCGGAACAACTGACTGGTTAATAAACACTGCGGTGTGGAAGGTTATAGACTAATCTCGCATAGACGACTCTCGAATGTTCTCAAACTTTGTTCTTAGAAAAAATAGATTAAAAAAGTGTCGCAAGATTTTCTTACCAACCTAATATATTGCGCCACCTTAATTTCACCTCGCCACCACAGAGATACTACGTAGACGAAAACATGCGGCATTCTCCCCGTGAATTGAGATGAATAGATGCATGCAGCGCGGACGTTCAGAAAGCCGTCTTTCCGAATTTCACAATGCGTCCACCTTTGTTCTACGCCACCTCTCATTTTTTAGCCTAATTTATTTGATTCAACTCTTCTAAAACTTCAAACGTGATTTACTCGAAATCACTTTGTTCAACCTGGTTGACAGCATAACTCAGACAGTTTCGGTCCGATCTAATTGATCCAAAATGCGTTTTGTAGAGAAAACGTGTTTTTGCACTGCAAACTGAGGTTTGTTCAAATTGATGACAAGAACACGGATAATGTGTGTTTAACATGGATAAACAGTGTTCTTTTAGTCAATTTTAACACACTTCAGTTTGCAGTGTACGGCATAACAGAGCCATTCACACCGTTCATCCTTCACTTGTTTTGCTTCCTCGTTAGAGGGAAGCTTTGTGATCGTTTCGAGGGACCAGAAATTTTTTTTCCCCCAAACTCACAATCTCTTAGGCCGAAATGTTCCTCAAAACTCGGGGATTCTTGGTTCCGTATCTGTTTGTCTGTGTGTGTATGTGGATTAATTTGCGAACGCGCATATTTTCCGTTCCACTTATCCGATTCCGATAAAATTTACACCACAGTCGTAGAGTGAGGCGATAGAGGTCCCATAAAAGTCTCAGCCTGATTGACGCAGAGCATTCGGGTGGAGAAGGACAAATGTGTTAGAAAATTGCGATTTTTGCGAACGCGCATATTTCCGCTTCCTATTGGCCGATTGCAATGAAATCTATACCATGTTCTAGTTATGATCCGATAGTGGTATCATATTAGTTACATTCGAATCAGTCGAAAACTATGGGAATGTTTGTTTTCGTAAGCCGCATCGTTTCTCAATATTTTGAAACCATGCCTTCTCTATTTTCGTATCATCCGAATGCCATCAAACTTTGAGAATATTCAGTCCATCAGGTTTTAGTTGTACGACATGAATTTCAAGCAAATTGGAATGAGAGAAGGAAATGGTAAGCATTGAGCTTTGCAACAAAATTTGAAAATTTCGTGAATATCGTCATCATGCGGATATGTTCCGTTCCTATCATCCGATCGTAATGAAGTTTTCACCATCATTTTGTGCAGTGTCGATAATGATCCCATATGAGTTTCAACTTGATCTTCACAGAAAAACAGGAGAGGGGGAGGAATCATGTTATCGACAATTTTGATTTTGCAACCATACGTATCTCTGTTGCCCGTTATCCGATTGTAATGAAACTCATACTACGTTTCAGTTGTGGTCCCATAGGTGTCCCATGTAAGTTTTCATCCCAATCGGTAGAGAATTTTCTTGAGCTTTTTTTTATTTGAAATAAATTAGTTCAGAGAAAGAATGTACAGTAGTGTACGAATTAATGTGAACACAAATGATAATTTGAAAAAATGAACATTCATTGGTTACATATAAATAAAATCGAAAAAATCAATACAAGTTAAATCGTTTCAATATGAAATGTGTCCTCCCTTGGCTTTAATAACTTCTTGAACACGTTTTGGCATGGAACCAATAAGTTTTTTCACAACTTTGAGCTATTTGCTGGTCCCGAAACCATATCTGGATGACAGCCTCAATGAGTTTGGTTTTTGATGTACAATCTATTTTACGTAGTCTAACTTTTACGATTGCCCACAAATTTTCAATCGGATTAAGATCCGGTGAGTTTCCTGGCCATTCAAGGCATGATATTTTTTTATCCTTGAAATATTTCATCATCATCTTAGACACGTGACAAGGAGCAGAGTCTTGTTGAAAGACTGCTTGATCATGGGCATCAACTTTTCTCAGTTCAGCTTTCAATGTATGATCTAATAAATCTTTGTATTTTTGCGAGTTCATCATACCTTCGATTGGCACAAGGGATCCAGTACCTTTATAAGAAAAGCAACCCCAGAACATCTTCTTTAACGGATGTTTAACTGTTTGGTCAATATGAGCTGCCGTGAGTTTCTCTTTGTCACTTTTTCTGACGTAACGAGATCGCTGCCCTTGTACCAAAAAATGGCTCTCATCTGAAAATAACACCTTCCTCCAATCTTGCACAGTCCAGCTCTCATATTTTTTTGCCCAACTATAACGTTTTTTCATCATAGGAGTAGTCAACAACTGTTTTTTTTGAGGTCTCACTGCTTTTCTTCCACCTTCTAGCAGTCGTTTTCGAACAGTGGAGTCATGAATAATATCCCCAGCGTGTGCTAAGTCTTGCTGAAGTTGTTGGCTTGTTTTTCTAGGGTTTAATTCATTGTCTCTTACTAAAAAAGCTTCATCCCTTGCTGTTGTCTTCCTTTTTCTTCCACATTTCCCTTTTCTGTTCACCTCAATACTCCCAGTGTCTTTTTTTTGCTTCGATATCGTATTCACGGCTTCTAAACTCACATTACACTCCTTGGCAATATCTCTTTGAGTCATTGATGTGTGTTCACTCAAGGTAACAATCTTAGTGCGCTTTCTGGGACTAATACCCATCTTCAACAACTAAATTCTAATACAGTCCTAGGTCAGCTCACTTCACCAGAAGATAGAATAATTCAGAAAACAACCGATATACAACGCGTCTGTGGCGTGGCACGTCTTATTACTCACTGATTGTCAGAACTGTGGAACAAGATGGCCGCAACGATAACATGAACGGGTTGTCAACTGTGAAAAACGATACAATTTCAAAAGTGATGATGTGTTCACATTAATTCGCACACTACTGTACTTACTGAGTTTGAAGGTGTTCAGCATAATATTGAGAAAATTGTCTGATTCAAAGTATACAGGGTGTCCCATTTTAATCTGTCACTTAGAATATCTCGAAAACGAATAGATTCAGAAGAAAATGTTACGGGAAAAAAATGTAAGAATCTGAGGGGGACATCCGATGGTGAACTTGGCTTTGACCTCAGATCCCACTTTCAAGGTCATTTTGAGGTCAAGTCATGTTTTTTATATGGAATTCCCTATTTTTTACTACCGGTTTAAATTCTACGCTAAAAACCAAGGAACTTTTGTTTCAAACGTTTTTCCGAAATCCCCATAGAGGCGCTCTAATTGATGAGAAAATGAGAATTCTCAAACCCTTGGATTGTATTCTGTCTAACATAATGCTCAACTCTTGATTGTTTCTCATCTCCTGGAAATTGCCGTCGGTTGTGTTTTGTTTTGGTTTTGTTCTTGGAAATTGTTATTGTTTTGATTCACGTGTGAATACCTCAGAAATTTGGCATTGACAAACTGCTGTTCTCTGTTATCATTTGGAGGAAACACATTTCTAAATATCATGTCTGATGACGCGCCAAACGATATTGTTGACGTTTTGTTGTGTCTTGGTGAAGCGCGGGGAAATTATGTTGAAGCTGTGAGAACGTTTCAACGTCGTTTTCCGGATCGGAGGTGTCCAAATCGCATTACGATCCGATTTCTTGAACAACGTGCTCGTCAAGGTCTCCTCAAACGACAGAGGAACAAGAAAGTTTATGCGGATGACAATGATCCTGATGTGAGATCGCTGGCTGTGCTGGCATTAATTCATATTAATCCCCATATCAGTCTTCGGGATATTGATAAAATGACCGAGATTCCTCGATCCACAGCTCAGCGTATCTTGAAATCGTTGGATTATCATCCGTACCATATCACTTCGGTGCAATCTCTAACAGCTGAGGATTTCATAACAAGATTGAACTCCTGCACGTGTGCCCAACGGAGAATTGAAGAAGATCCTACTTTCTCTCATCACGTTATGTGCTCTGATGAGGCAATATTTCACAATGTTGGAATTCTCAATAGGAACAATTGCCATTATTGGAGTGCTCAGAATCCTAACTGGGTCCGTACAATCAATCATCAACACCGTTGGAGTGTGAACGTTTGGTGCGGAATTGTAGGTTCCAGGATCATAGGACCGTATTTTTTTTTAAGGAAACCTGACTGGCGCGGAGTATCTTCGTTTTTTGCATCTTGAACTCCCTGCTCTTATGGAAGACGTAAGTCTTGACGTGAGGTCAAGGATGTGGTTCCAACAGGATGGAGCACCTCCTCATTACATGCGAATTGTTCAAAAATTTCTGGACGAGAAGTTTCCCAGAAGGTGGTTTGGCCGTGGAGGACCTGTGCGATGGCCACCTAGGTCGCCAGATCTGACGCCTGATTTTTCCTTGTGGGGTTACATAAAAAATGTTGTATTCCGTGAACCTCCAACAACACGCGATGACATGAAAGATCGAATAAGAAGAGCATGCACAGCAATAACACCTGCTACGTTGCAAGCAACTGTAGAAAACTTTCATAAAAGAATTGCGCTTTGTCGAAGGCAAAACGGCGCTCATTTTGATCATCTTTTGAATGCCTAATGCGTCCCCGAAGATACACTTCCAGTTCAGACAATCGGCCCTTCTCAGGGCCACAATGATGTGTAAAGTCCGATCGCGCAACCTCCTCGTGATGCACATTGGGTAACGCTGATGCCGACGGCAATTTCCGGGAGATGAGAAACACTCAAGAGTTGAGCATTATGTTAGACAGAATACAATCCGAGGGTTTGAGAATTCTCATTTTCTCATCAATTAGAACGCCATCTATGGGGATTTCGAAAAAACGTTTGAGACAAAAGTTCCTTGGTTTTTAACGTAGAATCTGAACCGGTAGTAAAAAATAGGGAATTCCATTTAAAAAACATGAGTTGACCTCAGAATGACCTTGACAGTGGGATCTGAGGTCAAAGCCAAGTTCACCATCGGATGTCCCCCTCAGATTCTTACATTTTTTTCCCGGAACATTTTCTTCTGAATCTATTCGTTTTCGAGATATTCCAAGTGACAGATTAAAATGGGACACCCTGTATATCTTCATGAGGTAAGCAAAAATATTCTTAGAACAATAAAATAGTTTTGTGATGATTAAGTTCTTTTTTTGTCTTCAATATTTTTTCCCAGTGTAAGTGGTTCTTTATTACAGGGTGGCAAAAACCGTGAAATCTTCTCTTTTTTTTTTGTTTACTCTCTTTCAAAGAAGTGTATTTCTTTCATAGGTACATTTTGTAAACGCAAATGTTTCATCTTCCACACGGAGAAAAAAGATCATGGAATGATCGCTATAAAAGATAGTAAACTGGTGACAACTACGAATTTCTGTACACAGTCGCTAACAGAGATAAGTAATGGTTCCTATTTTGGTACATTAAAATAAAATATAGTATACCAAAATAGGAGCCATTACTCGTCTCTGTTAGCCACTGTGTACAGGAATTCGTATTTGTCACCAGTTTACTATCTTTTCTAGGGCTCATTCCATGATCTCTTTTCTCCGTGCACTCATTCGATCCTTATGGAATTCATACCAGACTTCAGCAATGGTCTTATAATGGCCCTATATGAGGTTCAGCCAATTCGGTTGAAAAGAATCAAATTTTTGTTTCTTTGAAATCGATGACTTGAGTACTTTTTTGAGGGCCCTATTTCTTAAACTTTGCCCAATAACTGAAATGTATAGATAACATACTTCGGATGCTACTCCGACAGAAACGAGGAAACTTTGTGCCTATCAATTGGCAGGGTCTTTTTCTTTGTGTAGGCAATTTAGTCACTGTAAATAAAAATTTGGTTGTGCCAGCTAAATTTTATTTGTCACAACTAAATTTTTTATTCCCATTGAATAGATAATTTTATTCATATTTCAGACAGGTAAACTTCTATTCACCCCGACTAGAGTTTAGCTAGCGTAAATAAAAATCGAGTTGCGGCAACTAACATTGAGTTGTCTCTACTAGGTACCTTTCTCTCAGTGTACGCAGAAACTCATTGGTCAATTTTTATTGGGATAAGAGAAGTCTTCAGCCATGAGTTCTGATTCAGTCCCATTGAAACCTATCATCCTCATGTACATCAGAGCTTATTATTCAACATTGTCAATCATCTCAATTCTATTCCTCATATAGAAATAAGGAAGTGATCATACGATTAGGTTCAATCGGCACTTCGCTTGCACAATGTTCCGGATCAATCCAGTTGCTCCATTGATCAACGAGATTTGATCATAATCAATCACATTTCAGAGTCTGAAATTACTTCTCAACGGAATATTACACGCAACGTTCTCGTTACAAAAAGACTGTGATGTGTTAGATGGATGCAACATGTTTACATTTTCGTCCCATGTACTCAGACTGAATTACGTAAAATTCTAGCCAAAGTGATTTATCCGCCAAATTGAAACAGAGTATTGATTGCAGAGAGATAACTTGCATATCGTTTACACGTAATCTAACAATTGATACTCCTTGGTGGGTGATTTTCCCGTTGACAAGCAATTTCACGGCCCTGCCAACACGATAACATCATTCATAACGATCTAAACCGTTGATACAGTACTTTATAAATCCTGTTGTTTTTTGCTTTCATAATCACCTCCGAATAACGAAGAGATTCTTTTTGAACGTACATAATTGTTCATGATTCACTCACACTCAAACACACGAATATGAATTCAATCTTAGGCCCGCGAGTAGTCGATTTTGTCCTTTCCTCATCCTTTTACACTCTTGTTTCCGATGCTCGAGATCCAATAGGACGAGATAGGATAGAATCGAGTTATATGTAACCCATGTGTTAATAATCGGATCAGGATTCTGGATCATGTCGTGTCGCTTAAGCTTGTGCCGTTTTCCTCGTCGACGATTAAACCTTGTCCGCTGTTATTGTGACCTTCACCCTTTCTCCGCAGTGTCAGAGTCAGTGACAAAAGTGGTGGGTGCATGTCAAGGCATTCGTCGTTCATTCCAGCTGCTGATAGCTCGAAAGTTGTATATGTATTAAGCATCTTGCATTTTGCTTCCAATTCCTCTGAAAACCTTTACCTCTACCTCGACAGAGGGGGGGGGGGGGGATGAGGTTGGGAATGAATTCTCAAAAGGAAAGAATGGAATTTATCGATTTTGAGAATAATCTTCTTCATCAACCGAAGGACTTTATCTGGTTGAGGAACGTATTGATTTCTGCACATGCATACGAAATGATACTAAATCCTCTAGGTTATAGATTTTCGATGTAGATGTATTGGCAATTCGTTTTGCGCTTGTATTTTTTTTCTCTTCAACAACAGATGAATGTCTCGGGAATTGATTTGATATTGTGCGTTTAACTGGAAAGTTTTTCTCATTCTTGTAACATTTGTCTACTTTTTCTGCACTCTTCTCCGTCGAATTGAGGAAAATGAAAAAAAGCAGCAGATTTATCTCTGGTTTTCATTGTGAATCCAAAGTTGAAGGGAATAGCATCGAATGATACATGTTTTCTATCAAGGCGTGAGTGGAGTCAAAGAATAATCGACATAGTTCGATCAATAAAAAAATAAAGTTGATATCTTGTATTTCCTCATCGCTTGAATATTTTTAATATTCCCAAATTCATAGACATAAATTATCGAAATATCGTTATGCACCTAAATTTTGTATCTCCCAGCTAATGTTTCTTCATACTCTTTCATTTTTCTTTTTATTTGTTCATCTGTCTTTCCATCTTTATCTTCCTTCGTCAATACACAATTCACGTTCAATAAATCCCAAGTTTCGGATTGTCAAGGAGATTTTATCCACTCACTTATGACCTGGAGCTGCTTCCTTTGATTCAAATATCTCATTCATCGTGGTCTTTGTCAAGGATGTTGGTATTGAATTTATTCAATGAACTCTTTGTATCAATATTTTTCAACTGACTCAAAAATGTATATTCGGTTTCATATTGTGCATGGACGACTCATCTAAATTGAGTTGTTCGCATTTACATTTCCGAAGACGCTCTGTGCTTTCAATAACAGAATTTGCATGTATGGGATCATTCATTTGAATTACCTCCCACAGAGGTTATTCCGAATTTTTTCGTCACGCTCTTTCAAAAATCATTCAAACTGTATATCACTCTTATTGAGTGAATTACTGTAAATAAGAAGTTTCTTTCAAAAAACTTGAACGATATCATCATCTTCCGTTGCGTAATCACAAAACCACGGGCGTTGCTCTTCATTTATATGGGGTCAAGTTGTTCTTTTATTTCTCGACACTCTCTTTCATTGAAATGTACAAAACTCACCCTCTATTTGAGGCTCTTATTGTTTTGATAACTTCGTGCTGCGAGCAGCTATGTGTTCGTTCAAGTATAGAAGCCGGTTGGGAAGCAAGTAAGCAAGCAAACAACATGTATGTAGATTTCTATCGACATTCGAAAATCGATATCGGCTTGCGCCAAGCGTTTCGAACTCACCCAGCCTCGTTAGCATTTAATAGCAAGATTCAATTTCGATTTTGGCCGTATCGAAACACGGTTGGAATATACCCATTCAACCAGCTGAACCAGTTCGATGGATTATCGTGAAACGTGCAAGCAGAAAATCGTTTTCAATGTATTGAATATTGTGAGCAAAAAAATATAGTTATATCATACTTTTCTGCATTGAAACACGGTTTCAATTGCTCGATTGTTCTTTCATACATGCACATTTTACAAACGTGAGGGAAAAAATACTATTTATTGTTCCGATCAAATGTTTGTTCCTTAGGGAGAGGATTAGAAAATTCTATGGGGATGCAGGAAACTAGCATCTTCGTGGTAGAGAAGAATAAAATGAGTTGTAGGGGTAGAGCAAGTTTATATTCCGATCATGTACGTCATATGTATTTTATAGTAACGACACTTTCGATCTTATCAACTCCACGGCTCGGTGATTTTACAGGTGTTTCAACTGATACACGACTTCAATTGAAAGTGGGAATTCTTTCTTTATTAGAAGTACGTTATTTGTGTAGAAAAAAGAGAGAGAGAAGAAGAAGGGATGGATGGATCGAGTGAAAATAAAAAAGAAACAATAAATGATCACCTTTTGAATTTCTGACTTTCAATTTTTCTTGAAAAGTTTAGTGTTGATTCCCCTATTTCCTCATTTTTTCATCCTCAGCGAAACCGGGAAAGAATACTTGTACGGAACAGAGAAAAAAACCTGGCCACATGGACCCACATAGCACACGATGTCCCAGCAATATTCCCAGAATATTACAAATGTCTCATTTGAAATATTCTGTTTGAAATATTCCTACAATATTATATGAATATTGTTCTCAGAACGTACGATGAGAAATGTGTAAGCTTCGTCGCAAATGAAATATTGTGAGAACATTCTGATAGTAATATCCCTTATTTAACCCATTAATGCCCATTGCAAAACTGCTTGGCCTACGGAAAAAGTAACTATTGGAAATAGGATATCTAGTTAGAGGATGAACATCCGCATAAAAAAAATTGTTCACAATTTGTTTGAACAATGGTTGTTTGAACAATTTGTTGGAAAAATCAATTTACGTGAACAAAAACCCCGGAATTGTATCCTACAGAAAATTCCATGCAAGAAACGATGGTTCGGTAAATTTTCAGCCATCGCAATTGTTGTAAATAAAAGTTATAAGCAATTTTGAATTCTTCATACACGTTGGTGCCCACGGCGAAACTGATCAGCTCACGGAAGGAGTGATTATTGGAAATAGGATATCTAGTTGGAAGATAAACATTCGCAGGAAAAGATTTTTCCTACAATTTGATTCAACAATTATTTTTTAAATAATTTGTGGAAAATATCAATTCACGTTGATGAAAATCCCGGTATCATATTGTACGAAAAATTTCATGTGAGGACCGGTGGTTCGGAAGATTTTCGGCCATCGCGATTGTTGTGAATAAAAAGTATAAACAATTTCGAATCCTTCATAACCCCTAGTAGAAATTTTGGACGGGAAAATATCAGGGCCTGATTTTCTGTAAGGTCTTCATCTGCAGGTTTCGTTACAGGGTTCCCTATTTCCCTCGGTTTTATTAAACTCTTATCCGAACTCTGTTGTACCTTTGCGTTACACCCCTATTTGGATCCTATTTGGGAAATCAAGTAAGGCTTTTGTAGGGGTCTTGTAAGATATTCCTTATTCACGGTTTCCGGATTCTAATCTGTTCAGGACCTTATTGAAAATAGGGAATGCCTGATCAAATTTCTACTAGAGTACCGTTTGCACTCACAGTGAAAGTTTTTAGTTCATGGGAAAAGTAATTAGTTGAATCAGGATATTTTACTGGATGATGGAATTGATTGAACAAGGAAATATCATATGATACGAAAAGATCAAAATATGAGTGATTGCGTTGAGAATAATTTTCAGTGAAAAAAGGGCTCAAATCTAATTTTTTATGTATAACAATTGCGATGGCTAAACATTTTCTGAACTACCGATTTTTGCATGAAATTTTCCGCAGAATACGGTTTCGGGGTTTTCATTCCCGTGAATTAATATTTGCAACAAATTGTTGAAACAATAAATGTTTAAACAAATTAAAAAAAATTTTTTTCATGCAGATGTTCATCCTCCAACTAGATATCCTATTTCCCATAATTACTTTTTCTGTGGGCCAAGTAGTTTTCCATAGACACCAACGGGTATGAAAAATTCGAAATTGTTTATGAGTTTTATTTACAAAAATTGCGATGCCCAAAAACCTTCCAACCCACCGTTTCTTGCATGAAAGTTCCCGCAGAATACGATTCCGAGGTTTTCATTCACGTAAATTTGTATTCCTAACAAATTGTTCGAACAATAATTGTTGAAGCAAATTGTAATGTGACGATCCTCGTTATGATTTGAACCTGTAAAAGATGAATTCGATTAATACTGATAAAATAACTATGAAGGAGGAACGATATCCCTTACCTTGATTGCATTGCGCGAGCAATGCTACCTGGAAACATATCTCGACTGTCTCTTATGAATGAAACGACAAATACCTGAAAGTAATATTTTAATAAATATCGTGTATTCAATGAAGAAAGACAGGAACAATACAGCCTTACCCATCCGAATCACTCGGACAACTCGTTGCATAATAACCTGAAAATAATAAGATGAACATCCCTGGTGAAAATAGAAACTGAAATGAAGTGCAGACGAAAAGTATGGTGGAACGTAACAGAAGCGTTAATGAGAAGTGAACAAAGAGTGAATGGAACGGTTTCTAAGAGTACTTGAAGCGAAGTTTGGAACGAAAAAGGCGTATAAAAGTGAGAGAGGATAAAAATTTTAACCACTTGGCGAGATTCGAACCCATGACTTTCATCATTGCAATCCAGCGCCTTACCTATTCAGCCATGGAATGCTATGATTCCTGACACTTGAAAACCGATACTCAAAGTCTGTATGAAATGATTCGCGTTACCTTTCATCGAACGTAACAGTACTCTTCCCGAAACGGCATTGAACGTTTCTAAAGCGTATTGATAACATATAATTTCAGTACTCTACAACAAGCAATTATTAAACGCTCCGGCAAGAGAAGATTGGAACCTTTTTATGTTTCTTGTCAGCTTCGAGTGCGCTCACTACGAGCGTATATTTTCACCAGGGATATTAATTAATAATTATAGATAATATTGGGTATGAGAATAAGTTTCCGCCCTCTTGGAAAAAGTGTTGCTGCTGATACTATGTTTGAGTTCACTCAAGTGCTATACTTGTGATTTGGAAGTGTATATGTAAGGTGTCGATTGCGGGAGTTGACATTTGTTACAAGCGTAAACATCATTTTTTATCTGGTGTCAAAAATGACAACGTTTGTCCCGAAAAAACAGCATTTGCGGGAAGTTATGCTTCATTATTTTATTTGGAAGAAAAGTGCCGCTGAAACGTATCGTGTACCGTGCAATATTCACGATGATCACGCTCCGTCTAATACAACTCGTGAAGAGTGGTTTCGACGATTCCGAAGTAGCGATTTTGACGTGAGTGATAAAGAACGCGGAGGGGCACCGAAAAAATTCGAAGATGTAGAACTGGAACAATTATTGAAGGAAGATGCATGTCGAACCCTAGATGAGTTGTTTGAAGAGTTGGGTGTTGACAGGTCGACCGTCGGTAAACGCTTGCACAAGATGGGAATGGTCCAAAAAGCAGGTAATTGGGTGCCGCATCAACTAAAGGAGAGAGATATCGAGAGACGTTTGGTAACGTGCGAGATGCTTCTTGAACAGCAAAGATGAAAGAGTTTTCTGCACCGTATTGTCACTGGCGATAAAAAATGGATCTATTACGATAATCCTAAGCGTCGATAAAGTTGAGGGCTGCCAGGTGTACCAGGTCCATCGACACCGAAAACAAATATACGGAGAAAAATAATACAATAAAAATGACAACATTGTCTAGTGAATTAATACTATGAGGTCTCATATCTTGAGAAGTACTCCTCAAATATGGAATAAAATGTTACAACTGCAATAATTTTTACTACATTCGGTGGGAAAGCCTCTGAGACCGTCAGGCAATTGTGACGACATTTGACAAAATAGTACTATCTTACTATATTATTTTTCTCCGTGTATCCACGCTTCAAAGATTATGTTGTGCATCTGATGGGATCAGGAGGGTGTCATTTATTATGAACTTCTTAAACCGTCTGGAACAGTCACTGGCGATCGTTACAGACTACAGCTAATAAAAAAAAACTGGAAATTTACTGCGCAACTGGACTGGAAATTTCCAGTGCTAGTCCTGGGATATCGATATTCCAGTACATGTACAGATATTTTGTTGGTACGTTACTGAAAATTTACCAAGCATAACTGGAAATTCAGTCCTAGTACTGGAATTTTCAAGTTTGGTATTGTGTACTGAAATTTTGCCATGATTTTGCGAAAATTTTGCTGGCTCGTACTACAATTTCACAGTTTTTGTGCAACAGAAAAAAGTATCCCCTCAATGAGGACTTGTAAAAAATTTCGAATTTAGAAAAAAAACTTAATCGT
Organism: Gonatopus flavifemur; assembly: GCA_018340375.1. Taxonomy (NCBI): domain Eukaryota; kingdom Metazoa; phylum Arthropoda; class Insecta; order Hymenoptera; family Dryinidae; genus Gonatopus; species Gonatopus flavifemur. Next base: position 24,143,506 of record JAFFJZ010000007.1, read on the forward strand.
GGGTATACTGGAAGTCTACAGGTTTTGAACTGCAATGTTCGGGTTGTGTGATGGACTTTTCCAGATTCTATGCAACGAAATTTTCCAGTTATGCTGGAATTTAATCACTGTCGCACTGAAATATTCCACTTCTGTTGGACTTCGTCATTTCTGGTGGGAAAAATTTCAAGTCTTTATATTAAAAATTTCCTGATTGAGATTTTGAATAATATTTGTAATTGTAGCAAATAAAATTGATATATGAGGTTTTTCAAAGATTTATTTTTTTGTGTATTCTAGATATGAAGCATATGTAGTAACCCAAGCTGGCCTTCCAATATGTCGCGCTATAGCTCGTCGGTTAGGTCTTGGGTTTCAGTTGGTAGGCAGATAGAAAAATGTAGGTTCAAATCCCGTTAGGTAGACATGACTTTCTGTCCATCCACATGAACGATCCAGTTTCTCAGTCATCTTGAAACACAAGGACCGTGCAAAATCACTTTGTGTGAGCAATTTTTTTTCAATTTTCATGAATATTTCCAGCATTAATTTTCCAGTACATGTCCTGGAAAAGTCCAGTTCGTGTACTGAAAAATTCCAGTACTGGGGCTCAGCAAATTTCCAGTTCTGATGCTGAAATTCCATAACATTTGTACTGAATTTTCGCAGTACAAATGTGCTGAAATTTTCCGGTACATGCACAGGTTAATAACTTCCAGTACATTTACTGGAATTTTCCGGTGAACCTTTTTTACAGTGTACGTTTGAATCGAGCTCTGAAAGAAAAACGACCGGAATGGGACGGTAGACATGATAAACTTATCTTGCAGCATGATAATGCTAGGCCACATGTTGCTCAACCTGTTCAAAAATATTTGGAAGGAGTGAATTGGGAAATCTTGCCCCACCTGCCGTATTCCCCAGAAATTGCGCCTTTGGATTGTCATCTATTTTGATCTACACTGTAAAAAAATTTCACCGGAAAATTCCAGTACATGTACTGGAAGTCATTAACCTGTACATGTACCGGAAAATTTCAGCACATTTGTACTGCAAAAATTCAGTGCAAACGTTATGGAATTTCCGCATCAAAACTGGAAATTTTCTGAGCCTCGGTACTGGAATTTTTCAGTACACGAGCTGGACTTTTCCAGGACATGTACTGGAAAATTAATGCTGAAAATATCCATGAAAATTGAAAAAAAATTGCTCACGCAAAGTGATTTTGCAGGGTCCTTGTGTTCCAAGATGATTGAGAAACTTTTGATCGTTCATTTGGATGGACAGAAACTCATGTCTACCTAACAGGATTTGAACCCACACTTTTCTACCTGCCTACCAACTGAAACCTAAGACCTAACCGATGAGCTATAGCGCGACATGTTGGAAGGCCAGCTTGGGTTACTACATATGCTTCATATCTAGAACACAAGAGGATAAGTCTTGGAAAAACCTCATATATCAATTTCATTGGCTACAATTACAATTATTATTCAAAATCTCAATCAGGAAATTTTTAATATAAAGACTTGAAATTTTTCCTGCCAGAAATGACGAAGTCCAATAGAAGTGGAAAATTTCAGTGCAACAGTGATTAAATTCCGTTGCATAGCAACTGGAAAATTCCATCACACGACCTGAAAATTGCAGTTCAAAACCTGTATAATTCAATTGCATAGTAACTGGAAAATTCCATCACAAAACCTGAGAATTGCAGTTAAAAACCTGTATAATTCCAGTATACCAACGATTAGGTTTTTTTTTCTAAATTCCAAGTTTTTTCTCAAGTCCTTTTTGAGGGAATATTTTTTTTTGGTGCACAAGAACTATAAAATTGTAGTACGAGCCGGTAAAATTTTCGCGAAATCATGGCAAAATTTCAGTACATCATCTCAAACTTGAAAATTCCAGTACAATGACTGAATTTTCAGTTATGCTTGATAAATTTTCAGTAACGTAACAACAAAATCTCTGTACATGTACTGGAATATCCATATTCCAGTACTAGCACTGGAAATTTCCAGTCCAGTTGCACAGTAAATTTCCAGTTTTTTTTTACAGTGTATGCAATCAGCCCTTACTGGAGAGCGGTTTACTTCTTACGAAAGTGTCGAAAAATGGCTCAATGAATGGATCGAGTCAAAAGGACCTGCTTTTTTTCTCCGAGGAATCCGTATGCTGCTTGAAAGATGGGCAAAAGTGGTCGCTTCCAATGGCGCATACTTTGAATAACATCATGTAATAATCCATTGTTTGAATAAAAATCAACTTTGCTTCAAAAAGGGCGAAAACTCATTCCCATATCCAATATAATAAGAAAATGGGTGAGAAAATAGAAACTTACCATAGAGACAAACCCGATCCGCGGTTATCTGCACATCGAAGTGACAAATAGTAAACCAATACAGGCGACCATCTTGGATTTTTTCAACGCATCGCGCAAGCGCGCGAATAACATAGGAAAGGAAGAGAGTAGAAAAAGACACGCCTATACGTTTATGACAAACTCCGAGATCCGATAGGTTCGCTAGTGTTTTCCACGTTGGAGTTTATTCTTAGCATGTTATAAGTTATAACAAGATAGCAGAGGAGAAATTCATCATTTCTCGACTTCTCCTGCTTGGAAACCGCCAGCTGGTGTCCTGGTGTTACCTCCTGGTAAGCACTTTTTATCATCCTAGAAGTCGGGACCCAGATTCGAGACCGCTTTTACCCTCTCCATTGACCACTTCCCCTTTCTCCCACCATGCGGAATAAGTTGGGCGAGCGAGAGAGTGATAGTCATTCTTTCTCTGTCACTCTCCCGACTTATTCCGCATTGTGGAAGAAAGGGGAAGCGGTCAATGAGGTGAGTAGAACGGTCTCGAATCTGGTGTCACTGGTCGGGACTCGGGACCTGTGTTGCCAAAAACAAAGGAACAAGAGCACAGAGACGGGGTACAGTAATGCCAGGAAAGACGGTGTGGACCGAAAAAGTGTGGTCCTGGTCAAGCCCACTCGACATTTGCAGAGGTAAACTCTGGAGAAATTTTCTTCCGACAAAAAGTATTATTTTGTTAATTTATGAATATACGTAATTTTCTTGATTTCTCTCGGTACAGAATATAGCTGAAATGATCTCAGCAATATTCCAGAATATCTCCAGAATATTGCAAAGTAGGTAACATAAGACATTGTGAAGATACTCTAACAACATCTTTGAGATGATCTCCGCAAAAAAAATTGCGAATTTCAAAGTAATATTCTGGAGATATTGCTAGAATATTTTGTGCTATGTGGGCGATCATTCAATTTGAATGAAGCAAAATATTGTAAAATCAATGTAAACAAATCAAAACCTCGTATATTATGGATTGATATAAACGAGGAAGTAGGAATGATCATTCCTAAAGAATATCATATACCATCGCACATGAAGTATCGTGTTTCTTTCGCGCGTCAAAGAATATATGCACGTGGGCATACGCTTTTGTACTAGAATGTGAGTCATCGGCGCTGTATTAATTCCCGATGCATAATTTCCTGTACAGTTTTCCTAGATTCACATAGAAATGATATACATATATATATATATATATATATATATATATATATACAGTTGAAAATTTTGTGTAAATGTGTTAAAAAATCCGTGTGTCATGAATTTTTTGTTAAATATTCAACACAACCACGTGTAACTTCTACAGACAGTCCTTTTGTAATCAGGTCTCAACTGATTTATAATGTGAAATCATTCAAACAAGTGAAAAAAAGTGTCAAAATGACACAAATCTTATTCAACTCAAGATTGAACATAAAAATTGTGTTATTCTCAACTACCAAGGGGAGATTGCTAGTGGTGGGAGCTATTTTTTTATGAAACTTCTATGTATGTGTAACTTTAGTAGTCGTCGGAAGAACTATTCATTCATTTTGGTTTTAGCTTTCATTCTAATGGAAATTCGTTTTCTAGATATGTGAATTTGAAGATACAGTGTGAGTTGATATACGCAAAGAAAGTACACTCAATCAAAGGACCGGCAGTGGTTTGAGTGATACAGCTTTAACATTCGGTCCCGACGATCCATGTTCAATGCTCATTGAAGTACTGTTTTTTTTCAATTTATTCTTATGCATTGTTTCAACACGAAAAAAGTGTGATTCTCACATTTGATTGATGTGAAAAAATCCATAAATTACACTTGTGAACTGTTGATTCATTCCTTATTTTGAATTTCATTTGACAGTACTTATTCGTTGAATTTACACGATCGGAAATTCCAATAAAAATTTTATCAACATCTTTTTGGGTTATATTATTTACATCGAGCTTGAGTTATTAGCTAACACAAATACATTATGTGATATCGACACAAAAATATGTGTGGACCGTTTGAGACATGTGAAATGTGTTGAATTGACCACAAAATTTCCAACTGTGTGTAAGCGAATTGAAAATGACTCAGTTCTGAACTTTGGGGAACTTTTTTTCCATGCAGAATAATATGAAATTTGATAAGAATGATTGAAAACAAAGTGAAATCGAATAAATTATCATGACATTATCATTACATCATCGATGCGGGGATGATTGAGTCTATCGTGAAAGTTAGGGAGTATTTGGATCGCGATAGTATTGGTTATAGAGTACTATCACCATGTGGTTGATATGCCTTATGTGCACATGTACATCCAACGCACGCTTGCGCAGTCGACGTCGAGTGTTTCCTCTTCCAGACAGCTCGCCGCTTCGTGGGTGCATCTCGGAACGGTGATATGGTAGTTCGCGGTCGTCTCTACAGCAGGCTCATTAGTCGTCCAGTATCCAGTGATACATTATTATTTAGTTCGTGGATATAACTGAATATATCTATTATATCTATCAAAAATCACCAAAAATCCTCCATAGAATCGAACGGAATCATTCCATTCAATTTGTTATCAAACTATTTGAAATTTCACTTGTTCTTTGATCATTGTTCGCGAACAAAACTTTCTTCATCGATCTTTTTGAGAGTGAAAATCACGAGAATAAATGAAAATGTAGAGAATAATCTAATGATGAATGACAAAACTTGAAGAACACTATTCGAAACAAAACAAAGACAGCATATATTGATAACAACGATTTGTGGAAGGGAAGGACACGGAATTCGAACTTCGTTCCTACGGTATACACCTGCGGAATAGAAACCGGAGATTCAAAGTCCATCCTTCGGTACCCTCAATCCCCAATGCTACAACCACCACCCTTAATTGAAATGGCGTCTTTACGCCTACCAGAATCCGAAGAATTTGATGTTGACAGTAGACGCCGTAGTAATAACGGTAACGTAGTACCAACAACCGTAGCTGCAGCTGCGGCAGCTGTCGTGGCTGTTGTACCACCTGGCCTTGGTAGTAGCATTAATATAAGCAACAACATTGTTGGTGTAATAGGTGATAGTAACAGTAATAGCAATAGTGGTAGTGTTGGAAATGGTGAAAGTGTTGACGGTACGTTGGGCCGAATGAGGAATGACCTTGGTGATTATTTGAACAATTTGTTGAGCGAGGCCATGACGACAGTGGTACCGAAAGAAGAAGGCACCATGGAGGATTCTATTCAAGGATTGTTCAATGCGAGTAGGGGTGCGGTCGATGAACTATCAACTTCCGTCGAGGAAATACCTGATCGTCTTTATAGACATAGTATGGCTATGTCAGCTGTTTATTGCGTTGCTTACGTATTGGTGTTTGTTGTTGGGCTGATCGGCAACAGTTTTGTCATAGCTGTTGTCTACAGATCACCGCGTATGAGGACCGTCACCAATTTCTTCATCGTTAATCTCGCTGTGGCTGATGTCTTGGTCATCGTTTTTTGTCTACCGGCTACTCTCATGAGCAACATTTTTGTTCGTAAGTATTCATTATATTCATTTCGATGTATATTCAAGCCATTCTATTCGAACGTATTTGATCGATTGATGATTCAAGAATGTTCCGAACTTTTGAATTAAAATCTTGATTCATCGCTGTACAGAGAAATATGAAAGGACTGCATGTATTGAACGTTCCGAACGCAATTAGCTGCATTTGGAGATAATGAAAATTCATTTTTCATTCGAGATTACTCCATATTGTTTTTCCCAGACGATAAATCGAACGATAGATGCATCTATGAGAAGAACAAAAAAACAATTTTGCAGCAACGAAAAGTTCATGAAACTTGTTATAAATAGTTGAATTTCTCTGCAAATTTTCAAACTAGAAGAGATTATCTTCACTCTGATATTTCAAAATTTGAATCTAATAATTTCCACGATTGAAGAAAAAATCTACAACACATGCGCATGTAAAATAAAAATCATCACAGGTAACAATCGAGGATACGTTATACTATATGTCGCTGTCCCAATTCGGATTCTAGTTCAAGGTGTCTCGTTCCCGATAAAGTTCAAGTTCAGTTTTTGACAAAGCTGAAATCAGAATTTATATTAATGATTCAATGTAATGGATATAGGAATGAATTAAATTAGTTTCTTCATCGATATGTATCGAAGAATAAATTGATTAAGGATATGTGTCGTTATATTTCTTTGACATTTTCTCGCGTTCATCGGCTGGATTTTTTTTACTCACGGAATATTAAAATATTTCATTATCGTCCCAGGTTCGAATATAATCTTCAAATGCAAATTGGGATGAAGTTCATGTAACTGTGTCCCCAAGGTTATATTATAACCAGGTTACAAAACAGGTCATATCACCATGGTGTGTTGGAGCAACTAAGGTCGTTCCAATTCGTAACCAAGGTTATAAAGATGTCACTCGTAGTAAGAGTATTAGAAACATGTGTAGGAACGGTATTGTTCATATTATGATTGGAGGGACGAGATTGCTGGAACGCGCGAGGGAAGGAGATTTTAAGAGATTACAAAAAATGAAAGGGAATGAAATTGATCCCTTATTTAATGTAAAAACGTGAGGGTGATTGAATTTTTTACAATATTTTTTTTGTCTGCATTGCTTATAATTGGTACTGTTTTTCACAATTTGAACATTCATTTGGGACTTGATTGTTTCATGTTACACTGTTAGAAACCGGTGCACAACTTTGTAGTAGGATAGAAAGTTTTTCTCACGTATCGCTGTTACGGAATGTTGGCAAATTCCTTTGATTTCATTGTTATAAAATTCAAGATCATTTTTGATACGAAATTACTTGTTATATGGAATCATTATTGATAAAATTGCATATGTATAGTCATTCCTTCGCATTTGTTTCTTTTCAAAAGATTTCCTCGATGTTTCATGTTGTTGGAGTTTAAATCGTTTATAGAAACGAAACGGAAATTCCTTCAAAATCTGAAGAATTATCATTATTTACCTTCTCAAATCAATTCCTTGGAATTCGGAACAGCGTTCAAAGAATATGCTACAAGATTTTGAATCTTCAACACCTAAATATTTTGCTAATCGATTACGAATGTGTTTCAATAAACGATTCAAACTCCAGCAACATGATGTTTCGAAAACTAAATTTACTAAAAAATTTCAATTTTATGATGAATGTAAATGAATAGAAAACGATTGATTTTGAGTGATGTGGACAACTATAATAATAATAACAACGGTACACAAAAGACATTAGTAACACCTTGACCCTGAATAGTCTGAAAGAGAATATATATACGTATATTCTCTCTTCTTGATGGTTTGTTCGACCAATTGTTGAGAGAATCGTGCGCCTAACAACGTCATTAATACACATATTGTTCTCGCATATTCAATGTATTGATAATGATGATGATAATGCTGTGTAAGACATCATGTGACAGGAGAAAGAACGGTATCATTGTCTATGCATATGACACTTGTTTTTCCGTATAAACACACATTTGAAACCAATTTAAAATTTCGTGCGAGGATTTGAGCGTTACTGTCCCTGCATTCGATATCTCAATCTCAAGGTTTTATTAATTCCATTCGCTGTTTGATCATACCGTTTTTGAGAGATTTGTTCAATTGTGTAAATACTTCGTGATAATGTAATTATGAGTTGATTTCGCCGAGAATTTATCTTTTGAATTCACTTAGGTATGCGAATACGTTTGTAATGTATGAGATACGATTGGAAATAATTTTTTTTTCGGAATATAAATATACAAATTAAGCTCATGAGAATCAATTTAATTAGCGAACAAAACACTTACGTATTTATTTATGCGGTTTACGCAGGAATTCAAGTTGGGCGGATAGTCGCCTTTGTGTAAAATGAACAATGATTTTATCGATTCAGCGTTCAAATACCGCATATCTTCGAAAGTGCGAGCAATTGCGGCACATGACTGCTGAGAGAGTACAGGCGATTTTCCGAGGTTTGGTTCTGATAAGTGATTGCTTACAAACGCGTATGAAAATATGTACTTGATTAAGAAATTTGGACAGCATTTTTTTGTTTTAATATACACGTGAAAGCAATTCTTGTATTCAAAAGTTGAACTTGATGGAATTTTTATAAAATACTTTTTGCACAAAATTTCTCTATGTTGCTTCTAATTCTCTTCCATTTGGTCTTCTCCTTCCCAAGTATGAAGAAGGTAAAATAAAAACGTGGAAATTTTGCAAATATGAGAATGATACATGGAATACTCCATTTGAAAAAACAAATTCCTTTATAACCATGTTTCATGATCTCTTTTTGTCCTCACTTCAAGTCTTACCTACACAGTAAAAAGTGAAACTTATTTTCAACTTCAATATCAGCTTATTTTAAGATGCAATCAAAACTAGCCCTATTTCAGCTGAAAGTAAGTATCGAAAACAAATGCCGACTCAATAGAAAAGACTGAATTTCACTCAAGTTTTTACAGTATAGCGTGTATACATGTCGGCCCGACATCGGCCCAATATCGGGATACCGGTGCGGTATCGGGCTAATGTCGGACCGATCGTGTTTATATTCATCCGCTCTCTCACTCTCGATGAGAATTTGAAATAGTGAATGAAAATAACGATGATATGAATTTTTCAAAGTAATACTCAACCACTCGATCAAGCAAGGAAATCATCATCATTATCATAAAGTATAGTGCGCGTTTTGAATAATGTCGCGGACCTCTTTCTCGCTCAAATGCCTATCCTCGATAGAGTGAGGAAGACACCATTCGGCACTATTCGGAAAGCACAGCGTAGTTTTACGTCTGGCGTGATTCAATTTCCTATCATCAAATAACCACAGCGTATTTGTGACATCTTTTGTCCTTCATATTTTTTTTCATACATCAAAAACCTTTGTCTATCTTTATGAATTCCATCCTACATATTCTTCTTCTACAATATTATCATCAAGCTATTTTATCTTAACAAGTATTCTATCCACTCACTTTTTCTAATCATTACGGACCTTCATAAATTTTCACTGGATCTTCTTCAAATTTTCCATCCATTCTAGTTCCAGCACTGTTTCTTTAATATTTTCAATTTCTAATTCCTGTTTTTCATATCTTTCCCTCATTTTTTTCCTTTGGAACATGGGGAAATTAGGGAAAAGGAATGAACAGAGACGGTCTAATGTCAATTACATCACGTTTCAAAAGTCTCTCCTTTTTCATTCATCAAACCCGAAAAATGAGAATCTACTCTATAATAAGAGTCTAGTACATCTTCCTCTTAATATCAGTGGTAATTCTTCCAGCGTTTAGAGGAACTGCCACATCAATCCTCTAAAACTCAGAGGAATATTTACTAGCCTTACATTTCAGAGGAATATTCTTAATTCTAGCATACGATTTTTTCAGTACAGTGTTTTTCATCTTCCAATTGTGACAGCCATACGGCACAGTATAGGTAACTGTTACCTCCTCCTCACCAAATTCACGTAGTTTTCCCTTACTTTTTCCTAAAGAATGGAGAAACGCCATAAAAAAGACACGCAAATTTTGTCAGTGTCGAGGAAGAAACTCAGAAAATTTTTCTTGAATAGTTTCAAATGTCCTGAACTTTTTCCATTTTTCTGAACTCATCTCTTAGAAACGTTACTTCTTTTCTATGTCTTAGAGATTTTCACTTCTAAAAATCAACAAATTATATCTTTTTAGACTTTTTATTATTAGAATAAAATACTGTATTCAGGGAAAGTCCCTTATCTACTCACATATCGTATAATTAACTTTTCCACATTCAGAAAAACTTCAAGAAAGTAAATTTCGTGTTTAGATTTCTATGGCAAGAGGGGTTTTAGAATAAATACACGTTTATTGGGAGTGATTTCCTTACAGCGTTTTTAGTAGTTTTTCTTGACACCCGTGGTGGATTTCGTCCTCTCAGAGTGAGGAAATTATTTTTTCATCGAAAATGAAGAATGTCTCCACCACATTGAGCAATTATTTTGTTTTTTGAGTGTTGAATCCTCCACAAATGAAGGGGAAGTCCACCAAATTATGGTGAAGAATTTCCACCATTCTTCGGAGGAAAATTCCACAATTAATTTCCTACAGTACTGAAATCATGGAGAAACCTCAGTTTGGGATTGGTTCCTTCTTTCAGAAATTGGAATCCAAATGGATGGATACATGAGAATTATTCAATCGCCAAATTGTCTCGTTTGTATCTGGCAACCCTGCCATAAAATCTCCTCAAAGGGAAGACCATTTCGATCTCTTCGAAATGACGAACAAGAATTTGATTATTGATTGGATGATGTTATCCTATCTGCTCTGCTGGACATGTCTGTTGGAACCGAGCGGAAGATTGCTTTCAGGCTTTGACCAGTTTTTGTTCCTAGAAATCCGGTTGAGAATTGATAAAATTTCTATCCTGTTTTATGTAGACAACCTGCCGAAAATTAACAGCATGTTCCAATTTGGTCATTGAGGATGAAATCGAGTAACAAGCTTATCAGTTTTTCATCGGACGTTCAGAGAGAAAAACCGTTCAAAGCTTGACGATTATTTTTTAGCGGCTGCTGGTAGTCATTTTTAGGTGTATTGTCAAAGTTGAGCCCTTGGAGTTATTTAGATTGAAACTATGTAGGTTCAATGAAATTTTCTTAGAGAATTATATACAACATTCAGAATTCTGAAATTCAAATTTCTTCATATCAAATTTAATTTTTTTTCCCGTGACAGAGGTTTTTGCGAAGGTAATGCCACAAAATATACATTCAGCAACCACCGTTCCTATATTTCATTGAAAATCCCTTTTCTTTCAAATGTAGTAATAGGCAATACTTAACCATATCGATACTTCTTATAGAGAATTTGTCGAGTTTATATCGAAACTGATAAAGTATGGATCAAAATTTTATCAAAGTTTCATAAAAAATATTGATACTGTCAAATATTACCCATTCCCGAAAGCATGGATGAAAGATTACCCTCAGTTGAGTAAAACATAATGGGATACAGTGGCATTCCAGTAATTTTCCAAATCAGCCTGATTTCATTTCATTCAATAACAGGCAAAAATTCTTTCAAACTTTTTTAACGTGTTTACTAGTCGAGTGTAACCAAAAGAAGTAAATTTTCATTTATAATCAAGTGAAACGAGATAAACAAAATCTGGAAATCCGCTTAAATGTCACTATGTTTCCGTTTTATTCAATTTTGGATAATATTTCGTGAATTAATTTCCTTCTTGTAGAAGTATGTTTATCAGGTTCAAAATAATCAGCGTACATGAAGCTTCACTTTTCATAATTCACAAAAGTATGTTTTCTCATCATTCAATGAGATAACGCTGCTTCTTGTTCTGCATATTTGAATCTCCTTTTTTGAAAAGAACTGAATTCACGTTCAAAAAGTTTGCAATGACGAACCCAAAGTCATCATTACCACTTGCTACCCGCTTGTATCAACTTCTACCCAATGAGAAAAATTTGGTCAAAGTCATGTTAAAATGACGAACAAATTCAGTCACTTTATAATAATTGAAAAATGGCGTTGCAATAATTGAGCGTTTCTCGATATGTCTTTGATGTTAGTTCGATATGAATAATCGAAATGGTATTGAAAATATATCGAAGTGAATCAATTTTTAGTCAGTCCACAGAATCATTTTTCAATCATTATAAAGTGACGGTAATTTGAATTTTTGTTTCAATTAGGTACTATTCCCTATATACTTCAATGAGCCCATAAAAAATCATCGGAATGCAGAGTATTTACACTAAATTCTACACGGAGAAAAACGAATAGTTGCAGCAACTACTTAAATAGAGTCCATTTTCGACAATCTACTTGAATAGTTGCTGCAACTACTTAGTAGTCAGGACAAGTATCACGTTAGCTGCCTCAACTAACTCGATAGTTGCACTAATTAACGTAAATACCTGGCAACTTATGGAGTATTTTCCTTAGTTAGTGCAACTATCGAGTTAGTTGAGGCAGCTAACGTGATACTTGTCCTGCCTACTAAGTAGTTGCATCAACTATTAAAGTAGATGGTCAAAAATCGACTATCTGAGTGGTTGCTACAACTATTCATTTTCCTCCGAGTACACTGTGAAAAATAATCGAATTTTTTCCATCCACGAGTATAGAAAAATTCATAATTCTCGTGTGAGGAATAAATTTGCCTTTGGGATTGGGATTTTTCTGAAGGATTGTTCACAGTGTAGAAGATTTTGTTCCATTTGAGAGAACTGTTTTACCTCAAATATTGCCACAACATCTGTTTATACATACAGAGCAAATAATTCTTCAAATTTATTTAGGAAAGCGAGAAGAAAAAATTCCATATGAAATACGGAATATGCAATATCAGTATTTCATCACTATCCTGTAATTCATACATTTATATACATTTTGGGATACATCCATGAATGCTGTCAGTGGTTCGAATAAACTCGAACAGGACAGGAAATTCCTCGAGTAGAATTTCGTGACGACGATATCCCTTTGAAACGAGGTATTTTCTCCCGATATATTCTCGATCTGATGTGCATTTAAGTATGGATGCGGGTGTACGTACATCGACAAGCAGATTGAATCAACCCTGCAGTATCGGATACATCTACACCACCTACCTAAAATGAAATTTCTAACATGCAATATCCTGCAGTTCAATTCGAAATTTGCATTCGATTTCTAATTGATAAGACGGAACAACGAGAAGAGAAGGAATCGTCTTATCTTACGTACTGCCTCTGTGCATTTTGTTACCGCGGGTGTCTATTGATACTCAAAATCCAACGGAATCACGCAATTACGGGTTATTTCCCATAAGTAGATACACCAATAAGAAAATTTCCAATTTTTGATTTATGATATTCTGAAAACTTGATGTTTTTTACTTCGGAGCATAATTTTTTTATTTTGAAGGAAAATTCAAGAACATCATTAAAATTCACCAACTTTCGAAAACGAATTGTATTCATTCTTTTTTTGAATGAATTCAAATTTGAAAAGATTTCATTGACTTCTCATAGATCCATGCAAACTTCATAATATTGAATTGAATGTTGATGAATCGATATGCAAATTGTACACTTGACTCATAAGTCAATCATATTCATCGTCCAATGTATAAAGAGTTGGTGAGATATATTTCACTAAAGTTGTGTTGATCAAAAATCCACTGTAAAAAATAATCGGAATTTTTCTATACCCAGTAACCGGAGAATTCCGATCATCGGATAGGAAATCAATTTCCGTCACATTTAAGGGAAGAGACCCTATACCCGATCAGGAACTCGAACCCGATCATTTTCATTATTACATGAATTTACGAAGTAATTTAGCTAGAAGTTTCAAATGAAAATATTAATTCTCGATCCATTAAAATTATGAAAAATGTTTTGGTTGAAGAGTTTTTGCACAACTAAACCACAAAGGCCTAGAATATAAAGACTGATCGGGTATAGGGTATCTTACCTTATATGAAATTTCCCATAATTTCAACTGAAAATCCCAAACTTTCTAGGATTTTTATGATCATTTTTCAGTGAATTTCCGGTGAAACACGGGAAATTTCTAACGCATGTATGTGTCAATTACTTCTGAACATTTATGTGAAGTTTCCCATAGAAATGTTTCCCTTATGATTGAGAGAAAGTACGAAAGTCTAACTACGACGATGCACATTTGGAATATTAAATCATCATTACTGCAATATTATCACATACAATATATATGTATAACATCGAGTATGCTCGCTCGATCGGTGCAAATATGCATAACAAAAACATTTGATACCTATGAATGTACAACATATGTACATATGTTTCGATCTTAACCACTCCTTCTTGTTTACTTTGAGATGGAAATTGGCAACGATCTTGGGTTTGTAGACTAACGACACGACAAATCGAATTACAAGCACGCTTCAAGTCGATCATACAATACTCAACCCAGATAGAAACCGTTCAGTATTTGAAAGAGGTCGCAGAATAGTTGTACGAACACAAACAATTATTATGCAGTTAAGGGAATTCACGAGTCTAGTTTGCATAATTCTTTGATCAAACTGTTTGAGCCTTTTGAACGATTATCCCATATATTCTACTTTCAGTCTTTCCCAATGTCGCTCATGTTTTTTCTTCGAATATTAATCCAATGCACATGCATTGGATTGCTGAATCTACATTTTTAGTGATAATTTCTTTCACTCTTGACATAAAAACATTTGAGTAACGCATGTACCGCGTTCTGTTATCAATGCTTTTAATCTTATCATCGTATCGGACGCTTTCCCCAACGTCATCTCAATCATGAAATATTAAAGTATCAACAATATTATTACATCAAAAATAATTCACTTATGCGGAGTATCCGGTATGTTGAAAATTGATATGTAAATTGCAAATTCCACTCAGATGTCATCCTGTCAGAAAATAATTGAATGGAATTCATTTGTAATTACTTCGTTAGCACACGCTCCGTCAAAGTTTTGTATGAAAATTCTATAATGGATGTTTTTTATAAGAACTCACAGGATGAAACGTTTTAATGTATCAAAGCAGATTTTCCCGAATCAATAATAGGGGAGACCGCTGTCAATTCTAAAAACGAAGATTTCTCCATCATCTTTTGGGGAAAAATGAAACTAATAAGGTTCAGCTATAGAGATTCATGTCTCTCTTTTATATTTCAACATTTTGTATGAATCGGATCAATCAATTCTGAGTTACGTCCATAGACCACTATGATTTGATTAAAAGTAAATATTTGTCTTTGATTATGTTTCCAGCTAGTTTTCAACTATCACTGTTATTGGTAACTGATGTTGAGCACGTGAAACTTTCATGTTTTGACTCAATGTCACCTTATTTAAAATTCAAAGATTATGAATTCTCAATCAGAGTCTTAACGTTTTTCCGGTGTCAATTGTAACCCCAGAATCTGTGCCAATTGGGATGATTCGAATTTTTTTAAATTCTCATTATTTCCATAGTTCAATAGTTGAGAGTGAGGGCAAGAACATTGCCATAACAACTGCGGAACGAAATCTTGTTGTCTCCTCAAGCTTCTCAGAATCATGTATGTTCCGTAGAAAATAATGATTCTCTCAACGGCTTGAGTTGTCCAAGGATGTGAACTGATTTTATTATGAAGACTATATTAAAGAAAAGTTTGTTAAGTGTGTTATTGTTATACTATCCAATGTGGAATGAAATTTTTCTTGAGGATTATTCAATAATACTCCTGTGTAACAATTGTAAGATACGAAGTGTTGTCGTATTTGGAGTTCTGATAGCAATACCAAGCGTTTTTTCGAAAAGATAGAAGCAAAACTAGTTGAAGGACACTTCAATGAAGTTTGGAAAAAAACTCAGTTAGAAATGATAAGTATTAAACGGTAACGAGCATATTTTGTAAAAACTGTCACAATCGACACCGATCTTCCTCACTTTTGTTCAAACAACAATCGTTTCATCATCCAAAAGAATGAACAAAAATCATCGCTTAATTAGTAAGCAAACTGACGGAAGAAGATTTGACGTTGGAAATTTAAATGAATATCTTATATCTTGTGCACAAAATGCAACGAAATGAAATGATGGAGAGGTAAATTCACAGAGTAAATGAGTAATCATGGACAAGATCAAAGTTTATAGTGAATTTGAATGCTGCGCGTGGTAGCAAAGTACAGTGAAAGTGGATTTCTGTACAGAACTAATCAAGTCCACTATTGAATTCGTCTTTTCGTTTATTCAAATTTAGGGGATGATGAATCAGGGGGTTGGAAGAACAGGCGAGTATTCGAGGACGATCAGCTTTGCTATATTATTGCATATCCATCACGTTAGTTTGCTATTTCGAAAGATACTGTGCTCAACTCCCGTTCGAGTTATTTGAAGGAATTCCATTTAATGATTCCATTAATGATAGATTGAATCTTTGAATATCAAGCAATGTACTGTGTCTTCTTCATTAGTTCTTCTGACGGATACTATCACAATTTCCGAATTAGGTTCAAACTTTATCACATTAAATTCTATGCATCAATGATCAAAAAGAAGTTTACTTGAGAGCGTTAGGATTTTAGTAGTATGAGTAATTTTTTTTTTATAATTAGTGTGAATATTTAGTAAGGAGTGATATCAATAATTGATCAGCCTGGAACAAAATGTAATCCACGCTATTTTTATTCTGATCTTTCAATCAGCTCTATTGTTCCTGTATCATTTCAAAGAATACTCTATGAAAAAACTCACATTCTCTGATGACTTCATAACAATTTTGGTTTTTGTTGATAAAACAGAGGTTTTATATAATTCTAATTACAATTCTTCGATGTTTGAACTATTCCAATGTAGTTAAGGTACACGGAGAAAATATTTCATTGAATATTACAGTGTACCACCGGATCAGGGCGCCATATCGGTCTTTTCGAGAAAAATTAATGTGTCTTTCTATGCAATCACACAGTAATTTTTCTCGAAAAGACCGATATGGCGCCCTGATCCGGTGGTACACTGTAATAATTAATGAAATATTTTCTCTGTGTATATTTTCACTGAATTGAAGTGAGCTATCATCGATTGATTCACATTATACGATGACAAGTATTGGAAAATAGTGAAAAAGCATTAAGTAGTAAATTCCATTATTTGTCAGACGCGCCACAGGTGAAGAATGTATGTACAATATTATTGGATTCAGCTGATCATTCTATGATTATGAACGATGAATTCTGGCAGAAATGATTGAAATACTGAGAGCAGCTCAGCCGAGCGAGAATTAATGAGTATATTATAGGTCAAATAAATGCTAGTGAAGCAAGCTCCGTTCTCTGTCCTAGAATGTAAACATTTTTGATTGTCAATAATTCTTCTCATCTTTGATACAAAATAACATTCTCATTGTAATTGATTTTATCAGTAAGAAATCCTCAAACCCAACTCGAAGACTCGATGAGAAAAACTAAATTTAAGAGATTATTACAATAATGCATGAAAATCCTCGTTGAAATTGAATGAATTCATTCTCACTAAAGTCATATATATTTAATTCTCATTAGATTTTTATGCAACATCGGAACAATCCAATGATAATTTCCATTCAATTCTGAATCTGATGTTAAGCTGAAAGTCATGCATTTTAAACATTCCAACAGTAATTGAGATAACAAGAGTTTAAAAATTTCATACATCTTATACATCTAACTTCATTTTCCAAGCCATATCATTCACAATCGAATGAAAAAGGATACTTCTCCAATCCATCAACCCCTATATTGCGTGTTTTTTTTTCACATTAATTCAATATTGCTTTGAATGGAAGATAATCTGATAATTAATATATATCCTGTGACTGATAGTATCTGATCAAGGACGTTCTGAACGTATATGGATTCACTTTTGATGTAAGCCTTTATATGATAATTAATCACCACATCAATCATTGAATTTCAGAATCATTATTATGGATGTGGTGAAACGATAATCACAACTGGCGTTTCGACTGAAAATTGATATAACCCTCACCACAATGTTGCCTGAGATAGATTAATATTATTGAAATATCTTTTCCTATTTTCACGGGATGAAATCTTCAGTTGATGAAAGAATTTTCATTGAAGAAATCATCGGGGGAGACACTTTATTTGATGATTCATATTGATTTCCGAACGAATTGTTTCGCTAAACCAACCCTGATACATGCGTTTATCGTAAAAATCCTCCAAAAAATATAATTTCTGCTCAACAAAGATTCTTTTACATTCCGCAAACACTTGCGGGGTGCAATAGATCGCTATCAATAAACAAGAACTCGAAACAGTAATAATTAATATCCCTTCATATTGTACGTTGTGCTGGATTTTATTCGATCAAAGAATTTATATTGAAGCCTAAGTAATTGCATTTCGAATTGATGTAAACCTAAAAACACTAAGAGCTTGGAAGTGAATGCGAATCAAAATGCAATTTCACCCCGTTGTGTCAGAAGGGTACACAGTATACACATTATACACAGTAAAGAATATACATGACAAGCGTTGGTATATATATACGTGTATACACACGCGCGTAGAAGGGTGTAAAGTAAGTATCGAGTGCGCTGGCTCAACCTGGGGTGAACGTCCTGAGGTGACCGCCCCCGCACCCTGCATCTTACCGCACCTGCGCCGTCACAAACAACTCTCAGCACTGTCGTTATACTATGTATTGCTCCTTCTTACTCTTTCTATCTTTCTCTGTTGTTTCTCCTTCCGATTCTTGTATCTTGCGGCTCTTGGTTCTTTCTTCTTTATCGAGAACTGGGACTCGTTATTCCAAGCACAGGGATCTGTACTTGGATTTTATTCTCTCCTATCCGTACATTCTAGGATCTTCCTCGCTCCTTTCTTACATTTTTTTCCACCCCTTATTTTCTCTCTATCTTCTTCCCTCACAATCGAATGCAACGTTGGTGCACTTGAACGATTAACGACCGCACCTTCCTGCTATCAACACTGTTACTATGTTTGCCAATACCATTTTTCTCTTTTCCTAAGAACTTCCTCTTATTGTTTTATTTGAAGCGAAATGCTCGTATTCTGTAATTTGATGTTGAAGGTTCATGCTTTACCTGCGTGAACTGAATTTCATATATATATGTATATATATATATCTTCTGTGTACACGAATAGAACATTGCATTTGAGAACAGTAACGATAACATATGGTGGTTAATGATTCTATGTGAATGACATGGTGTGAAAGAGATCAATATGAAAGGTATCAAAGAACCCTGCAATCACAGTCAAGTCGTCTATTAGACATTAATGAGGAATTGTGGAATACACATCGGTCATGATACTTTTGATGTCATGATAGTATTTTTAGCTAGTTTTGCATTCATTTTTGCAATGCTGCCACGCGCAAGATAGTTCAATTATTTTAAGTCTCTTTATGGGAAATTTTGTCAGCAAGTAGCTGATTACGATGATCGAATGTCGTTTCAGGTAAAGGAGGAAATGTTGATTTGTGGATGAAGATAATTGAAACAATTTTTGAATGTTGAATGATTAATTATTGCGAAGTTATATTTCACACTGTAACAAAATTCCTCAAAATTCGGTTCATTGTATACGAAAATGATAAGAAAAGGGGCTGTGGAAAATTGATGAAATTTTTCAGAAAGAGGAGATCATTTTCACAGTGTTAGAATAAATCACTGGACATAACGTTTGTAAACATTTCTACAACGTTCCCAAGACCGCTGATACACTCCTCCTGAAATATTTCAAATTGAGTTCATCCGCTACGTTTCAGATATAATACAAAATATTTTACAGCTTACAGAGAAAATTTACTAATCTTACAGCGTTGATATCCCTTTAACAGTACCGGGTTGAAGGATGAGAGAAGGATTGGGTTCATTCGGTTTATAGAATTTTTCCCCATATTTTCGAATCTATAGCTGTTCGAATTGATAATTTTAATAGCTAGTTCATTTGTTGATTCTATTCTACTTTATAAAAACAAAGAGTTTACAATTTAAAATTGAATTAGTTTTGATGCACGAAAAAAAGAATGCTTGCAGCAGCTACTCACGTAATCGATTTTCGACCATCTACGAAAAGTAGTTACGACAACTACTCAGTACTTAGAGCAAATACCACGTTATTTCAGATAACTAACGGCATAGTCGCGCTAACTAGCGTGGTATTTGTCTCAACCACTAAGTAGTTGCTGGAACTAGTTCTCATAGATGGTCGAAAATCGACTACGTGAGTAGCTGCGGCAAGTATTCCTTTTTTTTCGTGTGAAGAAAGTTTTTGCTCAAATATTATAACATTCTCAAAACAGGGAAAAAATTGAATTTGGATAGCTCAAACTCAGCTATGGTACACGGAGGATAGTATAAGGTAACAGTTACTATGAAGAACAGTAATTTGGTGAAAGATATTTCAAAATTGTAATAAGTCCCATTCGGAATCAGAGTGAGTACGATAAACTGTTTACGTCGGCATTGAAACGATAAGTTAACATCGTAAAGATCGCCAAATCGCGAGTTACCACTCACTACCTACTATATACTAAAGGCGCGACGAGAACTGAGGCGAATGGTAATCAGTCCCATATACTTTTCCCTGGGTAGTTACGTCCTAGCGCTGAAAACAACATTTATTGCTACACAGTAAAAAAAATTCCGTCATTGTGTAAAAAAGAAGTACGTGTCAAAATTCAAGTGTTGAATATTTAACTATGCGGTAAAATTCAAGTGTTGAATATTTAACACTTTTGTGTGTTCATTTAACACACTGATCAAATGCTGTTCGATCGATTCATTTTCAACACATCAAAATGTTATTCGAGTTCAAATTAACACTTTATAAGTGTCACTCTGGAATCAACACACATTGAGTGTGAAGAAAAATGGTTAACATTCGCTTGTGTGTTGAATTTGACGAAAAATTTTTTACTGTGTATGGGATACGCGCACATAAAATGCGAGATATCAACTCCTTCCTGTGATTTTTTATCTCGTGACTGACGTGAAACACAATCATTGATTCGTGGTTTGTGATGTCCACTAAACTAGTTTCTATTTTCTTCTCCGAACTTGACTGTCTATGAACTAAAAATACACTTGCAAGTTAAATTTACGAGGTACTGCAAGTGTTCAATTTTCGAGTAGTTAAGCGGTACAAAACTCGTTAATCCTAGGGATTTGTACATGGGTAATCACGATAGGACTCGTGAACAAACACCTCACCATCCGTTGCTGTTCGAGTGGAGGTTTCTAGATTCTGAAATCTAAGATAAGCTACGTCCACACTGTCAAAAAATTCCACCCCAAAGGAGAATGAAGGTTCAAGGAACGTTCAATGGAGATCTATTCAACGTTTGAATGTTCCATGAACGTGAATTCACGTGCAATGGACGTAAATTGAACCTAGAAAGTTTGTGTTCTTTTGGGGCATTTGTCGGAAAGCAATCAATCCGATCACAGTAGGTAAAAATGCACTGAAAATTTGGTGAAATTATCGTATCTTTCGACGAAATTATCAAAATCTTAGTGATTTTCCCGAGTTTTTCTTCTGGTTTCTGAATTTTATGGCAAATTCACCAATTCGTCTCACAGGACGCTGAATTTCAGAGTTTCAAGGTATGTGTTCCAAAAGTATTGAGTTCGAGATTTTAAAGACAGATATCGAAGTAATTCTTCATCAACGCATACGTGATTCAAAATTAGGCTGACGAAAAACCCTTGTTTGGTATACGGAGTATCTCAGAATTCGTGGACCGGATTTTACAGGTGTATTTTGCAGTCAAAATGCAATAATTCCCTGTTTGTGAAAATTTAATCTGAGGCTTACAAGGAGAGGTTGTCAAACGGGGGACACCGATTTAGATCGAACTCTGCTGATCTGTAGGACTTAGTATGAGACTAAAATGCCCCAAACCATTTCTCGAGATGAGCAGCGGTTTTTGAGATATAAGCATTTGAAAGATCTGACGTTCTTTGAGTACTACTCAGCAGGGATCGGTAGCTCAGCGGTCAAGGTGATCGGCTGCAAAGACTATAGACCCGGGTTCAAGTCCTGAAGAGAGAATAAATTTTTCTTACATACTAGTGTTTTATTCCCTTGATTGATCGTGAATAATAACGAAATACAACATAACTTACGTGAACTAAAGAAGAATTAAATTAACTCCTCCATTTATCCCACTCCATAATAAATTCTGAGATCACATTAATGAATCATCATTTCCTGCAGGTTCTCTAGAGATTGATCCCGTACAAAGTTTGAGATGATAATCATCATCAAAAAACATTTCAAACACAGGTATTTCTTACACCATGCAAATCATACAAAACTAACATTATTACCCGTGTGGAAATTAATTCTTGGCGCCAGTTAGGGCCAAACTAGGCGTCCTTACTTTATTCCAAGCCCTGTTTTGGTTACCTTTATAGGGCCTAGACAGGATTGTCACGCTCTCATTTCCAGGGCCTGTACTGTATTCCTAACTTGGGCCTATGTAGGACACCCAATGATGGGGCCAATGCAGGCTCTGAAACTAGGGCCTTTGAATGTGTAATAAATTTTTGCATAGATTATCAAATTAGATGAATATCGCAAGGAGAGAATAAAATTCCCACCCAGGTAGAAATGATTTATGACATTCCCCAGTTCTATTCAGGGCCTGGTCAGATTCGATCATTTGATATATTAAAATGATTATTTTGATTCTTTCTTAATGAATCAAGTACCTTTCAGTTCATACAACGTTCCCTTTTTTATTGTTATGTCTACGAGTATAAGGTATTAATTATCATTATGATTTTCCATCAATTCATTGATTATAAAATTTTTATCTCATTGAATTTATTCAGTGAAACCGAAACTATTGACTTTTATCTAATATCAAATGGAAAATTTCTTGCATTTCATTCCTGTGCTCGATCAAAACGACAGAAATTTGGCTATAAAAATGGATCTATGTAAAGACTTCGAATTGTAAATAGTTTAAAACTTTAGTTGAATAAAGAGGTTATATATTGCTGTGTTCAACCAAGGTTGGGTGCGCCTAACTTTTCAAAACAAGGGCAATATTGGTAATGCAGGTCGGCCCTACGAGGGTTGTGTACAGGTGTGCTTAAATTCAAATCTTTGGTAGAATATGGGAAGCCTAGCAAGGCCCTATACGGGTTGTAGTAGGGTGCGCCTAAATTAAAATCTTTGGGAGAATATGGAAAGCCTAGCAAGGCCCTATACGGGCTGTAGTAGGGTGCGCCTAAAATAAAATCTTTAGGAGAATACGGGAAGCACAGCAAGGCCCTATACGGGCTGTAGTAGGGTGCGCCTAAAATAAAATCTTTAGGAGAATACGGGAAGCACAGCAAGGCCCTATACGGGCTTTAGTAGGGTGCGCCTAAATTTTTCAAACAGGGGGAAACATTGGAAATGCATCTTGGCCCCACATGGGCCTTGTATGGGTGGCCCTGAGTTAGAAAAATCAGGTCAAATGTCAGAAACCCGACTAGGCCCCTTAGTGGTTAAGGCTAGGCCATCCTAAGTTTGGATACCCGATTTAAGCCCATACAGGGCCTATATTCAATACAGGACGCCCGGACAAATTTCCACACGGGTACAGAAACATTCATTTTTCAAATATGTTTCCACATAACACTTTTGGAAAATACATGTTTTTGTGATACTGTGATATGTGCATGGTGTGAGAAATATCTGTGTTCCAAGAGTTTGTATGATGAATCATCCTACACATTATACTAGATCAATCTCTACAGAACCTGCAGGAAATGATACTTCATTAACGTGATCTCAGAATTCATTATGGAGTGAGATAAATTAGCAAGTTAATTCGATTCTTCTCTAATTCACATGAGTTATGTTGTATTTTGTTATTATTCACGATCAATTAGGAGAATAAAACACTCGTTTGTGAAAGAAAATGTATATTCCTCTGAGGCCTTGAACCCGAGTCTACAGTGTTACAGCCGATCATCTTGACTGTTCAGCTACCGAGACTCGCATGAGTACAGTGCAATTATAGCCGTACTTGAAGAACGTCAGATCTTTAATATGTTTATATCTCAAAAACGTCTGCTCATCTTGACATATGGTTTGAAAGATTTTAGTCTCATACTGAGTCCTACAAATCAGCAAAGTTTCATTAAAATCGGTGTTCCCCGTTTGACAACCTCTCTTTGTTAGTTTTCAAGATATGAACATTTTTAGATTTTTTTTTCGAATCTCTGGAAAAAATTGAAGTATTTTGTCATTCTTCGTTTCGAAGCTATAATAATTCGAATGTGCTAGAGTCTGATCGATTGGAAGCTCAAAAATTTCAAATAGCTATAACTTCGAATCGAATGATGATGGGATGCTTCAATTTTCTTTCACGGGTCGCGTTGTAATTTGGTGAGGAAATGGTCAATGAGATGGTGTTTACCAAATTATAACCAAATTATTACCAAAAGACTGAAACTATTTTGTGCTCCTTTTTATACCAAAAGATAATCAATAACTCACCGTTGATGTATATTTACATTTCGGTAAATTAAAAATCCAGTACGAGGAAATAACTGGAAATTGGCCGGAGAATGTCTGAAAATCGTTTTCGGTCATCTCTGGGTTCGTATTTTAGTTAGAAAAGTGCGCCAAGTGGTTCATTTCTTCCCGTCATTTTTAGTAAACTTGAAACTGCTAGGAAAGTGACTTAAATTCTTCAGTAATAATTTGGTTATATTATAATTTGATAAGAACCATCAAACCACCATCTGTTGACTATCTTCCCACCAAATTACAACCACACCAATAACTTACTACACATAACCATAAAAATCGATCACTTTGAATCTGCTAAGAGTGGTAATTTATGCTGAAGCGAAATTCTTGACATTTGGTACTTTCTTGATCCTCATCTTGAAAGCAACTGAAAAATTGAACCTGTGGTTTTTTTTGTTTGAAACCAAACCGAACTTCAACCAATGGAAAATTTTGAAAATTTGATATCTTCTTAGTTTTTTGTAATTCGTGGTAATTCTAATTTATTCGTTCTAAAAATGAACCACAATAATGTGATCAATTTGGTTTGTTCTGTAGTTGGTAATTTCTTAGTTTAAATTCAACAAATCACCGAAATTCAATCGAAGAGAATTCTTTCTATATGGATAGTATCTTGTTGGTTATTTTTCGGTCAAAAAGGTTATAAGTCAATCAAAAATGTTTTGTAAGTTTTTGGTAGAATCAACAACGCTGATGAAGTGAATAAAATACGCTTTGGATTTCCATGCTGAATACAAGTATCAAAGGTTTACTAAAAATCATTCTAGATGTTTCTCCAGCTCGAAAGGGAACTTCAGAACTATGGGAGGGTTTCGTTTACGCCTCTCTGGCGCAGGAGTAGAAGTTGGAATGATTTTTGTCGGGAAAGACCCAGACTCTCGATATTCTTCAGAAAAATCACTGTCAATTCAAGGGAAAAGAGCATTGGTCAACAATACCAAGATTTGATAGTCTTATTAGTATTTTTCTTATGATAAAGTTGCATTTATGATAATGAGATCATCCTGAATTCATTATCTTACACCCTTGATTATGAAACAGAGATTTGCTTTAGCTTTCGAATAGAATGTTTTTCAGTGCTATATACTAAGCATTTTTCTGAAGAATCCAAAGATTTTTTTCAATACAATCTGTGTAGCAAGCAATATTGTGAAACAATTCCTTCTGAAAATTCAGAAAATGTGGCTGTAATTTTTCACAGTCATTTTCTTTTGAATTTTCAAGAAACGTTCAACTAAACAGCTGAATTGTTAGAACTCATTCTGAGAATTGAATCAAGCCTCTTAAAATTCAGAACAATTACTACAGTCACATCTGTTGAATTTCCAGAAGAAATTTTTATTTCTTGTGTCTCAACAAAAAAAAATCGTTTACCCATTAAACTGATCGTTCGATATATAGAGTACCACTTCCTCTTCTCATGTCAATAATAACGAATTGCTCTTATGGTTATTAAAACACGTAAATATCATCAATAATTGAATCGTATTTTCCTTCCCTAGGAACATATTGAATTTTTACGTGCCAAGGTTTTCTTATGCATCCTATTCGCGAGAGAAGTCAGTTTGATGAACGTGAACATCAAAATAAACACTGAATTATTCATATATTTTCTTCCAATCCTCACTCATCTGAAACTGTTTTTCAATCAAATAACGTTTTCATGGTAAAGTGGAATTCTTTTTGTAAAAGAGAAGAGATTATCCGTCTCCTGTATAGAATGCTACATATTAAAATATTGGAAACATTCATGAAGTTTTTACACAATCTATATCAAATAAAATAATGATCTCAGTGAGCTAGAAGCAAACTATTGGTAACAAAAAATTGTATCGGAAAGTTTTCTATTCCTAACAAAAATTACTATTAAACCCCCAAAGGTCCAATGTTTTCAATGTTTTTTTTTTTTTTAGCAAACATTATATTTTCTCCAAGTTACGTTGTACTCCCTAACAAAACTCAGTATGGAAATTGAATCCCTCGCAATTCGATTCATGAATAAGAAAATCGAAATTCGTGGAGAAGGAATTTATTTGAAAACATAGATTCGTCTGCTTTCGATCCATCATTCTTCAATTCAAGGCTCAATTTTTTTTCCCTCACAGCAGCGACTTTTCACCAGTGAGTCATGATGTGAACTCGAATATAAAAACTATGAACCTATTTTCGTAAATTTTTTTCATATTATAATCCAGGAATTAACCCTGGTAGAAATTTCACAAGTTTTTCCCTATGACCGATGAGGCACTAGCAAGGAAAAACTAATTAGGAGAAACTAGCAAGGCGCTGGTAAGTAACTGGTAAGTTGGATCCAACTAGCATTGGTTGAGCAAAACTAATGAGCTACTCATCAGTATTTAATGAATCGAACTAGTGAATAATAATAAGTTAAAACCGTCTCTAATAATTACAAGTACTCATTCCTAATATAAATTAAATGGAGACAAATGCACTTTTCAATCTTGAAATTACAGTATTGTCGATGATTTGACGTTAAAAATAACTGCAAATCGAGCAACAATACTGACATATTTGATAACAACCCATGTAGCATTTTCACTCCAAAAGCTGAAGATCTCTTGAGAAACCTTTTCGAATGTTTTTGGAGTCTTAGTGCCATATGGGAAGCGCGAATAACATTTGATTAATTTCCAGACTTGAAAGGCAAATTCTGTTCATTTCAACTATACTCTAAGTGAAGAATTGTAGTTATTACTATGATATAGTATATCCCATGACAGGTCTATTCTTCTTTCAAAGCATGACGAAGGTACAAAGTTATTGGATTTTATGAAAGAATGTACTATCACTCCCACTTTTGTACACCACTAATAATTTTTCATGTTATCAAGTGAAATATAATTATGGTACTTTGCCAATCAACAATCTCTATAAAGTGAAATGACCAGCCACTTTGTTGGAATAAATTCTTTGCGAATAAGAAGTAGGTATCCACAAAACTTGAGTCGATAGAGAAATTGACTTATATATTGGGAGCGCAGTCAGTTTTCTTCCCTTTGATTACCATGAACTATTGACACGATAGATACTTATAAGAGATTGATTGTCCAAAATTACTTAAAAATAACTTCATTGAACCATATATGTAGTTATAAATAATAATAATTAGACATGAACAAATTATTCGGTCAATTTGTAAAAATCAAAATCAATTGAACATTTATCATGTTGCATGTGAGTTATGTATTTCTGCATAACTTTATTGAATACATATGTGTGGTTATAAATGAAGCGTATATAAGATTTTTACAAATAGAAAAACCATCCCTTAAATTACGAGCGCAGGAATTTCTTTCATTACGATAACTTACATGCAACATGATAAATATTCAATTGATTTTGATTCTTACAAATTGACTGAATAATTTGTTCATATCTAATTGTTTATAACTAAATGTATAGTTCAATGAAGTTATTCTTAAGTAATTTTTGACAATGGATCTCTTATAAGTATCTATCGTGTCAATAGTTCATAGTAATCAAAGGGAAGAAAACTGACTGCGCTCCCAATATATATAAGTCAATTTCTCTATCGACTCAAGTTTTGTGGATACTTACTACTTACTCACAAAGAATTTATTCCAACAAAGTAACTGGCAATTCAATTTTATACAGATTGTTGATTGGAAAAATAACATCACTTCATTTCACTTGATAACATGAAAAATCACTAGTGGTGTACAAAAGTGGTAGTGATAGCACATTCTTTCAGAAAATTGGCATGATAGGTACTCAAATGTGATTTTCTTCCAAACTGTATTTCTGCATAACTTCATTGAACAATACATATGTGTGGTTATAAATGAAGCGTATATAAGGTTTTTACAAATAGAAAAACCATCTCTCAAATTACAAGTGCATTATAATGGAGGAAATTCCCTGCGCTTCTAATTTAAGAGATGATTTTTCTAGTGGTAAGAATCTTACGCTCCATTTATAATTACATATATGTATCATTCAATGAATTTATGTACAAATATTTTTGGAATCAAATCACAATCGAGTATCTATCATGCCAGTTGTCTGAAAGAATGTACTACCACTACCACTTTTGTACACCTCTACTGATTTTCCATGTGATCAGGTGAAATAAAGTGATGTTATTTTTCCAATCCACAATCTGTATAAAGTGAAATTGCCAGTCACTTTGTTGGAATAAATTCTTTGCAAATAAGTAGTAAGTATCCACAAAACTTGAGTCGATAGAGAAATTGATTTATATATATTGGGAGCGCAGTCAGTTTTCTTCCTTTGATTACCATGAACTATTGGCACGATAGATACTTATAAGAGATTGATTGTCAAAAATTACTTAAGCATAATTTCATTGAACTATACATTTATAAACAATTAGATATGAACAAATTATTCAGTCAATTTGTAAGAAACAAAATGAATTGAATATTTTCCATGTTGCACGTAAGTTATGGTAATGAAAGAAATTCCCTGCGCTTGTAATTTAAGAGATGGTTTTTCTATTTGTAAAAACCTTATATGTGCTTCATTTATAACCACATATATGTATTGTTCAATAAAGTTATGCAGAAATACTCTTTTGGAAGCAAATCAGAGCTAAATATCTATCGTGCCAGTAGTTCATCCTAATCAGAGTAAGAAAACTCACTGCGCTTCCAATATACGTATAAGTCAATATCTCCAACGATGAAAATCATACTTATTCGCTGAAAATTTATTCCAACAAACTGGCAGGTCACTTTACATTATGTACATGGTTTGAGCGAGGAAGTCATTTCACGTCACTTGTGCAAAATCACGCCACTTCACTTCAATTGATAAGTGTAACTTGATGATCTGTTGAAAAATAATCAGAAGCTCAGATAAGTAGTCCCAATGATACGAACTTCACATTGCTTTTTTTGTTGATTATTCAGAATGAAATAAATCTATGGGACTCTTACATACCATAAACATGATTTCATGTTTTATTACATACAAAACAAAAACAAATTCCAAAAGTGAGGTTATGATTATGATTATGAATGGCTGAGTCTGCATAATAGCCTATACGCCAATTTTTGAGAAATGAGGTTATATCTTGTAGATGTTATGTTTATTAAGATCATTTTCGTGATTACTGTCAATTTTATTATTTATCTCTTACAGAAATGAATTTTTTTAAATTTTCCAATGTGATGATTTCCATAAGTAGTATTTTAAGATCATTTTCATCATCTCGGAGATCCGCTGATGTGATAGAGGCTTTGTCTCTCACTCGCAGGACCCGGGTTCAATCCTCACTGGAGAAACAACTTTCTAAAACTCCAGACTTCATTCAGAAGTTTCCTTTCATAAGAACAATCAGACCCCACATTCCTACTAACCTTGGCAGAAACAAACTCTGAAGAAATACTTTTTTCTCAACTAAAAGTAACATTTTATAAATTTGTTGATAGAATAATCAAATGTTAAATTTTTTTTTCTGTGCGGAAAAACCCGCATGGGTATTTGTCATGAAAAATTCTTGATCAGTTACTGCTAAGTGCCTCATTAGTTACTCGCTAGTGCCTAATCAGTTACTCGCTAGTGCGTGCTTAGTTTTCCTGATTAGTCCCTCTTTAGGGAGAGCGTTACATCCCACACCAATTACTGGTAAGTTTTCCCCATTAGTGCCTCACCAGTAAAGAGGATGAACTGATGAGTGCCTCATGATTTACTAGTCGGAATTTCTACCAGGGAATTTTTGAATTTGATTCGTGTGAGATGATACGCTTATGGCAGATGTTCAATATTGAATTGTCTAGAAATGGTGAACATGATCAACGTTTCGTGTGTGTGTTTTAAGGCATACGATGGATTTTTCTTTGTTGCTGGAAATGATGTAGGTATAATACTTTTTTATATTATTCTTTGGAAACATTGAATAGATGCAGCATCAGGTTCTTAATCCACATGACTGCACGCTATTGATAAATACATATTTCGCGAATGAGTGGGAAGACATTCATCGCACTCTTGAGTTTCTTTTATCTTTATGATCAAAGTGATCGATATTGTAATAATTGATAAATAGAGTGTGAATAACGCGTTGGTATCTCAATTTATTCTTGTTTATTAAACGATTCCTCTAATCTTGTGCATCACTTGTCGTCAAATAGCGTGTATAGTTATGCAATATACTTTTGTATACTCATGTTCAAATAAAACACATTGATACAAGATATTTTTAGCGATATTTTTGAAACATTCTTGCAATCTGTTAGGATTTCACTGAGTTTATTTTCGTGACGCCAAGTATAAAAAATTGGGAGGATTATATCAGTAGTTACAGTCGAATGCTTCAATTTTCTTGTCTTATGAATACAAATGGTAGTTTAAACGATACAATTTATCTCAGTGCTGAAGATCTGACGACTAATCTGGAGAATTATTCAGAATCAACCAAGCAATTATTTGTGAGTTGAGAATTGATTAGATCTGGATGTCTCATTCTTAGCAGAAATTCATTCAATTCTCATCATTTTATGATTTTCCGAAAAATTCATCAACTTGTGAAAGATTATCGATGAACGAATGATCAATTGAAACTGAATTTACAAAGTTTTCATAGATTGACATTGGAAGATCAATTTATCTGATGTTTCTTTCTCTTTGTCTGCGTTACTTTGAAAATCGATGAAATAGTCTGCGATTTGAACTTTCATCGCATTATGAGATCCATCTCATTCAAAATCGTCTATAAAATTTAGATTTGAGCAAGATTTGAATATTAGCGAAGCATTGCAACCTCCGTCAGGACTCTAGCAGGATCCATCTCTATCTCTAGCCTGATTAAGCCGAGCAGACAAATTTTCAATTACGCATGGCTAACTTTGAGAATCGTCTCCGCACAATGCTTCACAGAAACTTACCATCGGTTGTTGGTGGAATTCTCAAAAGCACAGACAATTGAGTTTGAAGCTTTGATAAGTAAAAAGAATTTCTGTTCATCGCATTATCTGCAATTCAATAATGATGCACATGTAATGTTTCATTAAAACATATGGTATGTAAGCGTGAGAAAAACACCGTTGCGTACATTCTTTCGAAGAAAAATATTGATGAAGAAAATAAAAAGCAGTGATATAGTATTTTGACGAACGCGATAATTACGTCTTTGATTTTCAACTCATTTTCAAACGCGGGGATTCGAATCGTTTTGAAATAATTTTTTTTTACCACCGTGGTATTTTTATTGATGAATCTACGTAACTTGTTGAACGAATATCGATTTTATTGAAGTCAAGAAAAATAATTGACAAGTTGAAAATGAGTACCTGAGAAGAGGAATAAATATTTGGAACTACTGATTATACTGATTATACCGTTTTTGAATCAAAGGATAAGTTCATGCAAATGCACATATACACGAATAAACGTATGCTTGTACGTGTCGATTTAAGAAAATGTATTTTTATCGGAACACGTAATCATGTGTACAAATATGATAATTATATTCTATTCAAAAGAATCTCCTGCAATCCGTGTTTCGCTCGTGTATTTAGGAATAGCAAACGCTATACATCGTCCAAATGTACGAAAAAAAGAGAAAAGAAGAGAAGAGGGAGAGATAAAGAGAGAGGAGGATTTGTTCAGGTGAAACAGGTCAAAGCATTGATGTGTACACAACTGTTCTTGTGTCTTGTATATATCTGTGAGTACACGATGGTGCATGGATCTTTGTCGGTGTTGCGCTGTGAGTAATTGAAATTGCGTTATTCACGAAACAATGAACGATTCGTTTTGTATGGTCATCGAAGGTAAAGTCAGTTGGAATGTATCGGATGTTTTAGAATTTTATTTTTTTCCTTTTCTTCTCCCTACATTATTTTTATCGAACTGTATTATCCCTTGTTCCTTTTTCTTTGACTTGACAAAACTTCTATCCTCAATTTTCAACAATTTCTGTATGAAGCTTTATAAACTTTGAAAAATTTCCATAAATTTGTTAAAAAATCTCAAACTACTGAAGTTTTTTTTCTTTGAAAGAATCAAGCAAAACACAAAGAAGTGTGCATCAGGAAGATCCTGAATTTTGATATCCTGTGAATAATATTCCAGCTGGAATCAGGTATCGTAATACACGGAAAGACAGAGGTTATAATTATTTAAAAAAATGACTGACAATTCAGGGAAAAAGAGTATCACTGAAGAATTTTCATAGTAAATTCATCAAAAGTTGATAAATTCACTGTAAACGATAACAATAAAACCATCAACGTTCAGTATTTTCACTACGAATTTTTGATAACCTTACTGCAAAGATTTTTCAGCGATGCTCTTTTCCCTAAACTGACAGTCATTTTTCTAAATGCTAATAAATGTTATTCAAGTATCGATAACTTTTTTCTTTCCGTGTACGTATGTAGGACAACCAAAAGCTTATCTTCACGTGTGAGTCTTTATAACCTTGTCAGATTGAATATCAGCAAAAGGGTTTTGAAGACATATAAAAACAAACTACTCAAAATTATTGAACCGATTTATTCAGGGCAAACGTACGATACAACCTACCTTCCGACCTACCAACCTTCCACGCATCGCGGATGTAGCATCGGTCGAACCACAACGTCCTTGAGAGACTATATTTATGGGTAGGAGTAGGTAAAGAGGTCAGAAATTCAGTCAGGGGCTGTCGTGATTTTTCGTTCCTTTCTTTTTCTTCTTCTTCTTCTTCTCAATATATATATATATAATATGATTTATTCGTCTGATGCATTATGAGTTCGCTTGGATGGAATTTGAATCGATAAAACGATTTATCCAATTAATTAACACGCCTGAGAAACAAAGATGATAATATTAATATGTTATCCAAAATATATTCGCATTGTTCACCAAAGTGATTTTGTCATTATATCCCACACTTCCTATCCTTTTTTTTTAATAGACTCCTCACAAATCGTGTCAGTTTTCAAGGAGAGGGAGAAAATTCACAGCATCCCTTGGCAGAATTCTTGACCCCTTACCCTTATAATCCTACCATATACCACAGGTCTCTCAAGGACAACGAAAACCTACATCCATGATGCGTGGAAGTTGATAGGTCAAAAAGATAGGTCGGCCAGTCAGTTCTGGCGATAATATATTGAATATTTCCTCGTTTTATCTATGAAAAATGCATTAAGCCATCCGTATCGCGTGTATGAGTCTACATACTACCATGTCGTTTTCGATTAATGAAGAAGAATGAAGGAAAAGTTCTTACAAACGATCATATACGACTTCGATAAATCATTTATGATTTGAAGGTCCAAATTTGAATGTTGCACTTCACGGTTCACGAGTTCTCAAAGATCTAGGGTATCCAAATTATTTGGATCCCTTCTGATTGTGAGGAAATTTGTTTTTACCCCAAGAATGGGTAATTCTTCTCATTTTGAAAAGTTGATTCTTCTGATAAAAAAAATGAATTTCCATCTAATCTTCGGGGAATCTGGCTGATTATATTCTTTCTTCACCCTTATTTTTGGAATAAATTTACGAAACATGCAGCGAATTTTAGAATTCTTTGGGAACGAAAGAACGAGATTAATAAAGAGCATGGAAATGTTTGGATTTTCATGTTACCCCAAATGTTTCGGGAATTACTACTATCCAAGAGAGATTCTTCGAACGAAATTCCTTTTATTTATTCCAAACTGTGTTTTCAGAAGTTTCGTTTGAAATATGTATCTTGATCGGGCGTCAAGAGTTTTTATGTAGGCCAGGGTCAAGATGAAAGACTCGGGGGTGATTTGTTGATGAACGGGATACTTGGAAAGTGACAGGAAGGGTGTATGATAGGTAAAGGGTAAATGAGAAATGAATTTCATGCACACGTATACCACACAACTTACTTCAAATACAGATCCTTCAAAATTCCTTGTCAAATGTTCTGACTCAAAGTAGATTCTCTGATATCAAAGTGGAGAGTTTTTATCAAATTTTAATGATAAAAAATATTGATGAGTTGTATCATTCGTTGAATTTCTTCGTCAAGAATGAGTAAATATAGCGAAGCTTTATACATTTTTTTATAAACTGTCGAAGAATTGATACACTGTGTTCTTTTCTAAAGAAGCTTTCGCCGTTGATGAGGAATTCAAACTTTTCCAAAAAAATTCGCGCAAAATTTCATTTTTTACGGTGTTTTTTTTCCTTGAGAAATTCATTACAAAATTGGACTCTTGCTTCCTCTATGCTAAAAAACATGTTCGTCAAGATCCCTGCTAGTTGCTTAGTGAGCTTTGTACAAAGAACAATCAATCTAGGATCATTTTACTTGTGGAGAACTAACGATTGTGATTAGTTTGCGGACCATTGTGTCCATATAGTGGAGAACGATAAAGATCAGCTGGAGTAGGCCAACTGACCGACTGTAAGCATTCAAGGTTGTCAGAATCCAGGAACGCTACATTAGAAGAAATAATTACTGTAATCAAGTACATGAGAAGAGGATTTCTCTCTCCTCGGAAGGATTTGTGAAATAGTGGTTCTTGTTGTGTTCTTAATGCTTGGAACATTTTTATCCTCATGTACCTAATTTCGTCAAATGTTAGAAACAAAGATGGGGAACGGAATGGAGGAACATGTGCTCTATAAATTTGAATCAGTACACCAAGAAAATAATTAGTTATCCTTACTCCTAATGAGTTCCAGCAACCAGATACAGTTGTTGGTATTCAAATGACTAAAAGAGGTGTTGGCTCAACTAAATTCGAATGTAATTTCTCTGACTGGTTGTTAGTAATTTGAAGTTGCCTTTACTACAACGTTCATTACCAGCCTCTATTCTTCTATTATTCGGAACTAATTTTCATATCCAAATTCAGTTCATCCGTTCAAATAAATCATTTTTTTCGGTGTGAAAAGTACTGACAATCAGTGGAATTCCATTGATTCTGACTATTGTTTTTACTTATTCGGATTCAGAAAGTGAAGATTCTGCAAATATGAGAGCAAATAACACAATGATGCTGTGAATGCTCATTTTTCGCATACTGGTACAGTTTTCTGATTAATCACATATTCTTCCTGCGTTTTTTCTCCCTGTTATTCAGAAACATGAAGATGATAAAGACGCATCTTTAAATCTACTTCATCCTTTCATTCCTTAGAAAACTAAGCGAGATTCTTACCGAAAATCTCTCCAAGCCTTCTCTGTTTACCTTAAAAGCTCAGTTGAATTTCACGAAATCCTCGAGATAACTACAGGATCTTCAGCAAAATTTTCATTAAAGCAAGGTCTGATGAATTTTTACTTACTGAAGTGCCTCAATTTTCTGCATACTCTTGAGCTTTCTTACTTTTCCCTTCTCTTTTCTTCGAAACCCTTTTTCGAGTCATAGAAAAGAAAAACATCAAAATTCACTGGATATGCTGCTAGTAATGCACCCTAGTAGAAATTTTTGATGGGAAAATACCAAAGTCTGACGAGGCATACCTGATTTCCTATCAGGTCCTCATTACGTTTCGTTACGGTTTTTCCTATTTCGTTCAATTTTATGGAAATCTTATTCTATTCCGAACACTATTGTACCCCTGCGTTACGACCCTATTTGGATCCTCTTAGGGGAATTAGGTAAGTCCCTTGCAAACGCCTCAAAAGATTTCCCTTATCCACGGTTTCCGGATTTTCACCTGATCGGGACCTTATTGAAAATAGGGAATGCCTGATGAAATTTCTACTAGGGTAATTTCTATGCACTTGATGGAACTTGCAAGAACGTAGTCCTGCGGAAAATGTCCATCAACCCGCCAGGATGTCGGGGATAGAACTAACGAAGATCCTGGGTTTATTGAAATATAGCCGTGACAACAGCAGGATTAAATCTCCTGATGAAGGGATTCTCTTAACTTTGCCTTGTCAGGAGAATGATCCGAGCTGACTTGCCTAAAAAGATGAATTGCCGAATCATAGGCTTACATCTCCCTGTATACTCTGAGAAGTATAATTCTGACTGTCATGCTGGAAGCAACGGCGCCTGGTGTTTTCGAATGGTACTCGCAAGCTTAGGGCAGACCCACGCGCGAACATATCATTGGGGCTTTTAGTGTATCGCGCGCGTGTTGCGTCGGTGTAATCTATCGGAAGGAAATCGTGTTATACTTTGACTACTGGATTCATGTTGTGACTATGAGTTGTCGCTGCTCGTATATTTATTTATTATTTTGATGGATATCGTCACATCATGTGAAAAAAACTGTGTGGAACCGGACAATTCTCTGCCCGACTTTGCTCGGTTTTCTTCACTGAATTTGCTGCTTTGCGTCTGAACTTATGTAGCACTGCCCGAAGGCAGGACGAGTCTTGGTCTCGGACCTGATTGCATATTGCCTTTAGAACGCCATCAAATTGAAAACTTCAGAACAGATTTCTTCATCCTCGCAAAGTTCTTCATTTTCCCGCACTGTCAGAAATATTATGAAGTTTTTTTCAATACCGTACATGAACTCAGGTTAATACACATTTTACATTAAATTTAATGTACCAAAACATTGTGAAAATATAGATTTTGCTATAGTCTACATTAAATTTAATGTAAAATGTGTATGAAACTCAATTCATGCGCGTATTTGGAAAAAACTTCCAGCAAATACATTAAAATTAATGCAGAAATTTCTAACAGTGCGTATCTCCTTTCTGCATCGAAAAAACTTGAAGAAGTCTGCCTGATCTAACTTCCTAAAGTCTGGCATCAAACTTGCGACATTATTAGATTCACTTGGGAGTGATCAAGCAAAAGTATTTTTACAGCATATGGAATTTGAGACACTCCCATGCTCTTAAGAGACTGATAAAAAGTATTTGAAGAGCATGGAAGAGTTCCAAATCCAATAATTTGTACCAAGACTTTTGCCACGTCTTCCCCAACCCATGTGGAAATAGCCAGAGTTGACAAATGGCGCGGTACTGGCGAGGTTGTATTTGCCAAAGTTCGGCAAAAACAACTGTGCCTGTTCAGAATCATTACTGTTTTCCAAGATGTCGCAAGATTTCAGACGGTATTGGCTCGCGTGGACAGACGATATAGGGTCAGTATCGAATGAATACTGTCTGGACAATACCCAGGATGTAGAGAAACGGTACAGCGCCAGTATTCAGCCAAAGTTGGTATTATCATATTAACTGACGTTAAAATCACCATCTTGGCAACTTGGCTATTGTAGTGAGCCGGAGTCACGTCGGTACTGAGCCAGAGTTGGTATTATCATGCGATATGTGTAATAGACAGCAAGTGCCAGTAATGATATGACTCTGGCTGACTACAAAATCGATAGTCGATTGATGTTGAAATTATGATCTTGGCAACTCGTCTGTTGTGGTCAGCCGGAGTCGCGCCAGCATTGAGCCAGAATAGGTATGATCATTCAATACGTTCGATAGAGGACAATGAGCCAGTATTGGTAGAATCTTGTTTCACTACGGAGTCTATGGTAAATTGTGTGACTTCAAGGGAATTTAAGTGGTCTGTTGTTAACTCGGAGATTAGCTGATGTGATAGAGACTCTGTTTCTCACTCGCAGGTCCCGGGTTCAATCCTTGCCCAGTGAACTTTCATGAAATCACTTCCAAAGCATCTTTCTAAGATAACGGTGATGAGGAAAATAGATTCACAAAGTTTTGAAAGTTCAAATTCAATGTATTTTTTTTTCTACTTGAAATATAACTCCGGGGATCTCTAATTACCAGCACTGTGCCAGTACTGGGTCGGGTCTGAATTCCTACATAGGATGTATTATTTTGCCTCTCTACCACTTCTCATCCAGGTATGGCAGGACAATTGGTTCTGTTGTTATGTCAGAATTCCGCCATAGTTGGCTCACATTAAAAATCGGTACCGACGCTGTTGTAAATGTTCTACTGGCCCTTATGTAAAATGATGTTATCATTTTGATTACTCGCCAGTATCGTCGATTCAACTGGCCCTGTACCGGTAAGTTTAGATTTGCCAGTATTGGCAACTTTGACAACAGCAATGAGCCAGTACTGGCCCATATTCCTATTTCACATGGCACACAACCGGGCTAGAACGGGCATAATCCTGTATCCAGTACTAGCAAAACAACTGGGCCTTTTGGAATGCCAGAGATCCACCATGACAGGCTCATATATAATGCCAGTACTGATACAGTTGTAAATATCATACTGGCCCTTACGTGAAATGATGATTATCATTTTGACTATTTGCAAGTACCGTCGATTCAACTGGCCCTGTACTGGTAAGTTTGGATTTGCCAGTACTGGCAACTCTGGCACCAGTACTGAGCCAGTAGCGGCCCGTGTTTCCATTTCCAAATGGGAAGTTAATTTTATATCTTTACAAGCTTCACGCCAGACGTTGGGCCAGATTTCCTCGAGATCTTTGTCATATCAATTTTTCCTACGCGCACTGAGGAAAAGGCTCATTTATAGTTCACAAAAGTATATTCGCTTATGGGGAAATAAATATTTATCTCACGCAAATCTATCATGCCTTTGTCAAATATGATTTATAAACTATTACCAAACGTTCATTTCTACCTTATATCACTTGTTCATTTTTAACACAATGTATTTGATTCAAACGAATATTTATATCCCCATAAGCAAATATACGTTTGTTAACTATAAATGAACCTGCTCCTTAGTGCAAATCCCTGTGTCTTCGTCGCGGTGGAAAAATTTTTGAAAATTTCATAAGTCTGAAGAAGTAGAAATTACCCTTCTGCAGGCTCCGAATGTGTATAAGGGTTATTCTCATTGCTACTCTGTTGCTTAAGTGGCTAGCCATCAAGCGATTCTCGAAGGTCTATTCCAATTAAAAGAATGTATAAAATCCATGATAAGACTCCCAAATAAATAAATTACATGAAATCCTGTCTTGAGAAATTTCAGAATTCAATCAAACAACTCGAGTCGAAAAATTTGGACGGTTTTTGGCCTCATCTTCCGTTTTCAGACTGAATTTTCCATTTTTAGACTCCAACCAATGAAAATGAGAGGAGAAATTCAGACTAAAATCATGAAAAAGTACTGTTTTTGTCCGCATTATTCAACAATCAAGACAAAATTAGTCTAAAAACGAAATACGAGGACAAAAACCGTTCAAATTTTTCGAACCAAGAATTGATAACAATCAATTGAAACTCAAGTACAAATGTAGAATTTTTATCAAAACTGCAGAAATATTTCACAATTTTTCAAATTTTGAAGATTTCCACCCCAAACCGATTATCCCTACGTACAATAAAATCAATACAAGTACAGTTATCGAAGGCCATTATTCAACTGGTTTTATATAAATATACTCTCATCAAAAATACAATTATCACATTTTTCACAACTCTCCTCATCAATTAATACAAATATATTCCAAGATTCGTAATTGAATCAACGATCGTTTGATATCACGAACAAAATTTTAATCTCCCCTACAAAGAAGAGGATCTGAAAATTCTGAAGGTCTCATGTTGGAAGGGAAGAAAAAAAATTATCAGTCATTTCTAAGCCTCCTTTTTCCTCCTTTCTCTTGGACTTCTGACCTCTCTACACCTCGCAAGCAACCCACCTTATCGTTCCATGCTCAAGGTCGTGCTGCCATGGTTCGGTTCGAGTGAGCCAACATCCGCGATGTGTGGAGGGTTTATAGGTTGGAAAGAAGGTAGTGGTAGCTCGGTATATTCAGCTTGTAGAATTTCAAGATTGCTACCACTTTGCCTGTTCTACCCGCGTTGTACGCCGCCGCTTTAACCATCCTAAACCCGACCAACCGACCGACCGAAACCTGCTCGGGTTACAAGAGGTAACAACAAAGAGTGGTGAGGGTTTACGCGGAGTAAAGAGGGCGAGAGCAGCCCCTGGTATAACCTGTATTCGTGTCAAGGCAAAACAGAAAGGCCAATACTCTCGCCTGACCTACATTGGCCGATCGCATTCACATACATACACAAAAATATGTACACGGACATGAGAAAACGCACATATTCCCCTTCCTCTACCTACCCTTTATTCGACTTCACTTCGACCCGAGTTCACCTCGACCCCTTCACCTGCTACTGTGCCCCCCCCCTCTCCGCCCTTCCCCTGCCATCCTCCTCTTCTCTTCTACGTTGCGAAATATCGATAGCAATTTGTATCAATGCAATCTACCTAGACCAAATGGAAGGAAAAAAGAATCATATTTCATCTGAATTTAATAAGGACGTCCGAAGAAAAATTTTGTCCACGAGACAATAATAATCCTGATTTCTGAGCAATTAAGAGTTTCGAGTTTCATGATTCTGTTGTATCTTATTATGAGGATTTTAATCGATTCCTGCTTCATTTTGAAATCGAAGTGCGTGTTGTAAAATAATTGTGCGTTTATAAACGTCAAGTGGAACTGTGGATATGAATCTACCCTCATCTCTGTAAAATATCTACACTCTTCCCCCATTATTACTTACTTGCTCTTCAAAATAAATATAAAATAAGAAAGAATATTCATATTTTAAGAGCAGAGATGTAGTGTTTTTGAATGCGCAAAGTATTGGTGTTGAAGCATTAGGAATAGTTGGGAGGGATTGTCTTTTGGTTTTCCCCCAAATTTAGTGGCAGCAAAAATCCCTCATGTGGGGAAAATTCATTTTCCCTATATTTTGGAGGGATTCTTCTCCATTTTGGAAGAAAATTTCTTCTTTCAGAGAGGAATTTTTCTCCAAACGAAGGAAAATTGTCCCAGAATAAGGAGAAATGAATTTACCTCACACTGAGGATTTTTACTGCCACCAAATTTGAGGGAAAACTCCACATTTACTTTTTAATGTGCATAGTAGAAACTTTAGTTTTGATTAAGATATTCATCAATCTAAAATAGACACAGATGCAGGAAAAAGATGCCACAATCACCCGATAAACAGCAAGAATTTATTCCCTATTCATGATCATAAACCTGTTCAGCTTTTTTCAATTGATGCAAAAGATTAGACCATCGATGGCCGAGGATGAACTTTGATTTGGCTAACCTCCAATCATAGAATTCTTCAACAGCTCCGTTCGCGATACTTGGTGAATGCAATTATCATGTTATTTCAACATTCAGCAACTCTTGTGATTTATTAACAAAAATATTTGATACAAATTCTCATACTTTTGTCTCCGATTCAACAAGTGAAATAGTTGGTTCGCTTAGCTCACACAACATTCCGGAAATAGTTACCGGAGTCACATGTGTAATTACGTCGTTATTTTAAGCGTTACAGTATGGTATGTCAAAATAACTAGAACTCATTATTCTTTCGC
Organism: Gonatopus flavifemur; assembly: GCA_018340375.1. Lineage (NCBI taxonomy): Eukaryota > Metazoa > Arthropoda > Insecta > Hymenoptera > Dryinidae > Gonatopus > Gonatopus flavifemur. The sequence goes on from JAFFJZ010000007.1 coordinate 24,185,177, forward strand.
TCTCCTATCTCTCATGGTAATAGAAATAAATACAATAATGACTGTGATAGCGGTTACGTTATTGAATTAACAAATCACTTCGATATATTTGAAACCACAATGGTTTTGAGAATTGTTCGCATTTATGTGTTTCATTCCCACCGATAGATTTCTTTTATTTTTCCAGTTTGAAAAGTTTTCTATGTTCCTGTCTACATCTTTCCCATGTTTTAGAGAGGAACATAAATTGAGAGGTGATTGCAAAAAGTATATTCAAAACTCATTCCACAAATGGTGTTTTTTCACAGAAAACTGTCTCCCTAAACTTGCTGACAAATTTTTACGGTTTATTATCATTTGATTCATATTTTGGGAAAAGAGTCAGGAATGCTCAGGGATACATAAACATAAAATCTGCTTTGTTGGAATTCACAAAATATGCCTCCATTATGGAGAATAAAAAATGTTTCTGATGAGGATTTCAAGACATTTTTGATGTGAAATAAATTTTTTTTCATGCTTACAAAATGTCTATATTTTTCCTGTACTTCCTCATGTCTTAAGGAAAAGTGAACCAAATATGAAGATAACTCAAGTGGGAAACTGTTTTTAATTGTCATTAATTCATGTATGTATTTACACATAATTTATATATAAATTATTTTGCATTATATCATAGGGAAAGTATGAGAAAAATAAACAAATTTTTCAAGGATGGAGAGATTTCTCTAATGGTATAATTCAGTATTGTATTTATTGTTCTTAATTTAATCGATGTCCGAACAATGTTTTAGAGAAATTTGATTGATTTTCAAAAACTTCTCATCAGAAAACTTGTCATTATCTTCGCGAGATTTTCTCAGCCTTTCCCCTAAAACAAGAAAAAATGAACGGAACTTCTCCAAACATTAAGAAAAAAAACCAGGCAAATTCAAAAATTGGATAAAACCTCTAAGAATTCAAATATCATAAAGAAATTGTGCACAACACATTCGAGATACGTATTTGAGATTTCGTATAAGAACGAAAGTGAAAGTTACATTCATTAGATTTGACAAAGGAACATAAAGATCCCCCCGCGTATCTTTGGTGTTGAACATACGGAGGGTAGTTTCATCGCGTTGTAAAATATTGTACGCCATGAAGCGGTCGGGGTCAGTTTTGTTGCAAAACGAATTGCTATCCTTGACCCGACTGAATTTGGCCGCAATTGGGATTGTGTATATATATATATATATATATATATATACGTAGAAGCAGCAGCAGCAGGAAGGCAGGCAGATAGACTGAGAGTTTATACTACTCCGAGGTTTGGCAAAGAACGATATCTCGAATCGAAACTGTTTTCAATCTGAAAACGTCCTCGGAGTTTCGACCCCCTAAGGAGTAGAAGAGCTTTTTGCAGTACCTGTACATTACCGTTCCACCTCCTGATTTTCAAAAAAGAAGAAAATCCACAATTTTTCTTATGAAAACGATGTAATAAAATATCGAGTCTCGTTGAAAATAGCAAACAACCCTTCGAGCAAAAAATGGAGATAGAACATTGAAAGAGAATTAAAGATTCATGAACGTATCGATTCACGAACTCCATTCAAATTCTTACTCTCCGAGCATCATTTCAGGAAAAAAGCATTTCATTTTTTTTCTATTTTTGATAGAAGAAAAGAATAAAAACAAATCTTTCTCGTAAATGAGATGCATTACTTCGCGTATAAATATACGTTTCGTCTTATGGAAAGTTGAAATTGTCGATATTTGTACGGCAATGTACAGACAATCTGATCGAAAATTCATGAGTTTAATCTTCGAAAAGCGTACTATGCAAATATGATACGCTGTGCATTATGATTTCTCTTTTTCTTGACATAATTCCCCTTTTTTTCACTTCATTCTTACCGTAAAACATAGATAAAGTAAATTGAAAACTAAACTGTTACATGAGTATAAAACGAATGTGGATGTATGTTTTGATATTCTGTTAAATTCAACTTGAAGATCGAGGGAAGGGTAGTTCGAGAAAGCACCGCGAGCAGGTAACCTGCCGGAGTACAGAGTAGGTCTAGCAGACAGAGACATGGCCCAGTTCGGACTTGGCCCGTTCAAGGGCGTGCCTCGCGAGAAAATAATTACGTATTTAGGTCGTAGAGACAAATATCTGTCTGCTTCTCTGGCTATTTTATGAATATATATACATGTTAAGGGTTGAAAGGTGTATTATTTTGTTCTCTCTTATAATTTATACATGATTTATGTATTTAAAAATTCTCTTAGAATTATTTCAATTCTTTATAAGTATTTATAACCGAGACGCTCAATGCTTTTTTTCTGTACGAAAAATATCGATCATAAAAATGCAATGACCTTGTTGGAAACTTTTTCTTGTTTTTTTCTTTCCCATACGATTTTCATTTTATGCAAATACAAATTGAAGATTAGTGTAGCACAGGGAACAAAATTCTGCAAATATGCGGAAAAATGAGGAAAAAGTTACTAAAAAATTATTGAAAAATTGACACAAATGATTGGTAGTGAAAAGTTATTCGAACTTGACAAGGAAATCCAAATGCAAATGAACTTGATGAATATAAGGAAAAGATGAATTCACAAAAGTAATGCTGGCTAGTTGAAGAGAATTTCAAAAATAAATCGTTGTTCTTAAAGTACATTTTAATGACTGATGCTTCGCCAAGCACATCATAAGTTCATTCAATTCTTCCCTAGCGTAATAAATTCACGTTCCTTATAAAGTGTGAAATTTACATCAAGAATATCGTTTATTTCTGTGTTGCATATTACATACAAATGCATTTTGTCTGGCATACTTATGTGTGAAACTGAAATCTTGGATTTTATCCCACCATCAATTGAGATTAAATAGTCTTCAGTATTGGTTTGGAACGGAGAATCTAGAATTCACGAAGATTTCGAATGTAGGAAAAATCGTGTGTACTACACTATGAAAGAAGTATGCCATGAATTTCATAAGAAGATTAGGAAGGTTTTTACATTAACAGGTTATCGAATTTTGTAATGAAATATTGAATTTAACATCATTTTGAGTTTTGGAACAGTTTTTCTTAATGTTAAGAATTTCTTTCTCAATTTAGATAACAGATTCATACGATTCCCCAGGTAAGAAATGCCAATACTGACAAGTGGCCCACACTTGGCAACATATTGGGCTGTCAAGCATTGCGAACCAATATTGGTTCAATATACAACCGTTGGTTATTTTAGAACGCACACCGGGTTCTATAGGAAATGCCAATATGACAACTGGTGTGAACTTGGCAAAATGTGGAGCTGCCAAGCATAGCGAATCAATATCGGCCCAATATGGAACCATTTGTTATTTGAGAATCCATACCACGTTTCATAGGAAATGTATCACAAGTAGTTGAAGCTTGACAAAACATTCAACTGCCAAGAATGGTGAACCAATATTGGGCCAATTGAGAATCATTGGTTATTTGAGAACCTACAACGCATCTTCATGTCACGAATGGAATGTCATGAAGAATGATTTATTATTTTCCTCCAAGAAGTATGAAGAACCAGGTTGAAGTTTGTTAATAGTTAATATACACAACTTGGGCCAGGTCCGGTTTTGTCATATAAGCCAAGCTCTTGAAAACTCTTAATCAATGTATCATGATACCTTGGACCATGCTTAGTATTGTTTTTTGGCTCTATATTGAGAACCAAGCCTGGCACGAGGGTATCATACCCAGCTTTTACCAAGCTTGAACCATTTTTTGTGATGGGTTCTGACCCTATATGAGTCAAATTTGGGCCAAGGTCGGGCCAAGCGTAGCCCATTTGTCAATTCCTATCTGGGTGAATGAATAATTTCATTACTAACTTCATCACTAATATTGAATTGAAGTTTTTAATTATTGATTAATTGAATACGGAAATATGATCTTTCATAAAACATTCCGTATTGAATTCAAGAAGTTTTGCTCCATCATGCTTTTTTCCATTATAACATATGAACTAGGGGTGTGCGGGTACCCGAGTCATCGGGTTTTTATCGGGTCGGGTCGGGTTTTTCAATTACCCGAGTGTTTTGGGTACCCGATTACATTCGGGTAATTCAAATATAGCAAACGTTTTCCTCAGCAGGAAATATTGTGACAGCAACTCGATCAAGATTGCTGACAAAACATGTGGAAGAGTTGTGCTTCCTCCATTCAAATTTAAAAATATGAAAAAAGAATGATATTTATAAGAAGAATATTTATTTTCATTGATGTTCAAGATTCTATATTGCGGTGACTGAATACGAAAATAGATAATATATTATTTATGAGATATAAATGTGATTATATTTTTTAATTGAATTAAAAAATAAATATAAACATTCCATGAAGCAATTTGGATATTTCTTAATGCGCTGCATAATCAATTACATGGAGTAACAACACTAATAGACTTGTAGTGAATATGGCATTCTTCATATTAGAATTGAATTCATATGAAATCCCCTCATTCCTACAATCGCTCAAGACAATTTGTCCTTAAAATATCAACGGCAATGGCAACTTCGAATAGAAGTTGAAAATATTAAATTCAAGCGATTTTATTATATTCGGGTACCCGACTTGGAGAGCCCGATTTAATCGGGTACCCGACCCGAAAAGAAATACAAATACCCGAACCCGACCCGATAAAAAGTGCTACCCGCACACCCCTAAAATGAACTCATTTTTTTTCATCTAAAATATGGAAAAAGTAGGAGAAATTTTTCGAATGTCAAGTGAAACTGTTTTACGCGATTTTCAGTTTCTCACAAATATTGTTTTGAGTAAAAATTATGTCCACCTTGTCATCTTCCTTCAATTTTTTGATACCTTTGTTTTTTTCCCTTTTCAAAAAAAACAATTAAAATTCCAAATTGAGCAGATTGAAAGAGAATACACGGAGAAAAGTCTCCGGTAACGGTTACTATGAAGAATAGGAATTTGGTGGTAGATATTTCAAATTTGTAATAAGTACCATTCAGAACCGGAGTGACTGAGATAAACTGTTTACGTTACCATGGAAATGATAGTTTAACATCCTAATGATCACCAAAAGTGCGAGTGATCGCTCGATTCTCCATTCTAAAATCCCGATGACAACTGAAGTGGATGGTAATCATTCCCACATACTTCTCTCCGTGTAGTTTCAAAGAAACTAACCCAATGAATATAATATTCCATAAATCAAACGCATTTTAATGCCCGTACCCGATCACGAATTGGATTTATTGAATCGATGCCAGGTACTTCTGTTCCTTTTTTAACGTATATAAAACATCTTACTAAAGCCCCGCACAAATTTCGGCAGCTCAAATTTCACATTGAATACACTTTACATCGATGCCGAGTATTGAAATGTGTGAAATTACACTGAGGTTTATCTCCTACAACGCTCGCGGTTTAGAATCAAGGTTAAAATGTGGCTATCCAACGATTTAACATCCTCCCGTTCCATTCCATTTCTCTTTAAACCATCTACACCCAACGACCTCGATCAAGTTATAAAGAACATTAAACAAGCCCCTCTATTTTTTCATCCTCATCATATATTCTTCATCGGGCGATGATGTTCGCCATCATACAATCTATTTGATTAAGCTTTCACCCTAAAGATCTTCCAACTTTTTCATCAAAAGTGACAATAACTTCTCCTGTCCCAAATTATTCGTCAAAATCCAAAATCATAAACCTATATAAAGAGAAAAAAATAAACCCAATCAATCATCGGTCATCGGAAAAGCTTTCAAACTTCTTCGTTTGGAATAGAATTCCATCATCCCACGCTGATTTATGAACAAAAACTTATGGAATGATTCCTTACGAATAGAATGTGGTAAAAAACCAGCAAAGAGAAAGTAGTTTGGGTTTTCAAGGTTTACAGAAATTTGTTGGTAATTGGAAAAAAAAACTGTCTGTTGCAGGGTGATAAATTAATGAACGATTTAATGTGATGTATCATTGAGAAGAACAAAAAGTAACGAATGTTCTCAATTTGTACAGCAACGTGACTGAAGTGATGATGAGTATCCATGTTACAATAGAATATTTCAACTCCATTCACGTTTATTTTCTCGTATATATGTTGTTTAAGACTCACGTTCATGATGCTCATAAAGGTGATACAAACCACAACCACTTCCAGAGTCTGTGCTCGTGAACAACGTTATCGATTATCTGTAATTTGTTGAAATTCTTGACGGCGTTGTCATTCTATCGTCGCATACAATTTTCCTTTTCAAGGACTAACGTAAATTTATCGCAACATTCGTGCAACCACAGGGAACTTCTACTAGATAACGCAGTATGTTGTAGTTATTCAATCAAATTTTCGGAATCTCTTCGAAGGACGAAATGCGGATGTTTGAATAGAGAAGTGAACTATCTTAACACTATAATTTATAAGACTTATAAAGCTGGGAATGATTATTCGTTAGAACACTTTTATTGGGACGATTTTTCATTTCTGGTGATTAGCTTAATCGATGTATAAATTTGTTCGACAATGCTTTAAATACTTTCATATTTTCTTTCCGCTTTACCGAATTTCAATTTTACAGAGTACTTTAACACGAGATGTATAAGGGAAAAAGTGAATAAATATTGAATGTACTGTATCAGAATTTTGTTTCAAGGATGAATAATTCAATGGAAAAACCCGGATAGGAATGATCCGTGGCATTTCTTAGGCCCTGTCAGCGTTTGATCAGGCTTTGACAAGAAGTAGGGAATATCACACATCAGTTCTATCCGGGAAGTAGAGCTTGAAAAATTCTGAATCTCACGTTTTTCAACAGAAAAGTGTGTCCTTTCTCCTTATAAATGTTCTTCTACTATCTTGGTTTAGCAACTACTCGGTATCCTCTTCAGCAGGAACTCTGATCAACACACCGGTCACCATTTCTCTTTTGCAGCATCATTATTACGGAAGGAAGGCGAAATAATTAGTCAAAGATTCGAATCCTGAAGATTAATAAAGCTGAAATTGGCAACCATAAAATTAGCAGCGGCCCGTGTGGAAATCAATCCTGGCCATCCTAAGGTCAACCCTAATACGAGGTTGCCTACCCACGGCCCATGTGGGCCTTAGTTGGGGTTGCCAGTATATTCCAGGAATATTTCAATCCAAAAATGCTCACCCACAGCCGTTATAGGCCCCGAGTTGGCTCCCATTGTTTCGCCTGGATATTTGATACCATTATGGGGCCTAGATTGAAAAGCGCAACATTCCGAGTTGGGGCCACTTTCCAGGTAGGGATTATAAACCTGGCCCAGGTCTGAGCCCAGAAGGAATTTCCACACGGGCGATTGTCATAACTTTGGACATCAAATTTTCATAAAGGATTTAAGCATCTGAAACGTTCAGTGGAATGCTATGCAATTGAGTTTTAGTATCAACAAAGCTTCAACAACATTTAATCCAAAGTTACAACAATCGGCTGCTAGCTTCATGTCTGCCAGTTTCAGCTTCATTAAAGATTGATAAGCTCAAGATTATTAATTCATTAATTCTTTAGTATCCTCATAAATGGAAGTACAATCGATTGGATACTGATGGATTCAAGTATACTTTCGGGGATCGATGAGGAGGAGTTGTTGTTCGCACTTCTTTTTATATAGCGAAAACATCATTCTTGGGTAACCAAAACAGATTGAATATATGTTTCCAGTCCAGATTTACTTTTCACACCTCCGTCATGGGTTTAGTTTCCCCTCGAAACGAAGGGACAGATAAGTAGTTCTCGAGTACTTTCCTCTCTTTTTTGCACCCTGAAGATGCTCCTACTCATCGAAGAAGAAATTATAAAGAGTCGTATAGGAGCGAACGTATAACTATTGATCTAGCTTAAACTAGTTCGAGCGGTTTTATGTAGATATGCGTCATTATGTAACCAGGTGGAGAGTACTTTTGATTGGAAAAGGAGGAGAAGAAGAAGGAAAGGAAGAAGAAGAGGAATAAGTGTTACCTCCGGACGAAGACCTCGTTGATGTCAAGCAATTTTCTTTATCTCCGCCTCTTTATATGCTTCGTTCAATTTTTTTCTCGTATTATTTCTCACAAAGTACAGTTCGTGTCTTTTGGTCATTTTTCTTTCCATTCCCCCAATCTTCTGGCTGGGGAATATGTGATTATGATTTGAATGATTTATTCCAAAAGTTGATAAAACGGATACAAAATGGAGCGATCAATTCAATCGAGAGGAGAGAATTGTGAATCATTATTAATGGATATTAGATTCTACTTGGACTAATTGGAGAAAAACGTGAAATCGATTATAATAATGAATAATGAAACAATCGGAATAATACATTATCCTTTCACATTCAATTTACCAAGAATAAGTTGCAAGTGTCACTTATTTACACAACTTTTAATGTTTTGCATCCTGATTTTGGAAGTTGGACTAAATGAATCTATCTCACGTCTCAGAATGAAAGGCCGCAAATGACAAACGCACGGAGAAAAAATAGTTTGCTACTATAGCGCCTACAAAGAAACTTGTTGTCCTCGCAAAAATATTCATTCCAGCAGCTAAACCATTAATTCTGTTAACAAATTGGTTGAAGTCAGCAAAAAAATGTAATTGTGTCAATCATTTTTCTTTCTATTTCAGCTAACTGTTTTTGTAAGCCCTATAGTAACAGACCTGCTTGTTATGCCAGCAATATTTTTTTCTCCGTGCGACTGTACTCTAAACTGCACGATGCTCAGTTGAGGACATTTTATTCGTAAATATTGAAAATCATATGAAAACGTATTTAAATTAATTTCTAAAAACAGTCAATTCAACACATAAAAATCAGTACTGTGAAAAATCTTTTTGTGGATCTACAAAAAAAGGGTTTTCTGGTCAATTAACAAAATTGTTTGATTTCTTACAAATTTTTTTCGGGAATCTAATTCACGGAGAAATTTTTTACAGTGAGGTTAAAATGTTATTTCAACAGGTATTTGTCGTTAGATCAACATGGGACTCGAATGGATTGATTCCAACACATTTTTCACGTGGATAATTCTTCGATACTTTTCATCTCGGATTCGTATCATAATAACATCTGGAAAAGTAAGATTGAAATTGTTCTGTTTATACGTATAAAAGCATTGAAAATGAAAATGGATTGAATTTCCTTTATCCCACATCTACTCCGGTGGTGTTTGTGGTGAAAGAGACACGGAACTAGTATTCGAATCACTTTTCGTTGTTCATAGCCTCGACAACGAACTAAGGAAGAGAGAACAAGGTGCAGTGGAGGCCAGTGGGGCACACGCTAAACACCTGTACGGTATACCCGGTATTCGGGTCATGCATCTCGGCCACTCGTACTAGGTCACTACTTCCCTCTTGTGCACTCACCCTCCCGCTACTAGAAGCTCCCATATCTCGCTTCGATTCGCTTCTTGCTCATTTTGAGTAGCACGGGGACGAAGCCAACATGGCAAAATTGTAATGGACTGGAGGTTCTCATCACCTGGAGTTCAGTTCGGATCAATTCTCTCGTCAAAACCAACTAGCTACAACGTTATCGCTACAAAAATGTTCTCCTCCGCGATTAAATACCACAACAGCAAAGGAATACAATATTTCGAAGGACGACCGCGTACGATACAACAGGGATCCCGTAGAGGAGAATTTCAACCATCTCAGTCATTTCAGTCCCAGGATACTCGGAACTGAAGGAGAGAAAAGAAAATTTGTCAAGACTATCTTTCTCTGACACTTCGATTACAATATTTCCAATGGATATTACAAAATACATCTTAATCAAACTTCTTTTTCTCAAGATACTTGATCAATCGATCCACATAATTTCTTTTGTTTCTTTGCCTTTTCCTTCTCTGGCTTCTTTTTTTAACGTCAGCCAGTAATGAGACGATATTTACATGACATGTCGTATGAATAATGAAAGAGCGCACTCGTGGGAATCGAACGAAGTGAGTCGCGTTGCTCTCTGTTCTAGATTTGCAGGTTCGAAGTGGTAGAATTCATAGTCGAGTGGAAAAGAGAAGAGAAAAGGGAAGAGAAAGAGCGTAGCGCCCAATGTAGGGCAACCCGGCTCGCCTCCCGGTGTAGACGGTGGCCGCTGATCTGACACCTGCGCAGAGACTCCGTTCTAGGAAAGGACATTGCCCCGGTTTCGAATCCCTTCAAGGTCTTACACACAGCGCTCGCTCGCTCTTCCTCCTTTTTTTCCCCACTTTTTTTCTTTCTCCCTTTGTTTTTTCTTTCTTTTTCTCTGTATCCTCAAAATTCTTTTAACCTTCTGTTTTGAAAATTCGTTTATCAACGTATCTCATCCCCTCATGAGTTATGATTCCCTCACTAATTGAAGAACAAATACCCGAGTTTCCTATTGTGTCAAATATTCATCGTAATTCACAAAATACGATCTTTTCATAGTATTATGTACATCGTGTTCATACATCACTTTGAATTATTTATTCATTAAATTCGTTTGTTACAGTCCGTTTTATAATACATTAGAAATGAGAAATCTCAAGGTCGATTTGATTTTACATAGCGTGGAACGAATGGTTCGTGAGGATCGTTGAAGATGAAATGTTGATAATTGTTTGAAAATGGTAAATAATGTGAAATCACGAGATATGTGAGAAGAATATATTCGGAGAACAATTCTAGCAATTACGACGATTGTTTGTGTATAACACACAATCGCTTGTTGTTTGAATTCAAAAGGAGCTTTGTGAAGTAAGAAGGACAATGGCTGATCATTTGAGAACAAAATATCTTTTCAAACTCACGGTTCTCGTATCAGGTACATGAGAGATGTTTGAAAACATATTATAGAGAACAGGGATCAAAAGTACATTTTATGGAATTGCATGAACCTCTGCAGTAATTATTCGAATTATTTTAAATGAAAGGAGATTGTACCTGAATTTTAGAATTTGTTTCAGTAATCTATAACACCGGAGTTTTTTCTTTTACCTTGTGATCGAAAATTTTTCATTATATTATATTTCTGCGGGGAATCCATGCTATAAGTTATGTCACAAACGATTGAGTCACAGGAAACTTTTGATGGAGACATTTCTTCTCACTGTAATGGAACCCATTGAATGCATACAACATTACGTACGCCGAGAGGGTGTCTGGTGCATAGAGTCACGTGCCACTGGTTCACTCACTTGGTCGGGTTACTACGTTGATGTTTATCTTGACCTGTCTTCAAACGATTTGCTTTGAATCTAAAGTACGGATTTCACTATTCGATACTACAATAATGGCTTGGGAAGTAAATATCCTGTAACGAGGTGATTGAAGTGATCTGATCTGAAACTCAATTTAGGATTCGATGTGAAGTTGTAGATTCTGATTTAGTAGATACAATAATTGCGGAATAAAGGAACAGAATTCAAAAGACCTGTCCTCAAACAAAATAAAACAACGTTTTTTCCCGGTGAAACTCGATCGCACAAGGAATAGCGTATTCATTCCAATGCCTGGAAACTATCCCTAGAGAAAATACTCTATGGATTTACAAAGTTTATAACGCTGTTCTAGAGGAAAACTTGAGATGAATCAATTTTATCTCAAGTTTTTCTCTAGAACGGCATTACAGACTCAGAGAAAAAAATTTGCTAAAACAGCAAACCTCGGAAATTTACTTTGCTGATATGGCAAAATTTGTTGCTGAATTAGCAAAAAATTTGCTGTTACAGCAAAAATCTTGCTCTTTTAAAAAGCGCTTGCCATTCAGCAATCCGGAATTTTAGATATACAGACGGCTAGAAAATTTCGCTCAATTAGCAAATATCTTGCTAAAATAGCAATATTCTTATTGTAACAGCATTTTGCTAATTTAGCGAAGCAGATTTTTCGGAATCGCTTTTTCAGCGGAAATTTTTCTCTGCGTGCAAACCTCCTCAATTACTCTAGAAAATTTTCACTATCATATCAAAGCATTGTTTAGCCTGGAGTTGAGAATTCTGATTAATGAAGTCGATGAATTGTTTTGCAATTCAATCATTTCTTCATGCTCTTTTGCTGGAACATGGAAAAAATGAGGGAAAAACGTGAAAATTCCGCAAACATGGCATCAAGAGAGTGGCACCTCCTCATCAACGCACACATGACACCAACGGGTATGGAGTATTCGAAATTGTTTATAATTTTCATTCACAAACAAATGCGGTGGTTGAAAACTTTCCAAACCATCTATTCTGATACGAAATTTCCCGTAGAACACGATCCCGGGGTTTTCATCCACGTAAATTCATATTTTGAACAAATTGTTTGAACAAATTGTAAAAATTTTTTTTCTCCGTGGATGTTCATCCTCCACCCAGATATCCTATTCCAAATAGTTACTTTTCCCGTAGGCCCAGCAGTTTCACCGTGGGCACGAACGGGTATGGAGTATTCGAAATTGTTTATAATTGTTATTTACAAACCAATGCGATGGTTGAAAACTTTTCAAACCACCTATTCGTATATGAAATTTTCCGTAGAACACGATCCCGGGGTTTTCATCCACTTGAATTGATATTTTCAACAAATTGTTTGAACCATAATTGTTCAAACAAGTTGTAAACATTTTTTTTCTCCGCGGATGTTCATCCTCCACCCAGGTATCCTATTTCCAATAGTTACTACCCCCGTAGGCCCAGCAGTTTCGCCATGGGCATTAATGGGTTAATGTACAAACTACGTGAGAGAATACGTAATTATGTACGAAATTATGGGATGTTGTGAATCGATCAATAAAATGAAAAAGACGTTCATTGACACATTGTTTGGAACCAGATTCAATTAACATCCAAATAATGGGTTGACATTATTCACGGAATATAGAATCTTAGATATGCCTTGATCATTCACACGGTAGAAAAAAATCTCAAATTCAAATTGTGTCATGACTAAATCAGTATGTAGCGAAAAGCAGCTTGTTTTGAGTGTACACTGTGAAGAATAATTGTAAAATTTTCCTGCAAAGAACGGTGGCAGCAAAGTTCCTTCATGGATGGGGAATTCTTCGCCATGATTTGGTGGATTTTTCTTTCTTTTTAGAAGATTCAATACCCAAAAAACAAAAAAATTCCTCAAAGTGATGGAAAAATCATCCATTTTTTATGAAAAAACAATTCCCCCACGATGAAAGGACAAAATCCACCAACAGAAAAATTTCCCACATTTTTCACAGCGTAAAGTACACAAGTGTAAAAAGTCTGAAAATTATATATAACTTATTTTCAATTATATGAAGATTGTATCGAGTTTTATATAAATTATATATAATTTTCAGAATTTTTTCACTTGATTAAACCTACGAAATCGCTGAGTTTTAGGCAGCTTTAAAATTAAAACGCAGCCAATTTAAGTCAAACTTTTACAGTGCAAATATTCGAATTTCAAACAAACAATGATGTTAACAGCATTAACATCGTGAAAATTAATCCTTCCACGCAGAGAGAAATTTTTGCGATTTTGAGAAAGAACGACCGCAAAAATTGCTCGTTTTCTGGGATTGCGAGTTCCAGGTTGAAATGCATTCTGAAGACTATCCAATGTCGATCATTTGCGAAGGAATCCCATTCTCTGGTGAGCAGAACACTGGTTTTGGATTTGAAGTAGAGGTAGACGATCTTGACAGAATTGATCCTTTTCTTAAAATTCGTGTTATGCTCACTGAGAAGTGGTATTCCCATCGCAAATGATCAATAGAGTATTTTTTTAGAATGCCTTTCAACCTGAAACTCGTGGCCTCAAAAAATAGGCAAACAAATCCTCTTTTTTGCGGTCATTCTTTACTTTGCTGAATTAGTGAAACGCCTGACAAACATTTTTGATAGGCAAGTGGATAAGGTTGAGACACCCGAACTTTGTCTGGAAGGAGTTTATAATGTTCAAATACGCTACAAAATTGATTGAAGCATGTCTACTAATTCAAAATTTCAGACAGTCAAATTTGATGTCTATTGTTTATCCACAACGTATCCGTAGTTATTAATCTGTGATGGACAAATTGTGTCTATGATTTGTCCAGCTTGTCCTAATATGTCTCGAAAGCATTGAAAACTGTCCCGCAATATCCAATTGCTGTCCAACCGACGCCCATCTGTTTCAAATTCTGAACATTTACCTAAAGGCCACTATTAATTGTCTCAGTTGTCCATCAGCATTATACACGGAAAGACCGGGTCTATTAATATTTAGAAAGAATTCATCAACGTTTAGAAAAATGACTGTCAATTTAGGGAAAAAGAGGATCGCTGGAAAATATCCGTAGTGAATCTACCAAAAATTCGTAGTTGAAATATTAACAGTTGATAGTTTCATTGGTATTTTTCACAGTGAAACTATCAATTGTTAATACATCGATTACGGATTTTTAGTAGACTCGCTACGAATATTTTTCAGCGATCCCCGTTTTCCCTAAATTGACAGTCATTTTTCTGAATATTAATAGACCCGGTCTTCCCGTGTAACATTTGGAAGTCGCATGAGACATCTTTCAGATATTTATTCGAGCATTGTCTCAATAAAAACCAAATCCATGTAAAAACAAATTCATAGCTTGATCCTGTGAATTTCGTAAAACTTACAGAAAATATTCCTTCAAACCCTGAGAAAAAAGATTTCTTTTTACAAATCAACGCATTTGGTTAAACCTTTTTGAGAGATATCGTTTCATGCAAATAACACTCATTCATTAACACCAAACATTGTGTTGAGTCAAGAAATTCATATTTATTAATTATAACTAAACAATTTATTTGACTCAAACTGATCGAAATTGATTTGAATGAATATGACTTCTTCTCAAATTTAGATTTATCGAATCATCCTCGGTATGAAGTTGACTCAAAGAAATATGTGCTGTATTTATCAACTATGCGGTGGAATAAATATTTAAAAAATTTTTCTTTGGCCGTATCCAACTATACGATTCATCTACTATAAACAAATCTTATTTGAGTCAACGAATCTTTTTTCCCAGTGAACTGTTCAAAAACTCACTCATGTTTACAGGCTGCACAGTGATTTTTTAAGAATTCTTACTTGTCCTTTGATTGCTGGAATTCCACGGTAATTTTCATAACAAAATTCTTTCAGTGTATGGAAATGGGCATGGAAAAGTATAAATGTTCAAATGACTTCATCTATGGGTTCTCTCTTCGAATACCATGGATAGTTTTTGCTTGCTCATTTCCATACACAATTTATGTCTAACTGGGACCTAGTTGGTCTAATTTTTCTTCGTGGGGCGTAACACTTTGGAATACGATTGGTGAAGTTAACAGAAGGTTTGCGGAATCAGTAAATTTCCTGACAATCTGTATATTTACAGTGCAAAATTGCTGGATCAGCAAGCATTTGTTGAGAGAGCTTTATACCAATGTTTGAAATTCCAATTCTGTCAAAGATTTGTCCAGAATGTCTGTGGATGCCCGTTTGTTTCAAATTTTGGAACAATACAGGTGCGTACGTGTATTACTTGTCCAATGAATGTCCTCAAATATCCAGACAGCATAATTAGAAGCTGTGAAAAATTGTCCAAGACTACAGGACTGACAAATGACCTAATTGAGAACTTGTCCATAGCCCATCCTGAGGGATCCATGACGAAAATATTCAATTTTTGGCATTCATCCCCGAGTTGTTCGAATTTGTCAAATGATTCCTATTTGTCCATGATTCTTTAATCAATGTCCCCGGTTAACATATTAGAGTTCGAAATATGTCCCCGAGTGGTTTACATTTGTCCAAAACAGAAATAATCCTTTCTCATCCGAAATTGGTCCCAAGTTGTCTAAATTTCTCATGGTGAGACAATAGCGGATACAGGTCGGTATGATCTGATAAACGTTGTCAGACTGATTACGACGAGTAATGGACATGACTTTTCGAGGGCGGTCCGAAATATAAAACAAACAAACCAATTTTCCAGGTCCCAATCTTGTAAAAAACACGTCCCTCTGGACAGATACTCTCATGCCCAAAATTTGTCTAACAAACTCATCAAGGATATTCTGTTTTCTTCTTTCAGCTCGCAGAATTTTGACAGGTTTCCCCTTTCTTCCATGTTTTAGGAAAGAGTTCAGGAAAAATGGAGAATATGCAAAGAAACTTTTGCCGAGATGAGGGAAATAGGAAAAATATTTGAAGTTATACTATGCGTCTAGTTCTCGATGATGAATTGTAGTAATGCTTGTCATTGCTAACGTGCCACACTTTTTCAGAGTTAAAGATGAAATTGCCTCCAATCATTGTACCTTTAGGTCAAGGCACTGTCTTTTGTCATATTGTTTTGGTGTGTATAACGTGGAACACGCAAAGAGTTGAGGTTACATCAAGTGATATAATAAAATTAAGGAAAATCAAAGGAAGATTATGTCTAAGAAAAAGAGATCGCATTCAAGATCTAGATCAAGGGAAAGGAAGAAGCAGAAAACTGAAGAGAAGTTTAATAATATGGAAAAACAAATCTCTAACCTTACTTCGCTGGTCACACAGATGATACAGCAAGAAGCGATTGTTTCAGAAACTACAACAGTAAATAAGGAACAAGAAGGTAAACAATTTATAACACCATAAACTCATTAATCTCCATACGAGATTATTGTGTAAAAAGTATTCAGCTTCTATACGAGGCGGATACACAGTTGAGACAGATATATATATCCATGTCCATACGACACCAAGTCTATACAACACCAAGTCCATACGACAATTGATTCATACAAAGTCAGTACGACTCAAGTCTACACGACCAAAAAATTACCAGTGAGGTAATGCCGCGAGGACATAAGAATTCATTGGAAATCATTGGTTTTTAGTTGATATAATGTCCGAAGAGCAAAATGGAGCTAAGGATGGTCCCTTGTCGTCAGGCAAAGAGTTAGAGGAGAAAGTGACGAAAGATGATACGGTCGAAGTCGAGCCATCTGACCATGTAGATGAAAAATCATCGAAGGAGATCCTTCTTGAGATGCTTGGGGAACATCCAGATTCAAAGGAAGAAATCCCCATTAAAATCAACGAAGATTTAAAAGTCCGTTGGCAGAAGTGGATGAAGGAGGGGTATCCTGAAAATAATAAGAAAAATATTTCAGAAATTTACCCCAGGAAGGATGTGCTTTATACAGAAGCAACTAAAGTGAACCTATAAATCAGTCCAGTCATGACGGAAATTGCAACTAAGCGAGACGAGCATTCCACAGAAACCCAGAACTGCATTGGCTCGGCAATTTCAGCGTTGGCAGCGGCAGTTTCTATGATCATAGATGACCCAGAAGATGGAATACACCAGGAGGCACTGATGAAGTACCTGTGCGATTCAGGGAAACTACTGACAGATGTATTCCACCAGCTCTCTCAGGCCCGAAGGGCTTACATTACTGTCTTGATGAGTAAGTCAATCAAGCCAACGGTTGATGCTACCAAGGCCGACGATTGGTTGTATGGGAAAAATTTCGCGGAATTAATCAAGGGGGCAAAAGATGTGGAGAAAGCATGTAATAACATAAAGGCTGTTCCAAAAACATCAACCCTGAAACCAAAAGATCAGGGGAACTCCAAGTACCCATCTGTCAAGGGCGGGCAGATGGGGAATCAAACCAAAAAATCGATAAAATTCAAGGCCAGGACCCCGAGAACCAATTACAACCCATCCAAGTTCTCGAGCAGGTCGTCAAACCGTTACCCAACAACGAAGAAATGAACAAGACAAGCAGACCAGCTGGTAGACTAAAACAATTTATAGTTGAATGGGAACAAATAACCTGCGATAAGTTCATACTTCAGTGTATAGAAGGATACAAAATTCCTTTTAAAAAGACACCAGTACAAACAATACCTCTATCAGAGCAAAGTTGGTCTAAAGATGAACTTATAAAAATCGAAGCAGAAATTGCTTTTAACCAAAAAGGTGATTGAGCGAAGCAATGATGAAGAAGGACAATTTATCTCCTCCTTTTTCCTGGTTGATAAGCCAGATGGATCCAGCAGATTTATTATCAATTTGAAAAAACTAAACGAGTTTATAGATACTAAGCACTTCAAAATGGAGCATATAAAATCAGTTAAACATGTAATATCACTCGGTTGCTACATGTATTGTACAGACTTGAAAGATGCTTATTACTTAGTTCCGATTCACAATAATTCCTCCGATTCAAATTCCAGGATCAAATCTTGGAGTTTACATGCTTACCATTTGGGCCATGTACAGCCCTATTCATATTCACAAAAATCATGAAACCAGTAATAAGCAAAATTAGAGAATCAGGGATTTTGTCGTGTATATATATTGATGATTTATTCATTATAGGGAAATCGGAGGAATCTTGTAAAAGTAACCAAGAGTTTGTTAAAAATCTGCTGGAACATCTAGGATTTATTATCAACCGTGAAAAAAGCTCAAAAGAGCCAAGCCAAAGTAAATATCTCGGTTTTATCATTAACTCAAAGGACTCTACTCTAGAGTTAACGCAAACTAAAAAAGATCAAATCAAGTTACTAGTAAAAAACTTCTCAGACCTGGGCAAACTTGTAAAAATCAGAGATTTTGCAAGACTCTTAGGAATTTCATCAGCGGGCTGCCCAACGGTGGCATACGGTTCAATATATTGTAAAAGATTAGAAAGACAAAAATATTTAGCGTTAATTATCAATGATAATGACTATGAAGGAAAAATGCGTATGAATAACATAATAGTAGGTGAGTTGAGTTGGTGGGGAAAAATCACCCCATCCGCTCACAATCAAATCAGAATCCAGAAGTATAATTTAGAAATATCCACAGATGCATCTTTGACTGGGTGGGGGGCTTATTGTCACGGTAGATGCGCAAAAGGATTTTGGACTAAGGAGGAAATAAAATATAGTATTAACTATCTCGAACTTCTCGCAGCTTATTTTGGATTAAAAGGTTTTGCAAATGGAATATCGGAGTGTGAAGTGTTACTCAGAATAGACAACACATCCGCTATATCGTATATAAATAGAACAGGAGGCATCCAGTACTCCCATCTGAATGAACTGACTAGAAAAATTTGGTAATGGTGTGGAAGAAGGAAAATCTTGATATACGCGTCTTATATACCATCAGTCCAAAACACAGAAGCTGATAAAGCATCGAGAATAACGAATATTGACACGGAATGGGAACTGTGTAATACAGCTTTTGAAAAGGTAAACCAAAAGTTTGGACCTTTCACCATCGACCTATTTGCGTCAAGATTGAATAAAAAATGCTCGCGGTTCTGTTCAAGATTCCCAGACCCAGAAGCTATGACAGTTGATGCTTTTACAACAGTGTGGACAAATGAAAAGATATACGCTTTTCCTCCTTTCGCACTCGCTTTGAGAACCTTGAGGAAAATAATATTGGACAAAGCAGAGGGAACGATAATCTTACCACTGTGGCCAACACAACCGTGGTACCCTCTCTTTCAATCATTACTCCCTTCACCACCCATAGTTTTTAAACCTAGAAAAAACTTACTAATATCTCCTTCTAGAGAGCAGACACATCCACTGGCATCAAAACTTTCACTAGTGGCAGGGACCTTATCAGGGAAGCGTTTCTAAATAAAGGAATAGACAACGTATCAGCAGAGATCATGATCAATTCTATTGCCACCTCAACGCTCAAACAGTACCAGGGTCCACTTGAACTGTGGTGGGAATTTTGTATCAAAAACAAAATATCAATATTCAAGGCCAACGCCACAGAGATTATACGTTTCCTAACTAATAGATTCGAAAAAGGTGCCAGCTGGGGGACGCTAAACTCTGATAGGTCAGCAATATCTCTCATTTCTACAGAAAATGTAGGTAATGACAGCTTGATATCGAGATTCTTCAAAGGAATACATAGACAAAAGCCTCCAAAACCGAAATACTCCAGTACCTGGGACACGACACCAGTCCTACAATATATAGAAAAACTTCCTCCTGACAAGGAGCTGAAAATAAAAGAGATAGCGGAGAAGGTAGCGACATTAATGATCCTTACAACAGCACACAGGCTACAAACGATTTCCCTATTTAATATCAAGAACATAGTTATTAAAGAATCAGGAAGCTCGATAAAAATACCAGATTTAATTAAAACATCCAAACCCGGTAAGGATCAACCAGACCTCATATTACCATTTTTCAAAAAGAACCCGAGAATCTGTGTAGCGTCGGCTGTGATAAGTTACCTTTAGATAACTGAAAAATTTAGAAACACCCAAAATGACAGATTGTTTATCTCAATTAATAAACCATACAAAACCGTATCGGCCCAGACAATAAGCCACTGGATGAAATCTCTCTTATCAAAAGCAGGAATTGATACCGATCAATTCACAGCATACAGTACAAAACATGCGGCGGTATCCGCAGCCTTTCGGAAAGGAGTCGATGTTGATACCATCAGACGCACAGCAGGGTGATCAAAAAACTCCAGAATGTTCGCCAATTTCTACCATCGCCCAGTCCAAGACGACGATACTTTCGCTAAGAAAATTTTATCAAAATAACCAAAATTATTACCAGACTCTTTTTCTCTCTTCTTTTAAGTTTATTGATTAAACACTAGTACCAAAATTGTACCTCAAGAAAATAAATTTAATTGAGATACAACCGAGTTTTCAATTCGCTAAAAGTCTACAATTTATCATCGAGAACGAGACGCATAGTATAATTGTAAGATCAAACGAGCCCGCTGAAGGCGAGCGAAGTTTGATCATAATCATACGAAGCGTCTCGTTCGAAGATGATCTTCTCCCGCCCAGGGAAATACTTCAATCCCAGTAACACATTTCCCCAAGATCATCCGGAAAACTCGAGCAAAATCTCTAAAAAATATGACAAAAGACAGTGCCTTGACCTAAAGGTACAATGATTGGAGGCAATTTCATCTTTAATTCTCAAAAAGTGTGGCACGTTAGCAATGACAAGCATTACTACAATTTATCATCGAGAACGAGACGCTTCGCATAATTATGATCGAACTTCGCCCGCCTTCAGCGGGCTCGTTTGATCTTACAATTATTTTTCAATCCTCAACCCTTCGAGTACACATATTCTTCCACACCTTCGGAGTACACACAGGTGCAAATTCACACCACGCAACTTTACCGATTAATAACTCGGTTCCTATTCGACTAATTTGACCTTCCTGTTCTGCAATTCACAAATATCTTATTTGATTAGGGAAAAAAACGCGAGGATGAAGTCAATTTTTGACGAAAAACGAAAAGTATGAGACTGGTTGGTGCGAATTCGCACCTGTGTGTACTTGGAGGGTTAAAATATAAAATCATCCCTCAAAGAGGGGAAATGGAAATAAAAGACAAAAAATAGCAGCATTGGTACACGGAAAACACAAAATGGAACTACTCTCTAAAATCATTGGAGTGAGTTTTTTCACTCTTTGGCCAGTCAGAAGTCAGCCTGTCGAATTTTCGAGTGAAATTTCCACTCTTTTAGAGTGATATTCCGAGGTTTGAGGTATAAATTCACAACCACTTCGACGCTAGAGTGCATTTTTCACTCTAAAAGAGGGAGAGGTCACTCGAAACGAGTGAAAATTCCACTCGAAGCGGACAGGCTCACTTCTGACACTTAGTGGAGTGAAACGTGCGATTTTTCACTCTTTCAGATTTAGAGAGTAAAGTTACTGAGAACGACGACAATCAATCAAAAGCAAATGCAAACATAGTTGGATAGTGAGAATTAGCGCAATCACAGTGAAAAGTAAACTGAAATACTGAGTCATGGCATGGCATGAACTTGAATTTTAATAAATCATTCTGATACATACTTGACATTACTGGTTTTTTTGCCGTGTAACAATTTTATTCGATAGAAATTACAAAGTTCTTAACAGCAAAATATGTTTAAACACTGGGAAAAGCTCTCCTATGTTTTATGACTATTTCATAAACGTTCCAGTGGGACATTGTGCCGTTTGGGGTATAATTAACTTCATTACGTATTATCATTCAACTCAGTAGAAAAGTTTCCTTCATTCCTGCAAAATTGTTCTATTTTCATTTCCCTTCTTCCCATTGAGTGTGGAAAAAGAATTTAAAAAAATGAAAATTTTGCTAACCTGAGAAATAAAACAGTATGTCCTGCAGAACATTGATTCGATGATTCTTATATAAAATAAATCGAAAATCATCAATCTTACTCAACTAGAAACTAACCTTCATAACCAAGAACGATGACAAAATCAGTGCAAAGTGAGAGCAGGAGATTGGATAAAAAGATAGGAAACGACTTTTTTTTTCTTCTCAATTTACAAACAAAAACGTGGAGATTCCGAAGAAGGAAGAAGAACGAGATATATATATATATATATATATGTTTAAGTGATATAACTTGCGAGCAGTTGGCACGTTTTTTTTCCTTTGATCAACCGTAGAGCGAGAAATCGATGATTCAAGGATGAAGCGTGTTCGTCAAGGATACAGGGAAATAAGATTTTTTGATGCTATCGTAATTTTGACAACGATGTAGGGGTTGATTGTATTTTTGTTTATAGTCTATTCGAAACATATTAAAACGACTCGGGTACACATGAACTTTATACGTTCACGTGTGTTGCGTGTGGAATATACGATATGCATGAAGGTAGAAAGATAACGAATAAAAAGAAATCAAGTCAAGTTCAAACGACCGATTGAACATGTGGAGGCAACTGAAGATAAAATGAACGTATCATAGTATTGAGAGTTGAGTGGGGCTATAAAAATTCCCTTTATGAGGATACTCGTCGCAGATCTTGTTAATTGAAATTTTTTCATTGGTCGCGTTGTTCTTTAAAGTCTGTACATCGCATTAAGTTCTTCAGGTTTCCGTCATTTATTTTCTCACGTTATTATTCGTACTGCAACGGTTATCCGTAGGGAATGGAACTAACTGTTGGAGTGGAATGAAGTGAGAACTCGATGACACATCCATACATTCGTTTATTCAGCAAAGATTTCTGTTTTATATGGAGTACTTTTCTTTTCTTGCAAACGAATCAATTTGTAGTGATTGGGAATGGGGATGGTTCAAGATCAAAGACAGGGATGTGAATCTTTAGTTCGTTTGGTACTATTTTTCTTGATGTTTCATTATAATTACTTATGAAACTATGATGGAAATAATATGTATCGATTTTAGGTATCTTCGGAATTTCTCCTTCGAAAATAATTTATAGAGACCTTCGGAATATGCGGAAAAACGTGAACGTTGGTAATATTCAGATAATTGCTACACAGTTTTGTTCACAGACGCGAATACAGCACTCCATATCGCGCTGTTGGAAAATTGTTGAAAATATGAAGCTTTGGATCACGTTTCCGCTTGATTCTTAACAGCTTGGAAATCTTCGAATTCATGAGAAATTATCTGGATTTGCTGTACAACGATAAGACATTTTTTCACATTCCGACGATGGATGTTCAACATGAGAGAATTTTTACTCTGATCTTTGAAAATATATGCACGTTTAGAGATTGGAATCCCCAAAGAAGTGAGGGAGGAGTACATCATTTTGTTTTTACCGTTATTACGCGTGGAAAAAAAAAGTTTTCTTACAGATGGATTATTGTACTTCCACTTTAATGGGAATTTATTATAATATAATGTTGTTCGTACGTTACACACGGAAAAAAAACAGTGATGGTTCCTGTGAATGACCAAAATACATTGAAACTCGAATTCATTTGGTGCAGTACTGTGTTCCCCAGTACTGATAACAGTGATCGCATTAACCTTGATTATCCAAGCGTATTCTCATTTGTTTTTAAATCAATAACTGTCATTCACAGGAACTTGTACTGTTTTCTCTATTCCGTGCAGAGTTGATGGATTGAAAAGAACACATAAAAAATTCTTCTAATCAAAGTACCTAGAATCTTGAGAGTTTCCTCGTATCGTTCTGAAATTTATTTGATAAATAAATTTACGTTACTCATATAATGATTTTGACCATTAAAAATTGTTATTCTATGGTATTTTATATATTGACTACAATAATATTGTGATTCCATACAGGATATATAGAAATATGTCCAAGAAGATGCACAACAAAGCAGTTACCACAACCCTGTCATCAAGTTTCGGAACCATTGCGACGCGCCATTATCTTTGGATCCTTATGGCAGCATCATGGTCTTCATGATTTCTTCTTCGTAGGAAATCACGATGGACGAGGTATCGTCTACCCTCGTGTTTATATTGTAGGAAATCCCCAGGCCGTAGTACTGAAGTGCTGTACCGCTTGTTGAATAAATATGTAAAAAACGCTATGAGTATTTACAAAGTAACCCATGTTTACGCTTTAAGATCGATAAGATTCCTGCTTTAGAGAGATTCGAACCCTCGAAACAGAACTTTTCAAATTAGGATTTTTTATTTACGAAAGGGCTTTGGTGTGATCGTTTTTGGAAAATCATAAAACTTTTCCTTTGGTAACACAATTTCTGTTGAAATGTTCCAGAGCTATGAATGGATGGATTTCCAGAATGTTTCAGAACAAAAGATATGTTCCAAGACTATCTCCAAACAATATTCAATGGCATATATTTGAATATAAAATCAATACAGTGCTATTGAAGAAAAGCGATGCTCTTAGATCATGTTGTATTCTGATATAATTGCGATTATTTCAAATCCGTATGTAAATCTTCGAATTCCCTTGTAGTTGAAAGCACAGGTGTAGGAGGATATCTTTGACGACAAAAAACCCTCGATTTTATCGTCGACGGAGTCTCGTAGGCGGCTGAAAGACAATCTTGGGAGACAATTTGGGTACATAAATAGATTTACCTATACGAATCGAGTATTACATTGTTCATGAACCCATGAAATGATATAATTTTTTTTCACGTTATAACACTCACAATGAGAGATGTGAGAATTTTTATCACAGAAAAGATTTTCACAGTCGCTCCATCTGAACAGCTTCTCCAAAACACCTCAAGTTGACTATACACACTCTTGTCTGGATATTTTTATGCGAAATGTTCCTCCGCTGACCATTAAATTTCATCCAAGTTTTTTCTTCAAATGGATTGATGTTTCAGAAGAGAGGAAGCGCGATGAAAAAGAGCAAAAATAAATCACGATTTACGCTGTGGTAGATATCAAAAATTTATCACTAAATTAAATTTTTTTACTTTTAAATCTGCTCCGTCACAATGTCCTGATGTTATTCAAATATACTTAGAATGTCTACGAGGTTTCATACTATTCTTTCATTTCAGATGGTAAAACACGTTCTTGTTGAAAGCTTCAATTCCCTATTGTATATTGAATAATACATAAGCTGGAAATTTTGGTTTTATAATCAACTTCAATACATTTTGCGTTTACATTGGGTGCTATAGAATGGTAACTCGGTCAGAATCTAATAAGAATGAAGCTGTATCGTTCAAACAACACCGCTTATATATGGATAGAGCTAGATCCCCTCTATATTACATAATAGGCTACGATAATAATGAACACCAATAGCGATTGTAAACGTTGGTGGTCACTTGTCCATTCTCTTTCCCGGCTCCTTAGAAAAAAATTGCTTATACCTTGAGGGCTTTGTAATATACCCGGTGTTGTAATGGTAACACCAATGAGAGTATTGTGAATATTAAATTATATTCAAATTCTGTACAAAATAGGATACATAATTTTGTTTCATTCCTTTCTCAAAATAATACAGAAAGGATTTCTTGGAATCAGAAAATTTTTCTTGTCGCTGGGACAACTCATTTTTTTCTTGAGCCTAGAAAATTTTACTTGAATCAAGAAAAGTTCTTTTGAAATCAAAACGAGCTTTCCTTGATCCAAGTAAAATTTTTTAGACTAAAGAAAAAAGTAAGTTTTGTCCCAGCGACAAGAAAAATTTTCTCATTTCAAGAAATCCTTTCTGTGAGTGTATAATTCATAAGTAACTCATATATTTTTTTCCAATAGTTTTTTAAAACATTCTTGAACGTATGTACATCATGAAAACATCTCACATATATCAGTGCATTTATATATACATAATGTCACATGGCAGAAGGTAAAATACTTGGCACATGCATTCATCACAAGACTTGAAGCATTATTTGAGATTCTATACAACTCTGTAACGACCGTGATAGAGTGTTTCACTTTGTACGACTTGAAATTGTTCAGGGCGCGGTCTTCTTTTCAATAGGATTGTTAACTTGTTACGAGAATACAAAGTTGAAAGGTCATTTGGAAAAAAACTCATGTTAGAAACTCATGTCAAAATCCATTCACCTCTCTGTTTCATCGTTTGGAGCTTCAAGTGTGGATTATCTTCATTCTTCAATTCTCCTAGATCCTTTTAGTGTGAGAAATTTATGCCTTAGACTATTATACATGTTCACAATAAAGATCTCATTCAACTCTTCTAATGAGGTCACTGGAGTAGTTTCATTATGTGTGGGACTCATTCATGAATCTCAAGAGAATTTATCTTCGTTTATTCAAACTTCATTTTCCTATTGATCGTTTGAAAAAAAAAAGAGATCAAATCCATACGAGAGCCATTCAGGGAACATTCAATAGATACACTCTAATAACTAATCTGAAAAAACGATTATCAATGTACACCTACAACTCATCTTGCGATTCACAACGGAGATATAGCAATTAACATGAAATCGATTGAATTTTTAGACTGTGGGTGCAAAAAACAAGCTTTTCTACACTGTTGAAAATTTCTGATTGAACTTTCAATTACATGTAATGGAAACAAAAGTTATTAATGTAACCGAAGAATTTATCGAAATTTCAATTACATCTGAATGAAATTTCAGTTCCGGAAATATATATTAATGCATGATACACAGAGAGAAGGGTTTATTTGTATTGAAGAAAGCTTACTTTGTATACGGCGAAATAAATATTTTTTCTACATAAACTTGGCTTATTAACTATGAATGAAGTTTATTAACTGTTCAAAAATTTCATATGATATTTTTCAACTGTTAATAAACCTCATCTGAGATCTATTTATCTATTTATTTCGCCGTATCCAAAACAAGATTCATTAAATACAAATAAACTCTCTCAGTGTATAATATGACAAAAATTTCAAATTCAGTTACTTATAAATGAATTTTCATTTCAATTACCAAGAATTTGGAATTTTATTCACAAATGTACATGAAAAATATATTAATTCGAAGACAGATTTCTAACGGTGTGCGTAAAAATGATTAAGTCTCAGGGGTGAATGAAATTTTTCATGCAATTTAATTATTACTCGTAGAAGATTAAAATTTGAAGTGTATTTCAGATTCCACAGGACAACAGGGAATATCTTTTTCTCTGTTTTTTGAGGTTTGAAAACTGATTTGGAATAATTTCAGTGTGCTGAATATGAAAATGATGTCAGATTTTTAGGATTGATTCGATTGTTATTCTCTTTTATATATAATTTATATAATTGAAGGGTTTTATATTTAAAAACTTATAAAAATATAGCCAATTCAATAATTGTGTTGTTATTTTCGTATTCAGTACGCAAGAATCACTGTTACTCTCTGTTATTGAAAATCGTGATACATGGGAATAGGATTGTTGCAATATAGGTTCAAACATTTTAAGAATGAACTTATTGGGTACTGAAAAGGTATATTATGGTAAAATTCTGAGGTTACTTTACGGCGTATTGATGATGAAAACGAAAATCATAGATTCAAAACAATTAAAAGGGAAGATATTCAGTAGTGCATTGTAAATGTCGTGATCTATGAAATCATTTATCAGATCTATTTATTGGGTTGCCAAGTTGTGAATTTTTTGACTTGAAATGTCAACTATGAGGGCATGCAATGCTCTTTGATTTGATTATTAATGTTGTCAGCCGTGGATGATACATTCAAGGTAAGGCAATAACAAAACGTGAGACCGTAGCATTTATTTCGAATACAGGAATTTATTTTCGAAATTCGAATATAGATATAGCTAAATAAATGTTACTCATTCATTTCAAATGTGTAATATTTATTTCGTTTACAGGCCACGTTGACAAGGCTATTTCCCTGTAAATAATGACTCCCTGATATGCCTCTCGGTCGGCGATACCAGAATTTTTAAGGAGTGAGAGAAATTTGATATGATTGATTAGTAAATTTTGTTATAACCCCACACGAAGAGAAGAGAATAGTAATATTTACCATGCTAACTGCTAACATAGTATTGGGTTTCATTTTATATAAAATCGTGGTGAATTTACATATGTGTAGTATAGTAATTATTACCAACAACAGGGTACAGGATTCTATTCTTACATAGTAACATTCAGAACTTTATATAAAATACGACCGAATCCTATGTTAGCATGGTAAATATTACCATTCTCCTCTCTCCATGCATTATGTATCCACTTGAGTCCCACTTTGGCCCAGTCTTGGCCACTTGTCGGTAGGATAGGGCCCATGCTGGTCCACTGTTTACAATACACGCAGAGAAAAAAAGTTGCTGAAACAGCAAACCTCAAAAATTTGCTTTGCTAATAT
Source organism: Gonatopus flavifemur (assembly GCA_018340375.1). Classification (NCBI taxonomy): domain Eukaryota; kingdom Metazoa; phylum Arthropoda; class Insecta; order Hymenoptera; family Dryinidae; genus Gonatopus; species Gonatopus flavifemur. The sequence continues at coordinate 24,213,668 of JAFFJZ010000007.1, forward strand.
GGTAAAGCTTGTTGCTGAATTAGCAAAGAATTTGCTATTACAGCAAAATTTTGCTCTTCCGACAAGCGCTTGCCATTCAGCAATTCGGAATTGTAGATATACAGACGGCTAGAAAATTTTGCTGGATTAGCAAATATCTTGCTAAAATAGCAATATGTAACAGCAACCGTTTTGCTAATTTAGCGAAGCAGATTTTTCGAGATCGCTTTTTCAGCAAGAATTTTTCTCTGCGTGTAGTCCCATGGCATGTCGTGGCTGAACGGATAACGCGCAAACTTCCAAACACGAGATTTGCGTGAGGGTTCGATTTCTTAACTCTCAGTTGCCTTTTTCCATAGCGGTAACGCCATGCACGGGAAACGACGGGTAGCACTCGAGCCGAAGTCACTCCGGGAACAAATTCGATGAAATATAATATGATAACGGTCTACGGAGAATTTCTCAGGGGAGGAGAAAGCTTTTTTGATATGTTAGTTACAAATAGAAGAATATAGTATGGACAACTATTTTGCTTCAGTCAAAATGAGATGAAAATATAGTGGATTCAAACAATCATATTTTGTGGCTACAATATTGAAGGGTTGATTGAATTCATATACTTATGGTAACTATACGAATAAAGCTGGAAATTTAGTTTGCTCTACTATTTTTCGAAGTCTGAATGAAAATGTATTTCTAGTTACCACAACTGAAAAGATATATATATGATGTCGTATTTTACTGAGAAATTTAGTGAATTTTCGGTTGTGGCAATTGAAAGGTTTTCTCAGTGCATACAGCACACCAATTCAGGAAGAATTTATGCAGGGGTCAATTGGTGTTCAAAGAATTTATTATGAGTCCTTGAGAATTCTTCCTGAATTTTTGTGCTGTGTGGGGAAGGTTTTCTGAACGTTCTAAACACGTCCTGGGGACACATTGTGCTGTTAAGGCTACTTGTATGATCCAGCTTGGCGCCCACGCCTTTTTGAACTACCTCAAATTAGACGAAAGGCAGAAAGGAATTGGAAATTTTTCACTATTTTGGAAAAAAATCATTCTCGTTGATTTCTTATGAAAAAATTGTTGAAAAAAAATATTTATTGAAACACGGATAAGGAAAATTTTCTGACTCAGCAAATCGAGGTGTTATATAAAGTAAATGAGGGTAAGATGACGCACTTTCCCGCTCCACTACAGCACAGAATAATACATCAAACCTCATTCACTCAAGGAAATTTTAAAGCTTTTAATTGAATCTTCGTATTTTTTTTGCGTGAACGAGGTTTGATGTATTATTTCATGCTGTATAGGAGCGGGAGAGTGCGCCATTTCACCCCCATTTACCCTGCAGAATAGCAAATCTTTTTGCTAAGCGAGCTAGAAATTTGTTGCTACCACTAACTGGATTGATGAGCAAGCGACATGATTGACTCAAGCAGCAAAATTTTCAAGATTATATGCAGAATAGCAAACAACTTTTGCTGGTGGAGTGAACATTTTTTGCTGTCACAGCTGAAAAATCGTTGTCGTAGCCAACTAGATTAAGTTGATAACAAATAGTTTGCTGTCATTTTAAAAAATTTGCTGCTTCAGCAAGAGAATCCTAGGGAAAATAAATTTCGCTGTCACAACAAATTCCTTTTCTCTCCGTATAATAGCACAAAGTTCTTCAGACGCTTTTAAAACGTTCAGAGGATGTTTGAAACTCGTTCGGAGGTTCTCAGAATGTTATAAAAACCCCTAAATGCTGATGGTAAAGTCTGGCTTCAACGTAATTCGACTTTCGTTGAAGACTCGAATATTTTCTACTTCCAAACTTTGTGAATTCAGTATTACATCCAAGTATCAAAATTGATAGTACATACTTCTTCTCTACATACTCCTTCACCGTTTTTCCTTGCCTCAAACCTTGAAAACTTTTCTCCTGAATTGAAAAAATTGCGAAGCAAACTCTGAAGATTCACGGAAAAACCTCAATGAACATTTAATATAGAATACTCACTCTCTTGTTTCGAGTATTCTATGATTTACATACAACGGTAACCCTACTGGCTGTTCAATAGAGCGTAGGCAGTGAAAGTAATCAGAAATGTGAGAATCGAAAATGAGACCATAAACACGCATGAGGTATATACTTGTACACCGAAGAACATATAAACAAGAGAAACATTAAATGTTAGTATCCTGTATAACGATCAATTTCTCACGGTCTTGCGAACAATTAATCGAAAGAATATAAACGAGCGGTGCGATAACTTGCATTGGTTCATTTAAGATCCACGTGATAAGAAAATTTGATAAAATACGTCCAGTTGTGGCACATTTTTCCGCTTTTTTCCCTCATGCTCGCAAAATTTATTTCTCTTCTCTGACTCCCAAAAATAAAAAGGGGTAGTATTATTGAGAACATATATATATATACAGAGTGGGTCAGACAACATTCCACCCCACCCAAGGGGTTATTTATGAGGCAAAAAAGGAAACACTTTTTCTCTTGGTAGAATATTTGAAAGTGTTCAGTTTTTGAATTATAAACAAAATAAGATGGCTATTGAGATATTCAGTACATCGGATGCCTAAACTGAAAAAATGTTTATTCGTGAGCCAGGGACATGAGAAGATTGCGACTGTAATTGCTTTCGATTTCTGATCACTTTTATACCCTCAACGATGGTCAAAGTTTTTAAGGTGCAGCTCTTTTGCATTTCCCGAAGTTTTAATCGTTTATTGAAAACGAATTAGTAATCAAATAACGAAATACTCAGCTATGAGAGACCCAAAATCTTGCAGAACATTCTTTGACCGACGTTTTCAACTGCAAAGAAACCCCAAATAAATAATTCAAGAAGATGAATAACGATGATTCATCAGATTTTATGAGTTTGAATTCTCGTTTCGTTCCTTTCAACGATTCAAGCTTCGAGAACATCTTTCTTACTATGACTAACGATAAGAATAATCAGGAATCAAAAACAGTTATAGCGAAATTCTTTCAATGTCCCTAACTCACGAAGAAAAATAGGACTTCACACGGTAAAATTTTTCTTAATACACGGAAAAAATTAGTTATCCAAATTTTCGTTGACTAGTACGTCTCTTTTAGACGGAGCACAAATTCGAGAAAAATTCGTACACTGGATTTCATTCATTCGTTGACTTTTAATTCCATTGTTGAAATAGTAGACGAAGTCAACGAACTACAGTGCGCTTCCTGAATGGTGCCGCGAACCTTTTTTTCGCTCAAATACCCAACCTCGACAGAGTGAGGAAGACATCATTCGGCACTATTCGGAGGGCGCACTGTATTAAAATCCACAGGCAAGCAAAAATGGAGAAATTTACCTATTAGAATGTCAACGCGCCGCTTTCAGTCTTCAAATGGAAATTTTTACAGAATATATTGTTGAATAATTCACGTGATAAGAAGAGAATCTACTTTTGTCTTATAATGTGAATTATTTGACAATATATTTTGTAAAAATTTCCATCTAAAGACTCAAAGCCACGCGTTGTCATCCTAACAGGTAAATTTCTCCATTTTCTTTTTTCCGTGCAGTGCGCCAATTCTTTTCGAAAATCTTCGTTCAAAAGTGACACACCAGTCAGCGAAAAGTTGGATCACTAATTTTAACGATCAATCGATGAGTATACTCACGTAGCTTTCACTTAATTGGTTGAAGTCGGCTCCGAAACCAAAGATTTCACAGCTTTTTTCCCAAAAGGACACAGTAAAAAGTGAAACTTACTTTCATTCTGAATATTAGCTGATTTTAGCTAAAACTAGCCTTGTTTCAACTGAAAGTGAACAACGAAAACAAATTCCGAAACAATAGAAAAGACTGAACTTCAGTCAAAAGTTCAAGTAAGATGCAGCCACATTCAATCGGACTTTTCTACATTGGAAAAGTGTCTTGTTTTTGCCTCACACGCAGAGACAAATTCTTGCTGAAATAGTGATTTTCAAAAATCTGCTTTGCTGAGTTAGCAAAACATCTGCTGTTGCAGCAAAAACTTTGCTGTTCCAAATTCCTGGATTAGTAAGCGCTTGCTGAGAGAGCAAAATTTTTGCTAATTCAGCGAGAGAATTTGTCATATCAGCAAAGCAAATTTCCATCATTTGCTGTTTCAGCAAATTCTTTTCTTTCAGTGCAGAAATATTCCCCCGTACGACGCGAAGAAGTCATGCAGGGAAAGATGTTTCGATGACAGGAGAACATAATAGTTCTTCTCACATATTTATTCGCAAATCGTGTAAAAATAATTGTATAAATTGTGTCTCTGGGAAAGTTTTTTCTTCTCGTTGCGAAATTCATCTGGCCTCTCTCTAAATATCTTGGAATGGAAAATTAATTATCAAAGAGTGGAGATACTGTAAGTCTAGCAGAGACTCGCTGAAAGGCTAAAATTATCACTCCAAGACAGTGAGAATTCACTCATGAAGTGTTAACTCACTCTTCAGGAGTGGAATCTCATCCTTGTTGGGGTTGCAGTATTTTCACTCTTCGGGAGTGGATTTGCATTTCAAGAAATTCAGGGAGTTCTTCAAATTTTTTGTATTCTAAATTTGTTAGTACTCCTTTGAAAAAAAACAAAAACAAGCGTCATTGAATTTTTCTGTGAATCTTCAGCTTAGTGAAATCAACTGATGTCTGCTCATATCAAAATAATTTGAATGAATAATTTCATGCTGTGACAGGGAATTTCCTTTCTCGCATAAAAAGATTGTACATTCCATTCATAAAGGTTCATACATCAACCATACTCGTTTTTAAACTTCACAAAAACTCACATGATTTCCTATTCCCATTTCTCGTTTATTTTTCATCTTTCCACGACACCGCCAAACGATTTCATGATGTTATTTCATTGAAGTCCGACAGATAAATATTAAAATGTTCACACCGATGTTTTTTATGTTCCGAAATTCGATATTTCATGCTTTTTTTCGCTTCAAAAGCATTTATCACAAGAGAATCGAATTTCACTTCTATAACTGTAATCGAACTATTCTCGGTGATTAACTTCTTAATCGGCTGACTACTCAATTACTTCGCACGATTCCAGACGAACTTTTATTCGATAGATTGGACTCTGGTCATTGGTTAAAAATTAGCTCTCGTTAAGGAAATTGTTTGCGTGGAGAAAAAAAAAGAAAACAACTTTATTGGAGAAAATTTCATTTCGAATGACTAACGGTGAATTCAATAAAGGTTTCTCTCCTTCGCTCGAAAGGCGAGATTCGAACAGAGAAAAGTTGAATCGCACATCTCTTCCTCGCTGAATGAAAAACTTGATTTGAAATTGAAATTTCCTATCTTTTTCATACTCGATCAAGTATGCATCTCGAACACGATTTGGTCTGAACAACTTTCACGTATTCACTTAACTTTTTTCCTAAACAGTCTAATAAAGGAGCGTATTATTTGAGGAATATAAAAGCAAGCAAGCAAAGGGATGAAAATTTTCGATGGTATGAAAATGCAGAGCTTTGTAAAGAGGAATTTAATAAGGAAATAGTATTCATATCTTTCTTTCGTTTTGTGACAATTTCTTCTTTACAAATCATCACGTTGTCGTTGAATTGTTCTTATAATTACATAAGGGTTATTTCTTCTCCTTGAAGACAGTTTTCAATCTGAACATGAAAAAGAGTACAATACCGATTGCCAACATTGCAATAAGATTGAATTCAGGACTGTTACAATGTTGCGGTAAGGTCAATATTTTACAATATTCCGCGATTGTTATTGGATCAATATCCCTCCAAGATTGTTTGCCGGCTGTAGTTGAATGCCAAAAAAATTGGCAAAACGAGTTCATAGATCAGTTTAGAAACAATGTTATTTTATTGGTTTTGTTGGAATACATTTGACTAATCGATTGAATTAGTGTCACCGGTCCAAGATTAACTATCAACCTTGATACAGTATCAGCTGTATCAAGCTTTGATCGAGGTTATAATTTGAGACTTATGCCAACATTGTTTGGCAGGGGTTGGCAAACAACGTTTATTCCAGTACTGGATCGTTTGCCTATTTCTCCATGGATTCTTCATCCACTTGTGGGAAGGTCTGTTTGAAACATGAACATCAGCTCCAAGATCTCGTATGTAAACTCGGACTGAATGTAAAGTATAGTTGTCTAAAAAATATGTTCCTTCTATCGTAACATACCGAAACGAAGAAGGCAGTCGGGAGTGAACACAAATATTTCGAAAACGTCGTTTAGATTTGAAACTTTCGAATGCAGTATTCTCGCCAATACCACATCTTATCATCCCTTTCGTCTTTTTCAGTGACTATTCAGAAACGAGGTGAAAGAAGGAGACAGAAAAAGTCGCTCCCCTTCTTTCCTCGCTACACGAACGACAACTTGAAAACTTTTCTGCTGAATAATATGCTCTTCTCCTTGGAATCGTACGTGCTCGTCTTGATTTTGATAATGTAGCATACGGTTGAGGAGTTCTTTTCACAAGTTTCTCATTTCGAATACATTCATATATTGGTATTTGTTCATAATACCGGAAATCGAAGCGATATCGATCTAAGAACATGTGAAAATATTCTTATATACGAACGTATGAATATTTTCAAGAAGAAGTCGCTCTTTCACAGCTGAATTTTAATATCTTTCATGAAATATAGTGGAAAAAGAAATGAAAATCGGAAAATTAAGAACATGTTCTAATGAAATGTGAAGTTTCATTCCATGGATAGCTCAAGGAATTACAGAGAAGGAGTACCTAGATGTCCATTCGAAGAACGTATTGAACTTTATAAACGTTCCAAAGCAATCCCCATGGACGTTGAGAATTATGGAATGACATAATTTCGATAGGAAAGGTAATGGGTATCAACATTGTATAAGTACATTCTTATCGAACGTATTACACTTGATCGAACCGACAATATGACGTATTCGGTAGAATAATAATTATATTCTTTATCCGATCAATGTGCACGAGATCGCGGCACGAGGCAAATGGGAGGTTCCTTTCTATGCAACTGGTAAATACCCTTCACTTTACACAATATATGTTTTCGGTGTTGTTGACTTTTAAGTATGTTACGATCAAAGACGGAACATACATGGATTACATACAATTCCACAATGAATTTTCTCAAGAAAGAATATATGGCTTGTATTTCTTGTATAGCGTACGATCTTTCTCGGTGCACACTTGTAACTGATGCAGTCAAAGGTCAAAGAATAATTCTTAACTCTACAAAAGAGTGTAAGATCATTTCTAGGGGAAGTATCGATCGTGATTCATGATTCTGTTGATATCTTGAAGGAGCGTTGTCCTAACAAATGGATGAAATTTTGATAGATTCAGGGATGCCCATGCTATATAATATCACAGTTACAAATTATTTCATTGTTTATAAAATCAGTGTTGGATACAAGACTTTTGAAACGAACAAGCTTTTATTCCAAAAATAATTTCTCTCCGCGATTCTACAGAAAAGTTTGTCTAGTTTGTTAATGAAATTTTCATGCTTCAGAGAAAACATGATGAGAGATCAGAGATGAAGTGTAAACAAAATGAGAAATTTTTACAAGAATAGAGAAACTTTCTTCAGAGATCCGTAGCACTCTCAGATTTCATTTCATATGGATATAAAATATTTTGAGAACTTGAAGGTCATAAAATGTATTGAAAAAATGATAATTTTCTGTTTCAGCTTGGTTTTTGGGATGGTTTATGTGTAAAGCTGTTGCATACATACAAGGCGTTTCTGTTGCTGCTTCTGTGTACAGTTTAGTGGCAGTATCTTTGGATCGGTAAGTTCTTCTTTATGTGTTTCTTTTAGAAGAAGCATGTCCATCCGTAGGAAATTCCTCCTTTTCCTTGCAAGACTGTTTTATTTTCTAATTGTTTGAAAAAAAAAGGAAGAAGTAAAGAAAATACTTGAAAATTTTGTAAATATTAGGATAAAACAATATTCTACCGATCGCTTTGGATGAAAAATTCTTTGATCTTAATAAAAATGCTCTAACGTAGGCGTTACAAGCTTATGAAAGCTTACAGTATTTTTACCAAAAAATTTGTGTGGAATATCAAAGAATCCCTGATGGGAAAACCCGATACTTGCATCTTGTCGAGATTTCATCGTGAGAGCGTCAATAATCGCCCAATAATGAAACAAATCGATGGATTTCCGAAATTTGTTGAGGTGGTGCTTAAGTTAGCTATGATTCACCTTCACCATCATTCGACCATCTACAAAAGGGTGAAAATCACGGTAGGTAGCTGAATTAATACAATAGTTGTGACGACGGACTGAAATATCTCATTAGTTACAAGGTATTCATAAATAAAATAGTTACCACGAATACTCCCATACAGATCGACTACGTAATTGGTTGCTGCGCCAATTCCTTTTTTCCATGCATCTGTTAACCGAAGATAGGTAGTGATGGCACAAGCCGCAAGACGAGCCGTAATAAATTTTAAACACCAGATTTCCTAAATTGATAGTAAACTCCTCTTTAGTGAAACAACATTGGTTCAAAATTCAGCTTTTGCTAAATTTTTCAATTGTATTTGCAACTAAAATTCCAAATTCTCAGTATTTGAATTGAAAATTCATTCACCAATAATTGAATTTTCAAATTTTTGTACTCAAAAAAATTATTTTGTTAAAATGTGATTGACAAGAGAATTTTATCATCCCAACGATATTTTTGTTCTTTTGACAAAATTTTTGTTGTGTCAAAAAAATTCTTCTATGGATAATAACGTCCTTTTTTTATTTCAACAACCACTTGTTATCATCCTAAGGAAAAATTCTGCTGACACAACAAAAATTTTGTTAAAACAACCAAAATTTTGTTTGTATAACAAAATTCTTTTCTTGATCACATTTCAACAAAATAATTTTTTTCAGTGTGCTATTCTATATTTTAAATCTATTTATATTTTCGTAACTTAAATTTCATATACATGTCCCTTAAATTTTCAGTTACGTGATTGGAAATTGCTTCAGTTTATTTATGTATTTGAAGCTTTGTTCAGAAATTTTTAACAGTCTACCCGAGCCGGTTTCAAGCTCGATCTATACAGTTGGATGTATCAAGCGGTTAAAAACCTGAATCGACGAATATGTGAGTTAATATAAACTTCCAAACCAAATCCAGGTCTATTCAACCAAGTATTGGACCAATTTTCATTTCCTATAGTCCTAACTGAATCCAAATGAAGTCTATAAAGGTCATTGAATCACGTTTTGTGGCTCATGGCAACACTGGAAACAACATTCATTGATATTGTTGAACTTATGGTAGAATGCACAAAAAGTGAGAAGTTTATTGAAATCTTATTAAAAGATCCATTACTGGAAAACATGCAATAGATTCTCTATTTGATTATCTCAGGTTTATTACATACGCATAAATAAAGTATTAAAATAATCCAACATCAATACGCAAAAACCGCCTGATGTTGTACGTGATAAGTTTACCCAAGTTGTTTCGAAATCCCATATCTTCGTCATAACTGTTCTCTAATTACGTTCAATACATGATATGATCAACGTCATGATCAATATCGTTGATTGAATGGTAATTTAGCATAACTTATAGAAAGGTATTATTATGACGGATTGGATAAAAATGCGGTTCTCAAGAGTTTTACGAAATCTCCCGCAGCAAAAAAATGTTATTACAAAGGATGAATCATGGAAAATCAAGCACGGCGTGTGAATCTTTATTTTATATATCCTTGAAACGTGGAAAGAGGGAAAAATCCATGGAAATTCTGGCGAGCATGAGTGAAAAAATAGGAAAAACTTTTCTACAGGGATGAACGGATGAATCATGGACGATGAACAGTACGAAATAACAAATTCCGATGATTGATACGTCTTTGAGGGAACAATATGTCACCAAATTCTAATATTCGGTACATCGATTATATTTCCATTCGTTTACCAATAAGGTTACGGTAAAGGTTGATAGCGCGTCGTCGAAAAAAATAAGTTAAGGTAACAATATTGGAACACAAAGTTATAATCTGGGAACATGATGGATAGAAGATTTATAATAGAAATGTGGCGGGGTTCGATAATATTTCGTGACATGAATGATGCACTCATATATGCATGTATACCATACGCATGAATAAAATATGCCTGGAAGAATGATTGATGGTCTAACAAGGAGGGTGCAGTGAAAAAGTGTCTAACGATCAATGAATCGATGGTATTTGGATATTACAGTTTTCACACGCTAAGGAAAATTATTTTGTTGAAATCTGATAAACCAAAGAATTTTATTGTGTCAGTAAAAATCCCTCGTTGTAATAAGAAAAAATATTTATTAGAATAACAAACAAATGTTATCAGTCCAACGGGTGAATTTTGATCGACACAACAAATTCTTTGGTTGATCACATTCCAACAAAATAATTGTCTTCAGTGCATGCAATCATAACATGACCAGAACAGGAATTCTTCCCCTGGACTTGGTGAACTTGTAACTGGGTCTACAACTCCTGTATTTTCTACACACAAAAATTGAGAGTAGTAGCCTCTGTTACAACCCGCCCTTGTCTCCCCTAATTGTGATCCAATACATATCCTGATACCACACAGTAAAAAATGTTGTGTTAGAAACGGTCCACTCAAAATTCGTGTTGAAAATCAACACAGATGAGTGTCGAATTGACAGGGTTTTAATGTAAATTTAACACTTGCGTGTTCAATCCTCACACTCTTTGTGTCAATATATCACACAAATTTTGAGTGGACCGTTTGGGACATGCATGTGTGTTGAGAATGCACAAAATTTTCTACTGTGCAGTTTTCCAATTACTGGATGAAATCTGCCCACACTCTAAAAACTAATTGTAAAATTTCCTTCCAAAACATAGCGACAACAAAGGGTCTCCATAGATGGGCAATTTTTCATCACGTATTGAAGGTAGAAAAATCCTTTGGTGTGGAAGAGAAGTCTCCTAATCGTGATAAAACATGGAGAGGAAAAATTCGCTAATGCAACAAATCGAAGTATTATATACATAATAACAAATCTCTTTGCAAACCTTGCTGAAAATTCATTGCCACAGCTGACTGGATTGCTGAGAGATTAATTGAAACAAAATTTTTCGCTGAACTAGCAACATTTTCTATATTATGTACGATATAGTGGACAAATTTTACTGAACGGATTGATATTTTTTGCTGCTGCAGTTGAAAAATCGCTGTTGTAGCTCACAAGACTGCTAGATAGCAAACAGTTAGCTATCACAGCAAAAGGTACCCAGCAAAATAGGAGTTCGTTGTCGCAGCAAATTTCCCCCGTGAAAAGGAGTACGGAATCCATTGTTGAAGCGAGGAAGAACTTTTCATAATCTTCACAGAGCAACCAAACGTGATCTGGAACTCTGAGGGGTCATGCATATTCCGATCACCAGAAATGTCGCATCACAAAGAACTGCCAATTGGCATATGACTTCCTCGTCTGTGTCAAATAATGCGGTTCGCAAAAAAATATTTTCCACAGTTTTCAACTGATTCGGATGTAACTAATATGGGACCACTGTTGAATCATAACTAAGAACATGATATACGAGGTGTGTTCAAAAAGTAACGAGAATTTTCAAATTTCGCTGGTTTGGAGAGTCCGCCTGTATAAAATTTTTCTTTATTATGTTGTTACACATGCCCCTGAAGTACGATGAAATTTTCAGCAATATTCATTGCTTACTTTTTAAGTGGCAGCCGCTAACGTTATGATGTGTTTTTCGAGCTCGGCGATTTTCGTTTGTGAAAAAAAATGGATCAAAGAATTTGTATTCAATTTTGCGTAAAAAATGGAATAGAGTGTAGTGAAGTTTGTAAAATGTTAACAAAGGCATATGGTGAGTCTGCTATGAGTAAAGCAAGGATTTACGAGTGGTATAAGCGTTTCCAAGATGGCCGCGAAAACGTTGAAGATGACGAACGACCCGGACGCCCAATAAGCACATCAACAACCGATGAAAACGTGGAAAAAGTGAAGAAATGGTTATGAACGATCACCGAATCACAATTGGAAAAGTCGCTGATGATGTTGGCATATCAGTTGGCTCATACCATGAAATTTTTTCGGATGTTTCATGGCAAAAACAATTCATGGTTTTTGCACCACGATAATGCACCTGCTCACACTTCATTGCTTGTTCGTGAATTTTTGGCCAAAAACAAAACTGTAACGATGCCTTAGCCTCCATATTCGCCAGATATGGCTCCATGTGACTCTTTTCTATTTCCAAAAATACAGAGAACATTAAAAGGCCGTCGTTTCACAAGCATATGTAGATGACATTAAAAGCGAATCGCTGAAAGAGCTAAAAGCTATATTACAAAGATCGAGTTTCAAAAGTGTTTCGAGGATTGGAAAAAGCGTTGGTACAAGTGTATTATATCCAAGGGGGATTATTTCGAAGGGGACAAAATAGATATTGATGAATAAATAAATATTTTTCTCATAAAACGAAAATTCTCGTTATTTTTTTAACACACCTCGTAAGTTTCGTTGGAATCGAATAATAAAGAACGGAGATACGCGCGGTCACAAAAATCACCTCTTTTATAACTTTTCCCTTCGTCCCTCTAGTAATTCTGTAAGAATCATGTTGAAACTTAGATGGGACCACTATCGACACTACTTATAACTATGGTAAAAATTTCATGAAGATCGGATAATAGGAACGGAAGATATGGGAGGCCGCAAAAAACCTCACATACAGACAAAATCCAGACAGACATAAAACCAAAAATTTTCTTCAAGTTTCGAGGAACATTTTGGTGTGAGCCTTTGAGTTTGGAGACAAAAAAATTTTCGGCTCCTCCAAATGATCACAAAGCTTCCCTCTAACGAGAAAGCAATCCCAAATCAATATAAGACATTTTGAACAAAACGTTCAATTCCGTACGATTCTTCCTTTATGCATCGATGATATAAATAACACGGTTCGAAGATAGAATAGTGGATGCCGTGAACGTTTGGATCTACACCGATATGATACAAAACAAATCATAAAAATACAACGGGTCATCGTGAATCAAGGTAGCATGAATTTTTGACGATGAAAACCCAATTATTTGAGTGCAAGCGATTCGGTATCCGCCAGGTCGAGGACATTTTTTTAGGTCAACGAATATACAAATATGTCACTTTCAACTTAATTTATTTATCCTCCCCCCCCCCCCATCAAAAAGAATATTCAATTGTTGCATATTGGATTTGATTTACAAAATATCATTTGCAATATATTTCGTCCCGTATAAGGCTCATTATACGGATGAAATCAAGTGATTTCAATATTGAGTAATTGATTCATCTGAAAAAGCGTGAATAAGAAAATATGAAAAGCACAATTTACATATTTTGGTTGACCTAAGAATCCGAATGCGAGGAGTTGATTGAAGAGTTGCGATCGATCATTGGTGTATTTATAATCACTTTTAAATATAATATACGAAACTTGGTGTAAAAGAAAACAATAAAATTCGGTTCATGATGTTGGTTGGAAACTAATGGAACTGAACAAAGGATTTCATTGGTTTTATCCGCTCACCGATAATCCAGATATTAGACCTCCGTCTGAAAAAGAGAAAAAAGTTCCATTATTGAAGATCTGTTTATCCAAATGATGTGAATGCTTTTATGAATAGGTTGCCGCTCGACACAGCCCTTTTATCTTCTGTCTAGAGTTTTATCCAGAGACTTTAATTGTTTATACATTTTTTCCTCGACGCACTCAAAAGAGAATGAGGACACGATTGATTTTTTTATATGAAAAGTAAGTGTGCTGTCGATTCTCTAGTCTCAGAGACTCGTGCGGCTACATCCCTAGAACTTAACGAATCGATTGAGGCAATGGATAGGAAGTTTCAAGAAGAGTCGAGTTGAATAATTTGCAGATTCCTTCATATTTTATCCCACTAAATTCCTCAAACATTCATCATAACAACTTATTACTTCTCCTCCTTCTTCAATTGAAAATTAGATTTCTTGAGAATTTAGTCATTTATGTAAAAATTTTTATACAAATGGGATAATTAATTCCCCTCGATATCAATTATAGTTTCCAGTTTTTGCTTTGTCATGATAAATTCTCATGCTCATTTTGGTATAATCGCGTCTGTGAATATTCCATCATCGCACAAGTGTTTAACGAATCGAGATTTGGTACACCAGAGGTGAACGTACAATTGGTTTGAAAGGGTATAACCGGACACTGTGAATTGTAACCCTTATTCTACGTGGTATAGTGATTAAATGCTGTGCATGTAACAAATCCATAAGTGAAAACTGATACTTGAGATTAGGTCAACGACTTGTACGTGTGAATGAAGTCTATTGAAGGCAAATTTCCGTACATTTGATACCACGTGTAACATTTTTCAGTCCATGCTCTTTTAGTTTCATTCTATTCTTTGTTTTCTTATTTCCATATCATTTTGACGGAATTCGATACAGAATAGAATTGAAATTAACTATCCTGCTATTTGTACAGCCTGCACTTCAAAAATCACTGTTCAGTTTCGTGGTAGTTTAATATGTATTGTATAAACCATTTGTCTTCCTGCCAAATACAAATACTCGGCTTTTTTCACATCAACATTTGGCTTCGAAGTTTGCCTCGGTACTTCAGTTGCAGGATCCTTTTCTTACTACGTAATATAGCAATGAGATAATCAACTTCTCATAATAAACCACTTCATGTCTTTCCCTAAAATAGGTCAGATTCATTATATTTCAAGGGCAATTTGCGAATAATATGTTGAACCAGTGAAATCTTTTCCGCATGAGTCTGGGATAATATTATATCCATGAAAATCAAATTTTGATGTGATGAATTTACTTGAATGAAAATTAGTACATCAAACGTCCAGTAAAAGGATATCTCAGATGAAAATTCAGCCTATTCAGACTGAATTGCTTCAATGAAATTTTCAACTGATGAATGAACTGATGAAAAGCATTGAGATTTTTTTTGTTGCTATTCTTTTTTTTCCTTCTACCCTCATAATTATTAATACCAATGACGAAGAGGGATTGCTTCTTCATCACTTTTTCATTTCTATTTCATTTTCAGTTACATTTGAGTGATAAATAATTCGATAGAACAAAGTATTTTCATTCTCCGTATACAATTTTTCAAGATACGCGAATGCAAAGAGTATAATTGTATCTTTATATGCGACAAGAAATTCGAGGCAAGCGATTCTAGTTCACTAGAATTAAGATTGAATTACACGTGCGTCGTACAATATTACATTATATATGTTTCATAATTCAAAGTAATCAGGGCTCGCGATACGTTACGATTCAACTAATCGAGAACGATTTCTTTTTTTTTTCCTCAATTTGAGGAGAAGAAAAATGGAAATGTTTTTTCGATATACTGATATGAAACAATCCTTTGAAGAAGTTCCCCCCCCCCCCTCCCGACACAAAGGCAAAGTATAGAAACAAACATGAAAGTTTCATAAGCGAGAGAAAAGCAATAAAGAAAACTTTTCTATAAGATGTTATGGATCGTTTGGGATCGGAATGAAAATATTAGGGTGAATCAACTTTATTTTTTTTGTTTCGGAATCCAAGCTTCTTCACTTCATCTCATATTTCTCGTCAGCAATCTTTGGGAATTCACGCACCATAAAAAAGTTTGCGCACCAAATTCCCACGTTGTTTGTTACTCCCTCCATTGAATCTAAGGGAATTCATAATGAAGAAGAATATAGATTTTGTCAAGTTGATTTTAAATTTCATTTTCAAGTAGAATAGCAATTTTTAATCGGAGGGAACGTTTAGTTTCCATCCACCCTCTTACATATTCATATCGAAGAGGATGAGCGAATGGAATACTTAAACCCTTGCTTTTCTTCCATTTCATCGGAGCTCGAGGAAAAGATGCACCGCTAACGCTGGTAACACTTTCCCACTTCTCCCTGCTGTTCTCTTCCCTTCGACACGATTCGAATCCTATCTTAAGTTTCAACGCGAGTCGAGATACTTAGAGAGGATCCACTCCACACTCTGGGGGCACTATTTTCCCTCCTTCTCCCGTCCAAATCCTCCTCGGAACGTAGGTCGACTCGAGTCGACGATTCGTAGGAAAACTCTCAAGTTCATAGCTCGAAGCTGAAAGCGTACATCTACAAAGCGTCTTTGGGATATGCACGTATAGAATATCTGTACGTACAAACACATCCGCGGAGGTATGAAATGAAGTTTCATATATGTATACATCATCTTAGTCACAAAGAAAGGGAGAAAAAGGTCATCTTTGAGTTGAGAAAGAGGGTAACCTTGACTGCGTTTTCGCGAAATGAGTTTGCATTTAACACCACGTACGCTCGGATATGCATATTCATATACGACTGTGAGTATGTATATACCAGGGTATTGTGATTCAAAAATGTCTAAGAGTCGACTGCGGATTCTCGTAAACATTGAGACGAAGCTGGCGAGCTATGTTTGACGAGATTTCAATCTGTTTGATGTTGTATATACGATGATTAGAATTCGGGACATCCTGACGTTATTGAAACTTGGAACAGGAGTGAAAGGAAGAGACATTCAATGGTCAATTGCTTCCTCGTTAGAGAGAAGCTTTGTAATCGTTTCGAGGGACCAACAATTTTTTGTCTCCAAACTCCAAATCTCTTAGACCAAAATGTTCCTCAGAGCTCAGGGAGTAATTCTGGTTCCGTGTCTGTCTGTCTGTGTGTCTGTGGGGATGTGAACTATTCTGCGATCGCGCATATCTTCCGTTCCTATTATCCGATCGTCATGAAAATTTTACCGCAGTTGGAAACCGAGCTGATAGTGGTCCAATATACGTTTCAACCTGATTCTTACAGAAGAACGGCAGGGGTGATGTAAAATGTTATGAAAAAATCATGATTCTGCGACCGCGTATATCTCCGCTTCCTATTATATCCGATTGCAATGAAACTTATACCACGTTCTAGTGATCATCCGATGGTGGTCCCATATGAGTTTTATCCTAATCGATTGAAAACTGTGGACAATTTTTGTTTCGCGATTCACATTATTTGACAATATTTTGAAAGCATGCCTTCCCCATGTCGGTATCATCAAAATGCCATGAAACTTGGAGTATAATCAGATTACGGGGGTTAGTTGTATGGTGTGAATTTGAAACAAATCGGAATTGAAGGAAGAAAGTGGTAAGCACTGAGCTTCGAAACCAAATTTGAAAATTTCGTAAACATCGTTATCATGCGGATAACTTCCGTTCCTATCAACCAATTTTGATGAAATGTTCACCACAGCTTTATGCAGGGTGGATCGCAGTCCTATACAAATTTCAACCTAATTCTCTAAGAAAAACGGGAGAGGGAAAGAAAAAATGTTATTGAAAATTGTGATTTTGCGACCGAGCATGTCTTCGCTTCCTGTTATCCGGTTGGAATGAAATTTTCACCACGTTCTAATTGTGATTCGATAGTGTTCCCACATGAGTTCCATCACAATGGGTTGAAAACTGGGGAAAATTTTCTCTTGTGATCCGCGTTATTTGACAATATTTCGAAAACATGCTTTCCCTATGTTCCTATCATCCAAATGCCATGTAATCTTGAACATATCCAATCTCGGAGGCATTAGTTGTACGGTGTAAATTTCAAGCAAATCGGAAGCGAAGGAAGGACAGGGTAAGCATTAAGCTTCGAAACGAGGAAGCCATGTGCCAATTGGCAAAGTTTTTTTTGTTTTTATTCGTAGAATGGATTGAACATGATTCATGTTCATGGTTGGACATGATTCGAGGCCCTATTAAAACCTTATGAGGCCTCGTCAAGACTCATCAGGTCTCGCAAAAACGCTGGAGAATGCTACGAATTCTACTTTCTAAACATGAAGTAGTGAAAATTCCACTCGAACGGAAAGATAGCCTGAAGATTGAAATTTCACTTTGTTGGAGTGCAGCCAAAAGCGAATCTATCTTTCCGTTTGAGTAAAATTTTGATTCTTTCGAATTCAGAGTGTAATGTTTGGGAGGACATTTTTTTGAAGAAATCTGAATATCATTGTATGAAAAAATGATCTTGCTGAGTGATTCATTTGTTCCTCATTTATTGTACGTAAGAATAAGCGAAAAATAGAAGAATTTTCATCACAAAATACAAGAAGTGAAAAAACAAGGAGAAAAGAACGAAGTAACAAAAACACAAACCGAGCCACTTTTTTACTAATAATACTTCAGATTTATGTTTCCGTAGTCTCGAAATTTATGAGGGGAGTAAGAAAAGTAGTTCCAGAATGAAGCCGGTCATTGAATAATTTTGGTTGATTTCAATTTCGTAAGGTATCAGTAGAGCGTGGAATAATGAAAGCTGATACGAATCAGAACTTTTATTCCGTCAAGATTATTATGCGAGCATAAAAATATGCGAATGCTGCAGTTTTATTACAGTGTATATACTTTGATAAAAGTATGTAAAATGAAAATTTATGGGGTTTTCAATCCATTCGATCTGAATGGGAAAAAATGTATTCTCACATATCTAATATATTTTCTTGAAAGAAACCGGTCTGAGAAAAATCACTTCGTAATTTATTGACTATTCGTTTTCTAAATATTTCTCTGTGCACTCAATAATCCAGTTGATTCTTTTGTTCTGTTGTAGGTTTAAAAGTGGGTATGCGAAAGGCCCATGTATTTTATTTGTACTTCATTTCATTGTTAGTTGTTGAAAATGCAATTCAAAACTGATAGGTTTTTCATCTGCTTGTGTAGGGTATTCCAATTTCAGGAGATTCCGTTAGACACTGACAGAAATTTCATAGCTGACTCTGCTCGATATTCCGGTAGATTGGAAAACCCATTTGAATACTGATAAAAAATATTCGATAATTGTACGCATTTGTTAATTTTGTCAAAATACACTACTTCCCTGGGCCTTGGCTTTGACTGGGGTGCACCCCCCCCCCTTTTTTTAAGGCAGGACCCAGGGATGGGAGGAAGGTGCGTGATACACAAATCACTTATCTATACAATTAACCCCTCAGCTATGCGTTTGAACTACTCACTGCAAAAAACGTTCATTGGGAAATTTCAGCATTTCACTGGGAATTATGAATCAATACATTGAACTGAAAGTTCCAGTACATTTGCAAAAATATGTCAGCACATTCACTAGAATTTCACTGCACAAGTTGGAATTTTGGAGTGCAGAATCCGTGAAATCCCAATAAATGTATTGAAAGATGCATTTAAAACAAGGAAAAGTAAATTGGATTGAAAAGAATAAAAAAATAATAAAATGACATTAAAATGAAAAAAACAATGAAATAAAATGAAATGATGGAATGAATAATATTTATTTGGATGATGAAGATATTATTTCATTATCATATCAGCATTCACATTGTTAATTGAGTATATTGACTGAACGATAAATAAACACACATTCTTTTCTGAATGAAGTTACGTTCGTTCGTTGACAATCAAGCTTCAACCTCACAACATTGTGTTTATTCATTTTCATGTATTTTATATTCCTTGTACTAAAATTAACTGGTAACTAACTAATCAATTTCCATGAATTTCAAAGTCAAAATGTAATAAATAATTCTATCTCGCAAATCACTTTTCACAAAGTTGACAAAGTGCTTTCAAGATTACGTACGTACTTCTTCTATGAACGCTTATTACACTTTGTCGATGGGAAGAGTCACTCGAGTGGAAATTGAAACTCATCACTGTTTAGCTATGGCTCAGTCAATTTTGATTTATCTTGATCAATTTTGGTGGCATCTCACCACTGACTAGTAATTTCAGGCAGTGGAGAGGTAGTGATGTAACGCTTACATCTTCCAGTGACTGGCACAGAATAACTATCCAGTTAGAAAAATAGCAGCTGGTTAGGAAAATATGCACAGCTGGAGTAGTTTTGATGATATAAAAACTGAAGAAATTGAAATTTTATCTCCATACATTTGCACTGATAGACCTCAGAGAACCTGACTCCTTCTAAAGTTTGATAATCACAGGTGAATTGAGATATTCCAAGTATTCCTGAAAAAACGCTTACTTGGGGATGGGTTTCGATCCCGCGCCCCTCGGATGATGAGTCAGATACGCTGTCCACTGAGCCAACTCCACGTTCACATACTATATTGGAGCTTAATTCCCCATTTTGTACGTATATTGGGAGGATGACGTCACATTTCCGCTACGAATACGAATCAAAATCGAATAAACGGTGTAAACACAAAAAAATACGTTGTTTGCGTAATTTTAAAATTGTCATTCAAAGACATAACATAATTTCAAGTTTCACCTGTTATTACTATTTACTGGATAGCCTCTTTGTGCTAACTAGATGGTGTATTCGTGACAGCGAAGTAACTTCTGTAATTCTCACCAACTGTATAGTCAATATGTAATTATTGACGAAAGTGTTACTTAAATGATCTTACCTCACTTTCTCCGTTGATAGAATTGAATTCTCCAGTGACTAGTGGATGACTGGATGATATTTTCAATGCAACACGACGTTACCTATCACTAGAATGGGATATATCGAAAGAAGTGAATAATCATGAGCACTGACAAGTCTACGAAAATAGTTACTTGTGACGATTTTACAGGGTAGCTAGACCAGGAATCTTCTTATTGGTTGTTTTTCTCTGGTCAAAAGAACTCATCGATTCTGACCAATTCTCATCGAATGTGTGAGAAATACTTGAGAGCATCGATTTCTGACGATTTAGCGTTTGTGAGATTTGGTCAGATTCAATACACTGAGAAAAAGGATTCGTTGACTCATTTGAGATTTGTTTACAGTAAATAAATCGTATATTTGGATACGAGCAAAGAAATATTTGCTAATATTCATTTTACCACATAGCTGTTGAATACACCACATATTTCTTTGAGTCAACTTCATACCGATTATGATTCGATAGATCTGAATTTGACAAGAATTCATATTCATTCACATCAACTCCAATCACTTTGAATCAAATGAATGATTTGGTTATATTTAATAAATATGAATTCATTGACTGAACACAATGTTTGGTTATAATCAATATGTCTTATTTGTATGAAATGATACTTCTTGAAAATGCTCAACCATATGCGTTGGTTTGTCAGAAGGAAACCTTTTTCTCAGTGTAGTCACCAATGGAGCAGGTTTCGTGATTAAGATTGAATGAGTAACATGAAGGCGGAATGAACAATACTCGTTTGTACGAAAATGGAGGAAGAAATTTCATCGGATCTGATAAGGTTCATGAGCATTTGTAATTTTGGATGCAATGTCATTTGAACATTTGAATTTTTACATTAAACTTTACAGGATTCAATGAGTGTCTCACTGCATAGAAATCCAATCAGGATCAATCGGTGGATTGACTATGAACATCTAAGATATCTGTGAATGAGAAGAAAGGGGGGGAATTACGAATGGAAGATTGAAAATGAATCGATATTTGACCTAGGATGAGGGAACGGATTGGGGAATGAGGTTGAATAGGAATGTAACCATAATTAGTTCAGAAAGGCGATGACGACTATTGAATGAGATTCAATCAGAACATCGTCTGATTGGTTAAGGAGGATTAGGGAAATTTTCTTGAAGGAACAAAACTGCACTCAACTCTCTAAAACTGAATCAGTGGAATTCCACTGGATTACAGTGATAAGTATACCACTGCGAACCAGTGCATATACACTGCGAATCAGTGAATATTCACTGATTTTCATAGTGAAATGTGACTAATTGTGATCAGTGAAAATAACATCCAACTGCGGAATCAGTGAGATTCCACTGATTCAGATTTAGAGAGAACGGTCGCAATACACTGTAAAAAATATAGGGAGTTTGTTTTCAGTTCAATGCCCCCATCCTTTTTTCCTTCATTTGGAGGAACTATTCCGCTCTTTTGGTGTTGAATCCTCTAGGAAGTACAGGAAAAATCAATCAAATCGTGGGCCAAAGTCCTTCTCATGCAGGATTTTTCTGCCATCAATTTGTGGAAGCTAATTTCGCCATTATGTTTTGCAGTATATTCATTAGCTTTCAATAGATCGAATGGGCTATTTTTCGATTCAAATCTTCTGCAAGTAATTCTAAGTATACATCATGTCCATTCGTGTATCAGTAGATTTCTTAGATAAGTTGTTCGTTTCTTGTGAAATTTTCTTATTTTTTCCAAAAGGTGGAGAAAATAGGAGGGAAATGTGAAAGTTTGGCTAAACCAGTGGAGTCTTCTAAATGATGGAAGTGATTTTTGAGAGGTGCTCATATTGTGAAAATTATGAATGGTTCTACCTCGTTTCAATGAGTCATGCCGTGGAAAAGTTTTACCTGTTTATTTCCATAAACTTGCAAAGTTGTTTTCCATGTTTCGTAAAAAAAGAAAATAGGGAAAAGAACAAGGAAACTTTGCTAGGACGAGGAAAACTATCCTAAGAGATTTCATTTCCTGATCGCACGGATATTAGTTGTTAAGCCAAAATAGGGGATTTCTTCCCCGTTCCGAGAAAATAATCTTTCTTTTTTTGGGTGTTAAATTCACTAAATCGTGGTGGAAAGTTCTATCCATAAAGAGAATTTCGTTGTCACCATTTTTTTGGAGGAGATCTCATAATTATTTCTTCGAAGGTAGATCTAAAAAAATGAATGCTCTGATCGAATGACTTTTGATCGAAGATGTATCCAAATTGCACGTTCTTCCACCGACAAAAGGTATTCTCCCTTTGTTGGTGGATTTTTACCACATGCACTATTATTTTCATCAATTTTACGACAAGTTCATAGATATGTACAAATTTTCCCAACCCAATTACGCGTACGTATACGTAAGTACAATAGAGATTTGATCTTTGAATTAAGAGGGTTGAATGTCTAGAAAGAGATTGCACGTTTCAATACTCCAACAGTCCACGAGGTAAGGGATTGGTACAGGCTTGGTAAAGACTAGGCAATGATAGTGATTGGTCGATTGGATTTCCCTCGCATCCCTCTCACCTCCCTCATCCTGTGGAGAACCGGCTGAGTCAATCGTTGGACGGGATAACATCAGAATGAAATAATACCGGTCACGTGACTAAATTCGTCGAGATTTTTCAAAATCCAAGTCCCTATAAAATCTCAGCACTGATCCAACATGAGCATAAGCTTACTTACTTCCAAGAAGTAAACTACAATCAACCAATCAATCAAGATGTTCAAGTTGGTAAGAATAAAACTCATGTTTTTTAATCGTTTGGAAAATAAGTATCGTAGAGTAAAATCGAAAGGCACTTGAAAAGAGCTTTTAGGATTATGGGCGGTAGAGATAATCGAGTTTTTTAATATATTTTTGCCCCGATTTTCTGATACAGGCTATTGTACTTTTCCCGCGTGTGTATCCGTAGAAGCCAACATTCAGTGCAGTGTTGTAATTCTAACAACGTACATTGAAACATTGAAACTCATTGTTCCAAATCCAGAAATGTTTGACAAATACAAATTGTGAGTGTTACAAAAGTTTAAATCTAATTCGATATCCTTGTGGAGAATGCCAAAAGTTTGAAAATAATGAGACAGAAAGCTTTTTTTGTGCTATTCAATACAGTGTTTCGATATTTGACATTGAAGACAACGGGGTTGGGATTTTCTTCGTGAGTATACCTTACAAGATCCTCAGACAGCACAAATTTTTGATTGTCTCAAAGATTTCCGCTGGATGTCTTATGCAACCATTTTCACTGGCTTCAAGATACTTCGGTGAAGAAATCTGAAAGATGTCTTCAAATCTCTTTTAGATATCTTTCCATATCCAGTGGAAATCTTCTGGACAATGGCAAATTTTTGCTCGTCTGGGTCGTGATAACATCTTTATCATTTTCTAATCCAATAGAATTCTCGTTATGAAGATTCAGCTGGGTAGAATTTCCATTAATTATATGCAGTTTGTATGGAATATTGTAATGTTGTTATTAAATTTTCATTCAATTTTTGTGTGAAAAATGAGTTCTCAAATGATTATTCAAAACATGATGACAAATGAAAGCTGTTTAATTAACATTAATTTTTCGATTCAACATAAATTTGATGGGATTGCTTCCGAATACAATATTTTGTATCATTCATGTATGTAATTTCCTATCATACACTGAGAAGAAGGTACCTAGCTGAGGCAACTAAAATTTTAGTTGACGTAAATGAAAGTCTAGTTGTTTGAAATACGAATCCAACAGTTTATTGAATCCCTGAAGAAAATTTACTCAATTTGTACCAAAACACTTCATTCTCACGCCAATTTTTTGGAGGAAAAATGAAGCGTTTTGGTCAGAATGGCGTAAATTTTCCTGAGGGAATAGGGGTAAAGAATCAATTGTGACAGATTAAATTTATTTGGTCCAACTAAATATTCGTTCAAAGTGAATCAATTTTCCCCCTGTTTAATATTCAACTAAACCCTTTCTCTTCATGTATACACTTTTGATGGAAAATAAAAAAAAATGTGGATCCTCAAAATTCACGGGGGAAATATTTATTGACCCGTTACATCGAAAACAGAAGAAAATGTATGGTGGAATCGATTCATATTTCAGTTATTTTTGTTAAAAAGACATTCATTAAAATCTCAATCCTGTGGCACAATTCGAGCAGAAAAATCGTCAAAAATATATATATCTTGTATTGAATTATATATAAATTGTACATAATTTGGAAAATTCGTCTCCTTTGGAACGTTGCATTTCAAGTTTCGATACTATTGATCATTCGTATAAAGTTCTTGCGTTACATATAAAAAAAAAGTATATTTTGTTCCACGTCAAAACCTAATGAAATATAACAGATTCACAATTGATTCTTTACGCCAATTTTTTGTGTACACGTGTTTGTAACCGCTAAATTTGTTCGAGAGATTTAATCTTTTCGTGTTATCGACCTCGTCAAGAATCAATGGTAAACTGATTCGAAGAAATTTTGTAGTTGCCAACGAAATTATCCAAAGAACCATTCTCTTTCACTGGATAAAGTTCTGTAATTTCAACCCCAGTTGTTAAACCAGTTCATTCCCATCAAATATTCCACTTGAACAATCTAATGTTTGGTCAATTCAATTACACTTCATTTACCTACGTAATTCGATTTCTTGTCTGCAAATCACCGAGATTATTGGATTCTTTTTCAATGCGTTAGTGTTTGGAGAAAATCGCTTTTCGTATAGAAAAAAGGATTTTAATAGCTGAATACAACTGAAAGAACTTCGACCACAAAAATAAGATATTCGGTTAAAAGTTCGTTACCAAAACATGATTCAATCATATAGATTGTGAGAACTTTAAAATCTCGCGAATGAGACTTTACGATCTTCGACTAAAACATTTTCTCTTTGAGTAACTCCGTATGTTACGAAGACATAAGCTCAATGATTCCATGCATGCTAATGAAGAGAGTTTTCCTTCTAGTGCTCTATAATTTTTCTTCAAATATTCATGCTACTTCCTGTGAAAGATCGTGTCACGACTTGTGTTTTGTAACTACACACGTTACTTTCTTTCACCTTGAACTATTCAACACATTTTCGCAGAAATATTTGTATAATTGATCATTATTATTCACATCAATTCAGTCCTCCATCGTATGATTTCTCATTCCTTCTATATCGAGTTTCCAAGATTCTTTGAAGTCGAATCACGAATTCTCTAAACTCTTTAAAATTCGGTACTCTTTATTTCACATTTTCCACAAATTCAATACGATCCGAATGTTTGACAAAAGTTTTCTGTGTATTAAAGTCGAACGATCGTCTCGCTAACCGAAGGTCGCGAAATCGTGTCGAGTGTCAAGAGGAAGATCCTTAACAAGAATCAGTATATCTGAGTTTTAGGTGTAATCTGACCAAGGATGAAACGAAAGAATTGTGACTGATCAACTTTAACTTTGAACTTTACATATGCCTCCGGTTCGGTTTCGAAAGACCTTGAAGTCAGAAAAGAGAAAATGTAGAAAAAAAAAAGATTTTCATTAGTCAAGTTCCTCCTCGATGGATAGATAGATGGGTAGATGGATGAAACATTTTTGAACAAGACCAAATTAAAACACGAAGGTTGAGCTTTGAGTAATGAGAGACTGTTGTGGGATACATGTAAAGTATTTTTTTCCCTGAATTATACGAGATATCGAAGACACGAGAAAGATGATGACACCGTTTTGGAATTGTTTTTTTTTCTTCAGCTCATAGCGAGGATGTTATGACAACTGAAATTCTGAGGGATGATAAACTTTTGTGCAAATTTCCGCAAGGGTACACGGGAAAAATGTCTTAGTATGAAGAACAAAAGTGTTTGATTGAATAATTTTCAATGATTTTATCATGAAGTTTTGTTAGAGAAACAAAACTTCGAAATTGTTTTGTACTACATACGATATGGAATATAATAATTTGGATGAAATCAACAGCAGAATTTCAGTGTTTTCAACAAAACGTTTGGTTTGGCTCACTGGGGTGAGCCAAAAAAGTAACCTATTCAATTTATGAATTAAAATGGATCTATATACTGAGAAGAAAATTCCCCCGTTCTGCAGAATTTTTAGCTGAATTTTAAAAGGTGTCGGTAGGCATTTGAAATTTCCTATTCAAGTAACACGTGCAACAATTGTTCTTTATTGAAAATGTTATAACTTTCGCACCATTTGAGATAAAAAATTTTTCTAGGCCGATTCTTATAGGGCATTGAATTCTCTAAAAAATTATGTGTGAGTTAATTTTTTGAAATGAAAAATTTGTGTATTTAATAATTTTTCAGAGAATATTCTGCCCCACTGCCAACACGGAGAAAAATTGTCTATTATAAATTACTAGACTCGCTAGTATATTGCGGATATACTTGCATTTTGAAGTTATATACCACACATTCTCTTCAAAAGTACCAGTCTTTCTGGGAGTTAATGGTAGGATAATAACATTTTATAATAGAAAGTCTGATGCTTTTGATAAGAATGTTTGGTATATAACCTTAAAATGCAAGTATATCCTCAATATACTAGCGAGTCTAGTAATTTATAATAGATAATTTTTCTCAGTGTAGGGAAAGTTTTTATCTCAACCAGTTCAAAAGTGATACCATTTTGAATACAAAAAAATATTTCTACCTTCTAAAATTGAGCTAAAAATTCTGCCACACGGAGCAATTGTTTCTCGGTGTATGGATCCATTTTAACCCATAAATTCGATAGGTTAGTTTTTTTGGCTCACACTATTGTTCACATATCAAGAAAGAAGTTTTGTTGGAACAACAAAAATTTGGTCACTGCAACAAAACAGTTTTTTTCGGTGTATCAATTCAAAACTCTACTACTGTTCGTGTCTTCATTTTTATCAATGCCATGGGAAGGAAAGTCGATAACGAATGGGGTTGTTATTTATATGAATACATAATTATCAGAGCAATCCATCACATGTGATTAACGAAAACGATAGTCCTGCTACTCAGTTTAACGATTTATGAAAACTGAATCACAGTGACTTGATTTGATTTTGAATTACTATAGGCTGTTCTCGCCGCCATTTTGGCCGTTACCGTTGCCGCTCCAGGAGGTTACACCGGTCTGAGTTTTGATCACGGACTTGGACCAATCCGTGCACCCGCTGTCTTGAGTCACGCACCCCCATCTTACCCCCACGTTGTTGCCGCGCCTGCTCCGGCTCCAGCTCCAGCTCCAGCTCCAGCCCCAATTTATGTTGCGCATGCTCCAGCTCCAGCTCCAGCCCCAGCTCCAGCTCCACTCCCATATTATCATGCTCAACCAATTGCTCCATTCGTACATCGTACCCCAGTTGTGACCAGAACTGTATACACTCCAATCGGCCACTATTAAACAGCATGTGGGAGAGAAGAAATTCAAGTATAATTTTAAAGAAACCTTTGAGTCAACCCTCGAGAGCAACGTCTTCATACCACCAGCCCCGTATAGTCCATCGGAACGAAATACCAAAATTCCCCTTCATGCCAGCCTCATCTCATACTCAATCCACGAAAGAGAAATATCATCGGAAAGAAGGAACGCAAAGGAATCTTGGACATCTTGAATGTGGAATATTTCTCTGCTCCAAAGACCTGTAACAACGAGCCAGTGGGACGCAAAGAATTATTCACTCAACGTCGACCCCGCCATCGGCATAAGAAATTTTCATTCATCGACTATTCGTGTCATCGATTTCGAGTATCCCCCCGCCCCTCATTTTCCCATCTATCATTTCAAAAGTTCTGTCATGTCCGAAATCTCAATAAAATTTCAATTGAAAAACTGAATATTTTATTCTTTTTTACTGTATGATTGTAGAATTATATTAGAATCGACGATGAGGATTGTTTCGATAGGATTTGAAGTGAGCACAGTTGGAAATAATTAACATAAAAAATATGTCAGAATTAATCCTCTCGAGTTCAATGTTGATATATCATCGAATACCTGTTGTACTAAAATTTTAGTAATCTGAACCTAAACTAATGTGTTAAATTAACCCATTAATGCCCATGGCAAAAGTGCTTGACCTACGGAAGGAGTAACTATTGGAAATAGGATACACTGTAAAAAATGATCGTGGAATTTTCTCCCGAAAAATGGTGGCAGCAAAATTCCTCCATAAATGGGAAATTTTCCACCATAATTTGGGGGACTTTTTCTTCATTTGCGGAGGATTCAACACCCAAAAAACAAAATAACTCCTCAAAGTGGTGGAAAAATCCCTCATTTTTTATGGAAAAACAATTCCCTCACGATGAGGGGACGAAATCCACCAACAGTCTGAAGAAAAACTCCCCACATTTTTTACAGTGTATCTAGGTGGGGGATGAATATCCACGGGAAAAAATTATTTTCAATTTGTTTAAACGATTATTGTCTGAACAATTTGTTGAAAATGACAATTTGAGTGGATGAAAACCCCGGAATCGTATTCTATGGGAAATTATTGTTGAACAAATTATAACAATTTTCATAATTATTGTTTCAACAAACTGTGAACATTTTTTTTCTGCGGATGTTAATCCCCCGACAGGATATCCTATTTCTGATAGTTACTTTTCCCGTAGGCTAAGCAGTTTTGTCATGGGCATTGATGAGTCAACATGTTTTGGCAATCAATTTGAATATACGAATAATTTGATGTAATTTCTCCATAACATGTCACGTGGAACATCCTCAAAACCATTTTTCATCTCTCTTTGGAATCACTTCGAAAGATATCTTGAAGAGATTCAAAAAGTATGCAACGAATTTAGACATCTTAAGAAAGAGATATCGCAAAATATCTTATGATGTTGTGCAAAATATCTTTTGTCCACCTATATGTTTGAGACATCTTTTGGAATGCTCCAGAAGACTTCCACGAAAATGTTGATTAAGCTATTTTCAACA
Source organism: Gonatopus flavifemur (assembly GCA_018340375.1). NCBI lineage: Eukaryota > Metazoa > Arthropoda > Insecta > Hymenoptera > Dryinidae > Gonatopus > Gonatopus flavifemur. Next base: position 24,243,043 of record JAFFJZ010000007.1, read on the forward strand.
TTTATAAAACAACTTTTTCCAATTTTAGATATCCTTTGATTGTTCAAAAACATCTTGATAGTCCAAATGAACATTTTTATTCACATATCTAATGATTTGACATACATTAATTGTTGTTGGTTTTAAAAAATAAGAGAAATCAGATCTGAACAGATATTACAGTTCTCTATCTCTGATCTAAAAACGGGTGATTGATCATTCGAATTACAATAACTCTCACGATATATGGTAGGAAAGGTCTGAAGAAAATCAATCGTTGCATTCGAAGAAAGTTCATTCGAACAATTTCCAATAGCTGGATGAAATTCATTTCAGGTAATTGAAAGACTAATAGCAATCCTCCATGTTTGACTGTGATGAATAGAATCGTTTTCTCCGTCAAACATTATGAAATTTAAATGGATGAATATTTTTTCCTAATGTCTGTTGCACTGAGAAAAACCTTGTGTCAGCGTTGAATTCTGGAAATCTCATTCACAAATATTCAAATATTTGATTCGAATTAGATCTCGGGACAATTAATTTTTTGCGACGATGGTTGTTGATTGTAGGATTCAAAGAAAAATGGTTGAACCGAATTTGTGTTTCAATTTTTTAAGTAGATCTGCCTGTTTTTTCCAGAAATATCTATATTTTGAACATTATAAAAAAGTTGATTCTAATTTGAATCTTACAATCTCATCATTGTGTATGAAAATGCGGTGGTTTTCTCATTTTTGAAATTTGTTTTCACTTATAGTTTAAATATTGATAACTCTATGGTTGTGATAATGAAACTGTCCTAAAGAGGACTCGCATGGAAGCGTGCCGATGAATATTTGACAGAATTTTGGATGGGGATTTTCTTATAAAGCGAATTTACTGTATTGATTTTATACCAAGCGAGTAACTACTACCTTCACGTGATGCAGAACAATAACTTCCAAAAATAATCAAAGTATGATTGCTCAAGCGCTAAATGATGGATTATTTTAGTATCATTCTGCTATTACTGGTGAAACGAACGGGAAATTGTGCTTATCATTCTGTTATTCTATTTATCGAAGTATATTTATTACTCAGGTCAACAACAAAAATTTTCTTCTCCAGTACTCCAAGTCTAAGAATTGATTCGGAGTGCTTTTGGTGTGTTGAATGCGAAACGAATATCAGTCTTCTTAGATTAGCTCAATTCCTATTATCTTTTATACATAATCTTCCTATATAATCTATATAATTGATGAATTTTATGCATAAAAAATTATAAAAAACGAGCTGGTCCAACAAATTTGATGTTCTTTTTGTATTCAGTGCTCTAAATGTACTCCGAATCAGTTCTCAAACCTCAGGCACCAAAATTGTTATTGACCAGTATAATTTGTTACTGACGTTGCTAAAGTTTAAATCGTTCCTTGAATCGAATAATCGAATACCCAGCTGTTGAAGATGCAAACTCTTGCAGTACATTCTTCAAACGATGATTTCAGTGGCAAAGAATTAACCCTTTCAGGACCGCAGGCACATATTTGTGACATGAGTTTCGAAATTTTTCATGGAAAGTGTATTCGGTGAAGGTCTTCCCATTGTGGTTTATCTCAAAGAAAAAGGTCCCAGTATGCACTATGATTTTTCTCGCTCGAGAAAAAACTCAATAAATTCATCAAGTTTTGAGAATGATCATTTTATTCATATTTTTTTCGTAAAATACTAATATAAAATGTTTTTTTCAAAAGCACCTAGAAGAAATGATTCAAATACCCTTGCACTTTTCAACTTCAGTAACAATATATAACAGAAACCTTTTGTATTCACCTGGAAAATTGGGGGCGAAACTTCTTTTCAGGACGACAGCCCCAAATACGTACCGTACTGTATCTGATAAAATACAGGAGCTAAAAACTCCAATGCAACAGATTTATCCTATTGGGGGGGGGGGGGGGGTCGATTAAGAAAATTTCCATTCCTCTCCTCTACGAACATCCGTTATCCTATGGTCGTGAAAAGGTTGATTCGAGAAGATAAACACCGATGATTTGTCAGATGTTGTGAGTTTTAACTTTTGTCTCTTTTCTATAAACGATTCAAACTTCAGGAACATTAATTACTTTCCATGTTGAAAATTTTTGTTTTTATTATTTCTCTTTTTCAAGCATTGTTTATTTTTTGACGTTATTTTCAAAAAACTATATCTCAAAATATTCAATTAACCGGATTTGAATTTGAATATGGAACTCTCTCAATGTTTCTAAAATCTGGAACTGGAATTCTTTTCAATTTACTTTTCTCTAAAACTTCCTGAATTCGATCCCCTGGATCCCTCTAAATTCCTTCAAAAAGTTCAACACACAAGTTTCTCCAATGCTCCTGCCTCTGAAGTTCTCTGAATCTTTCTGTATCCATCTGAATTTCTCAGAAACATGACCCTAATGAGAATAAATTTTGTGATTCGCCAGCATTTTCTGATTGTCCAAATCTGACAGAAATGAAGACAACTGAAGAAATTTCTGTCAGATTTAGTATTCAGAAAAACGTGGAGAAATTTTTAGGGAAGATTTTATATCACACAAAATGCACAATACAGTGGCCCTCCAGTTTTATAAGAATCCCCGAAAGGTCAGAATTTCATCCTTATCAATTCCAAAATAGGAATAATACTAACTCAGCATGTCAAAACTTTCAACAATTCGTAAGAGTTCTAATTACGTGTACTAATCCAAGCGTGAAAATCTTGTCTTGAAACTTCAGTGTTCAGAATCTCACGAATATATCAAATTCTTTTTCAAGTATAAACTTTGTATACCCGTTAATTCCTCCGGAACTTTCTTATCGTTTTTAACTAAAGTAAAATATGCATCTCAAAAATCACCTACAAATTTTATTGACATTTTACTTCTCCGCTTATTTCCTTCGATAGTCACGAAGAGAGTCAAATGAAACACTCTATGAACCCTGATATCAAGTTGTGAACTTTATGCATCCATTACAACTTCTTAAACCATCACCATTATGACAGACCAAATCACTTCGAAGTTTATCTGTTTACTCGACAACTTTGGTTTTCATAGAACACGAGTGCCGACATTGAATTGAAATATTACCACCAACATCTTAAGTTTTTTTTGCCAAGAAAACTCGCAGGCGGCCATTCAAAGTGCCCGAGGCCACAAGTTCGCTATCATTCTATTTATTTTTCCCCGCGTTTAGCGGGGAACTTTTGATGGGAAGTTTGTGGAAGTATGATGAGAGTGGTCGCGCGTGTTATCGAATATAAGGAAACGATTATGCCTTGAATGAATTGGGAAACATTTCCTTCCACAAACATTTTCTATCGCACATACATGTATATTTCTCTCTTTCAGAGAAATGTTGAACAAGAACGCAGAATGGAAGTAGAGAGACGCGATAGTTGCGGAGAAATTCAAGATAAAAGAAACGGAGAGTCGGCGAATGGATCGGGGGTGGTTGTTACGCATCATACGGATAGATGCGACTTTTTTCAAGTGCTTTTGTGTGACTGTTGATAAAACGGAAGAGTAGGAAAACACTTTGGTGTATGGCGGGTTTTGAGTGAATTATAAGCGCACGTGATGTATACAGGATTCAAAAAGTACTTCATTCTACTTGATTTGAAGACGAACAACGAAGTTGAATCTGTTTATTCGCTAAATGAAATCGTGATTGAATTTATCCTCTCGGAAATTTAGTATATTCTTGAATTCAGGGGTCAATCAACCCTTTGCACTCCGTTGTCGCAAATACGGTGACAACGGAGTGCAAAGGGTTAAATGAAATCGAATTGTTTATTGCTGTAGTAGGAATTATTCTTAGGATTCTCTGAACGGTTTCTTTCATTGTTCTCTAAAACGTGGATAGGGAAGACCGGGTACAATTGAAACACAGGGGTTGGTTGAGACATTGCGAATGATTGATGATTGGCTCATAATGTGGCATAAGTAACTGGAAAATGAGTTTGTATACGCGAGGAGCTCTCCGTTCCCTTCCAGCGATCTGAGCTACTGTGAAGTAATCGTTATAGTTATTCACGACGTTTCAACCGTATCCAGAGTCTCCCCTACTCAGTGAAAATTTTTGGTTCATTTGATGTTGATTCAAATTTTCGTTGTTAAAAATTTCTCATCGAAGACATCTTTAGGATATCTAAGAGATATCTTGAGATAACTGTAAGATATCTGTTAGGGATCCTCAAGATATTTTTTAGAGTGTTTACGGAAATTTAGCAAATACCATGAATAATTGATACCTCACTACAGAAAAAATAAAAAAAGACGGTTACAGAAAAACATAGGTTCAATAAAATATAATGTCAACAAATGATCGTGAATTTTATTCCATCGTTATGATATCGAATCATCGATTCACGTAAATATAAAAAAACATAGAGAAATTCTCGAAACGAATGCTACGCGTTGTATGATTATCAATAAACGTAATAGCCCGGATAATTGTATTTGTATCCATAACGATATCCGTACGGAGCAGCTGCGCCAGAATATAGGGGTAGAACTTTCACGTAGGAGTACGGATAAGCTGATGGATAGATCGAGTGTGGAGAATAGTACGTAGCGCTTGGTGGATAAGGCGCACACGTGGCAACACTTATGGCGACGAGCAAGAAGATCTGTAACACATTAGAGGAGATTACAATATTTTAATTTTCCGTTTCTATATTCTACTTCCATAAATTCGATCAATGATGACCTTTACTCCACGAGAGAGGATATCATTATATTCGCGTGGGTTGGACGATCAGCTCGCAAAAATATTCTATCAATGTAATATCGATAAACAATTTTCATTCCATAAAATAACACATCTCATCTGATACACTTGACTGATGAGGACACTTTATACGGCTCATGCCATGTGGACCGCAAGAGAATATCAATAATTTCGCATATTTATCCAATAATAGTGCACATTGAAAGTTAATTACTCGCTCTGTTTGAATCACAATGAAGATGCGAAAAAAACGTGTACGAGATGATCATTTTTCTTCTCTCATTTATGCCACAAAAGCGAGTAACGAGAATGTCAAGAGAAGAAAATGAAATAATTATCCAATTGTAATCAATGTATAAATTAATTCAAAGTGTTCTTGGAATATCAATTGATATGGAATAATAGAATATCTTACTCCATCTTGAGCATTCTCATTACCAGCTTTATGTGAAATTTTTTTCCTCTCCCCCGCGAATACATAGAATATCATTCAAAGTTTAATTGAATAAAATTGTTTTTCATTTACAATTCTTAAATACAAATATTCGGAATAAATTCAAATCCGTTATAGTTTAATCCCCTCGCTTTATAAAACTCGCTCGTGTATCTCGCATCAATGGAATCGAATATACGACGTATACGTGTCTGCACACTCACCAGCTTGAACATGTTAAACGTTTTAACGGCTCTGCGTTTGAAAATTCCACACCGCTTCGATGATCACCGAAGATCAATCGCTGGAGACAAATAATACTGTGAAGATCGGTAGAAATCGACCTGTTTTTATACTCAATTTTTCTCACAGAAGAATTCTCGTCTATCTCCCTACTTCCCTACGAAACCTCGATACATCCTTCGATTATTTGTTTATTCATGTTCTTTCCTTCAATTAATTTATTCAACCGCTTGATTTGTCGCGTGCATCATTGGAAGCATTATTATCATAGTCCGATATCTGTTAATTCGCATCATCAGGTATACGTTAACTAACTATTACCGTAATGCAGTAAATAAAATAATCGGAAGTGTTGACGGTATTCGCTGAATGGGAAACACGGACTGTGACGTTCATCTTTGCTCATTGCGGTAATTAAAAATTCAGTATAACGCATTAACTATGAAGAATGCTGATCCGTATCAAGTTTATCATTGATTTATGGAAGGACTTTTATGGCATTACAGTGGCGACATTAAACTTTGCTTCCTTGAGAGGAAGGCCAGTCGTATGAACGACTGGATGAACCGAACGCGAAACAAATGATATGCAGGAGGTGGTAGATAGGATGAAAGGATTTCTATTGTGGGAGGGAACAGATTGTTGTATCCGCGTTTGATTTCCTCGAATTGCAACGACTCTGTTGAAACGAAAATTAGATGAATTTTTATCCTTTGTTAACTGCAATTGTATTATAAAAAAGTAGGATTTATTTGAATAGGTCCACAATGTGTCATTTAAAATAGAGGGGAGTGATACATTTTTTCAAATAAACAAAGTATTTATCCGAACCTACACGGAGAAAAAAAAATTTGCTGATAGCGAAATCTTTTCAGCTATCAATCAATTTTTTAGCTATGGTAGCCACACATTTTTGCTATTCTGTATATAATACTGGACATTTTGCTAGTCCAACGAACACTTTGCTGCTTTAGTTAATCGTGCTGCTTACTCGGCAATCCAGTTTCCTCCGGCAGCGAATTTTCCGCTAGATCAGCAAAAAGATTTGCTATTCTGTATGCAATACCTCGACTTGCTCCACTGTAAAAAGGAAGTCTTAAAATCAAATCATTTTATGACTGAATTTATGATGCAAAAAAATTAAGTCAAAAAAGCAATTGTCGACACAATCGAAGAGGCATTATTTGAAATTAAGATACGAGCTTTCTTTTTACAGTGTTTCTCAGCAAGTTTTTTTTTCTCCGTGTATTTAAGGGGATACTAGCGCCGGGATTTCAGCCAAGTCTTTCGTGTAAGATTTTGCCACAATATTTGAATATTTTCAAAATATCGCTCTGTACAGCATTTCTTGAATGTCTATAGAAATGCTGTATAGAGCCATATTTTGAAAATATGACAGTATTTTGGATAAATCTTACACGAAAAATTTGGCTAATGTCCCAGCGCTAGTATCTCCTTCATAACAATGTCTAAGATTCGAAGGAATACTCTGTTTTACTGTGGGATCTGTCAACTCTGAAAGTCATATGTGCTTTTTTCTGTTAATCGGTAAAAATATTATAGAAATAAAAAAACTTTTCATGATATTCAGCAAATCGTAGGAAAAAATTTCAATTTCATTAGGTAAGAGGGTAAACGGTTAAGAGGTTTATCGCCCTGTATTTCAGTTCACAAGAGGCGCGTCAAGAGTTTAGTGTTATTATTCCAATCGATGCAGGAGGCTTGCGAATAAATCTTATCCGTTCTACCGTTCTGTATCTCTATTGAATATCTTGGTTTCTTAATTACGAATTTATTGCGTACTCGGAATATGCTCGGGGTGAAAGAAAATAGGACAGGATTAAATGGAAATAAGAACCCTATAGATATATTTTTTAATCATTAAAGAACACTTCAATTAGTATTACGAAAATTGCAACATCGTGTTATTATAGAGAGGATATAAAATATTATTCAATTTCGATCATTCGTGAACTGTGACTGCACATAAATTTGAGTCATATTACTTCGATAATAACAGTGTGAAGAACTATTCAGCAAATGTGGTTCTGACGAGAGAAATTATAAAAAAAAAAGTTTCATATCGATTCATTTATAGGATATTTCGCAACGAGCGAGTTTCATTCGATGTTGAAAGCGGGAATACAAATTTCTTTCAGAGTGAAATTTTATCTCGTTTGTTATCTGAGGTAATAAGACTCCTCATCTCAAGAGTTATAGTGATTCAAATCTGCGAAAGTAACTCGTATTCAGGAAAAGTTATAAACTTTGTTCTCCCACATCGGGGAAACGATTCAGTTGAAGTTACTAGTATTTACCAAATAGGTACTCAACCTTATAATAGGACAATTCTAACAATATTAAATGAATCAATCAATCACGTATTTGAGTCAATCAAATCAAATTCGTAACTATTACAAGTTTACATCCTTCAGAAATATTTCCTCTATTTTGAACGAAACACCTGAAAAAATTGGGCTTTTTCTGAGCCAGTGCAAAACTCCTGAAGCATATACCAAAGAGAATGGATCGTATATTCATAATTTATGTACTCCTATCGAACGATTTTCTCTTATCACATTTTTCTCTGTAGTCAATTAGCGATACGAACATGACAGGTCTATGACGAGACGCGTTAACCAGAAACATTGAAGTTAAATAGTTGGACGCCGAGATACGATTCAACGCCTTGATGAAGGAGTACTAGAAGACCTGCTTCATATTGTTAAACATTCCGGTTTCGCGTGACTATTCGAGCGTTACAAAAGATAATAAACATGGCGAATTGATTATGGATTTCGACATCTGAAAACCCATTCCCTCCTTTCAATGAATGAAGCGTTGTTTTATTCTCGCCGTTCGTATTAGTGCAAGTGTGTGGAACATATGTGTGGCAACTGGTTCTATATAAAATACATGATTTCATTGTGAGATGGAGAGAATTGCGAGCAACGGCTTGTCACAAAACGGAAAGAGAAAACAAAGCGAGAACAGCTCGAGAACAAGGAATTCTCATTTTATTCCAATGAATAGAATTAGATGGGATTATCGAGGAAATAATTTTTTTTCTTTTTTCATCAATTAGAAAAGCGGTATTGCATTATTGAATATGTAGATTAATGGTATTATTGATCAAAAGTATATTCAGCTTTCCCGAAATAAGCGTATTTTCAACAATTTTGATATAAATCCTTTCATTCCCGTATGGAAATATTTCGCTGAATTAACCATGAATAATCTCTGAAAAACGTCACATCTTCTGTGAAATTTTGATGCAAAATCTAACACTTTTGGAACATTTTGTATAGACTTTTTTCAGAGCTTATGAACATTTTCCTGACTATTGAGAAAAATTTTTAATTTTCAAAGACTCTTTCACACATGATATTCACAGAATTTTTCAATGGTAAAAAAATATTGAAAATTTATCAGACTTTTTGCAGAGCACAATTTCATTCTTATTTGTCTGACAGAAAATGCAAAAATTCTTATAAGCTTTGAGAAAAGTGTTCAAAAATTACTTCAAATTTATTAGATTTTTCATCAAAATTCCAGAGATTCTCAGAGTTTGTTAGTTTTTGCAGAGATTATTCATGGTTATTTCAGTGAAATATTTCCATAAGGGTTGATTTTTTCGTCCCGGTAGCTTCTTTTTCAACTCAAAGCGGGACCTGGGAAGATTTCTACCCTGAGAAAAAATTATCCCAATCAAAAAGGTTTCTCAACTATAAACAAAACCAAAGAAGTTGGCAAGATCCCCTGTGTTAAATGATAACAGATTGCTTTGATATTTCGAATTGTAAATTTCGCGGTAAGGATGAGGAAAAACAAGTAATTTCGATTTCATGTGAACGAAATCACCACACATGTTGTGAAAATATTAATTTAAAAGCTCGAAGCGACACGTGGTTGCGTTTTCCTTGCGCAATGTTACAATCTTTGAAAGAAGATGTTTTTCTCAGATCCCAATCTATCAGTTAATCCGTTTTCGTCGAAACAAAGAAAAATAAGTGAACTGTTATAACTGTCAAACACGTTCCACCAATTTACTAACACGATATTTCCATTCCACAGATTCCTCGCGATTTGGTGGCCTTTGAAATGTCAGATAACGAAACGTCGTGCTCGGATGATGATCGTGGTAATTTGGTTCATCGCGTTGACGACGACATCGCCTTGGCTATTGTTCTTTGACTTGGTAGCCATATACGACGACGATCCAGATCTTCGTCTTTGTCTGGAAACTTGGCCGCATCCCGAGGATGGTTCCCTGTTCTTCTTGATCGGCAATCTAACCCTGTGCTACGTGTTACCTATGATTTTGATATCCCTTTGCTACATATTGATTTGGATAAAGGTATGGCGTCGGGACATCCCAACCGACGCCAAAGACGCCCAAATGGAAAGAATACAACAGAAATCAAAAGTGAAAGTCGTGAAAATGTTGGTCGTCGTCGTGATTTTATTCGTTCTCTCTTGGTTGCCGCTGTACGTGATTTTCGCCGTGATCAAATTGGGTGGCGAAGGAGCCGAACGCGAGGACGAGATTCTCCCGATAGCTACTCCGATCGCCCAATGGCTCGGAGCGAGTAATTCCTGCATAAATCCTATTTTGTATGCTTTCTTCAACAAGAAGTATCGTCGTGGTTTCGTCGCTATTCTCAAAAGTGGTCGTTGCTGTGGAAAATTGCGCTACTACGAAACGGTGGCTGTCATGTCCTCCTCGACCAGCATGAGGAAGTCTTCCTACTACGTTAACAATAATAACAACAATAATAACAATAATTCTTCCACAAGGCGCATTTGTCATGGACCACCTGTGCATCAGGATAGCAACGTATCTTATATATTCAATCATACGGGAGTTTAAATTCCATTCAAAGTAACGGGACCTGAGAATAAAACCAAAACATTGATAAAATGTCGATCTCGTTCGAGGATGTTACGAAGATGGCGTTCATTATTGATCTAGCGACATGCGTTCTAGATCACGAATGAAAAGATGGGACGTGAGTGGGGAAGAGGAGTATATCCATGGTAAAAGCCAGTCCCGAAATTTTGGATCACTGTACCATCGGCTTTATAGATCAGTATGACGATGGTGATCATACGACTGTCACTCGGGATGGAATTCAGGAGGAAGGACAAACAAAACACACAGACTTTTGTTTCGTTTCGTTTTCCGAGATCATTGCAGATTTGTTATCACTGCTCCTTTATTGTCATTCTGATTTTTATCCTCATAATGATGATGATGATGATGATGATGATGATGATGATAATAAAATGTAACCCTCGCATTTGTCTTCGTCTTTACCGTCGTTGTTATTGTTGCCGTACTTTATCTAGTCAGTTTCGAAGCACCAGAATAATGACGAGACATTTTAATGAACAGAGAAGGACTTTGTCAAGTCTTTTTTGAAGAGGGAAGGTGTCGAGGGAGAAGACCAAATATATGCGACGTGGAATGATTCATACAAAGAAGAATAACAAAACCGGGAGTTAGATATAGAGAAGAAATACAAGATAGACTGAAAATAAAAGAAACTTCTAGCATTCTGCTCTCGCAAGATTACGATGATGGTAATACCTATGATACCTGGTGATAGGTCTACTATGAGAGTTTGTACGAATGTATGTATGTATGCATGTATGTATGTATGTACGTTTGTATCTATGCAAGCACTCTTATTCTGTAAAATACAATTAGTCGTGCGATACTTGATAAACGAACTAGCTATTTAATGAAGAGGCGTATGAAAAGGTATGTAGAAACATACGCTCGCATGCCCTTGAAAAATATATATATTCGTATACAGTGTATGGAATTGTGATGTATGCACAATGAGGGGATATCATGAGTATCCTAATTGTGAACACTTGTTTTGCACCCTGATAAACGGATTGTTTATGCGAAACAAATATTTTGATTTATTGAATCTAAAAACCGAGATATATTTTTGTTTCGCTTTATGTAACAGAATATTCATTTGATACAAATATATATATATATATATATATATATATATATATACATTTTTTTGCAACTATGATGATTCAAATCAAGCTTCAAAAGAGCGTGGGAGTATCGCACGATTTCTACTCAGATAATTATGAACAATTATGTGGTTCTAGGGGAAATCTTTCTCTTACAAATGTAAAATAACTGCATAAATAACGTACTTTTATCTATAATTATCATATATTTTATGAATGATATGTTGAATGAGAATGAAAGTATACAGGAGAGGATAAAATAGAAGGTGAATATTAAAGTATGCTTATAAATAAGGAAAACCTTGTACATAGGTGTGCAAGATAATATTATACCCCTCATTGTAAACACATACCGAACACTTAAGAATCGATCACTGATTCATGTATCACTACCTCCTCCTCTCCGTATCATGCTGTATCTAATGTAATTAATTATAAATATTTGTATTTGTACTGTACTTAGACAGCATCGTGATAAAATATTATTCTCAGTAGGTATATGTACGTACGTATAAATATGTATATATATCCATATATATATATATGGAATCAATGTACATATATATGCATATATGTAACACATAAATATATATTCTGTAATATTATATACATATACATATATTTTCTTACCGAAAAAAATTATACGTATAAGTATACGTACTTGTACTTGCTACAAGTACGTATACGTATATATAAAAAATCGATATCTAGTCCTAACATGGTTGATATACCATTTTATACCTACATAAATATACCTACACGTTGGAATCTTGGGCTTTGGTTGGATGTATAAAAAAAAAAACAATATGCAAAAGTGTCAAGTGACACAAAAAGTACTACTATACAAAAAGTGTGGAAACACTCAAACAAATTTTCAATTTGGCTTGCAATCCAATCATTTTACGTCGATTGCAAAGAATTTTGAATACCACTGCTAATGTTGTGTAATTTGTGTAAATAATCAATATACATCATGAGGAGAGAACATCGATTCTCCCTTGCGTAACTAGTAACGAATCACATAAATGTTCGAACGTAGATTATAAATCGATACGTTTTGATGAATACAGAATCGCATGCATTGTTCGAAATTCAGGAGTCTCGATTTTTCAACAACGCATTTGGTTCTGCTATATATATATATATATATATGTATATATATATACGATATAGGATTATGAATCAATAATTTTGCAATACATAAATTTAAATATATATATATATAAATGAATATATATTCTTTACTGCCGCCATGGAAAATATCGCAAAATCATGAAGTTGACAATAACGATTTTGCAATGAAAAAGAACAGGATTCTGATGTTTGATTTTTCATTATCCCATATAAATCATGGATGTATCTTGGAAAATGAACATTTTCAAATTGTATTTCTGATATCCAACGCGTCTGTTCCGAGAGGGGAATTGTGACGATTTTGTCTTTTGAACTAAAAGAATTTCTTGTGAGAGATATTTATGATGAAAAACTAATTGAAATATTTGAGAGCGATGGTGCTCGATTTCTACATTGTCGTGTGAAATTAAACTACCATGACGTGGTTTTTTAACAGTGTTTTGTATTGGTTTTCCTCTTTGGTTTCACGAGATTGTCGAATCTTAATATTCTGTACGAAAAAGCTCCGTATGATCCCTGGCAAAAAAATTTTTCATCATCTCTCATATGTGTCAATATTTTCTCATGTTTCTCAAAATTTTGCATGAATTTTCATAACTTTTCAAGGGATTGGAACATTCACTATAAGAAATGTTTTTTGATAATAAGTCACAATTTCTCATAAAATTACATCAAATTTCTCATAAATATAATGATCACTATGAGATATGGTTTTTCATACAGAGTAATGAGTTCTTATAAAAACTCATGAGTTCTGACCAAAAAAGTTATAATTATTCATAAATAAAAGTATATCATCATATAATTTCCTAATTTCTCATGAAAATTGCATCTATTTAAATTCCTTCAAAAGTGCATACAGTTTCTTTTCCGAATCAGTAAGGACAAGAAAAAAGGTGAGGGCGTATGATCGTTCGTGTAGTATATTTTTTACAGAATTATACACTTTTAAGGTCCATTTAATTTGTAAGTTCATTAATTTTTTTGTGAATTTCCAAAAATCACTGAATACGTGAACTAGCGTAACGTTTCAAATCAGAATAAGATAATTTACCTCAATAGGGTTTTTCCTTTCCAAGAGATGATGAGATTTTATCCATGATATTGTCCAAACTCATTCAGAAATTATGGAAAATTATGAGAACATCATATCTTATAATATTGTTTCAAATCTTTGAGAAATTATGAGAATTTATGAGAAACCTATGAGAAAAAATTATGAACAAATATGAGAAACTATGAGGAATGTTTTTTTCCAGGGATATATTGATTTGATTGTACACGGCATACTTTATGAGATTCATATAGAATTGTTTTTCACATGGGGTTTAACGTTTTCGTGATTTTATTCAAGTAATCGTATATGAAAACACATTCAAGTACATGAATATATGTATTTCAACGAGTTCACCAGCACTATAAAGTTTGTGAGCTTGGCAATACTGAGATGGCGGAATATTATAAGATGTAGCGATAATGATTCACTGAATTGTAACTAGTAGCTGTTTATAAAGTCTCACCATGTAGATAGAAATGAGAGAAACATGTTTTGATGAGATCTCGTAATATTCATATACAGATCGAAGAATTGCTTTTTTGTCGAGAGTAAAAAAACAAAGTGGAGAGGATCGGTTTGAGTATGTAAAGGTAACTAGGAACCCAAATAATGTGATAAGATGTTCATGAGCTTGTCAGCCTTGTAATTCGATTGCTTTTGGCTTAGTATTGACAACTTTGTCAGTGTAAGTTTGCTAAAATTTCATACAAGAATTTTGCAAGCTTGTATCCTTTATTGTAAAAAGAAAGTCTTAATCTGTTTGCATCTTAATTTCAGACAATGCTTTTTCCATTGTGTCGGTGATTATTTTTTCGGCTTAATTTGTTTGCATCATAGGTTCGGTCAAGAAATGAGCTGAATTTAAGACTTTCTTTTTACAGTGTTATTGCGTGTCAATTGGTAACCTTTAATTGCTATCAGGGGGCACTTGACACATAGGCAGCCTTGACTTGAGCTGATTATTTTCGTATGGAAATGAAAAAATTGTTGACACTGTGGAATGAATTCACTTCCGGCTGGCTTAAAAATAGAATCTTACTTTCAGAATATTACAGAGTATAGACGAAAAAAATGATCTATTAAGGGCATCCCGTGGACCCTAGAATCACTAGATCTCTCTACTCAAGACACTTGAAGAGGGGTGAATAAAATAGGATAAAACAACCAGCCAGACCTTCTATTTGTATGGAACAAGGTCTGGCTGGTTGTTTTATTCCCTTTTATTCAGTCCTCTTCAAGTATTTTGGGTAGAGAGATCTAGTGACTCTAGGACCTACGGAATGCTTTTAATGTTACCGGAACTCCGACTAATTTATGGACAGGAAAAAATATCAATCACTTACATTGGAACTCTTGTTAAATTCATGGAGAGCTTCACTATGAAGAATATTTGTGAATTCTCAAGAAGAACAGTATGGTCAAAAATTTATGGATATGTGAATTTCCAGCTTACTTGGGAATCCACAAATTTTCTGTGAAATTTCAAACAAATTTCGTGGCTATACAAACAATCTTAGTTAACTGACAAAAATTGTTCGAGATTTGACCAAAATTATTTGTGAATTCACTACAACATGTTAGAAAAGAAACCTTTTAAACTTGTTTTGGAAATTTTTTTCACAGTATTGCTCAATTTCATTTTTGAATGGTAATCATGGGTCGTTTATGTCCAACCCAAAACAAAACGTTGATTCAAATTGGTGGCTGAATAAGGAAAATCTTATGAGGTCCTCACAAGGGACTTATCTGATTTCCCTGATAGGATTCAAATAGGGTTGTAACGCAGGGGTACGATAGGGTCCGGGTGAGATTTCCATAAAATCGAGGGGAATAGGGGAAACCGTAACGAAACCTGTTGAGGACCTGATAGGAAATCAGGCATGCCTCGTCAGGCCCTGCACTGAAAAAAATGTGTGGTCATGGTAACGATCTGAAGTATGGTTATGACAGATAGCTGCAATAACGTTACGTAGATCGTTGTGATCACGATCTAGATTGTTTCATACTAATCTAGATCGTTCTTGGAACGATCTATTCAGTTTGTGGCAGCCATACCGATATCCCTATACTTCAGATAGCTGTAACAGCCAAATACTATTGTTATGAAAGCAATACTTTCCCTTCAGTGTGGTATTTTCCCGTGCAGAATTTCTCCAATTCAACTCGTAGACCCGCAGAATAAACTACTTGAACTATACTGTGTTAAAAAACTTGAGAAAAAACAAGCTAGAAAATTTCTTACCAAACATTTTTTTAGTAGATTCACAAATAATTTTGGTGAAATTTCAACCAATTTTTGTCAATTGATAATCATCCTTTGGGAAGTCACAAAAATTGTTCGGAAATTTACAAACCCATAAGTTTTTTACCATATTTTTCTGCTTGGAAATTCCGATATATTTTTTCACAGTGAAAGCACGGAGAAAATCCAAGAATACTGAGTACTGTAGTCGACACGACTGTTATTACAGTAACTAGCAGTGTTGGAATCATTTTTCTTCCATCACACCAGCCAGTTGTGTCAGCTCCAGTATTCAGTATTGTAGGATTTTCTCTGTGCGTTTATGAATTCTTGCAGATTTTTGTTTGAGTATGTGAAGGTAATTCAAAACACAAAAAATCATTTCCACGATTTATAATCTAAAATTAACTAAATTAATGAGCGACTCTTTCAAAGATCCAATGAAAGAAAATTGAGAAAAATATTTCCTTTATTTCAAACGATGAAGTTCATTCAAAATTGATGCAGTCTCAAAATAAGTCTCATCTTGTCTCAATGTCGATCTCGAATAAAACACTTCGTTCTATCTTCACATTGGGATCGATTCCATCCTTTTAAATCTGGCATCTTACCTCATTCCACGTTCAGCTTCGCCTTAATGTAAAGATTTTCCTGTGAAGATTGTGAGCATCAACGATATTCGGCATTTCCGATCGAGAGTCTCGAGCTCACTTTTACACAGAAAAAAAAAGTTTTAAAAATTACTATATTTCTACTAAATTAGCAAGTTCCGAGAAAGTACCACTGTTATTGTTACCCAGTGTGGTAAAAATGAATGATTTGCCTAACATTCTTTAACATGAGCGTGCAACCTTACACATGAATAAGTACACTGCAAACTGAAGTGTGTTCTTGTAGTCAATTCCAACACACTTTAGTTTGCAGTGTACAAATTTTCCATTACACTATGTAAAAATAACCATGGTATTTTCTCGTATCTTGTCAATTGAGTAGAAATGTGTTGATTTTAAAGAATTTCAGGGTAGCTGGCGGATGTTTCTTTCTGTCTTTACATCAACTGGAGCTCCAATAACATCAGCGGATTATTTTTTCCCCTGTATCCTTGAGGGTTGTGTCTCTAGTTACCCCCTTCGATTGATCCGATGACAGTTCATGAGAATCCGAAAACATTATTCGAAATCAGACGGACTTTTCAAATACCGAACAGAGATGGAAGGTATACATAATTTTAGTGAGAAAAAATTCATTCAATCAAGATCAGAATTTCCATGCATAATTTTAGTGAGTTTGAAGATTTGTCGAATTGATGAGCACTGAAAACTCAGAAAATTCTTCGTCAACTTCGGGGTTGATAGAATGATAATACCAATAGACTATCCCCTGCAAAATGCCGTTGAGATCATCATGCATTCCTCAAGTGATAATGTGAAAAACAATCGAACTCTTCGCAAAGTGGAATAATGAAAAAATTCTAGTTTCGAGACTGAAATCAAATGTGTCGGTTTTTTTCATTGTGATGAAATTTTTCTATTCGTTCTATCAAATTTCCTCAAATATACCCTGAAAAAAAAAGTGAAACCAATCTCGTGGCGGGACATATTACGGCCAATTCCACCGCGGAATTGACTTCAATTATGCCGTTGACTTGATCATTTGTCGAACTGCGGCCTTGCGGAAAATATCTGTTCAATATTGAAGAGAATCAATTGTATATCAGCAGATATTAGTACATTCTCATAAGAACTATTGAGTTTCGCTTTCATTTACCGGACACGATATGGCATTCAAAAATACCAGCTAAAAGCTTGCAATAATTTCCAATAGAAGCGCTTCAACAAAAACTTGATGGGATGTAACGAGTATTTCAGAGCCGCCTAATCAATTCTTCATATACAAACATACTTGAATTGAATTCAATGAGAAATTATAGAAAGTTGGGTGCCAGTTTCAGCTCCAACCATACCTGAACATCGAAAATTATATCAATTGAACTACGAACACCTACATAACATATATATCCTACAAACGAACTAAATTATTCATGGGAAACTTCTGTATCCGAATTTCCTGAATATCCGAAAAAAAAAATCTCTATGTATGATATATGAATATTACGGGTCTCGTCGTGAGCTCGAGGGCAAGCGAAACGAAGTCATGCGAACTCGTACTAGCGTAAATAATCGAAATGAGAAAAAGGAGAAAATCATTCTTTTAAGATAAAATTTAATGTATAATTCTATGACAAAGAATTATTTTCGTACAATTTTTTATACGAAGAAACGATGTCACGTGTAGGAAAATAATATACCGAGTGATTAATAATTCTCGCGTACTTGACAAGGATATTCCAGTACGGAAATTGAGATAATGATCTTTGTGCGGCGAGATTGAATTTAAGAATACCGAGAAGAACGAATTTGTACTTTTTTCATTAACGTGATGACGAGTGAAATTGTCTCAATTCAGTATTCGCTGGAATTTTTGACAAGTGATGAAAATTATAAGATCCAGAATGAATTGAGTTTCTAAAAAAAAAGACACACGAGGGTTGTGAATCGCTCTGTATTGTAAGATGATTTAGAACTTATATCTCAATGCAGTTATTCATATCTAACATTCAATTAATACGTACAAGATGATTCCATAGATGAATAAAACTTGAACTGTTTCGATTTTTATGGAAACGAATAATTGGAATCTCATAAAGGAACAATTTACACAGTTTTCTCATTATATTTGTAACGAAGAACAAAATAGGACCAAATGGGTTTGGACAAATGTCTTATTGAAGGAGGGAAGAAAAAAAGAATAAAAATTGAATTTGTTATCATCGTATATATGATAATTGTCACATTCGATATATTTTAATTGTGACTAAATAAGTCCTTAGGAAAGATGAGTCATATATGTTCCGTATATGAAGAATATAATCATCGTATGCTTCAGTTTTGGAACATGTATGTATACTTGGGCTATGCATCTATACCTTTCCTATTAGAAATGCTCTAGTAGTTCACAAAGTTTTCAACGTTCTTTTAAAAAACAAAACTTAAGATAAACCATGTAAACCGGGTTTGTTTTCTATTGTTTCTCTATAACGGCATATACGTCTCTTGGATTATTAGAGCATTTTTACTGGGGTTATATATGAATCAATTTCATTAGATGTGGATAACGATTCAATACAATGCAATGAAGCGTTGAAAGGGTAACAAACAGTAATTCACATGATATATCATGTACTTGCTATAGAGGCAAAACTAATAATTTAGCTGCATGTATGAAAATTCTAATAAAATTTGATGCAGTTTGAAATTTTCTTGCTACAAATTATGATCACATAGTGAATTCTACACGGTATGAAGAGAAAACATTACTAAATATGTGATATATTTTTCCATCCTTTTGCTTCTCTGCTAGAAGCGTATTACATGAAACCATAATCTCTTGACATTCATCATGATTGCCCTGGTAAGAATATAGTGTAAGTTCGCGCAAGGAACTGTAACTTCTGCATTCAGAAAGCGCGAAATGACTCTCAAGGTACATTCACTTCTAACTTCTCCTACACTCCGTTGCATCGTTGACACTCCATTTTCGCCAGGGTGGGAATTTCGGATCAATCAAATAAAAATTTTTTTATGGAACTATTCGACCCCTGGTAGAAATCGTAACAGGCAGTTTTCTGGCCCATATCAGGGCCAGGGATACACCTAGTCTGCCTCGATAGCGCCGGGTAAGAAACGAAGGAGGACTCAAAATGATTTCTACTAGAGAATCGTCTATTTTCAAGTTTGTGGATTATTTGAAAAATTTGTCATCGTCATTCCCCTACATTTCACGTAATAATTAACCTTTAGGAGATTACGTCGGTAGGCACTTTTGCGGCTCACAAAGTGTCTATATTTCGATTTCCTGAACTTTAACTCACTTCAGTCGATTCTTTGCATTGATCCGAAAAATCCATCAAGAGACTACAATCTCCTCACGAGATAATACCGAATAAAATGAACGTATATCCATTGAACATGAACCTCAAGCATACATTTTTGAATAAAAACATTTCAATACAAAATTGACAGATGAATTTCAATGTGAAAATCGAAAAAACTGGTATTCCGTTTCGAACGTGGGACTTCAAAGAGATCGAATGTCGGATTACAAGCGTAGAGCATCGATGAAAGTGACAACGAAAATATATCATAACGCTTGCTTCGGAAGCATCGGAAACTGATAAGGATTTTGTACCAATAGAATAATGTATTCAAAACAAATTTCAGAAGCGATTGAGGCCATGAGGAAAAAAGGTGTGGAAGAAGAAAATATATCACGCTGAGATTTGCTTTTCCAATTTAATTTCGATTCGCGAAAAACTATATCACATCGATTTTAGTTTCGCTTAGATATTTGAAAATCATTATCAGCTTGCACTGATGATCGAAGATAAATACACGATCAAATTGTGTACATCGATGCATGAAAAATACAATAAGCCAAGTAAAGCCTGAATCGCTAAGCATATAAATGATTTTGTAAGCGAATAACAAATGCTCTTATTTCTATTTATCAGTAGAATACTAAATATATGAAATGAAACATGTTATAAAAATCATTGTACGATTTTATAGATGTAGAAAGGACATTTGGAGAGTTATTGAATAGTTTTTAACGAATAATGATGTACAGGGTATCTCTCGACTGGTGCGGTTGAAGAAGATAGTAGATTGTTTATTAAGAAAGCAAGAAAATATTGATTCCTTGAGTTCTGATTGATGTATTGCACAATTTAGAATAGGAAAACGAATCGGTGACTAAAGAATGAAATACTTCCACGTCAATAATATCAGGCTTGCCGATCGAGACAACATTAGAATTTGCATAAAAATTGTGTTTATTTAGGTATTTATTTTTTAAAGTGACAAAACTTCTTATACGTGGAGGAGAATTCCAGTTGTAGTTCACAGCATAACTACCTTATATTGAAAGAATAGTTCATGTGTATCTGATGAATCTTCATTTGGATACGGCGGAATTAATATTTTCGAGGAAGACATATTTCTTTATTTCATCAACTTCCTAAAATCATAGTGGATGGAAAATGTTGTTCTATCAGGAACTTTGCTTCAAATTCTTTCACTCTCCTTCTATTTCATTTTCTATTCCTCGTAAAACATAGAAAAGCCTGAAAAAAATATGACAGTTTATAAATCTGAGTAGAAAACAGGAAAAACTGGAAGAAACGTAATAAAAAAATTTATTCATTAGTTTCCAATTGACTGCTGTATCATTGAACTCGCATGCGTCATCACTCATTCGCACTCCAAACTATTCCAGTTATGATTTTTCACAAAGAGAATAATGAATCATCGGAATTCATTATTTCATTTACTAGAATCATTTTTCTTCCAAAATTACCGTGTAATTTCAGTAACCGAGGGACGAATTCTTCATAAGAATTGAAGCCTGTTTGCAACAACGAGTGAATTCTGTATTAGTTTGAAGAAATATCATCTCCTACAAATTTTACAGAACACAGTCATGTTTTTGGAGAATTCTCACTTGGTTGTTACGATTATTGGAATTTCACCAGAATTTTTCAAGTAGAGTGTTTTCAGGGTTGACTTTTCCTTGGATTGATCCTCTACTGATCAACAAATTCAAATATTTGAAATGTGTGCTATTCACAGAATTTTCATGTTCCTTTCTTGAATCAGAAGATATCATGATCAAACGGAGAAAACACATAGAATATTTGTACGGATGTGGGAAAACTTTTCAAAGAGCCATAATGAACGGTTGTCCACAACAACAAATGCAACCAATCCGTCACTTAATCTGCAGGGACAAAATATCTCAGTTTAGAATCCGAGAAGATACTTCTCCTAATCAAGAACATTAATAGATCTCCCTGCTCAAAATACTAGATTTTTCAAACCCACACATCCAACTCCGAACCGATAAAAATTTTTCAAAGGAATCTATTAAGATTTCCATTTTGATTGCGATTTTAGACAGATTCCGTCAAGAAATGTTCATCAGTCTGGAGGTGGATATGCAGGTTTGAAAAATCAGGTGGAAACTGTGCCCACTTAAAACAAAACTTTAATTTGTAATGCCACGCTCAAAGATGTAACAGGTTACATTACAGCTGTGACATGAATATAATGTTATATCCACATCGAAGAATTTTTTTTTTTTATGTAGACGCAACATAACATTCATTTAACAGATCTGATGTAACCTGTTGCATCCTTAGGTGTGAAATTATAAGCTACAATTCCATCACATTCAACATTCTTACAACAAAAATTGTGATTTATTAGGTTGGTCATCCTTATAGATTCCAGCAAATTTTTCTTAATGGATTTCATCCGGTATTTTGAGTGGGACTTGTTGAATTCTATTGGTTTTTCTCATGATCACAGAACTTTCGTGGCTCGTCCCTACATTGTTCAGTTTTGAGAGAAGGAGTGAAAGAAAAATGAGGGAGTGCTATAAAGGAGAATAAAGAAATGAATTGAAGACATAACGAATGAAAACCGTCAGGATTCACTTAATACATAGTACCTTCGTAGGAGTCGCTATTGACGATCATGAACCACAGATAATTCCAATTCCAACCGTACTCTGAAAGACTCTAAGTGTTCATTTAGCGTTTTGTTATCATTATCCACTATTCTCTTCTACCGCTTCAATAAGGAGATATTTCTATACGTTCACCTATAAATAAATAAATACATGAATGAATAAATGAATACATATATTTGTACACATTAATCCCCTTTGCAAATAAATGCAAATACATACCGTATTGTTCGTTAAGCAATTTTCTGCCCCGTTCTGATTTCGTCGATATGAGACGAAACGGAACAATTATATTACTATCAATTGTTATTACTAAAGAACATTGTATTGTTACTGTGTAATCGATTGTGCTTAAAAATCGTGCTAAAGAAAAATATATATCCCGCACAGCATCGGTACCGACGGGACTTTCAGATAGAGAAGACACATCCCATCGATCCCGGTGGTGTACAGGATCATTCGTACGTAACTATTTCAAACAACAACCTTCCAATTGATAAAAAAAACGATGGAATAATCGAGGAATAAAGAACCTAACGAAGCTTTCTCCTTGTGAAGTGAAAAAAAAACTTGTAGAATTATTAAGTAACGAGTAGAAATCGATTTTTGAATGTAATTTAATTGACAAAATTTATTCGCAATTTTGGAATTACAATTTTTTCCTTGATAAACGAATGATATCAAATTTTATATGAATGTGGAACACAAAATTTCAAACAATATAACCGTTTGAAAATCGTCTTTTAAACTGGAACAACAACAACATTATAAATAATAATTAATGATATAACATCGTTACGTATTACAATCGATGTTTCAAATTTTTAATCGATATAATTAACGTAATAATTACATACGTCGTATACGGAGTTGATTTTCGATAGTGGTAAATACAATGATGCTATTTATTCATGCTAAACAATGGTCACAAATGAGATTTATCATGTACTTGACAAAGCACGCATATCGTATATAAATAAATGAATAAATAAATAAATCAATGAAAACGCGGCACTACAAAAATGTGTGAATGCGAGATGATATGGTGTGTAAATGTGTATCTGTGGGGTGATGAATATGAATGTATTACTTGTGAGGGCGTATGTTATATTTAAAAGCGTTACGAAGTATGTGACATAATTTGAGAATTTAATGGATATCCTTTGAGATTTTAGTTTCGTTTTAGTAATTTCGATGAATATGTATAGGATCAAAGCTCCCAAACTCTGTCTCTTAAGTTTCTTCTGAAAATGAATGCACAAATTCGTTTAACTTTGTGGCGGTATCCTTACAAGTATGTCCCTTCAATTGCGGAGCTCAATCAATTTTAATGGGATGAAAACTGAAGGAAAAGAGAATTTAGGATCCCATAACTTCGTTATTATTGTTTCTGAAAAATATGACCTCATCCATGTGGTTCAACCGTTTTATAAATTTCATCGATCTAGTATAGTATAAAGAAATGACAACAGTACGTCCTAAACTACCTTGAAATGTGCTAAAGTAAGTTTAACGTGATTTATTTGATTTATTTTTCACATAGGAATATGGGAAAATAATGTAATACAAAATTTTTTTCCAATATATTATAAATGTGCGTATAAAATTATTATGAACATTTATAAAATATTCCCAACATTCTTGTGCCATTTGGGAATGCCGAGTCATTTCTCCTATTTCAAAATATTTCTTTAAGTTTCTTCAAAATATTTCACAGAATAAATATTCTCAAACTCGTTCCAAAACAGGCATTTCGTCTGAAAGGATAAGGGACTTGAAATTGATTTTTGTTGAACATTGCACGTCCGTTTGAGAACAGGGAAGGATGAAAATATATTGCAGGACATCATTAAATACACACAGAATGTAGAATAAATCATCGTATAGATTTATACATCCATTCATCAACTCGAAAATTTTTATAAAATTTTATTACTCAATTGAAATACCTTTGATTTTCAGAAAAATTCACAATCGCGTTAAGTAAACAACCGAAAAAGGTACTAATAATTTCATTCAACAGTGCAAATCAGTAACGTTAAGACAGAATAGTGATGGGTAATTGAGTGAGGATCTGATCAATGTAGATATGTACCAAATAAGGCTATGAAAAATTTTTCTAATGAATAAATACGATGGATAAGATACAAAGAATACTAAAAAAAAGCCTCTATTTTATGAGAATGATTCTCGTGTAAGATAAGTCACGCTTTATGAACTTGCAAATACTTTTTCACTTTGAAGTAATGAAGATTTTTGATTATATTTCGTACATACATCGTTGATTTTAGGTCTTAAAATTTAAGCGACCCTATAGCTAACAACTTTCAATAATGCTTTTGAGCTTGATCTCAATTGATCTTTCAAGTATAAAGGATAAGCAAGACAACAATCTAATGGCCTCTTAGGTGTGTGAAGAACGTTGATATAATCGTAATTAGTGTATTGAATGTGCTCACCGAGGTAAATGATTTGTAAATTCATTTAAGTAATTGTCAACGAATGAAATGGATTGGATATAAAAGTTACGTATACATAAATATATATGTTTATATGAACATATATTCAAATATATACGTTTATAAAGATATATATTCGAATTAAATTACTTCCATTACTTTGCTTTGTTACACGTTATATGGATAAACAACCAAGTTATTTATCCGAATAACAATGAAATAATAGAAACATACTAGATAAGATGAAAACGTTTGATCAACGAGTGAAATCGTTACGTGTTTAGTCATTTATTGAGGTGTGTCTGAGTTTGTGTGTGTGTGTGCGTGTGTGTGACTGTGTGTGGATATGAGAGGATTTATGAGTGCGGAGAAAAAATTTATAAAATATTATGAAAATAAATAACACAGCCCAAGCCAACAACAGTGTGTTGATGATGTTGATGTCTCTTAAACGAAAAATCGTTGCTTCAATACTGTGGCGTTAACGATACCTTTCATTTCAAGTGAACACTGTAATTGAACATTTTTTTTATTTTTATGGCCTTTTCGAGTGACTTGTAAGGTAAGAATCTCGCTGTGATATGATGATTCAATGTTGAACGCAGTGAGTTCTCAATGATTGATCTTTCTGCTCTTATATCTTATTGAATTATTACTTGAATGATAAACTAATTTACAGTTGCCTCATACACCACCTTCACCGATGGGATATGTCCCCTCCACGCAGAATTCAAGAGGAAACTCCGTGGATGATGTAAATCGGTGGAGGAACGGTGACTTGATGTAAAAATAACGTGAAGGCGGCGGGAGAGTATCTGTATGAAAATCAAAAACGGACAGTGATTCCTGCAGTGATCCTTCACGTCCACGAATTTTCCTCTCAAATTCTCTGTGGAAGTGACGTACCGCATCGGGGGGCGATGCTGTACGAATTGTTTTAGAATATGTGTACAAAAATTGTTTGTGTGAGTAACGTAACACTATCATTTGTCACACCAACCACATACATGTACCGCGTTATGATATAAGTATATGTATTTTCTCAAAAGAAAGTACAGAATAAGAGTATGTAATGAAATATCTCTGAATTGTGTATTCTTTTCATTCCTATCCCACATCAATCCACGCTTTGTTGATTTATTTTGCTCATTTTAGAATTTTTTCAATGCATAGAGCCCGTACAGCACAACCACCGATCCTCCACCTAGGACTTCGGTGGACCAGAGGTGGAGGATTGGTGGAGAAATGGGAGCCGTGGAAATAAGGGAGAAATAAGGGAGAGTCTCCGTTGAGGCAACGGAGAGGCGACGGAGAAATGTCCACCCCCTGTATTTTCGATATAATTCTTATTGGTGCATTTACGTAACCAAATCTGAATGTATGAATTCACGAATTCAAGTTTTACTGAAAATACAGGGGGCGGACATTTCTCCGTTGCCTCAACGGAGACTCTCCCTTATTTCTCCCTTATTCCCACGGCTCCCATTTCTCCACCAATCCTCCACCTCTAGTCCACCGAAGTCTTAGGTGGAGGATCGGTGGTTGTGCTGTACGGGAGGATACACTTATTTTTCTTATTGTTTACCTATGATTATAACAGAAAAAATGGAATACAAGTATGAAAAATGCAGAGAAAGTTTTGGATAACGAGAAAAGCTCTCCTGAAGATATGTAGAATTTCGACCTTTCCACCGGAGTTTCAGAGATTCATATCTTAGACCATGGATTCCATGCGTCAACCGGATATGGTAAGTTATCGATACAAGGTAAGCATAAAGCTTATCTCTCTTGATACTCATAATACCAAGAGGTATTCATAAATTTTTGCCTCTTACGCTCGAAAGAAACATCCACTTCGTGAGATGTTTATTTATTAAAAATTGGAAAGCGAGTAATTTATCAATTTCATCTCAAAACAATGAAATGCTTCGAGTTACCTAGCATTGGTAACTCGCGTTCTACAAATCGTAATTTATTGGCTGTATTATTCTGATACGGTAGTCGTATAAAAGTTCTATAAAAATTTTCAGATATATATGAACATTTGATGCTTGTGGGACGCAAATATTAGACACATTGAAATAATGCAATCCCAGACGGTATGGGAATGAAATACTCGATTGTTCCACACGATTGATCAAACAGATTTTATAAAATATTCATTAAATCCTCTCACATATTACGACATGGAATCGTCATTCACCAGTAGATGTCTCTGCACTGAACTCACGAGAAGAAATGACAAAAATTTCAGGACAAATGAATCGCATAACACTACGTTTATAAAATTTCGAAATCAAAGGCTCTGTCCAAGCAGCACCAGAATATACTATGAACGTTCTTCAAATATTCGACATATGTTCTATGCACATTCGAATGGACCGTTTTATAGGTGCTATGCATATTCATCGAACGTATGTAATCGAACATACGACGGTACGTTGATTGAACGTCGATTGAATTTATATCGTTACATTTCGAATGTACTATGTACGTTCTAAGTATATTTAAAACAGTCTCATTCGGACATTCTATGAACATTCAATATATATTCTTCGTATTTCATCCGTACATTCTACGAACGTTTCTATTCCGTATATACTTTGGAATTCTGTTGCTGCTTGGGTGTTGTCATTCCAAGCACTCAATTTCCACATATATCTTCTTCCCGGGAATTAGATCAATGAGTTATTGTTTCAGAAATCTACGACTCGCGATACTCGCAAGAGTTCTTTATTCAAAAGTCTGAGATTTACAATGCCCAATTATTCCCACTTCGATGTAACAAATTGAATTTAATATTCATTGTACTTCAATCAACTCATTGTCTTATTCGGGGCGATCCTTATCATTAGTTGCATACAGGTGAGGGAATTCAGAAGATATCTATTACTCCGACGTTATGAGCTTAATATGCATAAAGTAATTATCACGAATTGCAAGGTAAAATTGAAAGAATGGAAGTTCTCTTCCAAAGCACGATCATAGAGGATTTCCGGCACTTAATAATACCTTTGGTCTCTGGAAATCGAAAGTACGACAAGGAACTCATTGAAGAATATTGGACAGAAGGACTTGTCCATGCTATCAAAGGGATGATGGATGTAACCTGTCACCAGATGTCAAGATAATTACTACATACTAACAATAATCAATGTCAAAATGGAAGAGATGAGGAATGTACAAGTGAAATTATAACGTACGAAGAAAAACTTTACATCTTTACACATAGAACAGTAATTAAGAATTCATTGGAAAAAACACAAAAGGGAGAATTATGGAAGCATTAAGTATCAAGACATGATAGATGACAAAACTTCAATGTACGTTCTGATATTGCAACATTGTATTTCGAAACTCGATCTCACTTTTCCTTGGATTCTTAATTGTTTGTCGTGGAAAGAGTAAAACCTATGAAAATATCCAAAGATAGTAGATCGATGGATAAAGAAAATGGATCAAAGTTGGACGAGAGTAAACTAAGGAAGAAATATGATAGTAAACCAGAAACGACGTTTCCCGAAAGACGTACAAAGTACTTATCGATCAGTTTTACAGAATTTTTGATGAAGTTTGTTGGAATATGGAATGCAAAGACGAAGGAAGAACAGTCGAAGTTGAATAGAAATCTCACTTTCAGTCTACTGGCGTTTCCTGTGATGCTTGGAATCGTGGGTCAAGATGCCTACTACAGCTGGGGTGATCTTTATGTGAGTATACAGTTTTGAGGATACTTGGAATATCTAATAAAAACCTAGAGATTAGACAAACATTTCGATATCTGATATTCAATTGATGCCATATTCAAATGTGCTGTGCAGAAAAAATAGAAGTATTCACCTGAATTCACTTTTAATTTATTATAATCAGATGTTTTTTCACGAGCAATAATCGTACTTTCAAAACTGTATTTCGGTGAATAATTTCATCCGCCACGGACCGGTGCTGATTTTCAATGAATCATTGGAGACTTCAAAATATACTCCTCTTCGTGTAACATGAGATCCAACACTTGTGTAAAAGTGTCACGTAAGACATCTTTTAGATACTTATTAGACAGCTTTGAAAACATTGTCCAGAAGATATCTGATAGACATTTTAGAGATAGCTTACGCAACAATTTTACACAAGTTTCAAATGTTATGTTTGCTGGATATTAGATCCTACACGTACGAGGGTGGATTGATAAGTTTCCGGCCTGACCAAGAGATGGCGCCACTAGGCCTACCTTGAGGTGGCGTTCTATAGTACCATCCTTAGATAGCTTGTAGCTATAGTTTCAGTCCGATCGCCATGTTAGTTTAGTTTTGAGTGCACACTGACCAAGACGCCTCTGTGTTTTTCGTAAAAATAGAAAAGCTGGAAAATCGTGCTGTCATCAAATACTTTTATTTGAAGGGGTTAACGCCGAAGGAAATTAAAGAAGAGATGGACTCAACACTGGGGACATCCTCCCCATCATATTCAACCGTTGAGCAGTGGATTTCCGAGTTTAAAAAGGGTCGTGTGAGCACCTCTGATGAGCCTCGCTCAGGACGCCCCATTGAGGTCACAACTCCAGATATGATCGAAAAAATCCATCAAATAGTGCTGAAAGATCGCAGATTAAAAGTTCGTGAGATAGCTGAGACCTGTAAGATGTCATATGAACGTGTACAAAATATTTTGCACCAACATTTGTATATGGAAAAGCTCTGTGCAAGATGGGTGCCGCGTTTGCTAACAGTCGACCAAAAATTGATTCGAAAGAACATTTCTACCGCCAATTTGGCGTTGTATAAGCGTAATCCAAGCGAATTTTTGCGTCGATTCGTAACCGTTGACGAAACTTGGGTCCACCACTACACTCCTGAAACCAAAGAACAGTCTAAACAGTGGATTGGACCAGGGGAACCAACTCCAAAGAAGGCAAAAACAATTTTTTCGGCGAACAAGGTTATGGCTACTGTTTTTTGGGATGCAAGAGGTATTATATACATTGATTACCTTGAAAAGGGTAAAACTATCACTGGTCAATACTACGCAGACTTATTGCAACGTTTGAGCCACGAAGTGAAAATTAGATGACCTCATCTGGCGAAGAAAAAAATCTTGTTTCATCACGATAACGCACCAGCGCACACGTCAATCGTTGCGATGGCTAAAATCAACGATCTGAAGTTCGAATTAATGCCGCACCCTCCCTACTCTCCAGACCTAGCCCCGAGTGACTATTATCTGTTTCCTAACCTCAAAAAATGGCTTGGCGGTAAGAGATTTGCGGACAATGAAGAAGTAATCGAAGCTGTAAATGGGTATTTTGAGGAGCTTGACGAATCAGTCTATAGAGATGGCATTACTAGACTAGAACACCGCTATGAGAAATGTATCAGCCTTGGAGGAGATTATGTTGAGAAATAAAAAAAAAAAATTCTTAAAAACGTTGTTTTTCTTGGTCAGGCCGGAAACTTATCAATCCACCCTCGTATCTACGAGTTTTGCGACGTTTGGATTATTGACGAATTAGACATTCGCGTGATTTCCCTAGTGGAAGTGGATGTCGGATTCTGATATATTGTTCCAAGAACCGGTCAGATTTTTACATATGGCATATTATCAGAATATTTCAAATTACGACAACATCTGATCGATTTTTGAAACAACCCAAATAGCATCGGACATCCATAGGATGTCAATCCTCATCCCATGTCCTGGACGTCCGTGAAAATCATTTGAACATCCACTGGATGTCCATTAATTGACGTCCATTAGAATATTGACACTGAAGACCATCGGACGTCCGTTTTGTCTTTTCTATTTCTGGATATTTGTTGATATCAGGTGTAACACATGAATATATGAAAATCAATGGTAATGTCGGAGAGAGAGAGATTAGAGTATGAGAGTAGGGGGAGAGGTACAAGATGGAGGAGGGGAGAGGTACAAAATGGAGGAGGGGAGGAAACAAAAAGATTACACGGAAAGACCGGATCTATTAATATTTAGAAAGAATTTATCAACGTTTGGAAAAATGACTGTGAATTTAGGGAAAAAGAGGATCGCTGAAAAATATTCGTCGTGAGTCTACCAAAAATTCGTAGTCGAAATATTAACAGTTGATAGGTTCATTAGTATTTTTCACAGTGAAACTATCAATTGTTAATACATCGACTACGAATTTTTAATAGACTCACTACGAATATTTTTCAGCAACCCTTGTTTTCCCTGAATTGACAGTGATTTTTCTAAATATTAATAGACCCAGTCTTTCCGTGTATTAGAAGCCAAGGAAGAAGGCTGGTTCTATCGTAACAGCCGTTCACGTGTGCACACACATTTTTGAGAGTTATCCTCGATACGATATAGGCGATAGAAGGAAGGACTATTGGTCTCAATCATATAACATGTCATCTCGTGTCAAACAAAATTCTACAACGGCGTCGATGGAAATTCAAAAGAGACGGCCCTAAACCAGAGTCCCGGAGTAAAAGATTTCTGATGACCACAAGAGAAACCTACAAAAGGATTCTTCATCAGCATCACAGCAGTTCAGCAGAGCCAGGATAAGCGCCTCTGCTATCTTCATTTTTTCTCATCTCTCTTCCTCTCTCTCCATTAGAGCTTGTATTTGTAAATCATTATAGTATTTTCGGACTTTCGCATACATACGCGAATGAACATTGTAAAACCCGACAAAGTCGTTCGACTCAATCCTTGTGAAATAATATTGATCAATCAATCATTAATTAAGTGGACCAGATCATTAAGATCATTCATTACAATGGGGCGACAAGCAGCCGCCAGTTTGAGAACCACTGCATAGGATGGGACCCTTGATATATTTCTGATTATGACTCAACGTAATATTTTTGTTAATTTTTCGTACCACATGAGATTTGTTGCTGATAGTATAGGGAACAAGATAGGGAAGAATCAATGAGATTTGAGAGGGATCGCGATTGTTAACCCATTGTTTATTCAACAAATTCCCGTGGAAACGGAGATTTGTAACAGTCGGGTAATTATAACTCGGCGTAATATTTTTGATAATTTTTTATGTTGCACTTGAATTGTTGCTGGTACTATCAGGAACGAGGATATATAAGATTTGAGAGGAATTGCGATTGTTAACCCATTGTTTATTTAACAAATTCCCGTGAAAATGGAGATTTCAAACTGTCGGGTGATTATAACTCAACGTAATATTTTTGTAAATTTTTTATATTGCACTTGAATTGTTGCTGGTACCATGAGGAACAAGAATATATTAGATTTGAGAGGGATCGCGATTGTTAACCCATTGTTTATTCAACGCATTCCCGTGGAAATGGAGATTTCAAACTGTCGGGCGGATATAACTCGACGTAATATTCTTGTAAATTTTTTATATTGCACTTGAATTGTTACTGGTACCATGAAGGACAAGAATATATAAGATTTGAGAGGGATTGCGATTGTTAACCCATTGTTTATCCAACAAATTCCCGTGGAAACGGAGATTTTAAACTGTCGGGTGATTATAACTCAACGTAATATTTTCGTTAATTTTTTATATTCCACTTGAATTGTTGCTGGTACCATGAGGAACAAGAATATATTAGATTTGAGAGGGATCGCGATTGTTAACCCATTGTTTATTCAACGCATTCCCGTGGAAATGGAGATTTCAAACTGTCGGGCGGATATAACTCGACGTAATATTCTTGTAAATTTTTTATATTGCACTTGAATTGTTACTGGTACCATGAAGGACAAGAATATATAAGATTTGAGAGGGATTGCGATTGTTAACCCATTGTTTATCCAACAAATTCCCGTGGAAACGGAGATTTTAAACTGTCGGGTGATTATAACTCAACGTAATATTTTCGTTAATTTTTTATATTCCACTTGAATTGTTGCTGGTACCATGAGGAACAAGAGTATATTTCAGCTTTTCAGTTGTTGAATCAGAGTTTTCATATAGATTGTTGTTGGTTCAAAGCCTCCGGTATGACAAGAATAAGTTTTTCACATTTCTCCATTCATTCGAATGGAATCCCTATAAAACTACTGTGCAGTCGTAACTAAAACGTGGTATCAATTCCATTGCAATCAAATGACCACTCCGAAATCACCACCCCGCGAATTGAGTATGCTCAAAATTCCATGAAATTCGGATGATACAAACACAGGAAAGGCACGCTTCTAAAATATCGTCCAATAATGCGGATCTCTGAAAAAATTGTCTGCAGTCTTCACCCATCGGGATGGAATTCGTATGGAAGCACTGTAGGGTCATAACTGACCGGTGAGCGGTGGCAGAATCACGATTGTTGAAAACATATTCCGCAATATTTCCAAAAAGTGTTATTCGATCGAGACCAGAATCAACAGGGCTTGTGCCCTCTTCAAGAAGAACATTTTCCAGAAACATTATCCAAAGTTATCATACGCCAAAGAAAAAATGCACATACGCACGCACGCGTGCACACACACACATACACACAAATAGACACACACACATTTTTGAGAATCGCGTTTTGTCGACGTTTTAAAGCGTTTGGCAGAGACCGAATATCCTCATCTGCATCATGGATTCTTGACCCTATCATAATACTCCCGTTCCCTTATATATAAGGAACATGGAAGTGAAGCAAAAATCAATAATTATTGTGAAATCAAATGTCATTTTTTGTCCATAAAATGATAATTGTCGTCAGTAAAATCAGTGCGGCACGCATTATGTCAGCACAATACAATAATGTGCTTTTATGATTCGCTGATGGCCTCCTCACCTGGGGTGGCAGGCAGCCACCAAAAAAAATAATAATAAATTCATAATTGTTCAATTTGAACATCCGATTTAATATTGTGTCTTTTTCGCGAGATGCTTTGTATTTCTACGCTATGTCTAGCGAAGGCATAATAACACTTCCGAACATTCTTCTGAATTGGTTAATCAGAATATCCTTCCAATATTGATTGACAAAGCTTCTGAAAAAAGCAGTCCCTAGTCTTGTAAGATTGTTCGAACATGAAATGTAAGATTTTATCAATGTGACCATCGCATCCTATGCTTTCATTAGGAAAAAGCTCAACGATAGCTTGAGCTATCGCGTTTGGAGTGAAAAGGGCCGTGTTTTATTCAAATAACTGTACTAAAGAAACGAACGGTAATAACTGAGTGAAACTTTTATGAATATCATTACCAAAAATGCAAAACATTTTTATCTGCTTAAGAAGATGAGATATGAAAAACACAATCTGAATCGTCGGCATATACCGCTACACGAAACGAATAAGTTCAAGGTGAGTTAAAGGAAATGGAGAAACAAAAAAATCCAAATGATTGTAACCAATTACTAGTCTCTTGAGAAAAAAACTCCCCAAATCAATAATTGAAAAAATAAAAGACGTTATTTCCAAACGGTGAAAGATAAAGGGGTTCTATAATAATAAGTATTAACATGAACCGCTATACACAAGAGATGAAAAATTTGGAATAAAAAAAAATGCTAAGAAAAATGAGTATCCAGAACATTGGTGTTTCAACAATGCGCACATGACTTCATTCCAAAACTCAACGTACCCAACAAGAAAGTTATGTGCCTTTTTTTCAAAATGTTTTTATGGTTTCAATATTTTGAAAATATTTCTCGTTTCTTATTTTCATTTTCATAATTTCTTCTTCATTCTCCTTGATTTCCTATAAGTATTTAACTTCCAGTCCGTTTTATGTATTTCTGAATTCGAAGATTCTCTTTTTGAGATCAAATAAAAAAACAAAAGATAATAAATAAAATAAAATCAAATAACAATTTTTGTTAGTAAAATCAGTGCGAGATCGCTGCACACATTATGTCAGCACGATGAATAATGTGGTTTCATAGTTTGCTGGTGGCGTCCTAACTGGGAGTGAGAATTTAGTTCTGTGACTCATAACATTTTCAAGTGTCCCTTCCTGGACCACGACTCGCATTTCAACTCTTTCTTTTTCAATTTTCGCAGGTACTCCAGAATTTACAGTGAACTCAGCAATTGCTTTCCTGAAGTCTTCCATCTTCTCTTCAGTGAAGTTTTGGCCACAGCCAGTGCATATAATGTATGCCCATACGCACACATGCACCCCACAATTATCTCCTACCCCTCTACTGCTAGTCTGACTCGGAATATCGATTGGTGCATGAATTTTCCATTTTTCCCAATCTATGGTTTCATTTGTTGGAATAAATTGCTCCTCCACAAATCTACAAATATTGTCAACGAGTGTTTGCGATGGTCTTCTATGTAATGAATCTGAATGGATCATAACGTGATCAACGAAGTTGATGACGAACAGTGTCCAGTGAGACATACGAGTATGGAAAACTGGCATCAACCAAATTTTATACTCGCATATTTTATGTTGCGCAACCCATTTTTCATAACCTTGACTGTGTTTCCCTAAGATTAAATTCTCAACGAAAAACGTTTCAAAACACATCACAATTCGGTCTTTCTTGTTACACATATTTTGTAGACATATGAAAAAACTGTTGATAATATTGTCGTCAACATAGGAATCTTGTTCACGATGGGGAATTAAAGATTTTAAACTACGGTGATCGACAATAATACCCGCGATTTCTTCCCGAGTATTTGGGAATTCGTCAGGCCAGTTGGAGGTTTGAAAGAATTCAATATATTTTTCTTTCTCGATCCAAATTCGAGAATTAGTACCAGATGACGTGGTTAATTCAGGATCCTCAATTCCTGATGATTCCAATTCTAAAATTTCTTCATCTTTCGCATGTTCGGAATTCCGGGATTCGCATGAAAGGTCTTCATCCTGCGTTGGACTTCCAATTTCTCTTGATTCCTGTTCCGGTTTCATATCACTAGAATCTTCCTTTTGTTTTGAGAACTTGGATTTTCTAAAGTAGTGATTACTAGCGGCTCTTCTGGACCTCCAACTTTCCTTCACCAATTCATCTGTAGCATCCTCATTCATTCGTCGTTTTCCACTCCTTTCCAGCTTATATTGCCGATCAAGTAAACGTGATTTCAATAAAGGAGTCCTAATATTTACGAACCTTGGGATTGTTATATTGCGTTCATTTCTTAGCGTATTATGCTCAAGTATTCGGAACCAGTTCTCAACAGGAGCATTCGAATCTCTCAAAATTTCAAATCGTGAAGAAATGATCAGAGAAGACCATAGTGGAATGTAAGGAAATAGATATTTCATACTATATTCAACGCGATTTGAGGAATAATATGGATTATTTTATTCGGTCATCATTGTTTCATCTAAACCTGTGAGAACTTCATGGCGTTTTTCCTCAAATTCTTGGTAAAAAAGACATGATTCCCTTTTGGATATCTCTTGTTTGATTCTGCGTTTCATAGGCGATTCTTCCTCTATAATGTCATCAATCTCATCACTTGAGTCTTCTTGCTGGTCATTATTCGAATCCATAATCTCCTTGACTTGTAACGTAGCAAAATTTTCGTCAAAACTTTCATTTTCATCAAGCTCCAAAATATGCAAATGTTGATGAAAATCCTCGACTTTCTTCTCAACGGCAAATATACACAAAAAGGATTCGAAACCCGTTAGGCAGTCTTGTAGCTTCTCATAATGAATCAATTTGGTGAAAACGGAAATTGCAACACGGCGTTGATCCTTGGACTTGAAGACCCGCTTACCATATCTTATTTCAGTTTTTATAAAATGCGATGAACATACATGAATCACAGTCATTTTTGAGAATCTTGTTTGGTGATCTGTGATGTACTCATATGCATATTGAAGATAGTCCCACAAATCAACTTCATTAAAACCTAGTGTTGCAGCATGCATCAATGCTGAACTGAAGTCAGTTTCGATTTTTTCTACCAGCAGGATTCTTGGAGGGGATATTTCTTTCAACTTTATATATATTGATGATAAAAATGATCTAACACTTTCAGCATCGTGTTTCGACGAAATCGGTTCACCAATAGGTAAAGGCTCCTTCCCTCTGATATCAGCTATCATGAAAGCATAATAAAAGATTGGTTCTCCAATATCCTTCCGTGGCAGAAAGATGGATCCTGTAGCATCCGGGTGACAAAATATCTGTCCCTTTGGTATGGACAATCAGTAGGGGAAGTGCGCCTAATTTGCACCGTTGCTTAAATCGCACCACTGACTTACCGACGAAACGGAAATGCTCATCGCGCTCCAAGCGGGTGAAACATGGACTTCAACTCCAATCTAGTTGCTTGACTGAGTTCAGACTTGCTGATCTGCGTCTTGTTGTTTTTACAGCAAATTTTGTGAATTCGTCTGACTTTTCATCAATTTTCTATATCTATGAAACGTTGAGTACATAGTCCTGTATATAGTGAGTAAAATGCAAAGTATATAGTCTTGAAGAGGCCTTTTTTAGTAATGAAATGACCTCTCACTCAATTGGCAACATTCACCCTAACCTAGAATAATGTGAAATTTGTTTGATATAATAGATTTGCTTAACATGCACCACTTCGATTTTCTTAAATTGCACCATATTTTGATTCGGTGCAATTTAGGCTCATGTCTGTATTTCTTTTAGATGACAGATAAAATTAGAAAATATGGGTTATGGCACGAGGATGATATGGAATTGGCGATTGCTGCATATACCAACGGAGATATGGGTCTTAACGCTGCTTGTAAAAATTATGGAGTACCGAAAAGAACATTGAGCGTCGGCTTGAAGGAAAAAATATTTATGCTACGAACGCAAAAAAATCTTTGGTCATCCTCCAGATCTACCAACTGAGCTAGAAAATCAATTAGTGGAGCATATATTACAATTAGAAAGAATGTTTTTTGGTCTAAATAGGGCGATCTAAAAAGATTGGCTTTGCAAATTGCTGATGCTAATTCTATCCCGCATAGATTTAATGAGGAATCAAAAATGGCGGGCGATAAATGGTACTACGCATTTATTTCCAGACATCCCGAGTTATCTTCACGGAAACCAGAGGCTATATCAATGGCACGAGCCACTGGATTTATGGAAGAACGAACAGATGAATTCTACGATACTCTCAGAAAGTTAGTTGAAGATAATAAGTTTCAAGCTGCGAATATATTCAACGTAGAAACTGCGCTCTCTACAGTCCAAAAACCTCGTAAAGTATCAGCTCAAA
The DNA here is from genome assembly GCA_018340375.1 of Gonatopus flavifemur. Classification (NCBI taxonomy): domain Eukaryota; kingdom Metazoa; phylum Arthropoda; class Insecta; order Hymenoptera; family Dryinidae; genus Gonatopus; species Gonatopus flavifemur. Next base: position 24,281,034 of record JAFFJZ010000007.1, read on the forward strand.
AGGGAAAACACCAGATTGGATCAATGACAAGTGCAGAGAGAAGAACTACAACAACGGGGATATTTTGTATGAGTGCGGCTGGTCTTTATGTTCCTCCAATGTTGGTTTTTAACAGGGTTGAAACTATTTCAGCCACCACTGGCTTTTATTGTGGTTTTAACCAATTTTGGCCGGCCTGGATTTTTTCTGAATTTTTGGTCTAAAATGGTCGAAATTGGTCAAAAATGTCTACACGAAAAAAATTGCATCCTGAAAGGTCTTATAGTTTTCAGACGAACAAGAGAATGAAGGCCACGTGAGAAAAAAACATTTTATAATCAATATTCAAAAAACGTGACTTATCAATTTAGGGATAAATAGGATTGTTGAAAAATTATGTTAGTGCTAACGCTTGAAGTTAGTAGTCTCACTATAAAAATTAATGCATGATGTAAGAAAAATTTGTAGCATGCACTGAGTGGCACAATGAAAAATGAACAGAAACATTGGGAATTTCAAGCATTCACACTAACAATATACTTTAACCATACTTCATGACCCTACTCTCTAAATTGGAAAGAGTGAGATTTCCACTCGAACGGAAAGATAGGTTCCCTTCTGGCTGCCGAAAAAGTGAAATTCCACTCTTTTGGAGTGAGAATTCACTCTTTAGGCAGTCAGAAGGGAACCTATCTTTTCATTCAAGTGGAATTCTCACTCTTCCGTATTGAGAGAGTAGACTGATAGTTAGATTCCCAAATATTACGCGGTTAAAAGTAAAATAGGTGAACACATATTTTACTTTTTTTCTAGTTCCATTTTTTTTATCGGTTGGAACGATGAAAGACATCCCAAAAATAATTTTCAATAATAACTGTAGTCCGAAAAATTTTTTATATGACCCTCACAGCTAAATTTCTGAATAAATCCCAGATGCTCTGAAACGGTTTCGAGCTGCTGCTACACTGATATGTTTCTGATTCAAGAAAACTTCCTTTGAAGGGAGGAAACATTTTCTTGGTTCAAAATTATACAGCTTAATATGAAGAAAATTTTCTTACCACAAATACACATCTTCTTCAGATAAGGAAAATGAATGTATTCTTAGCACAAGAAAATATGTTCTTACAATTAAGCCAATTTTTTTCTCAGTGTGAGCAGCTGTTTGGGCTTATTTAGCTAAGTCAATCCTTTTATAAATGTCACTCATAATAAACTAATGGAAAATTCCCCATGAACATTCGAGAGAATTCTATAAATTTACTGTGGAAATTCCCTAAAAACAAGAATTTTTATATATTTTTATATGTGGAAATTCTTATATATGTATGAGAAATCTTTTTCCAAAATCATGATTTCAGAACGATCGTAACTGGTGGACTCCCAGTCTTATTCGAATATAACTATAACAACACTAGGAATCCACCAATTGTGAACGTTCCTTTCCAGACAATTCTGCTGCATAGGAGAGAAACCTTAGTCAGAGTGCTTTCCATGAACTGCAATATTTAGGGGATTTTCAATGATTATTAGCGAGTTACTGTGAACGAACCAATCCAGTTTTCAAATTCTTCTCTGTTCTATAGAAATGCTGGCACATGAGAAAAGAGCCTCAGATTTGAATTCATTAATGGAATGAATTTTTTTATGAAGTTGGAACAACTGAGCATAATGCCATATTCAAATTCCATCACCAAGAATCGATTAACAATAATTGACGATCGCAGCAATGCGAGTTGACGTATCTCATTGACAAAGATTCTTGTAACAGTTAATAATCGACCGGATACATAAAAAATTGAAAATTACTACACCAAAAATTACTTCCAATAGGAACTCTGTATTCAATTGTGTGCGAGAAAAGGACACAAATGGTTGCGTACGGTAGGGGGTCTTTTGGCCGAGTCGACATAATTTAACAATCGCTAGTCATTCCTTATTAGTGTTATCTAAAAGCGACTAGCGATTGTCGAATCATGTCGATTCGGCCAAAAGATCTCCTATTGCGTACAGAGAGTTCCTGCTGTACATATAAACTATGTAATCCTATTCCATACACAACAAATGAAATGAACGATTAAAATAGAAAGTTTGAACATTTTTACCAAATTTGACCGATTTTGACCATTTTAACCAATTTTAGCCAGTGGTTTGGATAATATTTAGGAAGGCCGGCTTTTTTTCAACCCTGGTTTTTAAAGGTATGAGATTCAAACCTGAATGGAAAATAGGTGCTCCTCCAAGAACGGGTTTGATATGTCTGAAAGTGGCTGGAGCAATTCAGACGTATTTTTGAACCGGCTTGAACATTTTGTTGCGTGTATGAAACCTAGTATAGAGAAGAAAGTTCTCTTGATATTAGATGGACATGCGTCCCATACAAAAAGTCTCGATGTGATAAATTATGCAAAAGAGAATGGGATCATCATGCTGTCATTACCTTCTCACACCACTCATAAGCTACAGCCACTCGATGTTGGTTTTTTTAGGCCTTTAAAGACCAATTTCAATCAGGCATGTGAAAATTACATTCGCACTCACCTCACGAAAATCACAGTATGTCACATAAGCCTGCTATTGAATGAAAGCTACCCCAAAACCGCGGTAATAGCTACAGCCATTAATGGGTTCAGAGCCACAGGAATTTGGCCTGTAAATAAAGATATTTTCAAAGAAATTGACTTTGCCATTCCCCCGCACATGTCTATTTCTAGTAACAGCACTGTCAGAACTGCGGAACCCCATTATGATATCAGACCATCAGCTAGCCAGATGTTTCATGGAGAATCTCAACAAGTTTCCAACAAAGCTCCTACTTTATCAAAAGTACTGCCAAACAATAGTATTTTAAAATCTGTTGAAGACTTATCTCCGCTACCTAATATTAATGACATGATAAAGAAGGAAAGAAACTCAACACCAGCACCAGTGGCTGAAGTTTTAACGAGTACTGCTTACATAAACAATCTAATCCGAAAAAAGGAAAAGAAAAAAGAAACGTTTCAAAAAAAGCAATTGAGACTTGATCGAGATTAGTCACTGAAGAAACGACTTCCAAAAAAACCAATTACAATCAAGAGAAAAACTTATCTTCTAAGTAAAAAGAACGCTAAACACCTCGTCGATGGTGACAGCAATATAAAAGAATGTGAAAAGTTCATTGAATCATCTTGGTTTTGTAAAATTTGTGAAGCAGAAAGAGAAGAAGACATGATTCAATGTTTGAGATGTTCTGATTGGTTCCATGTGGTGTGCGCTAGCGTAAAACCTTCTGAAAAAATGTTTCGTTGTACTATTTGTAAAGATTGATTGGCGTCCAAACATTTTAGCAATCTCAATCTGATTACAACTATGTGTTATAAAACCATTTTCAACAGTATTTCATAATAATAAACACTTGATTATCACTGTATTGTATTCATTTTGCTCAAATGAAAATTTAGGAAAAAAGTGAATTTTAGGTGTATACGTTGTGCAATTTGAGAAAACAAGGTGCAAATTGGGGGAATGTTTTCCGTTATTTATTCATTTAATATCAAGTCAACTTTATTTTTTCCCAATTTTATCATGGGATATCATTGTATAAGTCGAGAGGAATTTCGTGTGTATTTTCTTTTTTTTTTCATCCATTTTCTATGCCAAAAAATGGAGGAAAGTGCTTAAGTGGTGCAATATTGGCATACTTACCCTACCGCAATTGTTCTTCAGAAAAGAAGGTGGTATATACTGGATAAATTGCATGGTGCTGTACATATCCATTAAAAAACTTACCACTGAAAGTAATTTGCAAATCTTTTATCAATTTATCCATGAATATATCCGGATCTGGATGCGAATCATGTTCCCTTCTGTTCTCTTTACCAATGTGCTGCGAAGCTGCTAATGTAGGAGAATCACTCGCATCTCCTTGTTCGTATTTCTCTTGATTTTCAGGTTCGATCGATTTCAATCTTTGTACGAAACTTTTATCGCGCTCCAAATCTTTAGCTATGCGAATTCTATTTGCTCCCTTGATTAAACGTCTGTGAATATCTCCTGGTTCATGATGAATATCTTTTTCTCTATATACCGAAACACAAATATCTTTGAAAGGCACACATATAGGTTCATCGGTCCTGAAGATGTATACCGTACAAGAGTAATGCAAACAATGGGCTTTAGCATAAAATGAAATGTTTACTCTTCCTTTCAAAGATTTACATTTACCATCATCGAAGGCGAGTACACAAGGATAATCTTGTTTGAAATATTTAACCAAAGCATCATTCCAGCCTTTTCGAAGAGAGCGGTTGTTGGTCCAATGTGTTCCCCAGAAGGATGCTGGGATGAGGAGATTTCCAACATGATTTGAATCATTATGCAATGATTTTCCATTCGATCCACTTGAATTAGGATGACACTTCAGTTCATATTCTTGAGTTCTTTGGGTATCCAGTGGTTCAGTACATTGATTTGTAGGTGTGAGGTTTGTTAATTCATCGCGACATGATGATGAGTCACACAAATTGGTACTGTTCGAAGATAAGTTGGATCTTTCTCCATGGAGATTATTTATTGTGACAGGAGATCCATCATTTGACGTATCAGAACTCGTTACAGATTGACTGCTATTAAGTGGTGAAACGGTTCCTTCTTTCACTTCAGATTCTGCTCTATTGTGAACACTGTCGATCTCGTGTTTATTTATCTCTGCACTTTTATCATCAAGAACATGATAGATATTGATATTATCATTAAGGGAAAGCGATATACCAGAAAGAGGACCGGCCTCTTGTATGAAATCTGTGAAATTTCCCTGCTCTGGATCATTAATTTCTCCGATTGTAGATTCTTCAATTTGAATATTCGGTTTAATACTATGTTTTTTTCACAAGATACTGTGTATTTCTACGCTATGTCCAGCACAGGCGTAATAACACTTCCGAACATTCTTCTGAATTGTTTGGTTAGGATATCCTTTCAATATCTGTCGACAGAGCTTCTCGAAAAAACAGTCTTCAGTCTTGTGAGACTGTTGGAACATAGAATGTATGATTTTGTCAATTTGATCACCGCATCCTGTGATCTCGTTAGGGAAAAGCTCAACGATGGCTTGAGATATAGCGTCTGGAGTGGGAAGGACCATGTTTTGTTCACATCAGTCTGATAAAGATACGGAATGGTGATAACTAAGTGAAACGTTGATGGATATTATGTGTCATAAATGCGATTGAGATACTTACTAATTACTTGGAGTAAAAGTATAATAATGAAACTGCACAAGTATAAAAATTCAATGCAAAAGGAGATACAACGGAACCAGTGAGTCTATCCCTACCAGTGACATGCAGCGACAGTCGGGAACAAGTGCGTACCAACATGTCAGAACGGGCACGTGAGGGAAACGTGATTCTGTTGATATCCAATAGGTGGTGCTACGGTATGCCAGAGAAGTATTTTCGAGAACTGAAATTCAACTATGGAGAATCAGTTGATTATCATAATGGATTGAACAGATACTGTGGATTCTTTGGGAAGATTGGACTACTCAGAGACTCGATGTCACTTGGGAGAAGAAAATGTGTACAAAAATCTTGTCATACGAGTAAATGATCCGACGGATGAGCGACTATGGGTATTTCAACTCGATGTAACAAGGGAACTTGAAGGAACTGTAATGTTTCATGGGAGACTTGAAGTATGATCTTGCTACAGATTGATTTATTAAATAAACGATCGCGATCACTCTCAGATGTTTCATATTTTCGTTCTTTACACTATCAACAATAATTAGAATCCATTAGAAAAAATTTACAAGAATATGACGTCGAGTTATAATCACCCGACAGTTTGAAATCTCCACGGGAATTTGTTGAATAATCAATGGGTTAACAATCGCGATCCCTCTCAAATCTTATATATCCCTGTTCCTGATAGTACCAGGAACAATTCAAGTGCAATATAAGAAATTTAAAAAAATATTACGTCGAGTTATATTCACTCGACAGTTTGAAATCTCCATTTCCACGGGGATTTGTTAAATGAACAATGGGTTAACAATCGCGATCCCTCTCAAATCTCATAAATTCTTGTTCCCTATACTATCAGCAACAAATCTGATGTGGTACGAGAAATTAACAAAAATATTACGTTGAGTTATAATAAGAAATATATCAAGGGTCCCATCCTATGCAGCGGTTCTCAAACTGGTGGCTGCGAAAGTGGCGGCTGCTTGCCGCCCCATTTCATTACACAGTTGTAAATTCTGTGTTAAATTCAACACATTTCACATGTCCCAACCGGTCCACACATATTTTTGTATCGATATCACAGCATGTGTTTGTGTTAGCCAGTAACTCAAGCTAGATGTGAATAATATAACACAAAAGGATGTTGATAAAATTTTGATTGGAATTTCCGATCGTGTAAGTTCAACACATAAGTACTGTCAAATGAAATCCAAAATCAGCAATGAATCAACAGTTCACAAGTATAATTTATCGATTTTTTTTTACATTCAATCAAATGTAAAAATCACACTTTTTTGTGTTGAAACAATGCATAAGAATAAATTGAAAAAAACAGTACTTCAATGAGCATTGAACATGGATCGTCGGGACCGAATGGTGAAGCTGTATCACTCAAGCCACTGCCGGTCCTTTGGTTGAGTGTACTTTCTTTGCGTATATCGACTCGCACTCTATCTTCAAATTTACATATCTAGAAAACGAATTCCCATCAGAATGAAAGCTACAACCAAAATGAATGAATCGTTCTTCCGCCGACTACTAAAGTTACACGTACATAGAAGTTTCATAAAAAAAATAGCTCCCACCAATAGCGATCTCCCCTTGCTAGTTGGGAATAACATAATTTTTATAACACTTCCCTTCACTTGTTTAAATGATTTCACATTATGAATCAGTTGAGACCTGATTACACAAAGACTGTCTGTAGAAGTTACACGTGTTTGTGTTGAATATTTAACAGAAAACTCATGACACACGGATTTTTTAACACATTTACACAAAATTTTCAACTGTGTAACGAATTTATCATTTTCTTTTATGTTCCGTTACACAGAGTTAAATGTATCCCATGTGAAAAATCCCAAGTTTATGTATAGTTGTAGATCATTTATGCATAATTCACATATACTATACATAAGCTTCATAATGTTGGCATTTTTTCACACAGGATCGAACAATTAAACATTCCAGCATTCATGTAAAAGTTATTCAGACATTTAGAATCCCTGGGCAGTGCTGTCTTTCTGCAGAGGCTTTGTAGGCTCGAGTCTAGGGCCCCAAGCTGATGGGGGCTCCCGACTCCTCGAACCACAATTTTCTTTCAATTCTACAAGAAAAGAATTTTTGATAATAAAAGAAATAAAACATGAGCTATGGATATCCAAATTGCACAGCAAAACGAACATATTAATATATTCATAATTGAATAAAATTTCCAAAAAGATATTACTATATATAAGTAAAAAAATTCCCTTACACGGCTCCCCAAGCATTCTGAGCCTAGGGCCCCTCAACTATGAGAGACGGCACTGTCCCTGGGTAATAGAAGGTTGGTCCATAGAAGGTTCATAATGTCCACTGCAGGGCATCCTTTAGAATACTCATGGACATCCTTTTCTTCCGTATCAAATTACTGAATGAACGTCTATAGGAAATCCGTCGGTCTAAACCGGACGTCTCATAGACGTTTGGAATGGCCAGCACGTAAGATAAACGTTCATCGGATGACCTTGTGCTTGTTAGGAATACATCATATCATGTCAGAATACGTCAGAATTTGACACGCACTTCCATCAGGGCTTGCGCTATCCACTCGTAAGTGGTGCGAATAGTTCACGAGAGTCTAGGTTTTTGCTGGCATAGATGGTATGAAACTCATGGACACCTAGAGCATTCATACTGCACTGAGAGGAGAATAATCTTAAACCAAAAAAATATTGAATCGAATCCAAAATTTTCTTGAATCAAGAAAACTCTCTTCAAACGAAGAAAAAATCTAGTCAGTTTGAAGCTATACAACGTGATATGGAGAAAATTTTCTTACCCCAAGTACGTGTCTTCTTTAGATAAGAAAAAGATTTATTATTATATTCTCAAACCAAGGAAATATGTTCTCAGGAATGAGCTGATTTTTCTCTCAGTGCGTTGTAATAGTTTAGAGAAAATTCAAATCAACCAAAACGGCATGAACTGCTCTAATGACGGAGTTCTATACTTCTTGTATCTTCCTCCTTGCTTCGAGTACATCGCCAGTGTTGAAGTATCCATAATATAGATAAAGTTAGGCCCCTTCGACTCATAAATTTTCCAATACTCCTTGTTTTCACATAATTCCCATCAAAATCCAGGTGGCGAACGATCTAGTGGTCGAAAACAATTGATAAATATAACTAAAAAAATTTGTGTATTTATGGGCCAATAAACTTATTTCCTTTCATTCCGCGAATGATTTGATCACGTGTAACTTAAATTGAGTTGAAATCGGCCAACAATTGTGTGGAGCCATCTACAACTTTTTGGACATGTACCCATACAGCAGCGCGAGGTCTTTTGCACGTTCAGACAACGTGCTTGGTTACACAGAGACCGTGCAAATAACGTCTCGGGATGTTCGAAGAATGTCACATGTATGCATAGAGATATAAGAATAGAAGAGATGAGTGGGCCGAAAACGTGTACCACTGTATAAAAAGAAAGAAGAATAGAGGAATTCTGTGACAGCTTCGCTGATGGGCTAGCCAAAGAACTCCTGTATTACTCTCTCTTTTATCCGACGTTACTTCTCCACTCACAGATTTCGCCTGACTTTCCTCCTCTATGCAGGCATGTCCCAGGTACGTGCGGATGTCTCGGTTAGTTCTATTCATGTGCACCGTGCGACGTTCTGGGAACGTGTTAAATAAAGGTTTTCAAGGGTTATTTTTCATGGAATTACGTTGGAAAAACATGAGAACGGCGCGGAGTAGATGGAAAGAATGTGTTGAAAACGTATTCAAGGCATCCAAAATGCAAGTACTCCAAACGTTTGGAGAACCTGCTTCCCGGAGATCTAAATTCGCAGAACCAAGTGCATGTTTTCAAAACGTTCAGAGAATTTTTTGTGCTGTCTAGGTAGAACTTAGAGTCGGAGGTGCCTGAGATATAGTATTCTGATCTTGTAAACTTTTTTCCAGAAAATGATTGAGGAAATTAATTGCGACAAAGATAACATTTTTTCCAGAATACAACTCGTATGATTTGCACTGGTGTGCCTGCGATTCTGATGTTACTCAAATTATTGACATTCCTCTTCTATCGAGAAGAAGTTTCAGCGTTAGTTGAATACGCTCAAAAAAATTTCTGGGCTGTTCAGTACTACGATTTTGATAGGAAAGTGATGGAAAGCATAAATCTAAAAGGAATCCTATTGATTTGCGTATTTTCAATTTCTACCGCCACCACTGGGTTCTGGTTCTTCCTAACAGCTGCTATCGGTAAGTCGTGGTCTCACGGCATTCAACTTTGGGGAAGTGATTTTCTCGTTCTTGCAAAATTTGCTCCATTCATCTATACGATTTTTTGGAGTTAATTCTCCCTGTTTGTCTCATCTTGGAAGAGTGAAAAATTATCCATGCATAAGTAAAAAAGAAGGAAAATTCTTCTCCATCCACTAGAAGGAATAAGAGTTACCGCGGCTAAAAACAATAATAAAGGAAAACCCTAATCATTCTCTTAATAAGTGCAACTGTTTTCCTAGTGACCATGACTTCTTTCCGGTACTTCACTTCAATTATTTCTTCAGTAACTATAATTATGAAAATTCACTTAATAAAAAAACACGTTGAATCAAATAAGATTTGTTTATAGTAAATAAATCATATAACCAAGCAGCACAACAGGTTAGAAATGCAAAAGAGGTTCTTGGAAGTTCTGAGCACGTTTTATGAACATTTCTAGAATATTTGAATGATACTGTTCCGGATAAGTACATTCTATGCACATTCTCAGAATGTATTTTTCGAATTTATTCAAAACAGTCTCATCTGCACATTCTGTGCATGATCACGGAATGACCCTGGTGAAAAAAGTTGCTCTGAAAATCTTTGAAAATTTCTTTGAATGTCACGGCAAAACTCCGAATATCTCTGAAAAACTCGGAATTTTTCTGAAAATCACTAAGATTCTTTGAGAAACTATGAACACCTCTGAAATCCTCTGAAAAACTCTTCACTGAAAATCTCTTAAAATTTCAGTGATATCCAGCGAAATTTTTCCACCAGGGGAACGCAGAATGTTCATTTTTTTAATTTATTAATTCTAGATTAAGTTGAATTCTTCAATTTTATTTCTTTCAATGCGTATTCTCATATTTTTTTTCGAATTATTTTAAAGTTCGTCATCGTGTATTTCCTGTTCCTTGCTTGTTTTACAAACCAACGTGAAGAAAAATCGCAAGCGTGATGACAATCGTTTCTAGGGATATTCTACCCAAATCAGAAAAATTGAATACTACACTGAAAGAAACATATGGCGGTAATAACAATATTTGCGATTGCTCTTAGATCTGAAATGAGGTTATAATATAGGTATTAAAGCATAACATCTGGTTGTAATCTCTATAATATTGTTACTAGCGCCATAAATTTCTTCACTTTGGCGTCATCCTTCTCGAAGCTTGATGAGGTTGAATAAAAATCAAAAAGTCCAAGGTTGAATGAGAAATTTGAAAACACGAACCAGATGAGATCAGAACGAAAAATGGCATGGAACCTAATTTACTCCTCAATATGCAAAGAATCAGAGGCAAATCAGGTTTCACCTTTTTGACCTGAGTGATTTTTCAATAAACATTGTAATCAACTGATATTCCAATTTGATAGAAAACCAGGGCAAAAATCAGAGTGATAAAGATCTTCCATTCAAGTTATGGATCGAATTTATCCCGACGACAGAAACACCATACTACGAAATTTTATACGCATTGCAGGTGAGTATATGGAAAATAAAGGTGATTTGATGTTCCGGTGATTGCATACAGACTTTCAGGAAAATATCTCCGATCCTCACAAAATTGTCTGAACTTTTTCATACTTCTCTTACATATTCAGGCCCTTATCTGTACGAAGTATACAGAATAGAGAAAAAGGAGTATAATCGAGGTTGATTTTCTTCAACGGAAAGCGGCCAAAAAGGGGCCTAGGTAGTTTTAATTTTTTCAAATTTGATCGCGCTTGCATCGGTAAAAACCTGGGTCTTGTTGGTCAAATACGTAATTTCCCCGAGAAAGAAGATTAGATCTAATGACATCTAAATAGATCTCATCAGATCTGAATGTTGGCAAAAATGTTTACAAATCTGTTCATATCTACTCACATCTGAACATCTTAACTTAGGCAACAATCTTTGGAGTTCTCTGATATCCACTCACTCCCGAAAATTCCAATCTTGCAAGAAATCCAAAAAAATATAGAAAAATTCAAAAAGATTTCTGGAAATCTCTGTGGATTCCCGTAGATCTTTTTGGCCAAAATTCAAATCTGAAGAGATCTACATATATCTCAAGAGATCTACATGTATGTCGAGATCCTAGATCTCAGTAGCAGGGCTCCCACTCAGTTACTTTTTCCAATCGAATCACTCAATCACGTAATCTCAATAATAATAACCTATCAGAGAGAAAAGAAATAGTGACAATGGAAGCCCTGCAGTAGATCTAATCTTTTTTTCTCGGATCAATGGTTACTAAGTAGTACATACTGGTAAACACATACAACTGCGTTCCTTTTGAGGCCAATCTTCATTAGAAAAAAAATTGGAAGTCTCAATTTTCCAAAAATATCCAAAAAGTGTACAGCACTCCCACGAATTAGTGTGTCTGTTCTTCCATTTTGGATAGACAGACTCCCTAAGATTGAAAAAAACAGCGGCCCCAAGCGTTTGGGTGATCAGCTCTTCCGCCTGCTGTTCTTCTATCTTGAGCAATCTATCAACTCAAAGTAAGGGAACGGACACGTCAATTTGTGTGAGCGCTGTACATGGTATTTCTGAAGAGCTGAGACTTCGAATTGATTTCTAGTGTAGGGTTTGTTTTTGGGAGCACTTCATCAGTACTATGCTCATCCTCCTTTCTTCTATTCTCCATAGCATTGACAAAATTAAATAATGAACATTGCGATGTGGGCATGCCGCTAATTGGGTTGTCGTCACAAACAATCGCATTAAACACAGATATCACTTGTTTCTGAGGTTGTTAACACTACGAAACATCGTAATCGTTACGATGCATTTCTCCTCAAAAATGTCACATCGGAATTATCACTATTCATGTTTTCCCGTATGTATACGTAGTATACTTAGTGTTGCCGCGATCCAGAAAACGAGCTATCACGATCTTTAGATTCCAATGTTCTTCAATTAAAATTATGGGAAGTAAAAATTGGTTAAAATGTAGATTAGAACTGAAATTCGATTATGAATCAGTTTACATCGAGCTGCAATCCCGTAAATCTTAATTTTTATTCAATTAACACTCTGAACGGTTCGAGCCAGATCGAAATTCAGATCGTGTCCGTATCGAATACAGATTAATTCAAAACTTGATTTCATAGATTCATATTTCAATTTGGGTTCTCAAAACAAGTTGACTGTTCTCAAGATGGTATTTTCACCCAATTGTTGTTACTATGGAAGAATGTACTTTCAGTTGAACGAGGTTGGAATCTAAAGATCGTGATAGCTCGTTTTGTAGATCGCGGCAACACTAAGTATACTGAGCACGGAGTGCCTATTGCACCCAATATCGGGCCTCTCGACCGTGTTCTCAAATATTTGAGCGATTCAATTGGGAGTTGGATACTTCCTTATTTCATTCAATACTGACTCATGTAAAAATTACCGGGAATGCACAAACAGTCTGGTACTTTTGTTCATTTTCCAATTGACACCATTTATCTGATAGACAACAAATAACACTAGGTCAAATTTTATTGAAAATTCAAAGTTCCGAAAGGATTAGATATTGAGAAAAAGCAGTTTGCTTGTTTACACTTCAAAACAAGCTGGCGACCGGAAAAATATCTTCGGAAGTAATAAGTTTGTGGCGTCTCCGGATCGAAGGTGTTAGAAATCAACATTTATTTTAGAGAACCTGCACGTACGACGCAGAATTCTTTTGCATAGCACGGTACTGCTACAATTTCATGGATTCAGTTTCGAGTAATTTGGCTAAAAAACCCGTGCTCGGTCGGTAAGCTCGTATCTTCTTGAGAGGAATTTGATGATTCGGAACTTTGAGAAGTTAGCTGGTAGTTCAGTGTAAAATTCACATCCTCATCATCGATCAAGCCAAGCTTGTCACGGAATTGGCTTCACTATTTTTGTTTCTCAGTGTGTTGTAAGTTTTGTTGGAATCATAAGACAAAATATCAGTTCCACGGCTATCAAATTTTCCAGATCTTCGGTACAATTTATGGAACAACCATCTATTGTTGCTTCGATGATTTCACTGCTTTGCTGTATCTACACATCGCAGGACAATTTCAAATGCTCCACCATCAATTAGAGAAAATATTTGATGATTCTTATGATTCAGCGTACATGGATATGAAAAACTATGCAGACAGGTCAAACAATTCTGAATTAGAAAAGTGCATCCATCAACAACTTCAATTGATTCAATTATCAAACAGAGTAGAACGTTTGTTCTCTATACCATGCCTGTGTCAGTTGTTCACATGCAGTGTATTATTATGCGTTGGTGGTTTTCAAGTATTTTTGGTGAGTCTCCTTCGTTACGTTCATCATATTATATTCAACAACTTCCGTCCAATCATGATCATTCAATAATTGAATCCCCTTTTCTAATGTTAAAAACGTGTTTCTGATAGCATAATGGTATTCAAAGTGAGTTTGTCGCGGTAAAGCAAAAGTGTTGAATTTAAATCGTGTCCGTGTCATGACTAAATCTGAGACACAACCAAAACTAAGCACAGAGAACAATTGTTGACACAACGAGGGAAGCTGAACTGTACGCTGGGGAAAAAAGACGAGTAATGCGCTGTTGGTCAAAGAGTCCATCACTGTTACTAACCAATCGGATGTTACCACGAGTATATCGCTATTGGTAGCAACAATAAAACACTTTTGATGATCAATTGTACGCGATATAAAACAAGTACAGCAATACAATTGGGTCAACCACCTACAAACAATGCTCGTAAAAGTGGGTGCAATTGACATATGGAATAGACAAGAATTGACAAAGGCGGATCTAAATGCACTCATGATCAAATATGAAAACAGTGACCTTAGTATTGACCTGGAAAGAATCTGTGGGAGCCGATATAATCCCAACTTTAGAAATATAAGTAGTTTAAGCTTAGGCGAACATTACTTACAGGAAAATTTACTGTTTGTTAAACGAAGAACTTTAGTTCAACTGAGACTCGCGAATCAACAAAAAACTTACATGCACGTTAATAAGTCGTCTTACATTATTAATCATGAAGAGATATGTTCAGTATGTAACCTCGGCGAACCTGAAACCTGGGAACATTTAATCTTCTCATGTCCTATGTACAGACCGCTGAGAGATCATTGGATCTGTAACAAAAACTTGGAGTATGCGAACCTAACATATCTACTGACTGAATATGCTAAAACTGAAAGAGGAATTAGTAATATATATTATTATATCAATAATATACTGAAGGTTAGATCATTCCTGCGTAATGAATAAGGGGGTGTCAACTATAGAAAAAGGATAAATATGTATTTGGAATGCAGTTCTGTAGATGCATTATATAAACGAACTATCGACATAATTTTGAACGTAGAAACCATGCAACTCAATCAATCATTATTGTACCTTTGTAATGTGTACTTTTTGTATAAGCTGGAGCTTAATTACAAATAAAGAAGAATTGAATTGAATTGAATTGATGATCAATTGTGTGTTACCGAGAGTATTGTTGTCAGTGATTAGTGCATCACTATTGTGGCCAATACTGACTCCATAGTGTGTCTAATGTATCAGGAAAACTGTATTCTGACATTTTAATGATGAAAATACATCCAAGTTGTTTTTGCAGATGGTTTTATCATATAATGAATATATAAGAAATCAGTAAAGTAATATCAATGAAAAACTATTTATCAAATATGATGTGATTTTTATTAAGTAACTTTACTATGGGAAATATCAATACGCAATCAAAATTGAAGAGAAATCGCATTAAAATATATTCAAGAGATTATGCAAGCAGGTATTTATTCAGATAATGTTTTAAAATATTGGAAGTCCTATGAGGAATCATCAAAACATTTGTGAAGGAATACTTCATGCAAGTAGTCTACGTGATATAAATTAATAATGCCTAATCTATCTGATTCGGATCTTCCAATTTCCAAATTACATCACTTGCGCTTTATCTCGAAGCTATAGCACAAATGTTCTGATGATTCCTCATCTAATATTTTGAAACATTATCTAAATAAATACCTGCTTGTATAATTTCTTGAATATATTTTAATGTGATTTCTCTTCAATTCTGATTGCGTATTGATATTTCCCATAGTAAAGTTATTTAATAAGAATCACATCATATTTGATAAATAGTTCTCCATTTGTATTAATTCACTGATTTCTTATATATTTATTATATAATAAAACCATCTGCAAAAACAACTTAGATGTATTTTCATCATTAAAATGTCAGAATGCAGTTTTCCTGATACATTAAAAACACTACAGATTCACTATTGGTTATCTCAACCTAAGATGTCCAATCGAAATGACGCGTTGAATAGCTCAACTGAGATTAGCAGAGGAACATGACACCAGAATCGTCCTAAATAGTAGTGTATACAAACTGAACCCCAACATTCTATGTACTATATGCAACATGACTACTTATGAAACACTTGAGCATTTCTCATTAACATGTCCGATTCACCAATTCTTGAGACAGGAATATAGATATCCTTTACCGGGGGAGAAGGATGCGAGCATAAACCAAGACCCTAATAGAAGGATCAATGAGATGGAAACCCTTTTGAACTTGGACAATGAGAAAACTATATTGAAACTTTATAACTATGTAAAATTATCACTAAGAATAAGATCATTTATATTGTATGAATTGACCTCAGACTATAATCTATATTTGTATGCGGCCTTTAAGCTAACATCCAATGATGAGTATGGCCTGGCTCCTCTTGCTATGAGAGACCTGTACAACTCTCTTTTGAGCAATAAACTTATTATTATTATTCTTATATAATTGGTCATCAAAAGTGTTTTATTGTTCCCTACCAATAGCGATATACTCTTGATGACACCTGATTGTTTAGTAACAAGAGTCATGTACTCTTTCACCAATAGCGCATCACTCGTCCTTTTTTTCCCATTGTAGCCAGTTCTCAAATCAAGACGCAAACAATTCGAGTCAAATATTTTACGGTGGTTGACGGTGACTTCCATCATTTTCTCAAGAGGACTGTGACTGAATGAGGAAAACAGACTCAAGTCGCCAAATTTTCTCGACTTGTATGTTAGAATCCTTTTTGCTGATTCGGGGACAATGTCTCCCGAATATGGTTAATATAATTGATGTCTGAAGAGATCTGCTGATCTGATCAAGCGATGATGAAGAAAATGACACCCTACAACGATGAAGGAAATAATCAGAGATGTCAAAAATAGCTATTTAAAGAGGAAGAATGCAAAATAGGTTTCAAAATATTAGGTGTATAACTTTGCTTCCGCCGTTTTGCAACAGATGACTGTAGCGGTAAGTGGTAGTTGAAATAAATAGATCATAGATGTCATACAATAAGCTTAGGTATTTTCAGATATACCGCCATCGAAATATTAGTCGATTTGTGTCTACATCATAAAGTTATTCTTGAATCAACACGTCAGCTTACGAGCCAAATTCCCGTCATTTGCGGGAGGTTTTAATTTTCTGCTATAATATGAAGAAATCTGCGGCTGAGGCTCATCGAATGCTCTCAAATACCTATGGCGAGGCCGCTATTAGTGAAAGAACGTGCCGAGAGTGGTTTCAATGCTTCTAGAACAGTGATTTTGACGTCGAAGACCAGCATGGCGGTGGAAGAGAGAAGGTTTTCGAAGATGCAGAATTGGAGGCATTACTTGATCGAGACTCATGTCAAACGCAACAAGAATTGGCAGGATCATTGGGAGGGACGCAACCAGCCATTTCAAAACGCCTGAAAGTCATGGGAATGATTCGGAAACAAGGAAATTGGGTGCCGTACGAGTTGGAGCCGAGATATGTTGAACGGCGTTTGTGTGTTTGTGAACAGCTGCTTGCAAGGCAAAGACGGAAGGGATTTCTGCATCACATTGTGACTGGGGACGAAAGATGGGTTCATTACGATGATCCCAAGCGCAGAAAATCATGGGGATATCCCGGCCATGCTTCCACGTCGACGGCTAAACCGAATATTAACGGTTCCAAGGTTATGCTCAGTATTTGGTGGGACCAGCTCGGTGTAGTGTATTAGGAGTTGTTAAAACAGACTGAAACAATCACAGGCGATCGTTATCGAACGCAATTAATGCGTGGGTCAGTCCATGTCAATTCATCCAGCCATGACACCAACCATCCCAGATTTCCATGAAACTTTTTCTGATCACTCCTATTCATGTCATATGAATGTATGAAAAACCGTTTTTCTCTAAGACTCCCACTTCTCGAGTTACAAAATATCAAAGTTTCGTATTTTTGTGTATTGACGTCCTTCGCGCGACCACGCGCCTCGTGACCAGAACTGCAATAACTTTTGATCTAACTGATATTTTATTCTGAAATTCATAAGAGGGTATATTGAGGATATTTGGATACAGGAAATACGCGTTCCATGTTCTTGGATTCATTGTAATAGAGGTTCTCATTGCGATCCAATCAATTTTTCATCATTTTTATATGTAAATCTTAAACTAAAATTGTAGGGTGAGGGCCTGTGTCTATAGGGCTATTTTTTTTCTCGATGGAAGCTTGGGATGTGTACTTTACCATTGAGAAGAGGAATATCTGACATTTTGACCTTAAGGGGATACGAGCGGCTGGGCTTTTCTGAATTTTTTCGAGACAAAGTACGTGAAAATGCGTGCATCGCTTCGAAATATTTCTCTGTGCAGCATTTCTTGAGATGCTGAAGAAATGCTGTACAGAGTGATATTTTGAATCGATGCACGCATTTTCACGTACTTTGTTTCGAAAGAATTGGACCGCTCGTATCCCCTTAACCATGCGTTTTTCAATTCTTATCTCTTCACGGTACGACATTCGTTTTGACACTCCATAACGAGGTTTTTTCTTCCCGTAATACGAGAAAACATTCTCCTCGCGTATTTTGCAATAAACAGCAACCCTCAATTCCATTGAATATAAACCATGACCTCGATATCCCATTTCTTCAGATTCGTGGCAGGGATTTACAATGTTTCAGACACTGCGACCCTCTTCTTCATGTTGAGGATTTTGCTGACTTCTTTTGAGTTATCGAACAAGGACGATTTTTTGACTCAGAACAATCACGTGTAATTCATTGATTATGATTTTCAATAATTAGTTGATGTAAATTAATCAATTATTATCATTTATTTATTAATTGTCATTAATTATTGTTTTCCCCCCGCTATCCTCCTGTATTGCGCGACCCAACGGTCGATAAACTCGTTACTCACGGTATAAAAACAAAGTAAAATTCCCAAAAAGGTTTGTTTTATTACTCAAATTACATATTTGAATATTTGAATAATTGATAAAAAGAAACATATTATGCATATACATATTATATTACTACACGATTCATAATCTTTTCATGTACAAATTTCAACTTGTTTGTTTCGCTCCTTGAGGTGATGATTAAATTTTTGATGAACACAGTACATGTCTTTTTCAAAGTAATACATCCTTCCCGAACCTCTAGTTGTCGGAGATTCTACAATCCTGAGAATATTCTGTAACGGAACAAAACAAATATCGTCTCGTTGGTATGGCCAGTGAAATGATGGAGCTGGACGAAACGGATGCATAAACTTTATATGATAGAGCTGGACCAAACGGATGCAAATACATTTCTACATCGGACTCTCCCACATCTTTAGATAGTACAAGTCCAAAGAACCAATGGTTATCATATACACACGCTACATAGGAGTTTGCACAAATTCGCACCATATCCACTTGCTCAGGAAGATTTTGTTGCCCACTAAAATTGAAGATCAGGGAATAATCTGCATCTGAACTTATCCTTTCTGTACCTATTGTATTTTCTGATAGTGGAACAAAGCAATGAAAACTACGAGTACCAGATACAATTTTTGCTTTTGAGAAACGGGATTCCAGTTGCTGTCTGTGAAAGGATAACTTTTCTTCTCGCAACAAATAGGAAGATATTCTTTCTATTCTAGATTCGCAAAACTCGAAAAGTGTATCCACATTTGTGATCGTATTGCCTGGACCAAGTTGCAAACTTTCTCTTGTAAGGAGACGTTTAACTGTTCCTCCTATCCCATCACACGGGGATTTCCCGTGACTTGTGGCAAAGAATGACCAACAAGTTGTAATCTTTGTGATGGTGACATAGGTTTATAAAGTTCTTACAATTCTTGTACTGCGCAGCACATCCATCACTGGAATAATGTGCATTCTCTGCCCACGGAAACTTCTCATTCAAAAACTGAACAACAATTTTTTGAGTTCCATAAACAAAAGCTACATCATGTTCTAAATCATCTGAGATCACACATAAGCTCGATATAATGAGATCTTTCCCTGGCTCTTCGCAAGTATGATTCACTACCGGATGGAGGGAACAACTATCTTGGGTCCAGTGGTAACCCTGCACTTCGTCCTGAATAACGTAAGAGTAATTCTCACTGAAATCTATCAATACAATCGCATCGTGGATCTGAAGATTCGCTCTCAGAGACTCTTTAAGATAATTTGACTGAGACTTTGTGATGGAAGAGTGAGGGATAAGTTTTTCAAGACTTTCACAAGGTGATACAAATATTCATCAGATGAAACTGTCACTGTAACCTGCTGTGTTCTGTCGGTAGTTACCCATGCGCTGTATGTTACTTCATCGTCTTGCTCCCATTCTTCAAATTTCGCTCGCAAGTAGTTTTTCAGATTTTCATTCGATGGACATTTACTACAGTGTCGAAGCATACAGTCTCTATTGTCTTCTGAGCAAACCAAGTAATCTATTAATTCATTATATGTTTCCTCTATGCCACATGCATGTCAAAGAAGTATCACATTTTGGTGTATTGTGCAAACACATACGGCATGAGTGCCTGATGAGCCAGCTAGCACACATCACTTGGGACGCAACATGCAAAATTTAGATAATCCAATTTTTATATCAAGGTACTCACATTTGAAAGCAGCATGAAGCTCCTTGAGGTTAGAAAGCAACAGTCTCTTTTGTTCATAGACATTTTTAGATATGCTAACTCTGTCTTTCTTACCGGGCATGATACGTGGATGCTGATCATTTTGATAGAAATTTTGAAGTAAATTAACTGTTTCTTGATCTAGTAATCGCCCTTTTCTTGGATTAGATATAGCGATGATACCTTTCTCTTTTAGTAATTCTCATGCCTCACGAACTGCGTATTCACTGACGTGGAACAAATCAACAAGCCCGTCCATGTCATCAGCTTTTTCCTGGATATTTTTCTGTGTCCCCTCTTCATCTTCTTCTGGGGATAAATCCCTTTCCAATACTCTGCATACTCTGGTTTTTAAAGTCGAACAAGCAGCCTCTAATCTTCTTTTAGCATAATTGAGTTCGTTATGAGAGGAAACTGCGTGGGATTTCAATGGCGATACTACAATATCAGTTCAAACAGTATTTACCTTTTCTAGAGCCTTTTCTTTGTTGAGAATGTCCTCGATATTACTGATATCTCGACAACTATCGTAGGCTCTTAACATCTCAAGAAATGCTGTACAGAGAGATATTTCGAATCGATGCACGCATTTTCACGTACGTTGTCTCGAAAAAATTCAGAAAAGCCCAGCCGCTCGTATCCCCTTAAAGTCAAAATGTCAGATATTCCTCTTCTCAATGGTAAAGTACACATCCCAAGCTTTCATTGAGCGAAAAAATAGCCCTATAGACATAGGCCCTCACCCTACAATTTTAGTTTAAGATTTACATATAAAATTGATGCAAAATTGATTGGATCGCAATGAGAACCTCTATTACAATGAATCCAAGAACATGGAACGCGTATTTCCTGTATCCAAATATCCTCAATATGCTCTCTTATGAATTTCAGAATAAAATATCAGTTGGATCAAAAGTTATTGCAGTTCTGGTCACGAGGCGCGTGGTCGCGCGGAGGACGTCAATACACAAAAATACGAAACTTTGATATTTTATAATTCGGGAAGTAGGAGTCTTAGAGGAAAATGGTTTTGCATACATTCATATGACATGAATAGGAGTGATCAGAACAAGTTTCATGGAAATCTGGGATGGTTGGTGTCATGACTGGATGAATTGACATGGACTGACCCGCATTTGAGCCGAGCATTGAAAGACAAACGGCCGCAATACGACGAGAGACATGATAAAGTGACTTCACAGCATGACAATGCTCGACCCCATGTTGCGAAAGGGGTCAAGGCATACTTGGAAACTTTGAAATGGGAAGTCCTACCCCACCCGCCGTATTCTCCAGACGTTGCTCCCTCGGACTCTCACTTGTTTCGATCAATGGCACACGGCCTAGCTGACCAGCACTTCCGGTCTTATGGAGAAGTAAAAAATTTGTGGATCGCTTCAAAAGATGACCAGTTCTTTCAACGCGGGATTCGTATGCTGCCCGAAAGATAGGAGAAAGTAGTGGCCAGCGATGGACAATACTTTGAATCATAAATGTATAACCAGTTTTTTACAATGAAGCCTCGAATTTCGGAAAAAAAACGGTGGGAGCAAAGTTATACACCTAATAGATTCCCTATTTCAAATACAAACTTCAAATAGATTCATCGACTGTATTTAAATACAAAATATGTAATAGGTTCATTGGTATTTTACACTTGAATTGGTTTCAAGAATCTATTTGAATGTAAGATATATGAAAATGGTATTTTCTATCCAATTAGGTATTTTTAAATATTGAAATCTGTGACGAGTCACTATTTTTGGACAAACGTCTGTCTCTCACAGAGCATAAATAGAGCGAGAATAGCGATATTTAAAAAAGTAAATAATACGGGTGCGTGCAAAAGGACATAGTAGCGCCATCCGACGGAGCGCTCGGGACCCGTATATCGCGCGGCCCGCCGCTACTCACACCCTACCCAACGGAATCAGTAGTACGAAACCGAAACGCACGGTGGAGACCCGGTTCATGCCGTTGCACAGAGTCAGACGTAACTTTCTCCGGGTATATGTAGGGGTGCCTGGTCAGTAAACCAGCACTCTTGTTCTCCTAATGCAGCTTGTTGTACAAAGTGCTGTAAAAGGTGACTCAACTTTTTGGAAAGGGAACAAGCGTCCGATACCATCGTTAAGCTGTAATTTCATACAAGCGACGAGCGATACCTTAGATAAAGGGAGAGGTCTCACATTACCTCTCTTTTTAGCTAATGTATCGCTAAAAGCTAAACCTTGCTTAGCTTTGCATGAAATTACAACTTTACGGGTGGTATTCGAAAAATAGCTGTTGTTACTGCTTTTGGGAAATAATCAGCTGTTGTCACGGCTTCGTGCATTCGATGAATGGGTCATCCTGAAACCACAATTCAAACAGCTCTTGGTAGATGGGTCATCCAGAAGCCTAAGAACAGAGCGCCAGAAGACAAGTAGGGTACTTGCTTCTGTTAGGTAGCTTAGGGTTGGTGGTGGCCGAGAATGGGACATCCTGAATCGGACCAAGTAGCTAAGGGTCCTCGTCACGCACCCAAAGTAGGCTCTTTAACGGCTCTTATAGCCGAATTGCTCTAAAAGCATTTTGATTGGCGCATCCCTAGAAATAACTAGGCGAATCTTGATTCGTGACAATTGTTTTTTTGGTATCATATTGTCCAAGGGTTTGTGAAATCATTAAGATTCGACCCGCGCATGCACCTAATAATGGGTTAGCTTGTAAATAGTAAATAATGACCTTTTCTGATTAACGTTTGTTTTATTGAATAATCTTTCATAATAAATCACCATTCTCAATTCGTTAAATTTAACTTTGATTTTGTTCATTGATTGGTCTGTAACTCGCGTTCCCCCACTCCTGAACCTTGGATTCGGCGAGCTAGAGGCATTGGGGGTCTAATTGTTCGTTGAATTAGGTTCGGTTAAACACCGTTGGCGCGCACTTCAGTTTTGAAACGTGACAAATCTCTGGAAATAATGGCGTCAACCTCGTGTCTGTGTTGAACACAATTATTCCCGCTCCATGGTTGCCTAGTAGAAATCAGATCAGGGAATGATCAGTGTATCATAAGGCCTGATCAGGCCTTAGGACACCCTGATCATTCCCTGATCTGATTTCTACTAGGTTGAGTCAATTGAATATTGAATCAAATCAGTCCGTATTCGTTTATTCCAATCGATATTCATTCGACTCAAGGACGTGGCGGAATTGTCCTATGGGAGAGATTTCATAAAAACTGATACGTGGATTCTGTGAGGCTTGATTAGATCTTATATGAGCATTCGTCTCAGAATTTATGAAATTTTACAATACCATTGTGAGAATTAATGAGCAGAAAAGTAGATTTGAAATTTTTATAGATTCCCGTCCAGGAATTTATCAGAATATATCAGTATTTATGAAACTTATTTAACGGGGTAGCTGTACACTGAGAGAAGTGAAATGCAATGATTACCATGTGCAAATAGTAATTGGAGGACAGCTCCGCGATTTTGGTTTCGGTTACTATGGAGAATCGTTGCAATGTTCATACACATGGGGATGGTTACCATTTACATGAAGATGGATACCAAATAACGTAGTCGTCATCATCAACTGAGAGATTCTGTCATTCAACTACCATTTTCGCATGGTAATGGTTACAGTTCAATTTTCTCAGTGTATCTAACCCGGTCGTTAGGTTACATTGGGGAAATTTGATAAAGTGGATCTATTTTGATCGACTGGAATTTATCTGAACCAACTAGAGTTCTGGTGAAATATGAATCTTGATAGATTCTTAGTTAGATCAAATGAAAAATTTATTTCATCAGAATAAATTCTTCTTCATTCCAAATAAAATTTACTAGAACCGAGTAAAATTCTAGTGGATGCAATGAAACAATGTCAGAAATATCTGGAGTTTTTCTCCAATCACTTACATGAATTCAGGTTCACAAACATTCTATATTACATTTAATGTACAAAGACATGAAAAAACTATAGATTTCGCTATAGTTTATTTTAAATTTAATGTAAAAATGTGCATGAAACTGAATTCAAACGTGCTTGAAAACAACTTCCAGCAAAGACATGTCAATCAATACAAAAATTTCTAACAGTGAATGTGTACACTGAAAAAATGTGTGGTTATGGTAACTATCTGAAATATGATTATGACAGATAGCTGCAGTAGCGATACGTAGATGGTTATGATAACGATCTAGATTGTTTCATACTAATCTAGATCGTTCTTGGAACGATCTATTCAGTTTGTGGTAGCAATACTGATATCCCTATACTTCGGATAGCTGTAAAAGCTAAACAGTATTGTTACGAAAGCAATACTTTTTCTTCAGTGTAGTAGGTTCATATTTGAGTAAATCGTTTTTCTGTATGTAGTTCTAAATGTGGTTTTTCCCTATACTGGATGGAAAATACTAATGAAAACGTATCTTTCTATGATCAGGCAGGAGAAATTTTGCTGAAAAGAATGTTATTCATCATACACGTCAATGCTACTTTCGTCCAAATGTATCTGTTAACTTCCTCGGCAAATGAGGTGTTGATTCAAAGCGGTGCTCTGGGCGATGCAGTATATAAATCGAAATGGGCTAAATTGCTACTTCACAGAGAATTTCGTCATATCAAAGTTATTATAATATGCATGATGATAAGATGTACCCGACCTTGCGTGATGACAGCCGGTGGGTTGGTTCCGGTAACACTTCAAACGTTCAAAGCGGTAAGTGGTATACACTCAATCAGAATCGATTTTCACACTTTCCTGACAACAATTAATGATTAGATGGGAGCGATTCATATCGAAAACATCCCTCGTGAGAAAAGCAAACAATTATCAGCCAAAAACCAAACATTTTTCTTGCACCTCGCCCAACAGTGAGGCAATCAGCTCAATCAGCCATTCCCTGGCCAGCTCTTGTAGGCAGAAATTACACCAAATTTCGGTTAGTGATTGATCAGTTTGCAGGAACGAATGAACACGATGTTCCGTCTGATTTCGATAGGCAAATTATGGCTGGCAATTGTCCCACTCCGTTTGGTACCTAACTCGTTCTGATGGTCCTTATGATGGTTGTTTTCGGCCCAGCTTCCATTTGCTTGCTTCGAAGTATGCACATTTCTGGCAGGCAAACTAATCTGCGATTACACGGAGAAAAAAGACGTTCTAAATATCGTTCTACATTTTGTACTAGAGTAGCAGCATAACTGATATAGTATAGTTTTTACAACACTGTGTAGTAAAAATTCATGCTTCGTGATATGGAGTTGCGCCAAATTAAATGATTCCCCAAATCATTAAGGATTAATTTGACTCCCATGTTCCTTATATATAAGGGAAGGGAAGTATTGTGATAATGTCAAAAATCCATGATGCAGAAGAGGGTATTTCGCCTTTGCCAAACGCATCAGAACGGCTAAGCATACGATTCCCAAATATGTGTGTGTGTGCGCTCGTACCATAACTCTTCTCAGAATGCACCGATTGGAACAATTTGTTCCCATATGTTCGTCTTAGAGAGGATTTCTAAATTGGGCTCTGAAAATCCCACTCTTCTGGAGTGAAAATTCACTCTTTAAGCAGCCCGAAGGGAACCTATCTTCCCATTTGAGTGAGAATCTCACTCTTTTCAATTCAGAGAGTAATAGTTCAGGCATGCATAGCACAGATTTGAGTCACATTTTCGTTTCTGTTCTCTCAATATTTGTTATCTTCAGTGAGATTCTTGGTGTTTAATCACATGCGCATACTTTTGAATTCGTGATTCATACATAAATAATCAGCAATTCCCTCAGTTTGGAAATTGCAAATGTTTGTAAGTATTACCTGATTGAAAAATCCCATTCATTCCCATCATAGACTTTCTGAATGAGACAACATATCAAACTTCCACTAAAGAAAATTCTCACAACTGAATCAACGAAGAATCTTGATGTATGATTCAATCATTTAAAATCATTCACATGATTCTTTTTCTATTTTTCCAGATGTTGAGTTCCGCAGCGTCGTATTTCACATTATTGAGAAATTTGCAGGAAACTGAATGATATGGAGCTGAACAAAGAGTTTGACTTATTCGTCAAGTAATTATTCAACTCAATCAAGGAAAAATACATCTTTTAGATATCTGAAAGATATCTCGCAATTTTGGAAGATGTCTTCTGAAAAGGTCTCGAAGATGTCTTTTAGAAATCTAAAAGACGTCTTACGCGGCAGATTTTGACAAGTTAAAAATATCTCAAAAAGGTCTTGCGGAAGATATGTTTTAGACGTACTTGATCAAATCTCAAAAATGTCTTAAAGAGTGCATAAAAATATCTCAGAAAAATCTTGAATGTGTGTATAAAAAAAATCCTCCCTTCTTTCCCCTCTCCTTCCTTGCCTCTCTTCTTTCATCCCTCTCCCACTACTCCCGTTTATCTTACTTGAGTTTAGGATTCTTGAGGTTGCGGGATTCGAACCCGGGCATTTCACAACGTACGTACACTCCATTAACTTGAGCCATACAGACAATTTGATGATGATGCTCATTTGTCAATATGACATAGTGGAATATAATGTCGGTGGTGTATATTTTCAGAGTGAAAGTGATCTTTTGAATAAAGCGTTGACTGTGCTTGAAAATTGAAAAGTTTAATGAATTTAGTGAAATATGTTGAAGAATTGATTTGATGGGAATGAGAATTTTACAAATTCATTTGAAGGCTGTACATAAAATTCAGCGTGAGAAGTTCAATAATTCGCAAAATATTGTGACTCGGAGATTCGTTACTTTTAGTGCTGGCATTGCAAGGTTAGGAGAGACAGGGGCTAGTTATAACAGGAGTGAGTTTGTGTCCCGGTATATTACTGTAGTATTTCTTATCAGATTATGTGTGCGCTTCATAAAATACTCTTTCAGCGACTTAATAATCATTTTACGAAGAGTGAATCTTATTCGTTGGAAAATATGAAACTTGTAGTCTGTGTGACAACTTACCACTGTTACTTTGAGCCCCAATCTCCCCTACTGTACATTCATTTTCACCAGGTCTGTACAGCTTTGGTTGTTTTCCATGTGTTCTGTTTGTGATACTAAGTGCCCCTTGATCATTAGTGGAAATAAACTGATACAAAAAGATAACTTTCCGTACATTAATCCCGAGAAAAGAAATCAATTCGGATCTAATGGATGAGGTCTACTGTATTTACGAAAATGAGAGGAAATAATGTTTTCCGGGTTGACTTAGATCTATTTAGATTTATGGAGATCTGATTTATTTTCTTCCAAAAATACTCAATCCTGAGAAACCATATAAAAGTGGAGGAAATAGGTATTGATGCATGCAAATTGCGATCACTTCAGATTGATTCATATTGATTCAGATCTACGTCGATCTAACTAGATTCATTTAGATCTAAATAGATCTACATTTTCCATTTTCTAGATCTAGCAAGATCTCATTAGATCTTGGTAGATCTAAATCATTTATTTCCAGGTATAGCACGAATACTTCTTGCAGATATCAAGATACTTTGCAAGTAAGGGTTCAAAGGAATATCTTTTTACCATGATTTGGTGGATTCGTTCCTTTACCTGCGGAAAATTCCAACAAGCAGAGGGGCCAATCTCCTTTGTCTGTAGGAAAACAACGCCCTCGGGCTTAGGGGATGGAGTTCATCACTCAAGTGAAGGAAAATTCCCTATAATTTCCACATTGTATTTCTCAACGTATGTATGATTGATTATTCAAAAACTCACTTATCGAGCTTGTATATCGTATGACAAGAATTAATTATTCGACAAATTTGTTGCACGTTTATCATGAGAATTCTTATTAATTCTCCTTCTTGATTGATTATCATTAGTTCTAATGATTTTACACCATCTCATTATCACAGGTGATCATGACACCTATTAAAGTTCTTCATTAGAACAATTTTCTTGCCCATTATCGCATCAGGAATATGAAGAACTCGACACGTGAACTTAAACTTTAAAAGCAACATTATCATGGAACACAAACCACACTTCGAGAATTAACATAATTAAATTGAATACTTTGATCTTATTTTATATTCATAATACGATTCACATTACTCTGGAAGTATCATACCGAACTAACTAAAGCGCCAAAAGCGATGAATATGGTCTGCTTTTCTTTATTTCCTCCAATGTTCGTATTTAAATTTGATGGGAAGAGCGAAGAATTCATTTTAATTCTTCGAAGGGAAACATAAGAGTGAAATTGGTAATTATATTAATATATTATCTCGTCAGTCACATGACGAAGCGTAACAAGTCACTCTATAATTTCTTCATTCTTTCTGAATTTTCATTATTTCGGAAGTTGAACAATTGTTTGAAATGAATTTATGTGGATAGCTAAGGTTCAGACGAACAAATTGATACCAGATTTGTGAGAGATCGCGAACAGAAACATTAGTTATCATAAAAATAACAATTATTCAAAAACGTGACTTGTTACGTCTTATCATGTGACCGAGGATCTGTGTATAGCATGATAAAACTTAGTTCTCGTGAAAGGAAGAGAAAAATAAAATGAACAGCATGAAATTTGTGGTGGAGTAGTGTCATTCGATCTGAACTTGATACGATGTCGTCACTTTCACGTGATAAATTTTACACGTAATGTGGAACACGATCCGCTTGGTGAACAAATATTCTATGTTTGAACTGTTTAATTTCACGTGATAATCAACATCTCCATTAATCGTTAGTTCGTTCGCGATGATCGTTGAACAATTGAAGAGATCTTCCGTACTTCGACCATATATGGCCTTAACATATGTACAATCATCATTATAAATTGGATAATCGAATTTTGAAATCAAGTTCTTCCCTCAAAGTAAAATCATAGGGATAGACTGCTTCACTTGATGATACCCTTGATCCGCTTAAGACGAAGATATTCAGAAAAATATACTGAAGTACATTGAAAAAGGGAACGTGACCGAGCTGTCGAAGAAATGATGAACGTAACGTGTGTCACGATGATTGCTACATGTAACCAATAATCAATGTTGAAATGAGAGATATGATAAATTTATAAGTGAAAGTATAGCATGTGAAAGATAACTTCTGATCCTTTCATGTGAATGAAACGTTAAAAATTCATGTAGGAAGGAAAAGAAGAAAGAATTAAGAAACCCTAAACACCGAGAAATAAGGGATCGAAGAAATTTCACGGTATTTCTAATATCGCAACATTATATTTCGAATCTCCAATTCATTTTCTTTGCGTTCCTGATTTCCCTGATTGCAAGAAAAAAAATTGAAAAATGCACCTAGATAGTATAACAATAGATGAAGAATATGAATCTCAGTTTGATGATAATGAAATAAGGAGGAAATATGATAGTGAAAACGTAACAAAACTTTCTAACACCCCTCCAAAGTATTTGTCGATCAATATTGCGGAGCTTTTGATGAAGTTCGTGGGGTTTTGGCATGTGGAGACAAAAAAAGAAAAACTTATTTTAAACAAAATCCTTTTTTATACGCTGTTCACCGTTTTCGTGAGTTTAGCGATCGTGAGTCAAGATACCTACTACAGCTGGGGTGATTTTTATGTGAGTATATTGTTTGATGTACGGAATAATAACTTTTACTTCTATTCTGAATTTTCTAGATTCAATGCAAAATCTTTAAGCGGATATCTTGATTTTTTTTCCCATTGTCCTGCTAGGAGTGATTCAAGTAATTTATTACAAAATACAAATGCAATTGTTTCCAGGCCGTGACGTACGCCGCTTGCAGCACTATGCCCGTATGTTTGATATTAGCTAAATTATTGACATGTCTAGTATATCGACAAGAATTATTAGCGTTAATTGAATACACTCAAAAGACTTTCTGGACTGTTCGGTACTATGATTATGATATGAAAGTTATGAGAAATATCAACAAAAGAGGAATTGTTTTGATGTGCATCTTCATTCTTTGCGTCAACTCCACCACCTTTTGTTACATGATGACGCCTATAATTGGTAAGTTATTTGTGCTCAGAAAATATTACAAAGCGAATTTGGAACATGGCCGTGGAAGAGTGTATCCTGTCTACCTCTAATGCTCGCAAGATCCTCATGTTTTTTGTTTCCATGTTACAAGGTAACGGGAAACTCTATGATCGTTTCCGCTCCAAGAAATCATAAACCTTAAGGAACGTTCATTGAAGGTTTGTAAACGTCCAGGAACATTCAATGAAGGTTTGTGTTCTCTTGGGGTGGGGATCAAAAAATTTGTTGTCTCTAGAAGTGAAATTTTTTTATACCAAAATGTGTCTGTCTAGTAGTCTCTCTGCCAAATTTCTGAAGAGAATATCTTCCGTTTTTATCTTCCGATTTTCATGACATTTTTATCACAGTTGTGGATCGAGGTGATAGTGATCCACAACTAGCGAGCCAGCAAGTAATCCGAAGAAAAACTCAAAATTTTGGGAAATTGTTACCCACTGTATTGATTGCTGTCCGACAAATTCCAGTGAATTCACCAAAATTCTTCTTACAGTGAAGAAATTTGATAAAAATTCACATTTTCACGAACGCCCATATCCCCTCACTGCAAAAAGAAAGTCTTAATCTGTTTGCATATTAATTTCAGACATTGCGTTTTCCATTGTGTTGACGATTGTTTTTTTCGGTTTAATTTGTTTGCATCATAGATTCAGTCATGAAATGAGTTGAATTTACCAGGTGTAGAAGTATGAAACCGGATTTTTTTTGTAAAAATCACACGTTTGTTGTTTGAAAGTTATAATAAATATTTTATTCGAAATAATCTCCATTGCTGTTCATACATTTTTCCCATCTTTCCGGCAGTTTATGAATGCCACGCCAAAAAAAACGGTTCCTCTTTTCAAGCGAACCAGTTATCGAGCCATTCATACAATTTGAAGCATTGTTCAGCGCGAGCGTGTCTCATTGACGCGAATAGATGATAATCGAACGGAGCCAAGTCTGGAGAATAAGCCGCATGCGGTAGCATCTCCCAACTGAACGCCTCGATCGTTTCCCTGACCCATTTTGCTGTGCGTGATAGGGCATTATCGTGGAGCAAGATGACTTTGTGTTGCCTTTTTCCATATTCCGGTTGTTTTTAACGCAATGCGCGATTCAAGTCGATCATTAGCTGTTGGTAGCGATTAGTGTTAACGGTTTGCTCAGGTTTTGGCAGCTCATAGTGGACCCTTCTGATCCCACCAAACACAGAGTATTGTCTTCTTCCAAAAACGATTTGGTCTTGCAGTGGATGTCGATGATTCGCCTGGATTCACCCATGATTTCCGACGCTTAGGATCCTTAAAATATATCCATTTTTCATTCCCTGTCACAATTCGATGGAGAAATGACTTTTTTTTATCTATCGAACAGCATTTCACAAGTGGTTTTTCGATTTTCTTGCTGTCTTTCATTCAGTTCATGTGGAACCCATTTTCCTACTTTCCGAATCTTTCGCATGGCTTTCAAACGAATGGAGACGGTTTCCTGCGTCACATTCAGTTGATCCGCGAGTTCCTGTTGAGTTTGAGTATCATCTTCATCCAATAAGGCTCGTAATTCGTCGTCTGCGAACTTTTTCGATGGTTTCCCACGCTCTTCGCTTCTTACGTCAAAATCACTACTTCAAAATTCTTTGAACCACTCGAAACATTGTGTTTTATCAAGGACATGTTCATCGTAAGCTTCGACAAGCATTCAATGCGATTCTGCAGCAGTTTTCTTCAAATGATAACGAAAAACCAATGCTGCCCGCAGATCGTAGTTTGTAGAAACAAAACTCTACACGTTAAAGGTTGTAAAACAATTACGGGTGTACAGAACTTCTATTGTTTCGTGTTGAAAATCTTCATCAGCTGTTATGGGAAGATGATGGTGCTGAAGAAGTGGTTTTAGGGTCCCTAAACTGATGGCTAGTGCCATTCATAGGGAAATTCCGGTTTCATACTTCTACACCTGGTGAGACTTTCTCTTTACAGTGCTGTTCTCATCATTCGATTGCAACGAAACTTCATAATTTTCCCCTTTAGATCCATTCCTCAAGATGAATTCCAAAATTATCACCCAACTCTTCAGCAGTTTTCCTTTATAACTTTTCTTCATGTTCCTATACATTTTATATGTTTTCTCCAGAAGATAGGGGAAGGAAGGAGGAACAAGAAAAAACAAGGAAAACCTTCAATAGAGATAGTGAAGTTTTTCTGAGAGTCTTTGCAGCCCATCCAAGGTTCCGATTCTCTTATCATCGATATACGAGAATTTGGAATATTGTATAAAATTAAGCACTTCATAACATTTATCCAAATTTGATTTGATTCATGAAGAAATTTTGGGCAAACTTTGTGGAATTATTTCACATCAATATCAACACCTTTCTCTCACCGAAGGTGTCTGCACAAAATTTCTTTGCTCACAATTTTCTCCTCACTTTTCCCCCTATGACATAGAAAAGGATAACGTCAAAACATTGCCATCATAAAAAGAGAACAGAAGACACGTTTGTACAGGTGTTCTCAAAATTTTCCAAAATTGATTAGAAATTGAATGCAGTTTCCCAACATTCCCCCCTTTTTGTTCTTATACCTTGGACGAAAGTGGAACACATTTAGGAAATCTTCCAAGGATTTGAATATTCATGAAAATTTTGTCAATGGTGATTTCCCACATGTTTTTTAAAATTTCAATTACACTTTGTAGAAACATAAGGAAATTTCAAGAACATGAAGAAAATTTATCTGACACCAATTTCAATTATAATTCTGTTCTTGAATATATATGTTTTAATCAATGTGTTTTCATTTGACAGAAAATATTGGCAAGAATGAGAGCGATAGGATTCTTCCATTCAAACTTTGGTTAGATATCTTTCCTTCGACGCGAACGCCATACTTTCAAATATTATTCACAATTGAGGCAAGTATGTGGAAAAACGTCTGAATCAATTTCTTGATGAATTTCAAGGATTTGCATCATTAAAATGTTTTCATGATTTATTTTATATGAAATCACATTCCAATGACAAAACAGAACTTTGAAGTCAAATGTAGGTTCATTACACGTGCATTCACATTCAAGCAATATTCAATGAATGGTTTAAATATCCAACCTCCCAATTTGATCCCATTTAACATTCCTCGAACTTTGGTGTTCTCTGGAGGATCAATATTGCACCAATAATAAACGATTTGACATGAGATACTTAGACATTACTACAATGTTGCAGGAATATTACGAAATATAACTACGATATTACTATGATTTGAGAATGTAAGGATTTCAACACTATAACCCTAAAGAAAATTTTGATAATAATGTTTAGAAAACCCTGTAAAAAAGATTCCGTTGAAAGGAATTGAGAACCACACGTGTGAATACGATTTTTGTATATCTGACGATTGAAAGCACTCAATGTGGATACCTCTCAATTCCAATGTTTTTCAATTCCTTCTCGAAGATTTAAATTACCGTTTGTAAACTATTCTCAATAATAAATTCTTCTGAACTATTGGAATTTGTGCATATCAATTCCTGTCAGTGTCTAACCTCTTCTACGACTCAATTGGAATTTTATTCTGTATCACACATTTTCGATGCGATTGATTGAAATGGTTATATTATTTGGGATGTAAATTATTGAATCTCTTGATTTGCCTGAGTGCAAAAGACTCTCAAATTACATTTTCAGTTGGAACAGCTGATTTTAAAAATCAATTTGTATTTGCAGCTCCTTCAGAGGTATTCAGAAATCGTATTCGTTCTCATCAAAATTCCAATTCCCTTGAATTTTCAGTTCCCCTCAAGCACATGTCTAAAAATCTAGATCCCTTCAAATGTAGAGGAATAAGTTCTGAGTAAGTTCTTCTGATGTATTATAATTCAATGTGAAAATTAATCTCCAGAAAACATGCATGAGATCTTTTTAAGAATTTATTGAACAAGTTTTTGGGACATGACACGGGGGACGTGAATGCAACATTATTGGACATTTTTACTCTCCAGACTCTTCGGGATCGCTGTCACACATGAAATTGTATATACGTAGTAGAACATGATGAAATATGAACTCCAAATAAGTACATATTGCATCTTTCAAGATAATTCGAGTCTGAAATAACACTAAGTAACACTTACCAACACTATTTATTTGTTGACTATTTCCGAGGGAAAATCATTAAATCTATTCAGATCTCAATAGATCTCAGTAGATCTGATTTTGGAGAAGATCTGGGTTAAAAGATCAGATTAAATCTGCTCAGATCTCAGTAAATCTAATCAAATCTTGGCACATCTGGTTGGATCTGGTTTGAATATCTACGTTCAATTTTAATGAGCAACTGATGGTTTAAGAATCAGAAATTTTATGATATCTGGCTTTATATGAATTTGATTCTGCACATGTGATGTGTTTTGTTGTGATGGCAAACACACCGAGAAAACTGTTTGGTTAAAACAACAAAACATTTTGGTTGATCTGTGAGCAACAAAAAACTTTTGTTCCTTCAACCAAATTTTTGTGCTTTCAACAAAATTATTTTGTTCCTAAATGTGTTAACAAAAATATTTTGTGTCTAATACCAAATGTTTTGTTGCAACAACAAAAATTTGGTTAGCATAACTAAAGTCTTTGGTTGTTCACATTTCAACAAAACGTTTTTTTCGGTGCACAAGCCAAATTCGCAGTTTTTCAGATCTTAATAGATCTGTTTGGATCTGACCAAAAATTATATCCGGTCAAATCCATCAAAACGTCCAAAATCCATTGAACGTCCCCAAACGATGTTTCGCTTCAAGTGTTTTGTGAGCCCAAGATTGGTATTCAGTGTGGATTCGTAATTGCGACATCCCTCCAACCTCGCTGATGTCTTGGGAAGGGACGACGTTCCCAATTTCCAGCGTTTCATGCATATGATGGAGTCGGGTATAGTGGTAATAAGTTTACATTTGATTTCATACAAGGTATGAAGGTTGAAATTTGTGGCAACTTGAATGTGCTATCTTGAAGAGCAGCAATTCAGCTCCATTTTGAGATGCATGAACGCACATGATTCTCAAGCTGATGCGCTAGTTTATCAATTCTTTGGAAACCGAAAAGTTCGGTTAAAGTAGGAAATGCAGTAAAATTTGTTGGAACCAAATATATACTGGAATTCAAATAACGATATTCATTCATTTTGAGTTTATAACTGACAAATATATTATTTCCAGAATTTCAAACTTTGTGTTTCCAAAAATGAAAGAAATTGTTGACCTCCCAATTGGTTCCTAGGTAAAAATTTACCATAGGCGTTAGGCTGGCACAAGGCTCGCCAAGATGAGCCGAGCCCAGGGTACCAGGCATGGTGGAACTCTGAAATGATGACATCATTCCAGCCTCAATCCAATAGTTTCCACAATCAAGGGCTAACATTGGAGAAAGGCTTGTGGTAGTATATGCCACCAATGGCGGACCATAAAAAAATTTGTTTGCCAAGGGTGAGTCAACGCTGTCGCAATCTCGCCCCAGTGTTGCGCCCATCTTATTCCAGTAGTCCTTCCTGTGTTTTATTGTAGTTGAAAATAAAATAAAATGAAACATTCATTCTAAAATTTTGATATGAAATACATGTCGGGGAATTTCGAGAAGTTCGACATAGAATTTTTCTGATCAGTTGAAACTGATAAATGCCGCAAATCCGTTGATCCTGGTTTTGAAGTAGGCGCGTCCGAAAACAGATGAGGAATCCTTTCTATCATGGAATCTTCCGAGGGGACTTATATATCCATTGAATGCTTAGTTCGCCACTTACAAGAAACAAGCAGCACCCTGGTGGGAATTATTGCAATCTGCCACTTGAAAAGGGAGTTTCGCTCTGGGCCAAACTATAGCTTCAGTTGAGTCAAGCTCCCACCCAAGTTGGGCAAAACTATTGCCCAGGCTGAGCCAATCTATTCTCTAAGCTGAACCAAGCTACCACCTATGCTTGGTGTAGCATGAGAATCTACTGCCTAATACTTGGGGCAGTGTTCTGCCACGCACTACAAACCCTCGGGTACAATCATTTTTTTCCGTCAGGGAATGTAGGTTGAAGGATGGGACAGGCGTGCCGCAGCCTATGATTAATGATGGATCAACGGAGTTGATTTTTTCACCGCCCACATTGGTACAGTATTCAGACCATTATCAGCTACTCTTGCCTCTACATAGCTTGCCTGCGCTTGGCTGCCAGCCTTGCGTCCAGTTATACCTTCTGATCAAAAAGTACCCGGAATTCACTATTCAAACGAACCACGCTTGAGATATCGTCGGAATCTTTTGTTTGCCATGTTATTTCATCTGTTATTTAGCGCTCAAATGTCTGTTTGTGCCTCATTCGTCAGAAGTTAGTGCGTGTTGCCTTGTAAACGAGTCAGTGTTTGTTGTGTTCTGCGAATTTCGCAATGTCGAATTTGATTGAGCAAAGAGTTTGTCAAAAATTTTGTGTTTTTAACAAAATTTCATGTGCGGAAGCGTTGAAGATGTTAACAGAAACCTACGGGGACTCGACGATGTCGAAAACACAAGCGTACGAGTGGTACAAAGAGTTTAAAGCAGGTCGTATTGTGGTTGATGATTCGCCTCGTTCCGTTCGTTTTTCCACCAGTATCACTGACGAAAATATTGATAAAATCAAAGAAATCGTCCTCGTAAATCGTCGTGTGAGCATTAGGGAGATAGCATCCGATCTTGGTGTCTCGTTCGGATCGGTGCAGAACGTTATGCACAATATTTTGGCCATGAGGCGAGTTGAAGCACGGTTTGTGCCGAGAGTGTTGAATTTGTTGCAGAAACAGTATCGCATTGATGTTGCTAAAGAAATGCTTTCTTTGGGCCAAAATGTTATCGAAGACATCAGTACCGGTGACGAAACATGGGTCTATGAATACGACACCGAAACTAACCAACAATCATCGGAATGGCGCTTTTCAGACGAGTCAAAACCTAAAAAACCGCGACAGAGTCGATCTAAAATCAAGGTTTTGTTGACTATTTTCTTTGATTGCCGTGGTGTGGTCCACTCCGAATTTCTCCCACCAGGTCAGACAGTGAATAAGGAATATTACGTGAGCGTACTGAAGCGTTTCAGGTAAAACATTCGTCGCAAGAGACCAGAATTGTGGAGAGATAACTCGTGGTTTCTTCATGACGATAACGCACCGGCACACACATCCCATCTTGTACGCGATTATTTGACTGAAAACAATGTCCATACCGTTCATCAAGCTCCGTATTCACCTGATATGGCTCCTTGTGATTTTTCCCTATTCCCACGACTCAAGTTACCACTTCGCGGAAAGCGTTTTGAGACGATTAAGGCAATAAAGTACAATTCGCAGAAGGAACTGAAGGCGATTCCGAAATCGGCCTATGCGAAATGTTTTGAAGATTGGAAGAAGCGTTGGAATATGTGTATTGCTTGCAATGGAGATTACTCCGAAGGAAATAAAGTCAATATCGATGAATAATTGAATCGTTTTCGTTTCATTAAGAAATTCCGGGTACTTTTTGATCAGAAGGTATTCCATCGTCAGCATTGGCGAAGCTTGAAAACTTTTATATGGATTATGAGGTGTCATATGAGCGTACTGCCAAATTCTCAGTGGAACTTATATTTCATCCCTGTATCTATGATGAAATACTGAAAATACGTACTAAGACGCACCTACTTTTCCAATGACGATGTCAACTTCAATCAACAAGTGATTTCCCACGTTACCCGACTAACACCTCACACACATATACATGCACACCTTTGAAACCGTAATAAATTATCGCAATATCCTTCTGCATTCCGAGAGATGAAGTTTGGAGAATGAATAATAAAGTACTTATCCTAATCATGATGTAAAGAATATTACAAAATGTATCCAAAACAAACTTCCGAAAAAGTCTCCTTTCCACTCTATGACTTAGGAAAAATCAGTTCAGGTCAAAAGCTACATGTCACATAAGTTGGACCACTTCTAAATACACGACTATACAGAAACAGTTGACGCTTCCCACTTCCCCGACTCTTCCCCACTGATTCGGAAAATCTATTTTTCTCGTAAAATTGTCCAAAAATCTGGTAAAATTTCTAATATGCACCGTTATCTTCGTATGTGCGTGGCAAAATCTTCGCTGTTTCATGAATTTCACTTCAATGAAACAAATCTAGGAGAGTCCAGAATGCAGTATTGCATGAGTACCTCCAGAGTACTCTTCACAACCTCTTTCACACTTGTTTGGAACCTACCCCCCTCCTCTTTTCCCACTCGGGTGGTTAAAAAATCTGATATCCGTTCTATAACGATACGAATTCTTTGTCCATCTATGAACCGAGAGAAAAGGCATGCTTTAGAAGCATGACACACTTCACTGCTTCTAACGCATTTGTTACAACGTACTTTTAACGCTCGGGACTCATGCAGTTAACGCACGAGACCATGCTTTTCGGGTATGTGTCACATGCTTTCTAAGCATGGGTACCGAGCGTTGGAAGCACGTTATGACGAATGCATTAGAAACTTTAGTGCGTCATACTTCTGCAGTATGCTTTTCTCTCGGTGTATGGATCGTTGTCTTATTAACTATACTCTCGTTCCCGCAACGATACGTTCATCTTTCTCCGCGAATAGCACACAGTATCAGTGTACCTCGGAGTGAAAAAAGAAAGGGTATGGTTGCGCGCGCAACCCAGCATGCTTTCTCTTTTGCTCTCCCGTCAACTATCCAATGAGCAATGGAGAAAGCATGCTAGGTTGCGCGCGCAACCATACCTTCTCTCTTTCCACACCGACGTACAGTTGCATCTGTGTATGTAACGTTAGCGAGTCCAATCTGAGACCACTGCACAGTATCCTTATAAGAACGATAATTTTTTTCCAATGTATATATTTGTGTTGTTCTTTTTTTGGTGATCATAACAAGATTTTAAGTGTCTACAACCATACATCATAGTTCCTACACCCAGAAAACATTATGCTTGGATGGGAGTGAGTGATTCTTTCTATTACTCTGAATATCACCACAGCTGTCCCAAGTATTATTTTATTTGGTATATGTATAAAATGCTTATTATAAGGATAATTACACCCATTGCAAGAATAATCACACTTGATTCAAGTATACTGTGTTCATATTGAGGAGCTCTTATGCCTCAATCAAGTATATTCTATATTTGAATCACCCATGTGTGCCCAAACATTGAGCCAACTTCAGCCCTCTCTTAGCGCGGAATTGGCCAGCAATCGCCATAGATGGGCTGAAATTGGCTCAATGTTGATGGACACAGGGGCAAGTGCGATTATTCTTGCGATAAGTATAATTATCCTTATGATAAGCATATCACACATGTAACAAACAGAATGATACTTGAAAGAGCTGCAGTGATATTTGGGGCTATAGTAAGAATCATTTGTTTATTTCAAGCACACCGTTTTCTGGGTGTATACTATGGTTTTTCAGTGTCCGAATAATACTGTTTTATGCGAAATATACGAGTCAATATGAAATTATGAAATAGCATATCTTTTTTACAGCCATCTAATTTTCCAGACCTTGGCGCTATTTCACGCAGGGGTGCTGTTTTGCTGCTTCGATAATTTCCTCGCCCTGTTATACATGCACATCGCAGGACAATTTCAAATGCTTCAACATCGGTTGGAAAAAATATTCGATCAGTCTGCGTGTCGAAATCTCACGAACACGGTGAACTATAATGGCCAAGCAATTGATCGTGAACTTAGAGCGTGCATCCATCAACATCTTAAATTAATTGAATATTCGGACAAAGTGAAACGTATGTTCACTATACCATGCTTTTTCCAATTGCTCATATCCAGCGTGATGCTATGCGTTGCCGGATTCCAAGTGTTTTTGGTAAATTTTTGAACTGACTTTTCATACCCCTTTGTATCAAAAACTAATGGAAACTCATCATTCCTATGAGCAGTCACAAGGGACCTTGATCAGGAGAAGTATATTCATCTCCCATACCAGTGGCTCCTTCTTCCAGCTATATGTGTTGACGTCTACAGCAAATGAAGTGATAATTCAGAGCAGCGCCCTGGGAGATTCTGTGTATAAATCGGAATGGAATAAATTACTATCCGATAAAGAAAGTCGTCGTATCAAACTTGCCCTGATATTCATGATGATGAGAACTACTCGACCTTGCACGATGTCGGCCGGTGGGATGTTTCCTATAACGCTTGAGATGTTCAAGACGGTGAGTAATCTGATCCAATGGAAAGTGACTCCCTAGTAACAATAATCGTACTATTAAAATTGAATTGAAGTTGGAAACAAAAAACATCCAATCGTGTATATCTGAATATTCATAGGACGTTACGCAGAAGATGTTGTTCTCTTGCACAGAGAAACATTTGCGGTGAATTCTGAGGAAGGAACAATTCCTATGACTATTTCAAATGAATTGTACTAATTCTCACTAAAGTGGAATGGGAGTTGCAGTGAATTATACTCCAAAATTGTCCTGTCTCAAATTTCAAGTTGACTGTAATAAATAAACGAAATGTTGCTGAAGTTTGAATCGTTGATTGAAACGAATTGGAAATCTAATAACGGAATACTCCACTCTTAAAGACCCAAAATTCTGCAGTGCTCTTTGTAAGCCATGTTTTCAGTTCCAAAGAGTTGATTTGGAAAGTTAAATAACGATTACTCATCAAATTCCGTGGGTGTAACGTTTCGTTTCGTTTCTATAAACGATTCAAACTCCCGCCACGTATAAACGAAGCAATTTCTATGAATATTACGAATCTGAAATTCCGAAACTTATTTTAT
Source organism: Gonatopus flavifemur (assembly GCA_018340375.1). Classification (NCBI taxonomy): domain Eukaryota; kingdom Metazoa; phylum Arthropoda; class Insecta; order Hymenoptera; family Dryinidae; genus Gonatopus; species Gonatopus flavifemur. The sequence goes on from JAFFJZ010000007.1 coordinate 24,322,229, forward strand.
GATTACACGCATTTTCATTCCATGCCATCTTTTTGGGAAATATTGATAAAATCAACATTGATAAAATATTGATTTTATGATTCAATCAACTACAAACATGGGGAAAAAAGATCTTCAAAAAATAATGAAGTTCGCTGACATATGTAGCACAGCCGCCTTCGATATATGTACGGAGAAAATATTGTGATACAAATTACTATGAAAGAACTCTATCGATTGGCACACGGCTTCTTCGGTCCTAATCAACCAATAATGATGGAACTCTTGAAAAAATCGTCACATAATGCAGATTGCTTAAGACTCTTTTTCCACAATTCTCAACCGATTGTGATGAAAGTTATATGGGACCACTATGGGATTATAACTGAACCATGGTATGAATTTCATTGCAATCGGATGACAGGAAGCGAAAACAGGCTCTTGTCCCGGAATTACAATTTTTTATAACATCCCAATAAACATTTGATTTCTCAAGATATGTTTTAGATATGTTTAAGATGTCTTATGCGACACTTTTAGATATCTAAAAGATAACTTTTCGTATCTTGAGATATCTTAAACATATCTTACGTCTCTTAAAACGTCCAAGACATGTTTAAGATATCTCAAGATACGCAAAGTTATCTTTTAGATATCTAAAAGTGTCGCATAAGGCATCTTAAACATATCTGAAACACATCTTGAGAAATCAAATGTTTATTGGGATTTTTCTTGTCTATCTCCCGGTTTTTGTAAGGATTAAGTTGAAACTCATACGGGCCCACTATCATCACTACGCATAACCGTCGTACAAGATCGTACGATTACGTCTCATGTGGCTAGCATGGTCCTTCGTTGGCTTGTTTTTATAGTAATTTTGGATACAATATTCTCTCCGTGTGACATAGTAAATTATACCACGTCGCACTTGGATTGGTTAGCGCATTCCTACCGATCTATACGTCGCATCTCCGTAGAGACGACGTGGATCAAAGGGAGATGTGGATACAAGGTGGAGAAGCGGCGTAGAGGCGACGGAGAAACGTCTGGCGATCAGCGGTTGTGCTGTACGGGATAGAATTCGAATTCAGTGATGGAAATTGCAGAAATTGCTAATCCTCATAGTGATTAAAAAAATATTACATGGCATCACACTTTGTAATACTTCACATCACATAATCAGTAAATTACGTAGCTCTTTCTGTTGAAAACATATTAAAAACATTCATTGCTATATCATATAGTGAACTCTGATATTTTTCAAAGAGGCACTTTTCTGCGTGAAGTCACAACTGTGAATGGTTACTTCAAATTATTTACATTTTCCCTTTCTTTTCCCTAGGTACTGAGTTCCGCAGCATCTTACTTCACACTGTTGCGGAAAATGGAAGAAACTGAATAACCCGTGACATTTAATGCAACGAATTCAGATACTGTGAGCGGTTCATTTTCATCAATTATTTCAAGATGTACTACTTCAAATGCTGCGACAAATCTGTATTACGCGAGTAGAAATTGAACTCGTCTATCCGAGTGACTATCTTGTGACAGCTAGTTCAATTATTCTACATAATAACTGATTCATCCCAGAGCTGCCAGGTGGGCACTGCCATTGAGAGGAATGGTACCCCGACCATTGTTCATATACATACTCTCATCTCCACACGGAATCTACGCACACATGTAACTTGCGTACAGGGAACGATAGTGGGGGTACACTTCCCCTCAACGGCAATGCCCGTCTGGCAGCTCCGATTCATCCTTCACTAATAGCAGTCCTGTACAGCCTGTGTCATACACCCACCAATCAATCACTAGATAGCCTACCTTAGTTCGTATAAGTTATAGATGTCCCTGTATCTCGAGAAAAACATTGCCTACCCATACAGCAAAAATTTTACAGCATGATGAATTTTCTACATCACTTTATGTTTGTCTCAAATATATTTTTCGTTGTGAATTCTCAACAAATTCAATATTAATCAGAACAATGACTACAAGAGGCTATTTTAATGCTCTATCGTCATCTCGGAGATCCGTCCATGTGATCGACTCGCCGGACCCGGGTTTAAATTTCGCTAAGGACACTTCCCTATAATCCACCTTCCAACTGATTGAGAGTTTCAGAGTCGAAATTCCGACAAAAGTCTTTTTTTTTCAATGAAAAGTAATATTTTTCCAATAATAGTTTTTTGCCATGTGACATATTACATAAGAAACGATAACAAGATGTGAACAAAATTACGAGAGGAATTGATAACATCTGTACATGGAATTGAAAACAGCTAACGAAAGTATGAGGATACAGAACAAAACGGAAGGATATCACTGAAATTCTATCAGGAATCTGAGATAAAACGTTGAGAAACTATGGACCATTAACCATATACAAAACGAAAAATTTTCCATCCTTCTGTATCGGATTGTTTTCCAGGGATTTGCAACGTGGATTTTAACGTTTATCAGGCCTAAGTGGCACATTAAAAATATAGTAGTAGTATTACTAGTAGACGTAATAATTCAATTTATTGCTTCAACAGCAATACATATGATTTGAGCGCTCACATGAAATGTTACCTAGGTTATATTTTATTCTGTGAATAATCATAAACGTTAATGAGTAACGAAGTGGTAGCTTGTTAGGATTCTCTCTCAAAACGCTCTCTCTCTCTCTCTCTCTTCCAACCATAATCGCTCAACTAGCGACGAGTCAGTAATTCTAGACCAGGGCTGAAGCCTTTGAAAATGGTAAAAAGTGACAAAAAATCATATTAGGATGAAACCCATTGGAAAAGGAAGAGAATATAACAACAATGAAAGGAAAAATAATTTACGGGCGATCTGTGGTCGGGAAGTAGGAGGGGGTGAGTTTTTGAGGATAAAAAACGGTTTATCTCGATTTGCGGCATAACTACAAGTCCTATGGGAAAAAGTTGGACGACAAAGTTAGAAGGAATAAAAAGATCTACAACTTTGGTATTCATGCATTTTCACATAACCTCAAAATTTATGTGAAAAATTCAAATAACCAAGTTTTTGGATTTTTATTTTCATCTTTTACGGAAGAATTTTTTTCCTCACGAAATTCAGTGAAAACTTACCTTTCTATGTCCCAAACACACTGTAATTTTTTCGACCCGAAATATTAATTTTTTTACCTTTTATGGATTTGATATCGAAAAACCACCCTAATTTTCAATCGAAAATTCTCACGTCGAAATATTTGCTTTTTGAAAGAAGTCAGTGGGTTTTTTGCTCGTTGAAATCCCTACTCTCTGATGGTGTAAAAAAATATACCTTACGATGGTAACTTTTCTCAAAAAATGCAAACAACGAAAAAAACTCGATTCCGAAAAATTTTTTCCAATCATTATTTACAATTTTGAGCTGGTTATTACAATTCACCCTTCAATTACTCGAAAAACGTAACCCAATGAACAATGGTAAAGAGGAAGAACTCTTTGAGAGATCATTTGAAAGAGAACCTTCAGATTCCTCAAAAAGATATCTGAAAGTTGACGTTGTTCTGAGGAGTCTTTGTAAAGAGCTCTTCAAGATATCTTGTATAAGAATACATTTAGATTTCTCATTATTGATATCTTAAAGTGATCTCAATCAAGATCTCTATCGGCAGAGTTCTATGTGATATTTTCCCACAGTTTTCTTTCTGAACTCCTTATTTTAGAAGATTTTGTTTCAAATCAGCGTCTGAAAGACATAAGTGAAATATTTATTGTAAGTGTTTCCTAACTATTATAATTATAAGTGTAACTATTTTCCAACCAACAATACCCTGGTAAAAACGAAGTATAACAACCTACATTTGCGATGCATTCCACGGCGCGAAACACCACTGCGGTTACATTCGGATGAACCTCGCATTGCACTGTAACTACAGTGTAACACTTTATTTTCACCAGGGTAACCAGTGGACGCATTTCATTAATTTGTATAGTCAGAAATATATTTGTATATAGTTGACAGTCTTGGGCCAGCATTGAATCAACGCTGTTTGGACGAAGTTGGAATGCACTATTTGAAATGCCAGACAGAACCGGGAACAAAAATTTTTTTTGAGATTTTGATCGATTTTTATTCCATTTTCTGTTCAGTTGGATTCGTCGGGTATAAGATTGATTTTTACTAGAGTACGGCATTATATGAAATTTGTTTAATTACTCATAGCCCTACATGAAATTCGAATATATAGTACACATAAACATATGAAGACCGTTTTACTAGGAAAGTATGTTTAAAAAAATTTATCATCAAAATGTCATCGCGGAAAGATTTCAAAGCTCTATCGTCGAGTCAAAAAAATCGAAGGATTAGGAGAATTTGTGAACCCTTGTCATATACGAGAAAAGAACAAGATTTAGAAAATCAGCCAAGTACAAGTGGGACTTCAGCGTCTTCGTCATCGAGAATTAACACTCTGGAAGTCGGAGAACAGCATTTTGATTCAGAACTTGTAGATACAAATGTTTCAATTGTAGAATCATCGGATTCAGAGGAAGATAATATAATAGGAAGTCACTCAATTGGCTACAATCCGGATAGTGATGAAATGATGGAACGAATGATTGGAACAATTAATGCTCCAAAGACTATCGATTTGAGTGGAAAATTGAGACGATGGGAATGTGGATTCAATATAACTCATCGAGGACTTGGAGCTTTGTTGAAAATATTAAAATCTGCCAAGACTGAAGAATTATCTAATCTTCCATTAGATTCTAGAACATTGATGAACACCCTAAAAGTCACTATCACTCGTGATGTGCCGCCAGGGAAATATTTTCATTATGGATTGCAAAAAGCGGTAATCGACATCCTCAGTATAGCCGACTTGGATAAGATATCGGACAATATATAAGTCAATATCAATATAGATGGATTGCCCCTATCAAAAAGCTCTCAGAGCCAATTCTACCCAATACTGGGAGAAATTTATCCTCGAGTTTCAGCACCATTTGTCATCGGAGCATATCATGGGTATACTAAGCCTTTTTGTGTCAATACATTCCTCACAGATTTCGTTGAAGAATATGTGATTTTGCATGAAGAAGGATTCCTTTACCGCGATTCAAGATTTCAAGTGACCATTAGATGTATGGTCTGTGATACTCCAGCTCGACAATTTGTTACACATACCAAAGGATTCAACGGATACTTTGGTTGCTCTAAGTCTTTGCAAGAAGGCCATTACTCAAATCATAGGATGACATTTCCGGAAATCGATTCAAACCTCAGAACTGATGAAAATTTTGTTGAAAGAATAAACGAAGAACATCATACTGGAACATCTATTTTGGAAGAAGCAGGAATTGGAATGGTCAGTCAATTCCCGCTAGATTATATGCATCTAATCTGCTTAGGAGTGATGAAAAAACTGCTTGTAATGTTCGTTAAAGGAACCAACAAAACCGTGAAATTCAACGCTAATAGTATGACTGAAATTTCGCAACATTTACTCGACATATCTGAATGGTTACCCAGTGAATTTCCCCGGAAAACAAGGAGCTTAGGCGAGTTAGAACGCTGGAAAGCAACAGAATCGCGTTCATTTTTGTTGTATGTAGGACCAATCGTGCTTCAACGTTTCTTGCCTGAAGATAATTTAAAACATTTCAATGTCTTGCATTGTGCAATTCGGATTTTATGCCACGAAACAGATTGTTTCAATAATAATCAGTATGCAAAAGATCTTCTGATTTACTTCGTTGAAACAGCAAAAATATTGTATGGTGAAGATTTTATAATTTCGAATGTTCATAATTTGATTCACTTGGCAGATGATGTTGCTCAATTCGGTCATTTGGATAGCTTCAGTGCATTTTCCCTTGAAAATCATTTGCACAGCATAAAAATGTTAGTAAAAACATCAGACAAGCACTTAGAACAACTTCATAATCGAATCGTTGAACACTCAACATGCGGTTATATTCAAAAGTTTGATCATTTTGTTAGACCTCATGTGATTCATTATAATCTACAACAATCGAATGCAAAGCAGATTCAGATATATGACACAATTATATTTAAAACATTCAAACTATCAACAAGAAGAAAAAGAGATAATTTCTGTTATTTAAAAAACAACACTGTTCTATGTATCAAAACTATTCAGCTTCAAAATGAGCAGATAATAATAAAAGGACAGAAATTAATGGATCCTGAAAATCTTCCATGCTATCCAATGAATTCAAATTCATTTGGAATTGTTACTGGAGAAGATTGGTCTGATATAGAAATTGTGGACGTAAATGAAATTTAAATGAAAGCAGTTTGCATTCGATTTGAAAATCGTTTTCATTTTCTCCCTCTAATACATACTTGTGTATGAAATAGTCTCATAAGTCAACAGTTTTTTTCTTCAAGGGGAGAGCAAGGTTAATTTTTTAAAAATTGATATTTTGGATTAAAAAAATTACAGTGTGTTTGGGACATACAAACGTAAGTTTTCACTGAATTTCGCGAGGAGAAAAATTCTTCCGTAAAAGATGAAAATAAAAATCCAAAAACTTGGTTATTTGAATTTTTCACATAAATTTTGAGGTTATGTGGAAATGCGTGAATACCAAAGTTGTAGATCTTTTTATTCCTTCTAACTTTGTCGTCCAACTTTTTTCCATAGGATTTGTAGTTTTGCCGCAAATCGAGATAAACCGTTTTTTATCCTTAAAAACTCACCCCCTCCCACTTCCCGACCTCAGACCCCTGGTGAAAGGGAAGCGTGTAATAGAGAGTGTCAGGAACGTAGCTGGAAAGTATTTGGAACGTGGATTTAAGCGTATACCGAGCGTCAAGTGGAACATTAAGAGTGGTTCGAACGTATATTTGAAGGGTGTGAAGTGTATCCGAAGAAACCCCAATTTCATAGAAACCGGGCTTTACGCTTGGAAGCGTAGTTAGAGAGTGGATAGGAAGCATATGAGAAGTATTAGGAAAGTAATCTGAAACATGCTTACGCTTCCGTTACTCTTTATGACACGCTTCCCTTTCACCAGGGATCGCCCGTAAATTATTTTTCCTTTCATTCTTGTTATATTCTCTCCCTTTTCCAATGGGTTTCATCCTACTATAATTCTTTTTGGTTTCAAAAATTATCGACCTTGGTCTATTCAACATAATTCCATCGTCTAATAACGCCATATATAACTAGAATAAAGTAGACACCAGGTGTGTGCGAGTACTCGAAATTTTCGAGCTACTCGATAATCTTCGAGTAATTTGTCGATTTTCTTAGAATTTTCATGAATCATCATCATTTGCGAGGGGTAGAATATTCTTAGTGAACATAAGGGATCGTTATCCACTATCACATATAGATTATATTCATATTCATATATATTATATACTTTTCGAGTACTCGAAAATCTACCAGATACTCGAAAAATTTTCGAGTACTCAGCTCGACTCGACTCGAAAAAATCACTACTCGCACACCCCTAGTAGACACTTACTATGTATGAATTGATGATTACCCAAGTAGCACAAGGATGTTTGGAATATTCTATGAACATGCACAGAATATATTGATACGTTTTGAATGTCTCATGAACATCCATAGAATATTTCCTCATATTTGGATGTTCTATGGACATCTATAAAATGTTCCAAACATCCTTGTGCTACTAGGGTTAGATGGGATACCATTGAAACACATAACCTCACTCTTCCATGGATACCCATTGTCAGCTTATCAGGTACGAGATGATTACTCGGCGATGTTTTACTCGAGATGCAGCGACATCTGTAACTTATATGAACTATAGTAGGCTATCTGGTGATTGATTGATGAGTGTATGACATAGACTGTATAGGACTACTAGTGACGCAGACAGCACACAAGAATCCCAAATGAATTCTGGAAAAAGACCTCTTGAAGAACTCTTTCAGAATACAAAGTGTTCTCAAAAAGTTTGAAAAAAATTCGATTCGTCAGACATTTGCGAATTCCGTTAAAATTCTCAAAGAAGTCTCATAGAATTTCAACGGAACTCGCAAATGTCTGACGAATCGAATTCTTTCCAAACTCTTTAAGATTACTTTGTATTCCGAAAGAGTTCTTCAAGAGTTTTTTTCAGAATTCATTTGAGATTCTTGTGTGCTCTCTGGGGAAGAATGAATCAGTTATTACATATAATAATTGAGCTAGCTGTCACAAGATAGTCACTCGCATACAACTGAGATAGGCAAGTGTTTACTGTATTTCAAATGGAAATGTGATAGAAATGTTGGCAATTTTCTGCGTTTCACTTAAGAAGAATTAACCCTTTTGACATGCAATGTTGTAAGAAAAGCCTGTTCCTTTGACGAATGAATTTACCCTGGTTAGAAAAATCCATAGAATCTGACGACATCAAATTTAATGAGATTTGGTTAGAACATTGTACAAGATTTCAATGAGATTTAGCGAGAATTAATGGGTTTGTTTAACCAGTGTATTCCTCATTCTCACCTCATTAGTTGCGAATATCCATCAGAAAAAAAATATTGAAAAGATTCCATTATTTATAGATTATAGATTTCTGCAATTTTCTACCATCAGGATGAATAAAAAAATCGTTCAAATTTCGTACTCAGAAAAAAGATATTTTCATTGTATATTTGTTGACCTCAGTTACCCCTAGCCAGAAGAACCATATAAAAAATTGAATTTGAAATCCGAAACATTGTAAACACTCTAAATTTGATTCCTTTCATGTAATAAAACTGTGCGTTAGTGGAATCGCTACTCACGGAAACATTGTGATTCGAAGGTTCTCTCTCAGTTTTTTGATTCCTCTGTACGACTGAGGCGTCAACTGACAAATGGGAGTTTGGAAAAAACAAATGATCCCTGTAAATAAAAAACGTAAAAGTGTCATATGAATCGATAAGTGAATATAATGCAGAAATTCATTCGATAAAGGTTCAAGTGACGTTAGGACGATCAATCAAAGGCGTGTCCATATAATAGGTGAGAATAGGGGTGGAGTATGAAACACTTTGGGCTATCATTACGCGGTATCGCTATAACAATATCGATATGTTTATAACAGGTTTTACATAAAAAGCTTCCACTTTTCTATCCCTCTGAACATATCATCTTGATCTGACACGGGTTGAAGTTATATCTCCTTGCTTAAAGTACAATTGAATGATTATTCATAAGAGATTCGACGATGGGAGCGGAAGTCGATATTTCGATCAGAGTAACATGTTTTTTAATGAAATGTCTTGGCTTTTGGACTGCAAATAATGAAACGGAAAAGAAATATCGACAATTCGCCATGTATTATACAGTGATTGCTCTAACAATAGCTATTGGTATAAATCTTATTGACTTCTATTACAATATCGGTAATATAGTGGTAAGCATATATACCTGGCATATGGAATCATGAAGATATTCCCGAAATCTTTCGACTCATTCATTCACCCAACATTTCAAATTCATTATAATAGCGTAGAGTTGAGCACAGGCCATCTCAGTTGAAATGGAAGGATTATCGAGTTGTCATCGATGAAAATTGTGAGTCTCTTCAATCGCAGAATCATTATTGAGAACGATTACATTCCAATGAGTTGCCACTTCAATTTCAGTCATTTCTGAAATATTTTCTTTAACGAAAAATTTTTTATTGGATATTGAAACTATTAGTTCTACAGACAGAAGCTTTTATACGCTGATTGAAATTCCTACTTCAAAGGTTACTGCATACAAGTATATGCGAAAGTTATACGAGTACAACGAACGTTGAGTTGCGTTAACTGTATTTGACCCTCCCTGGCCTGTACATCTACATCAAACGCATCCTAAACGCATTTCATTTGAATCAAAGGTAAACTTTGCACGGATGAATCAAAAGCAGCATATGACATTGCATACGTGGTACACGCGATCGATATTATATCATATATATACCCTCGTACAGCACTGAACATTTCTACGTTGCTTCTGCGTTGCCTCTACGTGGCGTCTTCGTTCATCCACCTTGCATTCACATCTACGATTTATCCACGTAGAGTCCACGGAGATGCGGCGGGGATATCGGTGTGTGTGCCGTCAGGACCGTTTCTTACGGATTTCTTGGTTTTTTTAGGAGCTAAGCTATGCATTATCCAACATCGTGAGTTTGTATATGGTGCTACTAAAAATTCTTATTTTGTCTTCGCATAAAAACGAGTTCTTGGATCTCATTTCCTATACTCAGAAGAATTTTTGGCATTCCAATTACGATGCGGCTGGAACACAAATAATGAAGGATAGTGCCAGAAGTTGTACAATATTTGTATCCACGTTCAGTGTTTTGTTTTTGTTAACCATCCAATGTTATCTACTAGCACCTGTTTATGGTGAATATCCAATCATTATCTTCCATTCAACTTATGATGCATGAAATTATTTACAATCAATGTATCCGGGGCATAGAACAATATTGGAATATGATACGCTAAGAGCAAAAGAGTCAATAAAATTGTTGTCAAGCAAGAATAGGACAGGAATCTTTGAGAGTAAGAATGAAACGTCTGAAGTTCCGAGGAAAAGCGATAAACCTATAATTCGGAACAAATGAGCAACCACAGGAATCTCCAGACAAAAATGAAACACTGAGAAGCTCGAGCAGAAACAAACCAACGCACAACTCAATTCTGTACTTATGCGCTGGGTCGTTTTTGCTCGAGCTTTTCAATGTTTCATTTTTGCCAGAGATTTCTGTGGTTGCTCTTTTGTTCCGAATTATAGATTCATCGCTGTTGTTCGGAACTTTTGACGTTCCATTCTTGTCCTTTAAAGTTCCTGTCCTGTTTTTGCTTGACAACAATTTGAGTGGCACTTCTGCTTTCAGCGTATCATATCAAACTCTAAACCGTTTTCTATGCGGTTTTTGACTCTTCCAATCGGTCTTCATCATTCCTTTTTCCTAGAGAAGATTATTTTCGATTCATTATAAAACAAAATATACGTGAATATATGTGGAAATAAACATCATAAAGTAATCCTTGCAATCATAAAGTAACCTTAGTTTACGGTAACACTTATGCAAGATCAGCAATAAACAATCTTTTGTGAAGGATTTGGCTTACTTGTTTGAATGCGACAAAAACACTCTGATATAATCAGGGTTTTAGCTATTCAACTGTGATGAGACAAACTTTGTTCTTGTTACATGTGATTTCATAGTACCCTTTCTCGAAAACCACTGTATAGACAGAATTTGACCTCGTTCGCTAAAGTCCTCTGGCACAGAATCCATACGGTCTACTTCAACATTTCTTTATGAATCTGTTTTAGGAAACAGAGTTTCTTCAGGAATACATTTTTCTAATTCTGCTATAAATATTCTTCAAGAGATATGAGGTGTACAAATTGAGATTCATGCAATTTTAGTGTGTTATTACGTGATAAGTTTCTTAAATTCATCAGAACTATGAATGGTTATCAAATTTAAAAGTCATTACTCTAAAAGCAGAAATGCGAGTGTAGAACATTGTTACTGTTAGGATATGTCAACCTTACGTACACTTTGAATGAAGATTCGATGGATAGAGTAAATCGGTGTATGAACTGTAGATCGATGCAAAAGCGACATAAACGGAAGAAGAGGAAAAGTTGCCGCAACCCTCAACATTCAAAACAAATACCACGTTTTTAGTTGGTTGAAGTACCCCAGTGAAAACGAATCATATAAGAATATAAGAATATATAAAAATCATATGTCATCCATATATGGTCATACATGGTCATATATAATCCGTACATAATTCATATTGAATCCATGTATGGTCCATATATAATTCATATACAATCCATATATGACCCGTAAATGCAAGATTTCTGTACATATGTAAACCAATCCTGCCCCATATAAAATATTCTCCATGCGTGAATTATATATGAATCATATATGGTCATATATGGGGTATATATGAATTATATATGGCTTATATAGGGTTCCACGCGTTTTCATATATGGATTATGCATGGGTTTATTTGTGTGCGATTTTCACTGTAGGGTACTACACAGTGCTGCTAACCAACGTGAATAGGTTATCAGTTACGAACTATTCACGTTAGTTGAGGCAACCAACTCAGTAGTTCCCGAATTTCCTACTTTTGTAGATGACCGGAAATCGACCACGTAAAAGGTCTGTGCGGATCAACGACACATTCGATAACCCTTTCTTCGACAAAAATTTTCTCGACACCATTGAATCGAAAAATTATTTGTTCGACAAACCATTTATTCGACGAACCACTGGTTGTTGGTTGGCACAAACCAATGGCAATAAAAGCAAAAGCGAAATCAATATCATATGGAAATAATGTAGGGGAAAGTGGGATACAATGTAATGCAGGAAACTAGGGAAATAGGAAATGCAATACTAGGGTGAGACGTGGTATTTTTCGAATACTTTGTCACATTGGTTTTTCAAATCTCTCTCTCTCTCTCTCTCTCTCTCTCTCTCTCTTTCTCTCTCTCTCTCTCTCTCTCTCTCGTCGATGTCACGAATTTGAAATCATGGCCGTCGAAAAGGACTCTGACTTATAATATAAAAGAAATTGTATTGTTTAGAGTCTTTCAAGGATGTTACAAATTTTATTGTTGCTTTTAGTTATGTCAAAACAAATCAGGCCACTGATAATCGCCCGTTTTTGCCTAAAATGACGTTCCTTTTCGCGTCCGTAATCTACTAGGGGCGGATTTTTATTCTATTTTATTCGGAATTGATATACGTAATTTCATCGTACATTGTATTGATTCTTGGTTATTTGTGACTGAAATTATCTTTCTATCACAGCCTTTTGTGACAAATTTGAATAAAGTCATTGAAATTGAATTGAAATAACTTAAAGCAGATTAGAAAAAAGTGGAACAAAATGTAGGTAAACTAACCGGAAACTTTCAATAAATTTACATGTGTAATCCCCGTATGATACACTGAGGTTTCAAAGTACCTTTAGAAACAATTCAATATTCCGCTGTTCTTAAATTTCATATAATATTTCTCAAACATTTTCTCAATGTTTCAAGGTCATTCATAAGATATTTCATTGTAATATTCAATTTGTTATATATCTGAAACATTCCAAACAGCGAAAATGTCAATTGATAAATTTCTGACATATTTTTTTGGAAGGATATTGAAACTTAATGAAAGTGAAAGATTGGAATGTAATTGGAACATGATTAAAATCTGTGGTGCTGTATGGAATGTGTACGTAATTTCATTTATGCACATTCATAAAAATTGAGGGCACATTGGGGAAAAAATGTGCGATCCCGGAATGCAACTCCTCTATGTCTTTGTGTTCTATTACTGAATTGAAGATGTATCTTGAAACTTCAAATCATGTGAGGATGATGTTCTAAGATTTTGAAACCTTCATATTTATTTAAATTATACTTCTATGTAATACTGTCGTGTAATCAAAATTCCCGCTCGAATTTGCGTTCAATCTGCAGCGCCCTCAGGCAATTACCCATGGGTAGTTGCAATTACCCACTGCAACTACCCATTCCGACACCAGCCTATATTTGAGTTGCTGTGTTCCAAAGCGTTTAAAGGTACATTCATCTTTAGAGATGAATCAACCTCGTTGGTACTTTTTGTTTCTGTTTGCCAATGTTTTCACTAGAATCTTATCAGGAATGAAGTTGATGCAAATGATGCACGGGAAAAAAAATTCGCTGTCGTAGCTAGGAATTAGCTGTGGTAGCTATTTCATGTATTTGATATTTGGATAGCGAAAAAAATGGTTGCAAAAGCTAGATTTAGCTCCTATAGCAATAACTTTGGTTGCCACAGCTAATTTCTAGCAATCCAAATGTCAACCACATCATTTTTTTCCGTGTGATCCTGCATTCCATAGTTACAAGCGCAATAAAAAACATCGTCCTATATACGGAGAAAGTGTCGGAAAAAGCTAACAGGTTTCTTTCTGACGTAACATTCAATATTTATGTTTAATTTAGTGATTTAATGGAACCACTATACGTGACGAAGATAATATTTGTTAAGAGGGTAAACCACTCTGGGGGCCGAAAAAAAAAATCCAGGAATTTTTTTTCAAGAAAACTTAACAACATATCGAAATTTGGTGAAAAGTTCATCATATAATTATTGAAGTGTATTTTTTTAATTTTATCGAAGCTATAAACAACAGAATGACGGCTCCTCAGTGTCTTTTCCTGGGCATATTTTTCTTCGTAGCCGGACAAATAATTCCTGCAAATCTGAAGATACAATCATCAATTGTAGATGATCAAATATTCAACGTAGAGTAGTTTACCACATCAAGTTTCAATGACTATGCATCAATTTGGAATCGCTATCAAGTGACATCGTTTGTAATAAGATATATTTATTGCTGTTCTTTTGATCTAATTGAGTGTATTCACATCATCGAATGACTGGTTCTTCAAATGTCATTGATAGGACAATGAAATAGGAACGAATTACCCAACCGATCAAGCTCACAGAATCTGCCACTTGGTGATATCTGAAAAATGATATTCGAAGAACCAATTTGTTTTCAACGGAGCATCATTTAAACTCTCAATCTCCAAACGTAATCATAATTCATTACCATAATTGATTTTTCCTTGGTCACATAATTTTTACTGAACTTCTAGAGAATATCGTGAACAATCATACAGAGAGAATGCTTCCCTTTAGAATGTGGTTCGACATATGTGACTGGACAGCAACGCCGTATTTTGAAATCACCTTCTTTGTACAAGTAATTTGAATTTCAAATTTGTAATTTTCGCATCTCTGAACTCAAGATCATTGTATGCACGAATTACGTGTTATAGTAACAATTTTCTTTTCTATTTCGTAGTGTTTAGCAGGATATCACACCGCAATCGCTTATGGAGTTTTCGACAATATTCTGTGCATATTGATTATACATGCAACTGGACAGTTCCGTATGCTACAGCATAAATTCATGACATTATGCGATAAGTTGCAATATATGGAATTTGATGTTCCAAAATATGAAACTCAAGATGAATCATCTCTATTGGAATCACGAATGAGACACAAATCATTTATGGACTGCGTGTGCCAACATCAAACACTCATAGCTTATTTAGAGAAATTGGAAGCGATATTCACGATGGTACTTTTCGCGCAAATGATACTTTTCAGCGTGTTGATAACACTGGTGGGACATCAAGTTCTCTCGGTGAGTCTAGATCTTTGCTTTCAATGGATGTTCCGTTGTTTGGTTTTGAATATTTCATGGAAAGAACTGTGTGATATTTCGCGGTCTTCTTGTAGAAGTGTGTAGGATCTTACAAGCACCTTGTGAATCCTTCTCCGGTCGTTCACAGCTGCTCGTGGATTCTTTGTTGGACGTAATTGGTTCTTTCCATTGAAGCGACCTTGAAATGAGCTGATGTTCTCAGATTTTCTTCCATGGGAGGAAATGAATGAAAAATTTGAGTTTTTTGACACTTATTCAATGGGTTTTGAAGTGGATGCGAACATTTTTTTCCATAAAAAATTCTGTCACACGTGCTGTAACGTCCAAAAAAGTGTCTAATCGGCGCCTGCTCTAGCACTTGTCAAAAGTCTCTGAAATAAAAAATCCGAGAATTTTTGTGGAATATATGATATTTGTTGGAGCTTCTGTTAAAAATATAAATAAGATGTCGAAAATTGATAATATAATGGCGGACATATGGATTTTTGATACCAAGTTTGCATTTGTTTTCACTCTTTAAAGTGTTTAAAAAAAATGAAAAATAGCGAAATTCATCTGCATTTAGATGTGAGCTCCGATGAACTGAATGTACTTTCAAATAAAACATGAAAACGAGTTGATCCACTTAGTAATTTTTATGGTATGGTGGCCGTCAGCTGGAAAGACAAGATTTCCAGTCTTCAAAGTTTCGGTATATGAACTTTTTGTTTGAAAAGAAAAATGTTTTTCGTCTACTTTAATACTCATTAAATATAAGCTCAAGTTTTTTACACTTTTGGATGAGTTTTAAATCAATTCTTGTTTCAAACTTGTTTAAAAGATGTTTTCAATTTGTCTTGCATCCCAGTAAAAATCACTTAGTAGAAATCACCTAGTGAAAATCCCTAGTAGAAATAGACCTTGTAATGGCCTAGAGAGTGACTAGGATGATTTCTACTAGAGATCTGAGAGATGTCTTCAAGACAAGTTTTAGATGCAAGACATGTTGAAGATATCTCTTGGATGAGTTCCACACAAGAAGTGGTCTAAAACTTATCTGAAAGTATTGTGCAAGGCATCTAAAATCTATCTAGAAAATCGCAAGACACAAACTGTTTACTAGGTAGTCACACTAGTAAGATCCAAAGCAGTCACCGGTTTCCGACCATTCTCCTCAATCTATTTTATATTCCAAGAAAACTTGATTGCACGAATTCGTGTTTAATTGACAAGGGCGAGTAGGTGAACATCTAGCCAGCAAATCGCAAGTGAATATGATTCATTCACAACGGGCATTCAAAGGTCCATTCGAAAAAGTAGGAGGTAGTCGGAAGGTTCAAATCCTCAAGAGAATACAAACCTTCAGGAACTTTCAACGGACGTACTTGGCATCCAGTAGACGTGCAGGTACGTCTATTGGACGTTCCTGGAAGTTTATTCCGTTGGGGATACCGGTCGGATAACCGGTGCCTTTGGGTTATTGGTTTCCACTAAAGCATTATGGTCCTCATCCAGTCTCATCACGTCCCACTAGAATTTACTGGGCGTCGCTAAGACTAGGAAAAATACTTGAATGGGTAGGCCCCCAATACCCTGGATCCTCTTTGCACCAAAAATTCATAATCCGAACGTTGATAGTCTGCAGGCTTGTTGTGCCGAATGTAATTAGATTCCTCATTCTTGGATAATCCACAAGAAACTGCAGTTTCGATCCAATCAAATATATTCGGCATAATAATCCTCCGATATACCAGCTTTCGGACATGAATTATCGGTACAATGAGCATTAGGATTCGGTGTATTGGGGGTCCAGCACTTGAATGATTGCAAGAAAGTATAGAAACATGTATCATTTCGAGATCAAGACAAAAGTCCAGGGGAGAAAAATTCTATTATCACAGAAAATATCAACATTGCAACAATGCAGTAAAGAATGCAATGGAGACAAATATGTGACAACTGATCACACGATATTTTTAGGCTCAAGGCCCAGCAAGCAGACGTTTCATATTTGAAGTTCATCTAGCAGGTACCACTGTTCAATTATGGATATTGACAAATACTTGTCATAAACTGATGGAGGAGAGCACGAGGGTTGGGAATGCAGCATGGTCCATGCGTTGGTATATGATGCCGAGCGACCAATTTTCAATGAGCATACGGCATGGCATACAATCGGTCATCATGAGATCACACAAACCTTGTGTTTTAACTGCTGGAGGATTCTTTCCGATATCATTGGAAACATTTACAACGGTAATATTGTCATGAGTTCGAACAAACATCAACCTCACTTAAGGATTGCGGTCACAAAATGCGACAATTTACGCCGCATTCGAAAAACTATTGCAGTAAATTATTTGTGGAAAATGAATGTTGCATATTCGGACCTGATTTCAATTTTCAGCGTCGATCCTCACTCAGGAAAGCGGATGAGGACCGGACATGAAGTCCCATATGGGGCATTCCCTTTCATAGCCAGACCGGCCGGCCGCGGCCCAGGCTACTTTAGGGTTTGCCGGATAGGAACTTCTGCTCGAGTAGTACTTGATCACTGAATGTTTTTCTCTGTTGCTTTTGAAAGATCAGAATCAGTGGCAAACTCCTTCCTGATTCTTTTACTATGTTCGACAGAAAGAACCTCAACCGTGACTCGAATTACTGATAGGAACTATTAGCCTTGAGACGGATAAAGGGCTGATAGAAATAGTTATTTACTTCACTCGTACTCCTAGCTCATGTAGTTGGGGAAGAATGCTTGGTTAGGAACCATCAACATCATCACTTGGAGATCCGACAGAGTCGCATGATGAGTATTTAACGTTATGGTGTGAATATCAGGCAAATTGATTTTTTTCAATATGATGCAATCGAATTTCCATCTTGCAACTTGATATGTACATTTGTTATTAGT
Source organism: Gonatopus flavifemur (assembly GCA_018340375.1). Classification (NCBI taxonomy): domain Eukaryota; kingdom Metazoa; phylum Arthropoda; class Insecta; order Hymenoptera; family Dryinidae; genus Gonatopus; species Gonatopus flavifemur. The sequence continues at coordinate 24,340,306 of JAFFJZ010000007.1, forward strand.
GTATGAACATTATATACTTTCTTCTTCAAAGAAAAAAAAATTGCCTCCCGGAAGTGTTTGAAAAAATAATTATTTATTTATTTATAAATTTTTTATCGTTCATGTATGCTGATTGCATTGTATACCGAATCAAAGATGGAAGACACGAAGAAAATTGACTGTTCGTTCAACCCTCTAGCTGCAATAGTTCCCGGGTTGTGGTCGATGGAAGTTTGCAAGGAACTGTCATTTTTTGGATTTTCAAAAATGAATATTTCGAAAACAGAGGGTGGTAGAGATTCAAACTTTTAGGATTTTCATTTTCTCTAGGGGTTTCTCATTAGGCTTCAGTCAAATAGAAAGCTGTTGGAAACTGTTAGCGTGTTCACTTGTAATTGCAATCACATTCAGTTAAAGGGAAAATTACCGTTTCAAACCTTCAGCTCATCACTGGAAGATGCGGATTGAAACCAGCCTCGTCTGATGGCGGATACACCCCATATGAATTCCGTCCATCTGTACACCCGTTATTGCAGACCAATCCAGTGAGGAAACTCATTACGGCTAGATCCCATCAGAGACGGACAGAACCTCTCACTGTTGCGATTAGACCAGACAGGGGTCCGTTAGAGACAGTTCGACTCTGTATGAGTTTTCTATCCGTTTCTAACGGAATTTTTACTAGGAACCACATATTCGCTACACTGGGGTGATTTCCACCCCAGCGACAAAAATTCTTATAACAAATGAACTATTGAAATTTCTACTCGTCCATTTCTATGGGACTTATTTAGAGTTCAATTCAAAGTACTCATAAATTATATAGCATGAAGCCAAATTCAAGTATACTGAAAAAAATGAAGTGTAAAGAGAATATGGAGAAGCGAATGTTTTCACAAGAAATTCATAACTTTTTTGCTCAATACAGGTTGGTTGAAGAGTTTTGAAAGCGACACCTATCAACCAGTATAGGAATCAAAATTTATACGCTATTTTTATATTTCATCCTTCATTTGAACACACACACACAATTTTATTCCGATCTGTCAATTCATTCTTTGTTTACAAGCCATTCGAAGTTGACGTGTCAGTGTATTTTGTGAAAATGGAAAAATCCGAATATCGTGCAGTGATAAAATTTTTTGTTTTGGAAGGTTTATCGGCAACAGAAATTCATACTAAAATGAAGAAAGTGTTGAAGGAATCTGCTCCTTCATTTCCAACTGTACATCGATGGGTTTTAGAGTTCAAACGTGGTCGTACAAGCGTTGAAGATCAATCACGTGGTGGACGTCCAAAAAGTGCAACGAAATCAGACATCATTGAGCAAGTCTATGATATTGTTTGTAAAGATCTGGGTTTGACTAAGCGTGAAATTGCTGATACCATAGGCATCTCGGATGAACGAGTACTCCATATTTTACACGGAGAATTATATATGAAAAAGCTTTTTGGAAAGTTAGTGCCGCATTCGTTGACAATTCAACAAAAACTGAATCGAAAACAAATTTCTCAGCGTGATTTGGAGCGTTTTAAGCAGAATAAGACCGATTTTTTGCGTCGTTTCGTAACTGTGGACGAGACTTGGATCTACCATCATGATCCTAAACTGAAACAAGAGCGTTTACAGTGGACCGAAGCTAGTTGTTCAGCTCCAAAACGGGTGAAGTCAGAACGATCGGCAAAAAAGGTTTTAGCATCGGTTTTTTGGGACGCAAAAGGGGTTTTGTTGATTGATTACCTCGAAAAAGGTAAAACAATTAACTTTGAATATTATTGCAACCTTTTGGACCAGTTGGGTGAAAAAATTCGTGAAAAAAGACCCGGTTTACGGAAGAGAAAAATCATTTTCCATCAAGACAATGCACGTGTTCACACAAGTGTTCTGGCGATGGCTAAACTGAACGAATTGAAGTACGAATTGCTTGAACACCCACCGTTTTCACCAGATTTGGCTCCCTCCGACTATTACCTTTTCTGAAATTTGAAACAGTTCCTTCGTGGAAAGCCTTTTTCGTCGAATGAAGAAGCTATTGCAGCTGTGGAACAGTATTTTGCGGAGCTTCCGGAAAATCATTACAGAGATGGTACAAAATTATTGGAGGATCGTTGGAATAAGTGTGTTGAAGTTGAGGGAGAGTATATTGAATAAAAAAAATCATTTCATCAAAAAATACACATTCTTTCATTTTTGCTTTCAAAACTTTTCAACCAACCTGTATTTTGAGCTAAAAATTGGAGAACATACTTTGAAATGTTACACTGGACGTGTTTACTGAGGAAAGAGTATTTATTCTGAGGAATGAAGATCCCGTGTGGAAATTAATTCTTGGCGGTGGTTTGGGCCAAACTGGGCGTCCTCAACTTGGGCCTATGTAGGACATTCATGATGAAAACAATGCAGGCGCTGAAACTAGAACCTTTAAAAGGATAATCAATTCTTGCTAATATTACCAAATTGAATAAATATTGCAAGGAGAGAATCCCAGGTGGAAACTTCTTCGATTGAAAATTGGGCTATCCAAGGCCCTATCTGTACCCAGACCACTTCGAATTGAGCCCGAACAGGGCCTGGAATGGGCCGATTTCAATTCCAACTCAGGTATTCCACCCGGCATTACTTTGTTCATACATTATCGGACTGTATTGAAAAACAGAACAGCCTCATTATGTCTTAGAATTAACCATACAGTCACTTTTTTTCGATCTTTTGATATTGTGCACCGATAGTGTGAACGCAGTAATCATGGATGGAATATTTTTGTATGTGCATACATCGCAAAAAATCGATCACTCTGCATTTCAACACTTTTTGGTGAAGAAACAGTTTTTTATATATTCCTATGCGTGTATTCATACTGACATGTAATGTATACTGCTACACATCAGTGTTATAATTAGTGAAACAGGCACATATGGGAATCACCCACATGATTTGAGTAAATTTGTTCCAACTAGGAAAAATAGCATAGAAACTCATACGTTTTATTATAATCTGATGGAAGTGTTTAAATACCACTATTGAATCTGATAAAATCTTATGAGGATATATGGGATTCTATAACGGTATTTGGACATCCATCAGATTTTTCCAACGGGATTTTCAACGTAAGTTTATATTTAAAAAAAGAATCAATATCAGGACGAGACCCTATGCGGGCTGTAGTTGAATGCATTCAGATTTTCAACATAAGGAGAAACATTGGCAATGCAGCTTGGCCACATATGGGCCGTATATGGATGTCCCCGAGTTAGAGAAATCAAGCTCAATATCGGCAACCTGACTGAGACCCTTAGTGGCTGAGTCTAGGACATCCTAAGTTGGGACATCCAATATAAGCCCATACGGGGCCTATATTCGATACAGGACACCCAGAAAATTTTCCACACGGGAGAAGAAATTTGTAAAAAAAAATGACCTGCACGGAAAAAAATGTATAGCTATACCAGCTAAACTTTAGCTGCTGCAGCGAAATATCTAGCTATGATAGCTAAAATCTAGCTGATACAGCTAGACATTTCTTTCCGTGTGTGTTTTTATCAAAAATTTTCAGTTCACAATTTCTAATAACTACTGCAGACAGACTAATGCTATTGTTATTATAATTGGCTATCGATAGATGCTGCTATGGACCCCGCCCTTACATTCAGGTCCTCGAAATTAAAATGAAATCGGCTTGGGGTACATTTTACCCCAGTGTGGTAAACAAGGGTGAACAAATGGAAAAATGCCAGTTTATGTGTAATTTTTGTGTGCGGAAATATAGATTAATTTGTTGCGAAGATATCAAACTTCATAAAAATTTGTTCTTGCTAAGCGCGTTTCAAGTCCTATATTATTAGATTTTCCACTTGAAGATAATTTCATAAATTATTCCAAGTAACACGAAAGTGCTGTTGAAGTGCTGTGTACATGCCACTTGGTTATATTCATTTAGTACAGCAAAAAACATTCCATGACACGTTCAAAGAACGTTCATCTGCGTAAACATACTATGAAGATACTTCGAACGTATTCAACTGTACCAAATGCATGTAATAAGAATATTCTACGAACCTGCTACACACGTGGTAGTGCTGTTTGGGATAGAGAAACAACCAGAATTTAATATTTTTGATGCCAAAAAATCGATTTTGGTAAATTGTTTTTATTTTTGGCGATTAACTTTGAATGCAATTGGTGCAGGAATCTGGGAATCATGGAAATCACAACTACAATTAGAAATTATCATTAGCAAATATTTTTCAATGAATTCTGAGACAAAGATAAGTTTTATGACCATTGAAATCACATTGTAGTAATTTCAATTAAATTGGAGTGAATTTGATAGAGTTACAATCATTTATAGTTCAACATGATCCCAGCCCTAAATTTCATTCCAAGTATGTGATAAATATGACAAGTAAATTTTTTTGCGTGTACGGAACACTTTTAATCCTAAGAAGTTCATGTGGGATAACTCGTTGCCCCAGCACGTTTTCACTCGCCTTTATAAATCAATGACTGTTCCAATCACTCCAAAACCACTTTTCAATATTGTCAATGCATAAAATTAGAATAAATGTATAACAATTTTTTCCTCTTTCTCCAAGGAAAAAACAGAAGTGTTATAAAATATTCTTAAAAAAGCTAGCTGGAAATGTTTTGGGGCAACTCATTACCTCAGTGTGCCTTTCTCGAGTACCCCCACGATGTGTACCTTTCTAGGGTCAAGGAACCGAATAAAGAGTTTTTTTTCCACCACGTACATGAATTTCGTTTAATATACACATGAACGTACAATGTGCAGAACCATATAACGGCCACGTATATTTTGGTGTTAAAATACATTGAATATGACTTAAAACTTATATAGAATCCAATTCATACGCGTGTTTGGGAAAAAAACTGTCAACAAAAGCATTCAAACCCATTTAAAAATTTGTGAAAGTGATATGCATAATATCGGTCGTCTGTTTTCTGATTCTCCTTCAGGTTTGGAATTCCGCGTTGTCCTATTATATGCTTTTACGACAAAAAGTTTATGAAGAATGAGAGACTCGACTCATCGTGAGTTTCAACCATTGAATCATGATTCGGCAACAAAACTGATTCCATCAAACGTTGTAAGGATTTATTGGAAAAATAAACGAATAATTAGGTTTTTGAATATCGTGTTGCTTTTTCATCCCTTCCAATTTCACATCAATCACAATCATGTCGATGGCGTAGGGAATAACAATTTAGCTACCTAGAACTTCATTATAAAATGCAATTGGTGTAGCTAAACGTGTTTAAGGATATTGATTTTTACCTTCTAACGGAATAAATATTTTTCGAACTTGTCATGCAGTGCTGTTTTTACAAATTGTTTTTCCTTCTTCAACCGACGTGTAACAAAGAACAGCGTATAGACAACTGCCCATCGACTGTCCTTTGTTACACGTCGATTGAAGAAGAAAGAAGAATTTTTAGAGACGGCACTGGTGTCATGACACGTAATTTACTAAGCAAATATATGTAGGTAATTAAAAGCTCCTCGGCGTGTTCCCGCACAGAACATCTACCGATATCTACGTCGCATAACTGTGGAGGCGAGGTGGATACAACGAGGAGGAACGTAGAAGCGACGTAGAGGCGACGGGGTAATGTCTGACAATCGGTGGTTTTGTTGTATGTGTTCGTACATTTTACGCACGTTCATAGACTAGCGTGTATACTAGAATAGCGTGTTTCATTTCCGGATGATATTTTTTCTTTCCTTGTCCTACTTGAAAATTTCATATTTTATGGGGAATAAAAAATAATCCCATAGGAAAAAAAATTCTAAGTGAATTAGAGGCTTGGCTCATTCAAAAATTCGATTCCCCATTTGAGTAACATAGGAAACTGGTGAACTTTGGTTTCAATCCGATTTTAAGGTGTTCAAAAAATTTTTTTCGAGTGAATGAGCATGGTGGGCTTGTAGCACATAAAATTTGCTACAAAAAAGTTCCCATGAAATAGAGCTGTACGACCAATAGTTTCAGAGTTACAGAGCTTGAAAGGTGAACTTTAATCAAAATCGGCATAAAATCCCCTATAATCTTGTATTTATTGAAATTTACATTCAATTATTGTATTTGAATAAAATTTTTTCAACACCGAAAAACCGAGTTCAAGCCAAAGTTGATGAGTTTCCTGTGTTATTTAAATGGGACACTGAATTTTTGGATGAGCTTAGTCTCTTATCCACTTGGAATTTCTGTTCGAACGGGGATATGTTTTTTCCTCTGAAAAATATCAAATTCTCAGGTAGCACAGAGGAAACAAAAATCTCGCCCGAAAATGAAACACCCTAGTGTATACAGGGTTGGCTCGATACCGTGCCGACATCCCGATCACAGAGATATTTCTTCCACATTTTTCAAGCAATTGGGCTGAAACTTATATGGGAACACCACAGGACTATAAATAAAACGCGGTGTAAATTTCATTGCAATCACACTGGAAAAATATGTTTAGTTGCCGTGACTAAAAATTTTAGTTAAATACGACCTCAACTAAAAATTCAGTTGCCTTGACTAAATATTAGTATAGTTATAGTCCCTTTTACTGAAAATTTTTGTTGCAACAAGTAATATTCCAGTTCAGGTAACTTGAATGTTTTACTTGTTGTCGTTTTTGACTACCACAACTGTAGTACATTGCGTACCAAGGAGGTAAAGAGCGTCTTCCAACGACGAGCGTGATGTTTCCAATACGAGTCGTCGAAAACGAGTAATGAAAACATTGCGCCAGGCGTTAAAGGCTCTGCCTCCGTGGTGCACACAGGACTTTATGTAACAAAGTACGACTTGTAAGTATTTTGTATGTAAGAGCAACGTGCGGGCGCGAGGGACTTTTGCCTCCTAGGACATTAATAAGACACTTGCCTACAGTGTGGCATCCCCACCACTGACTTTTCCCCGAGTCGCCAAAACTACCGTTTTCATGCGCAGAGACGCGCATGAAAACACGCGCAAATCGTACTGCGTTACATAAAAGAGTTTTTTCAGTGCAGATAATAGGAAGCGGAGAGATGCACGTTCGCAAAATCACAATTTTCGATCACACTTTTCCCCTCATCAATCTAGTTCCTCCGAATAAATCAGGTCAAAACTTATATGAGACCACTATTAACTCTGTATGTAACTGTGGTAAAAATTTCATGATGATCGAATAATGGGAACGGGATATATCCGCGTTCGAAATTCCTCGCCTGGACTATACACATCCAACCACACCGACAGACAGACAAACACGGAACAAAAATTTTTTTCCGAGTTCGGAGAAACATTTTGGTTTGAGGGACTTTGATTTTGGTGACAAGAAAATTTTCGGTTCCTCAGAACGATTACAAAGTTCCCCTATGACGAGGAAGCAAAATATTCTTGTGTTTAAAAACACTCACGCAGAAGAAGCAACCATGTGAACATTCAATGAAAAGAGAGGTTAGTTTGCTTCAGTAGCAATTCGAAAACATTGGTTCAAATGTAAATTCCATTTCAGTTGCGTTCACGTGAGCGGTTATGTCAAAATCAACAATGACCCGTACAGACTTCAGACGGCTTTTTGGTCATGTTGCTGAAGTTTGAATCGTTTATTGGAATGAATTAGTCATCGAATAATACAGTATGCATTTATTAACACCCAAAAATCTTGCAATACATTCTCCAAAAGAGTTGATTGGACAAGATAAATAACGATGGTTTATCAGATTCCGTAAGTTTGACTTTTCTTTTTGTTTCTATAAACGATTCGAACTTCAAGAACATTTTTTGGTCCGTGTAACTTCAATAGTAACGATGGTACTGAATACTTTCATTTGTAAAACGTGAAATACCATCTATTCCCTGTACTTTAGATAATCAATCAATCAGTCCAACGAAGTGATCGGTTAAGAGAATTTTCATTCATTACAAGCAGATGTCATTCCTCACACTTTTTCGTATCTTCCCTCGATAATAAGGTAATTCAATAAATTACTTTGGAGTTTGTAGAAGACAATTGCAATGCAATTGTATTTGATTGCATGTTCAATTGGTTTAATGACATAAGTATACACGAATTTGTCTATAGGCAAAGATTCGATTCTGACGTACGGGAAGGAATTCTTACGGAATAATGCATCACTTACGAATTCATTTCAAGTGTCTTTTTTGTGTTCTGGTTGATTCCGTTTTTTGGATTCTCCCAATATGGCACGGAAAACTTATTTGTCGGTGGATCTCACACGATTCTTTATGAAAGTTGTGGGTTTTTGGTTTGCCAAGACACCTACAGAATCATATATCTTACGTCTTCTTCGTACATACACTTTATTGGCTGTTGGTTTCGCTTGTTTCGTTTTACTGGTGGACTTGTACCACTGCGTACATGATTTTTACGTAAGTTTCTTATACATTTCTCTCTATCATCAGTTCTTTTGTTTTGAATCGGTCAATGAAAAAGCTGAAATTTTTTATTCTCGATCAGTCTGGGATTTGTGTTTGTGCAATTTTCTAGATGTATCATTTGAATTCAGAATTTATCTACTGGATGGATAACAGTGAGGATATATCGAGTGTCCCAGAGAACATTCGTCCCTTTCATGAGGTTATTTTCTGAGATGGAACAATTTTTCCTTGAGTACACGGAAAGACCGAGTTTATTAATAATATACAGTTTATTTCTAATATTTAGATAAATGACTGTCAATTTAGGGAAAAAGAAGATCGTTGGAGAATATTCGTCATGAGTTTACCAAAAATTCGTAGTGAAGATATCAAAGGTTGATCGTCTGATTGTTATTTTCGATAGTAAAACTATCAACTTATGGTAAATTCATTACGAATATTCTTCAATGATCCTCTTTTTTCTCAACTTGACAGTTAATTTTCCTGAATATTAACGAACTCGGGCTTTCCGTGTAAAATATTTGAAAAAGATTAATTTTGGAGCTATAAACAGAACAAGTGGACCCTTCAGGTGGCAAGTGCATCGACTGTTTTAGTGGTTGACGAGTGTGCTTATATAGGGGAAAAGTGTCCAAAATGATCCCTCGAGGTAAAATGATCCCTCGTTATTCTGACGATCCTACTAACGCTATCTATCCAAATTTTTCACAAACTTGTGCTTTATAATGTCCTATAGCTGATTTTGTAACCTCTGCGGTCATAAGACGACGTGGTATTATTCTAGAAAATATAATACAAAATTACGACTTTTGATGTAAGGTAAAATCAAATTCGACTGTTATTCACTATTTTCTAGGATACCCCACAGTACAGTCTGTTTCATGTATGGGTTGAGACATCATTCAACTATACTTTGACCTGTATCTAATAATCCATTGTGCATGCATTGAGGGGATCATCGAGGGGATCCCAAGGGGATCATTTTACCCTCCTGTATGTCCAAAATGATCCTTTATGGAACTTTTGGAAATCTTGTCATGGAACAGAGCATTGATGTATTTTTCTATTTTTTATGAATAAAATGTATGGTTGAAAGATTGGACTAAGCAATACCATTGGAAGTTGATCCAAAAACACTGTTCTTGTTACATAAAATTCAAGTATGCCTTAAGGGGATCATTTTGGAAACTTTTCCCCTACGTAGCTTCACTTGATTAACTGTAGTTAGTTCTGAAATTCAACATTTCGCTATATTTCCCTACAGGGAAGGGCATCTTGTTTTTACTTCAGGAATCACCCTTTGGAATCATCATGTATTAGATGGAATATCTTGCAACCAGCAATTCATTTCCAACTCACTGATCGTACACGGAAAAAAGAAAATGGAGAAATTTACCTTGTAAGACGACAATGCGTCACTTCGAGTCTTCAAATGGAAATTTTTACGAAATATATTGTCAAATAATTCACCTAATGAGAGAAAAATCTATGTTTGTCTCATAATGTGAATTATTTGATAATATATTTTGTAAAAATTTCCATTTAAAGACTCGAAGCAACGCATTGTCATCCTGCAAGGTAAATTTTTCCATTTTCTTTTCTCCGTGTAGTCGGGCCGGATTTCTCGATGATCGGATTCTTTGCTGGCCTCTGAGGGTCTCCAAACTCGCCATCATGTTACTACCTAATATTTGGTTGTGCACTGTAAAAAATGTGGAGGAATTGTTTTCCCATCAACAATAAGGAATTTTTCCAACACTTTGAGGAATTATTTTGTTTTTTGGATGTTGCATCTCCACCAAATTATAGTGGAAGATTCCCTATCTATGAAGGAACTTCGCTGCCACCATTTTTTTGAGGAGAATTCCACAATTATTTTTTACAGTATATATGGGCTACGATCATGATGCGCTAGATGCAATATTTCGCATCTAAAGACTCAATGTTGTCTCAAAGATAATTTTTGAATGCCCATTTGTTGACGAATGGCTTGTTTTGCTGATGTCTGGAGGCTTGCAAATCTGATAATATATCACTGACCCTAGCAAATTTGATCATACTGTGATCATACTGAAATTATCCAGTATGTTTATGAATTTTCCATCCTCCAATTATACTCAAATAATATTGTTACCGAAATCAAACTAGATTTATATTAAAACATACCGAAATTTGATACGTCTTCGGTAATAATTGGGTATGGAGGATTTATACCAAATTCACACCGAATTCGTACGGAATAAATACCGAATGATTGGAAATATTTCGGTATACCTCGAGCACAAAAATTTCACGAGCATACGGTATGCTCCCAGTTCACTCTTGGTTACAACTTGGTATTTCACCGAACTGTTACTAGATTCATACTGATTGTATACCATACCAAAATTATACTCACAGAATACAGAAAATTTCGGTACACGGGAAAAATAAGTAGTCCAAATTTTGGTTGACCAGTATGCCAATTTTGGACGGAGCACAAATTTGAAAAGAATTCGTATACTGGATTTTAATAATTCGTTAACTGTGTTCACTATTCGAACAATGGAATCCACTTTTATTTTCATCATCGAAATAATGGAAAGAGTCAACGAATTATTAAAATCTAGTGTACGAATTCTTCTCCAAATTGTGCTCCGTCCAAAAGTGACATACTGGTCAACGAAAATTTGGATCACTGATTTCTTCCGTGTATGATCGGATTCGCTAGGGTGAGTAACATTCCATGGTATCTGGCCTACGATCATGATCCCGACTGGAAATTCAGTCACATCTGATCGGGTTAACCCGGCCAGGTCCTAATCAAAAGCCGGATTAACCCGATTGAATTTCTAGTCGGGGGGTGCTAGATGGGGTATTTTGAATCTAGCGACTCAATTTTGTCGCACTCATCAATTTTTTTGAAATTTGCCATTGCATGACCAAGTAGAATTTCATGGTATTCAATGTTTCCTAAGATATCCTGTATATTGTTATTTATTTGTTGTACCGAATAACTTGCTAAAAACATCCAAATCTTTATCTTCGTCTCAATTTATCTTTACACAATGTTAATTTTCATAGCAAAAAATCATTATCGATCTTATGTGACGAAATTTTTATGAGTAATCGTTGTTCACTCGTTGGGTACACATTTTCAATGATTTGAGAATTCATTTTTAAAGAACTTCCTAGAATCTTCACTTGACTATATGGAAAATATACAGACTGTTCCATCTGAGATTGGTTCATGTATAATTCTAAATAATCTTTTGTGTTTGATATGTCGGATTCTGAAAAGTGAGTCACAGTCTGGAAATTTATTCTGAAAATAATCGATAATTTCCAATAGCTGACCTATTCTCTATAGCTTCTCCATATAATCGATTTTTCATTAGATGCGTACACTCATTTCGCCCAAAAATTTACATTTATACGTACGCATGTCCTGACAGTTATAAGTCTCTAGAGTCCACTGATTACCAATGATATACATTGTATACAAGAACTTGATTGGATGACACATATCATTGAAGATCCGAATTTACTATGTATAAATTTGAATTATATTCGATAATGTTTTACACAGACCACAATCCAAGATTGACGCAAAAGAGAAGAACAATGATATTTTTTTCAAGTACTAATATGTGGATAAGATTCCTCTTTGATGAAAGATTTTCACTTTATTCAGGCATTGACTTACAATCTATGTACTTCTATGTTGTTGGTGATTATACTCATAAAGATGGGAAATTTTATTTACTTGTATGATGTATTTATGGAAGTCATCCATTACGCCGAAACTCACTTCTGGAATACTGATTATGATGAAGAAGGAGGACGAATTCTAGATCAATACGACAAACTTGGACTTGTGATGATCTTTGGTTTCACATTAATTATACATTGTGCGATATTTAATTACATCATGACTCCTGTGTTTGGTAAGCATTAACATTCAATGTTCAATTAACATTCAAAATGGGAGCGTGAAAATTCCACTTGAACGGAAGAATAGATTCTCTTCTGGCTGCTTGAAGAGTGGAATTCATCTATGTCGGAGTGAGGATTCACCGTTCAGGCGGCCAGAAGGAAACATATTCTTCTTTCATAGTGAAATTTCCACTCTTCCGAATTTGGAGAGTAGAGTATATTTTGAATTTTTGTAGAACGTCCATAGTATATTCTGGTGATACTTGAATAGTAATTCGGTAGTTCACTCCAGGTAAACGAAGCATTACTTGATGATAAGGGTTACCCTAGCAGAAATCACTCTAGTAATTCTCTAGGCCTTGTGAGGCCCTAGCAGGCCCTTTTGAGGGACCTGCAAGGCCTTGTAAGGCCTTGTGATCGCCTAGAGAATGACTAGAGTGATTTCTACTGGGGTAGTGTCCATCCCCGCAAAGGTGATTCAGAGTTGAATTCTGATTCTGGCTTTTTTCTCCAGTAGAATAACACATTGAGTCTATTGGACGAAATCGAACTGGAGGTCTGAAATGCATTTTTGCAATTAATGGAATAAATGTTGTTGTCCAGTGCGGAGCCTGCCTGTATCAGAATGTGAGTAAGACCCGCGCAAAATCCACATGCGAAGGGGAATGAATGGATCATGCCCACCCGAGGGTTTTCAACAAGGGTGTAACTTGACGGGAAAAAACGTTTTCGACTGGAGCGTTTAGATTCCGGTCGAGTTTCCATATGGTCCCTTGCAGAACCCCGATGGGTCCCCAATAGCAATTTCCCAAAGCCCAAATGAGTTTCGTACGGGCCTCGGATGAATTTGGCGTGTAACTCGCTGAACTTGAATTGGCTCATTCATTCTCCGTACTGAACCAGGACAGGACCTGTGTGGTCTTGATTAGATACTATGCAGGAATTCTTAACAGAGTTTAAAAACAATGGAAATGATTATTATATTTTTTTCTCCGTGTACCTATATTCCGGTGAGTTCAGTAGAAGACCCGAGTGGTCCCGTGTGGAGTCTCAATTGGCCTGATATGTGGGTAAATTGTTACGGTGGGGGAATTATGTAGTTCCAGCATGGAATCTGGGTGGTCCTGAGAATATATATATATACTCTTTTATTTAAAATGAATAGACGTGGAATTATTATTTTCGCTAATCCAAACAAATTTTTATTTGTATCAAATAAAGATTTATTCAAACGAACTAAAAGATTATCAACTAAAGTATTTTCGCTCACGCAGCTAAGCAATTTCTGTCCATGTACATTTTGGGAACAAGGTGGATCATGTCCGGATGCACGAATACTCATTTCATTCTCAGGGAAAACCAGTACAAAACCCGGTCACATAGAGATTCCAACCGGAAATTCCTAACAGGCAATTCGCTCAACGGGAGGAAATCGAACTACAGGTCTGAAGTGTCCCGTACAAGAATTTACCGTTGGCGCCAGCATGACGCAATGTAGATAAAATATGGCCGAGACTTTTCAACAAACATGGCGCAACACTGAAATGATAACATCATATTATGATTTATCGATGTGTTTTTCCAATGAAGCCTCATCATTGGTGCAGAAATGGCAATGAAATAGACCATCATTGGCAAACAATAGAAACATTTGTTTATCAATGTTGCGCCAATAATAAAACTGTGAAGAATAATTAATTCAAAAATACATGAAATTATGCGCATTTCACAATTTCCAATATATATTATTTGGGACAATATTGTGTTTTCCTCATTTATCTGTCAACAACTCGGTGATTTTTGTCACTGGAGTTTGCCATCAGAAGTGTACACAATATGGATCAGCGGTAGAAGCCCTCTAGTGTAACCTGTAACAAAGAACGATTGGCGGTTCTTTCAGAGAATTATTTGAGCCTAGTATATTCCTTGTATACATCTCTCACTACTCGCGAGAAACATTCGATCGATAACTTAGCTAGCAATTCAGCTATCAGAAGTTAAAATTGAGGAGCGAGCCAATATTGAGTCATGCTATTACCAATGATCGGCGCTACATTGAAAACTAATTTCCATTCAGACTAGGCCAAAGTTTGTGGCAATATTCGACCACGTTCCAACAGATCCTCACTCCCAATAGAATTTATTGTTCAATCAATGTTGGGACAAGAATGAGCCTAGCAAGCGCCAAGCCTGGCGGAATTGTGAATCAATGGTAGGCTGACAACCTAAACTGTTGAACACCGATATCGGTGCAACAATATGATTGTTGTTAATCAACAGGGAACATTCATAGATTGCCAAGCTTCAGCTGTCAACAGTCCGCCAAACTATATTCTATTGTCCGCGTTGGCGGAACCTAAAAATTTTTATATGGGGTATACCCTCAAAAAGTATAGAGTGATTATTGTCAAAACATTCAATGAAAATCCTGCATGAGATCCTAGTGGAAATTTTTAGCCAGTTGGCTCCGGTGCAGAACTTGTTCAAAACCACAATGTAGGCGAAATCCGCACGAAATTTGCATGCGAAGGGGGAATGGATGGCTCATACTTCCCTCAGAATTTTGAACGGAGTCCAGCCTGCCGTCGGCCTGTCCGAACTATCAGGATTTATAATGGAACCTGCCCGGGCCACACAGAGAAAAATGTATGACAGAAATAGGGCAGTAAAAATTATATGATAAATTCCATGAGATATATAATGAAGATTATCATACAAACTGTACCCTTAGTATATAATATAAGAAATTTTATTATACGCATAACAATTTCAATTAAATGTATAACATCTTTTATTACATATCATAGCTATTCCTATTTGTATTATACATATAATAGAAACTTCTCTCAGTGTAACTAGATACGTTGCACAAACTTTACAATTCATCCTAGGTCGGTACTACATCGGATTCTGCTGTCGACCAACCAGTCCGATCCCGATCAGACCCGTGCTGAATACGCATGCGGATTGGCCCAAAAGGGTCATACTCGCCCAGAAGTTTTCAACAAGGAAAATTATACATTGTTATAATTGTTATTCTTCCTGGCATTCTTATAATTGCGGTCTTTCAACACAAGCACTTATTGATTAAAATTGCTCTGATGAAAAATCATGTATGAATTGCCATACGTGATGAGTTGATCTCATGTTCTCAAACCATATGTACAGCCTCCAGTCTGACAAAGGTTTCATCCAAATAGAGGAGTCCTATCATATAAAATTTCAATTCGTCCTACTCCAACCGTCCACTATGCTTACAGGTCCCAATTTCTCAAGAAAAACTAGAACATTCGCAGAAGTTTTTAGGAACAGACTTTGACATTCTGGAAGATATTCTGAATTGTCTCATATCTATGTAAAGGAAATTCACATAGATACTTGTATGGGAGAAGTGAATTTCCGATGTTGTACAGGAATTTTTATACAAAAATACACGCACATTACTGTTTTTATAGGATTTTCACTGTAATTTATAGGATTCTCCGAATATTTATGAAAAATTTCCTATCCTAAAGATTTTTTAGATCGCATGTATGTTCATAATCATTCAAGAATTGACGATGAACGTTCCAATGATCTGTTTACCTACAGAAAATCGGGAAAGTCCAAATTCTCAGATTTTTTGGCTTTCTGTGAATGCGAAGGGGTTATAAATTCATCAAGGTTTTCAAAAATCATAATCAAACAAAACTCCACAGACTGGAATCGAGAGAAGCAATTGGAAATCAGAAATAATTGTGATTAATGAATTGAAAACTGAATACTCCATTTTTTCAAGGAATAAATACACTGAGAACCCAATTTCTCAAACTGGAAGAAAATTTTCTTCACCCTCGTTCTAATAAATGTTTTTTCCAATGGAAAAAAATTCGGTTGGATGGAAAAAGTTTTCATGAAATTGAAATGAAAAATTCTCAAATTGAAACAGAAATATATTCCTTCTTGAGTTCGTCACTGGCCTTCGAAGCGAACGGTTGTGTTGGTATTGCGATGTGTCTCGGGTTCATAATCGATTTGAAATCTCTATTAGAGAATATTAATACTAACATAAGTAATCTCAATATGAAAGTAAATAACGTTGAATCTAAAATAAACTCAGTTGAAATCACAGTGGCTAAAGTAAAAACTTCAAATGAACAAGTGCTTGGTGAATTATCGAACTGTAAGAAAAGGTGTGAAACATTAGAGCGGAGATGTGAAGATTTGAGTGCTCAAGTGCATTACTTCAACAAAGAGATTGAATTCTTGAAGCTTCAAATTCGTTCTCGAAGCATAATCGTATTCAACATTCCAAACAATCATAACACAAACCAAAATCTACTTGTTTCGATAATGGATATCTTCAAGGGCGTCCGTATTGACATGCCGAAGTCTCATATTGAAAACGTACGTCGCCTTGGTCGTATAGAGGGACAGAGACTTGTCCTCGTTGAATTTATGAACACACGTATCAAAACCAGTGTATTCCAATATGCGACCGACCTTCGCGAGTTGAATATTAGTATTTCTAATGATTTGACAAAAGCACAACGAGAAAATCGCCGAGTATTAAGAGAGGCCCAGAAACAATTGGGAACATACGAGAAAAAAAAATTGCACTTGAAAGGACAACGTCTCTTTGTCGACAATATCGCATACGATGCATCTAACATCAACAACCTCCTTACGACCTTGGCTCCTCCTGTTCTGAATGATGATAGTGAAGATGATTCTCGCAGCGTCGCCTCTCAAGTCTCCACTGCATCAAGCAGAAAAAGAGGTCGCCCAAAGGGTTCTCTGTTAATGACAGGAAAGAGAACCAAAACTAATGATGAAAGACAACCGATTCTTACTCTTTTACAACGAGATACCCAAGGTGACGATCTTGAAACTACTGAATTTAGCGACCCTAAATAGCAGAAGCTGATAATAGAGAATAAAGGTATGCATTCTCGTTCTGCCCCCGTGTCATGTTTTGGAACTGTCATGGTTTTGCAAATTTTCCTGATTTACTCCAAAAAATCTCCAATGAGGATATAATCTGTCTCTATGAAACATGGCTCACTGCTCTACCAGATCGAATTCCATAGAGGCTTAACAATCATCAGATGTTTTTTTCACCTGCTACAAAAACCGCTATCAAGGGAACGGCCGCCGGAGGACTGCTGATTCTCCACAACTCTCCTTCTGTCATTGCGGAACAACTGTACATCGCAGAGGATTGTATTGTTGTAAAATTTGCAAGTAAGCATTTGAAGTTTATTATTGGCTGCATTTATTCTTCGCCACTATGAGGCATCGATAAATTTCTCACTAAAATTGCTGATTTAAATACTGTGTTTAATATGAAATATCCTGATTTCTCGCTTATGTTGGAAGGCGATTTTAACTGTCGAGTAGCAGAGAGTAATCAATTGGATGAGCGATATTCTTTATCAAAGCAGTTTAGATTCTCACTAGTCAGATCTTCCTGCGATTCAATTTTGAATAATAGGGGATATAAGCTGGTGGAGACTTTGGAGAGCAATGATCCTATACTTTTGAATGGCCGTACCCCGAACGATTCTCCTGCCAATCACACTTTTGTTTCAAGGAATGGTTCCTCAGTCATCGACCTTGTCTGGTGTAATCCTACCGCAATCTCTAGCATCCTCGATTTACAAGTTTTATTAACCCCTACCTTATCCGACCATTTCCCGGTTGCTGTTACACTTGACCTTTCGTCACCTGTGGATAATGAAAACCAAGCACACGTGAAGCACATTACCTGGAAGCAAAGCCTCGCTGAGCTTCATCGAGAAAGGATGCACTGCTCTCTAGATCTTCTACCGGAATCCATCTCGTCTGACTCAACAGACGAAATGGCAAATAAGTTGACTCAAATAATTACTGACACTGCTAGTGCTGTGGGTATGTTAGCATGTAACCAGAAGGGAAAAAATCTATCTATTGTAAACCGTGGTATGACTCAGAGTGCAGGAATAGTAAGCAGGAAATGAAGAAATGTCTAAAAGCCTGTAAAGATAATTTATTTACTCCTGAAACTCTTTCAATGTATTTAAATGCGAAGAAAAAATATAAAAAGTTGATTTTAGAGGAAAAAACAAATTTTAGGGATCGCACTCCTGATATGCTAGCCACATCCACTAACTCTTCCTCATTTTGGAAAATTATAAGCAGGTATAGATTCCGACAAACAACTAGTGAAGTCATTGAACTTGAAGCTTGGTACAACCACTTCCAAGCATTATACCCTTTACGAGATCAACGCGCTATCCCTACCATAGCGTTCGCCTACAATCAAGTACTCGATTCTGCCATAACCAGGAGTGAGATTATCACCAGTCTCAGAAAATGCAAGCTAAACAAGTCTCCGGGAGCTGATTGCATTAACTCGGAATTTTATATCAATCTCCCAGAGAGTTGGATCCCCTATCTGATGACATTATTGATTAAAATCTTAATGGAAGAACAAGTTCCGACTGCTTGATCAGAAATTCTTGTCAGAATGATCCACAAAAAAGGCGATAAAAGGAATCCACTCAACTCCCGCCCGATAGCCTGAATTAACACTCTAACTAAATTTTCCACGTCTATCTTATATGAGCGTTTAACTACATGGATCGAAAAGGAAAAATTTCTCCCTGAATTCCAGTCAGATTTCAGGGAAAGTCGAGGGTGTTTAGACAACATATTTACATCATACTCCATCATACAAATTCAGTTAAGGCGGCCGGGAGGGAAACTATTTGCCATTTTTGTGAACTTTCGATGAGCAATAAGATGTATTCATTAGGAACTGGATCCAAATTTGTTAAGATACTTCGTAGCCTCTATTCTGGGACCACTCTATCTGTTAAAACCAACGATGGAGTGACTCAATCGATTGAGGTTACAGAAGGTGTTCTTCAAAGGGAAATCTTAAGTCCGTTATTGTTCTGCTTATTTATTGCAGACATCGAAAGCGTTTTTCTGACCAGAGGTATTCGTGGGGTGTCTATTAACCATTTCACAGAAATATTATTACTCGGATATGCAGATGATTTAGTTTTCTTTTCTGACTCGCTGGTTGGTATGCGGGAAATTTTGAATATCTTGACGGAATACTGTCATCTCTATGGCCTGGTTGTTAAAGTCGACAAAACCAAGTTTATGGTATTTCAGAAAGGTGGTCATGGCCACCCACAAATTATACCCCTTTTAATTTCGCCAACTTACAAATTGAGATTTTCAGCCATTATCTATATCTGGGAATGACTTTCTCTAATTCCGGAATCTTCTCTAAATCAGTTGACTCTGCTTGGAGTAAGACGAATCGCGCCATAAGCTCTGCCATCACGATTATAAATTCTTTAAAACCTGATAGCTGGTCTACCGTCAATACTTTATTCAACAGTCTTGTCTCCAGCGTCCTCTTGTATGGAGTTCAAATATGGGGTCTCAGGTACCTTGATCTACTAGAGAAAGCTCAATCAACATTTTTCAAAGGAATTCTTCATTTATCAAAGGGTACTCCAAATTACTCTCTGACACTTGGAACGGGCAGGCTAAGATCATCAATACTGGCCTTTGATCGTGTTATAAACTGGTTGATTAAGATACTCAAAATGTCTGACAATCGATATCCTAAATTATGCCTTTCACGATTGAAGGATTTAGCTGATACCGATCCGATGAACTCGAAATATAACTGGACACTTCAAGTGAAACAATTTTTTGAAGACACTAAAAGTATTGATCTCTAAAACTCCCTCTCTGCTGTGTCACTTGCTGAAAATGAACATGATCTCATTACTAAGTATAAAAACCTTCTTTGCAGTCAAGATATTCAACGTGCTCATTCCTCCACATCGTTACTCATATATCCTTATCTGACACATTCCCAGGAACTATCAAGACATCAAACTATTAGAATCCCATAAGCAATGTTTTATCAACACGCGAAACTCGCTTTTTCCCATTTTTCAAACAACTGAGAAAGTGACTTTACTCTGACCTCGATAACTCTGCTGTTTGTGGTCCGATTGACGTGAAATTTTTACACTCAAAGAAGGTTCGCACTCAAGGGAAACGTGGCCAGTTTGGTACTACTAGGCACATCTCTGGGTTAGTCTCGGGACTTATTGAACGATGTGTTATATGTCCTTCGTTGAACTCCGAAAGAATTAGCTTCTGGAGAGATTTCGGATACTCAGAAGAAGATGATTACAGTTGGTTACATATTTTGAGCAACCCCTCAATTAGTAGTATTAAAAAATTGTATACATTTACTGGGCTAGCTTATTCCCTCGAAACTTGACGGAAATATAACGTAGTCAAGAAAAGTAACATCTTATTATCTGTTCTATGGCACGACAGTTAACAGGGTCTCCCAATTTATTATGTTGAGTTATCATATTATATTAAGTTACGTTGATAAGTGCGTATAGATATATTTGTACATTTTATTCATTCAAAGCTATTTTCTTTTTTGTTATTTTTCTTTTCTCTTCTTGTTTCTTTTTTTATTCGATTTTATATGAGCTAGTACGAACTCCATTGTACGGACAATCTAAGGTCCTTAAGAATGAACTCTTCAATTATATTCCTCCTTGAATTCGAAAAATGTGATTTCAATTCAATGAAAAATTTTTTCATTGTAATGGATTATTTTTTCCATTGGAAATAAGATTTATCAGAATGAGGGGAAAGAAATTCTCTTCAAGTTTGAGAAATTGGGTTCTCAGTGTATGAACCCCCATACTTCTTATAATTTTCCTCGTTATGCCGTATTGATGAGGAGTTTTTAATGCTTAAGAATTTTTCTCCTGACAGAAAACATGGGGAAGAATGAAACCGAGAGAGCTCTTCCTTTTAAACTCTGGTTTGATTTCCCATTCACTGTTTCGCCTTACTATGAAATTACATACTTCATCCAGGTAATTATTTCATGTTATTATCATGACATCTGATTGTACATTCAAATTTCTCATAAATGTTTCAACATCTCTTTAGTGTTTAACGTGCAAATTTTGGCGCATTGAATGTTTTTGGAAATTCTGTGATTATTATATTTTTAATTGAGTTGGAAGGAAGAAAAAATATTGTCATCGTCCCTTTCCAGTCTCGTTACCGTAGCCATACACAATATGCGCAACGAAGAGAGGTTATCAACAACTCTGGTGAAAATCCAAAAGTGAAGAAAGAGGGTATTGAAATAAATGAAGTGTGAAAAATGTTCCAATTCCCTCCTCAACTACGCCTAGATGACTCTGAGCTCACGCTTTTGTCGCGCTTCGTTTTCACCAGGGACACTGCATGTTGTTCAGCACAACGATATCTCCAGGTCAAAAAAAGAACACATGGTCTCGATCCGATTCGTTGTATCAATGATACACTTTCGACGATATTTTGGATGGTCAATAATGACAATATTTTTTTCTCCATGTAAATAATAATGTGTCCATCTCTTCCATCAACATTGAACATTAACCCTCAGCTGCTACACTTTGGGATTAGATCGATCCAACGTGATTCAACCTTTAATTACGATCTGGAAACTCAATAGTTCGAACTCTCCCCGCAATATGGTATCAGTTTAGAACCCCTTTCCACTCCCTCTCTCCCAGTGTGATATGATTCTCCATGTTTCCTGTAATTTTTTCTCATGATATGATGGAAAATATTTCCATCGATCAATGAAAACAATCGATGCGTGTGTATTACACTCATAATTTTCTTTCATGTTCAAAATCGATTTTCCTCTGAGGAAATTATTTGATTGAAGAAGAAAATGGTTTAAGTATTCTTTAAAATTTTTGATTACATAAGTACGCACGCCTCGAGTTTGGTGCGCATTACAGCTGGTGATCATCATCAACCTTAATGTGGCAGCTAAGGGTTAACTCGAGTCGACAAAATTTCACGTTCTTCAGAACCCTGGTAAAAATAAAGTGTCATCCATGCCACTTTCTTTCGCAAACGTGCATTAAATTCTTACCAGGGAGCCTGATTTAATCCATAATACGCAATGAATTGGAGTTGAATCAGATCGCACAACGGTAAACATCAGTTTTAAGGTGAATTCTGAAAGTACACGGGAAAAAATAATGTTGATATTTAGATGGCTAGAACTTTTGTGTTAGTTTGACTCGGATCAAAATATTTACGTGAAAGAACCTCTAAAAGTCCCATAATTTCTTGGACTCTTATGAAGAAGTATGGTACCTCCCTCATGAAATTCCCAGCCATTATGGTAGTCTTAGAGGTATCTTACTGGAAATATTTTGGCTCTGGTTAGACCAACGCCAAAAACCCATAAATTATGGTATTTTTTCAAGATACCTTTTTCTCCGTGTAGCAATATTTTTGGCCATCCAAATATCAAATACACGAAGTAGCTACCACAGCTGATTCCTAACTACCATAGCGAATTATTCTCCCGTGTATGAGTAGGGTAAAAACAGAGCCAGACTAACCCCGGGTACTCATGCTAGCGACTGTCGCGCGCGACATCATTAGAAGGAAAAAGAGATCCGAGTTGAAAACATCTTTCCTCTTCTTTCTTCTAATGATGTCGCGCGCGATAGCCGCTAGCGTGAGTCTCCGGCCTAAGGCCAAAAATCGAATCAAATTCGGTTTATTCCGT
Organism: Gonatopus flavifemur; assembly: GCA_018340375.1. Classification (NCBI taxonomy): domain Eukaryota; kingdom Metazoa; phylum Arthropoda; class Insecta; order Hymenoptera; family Dryinidae; genus Gonatopus; species Gonatopus flavifemur. The sequence continues at coordinate 24,363,203 of JAFFJZ010000007.1, forward strand.
AATAAGCGATTACGGAATAAATTGCGATAAATAAAGCGATTGTCGTGACTAAAAATTCAGTAAAATACGACATGAAATGAAAAATTTAGCTGTCGCAACAAAATATTACTTTCTTCAACTAAAAATTTTTGTTGAAACAAACAATATTTCACTTCAGGCAACTTGAATTTTCCATTTGATGTCGTTTTTAGTTACTGCAACTAAACAGTTTCCTCAGTGTTGACTCAAGAAAATGATATTCATGACTTTCGATGCGGTGAGACAGGGAATAAATCCATTTTCGATCGAATCCACGTTTCATGACCTAATGGGATGATCTCTTAATCAATTCAAGTACAACTCTTGATGAGTTTTTGGATGTATCTCAAGTCCATGCCAGATAGTTGATCGTCGAATTAAGCTGGGAAGAGGATACTGGTCTATTTCAAACTCCGTGTGATACGCTTGTACACTGAAAGACATAATGAGTAATATCAAGAAATTGATTTCTTGAATACCCCTAGTAGAAATCACTCTAGTCATTCTCTAGGCGATTACAAGGCCTTACGAGGCCTTGCAAGTCCCTCACAAGGGCCTGGTGAGGCCTCGCATGGCCTAGAGAATTACTAGAATGATTTCTGCTAGGGACTGCCAAGGATAGATATTCTTCATCCCAGCTGATATGTTATGAGCTCAAGAAAATTTTTCTGGGATTAAACATGTGGTTCTTGAATTGAAAAACATTCTCTTGATTCAAGGAAATATCTCTTGGACTGATAACATATCAGCTGTAATCAAGAATTCAAATTTTGGGCAGTATTTAAGAATTAAATCTCTTGATATTATTTAAATAACTTAATTTCACGTTGCGAATAGTATTTGTCAATAAAAAAAATAGCTTTTGACTTGATCATAATTAAACTACAGACGGATTTCGTTGACGAAAAAACATTAGACATTCCTTACCAGGAGGAATGAAACAGAAAAATTCTGTGACCTGTATCGAAAGATTGAATTTAATTGCGAGTATTGGAATTTTCTGGCATCAAAATGTTAATTTTCTCCATATAATTCTACGAACTCGCTCAATATTCATTTTGATTTGTTCTTATTGTTTCAGTCACTTTCGACGTATCATAGTGGAATATGCACTTGTTGTTTCGACAATTTTGTATGTACCTTTAATATACACGTGGCTGCTCAATTCAAAATACTTTCTCATAGAGTACAAAACATAGCAGAGAAATATATAAACGTCGTAGAAGGTCAACCATCTTCATGTTCGACAGAAAAAGCTTGTAAACACGCTTATGACGAGTTCGAACAATGTGTTCATGCTCACCGTGCGCTGATCTCCTTCATGAAAAGATTGGAACATGCGTTCAGTGCAATGTTACTGGGACAATTAGTATTGTCCAGTTTATTAATATGCATCGATGGATTTCAATTTGCTGTAAGTATAGTCTCGTCTATACCTTCAAACATTCAATCATTTGCCAACTTCGTGAATTAGGTGTTCTATGAACTGTTTGTATTGGATAATAAGAATTACTTATACGCTTATACGCTTTTCCAAATAACAATTTAACCTTGCTGCAAGGTTGTCTGGCAAGCTTGTGCAAAGGGTGACAAAAAGTTCCTAGCTGACACATGACGAGGGCACGACTTATAAAACCTTTGCACGAGAGTTGCAGCACTCTTACTCTGACAAGATCATCAATAACAAGCCGGAAGCAATCTAATGACAAGTCCGATAAGCTTACATGTTATCTTGGTACATACACGGAGAAAAGTATATGGGATTGATTACCATCTGCCTTAGTTCTCATTGCGACTTTAGAATAGGCAGTGGGTGGTGGCTTGCGATTTGGTGATCATTACGATGTTAATCTATTGTTTCCATGGCAACGTAAACAGTTTACCGTACTCAATTCGATTTCACATGGCACTTATTACAATTTTGAAATATCTGTCACCGAATTACTATTCTTCATAGTAACCGTTACCGTATACTTCTCTCCGTGTAGAAGTATTCCAAGTAATCACTGCAAATTCGAGTGTTTTATTTTTATGGACTGAGAGTGTGTAAAGCGTGTAGTCACTTTTTAAGCACTTAAAAGTGTGTCAGTATGTTGATAACTCAGATTAAGTATTTTGTAATAAAACATTTTGTCCGTTTCATGAGAATATTCCCTGGCTCTTAAGAGGATATTGGCAGCTGCTAACTCGTTTATAACAAACTACGGATAAACGCCTTAATTAAATCAAAATATCGCATTTTACAGCATTTCTACTGGAGTCAGAGAAATGCTGTACAGAGCGATATTTTGATTTAATTCAAGCATTTGTCCATAGTTTGTCATGAATGATTTGACTACTGTCACGCCACTGATATTACCTTAAGCATCCAAGAAGTGACTACAGGATTTAAACACTCCGAGCGTATCAAAATAAATCACGTGACTTCCTATCTTGTCTTCCTATGTGAATCATAATGTTTGCACATACACAGGAAAACTCATTCGAAAATTAGGCATTCTTCGTGAAAAATCATTAGAATTGAATTAAATGGAACAATCGTTTGAGTACTATCTGCTCAAAAAGCCACCGATAACTCCAAATTTCAGACTGAAAAATTTATAAATTGTATATATCTTTTGTCCAGATCGCTGATAGTCTAAGAAAAAGATGTGTACTTTTCGTACACTTCTTCGGCAGTTTATCTCAGCTCTTTATCTATGCATGGACTTGCGATGATATAATAGTGCAGAGTTCCGACATCGCGGATTCAGCTTATCATATGAGATGGTATCTCTTACCGTATGAGGGAACTGGAAGAATACTTCAAGAAAACTTGAAATTACTTATCGCTAGAGCACGTAACCCTTGTGCCTTGTCAGCTGGAGGTTTCGCTGTCATGTCTTTGGAAACTTTCACACGAGTAAATATATCCCCTTCACTCCATTCTCATTCTTGATATTCAGACGCTCGACTGAATCAACTGGAAATTGAATTCATACAGTATCGAAGCTTACATTTTGATATCAGACCATTTCCAAATTTTCGTATTCGAAATATCTTGAATTTGGAGTCCAATGGAGCCGCATTAATAGATGTTAGCTTCCAAAGAAGTATATTTCAGATCTCAAGATAAGACTTTCAATTCGCAAATGATGTATTTGATGCCACACGAAAGTTATCCACATTCCTTTGTTTATTTTCTTCTCTTCCTGTTAGAGATTTACGTCAATTAATATTCACTCTTCCACACAGATCTTAAGTACATCGCTGTCCTACTTCACCTTGCTTCGTCAAATGAGTGAAGAAATGTAGATTGATGTTGCTTGGATCAGCTTCAAGATTCTACGGGAAGAAAACTGCGTAAGAAAATATACAAGTTTGCACTCTGAAGATCGAAAAAACACTCAGCATTCTCTAGAGAAGAAGAAGAAGAAAAAGAACCAATTCCCTACGAATTAAGGCGTTCATTCTATCCAATCTTTTCCTCCAATACTGAAATTGTTGATTAATAAACCGTTACTCACAAACAAATATTGTAATCGCATGATTTCTCCAATATTCTCTATCAATCGACGGAAATTAGTTTAAAAATTTTTAGTTCTTAATTGCAGAATTTTCCATCCACGTTTTGAACCTTTTTCAGTCATCGTCGTGATAGAGAGACGTTAATGTCAAAGTGAAAGTAAACGTATATACCCACAACTGAAAAAAAAATTGATTCCATACAGGACCGAGTAAAAATGACATGATGGCGATCAATCAAAGACATGTCGATGCGATTGTAAAGAGCAGGGGTGAAATATGAAAAACTTCGAACTGTCATTATACGGTGCAGCTTTCACGATATCATTATGTTGATAACAGGTTTTAAAGTGAAAGCTTCCAGCTTTCTACCTCTGAGGATATACCATCAGAATCAGACGCGAGTGAAAGTTACTGCACTGGATAAGTCCATCTGAATGATTGATGTAGTACGTCCAAGCTTCGATCATAACGATGGGAGCGGAAGATGATATCTCTATTAAAATGACGTCTTTTTTTATGAAATGTGTTGGATTTTGGACTGCAACTGATGAAAGGGAAAAGAAAAATCGGAGATTTGCCATGTGGTACACGATTGTTGCTATGATGATAGCTGTAACTGTAGAAGTTATTGACTTCTGCTACAGTATTGGGGATTGGACGGTGAGTATCTTACATGTCTAATATGAAATCATGAATATGTCTTCATTTGATATCGTATATTCCCTAAATTCTTGATTCAGTTGTAAAGAGTCACTAAAGGAAACAAAGAAAAAAGTCATTATCACGGTGAATAATGATAATTCGCTTAAGAGAGCCGGATCTGAGGGGGGGGGGGCATATGCCCCGGACACCGAGGAAATGGGGGCGTTCTCGCTACAGTTTGCAAACTCCGTACTAAAAACCGTATTTATTGCACAAATGATGTTTGGATATTTGATGACAAGATAGAGTTGCATTTCAATTGATTCGAAATATCGCTCTGTGCAGCACTTATCTGATTTCAGCAGAAGAGCAATATTCTCATAAACTTCAAACGTTCGTTCGTAGTTTGTCATGAACGATTTGGCTGCTGCTACGCCGCTAGTATCAACTTAATGACTTCCAGTGAAACATTGAAGTCTTTCAATAAACATTTTTTCCAGTGAACATTTTAGCACATTGAAAGCCATAAGGGCCATCGATAACCCTTATTAATTCAAAAGATATTCGCATACGCGGGTGTCACTAGGAGAATTTAACTCACATAGATCGAATGAATTTTGATTTTCCGTGAATAAGAAATTTGTGTACTATTTATGATAAAGTGTTTGTTATTTGTTCCAGGAGCTCGCTTATCTATCATGCAATTTAATGAGCCTGTTGATAGTGCTACTCAAGATTCTCATCTTATCTGTGCATAAAAAGGACTTCTTAGACATCATCTCTCACACCAAAACGCATATCTGGAATTCAAATTACGATGCATATGGGATGCAAATATTTGAGAAGTGTTCCAAAAGTTGTACACTCTTCGTGTCTTCGTTTACCTTCTTGTCGTTGGGAACCGTCCAAAGTTATGTAATAACAGCTATTTATGGTGAATAATAACATGCAGAAGTAAATCAGGACCTTCGTAGAATCTTTGAGCACCACATAGTAGAAGGATCCCAGTAAACGATCTGAGATTCTCACTCGAAACTTTCTTCCTGTGATCTAAAAGATGTCGAAATGATCTCCAATGCTTCGATTTTTGCCACCTTTTTGATGTCTTCTTCAAGAAGATGCCACAAATCAACGCATTAGAGACAGGGCCGAATTTGAGGCGGGGCTTCAAGGGTTGCGCCCCGGGACCCCCAGAATCTGGAATTTTGTTATTTTTCAATAGAGTTTATATATAAGTTATATATAATATAATACTCAGGAAGTTGAGTCAACAGTAAAATTCAACTCACCCTGGATAATGGGCTCCCACAACTCTCCGCCCCAGGGTTCCCACAGTTTTAAATCTGGCCCTGATCAGAGATATCTTATGCGTCAAATACCTTGAAGACATCATATCGAAGACAATCTTAAGATATTTAAAATATATCTTGAGACAACTTCGAGAGATATTGTAGCGTTTCACAAAAACGGGTGTTGGGATATTCTCCAACATTTCTTTCAAATATTCTCCATATATACGCGAAATATCCTGAGAAATCTTCCGGAATATTCAGAATATTCTTGAGACACGAAAGTGGTGGCGGGTTGAGAAGTTCTCTGTCTTTTTCAAACTGATGCGCAACAAAGTTTATACGACGGAAAATTCTCGCCTTTCACCTTCGTTTCCACGCGAGTTGGAGAAGGATAGAGAAGTTCTCATCTCACCACTTCACAAAAGCGTTCACTTTCTGTCACATCTCAGGAATGGATTTGCAGAAAATGTACAGGAAGATGTGTACATGATATGTAGAATTGTTGAAATCGAATGTCGTAGTTCTACAGATATCTGAAGTACATTACTTTCATGAGAAAATTCTTATATTTTTGTGTGAAGTAATTGATACACACATGCATTGAGAATTTCCCGTACGTGTCTGGAAATTCACTATGAAATGGTGGTAATAATCCCATAAAATTTGAAAGTTTTCAGTTCAAATTATGGGAAATTTCATATAAATGTACCGGAAATTGATTTCCCATCCAATGATTGAAATTTTCCAGTAGCTATATTGTTGTTTAGGAAAATTCCGATTATTTTTCAAATTGTAGGATTCGATGGGGATACCTCAGAACAATTCATAACAATCCATTGCAGGAAGATTCAACTAAGATTCAACTCACTCATGTGTTGTGTTTCGCGGTTTTCGTACAAAAATGGACAAAAGTCGTTCCGATCATTTATGCTCAAGATTTCTGTGTCCAATTTCTTATATCAAGTTGAGGAAATTGCGGAACAAAATCACATATAAATTGTTTCCCTCCGAAGTTTCAAACAAGATGACCTTGATGAGACAAACTTTCCCATACAGCAAAAATTTTACTTCCTCCAAAAGATTTCTAGTGGATGCGTGAAAGATATCTTATGCAACAGTTTCTACTGTCTGTAGAATGGCTCCGTTGAAGAGATCTAAAAGATGTCCTTAGATATCTCTTATAAGTCTTTGAGATTCCTTGAACGAAGACATCTTAGAGACAGTGAGAACTGTTGCATAAGAAATCTTTTAGACATCTCGTCGAAATGTTTTAAGCAACGAAAAATTTTTACTGTATGAGTCCTTGCATAAAAAATCTTCCCATGTAACAGAAGAAGCTTCTGAAATGCATTTTTCAATCAGAAAAGTATTTTAAATCCTTTTTCGACAAACAGAAATGTTTTTTGAATGCATTTGGTACATTTCAAATGTATTTGTAATACATCAAATATGAATTTTGTATACATTTTAAGTACTTCTGTTCGAATGTATTTGAAAAGTGTTTTCTGTTTTATGGGTTGTCAGGGTTTTATAAAAACTCAAGGGGGGTGGGGGATACAATTGGAAGGTCAAGAAAATTGGTGGGTTCTTTTCGTCTGAAAAGATAGGAAATTTTCCGTAGATTACAATGGTGAAGTCCCAGGATTGAAATTCGAGGTCCTATTTTTTTTCGAGGTTTTTCAAAGACGCCTTACAGAGCGCGCAGCAAGTGAACTGTTGGGAATTTCTGCATTAATTTTGATGTTTTTGTTGTAAGTTTCATTCAAGTACGTGCATGAATTCAATTCCATACACATTTTGCATTAGATTTAATGTAAACTATAGCATAATCTATAGTATTTTCATGTTTTTGTACATTACATTCAATATATAGCATGTGTATGAACCTGATTTCTTCTACGCAATTAAGGAAAACTTCCAGATATTTCTGACAGTGTATTTTCAAACGATCGACGAAAGGCACTCCTGATATTTTATATTATTTTTGGCTATTTACGGAAGAAATTCATGTACCCAACAGGATTGAATACGTTGTACATACATGTGCATGTATGTGTATCACGTGTAACCGATTAGAAGTTAAATATCATTTTTTGGAAATCAGAACTTAGAACGCGTTTTTCTCAAAACAACATTTTTGACATTTGTGGGAAAAATATCTCGAAAAGTTCTCAACCGTTTTTCATGAAACTCTCAGGGTTTCTTTTCTATACTATCAGCTTCTGTTTGAACCACACATTTCTGTGATGCAAATTCGCAAAATACAAAAATTGTTGCCAAAACATCGCAAATTTTTTATTTTTGTTTTTCAAATAAATTATGCGATCCTTGATTTTGTTATTTTTCTTCATTTTTATTGGTTCACACAGAAGTCTTATCACCAATTGACATAAATTTTCTTGCTAGATTGTTATAGATAAAAATTGTGACTTCCAGAATTCCTGCAAGTTCATGCCTCCGATTTGGATCTGATGTCTTTGGACGTATACAAAGTCCGCCATTTTGTGACAGAAAAGAAAAACAAAAAAAAAACGCTTTTCCAGTCTTTAGCTGTGCAATAAACATCATGCTAAATTTAGTTAAATTCAAACCAAATCTTCTGAGTAAAAAACCTGTTGGAAAAATGCTTGATTTTTGGCCTTTTAATTGTATTTTCCCCCTTAAATCAATCTGATGATAATTTCTGGACGGATTGTCACCTCGTTTTTAACTTTTCGAACTCCATCATCATTCATCACTCGTATCATTAATTTGCCCGTAGCTATATTATCCTTGCCAAATTTGTAGAGAATATCGTAAGAAATGGAACGGAAAGGGTGCTTCCATTTAGAATGTGGATTAATGTATTGAATTGGACAGAAACGCCGTATTTTGAAATCACTTTCGTCGTACAGGTAACTTTTTTCCATAATAATAGAAATATCCAAAATTCTGAAACATATTCCAGATAATACTAGTTCGTGCAAAGAGATTGTTTACAGCAATGCGTTAACCTAAATCCGCCGCCAGATCTATTCCTTATAAACTTTTTGATGAGCACATCATTCATCGATCATGAAGTGAAATCCATTTTTGTCACATATCTATAAAAAATAGGTGACAAAAATGACACTTTGAATACACGTTTTCTGAGACAAAAAGCGTTAATTACGTATCAGCAGTTCAAAAACTCAACCGCACGTTGGTATGCGAAGAATGGGATACTTCCATATCTCAAAAAATCACTTTTCAGGACGAAAATGAGTGAATAGTGGTATCATCACGCGTCATCAATCAGAAACATTGAACTCTATGTCATACTGGAAGGCACACTCCTTACTTTTTGTGTAGTATAGCTCGGTGAGATTGTAGAGAGAGATCGCTCCGTGAGTGGGAAATAATTTCTTCACAACTGTAGTCTAGTAGTTTAAACAAAAGAGTAAATTTCTCACCTACGGCAGCGTTCTCTCTCACACTGAGCCCACTGGCCATTTTTTAGAAGTGCGCCTTCCAGTATGATATACAGTTAAATGGTCAGAAACACGATTTAAAATTTGTCCTTCATACATCGATATATGCAGAACATATCCAGATCTATATATACACTCGTTATCAACTATCCCTAGTAGAAATTTTCTCTAGCAAATGATGAGGCACTGATCAGTTTTCCATTTCATTGATCAAGATCCGCATTATTGGATGATGTTTTGGAAGCGTGCTTTTTCTGTGTTCGTATTATCCGAATTCCGTGGAATTTTGGGCATTTTCAATTCGCGGGGTGGTGATTTGGCGATATAAATTTCGAGCAAATCGGAACGGAGGAAATGGAAAAGTGAGCACTAAGGTTTGGAACAACTTTTGAAAATTTCTTGAATACCGTTCTCATACAGATATCTTCCGTTCCTATCCTCCGATTTATACAATTTTACCTCGGTTTCATGCAGTGCCAATTGCGGTTTCTCATAAGTTTCAACCTGATCCTCACAGAAGAACGGGAGAAGGAGAGGAAAGATTTTATCGGAAATTGGGATTTCGCGACCACACGTATTTTCGTTTCTGGTTATTCGATTGCAATTAAATTTGAACCTCGTTTCAGTTACGAATACATAGTACTTTCATATTGGGAGTACAAATTAGTTTGGTCCGGTTTGAAAAGATTACTCTCGCTCTCATAAATGTTTCATAGTCACAACCGATTTCAATTGTTTCAGAGAGGTTAGACACCTGTGAATAATATTCAGTTGTATCACTCTCAGTTCCTTCTAGAATCCCGATTTTTACTCAGTGAAGTATGTCAAATTTCGTTTTAACTAAGCAGCATTTGCGGGAGGTGCTAGTTTCCTGTTTTAATTGGAAAAAAGTGCAGCTGAAGCCCATCGAATGCTTGTGGAAGTTTATGGTGACAATGCTCCAACTGATGAATCATGTAGGGAATGGTTTCGACGTTTTAAGAATGGCGATTTCAGTGTCGAAGACAAGCCTCGCTCAGGACAACCACAAAAATTCGAAAACGAGGAACTGGAGGCTTTACTCGACGAAGATCCGAGTCAAACGCAACAGGAGCTTGCGGAATCATTAGGAGTTACGTAACAAGCAGTTTCCGTACGATTACAATCCATGGGCATGATTCAAGAGCAAGGCAATTGGGTGCCTTATGACTCAAAGCCCAGAGACATTGAACGGCGATTTTTCACTGGCGAGCAGCTGATCCAAAGACAACGAAGAAAGGGGTTCTTAAATCGGATTGTGACAGGAGATAAGAAATGGATATTCTACGACAACCCCAAGAAAAGGAAATACTATGCTATGCCCGGTCAATCGTTGCCATCGACTTATAGTGGTTCAAGTAAAGCTGCTTTTGCAATTTTCGAAACAAACGAAAAACTTAAACTCCTTTTGCTGACGAAGCATTGCTTCCTGATGGGAAGAAATGATATTCAAACAAAGCAACGGCTTGATGAATGTTATTTGCACTCTGCACGGAGAAAAAGGAATTCGCTGTGGCAGCGAAATCTACTTTTGCTGGGTTCCTTTTGCCAGAGCAGCAAATTTTTTGCTGTGACAGCAAACTATTTGCTGTTCCAGCAATCTTGTCAGCTGCGACAGCGAATTTTTAGCTGTGGCAGCAAAAAATGTTTGCTATCCCAGCAAAATTTGTTTGCTATTCTGTATGTAATACTAAAAATTTGCTGGCGGAGCGAACATTTTTTGCTTCCACAGCTAAAAAATTGCTGTTGTAGCTAACACGATTGCTGTTATAGCAAATTTTTAGCTAGGTCAGCAAAAAATTTTGCTATTCTATATATAATACCTCGATTTGCTGCGTCAGCAAATTTTTTCTCTCCGTGTGTTCCGTCTTGAACAACGGTTAAGAGATGGTATGCTGGCTTTAAATGCAGTCGCATAGACGCAAATGATGCTAAACCCTCAGGTCACCCAAATTCGATAGTTCGCCCGGAAAACAAAAAAAGTCTATAAACTCGCGCGAGTCGATCGTCAATTAAAGATGCGTGAGACAGCAGAAGGGTTGAAGATATCAGAAGACAGGGTAGTCACGATTTCGCATGGACATTTATCAATGCAAAAACTGTTTTCAAAGTGGATGACACCTTCGCTCACAGTCGATCAAAAACAACAACACAACGTCGATTCAAAGCATTGTTTAAAACTGTTTCAGCGTAACAAACAAGAATGTTTGAGTAGATATATGGTAATGAATAGAACATGGATCCACCATTTCACATCGGAATCAAATCGGCAGTCAGCTGAGTGGACAGTAGCCTCAGTATTTCGGAACGCGCGAGGTATTTGTTTCATTGATTATCTTAAAAAGGAAAGAATCATCAACAACAAATATGAGAGCACGGAGAAAAAGGAATTCGCTGTGGCAGCGAAATCTACTTTTGCTGGGTTCCTTTTGCCAGAGCAGAAAATTTTTTGCTGTGACAGCAAATATTTTGCTGTCACAGCAATCTTGTTAGCTGCGACAGCGAATTTTTAGCTGTGGCAGCAAAAAATGTTTGCTATCCCAGCAAAATTTGTTTGCTATTCTATATATAATACTGAAAATTTGCTGGCGGAGCAAATATTTTTTGCTGCTACAGCTAAAAAATTGCTGTCGTAGCTAACACGATTGCTGTTATAGCAAATTTTTAGCTAGGTCAGCAAAAAATTTTGCTGTTCTATATATAATACCTCGATTTGCTGCGTCAGCAAATTTTTTCTCTCCGTGAGGGTTCCATGAAACATGCAACTTTTGAAATGCCTACCATTTCTGTTTTAGTGATGTAGCAGCTTACAACGTTACACGATTTTCATCTGTTGTCTTTGCGGTCAATAGTGGCGGAGTGCTGTATGACGCGTGACTCTCATTTGTTTTCTGTACGGGGTGGGATGAGTAGCTCCATGACGCACCTAGAAAAATATTTTGATAATAAAACAAAAGGTTAAATACGAGCTGGCTAAATATACACAGTAGAGAATTTTTTGTATTTTCAAAGGGATACTAGCAGCGTGGCTGCATCCAAATCGTTTGTGAAAGACTACAGGCAAACGTTTCAATTCAATTCGAATATCGCTCTGTACAGCACTTCTACTTGAATCAGAGGAGTGCTGTACAGAGCGATATTTTGATTGAATTGAAGCGTGTGCCCGTAGTTTGTCATAAACGATTTGGCTGCTGCCATGCCGCTAGTATCACCTTAACACACGTGCATGTTCCAAACGGTTTCTAACACAAAATTTTTCACTGTGTATTGTTGGCAAATAAAAATGATACCAATACAACAGGTAAAGGGAATTCATTCATATAATTTTTTCCGTGCGCCAATATTAATTCATTGCGACAGCCATATGATGTAATGATGCGTGAAATGATTTTGTTAAGGAAAAAAAGTTGTTTGGATGATTTTGTTTTGTTTGTTATATTTATATCATTTTGATATGTCAACGATATTTTTAGCTAGCTCGTACTTATCAATGAGATTTTGTTACGTCAGCCAAATAGTTCTCTGGGTGCGGAATAGCGTGTTAACTCAACCAGTGTCGGACTGGCTTGTATCAAAGCCCCCGGCTGGGGATCATGTTGGGCTCCCTAGAAGAGACATTGGGAAAATCAAGATTTCATCATAATTCTTACAAAAAAAGAAAAGGGAACTAAAGAATGAATACTGAAGAGCCCCGGCGATTGCCGGGCGAGCCAGTCCGACACTGAACTCAACTCAACTCAACTGCTCAAGGTAATGAAAAAATAACGACAACGCGTAACCTACATCTCAAACGTAATTCAACGAATAGTCACCAGCATGTGTTGTTACAAAAACCAATGTCATTATAACTTATTCTTCAATGATTGAATCGATTAAAGGAGTCAAGTGTAATTTCTAAGTTCCAACGGGTATGCGCTTACATGCACGCCAATGACTACCAGAACAATTTGAATTCGAGATGTTGGTTATGCATTCTCATTACAGCTTTAACAGTCCATGTATTTATTGTAAAAGGTTGTCGTAGTGGGAGCTTACTCCAAATGTAGTTAATGTTGTGAAGAGATTGTTTGCAAACTACTCGGAATGTTTGGTCAACGTAATGCACTGAATAATTCGACTGTCATGAGACTAATTGCTAGATTGAAAATTCATATCGCACAACCTTCATCATACTTGTAAGGCGCTTTGACTATGATAACACGCTGTTTCGTCATGAACAGTGATGCCAGCATTTGGTCGACCGAGTCGATTTTCCCCCTCCATCACGCTGTATACAATCAAATTTCTTTTGTCGGAGGTTTGATTGTGTGTGTGTGTGACATTTCTATACAGACAGATGTGATGGAGAGGGAAAATCGAATCGATCGACCAAATGCTGGCATCACTGGTCATGAAGCGTTTCATTCTTACCGGTACAGAAACCAAATTATGGTCAGCAGGCTGTGACAACTAAGCACAAAGACAACAGATGAAAATCGTGTGAGGTTCAGTCCTCTTACCTTACTAGAGCAGACATGGCGAGCATTCCAAAAGTTGCGTCCTTCGAGAGACACCCTATATTATATAGCATTATTGGTCCATCCAAAGTAAGAGATTACCAAGACACAGCTGTAAATGAAGAAAAAGAATGCTTTTTCAACAAATTAATGTAACGTGTCACAAGTCGATTGCAACGATGGCAAAACTACTTGAAACTTCGAATTGTTTCTACATCCATCGTATCCTCCAAATATGACTCCACAGCCAGTGATGCCAGGAAAGACGGTGTGGACCGAAAAATCAGCCCCTCTACCGTGCACACGATGAAACTTTCGTATACATGTGAGTCACACGTATACGAACGTGTCATTGTGTGAACAATGGAGGGGCTGATTTTCCGGTCCGCACCGTTTTTCCTGGCATCACTGCCCACTGCGACTACTGGCTTCTTGCAAACTTCAAGAAAATGCTTCAGGGGAAGGGATTCAGCTCCAATGAAGGAGTGATATTGGAGACTGAGGAGCTATTTATATATTATTTATTATATTATTATATTTATATATTAGACTTCTTCTCGTCAATATTAACTCGTGTTTTATTTAGAATAAATATTAATGTTACCTTCAAACGCACGATATCTTGATTTTTGATAATCTGGGACCCGCGTTTCCCTCTCTTGAACCTTGGATCCCGCGAGCTAGATGCAATGGAAACTAATTACAGTTTCAATAAGGAACGCTCAAACATCGTTAACGCGTCTTCAACGGTTTGAATCGTTACAAGTAACTTGAATGATCAAAATGGCAACATTCCTGCCAACATAAGAATATGTAACCAGGTGTGGTTGGAATTCAGTCTACTGTGTAGACAAAAGATGGCGCTTTGTGCGTTTAAGATAAATCTGAAACAGTGAAATTATTTTAATGTCACGGAAAAACTTCAACTTATAAAATTACAGAATAATAAATCGATGAAAAAATGGTAAATTATTAAGAATATCGGTTACAAGATCTATCTCATAGGAGAAAAAACACATATCCAGTATACACTGAAGAAAAATAGAGTTAGAACATTCAATTCGGGAAAAACATTTTTTCGAGTTAAGAAAAAAGATAGAACGAAAGGTTCGCCCACGATGGGATGGGTCTCAAAATTTTCCGAATTCACCAAAGTTCTTTTGAGAATTTATTCAAAGAAAGTCAAAGTGGGCACACATTCCGAAAAAACTGTTTTTTTTCTTAAATCTCAAAATAAACAATGAAGGAATTGATCAATAATAAAAACGTATTCTTTTCTTGAAAATACATTTAAAAACGAAAATTTTGAAAAAAAACCAGCCCGATTGGTGTATTTTCCGCGAAGTTATGAGCATTTGAAAAAAAACCTTCGAATTTCGAAATAAATCGAAATCTCGGAAACGGGTGATCAAAAAAATTTGAGAAAATTCATGAAAGCGTTTCTTATCAGTCTCAAAAACATCAAGGATTTCCAAAAATATCGGAGAGGGTGACCTAAAAAAGTAGCCGATTGGGCATGGAATGCCCCATATTTTTTTGTTGTGATACACGGAAAAAGAAGTATTGCTTGCATAACAAACAGGTTTGTTACTATAGCGCCTGCAAGAAAAATGAGCTGAAAGAGCAAGAAAAATGATTGACACAGCTACATTTTTTTGCTGACATGAAAAAATTTGTTAACAGAACTAACGTCTTAGCTGCTGGAGTGAATATTTTGGCAAGGACAACAAATTTCTTTGTAGGCGCTATAGTAGGAAACCATTTTTTCTCCGTGTATAACATAGTTTTGTTATTTATTATGAATAAGTATAGTAATGTCTTGAATGTTATCTCATGATATCTCATGATCGAGGTGGAAACACCATACATATGTCCCTGATCAGTAAAATGGAAAACTGATCAGTGCCTCATCATTTGCTAGAGAAAATTTCTACTAGGGATATACTAACCAGTATAACATTCTTTACACTCAGTATTATCTATTTTTCTCAGCAGGCATGCTAGCGGTTCAATGGTCTCGAAAAAGTGAGAAAGATGAGTTTCTAATAGAGAAAAGTGAATAAAAAGTGAGTTTTTGATTGAAAAAGTGAGTGAAAAGTGAGCGACTTCAAATACAATTATATGTTTAGATATGCAAATAAAACGGTCGAATGAATTATTAGTTCTAGTTCTGATAAAATCGACAATCAGTATCACTTCAACTTTGGGACTCATTGCGAAAAATTACGTACTGTAGTGTAGAGACTGCCGAAAATGTTGTTAGAATGATATTGATGAAGATTATCCACAATGTAAAAACTGAACTGTGATTTCCAGAATGATAAACAAACAATCTACTATGAATTTACCTCATTTCATGTCAGTATTTTAAGAAACCAAAACGTAATGATTGGTCTAATATATTAAATACTCATAAAGCCCATTCAAAAACCAATAAATCCGTGTAATATAGAAATGAAATATAATGGGGTACAAAACAGCATAAGATGACAATGTTTCAAAGAGCAGTTTGATTTGTCTTATGAATAAATCTAATTATTCCCCTTCATTTCGATGAGTAAGCTAATAAACACTCTGTAATGTTGGACTCTTAGAAAATGTGTTATCCTGATTGACGTTAAATTTTATAAATTCTGCCAGCCCCCATTTGCCTATGTCCTATCAGAAATCCCACACAGCAAAAACACGTCCCAAATGAACTCCCACCGTATACGGTAAACCGTATACTCAGAGAAGTATTTGGTTGATCCAACCAAATTTTATTGATAAATACGAGCCGGCTAAATATTTTGTTAACTTGTGAAAATGATACGAATACAACACATAAGAAAAATTCATCCATATGATTTAGTTCCTCCAACAAAATAATTTTCATACAACAATAACATTTTTCATAATCAATTGAATTGTTTGGTTTATTCATTCAAAAGCAGGCAACCAAATATTTAGCCGGATCATAGTCGCTGATATTTTTCTCAGTGTAAGCAGGAGATGTTTTGTAATGCATTTTCCAATGTGTTCTCCAGATAGAGTTCGATAGTTTGATTCTGAATTTTGCTCTTAATTTTTCTCCTTTTTTGTCTCACGCAGTCAGATTTTCGGAGACATTTCTAATGAGTCAATCTTCTTCGACCAGATGGAGTCATTCTTAATGGTTCTCCTGAATCATAATATAATAACCATAGTACCAACGAAATCAACACTCGCTTCTAATTGCTACATGAAGTACGAAATGGAAAAAAATAATTGGAATTTGAAAAAATTCACACACCGATCATTAAAAAAGTGAGAAAAGTGAGAATTCACAAAATAAGTGAGGAATAGTGAGGGCAATGGGAAAAAGTGAGAAAAGTGAGTCGCTAGCATGCCTGTTCTCAGTGTTTCCTGAAGCTCAGAACATACTATTGTATTACTTTCCTACAAAATTGTTTCCCTGGAACATCCTAAACCCTTCACAGATGATCTGAACACTGAATTAGGATGCTTTTGGAACATGTACTATCTGGATATTATATTCTTGAAACGTTTCAAATCAAAGTTGTTCCTAGCCATCTGAACTCGGAACAACGTTGATTTCTATTAGAGTGAGGATGATATTCTGTGCCACTGAGTTTCTTTTTTACCCTACAGTCTTTATCTTGTTACCATGTCGGAGTTTGTTATGGATGTTTCGACAATTTTATGTGTATATTGATCATACATGCAACCGGACAATTTCGTATCATCAGAAATAAATTCATCAGAATATGTAACAATATACAGCAGACGGAATTGAATTCCCAGGAACACAAAAATCCAGATGCATCTTCCATGAATACGTCGCAAATAAGACACAAAGCGTTCATAGAATGTGTTCGCGAACATCAAAAACTTCTATCCTATTGTGATAAGGTGGAAACAGTATTTACGATGGTCGTTTTCGCGGAAATGGTACTATTTAGCATTGTGATAACGCTAGTGGGACATCAGATTCTTTCAGTAAGTCCAAGTATTATGGTTTTTGGTTCAATCAAGTGTCTAATTGATAACTGTTAAGCTATCTATCTTCCATGGAGTGTTCGATTATTCTATCAATTTTATAACATTGAAACGCCTGTTCTGAATAGTTTCAGTAGAAGATAGTAAATCTTGTTGTGAAGTTTGTGAAACATGAAATTGTTAAAACCGGTATAATATTCATCAGGGTGATTATTGGATGAATAATTCTGGGCATTGGACTTGGAAATTCCCTTCAAATTTTAACTGCACGAAGAAAAATTCTGAGGACGATATGAGCTTTGAATAAGCACATTAAATTAGGCATATTAAACACTATACACGTCGCACATCGTAGTAAACATATCATACTAGTTGTATTACATTGGTTTGCTGTTTACTAATTTTCCAAAGTTGCCAAATAATTACTCAGTTCTATGCCAATTCTCTTTCCCTCAATGTATTCTGTTGTATTTTATGAAATTGTTCAAAATTGGACCACCATTTTTTTCAGGCCCAAGGGCCGCCTAGCAGGCGGATCATATTTGGAGTCTACATGACGGGAAACGTTGTCCATTTATGGATGCTGACGTTAACTTGCCATAATTTGATGGAAGAGAGCGGAAGCGTTGGAGACGCGGCATGGACCACGCTTTGGTATATGTTGCCTTCTGATGAATTTTCAATGAAAATACGATATGGCATACAAAGGGTTATCATGAGAGCACACCGTCCTTGTGTCTTGACCGCTGGAGGGTTTTTTCCAGTCTCATTATCAACATTTACAGCGGTAATTGCATTATAAAATCTAATAAAATTCCATCAGGAACGATGAGTATTTTGACTTTTCATTGGTCAAAAATGTTCATATAATGCTGGATAGTTTGTACGTGTTCATACCCAATCATATAAAAAATTCACAAAAGAGTACTGCCAAAATTTTTCTTTATCCAAATAAAATGTCACTGTAGTTCCATCCGCCAATAGTTTTATTCATCTAAAGCTTCAGAAGTATTTTCCACAAACTCGGTGAAATTTGTCTGAAAGTTCAGAAGAAAGTTATTATAACGAGTTACAGAAAAGTTGTTCCGAGTCTTCAGTCAAAAGTTTCTCTGTGTACGACAAGCTGTCAGAAAATTCAATGAAAGTGTAATATACGCTACGATTCATCTATTCTTCACTTTCCCTCAGGTCTGGAGTTCCTCTTTATCCTATTACATGTTATTACGACAACAAGTTTCTGAAGCATGAGCGGATCAACTAATCGCACTTTGTGTAACCAAGGAACTAAAGTTCAACGACGAAACTTGTCAATTTTACAATCCTCAATCCAAACTTACAATCCAATATAACAATTGTTAACTGAAAGAATAAAAGATATTATTTTGATTAATTAATGCTGTAACACGTTTCGGTTTCTTCCTCCAAGTTATTCTTGTAATTATTCTTCGAGGAATGGAAGTCACGATAGATGTTTCGTGAAAAGTTTGAACAATGCAAATCGTCGCAAAAACATTGCGTAAGTCAAGTCGAAGCTGTCTGAAAACCATCTGTCATCACAAAAGGTGTGTGGATATATAGTGATATGAATTGATAAAAATTATTATTTTTATTAGGGGATTTCTATTTTCGATGTGTGTAAGATTCAGATGGATCACAACCATTATATGAACGCGATAGTTCATCACATAAAATAATATTGCGAAATATCAAAGAAGTAAGAAAAGTAAAAACATCTTATTGTGATACGATTATGTACCGTGACTCCAGAAGAAATCCAAACACTCTTTACAAGAATTCACATTTAAACGTTTCTCATCACCATCATTGATAATTTGTGTATTTCACAAACAAGATGTTTTCACTATTCTCATGTTGCTTCAAAATTTCAACCACCCCACTAAAATACTGATATACTGCATTGATAATTCAATATTTTTACAGGTAATTCAAAACTTGGATTCTATATCAGCACGAAACATACACGAAGAAAATTTTTCGACAAAATATTATTCAAAATTGAGGAAATTTTAAAATTAGGTTGATTTTATTTCACTCCACTTCAGATGAGAATTCATTCAACTGTCCTTCAATTATACTCAACTAATAAACATGGTTAAAACATTTGAATGAATTTTCATGTGCAATGAAGTGAAATGAAGTCAAGCGAATTTTTAAGTTCGTTGAAATGCTCCTATGCTCCTGTTTTACTCAATTTTTAATTATTTTCCGTCAATCTCTCGTGTTTGCACTGTTACACACGGAGAGAGTTGAACACTAATAATTTACAAACCTTTTCTCTCGAGAAAAACTTCTCCTAAATTTGGATAAATGATCCTGAATTCCTCTGTATTTCACAGAATATTCTTGAACTTTACTGAACATTTTTCTTGTGATGGAGTTTCGATAATTATTCGTGAAAATCCATCGATTCTTGAAGACCGTACATGGGTTTATAAATAAATATACCTCACAAGAATACAAGTATCGAATCACTGCCCGATGGTCCCTCAAACCCGTGACCTTTGAACATCGTTCGACTTTATGAATTGGTAAACGTTTGATCGAACGAACAGTATGCAATGTTTCACTCATGTCCTTCCTTTCCAGCAATTCTGGTGGAAAACCATACGTATGTATATCTGCAATGTGGTTAATGCCTTTAAGGAAGTTATCTGATGGAGGGTCGAGTGTAAATGACATAGAGACAATCAATCAAAGGCGTGTCAGTGTGATATGGAAGAACAGAGGTGAGATACGAAAAAAAAGCTGTGAACTATTATTATACCAAATTGCTATATTACAATCACGTTACGTCAATAATAGGTTTCGAACTATGATCTTGGAATCTTCTATTTCCTTGAGAACCTCTATATAAATGACATATGATGGAAAGATATATTGCCGCATTAGTATATTTGAATTGAGGGTCGCAAAGATGAAACCGGAAAATGATATTGCGATCAAAATGACAATTTTCTTCATGAAATGTGTTGGCTTCTGGACTACGAATAATGAACAGGAAAAGAAGTACCGGAAAATAGCCATGTGGTATACGGTGTTTGCTATGATAGTTGCTGTAGGAATAGAAGTTACTGATTTTTACTACAGTCTCAGTGATTTCGTGGTGAGTATATACGTATAGCTCGGTGAAATAAAACCCATCAAATCTGATTCAATGTCAGTGAATGAGATTTGGCGAGATTAAATGGGTTCGTTGACTCAGAATATACATTCTGTACTCCTTGAATTGACTTGTAAATCCTTTGAGGGAAACATACAGTCACAAAGCAACCTTGCATTTGTCACTGTATCAGTAAATAAGTGTCGTCAACTGTGATCATCTCAACTAACACGTTTTTGCTGTTACTGTAAATCTCGAAGGAGCACTGTAAAAAATAGATGTAGACTTACTGATATCATATACAAGTACTATCACCAAAATATAATGATGACTCGGAATTACCTGACAGTGTAAGAGTAAATGCTGATTAACCTCCCCGAACGGTAAATTTACATATACAATGTAGTGGTAATTTTACCTTTCACATCGGTAAAATTACAATGGGACCAGAGTCAATGCGCATTACCTTTCCCCATCGGTAAATTTACGAATACAGTGTAGTTATGACTTTACCTTTCACAACGGTGAAATTACCATTGAAACATGAATTCATTGATGTTTAGACAAAAAGTTAAATTCCTGGTACATCCCATGTGGAAAAAGTGTCCAAAAATGTATACAATTGCATAAAAATTGTGTACAATCGTACACATTTCAAAACATTTTTTCCACATGGGCTACTATAGATGTACCCAATCAAAACGAGTACAAACATACACTGAAAAAAAGGGTGGTTATGGTAACGATCTGAGGTATGATTATGACAGATAGCTACAGTAGCGATACGTAGATCGTTATGGCAACGATCTATATTGTTTCGTACTGATCCAGATCGTTCCTGTAATGATCCATTCAGGTTGTGGTAGCAATACCGATATCCCTATACCTCAGATAGCTGTAACAGCTGAATAGTATTGTTATGAAAGCAATACTTTTTCCTCAGTGTATGTAAGCTTTTTTCGAACGAATCATCTGCGTTGTCGATTCAGCTGTGATCGTTAGGACATAGATTAGGTAGGTCAGGAATAGTATACAGGTAGGTCTCTGACTGGGGTTCGATATCCGTTGGGAAAATGTTTCCCAGACTTTGATGTCAAACATCAGTTCAATGTGAAGATAATTTTTCCCCTGTTTGTGTAATTTTGCATCAAACAGGTAGGTAGCAACACAATTCACCAATACAGTCCATGGTGAAGGTAATTTTCCTTGATATGGATCTGTGATTTTACATCATACATGCTGTACATACTGTAAAGAATTTTGATAGGAAACTTCCAAAGCAAAGTTTGGAAATCTTTTTTTCAAATATTTTTTAGTAGATTTACAAACAATTTTAGTGAATTTTCAAACAATTTTAGCGATTTTCCAAATCAGGTTTGTCCGTTTACACAAATTGTTTGTCAATTTACTAAAAAATGTTTGAACAAAAAAGTTCCAAACTTTGCTTTGGAAGTTCGCTATCAAAATTTTTCACAGTGTACAATGTAATTTTATCGATACTGTAAAGGTAAATGCTGTTGTCACTGACACCTTGGCAAAATCACCGTAGAAATTTCTTACGGTGAGTATGAGTTATGATCAATGGTAATTGATCACATATAAATACAGCGATGTGCGCTGAGAAGAGCCTTATCGTACACATTCCTACACGGAGAAAATTTTCGATCCCTAATCAATACATTCCTTTCTTTAACTTCCAACTGTGTAACGTTTCAAATGATCAAATCACGCGTCAACGATTATTCGTCGTTCCTAATTAAGAACTCAATTAGATCCCCGTGCCTCTAGCTCGCCGATTCCAAAGTTCAGAAGTGGGGAAACGCGGGTTAAAGATTATTCAAGAAAGTCAGTCCGGTATTGGCTTAAATTAAAGTGGAAATTTATTGACACTTATTAATGATCAGTGATCAGACAAGACAATATAAAAAAAAGAAACATGAAACTTAATCCTAAATTTGCGCGCGCAGGTTGAATCGACTGGATTTACAAATCCTAATGAAACTACGGCTGTTACATGCAACAGTTGCTTCCGTAGCCTGTTTATCAAATAGAGGACTAGATATCCACCAACGAATCAATTTCCATGTGTGTTGTTCCCTCTTTCTATCTACAGACTGAATAGAAAGAGAGGAACAGGCCTTTCTTTTGATAAATGGGGTTAACCCAAGCGGTACCGCGAAATGAAATTATAATGTCAACTCGACCAATCACCAGTTTGAGGACTGTTAGTAATTTTCTAGGGAATTTTCTGTTCCATTGGAAATAGTGGATTCTCGATTCGTTAGGGATGGTCCTGCGTATATTTTAACTCTTTAATGAGTAAGTATTCCTAAAGGCTTCAAAAAGCAACGACATGCTCTGATTGGTCTAGCTGAAAAGAGCTAATTTGACCAGCCCAATGAGGGTACGGGCAGTGCTGCCAGAAATGAAGGAGCTCCAGCGTTTTACCCTCTCCATATACCATTGCAAAGCACGCATGCTATAACTATAGATGTCATATATATAGTTATAGCGTGCGTGCTCTGCGATGGTACATGGAGGAGGTAAAACGCTGGAGCTCCTTCATTTCTGGCAGCACTGGGTACGGGTGCGTGACGAGTATTCAATCTGAGTGTTCCCAAAATCTAATCTATCTAAATGACGAGTTGGTTCGCCCACTCTCGTTACTCCCGTTCCTATCTAACCCTAAGAATGGAGCTCGGTCCGCCCTAGCTCAGACCCTGTTTGGTTATTATATTGACCCTGGTTCGCCCGCAGGTCGTTCGCCGTAAGAGTGTGGCTTTTTGAGATTAAGTCGTGACAACGACTGTTTGCTATGGAAGAAGCCGTGACAACAGCTGTTATTCCGTGCCCACGGATAGGAAATCGCAGGAACTACGATGTCCACCTTCGGATCCTTTTTGGTAATACGTAGCCTCTAGCTACTTACCGAATGTAGCGTTCGCCGCTTTGAATCGGAAGAAGTGTCAGGACATGGCCCAAGCACCCCTATCTATATCGGGCTTGAATTGTTTCTGCCGCCGAGAAGCGACGAGAAACGCAATTTACCCTATCGGTAGCCGTACGTACTAAGGCAAGGGTGATACCCCCGCCCTCTCGTTCCGCGCGGCAAACGAGCGTTGGGCGCTCACCGGCAGATGACGCCACCGTTAACTATACACGCACTCGTGTTCAGTAGGTGTCGTTGTAATATATTTACATATCGTTTTCTTAAACTGTCATCTGAGCAGTGTAGAATAGTGATTCGTCACAACTGTAAACTTTTAGCATGCACAATTCACATGGAGCTGAAGCTAGCGACAGCGGAGCTAGTGGCGAACTGATGGAACTTTTAATTATATTCAATTCAAATATTGTTCATACCAACAATTCATTGGATGGCTTTCAAATAAGGGATTGAACTACACAGAGAGAAATGTATAATAAAAATAGGGACAGCAATAATTATTTGATGAAATCTATGAGATATATAATAAAGATTATTATACAGATTGTACACTTACTATATAATATAATGAAGTTCATGGTACGCATAACAACGTTAATTAGATATATGATATCCTTATTATGGCTATCTCTATTTGTATTATACATATAATAAACATCTCTCCTAGTGTACTCAAATATTTCAAAAAACAATTTGATCCAAAGCTACACCAATCCGCCGCTAGCTCGTCGCTGCTAATTTCAGCTTCATGAACTCCCACAAGAACTTTGAATTGTTTATTGAAAACACATTTTATTGGACACATACACGGAGAAAAATAGAGGGTCGAAAATTACCAAATTTCTACTGAATTGGCAGAATAAGAGAGAACACCACTATTTTTGATCAACAATGTACACTGAGAGAAATTTTTATTATATGTATAATACAAATAGGGATAGCTATAATGAATAATAAAAGATATTATATGTCTAATTAAAGTCATTATGCGTACAATCTGTATAATAACCTTTGTTATATATCTCATAGATTCTATCAAATAATTGTTGCTGACCCTATTTTTATTATACCAGGGTGTCCAGCGTCAATGAGATACTGGATTCCCTGACTTTTCCCTGATCATTTAAAAATTTTCCCTGACTATTCTAAAATCCGAAAATTTTTTGAATTATAACTCGTATTTTATGTTGTTTTCATATTTGAAGAAATGATTTGAATGAAAAATTCTGTTGGGGTCAATAGTTAAACCTCTTATAACAAGAAGGCATCTTGTAATTATTTTTTATTGTCCTAATTGCATAGACAGTGTAAATATAAGAAAAATTAATAGAAGAAATCTTTTTCCGTTCTTTTCCCTTGTTAACCATCATGGGCCCAACACTGTCACTTGAGTGGCACTATGGAGAAGTTGTGCTTAAATAATATAGAATACTTTTTTATCACTTTTTCACTTGAAATATGTACACAAAAAAGTTGAAAATACTGGCTCTCTGAAGCTCAAGGGAGAGAGATACCTTTATCAAAAAAAATCGATTTCTTCTTTGCATGTTTCGAAAGTTTATACCCTAAAAATAACATACGTAAATCTCAAATGAATATTTCAAATAGTTTTCGAGTTACAGCCTTCTAGATTTCATCTATTTATAAAAATGGAATCATTTCATCTTAAAAATTCCGTATTTAATATAAATTAAGAAATTTTCTGACTCATCTCTGCTTATGGTATCCAAAAAACACTGTGAAAACTTTTATTACCACAATCTATAATACTTTCGTTTAGAGCAATTAGACTGAGTAGAATGATATAATTTGAATAGAAAAGTACGGATATTTTTCGATTCGTACATTCTTCGAAGAGATTCAAACAAAACTGGATTCAAATTTGACATTGCTTCATAAAATAATATAAGATACTTTTTTTAAAAACAGATGAATCTTACTGGGGTAAGATGTGACAATTAGTTTCTCATACTGTCTGTTGCAACTGTTGCTGTTCATACACTGAGAAGATATGAAAAGTCCCATCATTGTCAGCAAGTTCAAGATACTCTTGAAATCTAACTGAATGTAGGTGCAATTATTTGAAAACAAAAAATCCATCACGAAAAAGCGGCTCCATGGCTGACTGGTTAGCGCACTAACTTTCAGACATGGATGTCCGTCAGGCTTGGGGGTTCGAATCCCTGACCAATTAGTTGCCTTTCTCGCTAGCGGTAATGCCGCGACAGGAGAAATGGCGGTTGGTGCGTCAACCAAAGTTACCCCGAAAGCGGATACCACACCGTATAGGGGAGACAGCGGTTGATAGGTCAAGGAATCTTACTTCCGCCGCGTAGGTTAGGTTGGAGGTTTCCTCCCCCGGTCCAATTGGCCCTGGCAGCGTAAGGTGACCGGGTTAACAAAATTAGATTAAAAAAAAAAAATCCATCACGAAAAAGCATACTGTCATAACCTAATAATGTACCATCATGACTGTACAGAGTTGGATGTATATGCCATTAATCTCAATAAATTGATTGAATCATGACTGTACACTTTCATGAAATTGAATTTACATTCATTCAGATTCAAAGAGTATCCTGAACTCGCTGACAACGATGGAATTTTTCACAGTACAATTTTTCTCAGTGTACATGAATATATTTCAGTGAACAAGGAATAAATATTATAGAAAGAAAATTTTTTGTACTCCAAAGGTATCTACATATGAAGAAATAATAAAAAGTTGTGGAAATTTTGAAATTGAACATTTTGTTCCCCTCTCTTAAATTTTGAGCTGAATGCGCCCATGCTGGTATCACTGGTGTAGACTTTGAATACTATATTGAATCTGGAAGAGATTCCTGAAAATGATGCAAACAATTATAAACATAATGACCTACAAATGTTAATAACTTTCATAACTTGTTTTCTTTCATATACTGTTAAAAATGTTTTGAAATTTCATAACTTTTCCAATTACATCCGTAACTGAAATTTCCAATTCTTGGTATTTGAATTGAGAATTCATTTACACGTGATTGAATTTTCAAATTTTTACTACATTTTATTACGGATTTGTGCATATTTTCGTAACTGAAATTTCATACACATGTAACTTAATTTTTCAGTTACGTGATTGGAAATTGCTTCCGTTACGTGTATTTGAAGTTTTGTCCAGAAATTTTTAAGTGTATTCAGACATTACTTTCGACTTCCAATTTATATTCAGACCAAAATCCAAGCTGTGTGTTTGAACGCTGCATATATACAAAATTTTCATTCAGTGCTCAATCCTTGAGAAAATACGTAACAGAGATTCATCCGTTCCTTTTGATACTCTATGGTCATTAAATGGAAATTTTTACAGAACATATTGTAAAAATTTCCATTCAAGAACTCGAAGTGACACGCTGTCATCCTACATAATGAATTTATCCATTTTCTTTTTTCTGTGTATCCCATTAAAGTTACGGGAGAATCGGCAACTCTGGGCCGGCAGAGGCCTTGGGCCACTTGTATTTTCCCGAAAAGTTTAAATGAGAAAATTTTGAATCTCTTACAGGAGGTGCAGAAAGTGCCTTCGGTGATATATATTCAAATTTGATTGACAAAATAGGATTTTCCTTCTTCCAAAAGAAAAATCTCATATCCAGGAGACCAGAGTAAATTTTTTGTTTCAAGTCTTTTTCGATCAAAAGTATAGTGAAACTGGATTTTTATTCCTAAAAAATGAATCAGGCAATCAAGAGAGCATCTGAGAATACATTTCAATAAAATCAAGGATGAAATAATTGTTAAGAACAATTTTATTTGAAACAACATATCAGGGCTTGAAATCGGACGCCTTGGGTCACAATGTCGTCGGCTGTGTTTGGACAGGATGTTTCCTACTTTTTATGGAGTTTTTGAAGGGAACGTCTCGTTTTCTCACGAAAATCAATCGAAACACGCAATCAAAGTCACGAAAAATATCAATTTACTCAACAAATCACGTTCCCAACTCCAAAAATTCAGTTTCTTGCTGATTAAATTTTTTCACTCTTAAAAAATTCCGCTGAACTAATTTCAAATTCATAGACAACAGCTCTGATCAATTGTATACAATAAAGGTCCATTTCTGTTCCTTTTTATGATGCTGACATGTATAGAAAATGATGACCCAAGGCATCTGCCAAAGGGTGCCTTGAATCAAACGACGACTAACTTTCAAGTTCAATGTAAACACATAAATTTTCGAATAGCTAAACGGAAAAAAATTTGTAATGAAGCTGAAGAGTTGTATTTTGACACTACTTCATAGATTTTTCGCTTCTTCATTGTTTACTAGCTGAAATAGAATGGGAAATGAAAAATGGCCCAGGGCTGCCAACTGTCCCCCCTACATCATCCAATTCTTTAGGGAGCGTTACCAATTGGGACACAAAATTTGATGCTATACCCACACAGCACAGCAGTTCAAACAGAATTCTCAAAAATTCATCCGGCGCATTCTCATTGAATTCTCCCGACTCCAATTGAATTCTTTGCGAATTCTTTCTGAAGTATGCTGTATGGGGATTTTGTGGCAACCTCTCTCTCTATCTGATTCTCTCTGATTTTGAGAATATGCACTGAGAAAAATCGTTTAGTTGAATATTAGACAGCTAGAAAATATAGTCACCCTAAATAAAAATTTAGTTGCGGTAAATGAAATATTTAGCTGTGACAAATAAAATTTATTTACCGCAACCAAATTTTTATTTAGGGTGACTATATTTTCTAGCTGTCTAATATTCAACTAAACGATTTTTCTCAGTGTATAAATTTTCTATTTCATATAGTTCTTTTCCGGATTTTTAAGCTAAAATCATCAGTTTACTGTTGTTAACACTCGGAATTTTCAACAAAAATGAGAATCCTTAGATTATGGAATAATCTCAAGTACTATTTATGAGCTGTGAAAATTTCATTAAAATTCATTGAGTAGTTTTTGAATTGTTGTGGTCACCGTTTTGAAAAACATAGTTTCGAGAAAAACGTGCTTTACCGCCCCAAGAGAACGTGAAGCTCTGAAGAACGTTCTATGAACGTAGATTCTAAATGCGGACATTCAGACGATCGATAAATCTTCATCGAACGTATGTCAACTTAAAACCAACCTAAAATTAATCTACGATGCTTCCCAAGTAGCATCGGAATATACTATGCACGTTCTACGGATATTCGAAGTATATTCCATGCATATTCTAATGAGACCGTTTTATACGTGCCATGTACATTCGTCGAACATACGTAGTCGAATATACGATCGTACGGCAGTCAAACGTCGAATGAATGACTATCGTACATTTCGAATGTACTATGCGCATAGCAAGTATATTCAAAAGATTCTGATTCGAATATTCCATGAACGTTTACTGTATGTCCTTTGCATTTTATCCGTACATACTATGAACGTTTCTTTTTCGTATATACGTTGAACTTCCGTTGCTGCTTGGGTTACGTTCTGTTGGGGTGTACACGGAGAAAAAAAATGTTTTGAACCGATGAATTTTTCTTTGAGTCTAAGAAATGAATTCATCCAATGGTATCTGTGGAGTTATTGCATCAACTTCATTTAATATGTGATTCACACGGAAGTGGTGGGATCATTAATTGCAATATGAGATACTTAAGATTGTTGAAAAAGTTATTGGATGGAAAATTTTGATTTTCGAATTCATGGAATATAATTTGATTCAATGAATTATGCATTTGATGAGCAAAAGCCATTCATAGCACTGTAATAACCAACTGTAGTGCCAAAATGATAATTTCTCCTTTCAATAAAATATTTAATTATTTGAATAAAAAAAGTTTTAAAATAGGAAAATATCAATATAAATGATATAAATATTTCTTGCATTTGAAATAAAATGTTTTCATGAATATGAAATGAAAATTTTCTGTAAATAAATCAATATTTGAAACAATGAATATTCTTCCCTATCTAAGAAATTATTTCATAGAATGTACAAAGAGATTTTTCAATCCTTCAGAGAACTTATTGATATAAATAAATCTTTCTTCGAATCAATGAAATTCATTTGGATTGAATGAACGATATTTTACAGAATTTCCAGAATAAAAAGAAATAAGCAGGAGTCAGAGCATTCGCGCAAGGGCGGAGCCGACCTTCTTAGTTCCTGTGTGATCTGTAGTTCATTTGAAACAATTGGATTATTCGATCAGATGATCAATATGATCAAGAAGTTCGAAGAAACTGTTTTTCTCTGCGATCAAGTCTTATCTGTCGATCTTGTTCGATGCCGGAACCTGAAAGAAATATTTATTAGGACGGGACATTACTTACTATAGGTTCACGGTGAATTAGTTCTTTATATGCAACTGCACTGCAGGAAGATAGTTTGTGAGAAAGTATTGCCACCTTCTGAGAAGTAAACGCAATTTGTCGGAGTGAATTCAATATATTTTTATTTTAAAAACATATTTCTTTGTTTCAATGAATTCATAAATTCGATCGATCTCTCTATTTTATGGACTCGATGAAACCTTTATTTGCAAAAAGCATTGGAATTTTGCAGAATGTATACAATTTTGACCTCATCAAACGTAGTATTGACGAGAATAATCAGGTTAGCAGTTAATTGACTAGAATCCTTTTCCAATCATCAATGAAAATTTTTAATGAGGTAATTTTTTAGATGTTGCTGAAATTTGGATTGTTTATTGAAACTAATTAACCATCGAATAAGATAATATTCAACTATTGAAGCCAAAAAATCTTGCAGTACATTATTTAAACGATGTTTTCAGTGGCAAAGAGTTGATTCGCAAAGATATGTAACGATGATTTATCAAATTTCATGAGTTTTGATTTTCGTTTTGTTTCTATAAACGATTCAAACTTCAAGAACACAATCATTAGCATGAATAAAATAGCTTCATTCGATTTGAATTCCCAAATCATGGGTTATAATACTTCATTTTATTGAATTCAAAAGTATCCAAACTATCATTGTTCATATGAAATCTGTTCTATAAAATAGATTTTATCCAAAGAAATCGCTCTGAAGTTTGAACTGAAAAAGTATCTCATTGTGATCATGAATTTAGTTTTTTGTTGAAAAAATAGAACTCTCGGAATTGAAATTCACGACTATTCAGTACATGATTTGATGTTATTAGCTGAACAAAACCTCTTGTATTGAAATGAATGAGATTATTATCCTCTCAACTGTACCGGTTTATAAATAACAGTATTTTTGCTCCTATAACTTCATGTTCTTGAATATAATAATTATTTTATTAACCTGATCTCGCGTTGTTTTTCTCATGATGGAAGGAGTTCATCATTTGTAAGCCATGTCTATTCATTTTATGAAATATATTTTCACTCGGAGTCGATAATTATTCTGGTGAAGAAAACAATTATCATGTCAAACACTTGATTGTTAAGAATTTCAAATACTAAGTATAATCAACCTCGATTTCCATACGAAACTTTACGTTATAAAATTGAAGATGTATTTGATTGATTTCCACTTTGGAATTTACCAAATAAGAGTTATAAATCGGATGAAAGATGATATTGACAAAAATAATTAGTTATTCAGTCAATAGAGTGCGTTTTTAATTTCAAAAAATAAATTTCAATGAGCTGATTTGATAGTATGAATGAAACGACTTTTTATGGTTATGAAATTATTTTAGAGTCAAAAAGACATTTATTTGATGCAATGAAATGGGAATCAATGAAATCAATTTCATTAATTCAAAGAATTTTTTTTCTCAGTGGAGAAAGTACGGAGCACTGATCTACTCCAGTGCGAGCTGTGGGGTAGAAATAAATTCAGTTAGGGTCGAATCGACTATAATTCGGTGTTGAATCCAACACCATTTGGGTTGTACTCCATTTTTTTAGCACTATTTTCTTCCAGTGTACCTGCCATCGGGGGTCCTAGACTCCTTCAATAATTTCAGAATACCTCGAAACTATTCATCCTATTGACTGGAAATTCCCAAAGAATATTTTCGAAACATCATACTTTAAGAAAATACAAAAAGAAAAAATCGATTTCTTGAAAATTCCAACTAAACGTCACTTCTTAAATGAATATTTATCCAGCAGAGCCAAATATACGTTTATTACTTGTGGATGGTCTTTTTTTCTCGAAGTAACTCGCTGATAAATTCTGATTTCAATGGTTTCGAAAAATATAATTTTTCTTGCAATTTCCTTCCCTGACATTTCCCTGACTTTTCCATGCCACATCAAATTCCCTGACATTTCCCTGACTTCCCTGACCGCTGGACACCCTGTTATACATTTCTCTCTGTGTACATAACCATTCAAATTCAGTATTCACAACTATATAAACATTTATCGTAATTTGTTTATAGTGATGAAAACTATTTATATAGCCTCATTAACAATAAAAAGAGTTAGGACAATGATAGTTGAATGGTTGTCGCCTTACATACACTGAGAAAACACCAGGTTTGGCTCAATCCCGTAAGCGTTTGGATACGGAGAATGTCGCCACGCGGTTGAGTCAACTGAATATCGATAGAGATGATTGAACGGAGATTTACTTCAATTGATATCAAGTTGCATCAACCGCGCGGCGACATTCGCCGTATGCAAATGCTTACGGGTTTCGCTCCACTATTTTTTTTCTCAGTGTAGTTGCCAATCCTTTGAGTGTAGTAAAAATAAATGATTTACCAAACATCCTTTCAGTACACATTTTTACTACACTGTTAGAAATTATTGGATAAAACTTCAAATACACGTAACGGAAGGAATTTCCAATGACGTAACTGAAAATTTAAGGTACATGTATGTAAAATTTCAGTTACGAAAATATATATAAATGTGTGATATAATATAGTGGAAATTTGAAAATTCAATTACTCTTCAATGAGTTTTTAATTCGAATACCAAGGATTTTTAATTCCAGTTAGAAATGTGACTGAAAAAGTTATGAAATTTCAAATACTTTTTCACAGTTTACACTATCTATGACAGTGGTATTTTCTCTTGTCCTGCCAATTCAGTAGAAATGTAGTCATTTTCGACACTTTGTTTTTCTCCGTGTATTTTTATTGAAAATTGACTCCAACTGCAACCTTTATTTTTTGTTTATATTCTCATTGATGCTTTTACCAATGTAATTCTCTCTCAAATGAAATTTTACACACAATCTAGTTATGCACGGACAAAATATTATCTTTTAAATTACGTTGTTAGAATCGTAGAATAGGACCATACTTGAAAAAGCAGAAATTGTCAGATATTAGACACAGATATTGATTGAGATTGACAGAGATTGCTGTTATACCCTCCTTTTGTAGGAGTGAACATCGTAATCTTCAACGTGATTTAACCAAAAAACACAGATAAAGTGTATCGCTACAATTCTCACATCGTAATTGATAAGATAATATTTTCCCCGTGTAAGAATTACACACTCACCCTAGTAAAAATAATTATAGCGGTTATCTAGCACCTTTCAAGGCGCTACCAGTGAAACTAGTCACTAGAAAGGAACTTGACATTGACTGTGAGGTGACCAAAGTCATTTCTGCTAGGGCACGGATTCATGCACTGAAAAGACTGTTTTGTGGTGTCTATTCAAACGTTTCATTACGACACGGAAAGAAATGTATAATAGAATTTATGAGATTTCTAATAACCCTTATTCGAGAATATGGTGAGAATAGGGACAGCTATCTGATTTAATACTGATTATTATAATCACACCCTAGTGGAAATCACTCTAGTCGTTCTCTAGGCGATTACAAGACCTCACGAGGCCTTGCAAGTCCCTCACAAGGGCCTGGTGAGGCCTTGCAAGGCCTATGGAATTACTAGAGTGATTTCTGCTAGGGCATGAACAAGATCAATATTCACTTTTGGTAAGTTTTATTAGAAAATGTATTCAAATTAATTATACAACATAATACACAGTACATACCCGTGAATTGTTGTGTATCAGAACTATCTTATACAGTGTATTATAATTTTATTATGGAACTGTCAATACAAAATATGGAAGAACCGAAGTGTAGAAACGGAAAGAATATTGAATTTGAAATTACTGTTGTAGTTTACTATTCGCGCACCATATTGAAAATTACAGCAAGAATTATTTACGTGAACGAACTTCTAGAAGTCCCATAAATTCTTGGACTTTTATAAAGAAGTATGGTACCTCCCTCATAAAAGTCCCAGCCATTATGGTAGTTTTAGAGGTATCTCCACGTAAATATTTTGACTCGGGTTAAACCAATGCCAAAAATCCATAAATTATGGTATTTTTCAAGATACCTTTTTCTCCGTGTACTACTTCTCAATATTCAAAGCTTTGAGAAACAAATATAAAGTACACATAGCTCACATACATAAATTCACAAGTATTATTCTTTCTTACAGGAACTGGCCTACGTTTCATGCAACCTCATGACTTTATACATGGTGCTACTCAAGATTTTCATCTTGTCTGCGAATAAAGTCAATTTGTTGGACATCATTGCTTTCACTCAGACACACTTCTGGCATTCCAACTATGATGAATATGAAGTTCAAGTGTTGAAGGAATGTTCCATGAGTATCACATTCTTCGTATCTTCGTTTACTTTCTTTTCTATGGGAACTGTCACGTGTTTTGTATACACACCTATTTACGGTGAATAATCACATGTAATACAAATTTTTATGATAACAATTCCAATACATCAAATTGCTCAGAATTCATAAAGCCCTTGATAAGATAAGATATAGTTCCAGAATGCAGGGCACCTCAATCATATCCTACTTGAATGAAAAATGAGGAAGCCGATGGTCAGAGCTAATCAAATGATTTTTCAATGAGATCCAGTTAGATTTAGTGGAGTTCTTCTATCAGAAACTCATCGAACACGGAGAGAAAAAATTTGCTGACGCAGTAAATCGAGGTATTATATACAGAATAACAAAATTTTTTGCTGACCTAGCTAAAAATTTGCTATAACAGCAGTCGTGTTAGCTACGACAGCAAATTTTCAGTATTATATACAGAATAGCAAACCAATTTTGCTGGGATAGCAAACATTTTTTGCTGCCACAGCTAAAAATTCGCTGTCGCAGCTAACAAGATTGCTGGAACAGCAAATAGTTTGCTGTCACAGCAAAAAATTTGCTGCTCTGGCAAAAGGAACCCAGCAAAAGTAGATCTCGCTGCCACAGCGAATTCCTTTTTCTCCGTGAAAAATTAAGGCTCGTTCACGACAAATGTTCCCTATCGACACATTTGTATCTTAACGCTCACTTCATATCGGTACACCTGTTACTATTCTCCATAGTAACCGTTACCGTATACTTCTCTCCGTGTACAGCATTTTGTAAACATCAAGTTATTGAATTTTTATAATCTTCTTGTTGGTTGTGGGAGCAGATTATCTACAATCGAACGTATTCAACAGAATCAACAGTTCACAGTCGCTAACAGAGACGAGTAATGATTCCTATTCTGGTATACGAGGGTGGATTGATAAGTTTCCGGCCTGACCAAGAGATGGCGCCACTCGGCCTACCTTGAGGTGGCGTTCTATAGTACCATCCTTAGATAGCTTGTAGCTATAGTTTCAGTCCGATCGCCATGTTAGTTTAGTTTTGAGAGCACGCTGACCAAGACGCCTCTGTGTTTTTCGTAAAAATGGAAAAGCTGGAAAATCTTGCTGTCATCAAATACTTTTATTTGAAGGGGTTAACGCCGAAGGAAATTGAAGAAGAGATGGACTCAACACTGGGGACATCCTCCCCATCATATTCAACCGTTAAGCAGTGGGTTTCCGAGTTTAAAAAGGGTCGTGTGAGCACCTCTGATGAGCCTCGCTCAGGACGCCCCATTGAGGTCACAACTCCAGATATGATCGAAAAAATCCATCAAATAGTGCTGAAAGATCGCAGATTAAAAGTTCGTGAGATAGCTGAGACCTGTAAGATGTCATATGAACGTGTACAAAATATTTTGCAATAACATTTGTATATGGAAAAGCTCTGTGCAAGATGGGTGCCGCGTTTGCTAACAGTCGACCAAAAATTGATTCGAAAGAACATTTCTACCGCCAATTTGGCGTTGTATAAGCGTAATCCAAGCGAATTTTTGCGTCGATTCGTAACCGTTGACGAAACTTGGGTCCACCACTACACTCCTGAAACCAAAGAACAGTCTGAACAGTGGATTGGACCAGGGGAACCAACTCCAAAGAAAGCAAAAACAATTTTTTCGGCGAACAAGGTTATGGCTACTGTTTTTTGGAATGCAAGAGGTATTATATACATTGATTACCTTGAAAAGGGTAAAACTATGACTGGTCAATACTACGCAGACTTATTGCAACGTTTGAGCCACGAAGTGAAAATTAAACGACCTCATCTGGCGAAGAAAAAAATCTTGTTTCATCACGATAACGCACCAGCGCACACGTCAATCGTTGCGATGGCTAAAATCAACGATCTGAAGTTTGAATTAATGCCGCACCCTCCCTACTCTCCAGACCTAGCCCCGAGTGACTATTATCTGTTTCCTAACCTCAAAAAATGGCTTGGTGGTAAGAGATTTGCGGACAATGAAGAAGTAATCGAAGCTGTAAATGGGTATTTTGAGGAGCTTGACGAATCAGTCTATAGAGATGGCATTACTAGACTAGAACACCGCTATGAGAAATGTATCAGCCTTGGAGGAGATTATGTTGAGAAATAAAAAAAAAAAAATTCCTCAAAACGTTGTTTTTCTTGGTCAGGCCGGAAACTTATCAATCCACCCTCGTATTAAAATACAATACAGTATACCAAAATAGAAATCATTACTCGTCTCTCGTGATCATTCCATGATCTTTTTTCTCCGTGCAAATATACCCCTCCAGTGCATTCTTGAACCTTATTGATACCCCTAAATGATCCAATCCCAGCAAACACGACTGTAGGCGCTTCGAAGGGCCAGTAATGGATCTTCAACGACGTTGCGAGACCGTTAGCAGCCCATTTCCGCGTAGAAAATAACAGTTTGGCGTCAGAAACATCTCGCAAGACCATTGCAACACGCATAAAAAAAAGGGCACAGATACAGGAACGATCCTGGAAGAAGTATGGGAATTGAGATTCTCCCATACTTCTTCCATATTTCTAACAAATTGACAGGGTTTTACAGTAATCTCTAAGAATTATGAGAGAGTCCTACATCCCATACTTCATTCGAGATTTTCCTACATGTCCGCCTTATTCTTTCATACGTGTTGTAACGGTCTTGCGAGACTTCTTCCGCAAGACTGATATCAGACTATTTTTTCCACACGAGCTGAAACGCCAGTATTTATTTGTTTATTATTGAAACACTAAAGGAGGTAGAATATGTAATCAACTAGAATTCTCCCTACCATAATCACTCACACTGAATAATATTATGATAAGTAGTGAATGTGATTAAGTCGTCCTGCATTTGGAAACAATTATTGATATTAAATTATATCTGAATCTTCCAGTTTGATCATTTTATACTATTCACAATGTTCATTTCACCTCACATTTTCAAATGAATTCACAAAGAATTTTGGTAAAATCTGAAACAATTTTGATCAGTGAACAAACATTTTTTGGGGAGTCACTCAACATTTATAGATTCCCAAATAATCTGGGAATTTTCAAATCCATGTTTTCCACCATACTCTTCTTATTGGGAATTTACAAATATTTTTTACAGTGTAGCCATATTATGCTTGCCAAATTTGTAGAGAATTTCGTAAGAAATGGAACGGACAGAGTACTTCCATTCAAAATGTGGATTCCAATATTGAATTGGACTGAAACACCATACTATGAGGGCACTTACTTTGTACAGGTGATATTTCTGATCATTCTCATACGAATTTAATGGATTTCATTCAAAAAATGGATTGGGACCATACATTTTTCTTTCTATTCCACAGTCCTTATCGTGTTATCATTGCGGGGTTTGCTTCGGATGTTTCGACAACTTTTTGTGCATATTAATTTTACATACGGTTGCACAATTCCGAATACTACAACATAAATTCAGGACATTATGCGACCACTTGGAGTATTCGAAAACCCGTGACAATCTTGCGCCAGAAAAATCAAACGAAATATATGTGAATGAAACACAAGTAACAGTCAAAAAGTTTGTCAATTGTGTCCGTCATCATCAAACTCTTGTGGCCTATTGTCAAAAAATGGAAACGGTATTTACGATGGTGATTTTCGCACAAATGGTAGCTTTCAGCATTATGCTGACCTTGGTGGGAAATCAAATTCTTTCGGTAAGTTTTATTCAACGCCATTAAAGATTCTTAGAGAGGAGGAAAAACCATTTACTTAAAGAAATCAAACCTAAAAGGATTTCTAAAGTTGATCAAAGTCGAGTTAGGAAAATGGTATGATCTGAAATGGCAAAATATGATTTTATAACCAAATCATAGTTATAAGGAAAAACTGCATTGTTAAAAAATTTGTGAATTTCACACATAAAATTTGGAAGCAATTAAGAAATACTTTTGTTTATTGAATCCACCACAAATTTTATAAGATTCAAAACAATTTTTGTATGAAAACCATTTCAAGATAATATTGTGTTTGAATTTCAATAAGATTGTGGGAGATTCAAGAAAAAATATGTGTGTTAATCGCTTCCAAACTTTTGTATTAAAATGAATACGAATATTTTTTACAGCGTGGATAAGTTGATGTCAGGATGCTGTATGTTGAAATATTCTATGAACAAATCAAGGATAATTGTAGGGGTAGAATGTCATTTCATATTTCTTCAAAGAATCGTGCAACCTTTGATGAAGTTTTAGGACTTCTCATTGGTTGGATGAATTTTTTTATTGACTTTCTATGAAGGGACCTCAATAACCCATCACTCGATCAGTCCCGAGGGAGCTGATATTTGCATCTTTGGTCGCTTTAGACGGCTTTCACCTGCTGTTGTTCACTCAGCTGATTGTCGATTTGACACAGGATTCAAGTGGTGGATCCACGTTCCATCCTTCGTCACATATTGACGCGAAAACCTCTGTTCGTTGCACTGAAACAATTGCAAACAACGCTCTGAATCGTCGATGCGTTGTTGTTTTTTGAAAACACCTCTCTCATCGACAAATCTTCATACAAAATGGTGAATATCTTGCCTCCGGTTGTCTTTACTCCTCTGCTATTTCACGCAACTTCAATATACGATCGTCCAAACCAATTTCATTGACTTTTTTTATGTTTTCTGGAACAACTGCCGAATTTGGGCGACCTGAACATTCAACATCATTGATGCGATCGCGCTCGAAGTCCACATAACAACTCTCAACCGTTGTTCTCGTTGGAGCGGCGTCCGAATAACATTCATCAAACCATTGCTTCACTTGAACGGAATTTTCCTCATCAGAAAGCAATGCTTCACTAATATACGTGATTTAGATTTATCTATGCTTTTGGGAATTAAAATCGTAACTTCACCCCTGTAACTAGTAAACTGATGGTCTGATTGAGCTCAAATTTTCACCCGTGGCTTTTTACCGTTAGTATAATTTATGAAAATAATATAGATTTGTTATTAGCAGCGTCATCTGCACGTCAAAGCTAAGACTCATTGAGTGATGTGTTACCTGTGAGAGATTCTGAAACACTCTGCACGGAGGGGAATTTGTAGTT
Source organism: Gonatopus flavifemur (assembly GCA_018340375.1). Lineage (NCBI taxonomy): Eukaryota > Metazoa > Arthropoda > Insecta > Hymenoptera > Dryinidae > Gonatopus > Gonatopus flavifemur. The sequence goes on from JAFFJZ010000007.1 coordinate 24,402,338, forward strand.
AAATTTACTATGTGATTATTGTGCCCGAGGAACAGACTCACTTTCCAATGGTATTTGCTGTGAAACATAGTAAATTTGATTATGTTTCTATTGTCTCGTCATAGTAAATTTCATCGTAAGTCCAGTCTGTTTCTCGATTACAAAGTCTCATAGTAAATTTGACTCTAAATTTTTCTTCGTTTGGTACTTCTATGTCAACGGAGTTTGGATCGTTTTTTGAAATGAATTAATTATCGGAACTTGTCAATATCGTTTTCGGATAACACGCTCCATCGAATCAATTTTGAGACATTAGTGCCTATAAAAAATCATATTTTCACACCTTTTCTAACGATTAAGTTTCGATAAACGATTCAAACTTCAACGATATGGTACTTCTACAGTTTTTAAAGAAGAATGTTTTTACCAGAATCATACTGAAATCCAAGGTTGTTCTTATTGAACATCTAGTATGAAAATTCTATCTCAAGCCTCGAACATAGAAATATTTTTGAAACTGGGTTAGATTAGTATGTTGGATGCATGTTTTTCTGTGTTTTTTTTTCAATGTTACTTGTTCAATAATAAGAGATTTCGGATTCCCGGAAAAGAACTAGGAAACCGTGATGTTATTTTAATCCAAGATTATTAAGTTGGCCCGTAAGTGCTGGCGTTTTGTTTTCAAGTGACAATTTTCCGGGAAAAATGAAATATATGAATTGAGAGAAAGTTTTCAGGTTACTGTAACTAAAATGCCTGAACCAAATGTTCTTCGTAAAAGCTACTGGGAATTTGATTAATTTAAACAAGAAAATATAGTTGATACAACTAAGTGATGAATGAACTATAATTTCTTGGTATTTCAGCCTTTAAACAAAAGCTAAAAGAACAAAAACACAAGAACTTCCGAGCTGATCCAACAAAAGGGAAGCACGGAAATAAATAATTCACTGCATATGGGTATCCAAAAACTAATGCGACTGAAGTCATCCTATAGATATCACAGCTGTTTTCTCAGCTGTGACACCGAGAAGCGTAGTTGTCATTGCAAAAATATCACCATTGAATTGTTTCGCTATTCAAATATCAATTACCAAAATCATGCTATCACATCTGCGAATTTTTGCTGTGGTCAGTCTAGCAGAAATCATTCAGGCCCTCCTTCGCTCCCTGCCTGGCGCTATCGAAGCAGACTAGGCGTATTTCTGGCCTTAATATGGGCCAGTGAACTGCTTAATATTATTTCTACCAGGGCAGCTTGGAATTTAGGTATGTCGAGACTTCCAGCAGAATTTCGAGAAAAGGCCCTCCTAAGTATCTACCTTCTGTTTTTTCCATCGTTTCCTGTTCTATAAACTTTGACCCCCATCGATGAAATATAGTGATTTTGAATAATTTCAAGATTCTACACTAGACACTAGACTTTTAAACTAGACAAAACGGCATCCACAGGGCCCATGTTCATGTAAATCTGACACTGGATGTAGCGACTAATAAATAGCTATAATTATAATTTTTTTAGATATAGCAGCGGAAAAAGTAGGATGAGAAAGCAAATAGCTTTTTTCCCACACCTGCATGGAAAGTTGATGTCTTCTGACCTATTTTTAGGGGGGGAAAGTGCTGAACTCCAAGCGAATATCTCACAGCGTGAGGGAAATATTTTCTGCCCACTCGCAACGGGAGGACAATACCAACTATCTTTCCGTTCTGAAATATGCATATGAATATTTTATATGCAATTAAACAGAAAATTAGCACTTTCATTGCAGTTCTGGGGAAAAATGCTATGTTTACCTCGGGGAGAAGTGGGAAATTTCCACTTTTCCCCCTTGATGAACAATATACTATGACAACGAATTTATTTTTCTGTGTGCGATCTCTTCAACAAAAGCCATCTTTATTCTCTGAATCCTCACAGAAGTTCAAGCGATAACACGGACCGCAGTGTCCCTCATCTTTTCTCAAAACCCTTACACTTCGTCTTTTTGGCTTGCAAGAAACATTGTCCTTTCAGCAAAATTGAAAGAACGGTCATAGTACGTTGCATTCAATATCCTTCGTCAAATTTTTGAACAGTATCCTACAAATTTTTTCCCTTACTTGTTTCTATATCCTGGAAGAAAGATGGGAAATAACGGAGGAAAAAATATGGACATAGAAGGATTATGCAAAATTTTGCTGCGGTCAGTGTTATGTTGAGCATAAAACACTGAAAGGAAATATTTTCAAGAACAATAAAATTCAGGTATTCGATTGAAAAGTCGCGAATAAATATTCAGTTGATTGAAAGAAATATCTATTGAAATGATCAAATATTCATTTGAACAGTTGAAAATTTAATATTCTATAAAATATCTTACCACGAAAAATTAATATTTTATCGACTCAATACAAATTCATATGAAGTAATAATTTCTTGGCAACTATTCAATATTGTTTTCAAAAGTGTTTTTCCTCAGTGAAGATATTGAACTAATCACAATTTATCTCAGGTAGTTTTCAATTGATGTGGCCATACTTTATTTTCAGGCACAAGGCTCACCGACTAGACGTCTCATATTCATAGTGTATCTGATGGGTAATATTGTTCAATTGATGATGTTGACATTCACTTGTCAAACTTTAATGGATGAGAGTGGAAACATTGCGGATTCGGTATGGTCAATGGCCTGGTATGCAATGCCACGTAATAAACGTTGTATGGCAATACGACGTGATATAATCAGGGTTATTGAGAGAGCACATCAACCCTGTGTTTTGACCGCCGGCGGTTTTTTTGCGATATCATTAGAAACCTTCACTACTGTAATTATGTTTTTCATCAATTATAGTTTGTATAAGAATTCCTGCATGCTGTACAAACATTTTCCCCTATTTCTTTCCTTCATTTACAAAATTTTTCCGTTTTTTTCTACTTTTTTCATAATTCAACTGAGGGTTGAATGTGTTGAAAAAGTGGGTTGAAAAAGTGAGGGAAGAAATATGGAGAAGATGAGAAAATCTTGCACAGATGAAAAAAGGCTTCCTTGAAAGGAGCCACCGTGATGATGATTCACTTGGATAGATGTTGAACTTTGGAATAATAGTTTGATGAAATGAAAAATGTGATACTGTGAGGCACCTTTTATATACTCTATATACTTTTAGGTTTGGAGTACTGCGACATCTTATTATATGCTGCTCAGACAAAAGGTTGAAGAATCGTAATGCTCCAGCTCAAACTCGAAAACTCGAGGTTCAATCCAATGATGAAAAAAGAATAATACAGTAAAAATCAATAAACAATTTTGATTATTACGTGTTAAACCACAGTATTGGCTGTCTTCACCAAATATTATGACAAAATTATTAACATAATCAAAATAATATAAGAATACATGAATATAATTTGAGTCAATCTATGTGTGAACGTCTTTCATAAAATGATTCATGAGCCGTGAACTGATGGAAGAATATAATAATAACGTATACTAAGAAACTGAGATTCTCATCTTCATTCTCAAGTAATTTTTCTACTTATTCCTGTTTTTTTATTGTGATAACAAAATTGCGTGGAACGATAATATATCTTATCACTGAACGCGAATTTGCGTTAAGAGGTAACAAAACTTATACCGACAAAAAATGAAGAAGAATGCAAATGCACGAATGTTTACCACCTTTAAAGCAAGCAACCGGTGATAGATGTAATCATGACGAAGGGTCTTGAAGGGTTAGGAGGGCACAGCAATGAAAACGACGTCAATATGTTGTTGGAGTTTGAATCGTTCATAGAAGTGAAACGAAAATTCGAATTCACAAAATCTGATGAAACATCGTCATTCATCTTCTCGAATCAACTCATTGAGGCTGGAAAGAGCACCAGGGTTTTCAGTGAGATTCAGAGTTTTGCAGTGAAATTCAGGGAAATTTTCAGAGGAACTTTTTTCACCAGGGAGTGCGTCAAACCCCGCTTGTCAAATTTTAGACCCTAGTCGAAATTGAGACCATCTCCTCTTTTCAGTGATGATAGATAAAATGCATAGCACACCGTTAATTGGCTTATTCTTCTGAAAACTGCAATATGAATGGTTGGCTTCACATGGAGTACCCAATCAGCAAAGACACCGCATCCTTTTCTGGCATCGCTGATTCTATTTGAATCATTCACGAGTTGGGTCTTGTGTAAGCGGTTGTAATGTTTCGAGATCTGAGACGCGTCGGTATATGAAGATACCACTTATTGAAAGCCTCCTGTGATGCCTTCAGCTCGCCGGATATTCAGAGTCCTTTAATATTACGAGGGGAACGCGGGCCACAGATTAATAAATCGGGACTCGAATTTAAGGTTTAAATTGATATAACTTTATTACATGAAGTACATCAAATTGACGAAACTGTTTGAGAAACTTGTGCGTTATAATAATCAATCCTAATACTACATAAAAGTTTAATTGTTATCAATAACCTCGAAAGTTAAAATATTACATGAGATTATTAATTAAACAATCTTATTAGTCCAGACTTTCTATTGGTTCACCCCTAATACGTGTGCAAACGAGATTCATGACGTATGACGCACGAGTGGTTTCAGATCGTCCTGGATCTAATGGAAATAATCCTCATCCTATGCGAATCCAACGGAATATGATTTTAACGGGTTAGGCTAATTACCTCTAGCGGTAATCTTCCGGAGAATGGCCGTACGGGTGGCCCTAATGGGAAATAGCCATAAGATGATGGCTCTAGCAGAATTTAGTCGTGAGCAGGTGGCTCTAACAGAATTCAGCCGTGAGAAGGTGGCTCTCACGGAATTTAGCCGTGAGAAGGTGGTTCTAACGGAATTTAATCTATGAAGAATGTGAAACCAACTTCCCCACCGGGCCTGAGCAGAAGCTAGAATTTCGCGGTGAAACACGCCGGAATCGTGAACGAAATACGATCACAAAGTGACTGGACAGTCCCGACTTCTATAATGATTGAAAAGTGCTTCCCAGGAGGTGATACCAAGCTGGCTGTTTCCAAGCGGCAGAAGTCGAAAAGTGATGAATTTCTCCTCTGCTTCTTATATTATAACATGATAGGCATAAATTTCACCGCGGGAAACACTAGCGGACCTATCGGATCTCGGAGTTTGTCACAATCGTATAGGTGTGTCTCTCTCTACTCTCTCCCTTTCCTATGTTATTCGCGCGCCTGTACGATGCGTTGAAAAAATACAAGACGGTTGCCCGTATTTGTTCACAATCTGTCACTTCGATGTGCAGACAACCGCGGATCGGGTTTGTTCCATGGTAAGTTTCTATTTCCTTACCAATTTTCTCATTATATTATTTGTCATTATTGATTAATATGTTCCTCTTATGATCATTTTCAGGGATTTATGCAACCAGGTGCCCTCAGGTAGCATTGCAATCAAGATAAGCGATATCGTCCCTTTTTCATAGTGATTTTCAGAATATTGATTGAATTTATCTGTTACAGGTTTATGGATTCAAATTCATTGATGTTCTTCACTTAAGATTTTTCTTCGGACTGTATTATGTGTAAAATTCAAATTTGATACACATATACAGCAAAAGATCTACCTTCAGGTATGCATTCAATGCTAATACGCAAAGGTAGAGATACTTACTGATGATTGAGTGAAGATAATTGGTGGGTCCTTCTTGAATTTGCCGTTGGATGATGGTTAAAACTTCTCCAGGATGGTTGATCGTTGGTTCCAACGTATATAGGTGGTTGACTTCCTCGTTGAATATTGACAAAAGATTTCCTCGTCGACCGTGTGGATTGAATGTTTAGAAAAAGACGATTGTTATCTCGTAGAATATTCTTGAGAGAATTGTTTCCTTCTTGAGAGAAGTACTCCTTCTTGAGAGAAGAGGTGTGTAGCTTTAGAGCTGAATCCGTAGTGAATTGAATTTGGCTATGCCTTGCGCCTTTCCATGTATTTTCTTGATCCTTCAATTCACCAATCAGAATCCTTCTTTTTATTTGAACCCTTTAAGGGTAGAAGTGCATGTAATTACTCTCGTTGACCATTCTTTCTCAAACGGTAAATTCGTCTGTTTGGGTTTTCCTATCCCTTCTCTTGGTGCCGTTTTCTTCACGTCGAGGCTTCCTCGTCGTGATGGTTTGGTTCAAGTTTTTATTCTAATTTTTATATCAGATATCTTATCGTTATTATTGTTTTTATTATTTGTTCAATGGTTGATTTAAAGAGTATGGAATCTTTTATCATATTAATCCTTAAAATTATTATGAAGTTTAAAAATATTCATGAAATTTTACAAACACGTTAAGGAAGAAGGTTTTATCGTTGAGGAGGAAAAATTCTCAACAGTAAAGACCTTATCATTGAATTCGATATTTCATTGTGGGGTTTAATAGATTTGTTATGTGAGAAACTTATAATATTCTTATGAAGTTCAAGGCAGATTCCCTTATATTCATGGAGGTATAGGGATATATGTATATATATGTATATATATATAAAAAAAGAGTTTAAAACTATACGTATGATTATATACATATATATATATATATATATATATGTATGGGGACATAGAAGTGAATATGAGTTTAAAACTATACGTATGATTATATACATATATATATATATATATATATGTATAGGGATATAGAATATATATATGTAAAAAGGAGTATGAAACTATATGTATGTACATATATTCATGGGGATGTAGATAAATAGGAGTTTAAAACTATATTTCATGTGTATGAACGTTTTGACGAATAGGCATTTCGTCACACGAGGATCGTCACACGGTTCATCAGATGACATGACTTCTTAGAGAATTTAGAATCTGTCTCATGCACATACGAGGAACATGAACATACGGATTCATTTTTTAATTCATTGACACTGCTGAAATCATAATAGAAAACTGATCATTACAATATGCTTCAAGGTCTTCCCATGACACAATCGCGAACTGTGGCAGAAGATGACGTGTAAGTCAAGTGACATATCGCAGCGTTGTTATCATATGACATCTCAGCAACCTTAAATTCAGGATTGACGGACACCTGAAATGAGAGATTAATAATCAACTGACAAATGCTATATTGTTCTCCAATTCAAACTCATTCGAATATGTTCCTTTTCATATAATTTGCTCAAACTTTCTGTATAATATTTTCGGATAGGGAATCATTCGATAAAGGGAAAAAGATGTTTAGAAACCAAAATTAACGAGTACCTTGAATGTATATTCGCCAGGTTCTAGTTCGCTTATATCCACCCATTGGCAGTCGATGTTGTGTTTATATATGTCACTACAATTAACGGAAATTCCTTGATCGCCGTAGTTCGCACATTTGTACCTATGAAAGCATGAAAATATGATGCAGGAATTTCCAGTTCCCTACTAATGTGTGATCATTACGTTATATCCATCATCCATACAACACTGAAATCTATTATAGGACTAAACACATGAATGAATAAGCATTGATGTGAGCACAACCGGGATGCGCAGAACCTCAGAAAGAGGTTCTGTGCATCCTATTATGATTATGCTTATGCTATTTTTCGTCTGAGTACATTTGTGTGCTTAATCGTTATCATGCAAAACAAGGCCCCTCTCTACCCATGGATGCACATGGTACAAATGTCATCGGATGGTCTCAAAATATCGCTACGAAAGTACTGACGCATTGTAATGTCACAGCGAAATTCTGAAACATTACTGAAATATTCTGTGTTGTATGGAGAAATCAGCCCTATCCGACTCTCTGACCAACCTATAGCGAACGAGGTATTTTAATTGTCATCAAAAACATTAGACCAATAGATAGCGCTAGCTGTTTTGGTGGGCTGTTCCTCCAATTTGATTGGATGACTGAGCGATAGGTATATTTCACGCAGCCTACCAGAACCATCAGCGCCGCACTACGGATTAGTTTCAATGGCGAGATTGAGAAACCTTGAAAGTGGAGCAGTCGGAAAGGGCTGGGAAGGATGATGATTTGTTATTTGTTTACCTTGGCTCTATTCCAGGTAAGCATTGATTATCTTCCAAACAAAATGAAGCTTTATGTCCTTCTGCTACTTTATTACCTTTGGAATCAATTATGTCAAAAGTAGCAAAAACTTCCATAGAATGATAATGCCTGAAGAAAAAGAAACAATGTTTTAGAATAATAACTTTCATGGGCAGTTACACGGGAGAAAGATGTTGTTCACATTCGGATACACGGGAAGAAATTCTCAGCTGTATCAGTTAAATTCTAGCTATCAGAGCTCAATATTCCAACATTCACACGACAGCTACCTTTTAGCAACATCAGCTGAAATTTACCCATGTCAGTACACAGAGAAAATTTTGTAGTAAAAATTAATATATCTATATCGTAGCCGTGGGATATACCAGGTGTGTAAGTATGAAACCGGAATTTTTGGACAGAAAAAACACGTTTATTGTAATGATATGATACAAAGTAACCTATTCAAAGTATTGTCCGTCGCTATCTATTCCTTTTTTTTCATCTTCCTGGCAATTTGTGGATTCCGCGCCAAAAGAACTGTTGCTGTTTTGAGGCAAACCAGTCATCGAGCCATTTTCGTACATCTTCGTAAGAAGTGAAGCGCTGCTCAGCAAGTGCGTGTCCCATCGATGCAAACAAGTAGTAATCGGATGTGACAAGGTCCGGTGAGTAAGGCGCGTGCTGAAGAATCTCCCAACGGAACGACTCTATCGTTTCCTGGACCTGTTTTGCTTTGTGTGCTGGTGCATTGTCATGCAGTAAAATCACTTTGTGTTATCTCTGTTGGTATTCTGGTCGTTTTTCACGCAAAACTCGATCCAAATCGATCATTTGTTGTCGGTAGCGTTGAGTATTGACAGTTTCTCCAGGTTTCAGCAGCTCGTAGTAGATTACGCCCTTCTGATCCCACCAAACACAGCATTGTCCTTCGTCCGTAGCGGTTTTGCCGTCGATGTTGATGGTTCACCCGGAGTAACCCATGATCTTTTGCGCTTAGGATTCTCGAAATATAACCACTTTTCATCGCCAGTCACAATTCGATGGAGAAATGACTTCCTTTGGAACCTGGCGAGCAGCATTTCGCATGTTTTGCGGTTTTCCTGCTGTCTTTCGTTGAGTTCATGTGAAACCCATTTCCCCACCTTTTGTATCTTTCCCATGGCTTTCAACCGAAGGGAGATGGCTTCTCGGGTGACCTCTAACTGATCCGCCAGTTGCTGTTGTGTTTGAGCGTCGTCTTCGTCCAACAAGGCTTGCAGGTCAGCGCTGCCGTACAACGGGAAAACCTACTGAGGTCGCATTTTTGACGAAAATGAGTTTTTCATATCAATGAATTCTGTAGAAAATCCTCTATTTTATGACATTGATAAAAATTTAGAATGATGAATACTTTATGCGTAATATCGATAAAAAAACCCGAGAAATATGGAGCAATTATGATAGAAAATGTCGTAAGTAACATACGATTTGTAAATCGCCTCAAAGGGGTTACAAAATTCCTAAAAATACAAGGGAGAAAGATCGTAAAACACTTTACGTTGATTTTCGGTTTGTAAAAGAACCCGAGAACGGTTTGCAATACAACGCAAAAGTGTGATTTCTCTTAATATGGAGAAAATTGAATATCGTGCAGTCATTAGATTCTTCGTTTTGAAGGGTTTAAAAGCGAAGGAAATTTATGAACAATGGTTAGAAGTGTATAAGGTGTCCTCACCTTCAAAACGCACCGTTGAATTTTGGGATGGTGAATTTAAACGTGGTCGTACTAGCCTTGAAGACGATCCACGCGAAGGACGACCAAAAACTGCAACCACAGCAGAAATCATTGAGCATGTACATAATATGGTTAGTGAAGATCTAAGTTTGACTAAGCGTGAAATTGCTAATGCCATAGGCATCTCAGACGAACGAGTACTCCATATTTTACATGAAGAATTACGTATGAAAAAACTGTTTGGAAAGTTAGTGCCGCACACGTTAACAATTCAACAAAAACTGGATCGAAAACAAATTTCTCAGCGTAATTTGGAGCGTTTTAAGCAGATAAAACCGACTTCTTGCGTCGTTTTATAACTATGGATGAGACTTGGATCTACCACCATGATCCTAAATTGAAACAAGAACGTTTACAGTGGACTGAAGCTGGTTGTTCAGCTCCAAAGCAGGTGAAGTCACAACGATCAGCAAAGAAGGTTATAGCATCAGTTTTTTGGGATGCAAAAGGAATTTTGTTCATTGATTATCTCCAGAAAGGTAAAACAATCAACTCCGAATATTACTGCAACCTTTTGGATCAGCTGGATGAAAAAATTCGTGAGAAAAGACCTGGTTTAAAGAAGAAAAAAATCGTTTTTCATCAAGATGATGCACCTGCTCACAAAAGTGTTTTGACGATCGCTAAATTCAAAGAACTCAAGTACGAATTGCTTGAACATCCACCGTATTCGCCAGATTTGGCTCCTAGCGACTACTATCTCTTCAGAAATCTCAAACAATTCCTTCGTGGAAAGCATTTTTCGTCGAATGAAGAGGCCATAGCAGCCGTAGACGGTTATTTTGCAGAGCTTCCGGAAAACCATCATAAGGATGGGATAAAATTATTGGAAGATCATTGGAACAAGTGTATTGAGCTTTTAGGAGATTATATTGGATAAAAAAATATATTTCGTAACAAAAACAGTATTCTTCCATTTCGAGCGCAGAAACTTTTCAACCAACCTGTATATGGACAGTGAGAAAAATTGTCACTTCAACCGGAATTCTAATGGATTAAGTCTCCGGCACATTTAATGAGAACTCCGGTAAATTCAACAAGAATTTCAGTAAAGGTGACAGAGACTTTTCTTGCTGTCCATATAGTAACCGGAATCCTGGTCAAATGACCAGTTCATTTTTTTCCGTACACCCCTGTTACAATTAGCCCTGTCTGCCCTACCCGGGAAAAAAATTATTTCGTGTCATTACACCTGACCATTGCTCTTCTGGATTTTGAATTTGATTTTTTATCACATAAAATGATTTCTTTCTGGGATAATAATTGTTACAATTCTTCAATGATCAAATTATGTCACTACATCAAAAAGATACACTAACATAGGTTTGTTGTTGATGAATGAACCCCTCAATAAAAATCAATCAAGAACACTATAGAATAAATCTGGTATGTTTTTCAAGCAATATTAAAAATTCCTAAAACGACAGATTTATACGTAAAATGTATCATTGAGAATCAGAATCAATGGAAGGAGATGTACTTAGGTAGTTTCTTCGCTTGTACGGCACGGTGATCCCGAGCGTTCAGGATTGGATAAAAACCGTAAGTGACTTTGCGGCTTTTTTCGCTTGTATTTTGACGAAACCAAAAAACTTAAGTCCATTTTCACATGGTTATTGTTGAAAACGTTAATTTTTTTTCGCAGAATTAGACAGAACGCATTCGATTTACTATAAAAAGAGTGTTACATTTATAAGAACTTCATCGTATGAAAGAATTCTGAAGGGAAATAGTAAATCTCGATTTTCTCCGTTTCGATCCGATTGCACTTAAGTAGGTTTTTCCGTTGTGCGGCAGAGCGTCTTCAAACTTTTTCGGTGGTCTTCCACGTTCTTCGTTCTTGACGTCAAAATCGCTACTTTTGAACCGTTTGAACCACTCGAAACACTGTGTTTTACCGAGAGCATGCTCACCAAACGCCTCCACAAGCATTCGATGCGATTCGGCTGCGGTTTTCTTCAGATGAAAACAGAAAAGTAGTGCTTTCCGCAAATCGTAATTTGTTGGCACAAAACTCGACATGTTTATCTCTGATAAACTAATGCTACTGAATGAAACTCGTGTTATTGTGAGTTGGAAATCTTCGTCGGATATCAATACAATAACAAGACACCGCTGACGTGATGTGTCGGTAACTGCATCGACATCTAGCGCCACCTATGGGCAAATTCCGGTTTCATACTTACACACCTGGTACTTTATTGTGGCGGAAAGAACCATGAGTATGCGACAGGTTATCAAAACCCTTCTTGAAGTCGATACGCGGAGTAATAAGAAAATACAAAGTTATAGTTCCTATCATCATAATCAAGTACATCGCGCGGGTACGATACTGTGTCTAATAATCTATGATATAAACTTTTGTCTGTGTATTGACGCCACTGAAGAAAACTTAAGCTCGTCCCATGATTGGCACAAGTATCAGAAACGAGACACTTGTGAAGAACAATTGAACCAATATTATTTCATGATCGTCCCGCTGTTCCCATAATCAGTGATGGTACATAGTTTCGGAATAACCACTGCTCTCAGTACAAGCGTAAAAAACCAGCATTTATCAAGAATGATTGTACCAATGTTATCCACATGAGTAGCACTGTTTTTAATTTTTTAATTAGTGACTGAACTCCGAGTTCACAATAGCTGAAGAGTTCTGCATAATCGTCGGGCCAAGACTGACTCAATATCTTCCTCATGATTAGCCCCCTCCCCTAATTTCGCACACTAAGATAAATATAGTTGATTTAAATGAGAATAAAACTTGACTCAATAGTAATAAAACCAATGGTAATGGTTGACTGGACTCGATAATACTTCTAAATGTAATGATACACGGGAATCAACTGATCTTGAAGAACTCTTTACAGGATTCCAAGATGTCTTCCCCATGCAAGTATTGACAAGACTAAAAATCTCAAGCCTGTCTTAGTCTTGGCGCATTTGTTCCATTGTTTGATTGTAATTCATGTACGAAATTCTGAGGAAGAAAGTCAAGTCGAAATATGGATCAATTACGTTCCTAACAATATCTGTGATGAAAAACATATTGATTGATGATTGGCGAATAAATTGGACTCCAGGCCTGAAAACACCATTGGTCCAAGCTTGTTCTGATCTTATCATTTTCAAGCCTGGTCCAAGTTTGGTGGATTGTTGAAGACAAGTCTCGGTGGGTCTTGTGCCAAGCTTAGTCCATGATTGGGCCATTGGTCCACACACATGGGTAGCTACATACAGGAGATGAAGAAAAATGGCTGTCCATCTCACAGCTAATTACTCTATTTCGTGTAGCTAAGAATCCGCTATGATAACTATTTTTTCAGCAATGTGAACAATAGTTATTCCTATGGTAGCTAATATTTAGCTGTCGCAGCAATATTGATGTTTATCCAAATATCAAATACACAAAGTAACTTCTAGCTACACTGTGAAAAATTGGCGGTGTTAGAAATATGTAGTGTTCTTTCAACACCATATGGTGTGATTTTTACACATACAGTGTCATGCTAACATCGTTTGAAATGGTTTTGACACCGATTTTGGGGTGGACTTCTATAGAATCCGCATGGTGTTCATTCTGGGTTAGTTCTGACACCGCTTTGACACCATTTCTTTTACAGTGTACCATGGCGGATTGTTTTTTTCCGTGTATTATTACAGATTTTTTTCAAATGCTCGAAATTTATGTTATGCATTCCATAATTAGAATACTTATTGAAAAAATCAAATCCTGAAAAAATCACTGCAAAAAAAACTGGAAATTTACTGTGCATCTGGACTGGAAATTTCCAATATTGGTACTGGAATATGGATATTCTAGTACATGTACAGAGATTTTGTTGATACGGTACTGAAAATTCACCAAACATAACTGAAAATTCAGTCCTTGTTTTGGAATTTTCAAGTTTGAGATTGTGTACTGAAATCTTGCCATGATTTCGCGAAAATTTTACTGGCTCACACTATAATTCCACAGTTTTCGTGCACCAGAAGAAACTATCCCCTCAATAAGGACTTGGGAAAAATTTCGAATTTAGAAAAAAAAACCTAATCGTTGGTATACTGGAATTATACAGGTTTTGAACTGCATATTTCAGGTTGTGTGATGGAATTTTCCAGTTGCTATGCAACGGGATTTTCCAATTATGCTGGAATTCAATCACTGTTGCACTGGAATTTTCCACTTCTATTGGATTTTGCCATTTCTGGCAGGAAAAATTTCAAGTCTTTATATTAAAAATTTCCTGATTGAGATTTTGAATAATAATTGTGATTGTGGCAAATGAAACTGATATATGAGGTTTTTCGAAGGCTTATTCCTTTGTGTATTCTAGATATGAATCATATGTAATAACCTAAGCTGGCCTTCCAATACGTCGCGCTATAGCTCATCGGTTAGGTCTTAGGTTTCAGTTGGTAGGCAGGTAGAAAAGTGTAGGTTCAAATCCCGTTAGGTGGACATGACTTTCTGTCCATCCACATGAACGATCAAGTTTCTCAATCATCTTGAAACACAAGGACCGTGCAAAATCACTTTGTGTGTGCAATTTTTTTCAATTTTGATGAATATTTTCAGCATTAATTTTCCAGTACATGTCCTAGAAAATCCCACTTCGTGTACTGAAAAATTCCAGTACTAAGGCTCAGAAAATTTCCAGTTTTGATGCTGAAATTCCATAAAATTTGTACTGAATTTTTGCAGTACAAATGTGCTAAAATTTTCCGGTACATGTACAGGTTACTTGCTTCCAGTACATGTACTGGAATTTTCCGGTGAAATTTTTTTACAGTAAACCTGAACAATGAGGTTTCATCCATGTTGACTTATTGGCTGAAAGATTGACTGGATTCTCTCAAAAATCGAAAACAATAACTGTATTCCAATAAAACTCCAAATTCTTCATACTTACATATGACACATATGCCATTCCCAAAGATGCTTTGGTACGGACGATCGAAAGTCTGCGGTGCCAGCATTCAAAATTCGCGCAGTAAACCTCAGCAATCTCCTAGTTTCCAAATACCAATTTTCAAACTCTCTTTGCACCTCATAAGCTCGCGATGATACACAATTTTCCTCCATTGCACACTGGAGCCAATACAACTGCCTATCCTCTAAGTAAGCAGTCCTCATTAATTCTATGTGGTCAAAAATCAAGTCGGGTACATCACGTGAACAAGCAACGCTTGCAATGTTCTCTCCATTTCCTAATGAAATTTTAAAAAATATGCACTCTTTTGCCTAATTCTTGAACAAATATACAAAAAAAAGGTTCAATCGATTGTGATCGCATGTCATAAGATTCGATTAAAGATTTATTCCTGAATAATCATGTTGACTTTAGTGAATATATTTGAGACTATTCTTAAAATATCTGAGACCTATACACGGAGAGAAAATTGTGGTTGAATTTACTATGAGATCATCGCGATCGAGGAACAGATTGAATTTCTAATGGAATTTACTACAAAATATTGTAAATTTGATCAGCTTTTTATTGTCTTGTTATAGTGAATTTCATTGTAGATTCAGTCTGTTTCTCGGTTACAAATTACCATAGGAAATTTAACTCTAAATTTCTCTCCGTGTATTCGAAATTACCTTACAGAGAATTCACACATGGAAAAGCTTGGAATATCTTTGTTTATACACTTTTGTTTCGACTTTCAACTAGATCGAACAGAAGAACGATTTTTTTCAATAGCAAAAATAATAAAAGCAAAGTATATGAAACTCAATGAACTGATAAAATTTATTTTGTATCGGATGTGTACCTGGACAATTGATTAGTTTGTCATGAAGACAATCAGCTAAATTGTTCTCATTACCCTGACACTGTACCCCACTTATCGACATTGGCATTCTTTCACCTCCAAAAAAGTTTGTTTGAATTGCATGGGAAGCAAAACCAAGACCCAATTGCCGACAAACTACAGCTGCTTCTAAAAGACTCCATCCATCACCACAAATCACACCCCAATCTGTAAAATAATACATATAGTTTTATCCTTGATATCTTAAAAGCAGCCCTTATGTTCCCATTATTGCGGTGTAGAAATTCATTTTCGCAAGGAGCCCATCAATTTTGTATACCTGAATTTGCCAATTTTACTTCAACTCTACCCTCGCTTGGACCTCTTCCAGCGGTTAACCGAATTGCCATCCCTTGTCGATGTAAATCTTTGATCCGAAGTTTCAACTGTTCTTCTTTTGGTATTATCGAAGAGTTATTGTTCTCTTCATGCTCACAGATTACTCCTGCCGCCTCGCTGCCGTCACAATCATTATTAGCCCATCCATCAAAACGGCATTTTGATAATTCTTCTTCAGTACCATCGCAGTATATGTTGTCCATCCAGAAACGTCCTAACGCATAATATAATTTGATCAGAAAGTGTTTCATACAAGTCGTCTTTCAAAATAGGTTAATGTCGATCCCTCCTACACGCAAAAAGAAAATTTCCTCAACAGCAATCATTGTGGAAAATACCTCCAGAAAATTCAGAAAATGTGAAATGTTTGAGTTTTTACAAACACTTTCTTCTGAATTGTTAGATCAATCTCACTGAATTTTATGGAACTACAACCGAACCGTCGGAACGTATTTCGAAAATTCAGTCAGGAAATGGGTATGAAAAATTACAATGACATTTTCCGAATTTCCTATTTTGTCAAAAAAATGTCCTATTGTGACGATAAGTAAGCGTTGGCTGTGAATATGTTATTGATCTAACAAGCTTAAAGTTTTAGTAATTGTTATCATCAGTCCGAACATTGAAAAAGGAATAATTATTTTAATAGGTTATTTTCAAACGGAGTATCAAAGAGAGAAATCAGAGTACTTGATGCATTTGTTTCATATGATGTATTTTACATATCAGACACGAGGACTCTGTTTTCAAATGTTGACATCACAATCGTCATAATTTACTGCATATAACAGTTTTTTGTCCATACAAATTTTTGTTTTTTTTTACGATTTTTCCAAACTATTTTATCTACGCAAGTGAAGCTTTTGTTATAAGTTTTCTTGAGCTCCACAAGAAAATACTTCGATTTAAGGGGACATTCCAATGTGATGGGTTGGAAGATTCGAATTCTCTTTTGGAGCATTTTTCGATAGTTATTACCCATAAAATTGATATCCTACACTCGGTTGAGGTGTTTTCTATCGCGTAACGCTTCAAACAAGATGCTCAAACAGTGCACGTTCCAGTTTTGCAACGGTTTCATGGACGATTACCTTGCAGGGATGATTTCTCAAAAACAACAAATCGTAACGACTTCAGTACTATCATTGCCATCGTCCGTACCTCAAACTTGTTGATATTTTGATTTCGACTCATAATTTCAACTGATTTATGACGCAAAAAGGTGCGTCTTTTACACTTCTGCAGGAACCACCACCATTTTGTTAATTCTTGGTCAAATAAAATAATTGAGGTACGGGCGTTAGGGGCGACAACATAGGTCAAGAAACTTCTTGGATTTTCTGTTTCAGATCATCAGGAGAGCCGGAATCATCTTCGCAGACAAAAATTTCTTGGGTTCCAACACTCGTATTTTATATTGTAAGTACATGAATAAATATTTTTTATGACCAACAAAAATTTTTTTCAACTCTCCTTGATTATACCTTTGAAGGAGAGAAAAGTTTTTTTGATTATATTCAATAGTTCCCGAGAAAAAAATCTTGAAAATATACTTTTTTCCGACGTTTACATTGGAATGTCTCCTTAACGGAATCTTAGAATATCTAATAACTCTATTTATGAAGACGACTCTTACTATTATTTCAAAGATACATGATGTAATAACTGAAACTAAATATATCATTAAGGAATAAAATCTGACTTCTGGCTTGCCCAAAGTGACCGTTGATCGTTGGTTCAATTGCGCCGTCAAAGCCTAATTGTCTGCAAACCACATTGGCTTCCAAGTAATCCCATTCATCATCACAGACACTGCCCCATTTTCCATCGTGAAGAATTTCCACGTTTCCTGTGTATTAATATGAATAATTCTTAATAAAATCGAAGTATACACTGACTACCCGCACAGGATACCTAGCTATCAATATCAATTTATCACGAATATTCTTCTCAAGAGTTTTGATAATCAATTTCATTATATATCCAACAATCCGGTTTTCGATGATTCAAAAGACTATACACGGAGAAAAAATACGTTCTAAATATTACTACATTTTGTGCTGAAGTAGTAACATAAGGGACATAGTATAATTTTTACAGTGTAGTAAACAATCATGCTTTGTGATGTGAAGTTGCGCCAAATTAAACCATTTTCCAAATCATCAAGCATTAATTTTCACTACACTGTGTTGTAGAAATCATACTATGCCACTTATGCTTCTACTTCAGTACAAAATGTAGTAATATTTGAAACCACATTTCTCTCCGTGTAGAATAATTAAAGGCCATGGAGTATTAGAAAACGGACAAAATTTTGCTGCGTAGTTTTTAAATAACTAAGCAATGATTACAAATTTTCAATATACAGCAATAAGGTGCACTGGTAGGATTTGGCTCTAAATACACTGAAAAAAAGGAATAGTTGCAGCAACTACTTAAATAGTCGATTTTCGACCTTCTACTCAAGCAGTGGCTGCAGCTACTTAGTAGTCAGGACAAGTAAGTCGATAGTTGCACTAACTAACGTGAATACCTGAGGTATCTTGAATTCGTTGAGACAGCTAACGTGTTACTTATCCTGACTACTAAGTAGCTGCAGCAACTACTTAAATAGATGGTCGACAATCGACTATTCAAGTAGTTGCTGCAACTATTCTTCTTTTTCCGTGTATGAATACAAGGCTTAAAACATACTCCCAAACATGAGAAGAATAAGTTGAAAATTATTGACATTTGTAGATTAATACACGGAAAAAAATGACGTGCGGATTTTGCATTGGTTGTTGTTATCTTGACATAACTGCTGAACTGCATGCAATTAGAGTAAAATTCACATTGGGACCAATGTTATGTGTACATGAAGCTGAAACTAGCGGCGGTGAGCTAGCGGCGGGAGCACGTCCAAAATGAAACGCACTGTAACACATCTCGTAAGTGCGGGGAAAATACATAGAAGTGACGAAATCGTATGAAATAAAAATGGTTTGGATGAGAATGGGGGTGGTTTTTGTGGATTTTGAGACGAGGAATCCAATGAGAATAGTTACGGAATCGTACGACACAGGCTTTATGTAGTTTTCAGGTGATAAAGACGTGAAAAAGAAAAAACGGAGAGGATATTCAGTGATTTGATCATGTGAATTGAGTGGAAGCATTTTATTTAAATTTTTTCTGATATGTATTCTTATAGTTTTTGAGCTGCTGAATCGAATGGTGTATGTGAGAATCATTTACGCGGCACCGTTATCCCGAAAATCCCCAAGAGACCTTGAGAAAATTGCAGATTCCATATGAATTTCTCAACTTCCGTTCATCCTCCGAGTCAGCATTTTATTTGATTTTTTTTATACGTATTCTTATAGTTTCCGAGCTGCTGAATCGAATGATGTATGTGAGAATCATTTACGCGGCATGGTTATCCCGAAAATCTACATGGAACCTTGAGAAAATCGCAGGTTTCAGGTGAATTCCTGAACTTTCGTTCATCCTCCGAGTCAGCATTTTATTTGATTTTTTTTATACGTATTCTTATAGTTTCCGAGCTGCTGAATCGAATGATGTATGTGAGAATCATTTACGCGGCATGGTTATCCCGAAAATCTACATGGAACCTTGAGGAAATCGCAGGTTTCAGGTGAATTCCTGAACTTCCGTTCATCCTCTGAGTCAGCATTTCATTTAGATTTCTTCTGATACGGAGTCTTATTGTTTTTTAGCTGCTGACTCGAATGATGTATGTGAGAATCATTTACGCGGCATGGTTATCCCGAAAATCTACATGGAACCTTGAGAAAATCGCAGATTTCAGGTAAATTCCTGAACTTTCGTTCATCCTCCGAGTCAGCATTTTATTTGATTTTTTTTATACGTATTCTTATAGTTTCCGAGCTGCTGAATCGAATGATGTATGTGAGAATCATTTACGCGGCATGGTTATCCCGAAAATCTACATGGAACCTTGAGGAAATCGCAGGTTTCAGGTGAATTCCTGAACTTTCGTTCATCCTCTGAGTCAGCATTTCATTTAGATTTCTTCTGATACGTAGTCTTATTGTTTTTTAGCTGCTGACTCGAATGGTGTATGTTAGAACCATCCAGGCGCAACCTTTATACTAAATTTCTTCATACACACATGGTTCCTCTTGTGAAGTGAGCTTCAATGATCTTCCATGAAAATCATCAACAAACGCCCTTACTCACTTCACGGTTTCTAGATCGAATATCATATGACATTTGGAGAAAACTTGTTGATCATATGGAATTTTCCAAACAACAGTTGAAACATTTCACCACCATCCCTCACCGAATCATTCCGTGTTCATGTTTCGAATCGATGCTGAATGATGAATTAGATATCCTCCTGCAGAATTCCTTACATTCTCAAGTGAACATCACAAAAAATTCGCTCACTTAAGAAATCATCAAAGAAAACTTCAAATAATCCAGAAGAACAACTGCCTTATTATCTTCTCAAGAATCCAAGTAATTGAAAGGTACAACCATTCGGATACCGATTTTCTTGCACATATACATGATAACAAAAACTGTTACACCTTTTGAAATGATATTAGTCAGCTGACCATACCATGTCTATTTATCATGAAAATTTTGAAATACTTCCCAACTATGAAGCAAAAATGAAAATCACGTTAATTTTTCATCAAATCTCCTCCATATCACATAACCTAATTCATAAATTTTTCGAATCCGCAAATACATATGTAATTGTCAGGTAAAATATCAGTCTTGGTATAACTTATATCAAGTATCCAAAATCAAAAGTCTCGAAGAACAAAAATCGTCAACATTCATAATATATCTTCAACACGTCAATTCTTTTTTCTTCTTACAATTAAAGTGTAATTATGAATAAAAAATGAATCAATTCTATCTAATGAGAATGGTTCCGTATCCAAAATCATTTACACTTCTTCGTGAAATAACTCGAATAATTAAAACAAAACAAAAGCAGTTCAGATCTCCATTTCCTTGCACACATATCAAAATAAAAATTGCTACAACGTTCAAAATAATATCAATCAGCAAACCGTAAAATGTCTCTAATTATCTGACAAAGTTCACTACAAGAAGTACAAACATAAAATATCTCCCAAGTATGAAACAAAAATAAAAACGCAGTGAATTTTTAATCAACTCCTCCATGTCACAAAACTTAATCCATAAAATATTTCAATCTGTAAATACATATCTAATTTTACAATAAAATATCACTCTTGGTATAACTCATATTCAGTCTTCAACATCAGCAGTCTTAAGCAACTTAAGACATCAACATTTATAATACACATATATCACACGCATCAATTCTTTGTTTTTTCTTTCGAATATACTATAATCATAAATAAAAAGTGAAATTAATCTAGAATGAGAATGGTTCTAATTCTTTAGTTTTTTCTCGACTATTCTCCTGATTTAGTTCCATTACTATGCTCTTAAGACTAGAGCAATATTGTAGGGTATTCCATACACCATCGTCACTTGTAGAAGAAGGTATATAGTAAAATATCCTAGCAATTGCTTTTGAACATTTCCTGAGACATTTATCCAATGTCACGTTTACGGAAAATGCTGTATACGTAGGTTTATTGATATTTCTCATTTGTATCAATCCGTGTATTATCCATTTCCTGATTTGATTCATTCCGGCGATATCGCACGGAGAGAAAAAATTTGCTGACGCAGCAAATCGAGGTATCAGGTATGGAATAGCAAAATTTTTTGCTGACCTAGCTAAAAATTCGCTATAACAGCAATCGTGTTAGCTACGACAGCAATGTGTTAGCTGTGGCAGCAAAAAATGTTTGCTCCGCCAGCAAATTTCCAGTATTATATACAGAATAGCAAACAAATTTTGCTGGGATAGCAAACATTTTTTGCTGCCATAGCTGAAAATTCGCTGTCGCAGCTAACAAGATTGCCAGAACAGCAAAAAATTTGCTGCTACGACAAAAGGAACCCAGCAAAAGTAGATTTCGCTGCCACAGCAATTTCCTTTCTCTCCGTGCGAATTCAATATTAACGCCTGTAAATATGATATGACGCCAACATAATATGTGTACACCCCAGTCCAGTGTTTTTTCTTGGTGAGGAATATCTCTGGGTATACATAAAACCCATTTCTCCCACTGAACATCAAGTTCTCCCTGTTTCAGCACTGTTTGTGCAAAATCACACAAATGTAACATAAAATTTGGTGGTGGATTCCCATGCATGGAATCGATATAAATGAAAAATTTATTATGGAAATCTATGACCATCAAGGTCCAATATCGATTATAGCAAATCGGTATTATCCATATTTTATAATCCCACGCCCGTATTTTAATCGCCCATTTAAGGAACCCAATAGAGACTGTTGGTTTCAATCGCCACACTCCAAATTTTGTGTCGAATGCAAGAATGAGTTGATGTTGTTCTTCAAAATGTAAAATTGATAAGTATGCGTCAATGATGTTATCTTCTAATTCTTTGTTAGGCTGTAATGTTCCCAAAGTTGTCTCATCAATCAAAATATCGAACACATGAAATGAATCGGGTTTCGGATGTTCTGGAAAATATTCAACATTGTTCCAAGGCTTCTCACAATGAAGAGTCACATACTCAGCCGTCGTAATCGTTGATTGCTCACAGTTCCCATCTTCAAGTTTCTCATCAGATGTACAAAAATCCGATTGATTGTATTGGCCAGAACCATTTTTGATAATTGATTCAGGAAGACACTTTTCCTGTTTCAAAATCTCTTTGGTAGGTGTGAAAAATTTGTTTGTTTTACTGAACCTGCCTCGTTTTCTCTTATCAATCCATACTTCTTTTGCAAGCTCCGGTGCACGTGATCTTTTAATAGTTCTATTGCACTGTCTTTCTGTTTTCAAGTCGAATTTCCGTTCTTGTAAACGCCCATCTATACAGGATTCGAGAATTTGAATAAATCTCAACACTGTATAGTGGCTTTTCCCTTCTAATAAATGATGTTTTAAAATTTTGAATAAATTCTCAACCGTAGCGTTACTATCTCTAGCAATTCCTAGCTGGGAAATAACTGTGGCAGACCACAAAGAAAAAAACGGTATTATGAATTCCATCAAATGATCTATAAAAATTTCACAACAATATTCGTTCTTCAAACGAGTAAATTGTATAATATTTCGACCAACATTTTCAGATGGGAGTGATATGAGCTTCTTTAATTTTTTCAATTTGTTCTGGTACTGCTGAACCTAGGCGTTGACTGAATACCTACTATTCTTCAAATGTAATAGACGTCTTGTATTTTGTTTTTTTGTGTAACCCGTGGAATTTTCAGCTTTATTGATTCTCAGTGAATTACGTTTTGTTATAGGATGTTTTATGTTTCGATTGGCACGGATGGTTTTAGTTTGTTTAATTAAAGATCTTCTTTGGTTGAGTTCAGAATTATTTGTAGGATTTTGTGATTTCATTTTTGCAGGTTGCATGTATTTTAAATTTTTTTCGGTAACAGATACGTATATATTATTGAAATGTTGAAAGAACGGCGAACTATGTCTCAATTGTGGTGAACTGTGAGTCATCATGTATATGTTATTTTCGTTTCTCTTTTGGGAATCATTCATATCCACATTTTTATTTCATTCTGAATCTGATACGATTTCGCCACCATCTTGCCATGTAACAGTAGTATTTTTCCAAATTTTCTAAAATCTGTTCGTGTTTTGTGGTTTTATTTCTACTTGAGAAAATGACGACCATATCCCGCAGTACCTGTTCAGCCGATGCCATGGTATTACAATGCAAAAGTTGTTTGGTATGTAACCTTAAAATGCAAGTATATTCTCAATATACTAGCGAGTCTAGTAATTTATAATAGAAAATTTTCTCCGTGCATCTTCTTTGGACAAGAGGAAGATTTATATTCTCAGAACAACTTTGTGAATCTGAAAGAATGAAAAATCAAGGATTTCATTCCACTAAGTTTCAGAAGTGAACCAGTCCGCTTCGAGTAGGATTTTCACTGATTTCGAGTGAACTCTCACTCTTTTAGAGTGAAAAATTTACTCTGAAATTGGAGTGGCTGAGAGTTTCTAGCTTCGAACCTCAGACTATCACTCTGAAAGAGTGGAAATTTCACTCGAAATTTCGACAAGTTCACTTCTGGCTGCCTAACTAGAGTGAAATCCCACTTTTAAAATTTTAGAGAGAAAAAAATATGTCCTTAGGAATAAGCTAATTTTCCTCTCAGTGTAACAAGATACACGGAAGGAAGAAAATTGTGAAAATTCAAACCGTAGTGTCAATATAATTGAACACCTCCATATCGAAATTTTCACTGCAATTTTCCTTACTCAAGTTCCTTTCAGTGAAATATATGCCGTGATAAAGACAGGGCGGTTTTCAGACTCCTCAAGGCTCCTGGCGCATTCTTGCCTGAGGTCCCTAGGTTCATAACAACGGACTTTAGAAACACGGAGAAACATATTTCTTTGAATTGAGGAAATTGTTATTTTAATAGGTCAAAATAAATATTTCTTTGATACAAACAAATTTGTTATTTGAATGATGAACCAAATAATAAATTCTTTTACATGAACAAAATATTTATTTCTGTCAAAGAAATATCTATTTGGACTTATTCAAAGAACAATTTCTTAGATTCAAAGGAATACTTTTTTCTGTGTATATTTGAGTGGAACAATTCCAAAATTATCTGCAATTGATATATATAATTCAATATAGTTTGTATATAAATTATATATAATTATGAGAATTTTTCTACTCAGAATGTAGAGATAAAAATTCCACCGCAGATGAAGCCCTCATGAAAATCGCGGCGACCGCCCCTTTTAACATGATCTTGAATCGGCTCTGAGAAACACAATGACATTGTCGAATTCATAATTGAAATCTTCAAAGCGCACCGTTGTTCCGCTATTTCCCGTATACTAACGGGCGTGACACTAGCCAAATCTTGTAGAAGACTTCTCAGCCATCCTTCAATAATCTCAAAATATCGCTCTGTGCAATAGTGTTGGTGATCCCGAGGGGCCTTTCACTCTGGAATCACTGAGTTTCGTCGATTCAGAATCGATTCCGAATCGAACTTCAGTTATAGAACTGAACGATGTAATTCTTGGTTCAGTGGAATCAAGAACACAAATTTGACTCGTACAGAATCGAGACAATGAGTTGGAACAGTACGGAATCAGTTGGAATCAACGAACTCACCAACAATCACTCCCATCAGTCCCAGACCAAGGGATTTTTATACGAGTCAGAGCGAGTCGAGGCAAATCGGTACGTACTCAACAAATTTCGTGAGTCCACGTGTGTCCACACGTGATCAGTCCACGTGTTTTGATCGAATAAATAATTGATGAATACATTCGAAATCAGTGGCATAAACAAACCATGTAGCGCCATAAGTTCTCGAAAAGTTGCAGAAATTGAATCCAACTGCACACCGAGAGGGGTTTCATGCTTTCAGCATGTTGAAAGTTGATTAAATTAGAAACTCTTGTCTTGGATCTTGATTCCGAGAGAAAATTTGGTATGAAATAGTACTTGAAAGTTGAAAAAAAATTTACAGCTGGAAAAGTTTCATTATTGAGTAATATAATTCTGCAATTTTTCATCCTGTTAATTTAATTAATTTAAGCATGAAACTGAGTAAACCGAAGGAAAATCAAGAACGAAAATCAATGTACTCGAACAGCTAGTCAAAGATACAAGTAAAATAACAAAATTATTACGGAATCAGCGCGGGCTCAGGGAGAATCAGACCGTTTTCCCGTACTCGTGTCAACTTTAGCTCGAAAGCGTTGGAATCACTTTCATCGATGCTTTGAATTCGCAGCTTGATTCTTGTCTACTTTATTGAGTGGAATCATCGTGTGAATCAAAATCACAGGTAATCAACAAGAATCACCGGATAAGTTGTTTAATATGGAATCGATTCCAGAGTGAAAGGCCCCTCGGGTGATCCTTGAAGAGAATTAATCCTTTTTTATATAAAAAGTATCTAGTTCTTATTGAAATATATAAGAATTAGATATTCTTTATATAAAAAAGAATCGATTACATTCAAGAATTACCATCATTACTATGCAATATTTTTATCGGCATTTAAGGAATGATGCATAAGGAACAATTTTGAAAAATATATTCAAGCATTTCTAAAAAATTCACTCTTTCCACTTTCACCAGCTCTATCTATTTGGAATAGATTTTCCGAGAATTTGATAATCATCTGAGTACATTCATGATCAATTTGAATACTGCATGAGGTACTTGAGATTGATAACACAAAGTCACTGACACATGTCCAGCACATGTTGACCTCTTTTCAATGTTACCCACTCAGCGTAACGTTGTTATAAAACATCAACTGTTTTCTCAAATCCCTCAAAATATTGTATCCTCACAATGAATAAAAGTATCTTACGAATGAATCAATCAAAATTTCACATACCTTGATAATTTTGCTCGCTTCCCACCAATTTAATTGCACCTTCTTGTTTCTTCAATTTCTTAAAATCTTTCTTCAGTTTCTTCAAGATCCTTCCTCTTTTCACACGATTTCTTGCCCAAATATCATTCTCAGCCACACAGGAATGTAATATAATTACCATCACGATTATCATTCCAATCAAGACAATTCTCTTTTCAAATCTTTTACACTCCATGGTTGAATAAAAATTCATAATCAGTCGATACTATAATCATATCCCACCATGCGACGTAGAATATATATCCCCACATTGCCCAAAAAAACCAAATTTTACGAATGGAATTGAATCAAGTCATGTAGAAAATGTGTTTCTTAAACAACCGAATGATTGTAAATTTCAATAATTCGAAATAAGTAAATGAATCTTCGCTGCATTCAACATATATTTTCAGAGATAAATCGATACTTTGACGTTAATGTTTCCATGAATCCCTAACTCTCACTTAAAAATTCTCTCATCTTTTCCTTTCTTTCTTCCTTTTCTTCAATTCACGCGTTCAACAATCAGCACGTGTATTCCGCTGACTCTTTTCCTAACTACTGATGCTTGCCGCACGATCGTGCAATGAAATAATATCTGCTGATCTCGTAATTCGAGCAAGCATCGTCAATTAATACGCATGTATTCCGCATTACATGTGTATTAAGATTCAATTTGACACACGCACAGCATGGTAAATTATTACGTAAGTACTTGAGTTTTGTGTGAGCAAATCTCATTGATACAAATAGAACGGGACAGCAGAATTCTGATCGACTGCGAAAGGTTCAATTGTTCATATTTATTTCAAATATGATTGATTGTCGTTGAATTTGTTTGTTACACTCTGTGTTATTTTTCTCATGCTTCCAGCACATGTTGTTCACTCTGTTTGATCTGTAATCAGATCAAGGGATGATTATAAATCCTTGGAAAAAGGAATTTCAATCGCAAATGTGTAATTCAATTATTTTTTTCAAGAAAAACTCATCGCGGATCACGATAACTAGATCATAGTGTTCACGTAAACTACGGTGGATGCTCCAACGATTATCGAGTATCCTATTTTCTATTACTTATATAAACATCTGGTGATGCATTAAGTTCAATCTCTTCTTCAGTATTCGTGAGATATTTTATTTCCTTCAATTATCATTTCAATTATGAACTGGCATCGTAGAATTCGTAGAACTGGTTTTTGTTCTCTGATTGAAATATTATATGGAACCCTATTACCAAATAGAAAACACAAAGCGAAAAGAATTGTTAACATTCTTCAAGACAAAAAACAAAACTCAAATTTCGAGATTACAAAGAATAATGCCGGATGAAATTTGACCCGGGTACACTGAAAAAAAAAAAGATTCTGTAGAGAACAGTAATATCGTTGGTTCAACGGCAGAATAACGCTGGATATGTCCAACTAAATCTCACTGTTGACTCAACTACATGCAGTTGAATCAACTGTAATTTATGTCAATTTGACAGTACATTCTTTAACTTGAATATGATATTCATAAGTTGATTGTAAAATTGCCAACAGCAAATTGTGATTCGTTTTCGACGAAATTTCTTTTCAGTGTAGAAAACCTCCAAGACTCTGTTCGAGTCTAAGTTGAAGTAGTCTGGATCCAGCCAGGTCCTTAGATGGCCCAATTTGCAATCAAGGCCAATTTCTGCTCTGGGACAGATGGATGAATTTCAAGTTTCATCGATAGAAAGTCTTTCGTGGTAACCGAATCCATACGATAGTATAATTTTCCATTATTTTTTATTCAATATTATATGAAGGTATGAGATCAACTGACCAGCAAACCGTATTCATATCACCACAAATATTGTAATAGATTATCAGTTTTCCAATAAATTTTCATATAATATGTTCACCAATGAACACAATTACAGCTTCTATTATTCTCAGATGAACAGTTGATTTTCATTTCCCCATGAGTTTTATTGAAAATCCGTTTTTTCATATCAGTAGCTGATTTTGAGATATCATTGGAATTATAATTTCATATCAGGTCCTCGGAGAGTACTTGGATATAATCCCTATTCCAAGAACACGATGATCCATGTAATAATTTCCCAACCCTTCTTACGTCATCTTCATCGCTTTCTGAACATTATAGTTGGAGTACATGAAAAAATTAGTTGACCATGATCCCATTTTCAGTAATGACCAACTATCATCACTTTTTCACATTCGTTTCGTGTTGTAATTTGGGAATGAACCATGTAAAACCATGCTGTTATGGTAATAAAGAGATACTTACGGTTGAACATGTGATACATGATATTCGTTCAAACTGTTATGAGGTCAATAATGTGTTGTAAAATATCCGGTACATCGAAGCGATACCAAAGGCGTGACTCCAATCAAATTTTTTGCACAAGATTATTGATTCATTCAAAGGAATCCTACGACGGCAGAAAATGATGCATTATCTGCCGTCGCGGGACCCCTTTGAATTATTGTATTCTTCACGGGCAGAAAAACAACTTCGTTGAAGATTATTTTATGTATTGAAAACATTTTGTCGTAATGAAATCACATTTAAATGTTGAATCATCATCGATACACAAATTTTTACAAAAAATCGAAAGATTATTTTTCCCAATAATATAATACAAAGTGACTAATCAAACACAGAAAGTTTGAATTCTAGAGCCAGTTATTGAACCATCAACATTATACATGAAAATATTGATCATACGTATTTTCTTGCTCTGTTGGTAACAGTTGACTTCCATGTTTGCTCATAGAAGAATTCACAAGACCAGTTGATGGTTAGTCTAACCTCAGGAGGATAATACACATGAATAAGCAAGTTCTCATGGTATGAAAATTGTCAGAAACATGGGTCGATACAATGTTGATATTCACAGGTTAACAGCGTAGGTATTGATAAAATACATATATATGAGATAAATTTCAATATCGGTACCAAAAAAACGATCCGCCGCTGATTTTAAAAACAAATAAGTTTTGAAGGTAAGGATTTCATGTTCCTATGATAGCTTATTATCTCTAAGAAGTAACCAAATTCATTCCCAAGGCTGATATTAAATTATGATATAATGATGAGAAGTTTCCTTTTTTAGGAAAACGCAACCCACACAGCAAGCAGATCTTTAAGACATCTAAGAGAGTCCTGAATTCATGTATCTTCAAGACATTTCTGAAAGACATCTTTAGGATGTCTTTCAGAAATGTATGAAAGATCTCTTGCTGCGCGAGTTCTATAAGACAACTGTAATTGAGATATATTCAAGAACACTCATAACCATTTCTCGAAGATATCTTCAAGAGCACTTTTAGAACAATCCCAATAGACCAATTAGATCAAAGAGAATTAGAGAGAAGATTGCAGTAATTCACGTATAAGTTATTCACAGTGTCCCGCGCATTTGTTTCACGTATGCAGTGAGGAACGACGACGCCGATGATATTGTGCAATATTAATTATATATAATTAATTATATATACATAAACATTCAAGATCCAATACTGGATAATAAAAGTATTGCCGCAGAAAAGAAACGTGTAACCAATTACATTACAATAATATATTTTGTTTCGCAGCGAATGATCCTATTTGCAAAAACTAACCTATCATTATGCAGAATCATATATTAGAGGAATATCAATTTATTATTTTATCCATTGTACTTTATTTTTTATGTACGTACGTGAATTAAATTTCCATCAAATTTCACATTTTTGTGCAAGATAGAATGTATCGAAATTCAGATTCAAGTGAATGAAATTGAATGTTAAAATATTTTGAATTTAGGTTATATACATGCATGAAAATAGCTTGAAGTATTTTTGCATTCAAATTATATGCAAACACCTCATATGTTTTGGTGAGCCTTTATTCAAATTAATAAATCAAAATAATGAATGAATTCATATGGTTATGGATATTTTAATATTTTAATCAAGACATTTTAATAATACTTTCAAGAAATCTTCGAGAGATATTTGAGAGTTCTTCAGAAAGTCTTCAGGAGGGATTTAGGAATTCTTCAAGAAGGATTTAAGATCTCTTCAAGAGCTCACGAAAAGAGATCTTTTGGAAAGGTCTTGCAAGAGCTCTTGCAGTTTTCAGAGACATCTTTTAGATATCTAAAAGAGCTCTTTTTGTCTGTGTGGGAAGCATTTTCAGAAGAGAATTTTGTGATTGCTTTCTCTCTGAATTCAAATTGGTAGGAACCCAACCAGCACAAATTATGAATTTGATTTCCTGAAGACTTCTCAAAGACCTCTCGAATATTCCCCGTTATGCGACTAACAGTGAGTGCAATTCAATAAATTCCAAGAGAAAACATTTTGAATGGCTAGAAAATGCATTATAAAGTCTTCATCATCTCTTCCTGAACATTAAATTGTTCATCTAAACTTCATTTTGAATTCATTTAATTCATATTGAACTCATTATTAGTCGCAAAACGGGAACTTTTTGCGGGGACTCTTGTGCTGTTTGGTGTTTCAACGATTCTGCAGTTGTAATCAGTGCATGAGCAGTTCACTGGTTCGGCAGCTAAAATTTTTTTACCGATTATACTGAATTATTTTGCAATGTGCATACATATGAACTGGTTTACAGTTAGGGGTTCCAATCCCGGGATTCGGGATCCCGGTCAATTTCTGGTCCCGAAAATTTCAGGATTGAAACCTTCAATGAAAACAGTATTTTTCAACAGTATTTCCTTTGAAATACTAGTTGATTACTAATGAAATATATTACGATTATTATGAAGTCATGAGTGTACTATGTCTATGTTCGACAGGGGATTGCAAATTGATTATAAATGTGGTTGTTATGAATTTAGTTTATCTGATATTCCGTTGACCTGATGGCACCATCATCATCTAATTAAAATGTTAAATTCGTGGCTACTGATTTCTACTGAACGATCACAGAGCCCTCTCAATATCAAAAATCCAAATCAAACTGAATCCATAACACGCTGATATATAATGAATGGATATGGCATGGCTGCCACAATCGTGTGGTTAATTGAATCATATGAAATCAACAACAGCATTGCCTATCAAGAGTCAAGGATAATTTTAGTTGTTTCATTACAGATATACAGCGTCGATAATTGATTTTCAGCGGTGATTAGCATTCGCTCTTAATATAAATCAGTGCCATAACAACAAATTACTCCGTGTAGAGAAGTATAACCAGGGACCGTAACCTCAAATGTGAAGTTATAAGAAGCATTCGAGGCGCCACTCCAGTGAAGATTATTGGTTTATTAAGGGTGTTGATAAGTGGTGATTCGCGTATTGAATACGTATTGAAGAAATTACATTTGAAATGAATTTCAATACAATATCCCCAAGAGAACAAGATGGCCGCCAAACGTTTAATAAGCATTCGATAAACATTTGACAATCGTACGGACATTTCAACGTTCGAAGAATCTTCAACAAACGTTTGTGAACGTTCCTCAAACGTTTGCAGATATCGGTTTTCTTCGGAGAATGGAATATTGATATGTATCTGATATGTATTTAGAATCTAAGGTGCGGTACAAGTGTACAATAGTTCGAGTTGTTAGTGTCACCAAAAACATTAAACTGTTACGTGGCGTTGTATGCAAGTGTAGCCGTTCTCATTATTTTTATAATCTTCAAATTCATATTTGCAAACAAGACATACAAATAATATTTTCGTTGTTGAAATCAATTCATAAAGTTGATTTAAAAAAACAAAATCAACTTTGCGAAATCCCGGGATCCCGAGATCGACCTGAAGTAATCCAGGGTTCCCCCAAAATTTGAAGAGTCATTTTCCCTGACTTTCACTGACCATGTTCAAAATTTTCCCTGACTCTCAAATAAGTATACCCAGATAGCACACAAGTTGCTTCAAATTGTACCAAACCAATCAATTTGTTTCTATAACTGGAAATAGCAAATCCGAAAT
Source organism: Gonatopus flavifemur (assembly GCA_018340375.1). NCBI lineage: Eukaryota > Metazoa > Arthropoda > Insecta > Hymenoptera > Dryinidae > Gonatopus > Gonatopus flavifemur. Next base: position 24,434,668 of record JAFFJZ010000007.1, read on the forward strand.
ACTTGGAGCAAGTTGGGATAACTTGGGACGCCACTAAGCAAACTCAGCTTATAAATGAAATTGTGGAATTGTCATGATTTATGATGGAATATTGTTACAATTCACCAGTATATCGCATCGTCACCAAATTCCCTTGAATATGAGTGTGATAAGTACATACATTCTGTCAAAAAAGTACCGGGAATTCTTGAATAAAACACAAAATATTCTTTATTCTTCCAAATTTATTGTATTGCCTTCAAAGTAGTCCCCTCCCGAAATGATACATTTATGCCAACGAACAATCCAATCATCAAAACATTTTTTATACGCTTTTTCCGGAATCGATTTCAGTTCTCATCGCGAATTCTCTTTAATATCTTCTATCGATTCAAAACGGGTGCCTCGAAGTGGTAATTCAAGATTTGGAAACAGAAAAAAGTCGGCTGGAGCCAGATCAGGTGAATGCGATGGCTGTTCGATGATATTTGTTGAGTTTTTGGCCAAAAATTGGTTCACAATGGAAGCCTTGTGAGATGGTGCATTATCGTGATGCAAAATCCATGGATTTTCTTTCCACAAATCTGGCCTTTTTCGACCAATTTGCTCTCTTAAACGCCGCATAACGCTGAGATGATATTCTTTATTCACCGTCTGACCTTCTGGCAAGAATTCCGAATGTACAACGCCGCGATCATCAAAAAACACAGTCAACATTACCTTCACTTTTGATCGGCTTTGGCGTGGCTTTTTCGGTTTCGGCTCAGCTGGAAGCCGCCACTCCGAAGCTTGTTGACTGGTTTGCATGTCATATTCGTAAACCCATGTCTCATCACCTGTTATAATGTGTGTTATGAATGTGGAGTCGAAATTGACTCGTTCTAGCATGTCTTCAGGGACCTGTACGCGATTCAGTTTTTGGAGAAAATTCAAGTCTTTCAGAACTAATCGAGCGGCAACGCGTTTCATGTCCAAACAATCATGTAAAATAGTACGAACTGATTCGTAAGACACAGAAAGTTCACCTGCTATCTCTCTCAAACTTAAATGACGATTTTCAGTCACCATTTCCTTCACTTTATCGATATTAACTTCAGTTAAAGACGTCGATGGACGACCAGAGCGAGGCAAATCTTCCACCACATCTCGACCACTTTTGAATGCACTGTACCACTCATATGCACGTGTTTTTGATAGAGTCCATTCACCGTAAGCCTTCTCCAACATTTTCAGCGATTCGGCACACGAAATTCCATTTGCAACGCAAAATTTAAAACAAATTCTTTGTTCAATCTTTGTGTCCATTGGGACAATCGCGGGACACACTTGAGAGAACTGAAAAGATCGAGCACTATAAACAAACTGAATGACAGATGACAGTCGAACTCCGCGTCAATAAACAGGACGAATGTACCAACTTAACAACAAAAAGAATGTTGACAAACCCGTTAGCCGCACTTTTTAAATGATCAATTCCCGGTACTTTTTTGACAGAATGTATATGTATACTTCCCTATCCATATAATGGTATCAAGGGCGTATTCAGAAACTCACTATCCTCCTTTGAGGGGACTCCAGCATAAGGAAGTGGGGGACGGAAAAATTCAAATTTGTTAATGTTTGGAGGTTAAAACTTCACAATTTTATTTTTGAGCCTTCAGAAATCACTTAGCCATTCAAGGTTTGCGGCGATGTGGAACTCTAGGTATGTAATTTATTATTATTCACTTCAAGTAAGGTAGTGAATTTTTGGATATTCCCTTGAATGGTATTACACTTCACTCTAAAAAATTTGGCAGTGTTAGGTAAAGTCCACTCCGGATGGTGTTGTTTCAACACCTGACGGTGTTATTTCGACACAGTATGGTGTCATTCTAATACCATCTGGAATTATTTTAACACTGAATTCCGGAGTGGACTTTTATAGAATCCGCGCGGTGTTAATTCTGACACCGCTTTTCTTACAGTATTTTGAGACGTTTGGAGGTGATCTACGGATTGAAATAGAATAAGCACAGTCAATAGATCAATTGTGAATACTCATTCTCCTGACATCGCGTTTTGAACCAAACCAAAGGAAGGGTATTTGGAAACAAAATCGCAAGGCAATTCAATGAAATTTATACTTCACCCATACAGCACAAGAGTTCCCGTTATGCTCATGAATATGTATTTATTATGAATATTTTGAATTCAACACGAACTCTTAATGAATAACTGAATGTTCAAAAAGAATTCGTATCAAGACTCCATAATGAATTCTGCGTGCATTCAATGCATTTTGATTTTGACTTCATAGAATTCTCATTGAATTCATTATTGGTTGCATAACGGCGACTATTCAGAGAGTCTTTGGGGAGTCTTTATGAATTCAAATTGATCATTTGTGCTGGCTGGGTAAAAAATACACAAATGGACCTTGAAAATTTTCTGCTGGAATCAAATGTTCCAATTTTCCCTAACTTTTTATGAATTTCAATGGATTTCCCTGACTAATGGAGCATGTTGCAAACGTTCCCTGACTCTCCCTGATTGAATAAGAATTCCCTGACTTTCCCTGACTTTCAATGTCTGGGGGGGGGCCTGTAATCCCGAAATCCCGGGATTGAGAAAATGATCCGGGATTGGAATCCCTATTCACGGTGTTGTACAATACTTGCCTTTGCAACCCCGGGATATTCTCCTGATTTGAGTTCGCTTGTCCCGTAAAGACCCACAAAAAACCCAGTGGGTTGAAGTTTTAAGAGAAACCAGAGGGCTCCGCCCCCTGACCGCTGCGCTTCGCTCAGCAGTCCGACCCCCTTCAAAATTCGCTTGGCTCATTTTGAATAGATCGTAGCCCACATATGCTTGCTTCGCTCGCATTTTGAACAATTCAGATATCCGGGGATATATAGAAAGGCACTCATCGGTTTTTCCCTCAATTCGGAAACTTTGTAAATGTAATGTTCAGAAAGCCTGGAACTTATTGCTTACCATCCCTTATACCATCCCCAAATGATTCAGAAACATGTACCTGGAGAACTGTAGAATTTCAACTGTCCTAGTAGAAATAGAGCCTGGAAGCGTGACGAAAGCGTAAGCTAAAAGTAGTTCAAGCGTAATAAGCGTAACGAAGGATTATTTCGGCGTAATTCAGGAATGAATCCGAATATTTTCAGGCGTCATTTGTTTCAATAGCTACTCCCTTCACTTTTAGATTCTCACTAGTGCGCAGTTATTATAACGTCAACCAGCTCTTGAAGTCTTCGGATGCGGCAAAGCTTACACGGGAAGATCAAAATTATCATTTTCTTTCAACATTGGAGCCCAGAATTTGATTCAGCACCCTTGAAAATCCCCAGAACCATAAAACAATATAATTTTGTTCATTAGAGCTAGAATCACTATATTCACGTGTGCCATATTGGATTCACCATCTTGAATTCGTTTTTCGACGTCAGATTGGGACTCCTCACCCTCCAAAACCCCTAGGACCCATGTTGCCCAAACAGCACCCCATATTTCATGCATATCTATACTATATATTTTTATATTTGAATATTTTATACATATGGTATGCATGTAAATAATATCGTATACATATTTTATAGATATACAAAATATTTTGTGCTGTGTGGGTGCATACGAATCTGTCCACAAATGCGAAGTTGACCAAATTCACGTCCGCCATCTTGGATCCGCTACCTTGAATTCGGGATTTGACTCCAGATTCGGATTCAGCACCCTCGAAAACCCCTAGGGCTCATGTTTCATAATAATTCATCGATCCGAGCCAAGACAGCGAATATTCAAAGACTGCGGAGGGAATGAGATATATATATATATGTATACAGCGGAGAAAATTTCTCCAAGATCACCTATGTTTTCAGAAAAAAATGAAAAAAAAATAGGACTTGTCCGATTGCAATAAAAAAAAATGGTCTCGGGGGATGGGTTCGAAGAAGGTCCTCTATAAATTTCATCCAATTTGGTCCACTCGGTCTAGAATTATCCCTGGTACAGACAGATAGACAGACAGACAGACAGACAGACATACAGACAACCCCACGGATTATCAATCAGTATTGCATGAAATGAAAAACTGTCCAACTTCCAATTGGATTACTCAAATATTTTAGAAGATACGGTCAGAGCGTACGATAGCGGGTGCAATAGGCACTCCGTGCTGGTATACTACGTATACCGATGAGTGCCTAAAAATCCAGGTTTCAGCCAATCCTGATTCAACATCAAAAGTATTGCGGTACAATGTTAACTTTATGATGGAAACTGAAGTCAACATAGTAACGATCGACTTTTCTGAAAGTTCTGATGGAAGCCAGAACAAATGGTAATCAATCTCGTTAACTTTTCCCCGTGTAGGGTCAGAAATATTAGGTGTATAACTTTGCTTCCACCGTTTTTTTCTGAAATTCGAGGCTTCATTGTAAAAAACTGGTTATACATTTATGATTCAAACTATTGTCCATCGCTGGCCACTACTTTCTCCCATCTGTCGGGCAGCATACGAATCCCGCGTTGAAAAAACTGGTCATCTTTTGAAGCGATCCACGAATCGATCCAATTTTTTACTTCTTCATAAGACCGGAAGTGCTGGTCAGCTAGGCCGTGTGCCATTGATTCAAACAAGTGATAGCCCGAGGGAGCAACGTCTGGAGAATACGGCGGGTGGGGTAGGACTTCCCATTTCAAAGTTTCCAAGTATGTCTTGACCACTTTCTCAACATGGGGTCGAGCATTGTCATGCTGTAAAATCACTTTATCATATCTCTCGTTGTATTGCGGCCGTTTGTCTTTCAATGTTCGGCTCAAACGCATTAATTGCGTTCGATAATGATCGCCTGTGATTGTTTCAGTCGGTTTTAACAACTCATAATACACTACGCCGAACTGGTCCCACCAAATACTGAGCATAACCTTGGAAACGTGAATATTCGGTTTGGCCGTCCACGTGGAAGCATGACCGGGATAACCCCATGATTTTCTGCGCTTGGGATTATCGTGATGAACCCATTTTTCGTCCCCAGTCACAATGCGATGCAGAAATCCCTTCCGTCTTTGCCTTGCAAGCAGCTGTTCACAAACACACAAGCGCCGTTCAACATCGTTCGGCTTCAACTGGTACGGCACCCAATTTCCTTGTTTCTGAATCATTCCCATGACTTTCAGGCGTTTTGAAATGGCTGGTTGCGTCACTCCCAATGATCCTGCCAATTCTCGTTGTGTTTGACACGAGTCTTGATCAAGTAATGCCTCCAATTCTGCATCTTCGAAAACCTTCTCTCTTCCACCGCCATGCTGGTCTTCGACGTTAAAATCACCGTTCTTGAAGCGTTGAAACCACTCTCGGCACCCCTAATAGCACCAAGGTCCCTGGACGTTTTGAAAACGTTCTGAGAATGTTTCGAAAACGTCCCAACGTTCTTGGAACGTTTTAAAAACCTCCCAGTGCTGTTAGGGACGTTCTCTCACCAATAGCGGCCTCACCATAGGTATTTGAGAGCATTCGATGATACTCAGCCGCAGATTTCTTCATATTAAAGCAGAAAATTAAAACCTCCCGCAAATGACGAGAATTTGGCTCGTAAGCTGACATATTTAATCGAGAATAACTTTATGATGCAGACACAAATCGACTAATATTTCGATGGCGTTATGTTTACAAATACCTAAGCTTATTGTATGACATCTATGATCTATTTATTTCAACCACCACTTACCGCTACAGCCATCTATTGCAAAACGGCGGAAGCAAAGTTATACACCTAATAATTACTGAAATTCAGGACTTAAAATTACGATTAAAGATATAAATACTCGAATCAATGAGAGAAAACATGATTACAAGAATTTCAACATGAATCGTTACTCCACACTGTTAGAAAAATTCTTAAATTTAATACGAAATTCTTCATGACAAATCGTATTTCCATTCACTGAGAAAAATCACATATTGCTGAAACTGAATGCTAGCCACAGCAGCACAGACTTTTATTCAGATCAACGCATTTTGTTGGGTTAATTGAATTTAGTTGGAATGAGTAAAACTTTCACTTTTCACAAATAAATATTTTGACGTTGTAATAACCAAATATTCCAATTGAATCGGAATGTTATTTCAACTAAATCATTCAGTTACTAGAATATGATTGTACTGAAATATTGTTTGTTATTGAAAATCAAAAATCTACTAGGAATCTCTAAACAACCTTCACTTGAAATGACTCCAGTAATTTTCCAGGTTATCACAAAGCCTTGCTAGGCCTTGAAAATCCTCCACAAGGGTATCTTAAGATCTTGCAAGGCCTAAAGAATAACTACACGGAAGGAAATTTACTGTTGCTGCAGCAGGAGGCACTCATGTGCCTGCATGAGGCAGGATTTTACTACTGTTGTTGCGACTTAATAGTAAATTTAACCTTTAAATCGCACCTTATCATTCATTACGACGAACTTATGCTTCAAAATGGACCTCTAGTTCACGTTTGGTTCATGAGATGCGAGTCAAAAAATAAATATATAAGAATGCCTTCAGTGACGACATCTTCTACCAAGAATTTATTAGTCACTATAGCTATTCGAGACTTGTGATGTCGATCTTTTGATCGACCCATCCAAAATCGATCGTATTGAAGAGAAAAAGATCGATCTTTTGCCGATCCTTGAAAAATCTGATCCATCATGGATCGATCCAAGATTTCCTAGGATCGAATTGATCGATCCTTTTTTCATTTCAAAGTTTGTTGACGAAATTTTATTTGACCATGAATTTTGTTTGCATTAACCATGCTCATACGGAATTGTATACAACAAATTTTTGGAAGCGAAATCCAGGAAATTATTGAAATTTTGTCTCTTAAATCCATCACAATTGAGATAATTCATAAATCCCCTGTGCCTTAAATTTCATGTTCAAATGTTATGAAACTTTTCACATAACGCAGTTTATCAAATCCCATAATATGATATTAATTTCAAAAACATAATTCTTGATTTGAAGAATTTTCTTCTGAATCTTGATACGATATTTGTAAATTCAACAAATACTGGTTATATTCAGAAAAAACAATTTTTGAAATTTCATAAATCATATTGAATTTAAAAATTTTAGGAAATTCAATATGGGAATATTGAATTTCACAAGAAATTTTCTATTCAATTTAAGAATTTTTCAAACAATGTTCGAATTTCAACAAAAATGAGAAAATATTTAGATAGATCAATGAATTTTAATTCTATTATTTAAATACGTTAATTCACATTTTATTTGAATGAAATGTTGAAAATATAAAAAATTATATATTGATACTCCAGGCCTGATTTCATTCGAGTTAACCACAATTCAGGTCAATTTCTATTCGAGTGTGTTATCTTTGACCATTCTTTTCACATTGATCCTTAAAAATGCCAAAAGATCGATCCTACAGAATCGATATTTTTTGTGAGTTATAGAATCGATCTATACACCCGATCCATCCAACTAGCTCTGATCCTAGGATCGATCCGATCCCTACTCAGGATCGACATCACTATTCGAGACCAATTAAAAATGATTTATGTATCGATTTACAAAAACTTTGAAAATAATATTATCAAAGAAAAATGCGAAAAATGTGACGAAGACAAAATAAAATACTTCCCTAATATTGTACTAAAATATCCGATGTCCAAGCTTTGAAATACATCGACTATAATAGATATAGATATCAATTAAATCCTGTAGTAGTCGTAGATATTGATGAAAATGGAAGACCTCAATTTGGAAAAATGTATCAAATTTACAATGTAGCAAATGATGTTTACTTTGTTTCGAAGTATATATCTACTGTGGCATTTGATCAACATTACCATGCGTGAAATGTTCAAATTGATAATAATCGTAATTATATGAAAAAACAAAACCTGTTAACTCATATTGGGCCTTGTCTTCTTGTGAGAAAAAAAGGATTAGATTACATTGCAACAAGAGGTTTACTGTAATTCAATATTGGAACATTTGAAAGTTTGATAAAGTCATAAAAAAAGTAAATAAAAGCTTTGTATTTTATTCATGTTATAAAGCCTATTTATCCCATAATGAAGGATTTTGTAACATTGCCGCAGCTACAAAACTACTCCTGTTGCTGCAACAGGATTTTTTCTTGTTGCTGCAACATGGCTACCTCCTGTTGCAGCTTCAGGAAAATCCGGTTGCTGCAACAGGATCTTTCCTGTTGCTGCAACATGGCTGCCTCCTGTTGCAGCTGCAGGAAAATCCTGTTGCTGTAAGATGATTTTTTCCTGTTGCTGCAACATGGCTGCCTCCTGTTGCAGCAACAGTAAATTTTTTTCCGTGTAGAGTGATTTCTACTAAGGATATTTTAGTCAGGAGAGATTCTGAAAAATTTTTTGCATTTCCACTTTCTCCATATTTTAGCATAATTTCACTGCATACAAAAAGATTTTGTACGGATATTCTTCAGGAAAAAAGATCACAAAAACGATGAACCGATGGAATTGAAAACTTTCACTATAAAGTAATGTATTCTTCCAAAAACCTTAATTGATGACTGAATTGATTATCGAACATATTTTCGAGACGCTTTTTTTCAATCGACACACCTCGACAGCCCTCCAATTCTCTCCGAGATAAACATATTGCAGAATATTATACAACCAATTTGAATCGGTACATCTTGAAGAGAGTTCTCGTAAACCAGACAAATCTGTACAACCATGCACATACAGGAGATTTTGAGGAAACTACTTTTTTCAACGTATTCAAAATAAAAATTTCCTTTCTCCCGAAATCAAGTGTTCAAAGATATCACAATACTTTCATTTCCTTTATGAGGAACCATAGGAATAAAATGATTTTTTATCTACGAACGATGGAAAACTATGAAAAACAGAGTGATTCTATAAAACAAAACATACAAGAGAGAATGAACCAGTCTCTACGTGGAATTGTGTTTTATCAAGGATATGTTGAGGAAGCCTGAAAGCAGGCGACCGGCAATGTCACGCGTTACGACGGGTGATAAATCTCGAGGAGTAGCAACACACACACAATAACGAGAACAACAGCACTCTCAAAATTAGAAAGCGACAGCGATGATATGGTAACCGGAGATCATCAGGATGGGAGAGCATCCATGACAAAAATCTGAGGGCTGTTTTAGGACGATCGCATGGGTATGTCTAATGTATTACGATCTTTCAAGTGATTGCATTTGACAGTCGATATAAGTAATGATACTGTGTTGTAAAACTGGGCATGAAAGTCATAAATCCAATCTTCAATTCAAAAAGTCGTCCAACAAAAGCAAATAATTCTTCGACTCTAAAATTTCATACAATCTGTACATTGTATCATACTACAAATAATTAAGATGTAAACTCACAATATTCACTTCACATGACAGATGTGGTAGCATCTCTAGGTTGAATGAAACAATTGAGATGAATTGAAATTTCGTCTTAAATTCATTGAGGAAGTCTCGAGCGTACACGAAGAAGATTTTGTGTTACAAATTATTATGAAAAAAAATGGTAATGAAGGACCATATTGCATACACAGAGAAAAATGCAGATCGAGAATGTAGTAATCTTTAATAGAAAATTGGAGAATATTTTTTAAATTTGTAATAAAGATAAAAAACACTTCATATTTCTGTTGAATTTTACTTGAAAAAGAATGGAAAATTATCAACACTTAACAAACAATAGAAAAAAATATCAACTTTACAAACGTCGCGCAAGCAATTTTACAAAGTGAATAATAAAATTTAGAAATTTTGTTATCCACTTCGTAAACTTTCATGCGCGGCGTTTGGAAACTTCATACTTCTTTCTGTTCTCAAATTTTAAGAAATATTCTCCAATTCTCTATTAAAGATTACTATATTGTCGATCAGCATTTTTCTCCGTGTAAAGGTGAAAAGAAACGTGAAATTAGCTATAAAATACCGTAATCGTGTTCGTTAGTGCTCAGATTGATGCTTGATTGTTTCGAAATTTTTCATGGTACATAAATGAAACTAAGATCGTACGATTTAGTCTCATGTGGCAGGTCTGGGTCCTCGTGGTTATGTTTTCATAGTCATTTCGAATATAATATTCTCTCCGTGTATTACAGAAAAATTTTGACTATATGCTATTATGATTAGTGGTGAACGAAGCTTCGAATTTTCAAAGTTTTGTCGAAGCGAATCGAAATGAAACAAAGCCAAGCATTAGTATTCGAAATTTTCCAAGCTTCGAACCGTCGCCAAATTACAATTAAATATTTAGAATTTTTCAAATGTCGACATCATTTTCATCTTTCATGCAGGAATTCGTATCCTTAAGGGTAGTATACTATAATAATGAATGCCTATAATATCGAATAATGACTATGAATACGCCGTCATTTCCTAATAGCATTCAAAGTTTCTAAAAATTATTTGGTCTCTTGGATACTTAATATTACGATATTCAGTGTTATACTGCCGTCCTAAACCAAAAGGCCGTACACAGTGAAAAATTTTGTGTATTTTTAACACACGTGCATATCCCAAACGGTTCGCTCGGAATTTGCGTTGAATATTAACCCAAAGGACATGAGGAATCAACACAAAAGTGTCAAATTTACATTGAACATCTGTCAATTTGACACTCATCTGAGTTGATTTTCAACGCGGATTTTGAGTGGACTGTTTCTAACGCAAGATATTTCACTGTGTATGTCAACGAAATTTTTCTTCGTTTTTTATATATTCATATTCGAATAGGTTTTTTATGTGTTTCAATTCAAGAAATTTTTATACCATTGGAAACTTTTTGAAACACTGATGTAGAAATTACGGAGTTTGTATCATTTAATATGTACAAGTTAAAATAAAATGCTTGATATCTCGAAACATCAAAATTTTGACATACGGCCTTTTGGCTTAGGACGGCAGTATAGACCTCTTGTAAATGTCAGAAAGATTCGGAAAGAGTTGGGTCCTCCAGAAAATCCCCTAGAATAGGATGTAATAAAGATAATTAAATAGGATATACAGTAAACCCTCTCTATAGTGCCGCAGGACTCCTCTCTTGCTCAAATGTCTTTCTTTGATAGAGTGAGGAAGACATCATTCGGCAATATTGAGAGGGTTTAGTATAATTAAAACGCACGTGTACAATAGAATCCGAATGTTCTGACTATGGCTCATTTGATGAATAACTCTATTCTGGCTGGTTCAGTTCGGTTTGGCTTGGAATGAAATGAAATCAATGTTGTATTTGGACCGCACTCCAAGGTGCCATATTGGATTTCCTCAAAATTTGACGTAAGGCTTCCATTTTATGGGTGAATTTTTTCATGGAATTTTGAATCAGCGAATCATAAACCTTGATGATTACACGAAACAGGATAATTCGTTTTGAATTCGCTTCGCTTCGGCAAACTTGCGATTCGATTCGTACAAAAATCCCGCTTTGCCCACCACTAATTATGATGTTTATATCAATTCAAAAATTGTCCTCATGAGTATGATGCACTATCATAAAAATTCAGTCCACTCCCATTATAGTCTTATCAGGTGATCTGAAAGTGCATTCCATAGTTATACACGAAACATATATGGATCGAGATCAATAAATGGAATGAAAGGAGCACAGGGACGTTTTTTTTCCTCAAATTTATTCAACATGTTAAAATCATATTAGAAAATCGGTCATTGTAATATCTTTCAAGGTCCTTCCATGACGTAACCATGAATTGTGGCGAAAGATGACGTATCACTCAAACGATATATCCAAGTATCGGTGTCAAATGACGTCTGAGGAACCTTAAATTCAGGATACGTGTTTACCTGAGATGAAGGATAAATATCTAAATGACACATGTTCGTAGGTCGAAAGACTTGGTAGATTGATCAATTCAAAATGTATCTAGTGAATGAGTCTATGAAAATCACGTAATAGCTGTTCACCAACGTATACCTATTGGTTGGGATAAAAATGAAATTATGATTTATTTCTGATATATTTGTTTGTGACGTTGATAACCACGTTCCATAAATACATCATGTTGAACAGTGAGAAAAACAATTCACGGTATCAACAGTTTTTACAGATGTCACTGTAGTCAATGAACATCCCTTAATCATTCGTTTCTATTGAAGCACAAAAACATTACGAATAAATGATTAATCAACTACTATCCTGTAATCATACCTGTGTTATATCCTTGATCATTGACAACAAACGATAATGTCATTCATTTAATGCATGAACATCGATCAATTACGATAATAGATTTCTAATCATCAATTCTAAGACGAAATAATATTTTCATTCGGATATTAAACTCACGAATTAATGAAACAGAACACGATATTAAGGATATGAATGTTCATTTGTGTTCGATGTATGTGATTATTTACCTTGACTCTATTCCTAGTGCACACTGATTATTTTCCGAACGAAAGAAAGCCTTATGCGTCTGTTTCATTTCATCACCATCGGAATCAATTATGTCGAAGGTAATAGAAACACAGGGATTTGAAATGATAATTCCAATGGATGCAGTTTCAGAGCCATTTCCAGTTTATCCTGCTTTCCTCTACTGCTTGAAGAAAAAAATAAGGAGAAAAGATCCGTAATCTCTTGTCGATAAATATCTTTGATTCGAAGCTTCAATTAGTTTTTTTCAGGCATTATCGATGAGACGCTTCTTGTCTTAGTGCTTACGGATTGCACCTGCCGCCCCGTTGATGTCACACTCATTACTAGCCCATCTATCAAAACGACATTTTGATAATTCAACTTCAGCACCTTCATAATATACGTAGCCCACCTAGGATCGTTCTAATATACGTTTGCTTACCACTCATGTCATGAAAATATTTGACACAAGTTGTCTCCTCAAATGGGTCAATCCTATCATATTCCCATTGGAACAAAATTACGATACATGGGAGACATAACACGAAAAATAATGATCTGAAAATTTTAGTAAATTTGTTGGAAGTTTATCAATTTCAATGAGGTAATATTTCATAGGTAACTCCCAACACCTGCAGCGCTTGAAATTTTCTCCCAAGTTGAGCGAATTTATAATAGTTTACTATTCTAGGTCATTTATAAAGTACAGTTCAGTTCCTTTCTCGCTGAGAATCGTTTCATTTGAGAGATTTCTTCAGGTTTGACAGGAGCATTTTACTCATTTGCTATTAAAGAGGTGTTGGGAATTTTATCTTCTATTATTATGATGAAGGATTAAAATTTTATAGCACACATTTAAATCACCTCACTTGCTGTCAACCAACTTGACTACATCTTTTTTCTTCAATTCCCATGCAATTTTTTCTAAAAAAAAACTTGAAAACTGTAAAACTTTTGATGTCAGCGAGCGAATGAAACTTTTCTAATAAATTTTTGTGTATTATCTTCAGCAACGGAAGAATATACTATAAAAGTTCTTGGTCAATTCATCGAAATTTGTCGGAAAGCAATCAATTCAATCACAATGGATAAAAATCTCCAAATAATTCATAAATTCATCGCATTTTTGAGGAGTATGACCGAAAAATGGTATGATTACCACATGTTTTGTTATAGGTACCAAAATTACCCGTTAATTGCTGCCTGAACAGCGGTCGGATATCCGAACCGAGTACGCAACTCACACAATGTAAGTGGCACGTCCATGTGAAGGGAGAGAGGATATGATTGCGTGCGCAACCTAGCATGCTTTATCCGGGGTTCATGGGATAGTTGACGAGAGAGCAATGAAGAGAGCATACTAGGTTACGTGCGCAACCATATCCCCTCTTTCTTCAAACGGACATCCTGCTTGCATTGTGCGAGTTGCGTACTCGGTTCAGATATCCGACCACTGTGCCTGAATTACACCCCACGGAGAAAAATTTAAGTCGAGCACATAGTACTCTTTGATAAAAAAATTGCAGCATATTTCTTAAAATCTTAGAGTTTTTCTTAAATTTGTGATAAGAATAAAACGGTTCACGTTTTGATGAATTTTATTTGAAAAACAATGAAAAATTGTCAATACTTAACAAACAATTTGAACTTTCCAAAAGCCGCGCATGAAACTTTACAAAGTGGATAATAAGATTTCAAAATTTTGCTATTCACTTTGTGAAATTTCATACGCGACCTTTGGAAAATTCAAATTTTTTTCTATTTTTTGAGTATTGATAATTTTTAATTGTTTTTTTTTTTTTTTAATAAAATTCAACAAAAATGTGAATCGATTCATCTTGATTAAAAATTTAAGGGGTAACCACTTTAAACCCTCCAGAAATTACGCTTTTTAAGATTTTTTTTCTTTTCGAGAATAAGAAAGTTACTATTCAAATTGAACTACAGGGAGGTGTTCTGCTACTATTGAAGTACAAAATAATTGGTTTTTTTCAATTTGATTCTGAAAAATGGCTCGACAGTTGATTAACTGGAGCGCTGTAAAAATCCATAGTCTTGTCAATCAACCAAAAATAATTAGTTTCTGTATGCATTTTTTACGAAATGGTATCGATTCGAAGAAGAAAGTAGTATTTTCACCCTGAATTCTGTTACTTAATGTTGAATAAAAAACGCAAATATTCCGAAAACCCCGTACGTATTGTACTAGATAAACATATCACGAATACAATAAAGGAACCCAGTATTCTATCTCGCGACACTGACGTCTAAATATACACTGAGAGAAGAGTTTGTTTGTGACAAAGAAGGCTTATTAATTATAAACAAACCATCTTTGAATCAAATAAGATTCGTTAATGGTCAACAAACCTCACTTGATTGAAATAAATTTGGAACACCTTTTTGTCAGTGTATGTTTGTTTTCGAAAAAGATGTCAGAAGTTTGATTCGTCACATTACACTTGAAAAGATGCATCATATTGATGATTTCTAATCATACGGTTGATCAGAATCTCGTTTTAGTTTTGTTTCAAAATGGCACGATACACATTTTAAATACATTGTTCTTGTTCTTCACTCTGACGTTGGCGTAACCCCCGGAGAGAAATTTGGTTTTAAATATTACTACATTTCGTTCTATAGTAGCAGCATAAGTGATATAGTGTAATTTTTACAACGCAGTGTAGTGAAAATTCATGCTTTATGATGTGAAGTTGCGCCAAATTGAACGATTTTTCACATCATTAAGCAATAATTTTTACTACACTGTGTTGTAAAAATTATACTATGTCGCTTATGCTGCTGCTTTAGTGAAAAATGTAGCAATATCTAGAATTTCTTTTTTCTCCGTGTAGTAATTCGTAGTTATGTTTCTGCATACAACTTTTGAACATTATTGTTTGCTAATCAAACACGTTGCGACGAGCCTGACCACTAGGGTACCCGTCTAGAACCTGAAAAATATAAATATATGGTTTCATGAATATGTAAATACACTGAAGACTGTGAAATAAGAATAGAAGTAGAAAAAAAATACAGAATACTTACCTAAAAAGCACTAGACGAACAGCGCTGGGAATACCAAAGTTACAAACTCGCTGCGACTCCTTCAACTAGGGGTCCAGCGAGACACATGCCAAGGTGACGGAGACAACTGCTCTGTCGCTTGCCAGCTTCTTGGCAAGATTCTCCAGCACTCCTAAGGTCCCCTGGAAAACACCAGTTGATAAATAAAAAAGTTTCAAAAGTAAATATGGAACAATACATACCCTCCCTGGTCACCTCGTTCAGTTCACCGCACAACATACCTGTAAATATATACAATAAGATCATTAGAAGTAGTTACCGACTAAAGATATATAAATAATTAAGGAACAAAGTTATACTTACTTGTTTGAAGCGTATTCGAAGTTATTCCCAGTCACAGTCGTCGAAAAACAATCACTCGCGAACACGGAAACTCAACGTCAACAAAGATCGCGACGCGAACAGGATCGATTTAAAAATCACATTCAATTTGACACACCGTACGAAGCCGCGTATACGATCACTCGCGATTCCTGTTTTCCGAAAAACAGTACCGAACAACATAATTAACGCCACGTGATTTTTGTAATTAAATTATAAGCCTGCATCTCGTGATGACAGGTTTCGAATGTAAACAATTATGGCTATACCGTATGTATGCATACCACACGAGGTTTGAGACGCGACGCGCATGCCCGAACATGATAATGGACAGAACGATGATAGAAAGAGACACACCCATGCCAGCCGTGGTTATTCCGCGCCACCACCAGATGGAAACGCATCGCTACCATCGTCCCGCGTCGAAAAATACATTCGCAGGGATTATAAGACGGGTCTGGCATGGGAATCGTCACTTCTTGGTTCTGAGAACCTGTCATACACAGCACGCATAAGCAAAGGTGAGTACTACTTCATCTCGCTAAGAATCAAGGGTCTTTAGTTAAGGTTTTGCTTCGGTGAAGGGGGGAAAGTGCTGTTCGGATATACCCCGGCATCATTCTAGAGTAAAGCTGGTTAGGGAAATTCTTGGACAAGGACGGACATACTCCGCTTTGCACCATAGCGGCACTGCCAAGCCGACCGGGGACTAGATAGAGCCATCTTCTCACGGCTATTAAAATTACAGTCAATCACGTGTATGATTGAACTCCTTCTGAGCCAATCATAGTACAGTATACGGGTAAATCGTTTAACGTTGTACCATCGCGCCCGCGGAAATAGCTTTTCGAAACAGAAAAACGAAAAGAAACAAGGATTCCGGTAGACCCTATTTTCGATTCGTTAACCGCGCATAATTATTGTGTGCACACATTAGGGCCATACAGAGTCCCGACCCATAAGTTTTGACCTAGAGATAAAGTCATAGTTGATCAAATATGTTTTGGAATTAATATTAAGGGTGTAAATTTACATGTGGAGCTTCCTTGATTGTATAAATCATCTAATTGATGCTCAAATTTAATAAATTTAATTGTTTGAAAACTTTAATTTGGTGTTTGATTAATAATTTGTGACACGCGTTTCCCAACTCATTTTAACCGAACTTTGGAATCTGACGAGCTAGAGACATAATTCGGGGACTAGTTAATTTGTTTAATTAGGGATAATTGAACATTATCGACGCGCAGTGTGAACCACTTAAACGAAACGTCACAACGTCATGTCTTGGGTCAAAACGTATTTTTGTGTTTTGAATATAATTTTAGTAAAATTTGAAAAGTTTTTAAATGTGGCTACAAAAGTGTCTCGAAATAAGACATCGGTTTTTGCAGTGGGCTGTTCTTGTAATTCCAACAGCATTTCCAATTGGTACACATACATTCCGGGTTATAAATGTATTGAAATTCAATTGAAGACCTGCAACGCTTGTTGAATCATTACCAAAGTATATTTTAGTTTTCATTGTAGGAAGAAAAATTCGAATGAATTTTTGTGAAATAGTGTATTTTCATTGCATCCAAATGCAAACATTCACCAAATTCTTGATATATATTTGTATGAATTCAAAACATTGTGTGAATAGAATTTCAATAGTAAGAGTCACTCGAATGTTCATTGATTACGGAATAATGAACAAACAATTCTAGAAGAAAAAAAATCTTCGGATGTACCAAGGTATCCAGGTAATTAATCATCGAAAATAATAAACATCGACATGCAAAATCAATTAATCATATGTGGCGTGTCAGTTCAATCAAAAATGTATTGGAATTCATCGAGCTTTTTGGATACAATTCTGATTAAATACCCAGCCAGAGAGGGGAAAAAAATTATGTACAAATTTTGCGAGAGGAAAGATAGAAAAACTACGTACGATCATAAGTTATAAAACAACCCCAGATTAGAAGAGCGATGCAACAAAAAATCGCCAACAATAATATCGAATGAAAGGTAGATGAATTTCAAGTTTTATTGATAGAAAGTCTTTTGTGGTAACGAGAGCTGTACGATATATATAATCTCGCGTTATTTTTTATTTGATATTGCATAACGATATGAGATCAACTGACCAGCAGCCTGTATCAATATCAGCACGAGTATCGCAATGGATTGTCTTTTTTCCGATAAATTTTTACGTAACATGTTCACCAATAAACACAAATCAAGCTTGTATTACTAGACGAGGAGTTGAATTTCATCTTTCTGTCAATCAAATTGACATTCATACAACAGATTCTTCGGTATCTCGTCTTTTATGACGTAATCAACCGGTATCGCCTTAATTATGATATCAATATTTTCTATTGTTATCTATTTTTGTTATATATTGATCTCTTTTGTTCATCCGCGACAGAACAAAATAAAAAGATTCAAGAAGTTGAGAATACTATTTGAGATAAGGAGTGTGAAAATGATACCTATAAATATACTGAAACTTAGTTTTACTCCCAGTCACTGTGTTTGAGAAGCCTAAATATTATTCACCATTATAGAAAGTTGTGTAAAATTTTCACAGGGAAACACATTCTTTCTATAACATTCAAACTTTTCCCATGTTTCAACAGGTTGAGTTGTGATTTGTCATGAAACTATCTTTTTCAGACATACTTTCCGCAGTTGACGATGACAATCTACGAAAAGAATTAGAACGGTCTTTAGTTCTCTCGTCTTGGGAATTTCACATAATTGTTCGGAAAAAGTTGTGACGAACTTTTTCGTGCAGGACTGTTTACTTTTGGCACCGATTAAAATGCACGCAGAAAAATATACTTCAAAAAGTCCCGTAATTTATTGAAGATCAGCGCCAGTCTGTGATGAATGAAATTATTGACCTGAATATAACGTAAAAAGCAGGGCCTGTAACTTTATTCACTTTCGTTCCTCATTATATATAATTTGTGTACAATATATATATTTTATATATAATGAGTAATGAAAGCGAATAACCTTACCATAATTTCTTGTAGAAATACACCCAATCATCGTACATTTAGAAGTAAATTCAAGTAAATGGCTTTATTCGTCACAAATTGGCGCTGGTCATCAATAAATGATGGAATTTTTCAACACGTTCGTTTTGTCCATGTAATTTCTATAATATGAGCAGGATATATTATGGAAAATGTCCTCGTGCTTATAAAATTTTGTTGTTCTTTTCATATTTGTTTTTGCTGTTTCATAATAAGAGGAGAGAAAAAACATGGGAATTTTTCAAGAATGAAGAAAGCAGCAATAATGCGTGAGACAGAAACTAACACTAATTCCAAAATGTAACAAAATATCATTGAATGAATTGTTGATCTCTTCAAAGCAAAAGAACGAGTCTTTCATGAGTATGAAACGATAAAGGAGAGTTGGCAGCCTTGGGCCAGTTTTTATTTCCTTTTTACTCTATTGAACAATGAAGAACGGGAAAATACATAATCGGGAAGATATTTGTAGTTACATTTACTATGGAATTATTGCGGCCGAGGAACAGACTGAATTTCTAATGGAATTTACTGTAAAATATTGTAAATTTGATCAGGCTTCTATTGTCTCGTCGTAGTTAAGTTCATGACAAGTTCAGTTTGTTACTCGGTTACAAAGTACCACAGTAAATTCAACTCTACATTTCTCTCCGTGTCAAATAATATCAGACTCTTCGACTTGAATTCAATATTTTTTTTCGAAAAATGTATATGTATCCTTGAAAATTAGTTTGCATTTGGCTGAAAATATCCTCTTCTGCGGATACTTCGGGTAACCATTTTCTATGCATGTCAGAATCGTAAAAAAACAGACGGATCATTCTACAGAATGTTGCTTAAACTGGGGCAAAAATGATGAAAATCATTGTTTATGAATTTCAAACTAGTTTGGCGTCAAATTTTCATAAATGAAAAATTGAATGAGCAGGCAAATGAATTTTTGGAGTTGTAGGAACGTCAAGTGTTAAGAAAATCAATATTCTCCATGACTTTGATTGCTTGTTTCAATTGACCCTTATGCAAATATTTGTTTGCCACTGAAACTTTATAAAAAATATAACACATCAAGACCTAACACAGCCGACGGAATTGTGACCTGAAGCACCCAATTAGGAAGTCTGACATATATATATTGTTTTTTATTAAAACTGTTCGTAACAATTATTATAACCTTGAATTACTGAAATGTGTTCTCGGGTGATTCCTCCAATTGCCTCATTCATTCCTTAGAGATAAAAATCTAGGTTCACTACTTTTAAACGAGAAAAATTCAGTCCCGACTTCTGGATATGAAGTATATTTTTTGGAAGAAGAGAAATCCAACTTTTCCGATTGAATTTGGATATAGATGATGGAAATCACTCTCTTCATTTCCTGTAATAGATTCTAAATTTGTCCATCAATACTTTTCGGAATATAAGTGGTCCAAGGCTGTCGAGTAATTTTTCCCTTCAATAAATTGTTCTGAATTATTTCACAATTATTCAATTCTCAAATTCATTCCTTTTATGTAAGTGAATCTGTACTGAAACTGTATTTAAACGCAAGAAAACGAATTTATCTCTTGAAAAATAGGTTTTCTCCATTTTATGAAAAAACATAATTGGAAATTAGAGAATGAAAAGATCAAAAGGATATCCTCACCTGATTCTACTTCATCTTATAACACCAAACAACATCAGTTTCCATGAATTTGAGATGTTAATATCACAGATGAAGATTTGTGAATATACAATCGTACTCTCATGAATTCTGACGAATCAGGGACTATACTTAAATATATTCGAATTCCTGGAACACGGTTGTCGATTCGTTAATTCCACACCCTTATTGCGTTATCTTCATCGCTTTCCAAGCATCCCATTCCAAGTGTACACAAAAGAGTTACCATGTGGATTCTTCATAGATTGTTACTACCACTCACGTGGACGCGATTGAAATGTAACTTGCGTTGGAAACTTAGAGCATACTGTTGCCTCTTATGGAAAGTAGCACAGTTCACAGAATGTGATGAAGATTATACACAGCTCATAGACTTTAAAGAAGATTAGTAACCTTAGTGGAGATGAATCATATGCATCAACCATATAGGATTTCAACAGAACGTATATAGGTCGTATATGATTTTTGTTTAAAGTTATATACGACACATGCGAGGATCATATGTGGCTGATATATGATTTATTTTCACTAGCGGCGATTTGCAGTTCTCGTACGAAGAATAGTACAGTTCGTAATATTTTTATAAAGACTAGCATGATTTGCAAAGTTCTTGCAAATACCATCACGCCCTGTATTTCTGAATGTATTTTCGTATTGCATGTGGTGTTAGGCTTTTTAAAGAACATTCAACGGTGCTAAATTTTGTAAGAACCTAAGTTGTACTATTCTTCATAGGAAGCGTTGATACAAACATGAACCATAAACATCGAGAGCTCCATTTGATCCATAATATTTGAGGGAGAGAAAACAAAAAAATGCAATCTCTCTTACTTCCCCAGTTTTTGATTGGTTAATGCAACCACGCCAGACGATTAATATGGTCACAGGTCTCGATCCATGTCTACATATACTCTCAGACTATACAAAATATTATATGTACCATGACAACTATGGTAACAATATAAATTTAACAACACTCTTCAATAGACGTTACATGGAACTGATATTACAATCGTATCACTAATCAAAATTTCATTGTACAAAGCCATATTTTTCTTCGTGAGCCAGGGACATGAAAAGATTTTGATTATAACGGCTCTCGATTGCTCATTATGTTACCATTAGTAGTGATAACAAGACCACACTTCAACAACTTTCATCATCCCTGATAGTGAAAAACATAGGAGAAAAATAGGAGTTTTTACGATAACGTTTATCTCAGTATAACCCTACTTTTTATCAAATTTTCACATTACCACTGTTTTCTGTGTGTCAAGGACTCATTCTCAATAATTGACTGAAATTACCCCAAGGGAGCACATAATATTGTTTCTAACGTACGTGTTAAATGTAACTTTTACATAACAAGAAGTAATTCTTCGCTCCAGAATGTGATATGCTATATTCATGTCTTCCACACGAATATTATATTGGATTCAATTTTATAACAAATGAAACAAAACAAATATTACCTGTCATATTCTCGAGGAGGAAATTTATTTGTTCAATATAAGTGACATGTAATACACATATTACAAAAATTTTTCTGTGCTTAATGGATTTTTCGCATTGACATTTGATATTGTAATTTTGGAAACAAAGAAATCTACACCGAGAGAAAAGTTGAATCCTTCTAAAAACGTATTTTCGTGTTCGAACGGAACATTTCTTTCTCTTATTTCGAGTAAATATTAATTGTTTGCAAGAAAATTGTTTTCAAATCACGTTACATGACTTGAAATTGAGAAAATGTTTTCTTCTTTCGAAAAAAGTTTTTCCAACCAAACAAATATTGGACTTGATCAGTCTAATATTTTCTTCAATTGAAATTTTTCGCTTTTCGTGTACACGTATGGAAATCAATATTATCAATCTTTCAACCCGATTGCTGTAACGCGATGAATAAAACAGTAAAAATTCGCTAATACTCATAAAAAATTGATGATTCGAAATATAGCACACGGAGAAGAAAAGATTTGGTGATATAGTCACTGGCGTAAAATCATTTACCGGATGAAGAGAATAAATAGGAATTGCTAAAACGAGAAATGTATGATCGAAACAGGGATAAAAATGAATTTTATAATAAAACTTGTGAGACAGGGTGTCACAGAATCAGTGGATCGTACTGCACAGGCATATTCTACAACCAGAATCGAGCAAGTTTTATTATACAAGAACATTTAATTTTACTCCATTTTTTTTTTAATTTTTTTTTTGTTTAATTAAATTTTATTCTGATTTCATCTTTTTCATTTTGTTTTAATTTTTCATTTGCAATTTAATTTCATCTTCATTTCAAATTTTATTAGGTGTACAACTTTGCTTCCGCCGCTTTTTCCTAAAATTTGAGGCCTTATCCTCAAAAAGTACATATTTATGATTCAAAGTAATGGCCGTCGCTAGCCACTACTTTTTCCCATCTTTTTGGCAATTGTCGGATTCCATCTCGGAAAAACGATGCATCTTTTGAGGCGATCCACGAATCGATCCATTCTACAACTGCTTCATAAGAATGAAAATTCTGATCACTCAGGCCGTGTGCCATCGATCGAAATAAAGGGTAGTCGGAAGGAGCAATGTCTGGAGAGTACGGCGGATAGGGTAAGACTTCCCATCTTAGAGTTTTCAAATATGTCTTGCCCGGTTTTGAGACATTTAGACGAGCATTATCATGTCGGAGGATAACTTTATCGTGTCTTTCTTGGTACTGTGGCCGTTTCTCCTTCAATGCTCGACTCAAACGCATCTACTGCGTTCGATATTGATCGCCTGTAATGGTTTCACTTGGTTTCAATAGCTCATAATACACGACACCGAGCTGATCCCACCACATGCAGATCATAACCTTGGCACCATGAATATTTGGTTTAGACGTCGCCGTGGAGATATGTCCGGGCATTCCTCAAGATTTTCTGCGCTTGGGATTATCGTAGTGGACCCATTTTTCGTCGCCGGTCACAATGCGGTGTAAAAACCCCTTTCGATTCTGTCTTTGAAGCAGCTGTTTGTAAGTAAAGAAACGTCGTTCAACATCCCTTGGCTTCAATTCGTACGGAACCCAGTTCCCCTGTTTCTGAATCATTCCCATGGCTCTGTAGCGTTTCAAAATGGTTTGTTGAGTTACGCCCAATGATTCTGCCAATTCTTCTTGCGTTCGGCACGAGTCTTCATCAAGTAATATGTCCAATTCGGAATCTTCAAAAATTTTCTCTCTTCCACCGCCATATCGGTCCTCGACATTAAAATCACCCTCCTCGGCAGCCTCACCGTGAGTACTTGAGAGCATTCGATGAGCCTCAGCCACAGTTTTCTCCAAATGAAAGCAGAAAATCAGAACTTCCCGCAAATTACGAGAATTTGGCTCAAAAACTGACATCTTCGATCGAGTAAAAATTTATGATGTAATCAAACATTCACTAATATGACGATGTTGTTATGTTGACACATGTCCAACCTTATTGTGTGACATCCATTACCTAACCTATTTCGACCACTACCTACCGACGCAACCATGTATTTTGAACGGCGGAAACAAAGTTGTACACCTAATATTTTATTTTTGGAGATATGAAGATTTTTGAATTCTCCAAAAGATACAAATATCTCGCAAACGTTGCATTTCACGCCTTTGAATTTGACACTATTTCCCAAATTATAAGGAGATAAATTCCAGAAAGAACGATTGAATTATCCTAGTTTGCTCTGTTTCAGCGTTATAACAATTTGAAAGTATGAATTATAAATTTCAAATTACTATGATTCTAAAACGAAGTACACTAAAATAATTGAAGTACTGTCTTTAATTTGACTTCTTCCAATTTAGACAATGGTATAAAATTCAAAGGCGCAATTTGCAACGTTTTCAAAATGTTTAACCAAGAACTAAGCTTCGAATAAAATTTTGTCAAATAGAAAAGTGGCTCAATTTTGATCGTGGAATATACCTGTGCGTGGATCTCATAAATTTCGTTATCAATTCCTCCGTATGTACCATAAAAATGACACTTCACCACAGTTAGTAGTTAGCAGTACCACAGTGACTTGGTAAATATAACTTGGTACTGACAACCAGAAGTTGTTAAACGCCTCTTGTGTGGTAAGTCATATGGTAAAATGAGTGGTCATTACTATTTAATATCTTGCTTTCATTGTCACCACATAAGAAGTGCAGGAACCAAGCTGTTCTTCTTATGCATTATAAAGTAATTATTTTCAAATATTCATCACATCCAGACAACCAAATGTTATTTGCGCCAATTCACCCAATATTGAATCAAACAAACATCAGATGTTAAGGCTATTCCCATAAAACAGAAAACACTTTTCAAATACATTCGAACAGAAGTATTTAAAATGTATACAAAATTCATATTTGATGTATTACAAATACATTTGAAATGTACCAAATGCATTCAAAAAACATTTCTGTTTGTCGAAAAAGGATTCAAAATACTTTTCTGATTGAAAAATGCATTTCAGAAGCCTTTTCTGTTATATGGGTTTGCTTAACTCGCTTCCAGTTCTTTTTGACGATACAAAAAAGGAATGATATACATCAGGAAACACGTTTGAATCGAAACTCTAATTTGCAAAGCACTCATACCATATTATTATCAAGTGGCTTTCAATTATATTTGCAATATGACTATATTTATTTTCCACGATAGAGTTCACGTAAATACATAGAGTGTTCAAAAGAAGAGTATCTAGTTCGTGAAGGGAACGACCTAACTCGCTGGTTCAATTATTAATGATCGATCGACTATGATTTGAAACCATCGATCTACTTTTGTATACAAGTGCCAATACGATATCAATGTTTGCTCTCCCAAGGTCGAAAACAATCGAAGAGAAATAAATATGAGAGGTTCAAATGAACTAGGACAGTTCTTTTCCTCTCGTCAATGACAATCAATATTTATAAATCACATG
Organism: Gonatopus flavifemur; assembly: GCA_018340375.1. NCBI lineage: Eukaryota > Metazoa > Arthropoda > Insecta > Hymenoptera > Dryinidae > Gonatopus > Gonatopus flavifemur. The sequence continues at coordinate 24,460,080 of JAFFJZ010000007.1, forward strand.
ATTTTGTATCATTTCGTGCGATCGATTTCATTTGATGATAACGGATATCGTGATACTCGATAATTATCAGAATTATTTTCAATGCCGTTGGTTTTAAATTCTTTAGAAGCCAATTTGCAACGCCCAACAAAATTTTAATGGAACCTAACATTTCGAATAATAGATTCATGAAGGTCTTGGTGAATTGAAGACTTGTTTCTAAGTGAAGAGAAAAAATGTAATCCAGTTGGAATATGATGAATCAAAAATGATGGAAAGATTAGGGCTTCGCGGAATAATCTTTAGCGAATGTGGACTCGAGACTCTTGAGCGAAATTCAAAAATAGTAAATCTCATTCAACTTCACGACCTTTGAAGACAAATTTTTACATCGAGTCAAGTCTGGGCATGTAATAGTTTGAAATAACACGTCTGAGAGGATGAAATTGATTGCATCCAGGACAAAAAGCATTTGTCCTATACTCAAGACCAAGAAAAGACAAGACACACTTCTTATATGAAAAATGATATATAGATTATATATAATCTATATATCATTTTTTCACATGCACTTTTTCGAGACTGCAAAAGTTTTGAATAAATCTTAGTGTTGAAAATTGAAAAGATAGTTCCAAAAATTTTCTCCCGTTTCATTCTTTAAATATTTGTATATTGACCCAACGGATCGGACATTAGAGATGGGCGATACGTAGTATCGATCTCGATACGTTCTATAGAATTAATATCTAGTTTAAATACATTTCAATAAAATTTTGATAAAAACTTGATGCTTATGTTATAGAAATGTATCGATATCGATAAGTATCGCCCATCTCTATCGTGCATTGGAACTGGTGAAATTAAGTTTTGTTGTTTTCTCGAGTTCAGCTCTGATCCTTAGTTTACTAATAATCTTAATTAGAGATCGATCGAAAATTTTTGCCAAGAATGACTGTTTGTTTCGAATGAAATTTCGAATTGAAGGTTGGAAGTTTGAACAAGCTACTTGATATTGCAATTTTTGGAAAAATTTTCTTTCATTTAGAAAAAGATTTTCTCCAAATTTAGCCCCCAGCAACTTTTTCCTGTTCTCGGATCTCAAGAGAATGCTTGCTCGAAAGAAATTCAAGTCCAATGATGAAGTAATCGCTGAAACTGAGGCCTATTTTGAAGAGAAAGAGAAATCGTACTATAAAAGTGGTCTCGAAAAGTTGGAAAATCGCTATACTCGTTGTATCGCCCTCGAAGGCAACTATGTTGAACAATAAAATCGAGTTTTTCCAAACTTTTGTTTTTTTCTCACTTATCCTACGGACATATTGAATGACCTGGTAATCTCGAGTGATAATTCCTGATGGAGCTGAAATAAACTTCTGATGGAAACATTTTATTCAAAGTTTATGCAGGTTGAACATACAGTTGAGAACTACTGAATCAATTTCTCATCTACAATTTCAATCATAAGTCACAATAGACATTCGTTAATTCTAGCCTTAATATGAGTTGATTACGTCCATCGAAATGAGTGAATTTGTACAGATCAAACAGGAATGGCACTTTCCATGAACTTACGTAACACTTCTCAATGAGAGAAGTACTGTAAATTGATTTGGAAATCTCTCATGGCTTAACAAAAGGACACCATACTCAAATTTACGTCAATTGTGAAACACTTCGGAAATCCCGCCTTCTTGACTCCGAATCGACTGTTAATTCATTTGTTCGACAAAAATCTCCTTTTCCATGGCCTCCATCACAAACAATGAACTTTTCAATGATAATACGTAATACGTAGAACAACCCGAGTAGAAAAATTCTTTAACTCATATATAATTCATATCTGATCCAATATAGTTTATGTATAAATTATATATAATTCAAAGAATTTTTCCACTTGGAAACTGCCTTCTGTTTCCATAATATTAGCGAACATGCTGTGACGTTTCAAACCATTGCTCGCGTTGATAAATGTTAATTATCGCTAACTTGACCAGTTAGCTCCCAGTTAATGCCTCTGGCTCGTCGGAACCCAGGGTTCGATGGGTTGGGGAACGCGTGTCACAGATTATTAAAAGACAGACAATTCAAGTTAATTCAAATTTTTGAACAAATTTTTATTATAAACAGAATGAAGTAGAAATAATTACAATTCGGGTTAGTTACCCGTAACAAGTCACTGATTGGAGGAAAACCTTAAAGTACACTTAAAGAAATATCAAACGTTAGGAGCTTGCGCAGAAGCTATAGACAGATTGCGACAGTAGGATCTAACGGAAAGTGAACTCATTATAACCCTACTTCGTGTGCACACGGAAAGTTTTATGTCAGTCAATCGTAGCCCCCAATTATACCGTTATTTTGGATGGAACCAACGGAAGGTGACGCGTGAATGGATGGTTCCGAGTGAAAGGGACCCCTGTGGGTCCGTTCGTGACGTGAAAAGTAATAATCCTAAGGATTATTCTACATGCGCGGAATCGCGAGTCGTGATTGGTCGAAATTATCTTGACCTAAGGGTAAGCTCTAATCAAAGTTGCCGATTGGTTGAACTGAAACGGGTGTTGTTACCTATGTCCCATGGAGCCGTGAGAGGTTGACCCAATGGGAGAAGCGGTCAGAATGTGGCTCTATCTAACCCTTGGTGGCCGTGAGAGAGTGGCCTTATGGCCCGAAGAGGACTATTACCGTCTCCGTCCAGAATCTGCCCTAATCCTTTTTGACTCTTCAGCAGCGGGTAATTGCCAGCTACTGCCCCCCGTTCCTTAGGCAACCTAGCTAAGGAATCGTGTGCAAGCACACGACCCGACTGCTTTCTATCTCTGATCTCGGTGGAGCGGTCTCTCTCACCTTTTTGATCTCCCTGTTCGAGTAGGCCTGATCGAGATAGAAGAGTGCTGATTCTCGCTTCAGCACCCCCTTTTATTCCCTGATTGAGTTTTTCGCTGCCGCGCGCAACTCGTCTGCCGTCTATCGGTTACGCGGTGAAACACTCCCGCTCGAGTATCGCACTCGCATCGATCTTCTATACTTCTTACGGACTCACCACGCACATGCGCGGTGCGTATAGCCTATATCCAAGATGGATGACAGAGTTTGTTTACAACCTGTCATCACTCGCTCGAAGTGTCTTTCAAGTTAATGCTACTTAGACGAACTCGTTACTGGACGTGGATTTAAGCGAGTTCGTCACAATGCCACATTTTATACACATTCAATAATATTCATATGAAGAATATTCCACACTTCAATATACATCAGACATTCCATCATTTTCCTCTTGAAATCGTGACGAGTATTGAGCAAACCATGAAAATCGCTCATCCGAACGTCAGTCGTTGGAAACTTAGTAATATCCAATTTCAAAGTTTCACTCAAACGATGATAAACTTCCGTTTGGATTTATTCTGAACTTTTGATTGAAGGTAACCAACTGAGCATCGAATCAAACTTCCTGTCAATATTTGTTCTAAAAAATCCTGCACTTTTTACGGAATCATTAAGCCACACGATCAATAAATTATAAAGATGATTTTTACATCGAATGCAGAATAATTTTGAACACGAGTTGTACATTCATAACATAAAAACCTTCACTGAAGAGCTTGTAGCAGCTCCTGATGGAAGAATAAAGTCAATTTTCCTTTCAGCTTCATAATGATCCTGACCTGAAGAGCTGAATATTTACAAGTTTTTTTAGGAATACATGAAATGGTATATAGTATAATTATTTTTTCACAAGAAGAGTCAACGAATTTCACATAATTTTACAAAAGGGCTTATATAAAATCATATAGAATTATAGCTCTATGTTTCAATTAATTGAAAAGAAGTTTCTCATCAGTCGACCCGAAAATGAGATGATTTTCTTGAGTTTTCACTTTTTTACACTCTTTAAAGAGCTATAGAAGCAATGAAAACATAATAGAATCTGTCTACATGTAGGTGTAACTTGCAAGAAATTTGATGTAATTTGAAATAAAAAAAAAACGATGCATCAAACAGTGATGCCAGCATTTGGTCGACCGAGTCGATTTTCCCTCTCCATCACATCTGTCTGTATAGAAATTCCACACACACAATCAAACTTCCGACAAAAGAAATTTGATTGTATACAGCGTGATGGAGGGGGAAAATCGACTCGGTCGACCAAATGCTGGCATCACTGGCATCAAATAGTCTTAGAATTAGAGTGGCGGCAAATTTGAGAAATATTGTTCTTCAGAAAAGCCGATCATCATCATGAAGTAATCAGTCTTATGACTGGTTTGATGAAATCCTCCAACCCTGTCTATTATCCGCTAACCGCTTAACTTCTGCATATCTACGACACCCCTTATCTTGTATAATTTGCTTCATATAACTTAATCTAGGTCTACCTCTTCGAGTTTTACCATTCATTTTTCCTTCCAATATTGTTTTCAATAAGCTATCATGCCTTAATGTGTGTCCTATCAGATTGCTTCTTCTTTTCACAACCTGTCTCAAAAGACTGCTTTTTTCATTTACCCTCTCAAGTAATTCTTCATTTTTTACTTTCTCTATCCACTTTATTCTAAGCATCCTTCTATAAAACCACATTTCAAAAGCTTCGAGTCTGCGTTGGTCCGTTTTCCCAATTGTCCAAGTTTCGCAATCATACAATGCTGTGCTCCAAACGTAACTCTTCAAGAATTTCTTCCTTACTGCTAAGCTAATATTCTTCGAACATAGTAACTGTTTCTTTTGATGGAAAGCCTGTTTCCCTTGTGCTATTCTTGCTCTTATATCTCTTTCGCTTTTACTGTTTTCTGTAATTATGCTTCCTAGATATTTAAATTCTTTGACTTGCTGAATTGTCTCTGCATCTATTTCGATTTCCGTTCTTCTTGATGTTTTCGCTGTTGTACAAATCATGAATTTTGTTTTGTCCTTATTTATATTCATACAATATCTGTCTTGTAATATTGTTTTCATAGTTTTGAGAGTATTTTCCAACTCAGCACCACTCGTAGCTAATATAGCTATGTCATCCGCAAATCTCAACATGCTTACATTTTCACCTTGAATCTGTAATTTCAATGGCACTTGCTCCTTCACTTCGTTCATCGCTTCTTCTATATACAAATTGAAAATCAGTGGTGATAGTGAGCATCCTTGTCTCAACCCTCTTCTAATTTTTGCTTCTCCTTTTTGACCTTCTATTTCTATTATTGCGGTTTGATTCTTATATAATTCGTATATTATTCTCCTATCCCTGAAATTAATTCCTACCTTCTTCAAAATCGTAAACATCTTCTCCCAATCAAGATTATCGAATGCTTTTAGTATATCTACAAAACCTATATACACAGACTTTTTTAACTCTAGACTCTTCTCTACTACTGCTCTCAGTGCTAATATTGCTTCCCGCGTTCCCGTACTTTCCCTAAAACCGAACTGATCTTCTGCTAATCTACTCTCTATTTTATTCTCTATTCTCCTGTATATGATTTTTGTCAGTATTTTCGAGGCATGTGAAGTTAAACTAATCGTTCTGTAGTTCTCGCATTTGTCTGCTCCTTGTTTTTTTTGGAATGGCGACAATTTTATTCTTCTGGAAATCTTTCGGTACTTCGCCTATTTCGTACATATCTCTGACCAATTCGAACAGTGCGTCACGAGCCGATGAAAGATTTAATTGATCAGATGAGATTTAGCCCGACCTTCGTCCAATTTCAATAAGATTTGGGGAGATTTAATGGATCCTACTAATCAGGGTAAAATTTAGCAGTTCAGTATCTCGAATTACAGCCTTCATTGTTACTTTCCACTTCGTATCCATAATATTCCATATTTTGAAGTAAAGATCCATTTTCTCAAACTCACCGTATATGATTGATTGAAAAACCAGAACAAAGTCTCTAATTTTTATCAAAATTATTATGTTTTGAAGTTCCATTTTTTGTTTGTTTGTAAACAGTGAATACCTTAAAAAGTTGTGCAGATTTTGCGAATTCAATAAGGAAAAAAAGACACGAATATTGAAATTCGCGTAAATATTGGAAACCCCCGGTGAAATTATTACCTTAAATCTCAACTTTTTTTCTCGTAAAAAATGTTTTCCTGAACTTATTTCCTTCGATCCTCTAGAAATAGTAATGTTCAAAAACGTTCTCTTTTTGACCAGTATGTAACTGTAAATGTTTTTCCTGTAACAAGTACAAATTTTCATGATTGCTAAACGCTCAGCAATCACGAAGCATCATCATTTTAGAGTGCTGTCGTTCAGCTGAACGTTAGAATATCTTTGGTTTGTTTGTATCATTATTAGAAAAAATAATTACAATTCGCAAATTCACCTTAATAATGATATAAACTCACCAATCCACTTTCGTTAGCTCATATATCAGAAATTCATTGACACTTTCAAAAAATTTGATTCCATTCATAAACCCTTTTCCACGATATTTTCGATGTGAAAAATTGGGTGGATAGGACAATTTATTTCAAAAATGTCCCATTTGATTGACACTCAAGTGATCAAGGATTGATCTCTAAAGGGAGCACCCTGGGAAACAAAATTTTTTATCAGGGTGTGCCAGAAACCCTTTTTATCAGGTGTGGTCGGGTCGGGAAATGATCGTTGTTTTCGGATCGCGTACCCGAATTTTTTGGGAACCCGAGCGTTTCGGGTACCCGATTCCAGTCGGGATACCCGAGCATTGTGGGTTCCCGATTTCAATTGAAATACTCGAAATATTTTGAGTTTTCAATTTCAATTGAATTACTCTGAACATTTCGGGTTTTTTATTTCATCGGATCACTCGGAATGTTTCGAGTTCTCGAATTAAATCGGATTACTCAAAATTTTCCCAGAATTTTCATATTATTTATTACTGAAACTGGTAAGTTCCGTGACCTGGCTACACTATTTGAAAATTGTATGTATCAATCAATACAGTTTGATTAAGAATCTTCGTCAGTTGTGTTTTTATTATTAGTATGACATAATATGTTTTATCAACTTCAACATAATCAAAATTAACCCTCCGCATATACATTAGGTAGCAATCATTCAATTCGATGCTCTGTGTTTTTTTGTGGTTCAAAAAGTGTAAGGTGTAGTGACTATAATTTTTTTAATGTAAGCACACAACATATATAATAATCGAATATTGAATATTCATTTAAATTATGATTAGCATCCAAAAATCGATAACAATTCCTTCATTATCCTAGCGGTGGTCATGAGTTAAACGAATCGTCAATAATCGATTACAAAAATGATGTTCGGAGATGAATACATGTTCCGTTACTGAGACGTTTACCTTGCAATGAATTGAAAAAGTATGTACGCAGAGGATTAAACTCAATGGCTATACTGGCTGACTATACTAGCAATAGAATTATCAATTCAATGATCGAAATTTTTTAATTTAGACGTGATTTATCTGATCATTCGTTTATTGCAGCAATTTACGAATGTTGTGTATCACTCGAACAATGATGAATCCTATCGAGTAATTGAATCAAACGTCTGGGAAAAGGGAAGTTGTAAAAACAGAACAAGTGATGATGAATTGTAGAAAGTCAACGTATTCAATACTTCAGCTATAAAACATAAATATTTGGTTATAAACGTCCCCATAAAATATATTAAGAATGCTGAATAATTCATGAATCCACTCAGCATTCCAGAACAAAACTTGGCTATCACACTTTTGAAATAGAATGTTATAAATTCGAGTTATGATGTATAATGAATGATTTTGGAGAGATTAAATTTTTTAATTTGAGTGAAGACAACACAACTCTTCAACATGTCTTGTTAATAATCTTGTGCGAGTTGTTGACACAATATTCCCAGCAGTTGAGATCACTTTTCCACTTACAAATTCCGCGTAACTCCCCACTTCTGTTGTCATATTCCTATATTTTGAAAACGTATATACATATGAAAACAGCATGGGGTATTCATATTCGATAAAGTCAAATTTAATATTTGAAACTAGAGAACGTGGACTGATGCAATATTGAATTATTCAAATTATATTTTATCTCCAGAAATCACTTAAAACCCCGAATACATTCGAGTACTTGAAACATTTCAGGCACCCGCATTGAATTGGGTTCTCGGAAATTCGAGAAACTCAAAAATCCTCGACCCGTCCCGATCCCCGGAATCGGGAACCAAAATTATTCGGGTCTCACACATCCCTATTTCTTATATTTTTCAGGAGTAATTTGTTGTGCTGAATACGAGGAAAATAGTAAGAAAATTGTGGAGGCATCTCATTCTCTAAAGCTTAATAGTCTTTCTTGGTATTGTAAGAATCTATTTGATATTGTTTACATTATCAACAGCACTTATGCCGCACTTTTCTCTACAACAAGATAATTCAAAGAACTGAATATCCAAACGTTATGCAATCATATATGATTCTGAAGTATTGGATCAATTGCTAATTATGAATGAAAAAATACCTGTGACGTTTCAGTCGTGTCAGTTGAGTCTTCTGATCATGTTTTGCTTACAAACTAAACAGTAGGCTACAGGATTTCATTTGATCTTCAAGGTTCGAATAGTAATTCTTCCTGTGAGCTTTGTTTCGACGATCAATCTCCTCTATTCGTTTCCTGTATTATTCATCTTTATGCTGCAATTAACCCTTCAAGTACACACAGGTGCGAATTCGCACGAACCATTTTCATACTTTTCGTTTTTCGTCAAAAATTGTTCTCATTCTCGCATTTTTTTCACTAATCCAATGAGATATTTGTGAATTTTCTTCCATGCCACGTTAATTTGCACAGTTTTTCCTTCAAATTAAGAAAAAAAAAAGGTGAAATTGGTCGAATAGAAACCGAATTATTCATTGGTAAAGTTGCATGATGCGAATTTGCATCTGTGTGTACTCCGAAGGGGTGAAAGGATGTGTGTACTTGGGAGGTTAAAATTTATATATAAACAATATCAAATTATATCAAATTGTATATGATTTCGAAAATTTCTCCACTCGGGTTGTTAGACAGGCAAACAAACACGGAACCAAAATTGTTGCCCGAGCCCAAAGAAACATTTTGGCCCAAGAAAGTTTGATTCAATCAAAAATATTTTGGTCACCGAAAACGCTCACAAAGCTCCCCGTCATCTTGTTACTAGAAAGCGAGAAAGACTGGAATGGATTAACATTTAAACGAAATCAATGAAATCAGGTCAATGAATCCTGAAATGAATATCTAATTCTAATTGATGTGTTTAAATCAGGGACTGTAACGTTATTCACTTTCGTTACTCATTATATACAAAATCTATATAATGAATATATAATTTGTGTACAATATATATATATTATTATATATTTTTCATATAAAATGAGTAACGAAAGTGAATAACGTTGCAGTCCCTGGTTTAAATCAAATCTCCCTGAGGCTTCTTCATTCTCTTCTCCAGTAATTATTCAATTGTTCAAGACATTCAGTTGGTTTTCAAGGAGTGAGACTGATGAAGAAAAGATACCAGATACACATTGTTTATGAAGTTTCTCAATTAGCGGTTAGCAAATTAAAATTATATAAAATTTGTACAGGCAATTACATAAAAATTGAGATTTATCGATCAGATATAATACTATTCACCGAGCCTCCAAATCGCGCTTCTCTCAGTGCATCATGAGACGTTTACCTCTTTGGCCATCAACGCAGTTACAAGGCACTTGAATCATTAGAACATGATAAAACCGGGCCCACAGCAAATCTTTCGACAAAATTTTCGATAACATGTTTCCTTTCTCCGTCTCGTTTTTTCCTGTGAGAATCAGATTAAAACTGATATGAGACCACTATCGACAACGCATAAAACTGTGGTAAAAATTTCATAACGATCGGATGATACAAACGAAAGATATCCGTATGATAGCGGTATTTTCGAGATTTTCAAATTCCGTTTCAAAGCCCAATGCATGCCACTCCCTCCCCTCGCGTCCGATTTGTTTGAAATTAAAACCATATAACACCTCGTGAATTGAATATGTTCGAAATTCCATGGCATTCGAATGATACTGACATAGGGGAGGCATGCTTTTGAAATATTGTCAAATAACGCGGATCGCAGAAAAAAATGTCCACAATTTTCAACCGATTGGGATGAAATTCGTATGAGATCACTATCGGATCAGAACTAGAACTTTGTATACCCTAGTAGAAATTATGATTGGGAATTTGATGGAATGTAATCTCCAGTCAAGAACGTTGGTTTTGAATTGATTTCTATAAAATAATCCCGAGTGACAAATTGCAACTTTTATTCCTCTGACTGTGTTGATGGATTATCAATATTACTGTATGATCAGTTGACGCATGAACTAACTAAATGTTTGAGCACTACAGTCGAATTGGGTGGGATGTGTTATCCAGTTGCTCCCACGTGGGTGCCATCTAGTACGTGGATGGTAAATGGGACGCCCAGATAAATTTCTACCAGGGTAAGTTTCATTGCAATCGAATAATAGGAAGTGAAGATATGCAGGGTCTCAAAATCACGATTTTTGATAACATTTTTCCTCACCCTCCCCGTTCTTTTGTAAGAATATGGTTGAAACTTATATGGGACCAATATCAACACTTACATATAACCGTGGTAAAAATTTCATGGGTATCGAATAATAGGAACGGAAAATATCCCTGGTCGCAAAATGTGCACATATACACATACACCCTTACACAGACAGACAGACACGGAACCAAAATTGTTTCCCGAGCTCTGAGAAGCATTGTGGTATAAGAGATTTCTGTTTTGGGGACCAAAAAATTTTCGGTTCCCAAAAACGATCGCCAAGCTTCCCTCTAACGAGAAAGCAATTTTCAAAATTATGTATGATTATTATATATAATTTATATATAATTTATATATAATTTGTATATGCATTATATATAAACTCTATTTAATTGTATATAAATTATATATAGTTTAGAAAATTCTCCCACTGGGGCATTTTAAGCACATTTTCAGGGACTCCATCCTCCCAGAGCGTAACCAAAATAACTTTTGTCTTCCTTCCCGAGGATAATCGTAGTTTTCGACATTCGAAATTGTTACTAGATTATGGCTCACGAATATCTTTCTCCGTTCCTGTCCCGTATACAGAGCGTATCTACAATAGAACCCACCAGCACTGTACCTAAAGTGCCACAATAGTATCTGAATTCCCTACAACTGTGAATGTTGGACACTCTGCGCGTCGCGCGCTGCGAGAACCGAGGGACCGGAAAATCAACAGAGCATGCCAGTCAGTTTTTATCCATCGTGTGGATAGGTTACGTGGGACATGGCGCAAGTGGGCGGTGATTTAATACGATAATGTTACTATACTGTTGGTGCTTTTAACTTCTTTTGCTCTTTTTACTCAAAGAATTAGGTGTCTCAATGCGTGTCTGTGATTATTAAAAAAAGAAAGGTACATGTAAAAGTCTATGTAAGTGTGTATATACATACATATTCATTCATATATGTATGTACATGTGAAAGAAACGAAGGACGTCTCCAACTCCTCCTTGTTTGAAGACGTTAAATTTGCATTTCATCGAGCGCGTGTGTTTGATTTGTAATTTGGTAATCGGATATCATAGTGAAAAAGTGAGGAAAATCGGACAAGAGAATGTGTTAGGTTTTTCTTTGTGACTTATCGAAACAAGCCGGGATCGTTCTCTGTACACAAAATTCTCTGTTACTACCGAATAGGAGGTGCAAAGTGGTCGGCCATTGCGCTTCATCGTGTGTCACCGATACGACCGCACGGTGCTCTGTCGTCGGGTGTTTTTCTGCATACCGGGTGGTCAGGAATGGTATGTTCCTTGTATTTTCAATGAATTCTTCACTCAATAACAATTTCGTTAACTTTATTCTATAGATCTCGCTTACGATATCACCTTTTATCATTTCATCCATACACCTCGAGGTACAGCAGAGTATTTCAATCCATAATCTAGAGTTGCATGTTCAAATTTGTATCCACTGCACATATCATTTCCAACATCTCACTCTACGTATTCCTCCGTTACCGAAGTGTAATCCTCGTATCTTGGAATTCGAAATATTTGAATTTACGTTTCAACAATAGTATTTGAACGTTCCATTACAAATATACGAATTCACATTGTAACATTACTTGAAATTTTATATATAAATTATACATAGAATAATATAATTTATATTCAACATATTCGGGAATATACTTGTTAGGGTGTTGTATTTCTCATAAATTATGAAGAAAAAATTCAATAATCAACGTAATAATGATACCCCATACAATTTATGAAATAATAATCATTTCAGACAAGAAATATTGGATATCTATCGTGATACTATTTCAGATATTTTTCAATTGTGCATCGTTTGTTTACACTCCAAGCAAACCTACAACTACCTCAATGGCGAAGAATTATCCTTAGTAATAGTACGAGGGAGAAGAATGGAAGAATGTTAATCTTATCAACGTTACTACTCTCATTTCACTGAATGAAACCAAAACCGCTGGAGTGGAAAATTGAAAGAAAATCAATAGATTGTGGTAAAAGAAGCAAAGTGTTTTTATTACTATTTTCCAACAAGAATAAATCAAATTATTGAAAACTGCATATAAAATCTGAAAATGTAATCTCTAGCGAGAATTAAAATCAGTTCAACGGAAGCTGTGTTGAAAAATCAATGAATCCTAATCTGCGGTTGAATCAATGGAATATTTTTACTCTCTCAATGCAGAGAATTTTTCGTCATACGGGAGTTCTGATGACTTTTGGAGTTTAAATTTACGACCAATATGAGTCGCATTTTATGTGGTAATAAGAGAACAGGATGAAGAGAATGGACAGTTTTATCAGTGATGCCAGATAATCATAAATGAATCGTAGTAAATTTTCTTTTGAAACCTTCACTGTTCCATGTGAGATTTTATGAAGCGTTCGAAATGCAGATTCGTATAATTTACTTTTATTTACAGAGTAATGGATCAGACTATTGCTCGAGAGAACGATGTCATCCTTCGCGTAGTTATGAAAGAAACTGATTTAATATGAGATCGATAAAATATCCATGGAGCCCGTAGAAAGATTTTCCCTGTTTTTTTCCCTCTCATGCGTGCTAGATTTTCATCTTTTTTTTTCTTTATTTTTCTTTTTACCTACTTTGGGAAGAAAATATGAGAGAAGTGAGGAAACTTTCTCCCTGGACTATCAAAATTTTCTCAAGGAAGTTTTATATTTGCAATATAATTCACAAAGCACTTGATTTGAATGAATAACTATTCAACTTTCTGCGAAATCGGAAGCATTTGAATTCATAAGTTTATGTGATTGAAAGCAAATCACGAATGCGATGTTTGGTTAAATTCAAACGAAATCAATTGTGCGGAATTATCATGAATTTATAACAATGCATATTTCAAGTACAAAAGATAGAGGTTCGTGAGTTAGGTCTATTCTGAAATGTACACAATTTACAGAACCTGAAAAGGAGAAGTGATATCTCTACAATAAACGCAGACTCTAGAGTCAGGCAACAGGAGTCTCTGAAAACTGAACATTACGATTTCTGAACAGAAAGAATTTTCCATTTGATGTGTTCTCAATATCTTATGGTCCCCTTAGAACCCGAGATACGTGGCGGCTTTACCTGACGAGAAGAAGAAGCCGTTTCAGATGAATGTGATAAGGGTTCGAGCTTTTGAACTGTAGTACCTGTGTATACAATTTTAATGGGATTGGTTAAAACGTAAAGGTGAGGAAATCTAAATGGCTAGGGGTACGGACGATCACACGTAACATACAAATTCACTTGAGGATATTTTGAAATATTTCCTAACTGCTGCATAGTATGGAAAATGTTTATTCCCTATTATTCTATTCATTGAGAATGGATTATAAATCAAATTTTGTCAACTACGAATAGACGTGTGTACCATTTCCTCGTACGTCCTCCAATTCGGATTTGACAAACAGGTTGGAACTCTTTAAAGCCGGAATTTTCTGTCAACAAACAAGCTTTCAAACAAATTAAATCATATAAATTCAATGCGTCAAATTAGATTCTACGATGAATGATACAGAGAATACTCAAATTCGTTTACAGATGTATCTAAAAATAAGCCCACAAGGATATTGAACTTGGGTGATTTTTAACTCTTGAATTAAGATTAAATTCTTCGGGAGCGATGTTTTCTTTTTATAAATTGTGGAGAGAATAATGATTTATACACACATACACGGAAGCCTCCAACATCCTTTTAATTCGTTTTCAGCGTTCTACAATTATTTTCAAGTATCATTTCGAGCGAGAAAAATGTGAATGCTTGATCTTTGAACACAATCGTTGATCATTACATTCATTGATATAAGAATTTATGTATTGTTAATGAAGATGTATTTGAATACATTTCCATACCGAATAAATTTCCATTCCATTGCTGTAGCTAAATGCAGAAAAATATTCTATCATTTCGAGTAAAAATTTATTTATATTAAACAAATATGAAAGAATACGTGGTTTTTTTTACTGACGGATGTTTTTTTCACCCTTTCGATTTTAATCCGATAACATATCAGCATCCTTTCAATATTCTACCTCCCCTTCGAGCATCATTTTCCCTTCCTGACACGAACGAAAATTCCCTTATCGACTCTAACGAAAGTGTCTGTGAATAGAAGCAAATGAACAATTTCAAATCCACGGCTGTTCATTTTGAGAACATTGATTTGATCCCCATTAAATAGATACTCTTTTCATCTCAAGAAATGTTCATACATTGAAACGAAAACTTTATTCAAGCCAAGAAATCCTTCTACGTGTATACCTTTGCTACCTTCGCTGCCAGAAGCTTTCAAGTGTATTAACAATTCTCTCCTTCACTTCCGCTCTCCCTCCGATTGCACTCTCTTGCTTCTATTTTACTGTTTTCCCTTCACCTATGTCTACGTTGTTGTCTTTCCTCCAACTTCTTCACTTTTCTCGTATTCTCGTGTTTTTCACCCTCACTTTTTCATCCACTTTCTCTCCCCTTCGTTATTATTTATCGCAGTTTTCTTCAACTTCATGATTCCTCTCGCGACGATCATTTGATCGCTTCATCGATTTCATTCTGACAGAAATATTGTATTGCCCGATTCGATTTCATATGAATCGTTTTTTTCGCTTCTTAATCATTGGAATTCATCTGTACTGCGTATCAATGTTGCACACAAAAACGAATAACAAAGATCAAAACACGTGCTGCTCCGCGTTCTTTCTTCTTTTGTTTTGGCAATTCATCTGTAAGAACCTTTATGAGTTTATATTCATAATTTCACGATCAAAGATATGGCACTTTGCCACATACCAAACTTCACTAAGAAATACTTGAAGACATTTTCGGAAAACTTCTTTGAGATAAACAATATCTGATGGGTCATCTTGCGCACATGGATTATGAAATGCGAGGTAATTGAAGGAAAAAACTCAGCAAGTTTCCTTCCAATTCTCAAAAATGTCAATCTAGCAAATAATACTACAGTCTTTCAGGAAAGTGAATTCTAAGGTTGAAATAATGAACAAAGTCAAAAATCACACTCTAATCTTATTTTTTTCGCGTAGTTTACCATGAAACATCCCCAATTCATTTTGAACCACCAACTGAAATGAAAACAACGTGCTACATGCGAAAGAGTCAGCTGTTTTCCTCAGCGACCTGAAACAAGTCCTGTCATTCATACCAAAAAATTCCTGTGAACGAAAAAAGGAGAATTATTAATTTTTTTTACACGTTATTCTATGAATAAACGTTTACGAATGAACTTGGTGAAAAGCCAGCGATGATTGATACTTGAGAATTCATGCGAATACAAGCGAGTAGCTTTTTCATTTATAACAAGCTGTCCATGATGTATTCCCTATTCTCTTTCCACTTAAAATTTCATCGACTCTCTCTTTTGCTCTCTCATTCGTCTTCCCTTCTCGTGTCACGTCATATCGGCTATACCTACCTTTCCGTCTGCCTAACGTCTCGTTCAAGAAATGTGTACCCGCCTACCTTTCTCTATTCATTTTTCTGTCTCCTTTCCATAACTAGGTCTTTCTCTTTCTCCCTTTGATGTACCGTTATCATGAAAATTTGGCCTTTGTTCTGACTTTGCTGGAGGATGAAAAGCATCCAACTCAACCAGGGTTTTAATATAATGAATCCACCTATTACTGGAGTGAAAAATCTAGACCTCTAGATTCTTTTTTTCCCCGTCGTTAATTTTCTCTCCATTTTCTTGTTGTTTGTTATAATTGTTCGACCTTTAAGATTCAAAATTCCACGTACTTTAACCGAGATGAGGACAATTTTTAGAACACTTAGAATATAAAGTACGTTGAAACCGTGAGGATCTTGAATATTACTTTTTAGAGAATAAGTTCTATTGTTATAAATGCAAAGAAGTTTGGTTGGGTTATAATTGTGCACGGAATAATGAGCAATAATATCATGAATAATGAGAAGATAAGAGGGATTTAATCATCTGTTTGTGATTCTCCTGAATTTTCTGAAGTATTAAATCCATGCCTGGTGCTTCGTATATCATTAAAAACAGTTCCCGCTAGAGATTTGATGGTACCTTACTGCAAAAATGGAATTCGGACTTTCCGAGTGTTTTGTAAATGGAAAACAAACTGATCGTCTGATGAAACCAACTATGAAATAAAAACAAAGAATCTTAATAAAATTTCAAATTACTTATAGCAAATTGTGTGGGAAAATTGTTATAATCTCATTTCTTCCTAATACTTCATGCAATATTCACTTACTTATTGAATTGAAATTTATCCTTTGTTACTTTGAGTTTTGCTTCACTATTGCAAGTGAACACTATTTTGTGTTCTATACCATAAAAGACAAATTCAGAAAGCGATTTCACATGCAAAACTATAACACTTCATTTTCAATTTTTGAAATCACAAGATAATCTGTTGCTAAAATAAATAAAATGTGAAATCAGGACAGATTTTCTGCCTTAATTTGACAGCTTCCTCCTCTGTAATTATCTTACACGTACATCCATGGTGCTGACACAGTCATTCATCGTATCACATTTTTCTTCTCTTAATCTTTCCTTACATTGATGGATTCTATAGATCACAAAATATCTCATGTTTTGGCTCCACGTCCGAAGGATTAGCGAATAATCTTCCAAGCCATAAGCAACAGTAACCCCGCACGAGAGAACGCCTTGGACACTTCCTTTAGTGAATAACCTGACATGGTTTCATTCTTCGGGGAATTCAATGAAGATGACAAAGGTTTCATGAAAGATTAATCAAATGTTACTTCGTAAAATATGACATGTTATTTATGAGAAAACTCTGCTTCGGATGACCATTAGATTACGATTGAATTTTGATTGGTATCAACATGGTCCAATCTGTCATTCCAAAATGAATCTGTGGCAAATAGGAAATGAATGCGGTTCTATCCGAATTTCCAATTGCACGAAACGAAACTGGTTGTGCAGTATCGAAGTTGTGTGGTTCCTATAAGTATGGATATGCCATTTTGAGGAATCCAATTGTTTTCTGTCCGATATTGCAGGTATGAATTGTAATGGTGTCGAAGCGGATATGCTGGAGAGTGACCTGAATTGGATGCAATAGATAAAAGCATATTGAGAATGTTATGGGATAAATAAGGTTTTCCCACAAAGTGATTGTTAATCGAATCTAACTGAATTCCCGTATTGAAATTTGAAAGGTTCGCAACCAGTGTTCTGAGATGAATAATTATATCAGGGCTCCCACTGAGCTTCCATAAAAAAGTAGGACATTTAAAAAAAAAAGTGGGACAACCCGAAAAAAAAGTAAATAATTCCCAAAATAGAAATAAAACATTTATGTAAAGAAATTTTATAACAGAATTACGAAATTAACAACAAATATAAAACAAAATCGATCACCATAGTTTTATTAAACGTTACACCTATATCGCGTTTATTAAAATAAAGATTTGCAATTATCATAGATTATTTTCTCCAATAGTCTGATAGAATGATTATAAATTTTGATAGAAAATATATTTTAAAAAATAAGCAACAATTATAAAATCGTTTTTTTTCGATTCTCTCGTTAATCAAATTCTTCAAATTTTTTTCATTAGTCCAAAATATCCAATTTTGTTGCTTTGGCATGCGAAGAAAGTAATGCCGTTCAAAAGTTCATCAAACACATTGAAAATATTGAAACTTCGCAACATTTGTAATATTTCTCTAGTTCAGTATTTCATTCGTTATGTGATTAACTGGTTTGAATGAGAATCATGTTTATTGTGAATTGTCAATTTGACGTTTTGTGCATATACAAATATGATGTCTGCAAAAAATCGTTGATTTGATATTTCAACTGAGTTGACGTACTACTTTATGTATTGCACTTTCTCAGATAATAATTAAATTGAAAAATGATCAACAAACAATGGCATTGTCTGATCTCATGAACCTTCAATTATAGCATTACGGGAAGCAGGATCAATTGAGGTCTTATTAATCGAACTATTTCTTTAAATTCTTAGTTAGATTTCACTTTTTAACCAGCCAAAAGTGAGCTTATCAATTTTTTTAGTAGAATTTTCACTCTTTGGGAGTGGTAGTCTGAGGTGTGAAGTTGGACTCCTTAGATCACTTCGATTTGGAAGGGAATTTTTCACTTTTGAAGAGGAATTTCCCTCGAAACAGTTGAAAATATCACTCGAACTGGACAAGTTCACTTCTGAAATTTAATGAAGTGGAGCCATGGACTTCTTATTCTTTCAAATTTAGAGAGTGATCACGTATTTCAATCATTCACCAAAATAGATGTAGCGACTAATCAACAACTACAGCAATTATCCGGTATATCGTCGAAAATCAACTATTTAAATAGCTGTTATAACCAACTTTTCGTGTGATTGTCTGGTTTGAACTTTGAAATCAACATCATAAAATTGCTGATTTGTTCTATTTATCCTTTCAAACATATAATCTGAGGATTGACGTTTGATTATCGCAGCAAGAAGAACAGTATACGATGTGAGTGAACTTCAAAAAATAAAAATCTTGACTAAATGGCAAAAGAATGGAACAAATTATGACACCCATGATGAAAATATTCTCATAAGTCTTTATAATTCGTCACAAAAACTCATATTTTTTCATCATTTTTGATAAAGCCACAATTCTTAGAGAAATTATGATTGAAAATATTAATCCAGTTCAGGTTGGGAGCGGCAAAGTATTATTAGGCCCTGAGTGGCAAAAATGTGAAAACGTCCCTGATTATAAGATAATTTTGATCAGGGACTTTACGAAAAAGTAGGAATAGTAGGATAAAGTGCAGAATAGTAGGACAAAGGAGACATTTTACCAAATAATAGGAAAAGTAGGAAAAGTAGGACCAGTGGGAGCCTTGTTATATGGAAAGTCCCATACAGGAAACCCCGATAATGTAAACAAGGACAACAATCGGCCCATGTATGGCTACCATTAAATGGCCAACAATGGATTCACATCATTGGCACAAGTGTGGCTCACCACTGGCTGATAAGAAAGGCCAGCAATGAAAACAGCTGATAGTCAGCCGATGTACGGCTACAATACGTACGGTAAACGGCCAACAATTGATTTCCCGTTACTGGCTGAAATATGGCCTATTACTAAGTGAAATGGATTTCAAAGTTGAATGTATTGTATTCGTGATCACCCGTAAAAAAAGTTTTTTTTGGCCTTATTTCTATTACGCTGAATAAATAATTCACATCCATCAAATACGTTTTACATGATTCAAACGAACTCTCATTTATACAGATAATCAATTACTTTCTCATGTGAATAACAAAAAATTTGAAGGAATAAGCAACTGAATTCAACTGATTTATCGAGAGTGCTTTTGATTCGTATAATTTTACATTTGAGATTGTGGAAATATCGGGCATGCAAATCTATTTAGAAAAAAGACATCCATTTCTGATCTTGTGGAAACTGGAATGACAAATTTCCCCAAAACAAAAACAAAAAAGTGTTTTGGGTCACATTTAACCACTCATTTGAAGTAATACTGAACCGATTATTCTGGAACGCAGTCATATCACCATTGGATATTATTATTATTATGCCCCAGTAATCTGCCATGGATAGCTGACATTCGAACATTATCCCGAAATTTCTGATCATAAATCGGGATCATTGAGCCCCATTACTGGGTCAATCAATAATTTTATACATGGCTCATTATTTATTGCCATTAATGGACCCACGTTATCATCCAGCAATTAACATTGATGAGCCATTAATGGGCGCCATTAACGGGCACAGAACGCCGTTTGTGGTCCAGTAACGTGCCATTATTGGGCCAATTGATGAACCCTGTATGGGGTCCCCGGATTTAATCTGGAATCACCGATTCGAATCTTGATGGTTTCAATCTGCTCATGGGAAACGCTCAACTCCATCTTATTCAACACGGATTTACAAGTTAGGAGATCAAAATAGTTTTCACAACAATGGATGTTCACTCGAGCCCAGCTGAATTTCCGTATTAAAATTCAAGATGTTCAAACCTGGTGTTCCGAGATGAACAATCATGTACAAGAGCAGCGGATCTCATTTGGAATGGCCGATTAAAATCTTGTTGGTTTCAATGTGCTTATGGGAGACATTGAATTAAATTCGTTTCAACATGGATTTAAAAATTGAGGATGTGATGGATCATTATGGTTTTTACATGAAGTGAATATCACTCAAATCGAACTGGTTTTCCATGTTGAAATGCAAGATAGTAGAATCTGATATAACTGGATCTCAGTATTGAAGGTCAACGAGTTCATACCCGGTGTTCTTACATGGGCCTATGAGTTTGGGGATCCCAGCTGGCTGTAATGGATCTCTGATTTGTCCCTTCGAGTTCCACGCTGGTCTTGGGCTAGTGTCACGCAAGCCCCACACAAAAACCCACATTTATGACTGATTTCAGCGCCTTCGAGCGGTAGGGTAATTGAACTAATTTTACATGAATGTACCTAATACTATTTGAGAAATTTTGATGATTTGTTGAACATTTATATTAGTGTATCCATGTGGGATTACTTCCAGTGCCCTTCCCCTTGGTAGCGTTCAAGTTAAATCTAAAAATTCTCCTGTTGCTCCCTAGATTGGATCTACATCAACCAAAGGGGACCCTGGCAAGAATCTGTCTGCCCGAGACCCACCCTGAATTCGTATGGAATGGGAAGAAAATATGATTAGCAGCATGTTTTGTACCACCGGGTGGATAATTCATTTCATTTCAATACAGCAATTCAGTTAGATTCGGAGGAGACCCTCGGCAAATAACCCGAAGCATAGTTGGCCCGAATATGAATATCCAGTGCAACAGGATATAAATATTTATGTTCGGGTTAAATAACATTTGGGACAAACTCGGATAATGAAGGGTGAACCCTTCTACATGATTACGCATCTTGGAAAATTAATGTCAAACTTTTTGAACTTCAATACGGATATACACACGCTAAAAAGAAAAACTTAATTTCAGTTAGAATATGAGCTGAGTTCAAGATGCAACCGAAAGAAGACTCATTAGACTTGAAGTCAGCCACTGGAGAACCTTCTCAAACTCAAACCAGAATACAGCTTACATTAAGCCCTATTTGACTGAAATTAAAATTGATTTCGAACCGAAATTCAAAGCAAATTTTTTCTGATGAATGGGTTCGTCCATTGTTTTTTGTTGTGTTCTGCTCAACATAGCGTTACCTAACGACGATGAGAAATATGTTTATGTTTATTCGGAGTATACAAAAAAAGTTCCCTGCTTCGTGAATTTATTCACTTCGCATTTTAACTGTTCAATTGTATCGCGATCGTACACTGAGAAAACAGATCTTGAAAAATACCATAATTTATGGATTTTCAGCGCTGGTCTGACCCGAGTTGGAATATTCACTTGCATGAATCTCTAAAAGTACCATAATTTCTTGGACTTTTTGAAATAAGTATGTTACCTTCCGTATCAAAGTCCAAGACATTATGGTACTTTTAGAGGCTTTTTCAGGTAAATATTTAGACTCGGTCAGACCAGCGCAGAAAATCCATAAATTATGGTACTTTTTAAGATACCTTTTTCTCCGTGTAGTCGTTGAAGATTGAAAATCTCTTAACCCTCATCGGGAGATTCGAACCAACGTTGTTGCCAGAATAACCTGTCTTAGTCCTTTGCGTTCAACCACTCCGCCATGTTACCGTTTCGATCGACGGATGTGATAAATCATTTCATAATGGTCTCATTCGATAGTATGTGTAGTGTGAAATCAGAGATGAATTTGGAAAACATTTTACGGGAACTGAGAATTAGTGTAAATGCGAATACCCCCGAAAGTGTGTTGTAATGTTGAAGTGAAAGTGTCGAAATAAAAAATTCATCAACAGTGCGGAAAATCCAATAACAAGCTTTTACGAAGTTGGTATTACAAATTGTTACCGAATTAGTTAAGCACCCTGAATAATAAATGAAACACCTGAATTGAAAACTGTAATTAATTATATGCACATATATATGCGTACGTATGAACAATTGTAATACTGAAAATGAAAGAATTTTAATCTCATTTTCAGATATTTTTGGTTGAATTATCCATCAAACTCCACATGGCTGACTATAAGATATGCATTGCTGATAATCAGCACATTATCCGATTGAATTGAATTTAATACGGCCATAACTCTTTTTCATCCCATATTACAGCTGGAATCGTAACATTGCTGATTTTAAGCCTCATCTGAAAATCAGTCGATCATGGAATTAAGATTTACTTTTTACTGTGTAGTTAGATCCAAGTGACAATTAATTCGTGTTGAAACCATTTTAATTTTATCGCAATTCTCAATCTGCATATCCATTTTGAATCGGATTGAGTTCAGTGTCTCCCATAAGTAGGTTTAAATCATCAGGATTTGAATCGGTTATTCCACATTGAATCCGTTGTTCTTTTATATAATTGTTCATCTCGGAACACCAGGATCGAACCCCTTGCGTTTTGATACGAAAGTCCACTCAGATTCGAGTGATAACCATATTAATTCCCTTGGATCCTCGATCTGCAAATCCGTATGGAACCGGATTGGGTTTAGTGTCTTCCATAAATAGATTGACACCATTACGATTCGGATCGGCCATTCCAGGTAAGATTCGTTATTCTTGTACATAATTATCTATCTCGGAACACCAGATTCGAACGTCTTGAATTCCAATACGGAAATCCAATAAGATCCCAGTGACAATAAATTCATGTGGAAACCGTATCAATTCCGAAATATCTTCAATCTGTAAATACGTGTTAGGTCTGGATTGAATTGAACTGAGTAATGTCAGAGATAAAATTACGAAGAAACACTTTTCATTCCAACCACACTGAGAAAAATTTCCTTGTACAATTTCCCATAATTGCTGGTATACTTGGGATATACTCTGGAAATGATGAAACACGCTGTCGATTATGTGTGAACTTTGCAATCATTCTAGCTACCTCCACTCGCTTGGGTCGTAGATGTTAAGAGAATAACCGTTCAATTTACCGTGTTTGACAGTACATTTTGTAGTTTCCAGGTTATATCCTAACTTTACCAGCAATGATGGGAAATTTTACGAGGAAATTTTTCTTAGTGCAATGTCTGGAAAAACAGCTTGTCCCTGCCTACATGTAGTTCTAGGTTCACTGTTAGAAAAATCTGTCTTAAACTTAACAATACTATTATGAAGTTTTTTACATAAACATTTTATTAAATCTTATACGAAATTTTGTATGAAATTTCATATTTTCATATTAAATTTCTTGTTTTCATATTAAATTTAATAATCGTTCTTAAATTTAATATGGAAATATGAAATTTCATAAAAAATTTCGTATGAAATTTAATAAAATGATTATGTAAAAAACTTCATAATATTATTGTTAAGTTTAAGACAGATTTTTCTAACAGTGTTCCCAAATTGAGCCGGTCTAAAAACTCAGACTGTTGCTGAATTCAAACTACCATTCTGAATGAATAGGGGAGAGCGGGATTAAAATTGGCGCGGATAAGTTGTTCCGATGATTTGAATTTTACAAATGCAAATAAATCGCCGTATATTCTGAATATGCGAACTGAGAGAAATATTTCTCCCTCAATTTATATTTTCAAAACATATGCTAACTCATTTCTATTTCTGAAAGTTGAATCTTCGGAACAACCTTTCCGCCGCACTTTCAACCCCGCAATACCTACCCTACACCGTAGCGCGATAGTTGGTCAAGTAGATAGGATGTTAGGCTTCAGATATTCTGCTACAGGTAGGCAGGTTTCATTCCCCTCGTTAGGTGCCAAAAATTTTCTCCATTTCCTACATCCGATACGAACGGGGAAAAGTTGTATCCCAATTTCAATTCAATTGAGAATTACTTTTTTTTTCCTGATTGTCCAAAAACTTTTGTTTGTTCTTATCGCCTTTAGTTTTTATCAACATTGATACGAATTGATTTTGACATGTGAACACAATTAAAAACCAGTAGGAACCCTTAACGGAAATCCTGATTGATACCATTAATATTCCAACTCAACTTCCCATACAGGAACAGGTACAATGTTCGAAGAATTAGTAGCGACCTACACGGAAAGAAGAAAACAGCAATGGTTACTGTGAATCGCAGTAATTCATTGAAAAAAAATGAAAAATCAAATTCACGCCGTTCATTACTGCGTCTCCCAGTAACCGTTAATGTCCAAGCAATTTTGACGAATTTCACTGCAGTACACAACACTGTGATCGCGCTAACCTCTATCATCCAAGCGTGTTTTCATTTGTTTTTCAACTGATTGCTGTTATGGACAGTAACCAGTGCTGTTTTCTTTTTTCCGTGTAGTGAACGTAAACCCATATAGAACCCATATAGAAATATATCTGCGAATGTGAATTTGTTTTATTGTTTGGCTTTGTAATTGTCTTCTCAGTTAGACTCCATTAGAAAATATTTTCTAACGGTCTGAATCTGTATATTACTGGAAAGAAACCGGATCAGTGCAGATAGGAAATATTTTCTATTGGAATCAATTGAATATTCGAAACAGAAAACTTTTAATTGTTGTGCAGGTTTGTCTTGTTGAGTTCATTTAACAAGATTTGAATGATTCTTTCTACACGGAAAACGTGTCCCTCCGGAACACGCCGTGGTGAAGGCGATAAATATTATTCATCTCCGTTGTCGACAAAACTTTCAAAAACTTTATCAAACTCTTGGAAATCGATACAATTCTTCGTTCCCCTTCGGATCAAACTTTGAAAAGGAAGGGAGAAATGTTTGGAACGTGTGGCGCTCCTTTTTTAAAAGTTTGATGGTTTTGCTAATAAGATTGTCACTGATGTGATCTTACGATTGACAATCCCACTCTAAAAATCGTTGAAATTTAGGATTTTTATCATAATTTCATCAAGGAGATTAATTGATCTTTGCCGTTGAGTCGTAGTAAAAACTATATAGTGCCGATCTTGACCATGCACCACGCCTAATTCTAGTATTTGACCACATTTTAACTATAAAAAACAAAGAAAAAACTTGAAAATATCAAATATGTTTTGTTAATTGCTGTATTGTGATCAATACAGCAATTAACAATGATTGGAGCCGTTACCTAGATTTGAAAAACGAAATAAGTAAATCTACAATATGCATTCTAATTCACTGTGTTTTACTGGAAATTCAAAAAATGGGAAATCAAATACAAAGATTTTTCGGGGAAGAAGGAGAGGTTGAGTTTTATGAAAACGTAGGGAAGGTCATGAAATGTCATTTAGTACCAAGTTCGAACTGTTCGAAAGACAATGTGAATAAAAATCGATGTTGAATGTCGACAAAAGTATATGAACCGTAGTTACTGATTACCGGTCGCAGGATCTTATGCATAACCGAATATTTCTTTACTCTATTCAAACCCCAAACCATTGAGACCCCGTTGATGAATACCTGTGACCGCCATCAAGGGTACTAAAGGGTGCGAGCGTAGCGACCATCAAGATACGAGGGTGGATTGATAAGTTTCCGGCCTGACCAAGAAAAACAACGTTTTTAAGAATTTTTTTTTTTTATTTCTCAACATAATCTCCTCCAAGGCTGATACATTTCTCATAGCGGTGTTCTAGTCTAGTAATGCCATCTCTATAGACTGATTCGTCAAGCTCCTCAAAATACCCATTTACAGCTTCGATTACTTCTTCATTGTCCGCAAATCTCTTACCGCCAAGCCATTTTTTGAGATTAGGAAACAGATAATAGTCACTCGGGGCTAGGTCTGGAGAGTAGGGAGGGTGCGGCATTAATTCAAACTTCAGATCGTTGATTTTAGCCATCGCAACGATTGACGTGTGCGCTGGTGCGTTATCGTGATGAAACAAGAGTTTTTTCTTCGCCAGATGAGATCGTTTAATTTTCACTTCGTGGCTCAAACGTTGCAATAAGTCTGCGTAGTATTGACCAGTGATAGGTTTTACCCTTTTCAAGGTAATCAATGTATATAATACCTCTTGCATCCCAAAAAACAGTAGCCATAACCTTGTTCGCCGAAAAAATTGTTTTTGCCTTTTTTGGAGTTGGTTCCCCTGGTCCAATCCACTGTTGAGACTGTTCTTTGGTTTCAGGAGTGTAGTGGTGGACCCAAGTTTCGTCAACGGTTACGAATCGACGCAAAAATTCGCTTGCATTACGCTTATACAACGCCAAATTGGCGGTAGAAATGTTCTTTCGAATCAATTTTTGGTCGACTGTTAGCAAACGCGGCACCCATCTTGCACAGAGCTTTTCCATATACAAATGTTGGTGCAAAATATTTTGTACACGTTCATATGACATCTTACAGGTCTCAGCTATCTCACGAACTTTTAATCTGCGATCTTTCAGCACTATTTGATGGATTTTTTCGATCATATCTGGAGTTGTGACCTCAATGGGGCGTCCTGAGCGAGGCCCATCAGAGGTGCTCACACGACCCTTTTTAAACTCGGAAACCCACTGCTTAACGGTTGAATATGATGGGGAGGATGTCCCCAGTGTTGAGTCCATCTCTTCTTAAATTTCCTTCGGCGTTAACCCCTTCAAATAAAAGTATTTGATGACAGCACGATTTTCCAGCTTTTCCATTTTTACGAAAAACACAGAGGCGGCTTGGTCAGCGTGCTCTCAAAACTAAACTAACATGGCGATCGGACTGAAACTATAGCTACAAGCTATCTAAGGATGGTACTATAGAACGCCACCTCAAGGTAGGTCTAGTGGCGCCATCTCTTGGTCAGGCCGGAAACTTATCAATCCACCCTCGTATATGTGGGAATGCGGCACTCGCCATTTAAATTACAAAAACGCTAATACTCGATTGTCATCCAGCTCTATAGATGAGGATCTTAAAAAGTACATGTAATTCCAAATGACTTTGTAACGTCCCCAATCTCAAGTTAACCTTCCGTCAATTCGTACTCGTGTTAATAACTGAACTCATTATTCAAATTTTTGAATTTAATATACAATCTTCTCAATATTCCATTTTGATTTCTCCCCAGTGTTCAATTTTTCCCAGAAAATGAAGGGAAAACAAATAATCATATAAAAAGATTATTCGATATGAGAAAAACTAAGTACACGACATGTTTTGAAATTGTTTTTGTATCACAAAATCAATCTTGTATGTTTCAATTACGATACCATCCCCTTTACATTATTTCCATCATAAGCCATCTATCAAACGAGACCTGTTCTCGTGTATAAAATAAGTCTGTGATGAAAATTCAGTTTTCGCTTCCCGTCATACAAGGAAAAAAAGGCATAGGAACCAGCCACCCGTCAAATAGGTTCGTTGAACTATTACCTTGTTATATAAAATGACTGCACACTCATTGTGAATGAAACGATTCACTTCAACACATACGTCCATTGAAAATTCAACCACGATTAATGATACGCGTATATTCACACGGTGACTCAAAAACTGAAAAACGCAATGAGGGAAACGATTGTAATCACGATAGAAATGAGAAACAATTGTGCATGTGTTTTTTTTCACAGTTAAACTTTAGCGCGTTTATCGCGATAATTGGAAAGTTATTTGCATCGAGGGGAATCTAAAGTCTCGAAATCACTCCAATACTCTGGGAAATGATTGTACAAACAATTTACTGAAAGGTTTGTTTTTTGAATGAAATTATGATGAATATATATTTTGTAACACGCAGTATGCCGTATTTTTGTTTCTCGAAATTTCTAATAAAAAAACAGTAGAATGCATCACAGTGAACGCTCGTCTCATTTAGTAAAATTTCCAGCGATTTTCTCAGACGTCATTATTGATGGATTATATCCTACACTAAGGTATATACACGTTGTTGTCCATTAATCACCACTTCCTGTCACTAATAGCTTTGATACATCGAATAAAGTATCATTTCCCGACTCTATCTTCACCCACTGATAATACATGATCACGTATGCAGTGCATACGTGTACGTCAGTACATGCATATGTATATACGTACAAAATCAGTTCTGTATATCTCAGTATGCATTCTTCACCTGTTTCTCTTTGGATATGATTCTATGTTGGAGTATGTCGACATTTCTCTGAATTGTAAATCGAAGTTCATCACTGCATCAACCCAATTAATCGATTATATACACGCAAAAATTGCAGTCTCGTAAATTGTATGTAATCAAAAACTGTTGAAAGCAAATAATTTGCGTCGACCCGTTTAACGAACGTGTAAAGGAAAATATTACCGATAAATAAATGATATATCGTCTTCATGAATTTTACGATTTTTTACCTAAGAAAATATACATGAATTCATTTGAACATAAAAAAATGCTGAATTTACTGAAATTCTATGTAATTTTGTGCACTTATTGTTAGATGAATATGTCATGAAATCAATATTGTAATTTCCCATTCATTGATGGGACGTCATATCTGAAATTTCCTATTAGACGTATGAAAAAGGGAAATGTGATAATCATGTTATATCAACATTAACTGGTTAACAGAGTATTCTTTGCATTATCTGGAACAAAATCAAGTTTTCAAGCGTTTCAAAATTAATTCACTGAACTAATGTAAGGATGTATAACGTTTTATGCGCTGAATTTTCGATTAAGATAAGAAATACCATTCAAATAAATTCGGAAATGTAGAAACCATTTGAAATGACTAAGTTGTATTAATTAGGAATATCATGCTCCGTATTTCAACAATACGATAGACCTTGGTGTACGCTACGACTTAAATAGATATATCTGATGAAGTTAAGAAAAATAGTGCAGGACATCCGTTTCCTTTGACGCAGGAGAACAGAGTACAACAAAATAATACCGATATTCGTTTTATCACAACAGCCGACGAGAGAAGGAAGTTTTTCGAAACTTATGTGAATTGAATAGAATGTTAATGCTCATTGAATTAACAGAATCATCATAATTAAGAACCGAGCTTTCTGTTGATTTTATTGATAATACGAAAGCAAGTGTTGAAAAAACCTTTCTCGTTGATTTTTCAATTAAAAATCCATGAGCATGGAAGAAGGTGAACTATAATCATTATCAATCTCAATTGTATGCTGCGAACATTGTATATACCTTATAAATTGATGCTGATTACACGCTCTAGACTAGAGAAAAAAAATCTCTTTCGTATTTCAAATAAGTTCGTTCATAGTCATGAAAATTGTGTCGTACATAATTTCTTGTAATTTGTTGTATTTTTTTTCTTTTTGAGGTCATTAAATTAAAAAAAAAAAGAAAAAAAAACAAGGACGTTGATGTTCACGTATTCATTTTATGGCACATCAAAGATGTCAACACGCCTCCGTGTGGAATCAGCTTATTTGTGTGAATTAATGATTAATGCCATTCAATTTAATATTCTTATCTGTTGCATACAATATACTGTCACGATATTCATTAGATGCTTTAATAATATAATGAATGCAGTGTAGTACAGTAGAGTTTGATAAAAATGGAATGTCGCGTTAAATGCTAATGACCCAGATGTCCAATTTCAACGGAATTTCCACTGCTGTGACAATCCGTTTCCATTTCGATCCTCACGTTGTTCATCATCGCGTGAATTATGGAAATGGGATTGATGGAAAGGGATATTTCTAAACGGAAGCTTGATAATCAGAATTCAATTATAAATCAATTTGTGCAAGAATCATGTCTATTCACTGATTTGATTATTATCATTCTTGCTTTACATTTCTAAATAAGAATCATCGCATTATTTTTGACACCATTGAATCGTTTTCCTGTTACGATATGTCGGATATCAAATCGACAATGATCATCGAATATTAAACTTTATCACCCCCTTCTATTCATGAACGATATTCGTTTATCGTTATTTGTTTTAACATCAATTCATATTTCAAATTCAGATTGAGGTTGAACGATAGCCTATAATATTCATTATACGTCATCGTTATACCGCTTGTTATTAAAGTGGATACACTCCGTCACGTACATGCACGTCATCCACGAAATATATTAGCTACCCTACTTTTTTTCTATTCCGTTCAAGCTGGAACATTCTTGCACATTTTTTTACCGTTCTTATGAATATATGTTATATTGTATGAGCTACATCTGAGAGAGAATATCAGTTCCCTACGAAATAATTGATCAAGAATCAATAAATAAAGGTTTTTTTGAGGGTAGTTGATCGAGGATTGAGAATGAACAGACAAGTCGAAATCTTCGAAAAAACACTTAATAGATGTCTGGGAAGTTTTCTGAATGTTTCGCTAGCTGATGAAACTAACAGCCATAAAGCTGGCAGCCGATTGTTGTAACTTCTGATCAAACGTTGTCGAGGCTTTGTTCACCTCAAAAACCGATTAAATAGCATCCCAGTAAACCTTCCAGTTTCATCTTGAGATTCTTCAAATTTGTCACCATAATCGAATAAGATGAAATAAGAGCGATCGAATAAGATGAAATAATTAATTTCCATCCAGGCATTTCGCTTCATTCGCATTAATACTCGAGTGATTTTATGCTTCTATCTGTAGCAGCGCCTGTGTAGTTATGAAATTGCATTTCTCGCAACCATAGAAAGGGATGTATATTTATTTAATCCATTCTCCCAAGCTTTTCAATTTGTTAACAAGCAAATCGATAAATCGCTTCGTTAAACTTTCCGTATCGAGCTGATCAAACTTTCTCAACTTCCCTTCGAATTTTAAATAACACCCGGATGATATGTTTAAAATATCAGTAAAATTTTCAACTTCTCTTCAAGTTAATTCATTAAACTTCACGTCCCGTAAACTTGAAAACAATTGTGGAGACTTTAGGTTCTCGAAATTATTTACTAGAGTTCATTATATCTTAACCATACGAAAAGGTGTTGATTATTGTTCGTCAAGGATTTAATAACTTTGTTAAGGATGTTAGAGTGACTTCAGATGACTTTTGATGATTCATATTCGTCATTATAATTCTCGTTACAGACATTTTTACTTTATAAATTACATTGAACGTTCTCATAATGTATCAATCCAATGCGCTCTTACGAATAAGGATACCGTATTGCAGAATAGTTTGATCTATGGATTCAACATCGATTAGTTTCACAATAGCAGCAACGAGCAAAGGCTTATTCATTACTCGTCCTCGATTCATTCATCGATACAAAGAGAATTCCTAGCCGTATGATTATTGTGCGGTGAATAATGCATCAATATGATCTTCGTTAACTTGAATCTTTATAAAACTTGAATCTTATATGGAGCGAAAAAGTATCGAAAAAGAGCGAAACGTTGTGCAATATTGGAAAGTTTCAACAAACAATAATATAATGAGATGTTGTCGATAATATTAATATTCATAAAAATTTCTTCTTATGTTTCAGATTAAAATTATGTGCGAACAGAGGCGAACCTAATCGATCTTCCACAATTTTGGGAGCCATCTGAAGGAATATTCAAACACCGAAAATTTCCAACGCTTTATGTAAATAGATATATATTCACTCGCAAGAAGAGTCTCGATGATTACACTCCTCTTGGGTTTAATCTTCAACTGGTACCTGCTAACATTTCATCGAGCCTGAACGATACATACTGAAAAATTTAAAAGTTCAGGGTACTATACAACAAAAGTCACAAAGTATTCGCACAAATGAATACAATTTCAGTGCAAAAAACGAAGAATCAATATCAATGAAATTCAGAATATCATTAGACAAAAATTGAAATTTCATTGAAGTATATAGGTATAGGATTTGATATAATCAATTTTGAATAACAATATATTTGTTATTTTTCTTGCCTGAAACACAAATTGCATTTCATCAGACTCAAAAAAGATATAGGAACAACAAAGAACAAATTTTAGTTTGCATATTTTGATATCATTTATTATTTTTGGAATATCAATTATGAAACTTTGATAGTCAATGGATAACAGAAGTTTTCTACATCCGAAGAAGAAGAAGAAGCAGCAGCATCAACAAAAGCAACAGTGTGATTTTAGAAGATTTTTTTAGGGCTTACTACATTTTACGATACAAGATTATTGAAATAATCAGCCAATCAAGGGATTAGGAGCAAAGTTTTCAGCAAAGCAATCGATACTTCGCACAAAACGAAAGTTGAAAGGTTTTCCGATTAGTCGTCGATAGCAGTTGTATCTAGAGGATCATCCCTGATCTTCGTGGTGCTTCAGGGCTGCAGATGGGAGCTGGCCTGCCGAGACCCGACAGGGTGGCCAACCCCGAGGAATCACATCGTCAACAGAAAGATTACAACCAACGATCAATCGCTTCCTTCACCTCCAACTTGATCTTCTTCATTTCGTTAGCCAATCTCCGCCCATTGAGAGACTTCTTTCACCTGATTCGGTCGCTAAAACTCGATCAAACTGGAATTGATGGAGTTGGAGAATATCGTAGCCAACACTGTATACCTCAAAGCGAGAGAAGGTTAGAATTTTTGAGTATCATTTTTATTTGCTAATTATTCACTTAACGTTACTCGTAGTAGTCTGTGAAATTTCTTTCTTTCGCGTTCCACGGAAACACCGTTGAAAGGTCATATGGAATTATGCTCATTATATTTGGGACTTTTTTACGTTGATAATCAAACTTTGAAACTTAAATCTAGATTATAAAACGATATATCATCATTTTTCAACCGTTATCGAGATAAGTTTCGGTTTCGTCGTTGAGTTCATTGACCCACGCCACAGAACTGTTATCACAGGGTATTTAGGTAGGTCAGTTCTGCTTGAATATAATGTGTTGTACAGACTGAAAGTTTCGTGTATATCTATATTTACCTGCATAAACTGATAAACGAAGAAAACCAGAGAAGAGGAATGAAAATTGATTAAATCCATCGAGTGAAGATAAGACAGATGAGCTTTTTTCAGTGAAATATTTGCTTGTCCTTAACAAATTCCAATCAGCGCCTTGGTTAATTGAATGTTCTTATGAAAATTTATAGTTCTCTCCCTCTTTTTCGATATGTCGAGAGAAGCACTTTGTTCGATTGATAAATAATCACGATATTCAATTAAAATCAGTTTACGTTCTCTCTTGAATGTAGTAAAATTGAAAACATGTTGAATTCCGTTATTTTTTTCACAAAAGCATGAGGAAGGAACTATAATAAATTTGTGTACAATATTTCTATGAGATGCATAAAAAATATTTTTTGATTGATAAAATGTGGAACATAGAAGGAATCAATTTCAGTTATTGAATTTTGGGTTAAATGATTCGGATTATATTGTACAAGGCAAATGAACGTTCAAAAAGTTATGCAATTTCTACTCGGTTAGTAGGATTGGTGAAAACGTCACTATTATTATACAGTGTAAAAATATGTGATTGATCAGAGATTGTTCAGTGTACTTATGCAACCTTTCACATAATCAAGCACGCATTCTTACTACTCAGTATGCTAATCATTTCCACGCATCTAGCTGATTCAGTAAAATGTAAAAAAAATATGTAAATCCACCAAGGAAATACTTTGGTAATTCAGGCAGTAATTGACCCGAAGACAAATTTGTTCA
Source organism: Gonatopus flavifemur (assembly GCA_018340375.1). Classification (NCBI taxonomy): domain Eukaryota; kingdom Metazoa; phylum Arthropoda; class Insecta; order Hymenoptera; family Dryinidae; genus Gonatopus; species Gonatopus flavifemur. The sequence continues at coordinate 24,494,134 of JAFFJZ010000007.1, forward strand.
AATTACCGGGATTTGGGGAATCATACCAAAAATTTTTGTAAATATACAGATTTTTTAATAATTCTACCGAAAAATACAGGAAATTCATCAAATATTCAGGGATTTCTACCCTCTATGTTTAAATTCATTGATTGCAGGCAAATAAATTCCCAGTAAATTTATTGGAATTCAGTTTACAGTACTCTTTGAGAAATTTACTTTATCCTGAATTTACTTAACGCTCCATTCTTTTTCCAACCTTTTAGGGAAGAAATGAAGTGTCTTCATCGAAATGGCGTAAATTTTCCTAAGAGTGTAGAAATTCTCAGAAAATCCATTCTTGAAAGAATAAAATATTGCAAACAAATCAAAAGTGAGACTTTCATTTCACAAAAATGAATTCCCACTCTTTTATAACAGTGAAATTCCAACACCTTCCGAATCCGCAATATTTTGGTGGCTTAAAAATGAGCTTTTACTCCAAGAAATTTACTCTGTAAATCACTGATTCTCAGTATTTTTCTCTGATTTGGGTTTAAAGAGTAGAGAGCATGGTAACATTTTGAACATATTGGTTCTCCCTGTACGTCCATGGAATCACGTCATATAATTACTCTGTGGCATAAGAATTCACCCTTCAAGAGAATTGCAGACAAAAAGAGATTTCATTACTGTGCTTTATCCTCACACACGAAAGGGGACAACACGCGTGAACAATGTTGATGCATACCCACGCACAGTTTTAGAGTACATATACTACTCTTATCGACTTATGTGGAAGAATCTTGTGTGCTCAGTGAAACGAAACGAGGGAGAAGCGATCTTACGACGAGATGCAATGCCATTAAAAATAATTGAAGATTTTAGAAGCGGAATATATGATTGCTCATTGGTAGAGGCGTGAGTTGGATTCAAGTGTCAGAACGATATACCATATACATTGTGATATCAAAGTATAGTATTATAACGATAAAGATCGATAAAGTTATATACACTTGAAAAAATTGAAGAAAAAAAAACGAATTAGCAAGAACGTGCGAATGTTTTCATTCTTTAGCTTCAGTGATTAGATTTCATGAGAATTAGGTCAATTGTTATTTTTTCTCTTAATTGGAATTGGAAAAATATCATTTCAGTTATCGAATCGTGATAACTATCTGAATATAAATAAATTGCACATGTCGCTAATAGATATGGCACGGAGTTCATAGTCTTATCTGTCAGCTCGCGTTCCATGCATTAAGTAAATTATTCTTTGTTGTTCTTCCATTCCATATGTTCTTTGATAAAAGAAAGTAGAGCAAGTGCAAATTTTCCAGGAATCATATAACGAATACTTAAAACACTTGACATCAATGTCATCTCCAGCAATTTTCCTACGAAATAGATAAATGAGAATTTATATGTACCTATACGATTATTGATTTTATATAATATTTCTCTTCACGTGGATGGTAAATGTAACTATTGAGGAGGAATGACGAGCGCGCTTCATCGATTTTCAATCAACCCCTTTTGAAAATGAATCTATCGATTCGATCACCGAGCTGCTAATCATTCGTGCAGTGTACTTCTGCTGTTGTGCGGATGAAACTCCAATTCCCTGGTTTAAATTTCTTTTTTGTTTCTCTTCGAGTAGTTCCCTTACATGAATTTCAATTATTCTTAAAATAAACGACGATTATTTCAAACGAGAAATTTACTTACGATTAATCACAACAATATCACAATCCACCTTGAAGTTCGTTTTAAAATTGAACTATCACGCAATTTCGTATCGTAAGCTAGCTTTTAAAGTCATTTTCAACATAAAATTCAACCTTGTAGCTATTTTAATCTCAAATCGCAACTTCACTAACCCACTGAAATGCCATTGACATCACCTGTCTTGTACTCGCAATGTACTTGAAATGAACGAAAAACTTTGACAAATCTTTGTCAGTTTCAAGAGAATGATTCCTGAGGGATAACGCGTTCGGGATCCAGGATTATGCATTTGTGTCACAAATCCAAAAATAGAAATAAGTGATAAATAGAAGAGCGAGTTTCGTTTGGTGGTTACAAAAGTAGGTAAATGGGTTCACGTGATGCTACAAACGAACAATGTCGATGGCCCTGTAATCACACTTACCTCGATAAAACTTCATAAACACGAGCAGCAAATGCGAAACTCACGCGTTATTAACCGACTGTAAATTATGTAAGAGTACTCTGGAACCAAAGGGAATAACAGGTTAATTACTTTTCCTGTTTTTTTGTCGTCGTACGGTTACATGACTCCTCGTGTTTCGTATTATAATATCCACCTACATCGTGTCTGAAAGTCATAACATTAATTACATCGTTCAAGACGTGAAAAATGAGAGTAATGATACTATATTTATTGCCGTTAATGTCCTTTCGATACTTTCCTTCATCTTCATTTGAAATCTGGATGAAATCGAACACGCCATGTGTAAAGAACTTCTTCAAATATTCAAGAGGTATTGTGATTCTGTTTCTCCGTAATTTAAAATCTCATACAAATACAAATATTCTGAATTTAAAGATGAATTCAATTTACCGAAACCGTATATTGAAGAATAGGGCAGATCAATTCAATCAGATTATCAAATCTACTCGAAAAATATTCATTATCCCCGACTGAAAGCAAGTTAGATCGAGTAAAGATGTGTATGCACATATAAACCAAGAGTCACAACGCCAATTACCGTCAACAAGTCCTTCTGTCCACCTTTAGATAACCGAGTTCCATCCATATCTATTCACCACAATGCTTTTGTTCGCATTGATTGAAGTTCAACGAAATTTCATTGCATGTGTTCCTTGATCTCTCATCTGAACTCGGTAAATGCCAATTCAATTTTAAATTGTAATACTCAACATTTGAAAAATTTTTAAACATCGATTTATCATTCTACATCGGATAAATATATTGCAATCGGTTAAATTTGAATGGACTTTAACGTAACACGTTCTGTGGCATTATTTTGATGTATGTAATATCAAATCTTGAATTATGAACACATATTCGATATAATTACAAAATGCTCATATTTCACCCCACGGTTGTTCGATGTTTCGTAAGATAAACTGTATCAAAACAAAATGATAAATTCCAATTCCATTCACATTATTTTATTTACATGATGCTTTTTAGTTGAAAATTCGTATAGGGGTAACTTTGATTCAACACACATTTTTCAAAGTGGATTTTTAAAATACGATTGCAGTGGAATCTAAGAAAAGCGTAGACCTTGTTCAATCAGCATGGAAATGGAAAAATCAATACCGAACGAGGTATCTAGTACTTTCAGGTCTCCCGAAATGTGGAGTTGTGATACGAAATATTATGCCCATATATGAAATTCACAACGGAAAAGAATATAACGCCATAATGTTGAGTAAAGTTGAGAATAAATTTACATATAAAAAGGAGATCCTTTCGAGATTATAGAAGTGTGAAATAACTTGGATAAAATTATTGCTTTTTCAAGGTTTGATCGGTGATAGACCTTGTAAATTGTATACAACTTTTTTACACGAGACTCAAATCAGACGTGTTTGTTCTAAATTTTACACACAAATGAATATTTTCATCTTTATCCAAAGCTGATGCTGAGAAAAACCGCCAGAGGATGCAACGAAACATAAGAAAGACGTAAAAAGCAAAATGTATGTTCAAGTCACATAAAAGTATTAAATCTCTGACATATGAAACCATGGGTATCATACGGACACCTTTTTCCCATTAATGAGAGTATCACAAAGTCTTTGTATGGGTTAAATACTAGAAATCAATCTCCTTTTCCCGCGACAGGAGGTGAATCAAAGTTTTTCTTTTCCATTCTATGATACGGCAGACGTAAAAGCATTTATACAAAAAGAACACCATTGGATCATTGTTTCTTCTGAAAATGCACAGAATTAAATCTCAATGGAGGAATGAAGAGAATACGAGAAGGAATAAACAGATACAAGGAAAATATAAGGTCTTTGATTCGATGGAAGGATTTTCATCTTTGGATGATTTAAATTTAGAATGAGGAAAATTTTTCCTTAAAATTTCAATGACGAGCAGCGTTACGTTGAGTACGGAATCCGGATGGTACGAGTGGCAGGTAAAAAATAAAATTGGAATCTCATAAGAATACGTTGAAGGTGAGATCAATTTTGTACGATGCCATCAAGGAAGTGCCGTATGAGGAAAAAGCATTGATCAAAAATCGAGAAAAATGAAAGAAATATAAATGAATTGATAATAGGCATCTTCGGTGATATTTACTGATAGTCAAATCACTTGATATAATTGATACGTATGATTTTATTTGATTTTTGTATTTCAAAGTGATTATTTAGAAATAATGCCTGGTATGATATGATTTGTGTTTTATATGTGTTGCAATACCAAACTGTTTCCATCTTCCTAAATCGTTAATATTTTTCCTCTTCACAATGCAAATGAAACATATAATAGTTATCTTCATCAGCAACGTATATCACATTTGAGAATCCACGAGTTACCTTGCTGTAACCTTTCGATATCGTAAATCTGCAACGACGCTCACGCCAACAGCGAAAGTAACAATAAAGAAAAAAGATCAGCCTACTGAGTTAAATACAATGATTAATTATAGAAATGGTCTTGAAACACTCCTATTATCGAGGAGGATAACAATAATTATTACTGAAAATTCAACATCATATCATTACGCGAAATTACATATTTTCTAAATCACGAGAATCAAGAGTGTGCATCAAGTACAACAGCGGTGAAGATAAGATATAATTAATGCGTTTGTAAATCTGTGTACAAGCAAAGTTCTATTTACTTTTCCCTCGTTAAATATTCTATACCGTATGATAGCCCAATCTTCGCAAAGAAGTAAATCGAAACGTATTTACTAATTTTCAATAGGCGTTTTGATTAGTAGTAACATTTCAAAGACTCCTGAGTAGTTTTAGTTTCAATCTGCTTAGTTTACGCTGAAGTCGTGTTACAAAACCAAAGTTTTCAAAGAAAGGAAGGAAAAAAGGGAGAAAGGAGAGATGATAAACGTATTCAAACGAATACATCCAGAGAAAAAGTAATTCTCGGATGATTGAATGTCGGGGATTCTTTGACAATAAAAGAAGACGAGAGTAAAATCTTATTGCCATTATATTTCATCGTCCTTGTAAAAGGAGAAATCCTGGCTGGAAAAATATTTTCAAACGAAATTAACACCCAACAAAAGCAATTCAACTCCACTTTACCACAAAGGATAAATATCGTAGCTTCACACACTCGATCGCGGGGACCAAGTACAGGAGGAAGGTTTGTGGAAATTTCATCGCATGTTCCCACCGCAATATTCCAGCACTTATCTCTCAACACATTACGTACCTATCCAGTGTAGTCTCGACATCACAAAGATCTATTACGTTTCACAAAAAAAGTCAGGAGAGATGGAGGAAAAAGAAAATCCCGTGCTGTTTGTGCATTGGAAGAATGCGAATAAACAATTCTGGGGGAACAGAGAAAATTGTAGGGCCACGACACAAAGTCGCATTCTCAATGCAAAGGAAATTTTTAAAAAGTATCGCTAAGAGTAGAGCGAAAAATGGGGGGAAATTTTCAGTGATTGTTTTCCATTTCAGAAAACTGTAGTTTAGTAGAAAGTTTGGAGACTCTGACACGACAGTTCACGGAAAAAAATGTTTAGCTGTATCAGCTAGATTTTAGCTATCATAGCTAGATTTCTCGCTGCAGCAGCTAAAATTTAGCTGGTACAGCTGAACATTTTTTTCCGCGTTGAATTACCAGAATTTTTCTAGGTGAGAAAAGTTTTCTAGAACAAACATTTTCTGGAATAATTAAAAATGCCCTCATAAATTAACGATATTTATTCTGTGTATAGAGCCGCGAGTATCTCGAATACGCAATGTTTCATTCATAAATTCTTCTTTTTCGACATACGGAATACTTCTTTGTGCTTCGTAAATTCTGTCAAACATCGCGCTTTATTCACGCGATGTTCATTCACATCGTAGTGTTTCTACAAATGAATAATCCTGTCTGCCGTTGAACCATGTACAATACTATCGTAAATCAGTACACTTCATCCGTTTGCTTCTTTTATTGTGTAATATCGCGCGTTTTATCAATCCTCAATGTCGTTTTTTCACGTGAGGCATTCCTTCTATCCAATCCTGCCATCCTTTCACTTCACAGAAAAGTTTCTGACACGTACATGACAAGTTAAAATATTACAAAAAGATTTAAGAAGATTTTTTAAAGAAGGTTATGCTGTGTGGGAATGCATTCTTCAATCTCTTCTGTGGAGTACGGATGAACCGAATCACCAAGTAGTCGAATAATTGGATAATCAAATACCAGTGGGAGAGCGGCGTATGACGAGTGCGGTTTAATGTACTTCTCGATTACAAAAAGAATATTTAAGTCATCGATGCGGTGAGATATGAAATACGTAGTAAACGTTGATTTGTATAGTAAAAATTCAATTAGAATTCATTGGATTGATTTACGTGCCTCAAGAAGTGGTACAGTTAATTTATCTAATCGTGTCCTGATTTATGAGTATATTTATCTGACTGGTAATTTCAACTGCACTGTAAACAATTCTCTAAAAGTTCTATAATTTTTTACTTTACGTTCAGATTATTTTATCGATCACTCAAATTTTATGATTGGAAAATTTTTAAATAGTTCTTGAATGTGAATTTCAATGAGATATCTTTAATATCTATAAATTTCTATCAATTTTCTATTCGAGGATTCTATGAAGCTGAAACTGGCAGCCGTATAAAGCTAGCAGCTGATTGTCATAATTTTTACATAAAATGTTTATTGGAGATTTAAGGATTTGTAACGTTAAACGGGATGCTACTTAATCGATGGCTGGCATGAAAAAAGCTTCAACAACGTTTAATCAAAAGTTACAAGTACTGGTTGCTAGCTCTACGGCTGCCAGTTTCAGCTGTATAAAAATCCTCAGTCAAGATAGACCTGAAAGGTACCTACAGTTCTCGAAGGTAAACTCTCCTCGTTTCCAAGGTTTTTGTGAAATTTATTTCGAACATCATTCAACGAAATTCACTCTCTAAATCTCAAAAAGTAAGAATTCTTTTCAAATGACCGTAGTGAACCAAAGAGTGAAGCTAGCAGCCGATTGATGTAACTTTCGATAGAAATTTTTTATTCAATATTTAGGGAGAAGCCAGCGTCTATTCGGACCTCTCGTTCTATCCTATGAACGTGTCCTTTTCTAACCAACGTGCTCTGATGGTAACGCTCGTATCCCCTCTAGTAACGAATCCGTAAAATTGGAAGCCACTGAATCAATTTTTGGCATGGGAGACGTTCAAATTGATCTCAATCACAAGTTACGTCGATTGGCTGCTAGTTTCACTCTCATGATAGAAACACGGAGCCTACAAATTTGCTAACGCAGTGAATTAGGGTATATATAGAGTAGCAAATCTTTTTGTCAAACTGGCTAAGAATTCCTTACCACAGCGTACTGGATTGCTGAAAGAAGAAGTTAATCAACTACAACAGCAAATTTTTCGCTGGATTAGCAAGATTTTCAGTATTATATCCAAAATAGCAAACAAATTTTTCTGGAGGAGCCGACATTGTTTGCTGCCACAGCTAAAAAATCTCTGTAATTTCTAACAAGATTGCTGTTACATCAAAAAAATGGCTACTTCAGCAAAATTACATTACTTCAAATTTGGTCCCAGGTGATTTTTGAGATTTTAAATCACGAATCTGTCATAAAAATTCCAAAATTCGTTTTATTTAGAAATTAGAGAATTCAGCGGATTATCTTCCAAACTTGGTAACCTGGGGTTTTTGGGGTCGATGATTACGAATCCCGAATGAGAAATTGAAAATAAAATGGTGAATCCAATATGGCAGACTTGAATAAGCAAATTTGCATAATATTCTAAAAAAAGCATGTGATAAGAAGTTTACTTAATAATAGTGAAATAATAATTGGAAATTATGAATTTGATCTTTTTTCTCCTCACATTTTGACCAGCTTTTTTAAGATTAATCCGACTGTGCATCTCTCCAACAGTGATTTGAATAATAATTTTTCCTCGGTTTTAGAAATGCCAATCTGTCACATTGGATCCGCCATTTTGAATTTGGTAATTTTTATAACGCATTCGCAATCGACAACCCCAAAAACTCCCATGTATGAAACTTACAGGAGAACCAATGAATTTTAGAATTTCGGTCTGCCATATTGAATCCGCCATTTTGAGTTTGAAGAATTTTGATAACAGATTTGTAATCAGCGATCCCGAAAACTCCTGGGACCGAATTTCAGACGAGTCTGAGAACTCTTCACAATTCTATCCAACTTTTTTTATTGCCACTAAGTGGTCTGGGAGACACTTCCTCCACAACAAGAACGGTGGAATTTCTTAAGAGCAGACAGAAGCGGCTGTTTTTTCTTCATTTTGTAGTCAAGACTCTCATCTACGACCTCCAATAAGTAAAGTGACGGAATCTAGTGGGATCACACATCTTTTACCTACAAAACCAAATAATTATCAAATCCGGAGGTATGAAAATCACATTCAACCAATGCTCTGTCAGTATTTGCCACTTATCACATCAGCATTCCATTGATTTTCAGTTTGTTATATATACTTCCTGACCCTTAAGATATTACTTTACTCAATCCAACGGTCAAATATCCCAAACCACAAACTTCATTCTTGGGGTTTTGGCCAGCATTTTAGCATTTTGCCCCGCTGTACGCTAGTTTCAGCTTTGTGGGGCGATCTCAATCCAACTCAAATCCTAACAGGGATTTTTATGCCCAACTTCCATTAGAAGAATACATTTCCCTAAATTAGAATTACAAGAAATGTCTGGTGAATCATTCAATCTGCGTTATTATGTAAAGCTGCCTTTACGCACAATGAAATATTTTATCTCTTCAATCACTTTTCGTCAATTGAAGTGCGATTTATTACAAAATGCTCACCAAACGAGCGTCGTGAACCCAGGGCGAACTGGTTCCTGAATTTTCATGTGGGAAACGTGCTAACCGGCTCTCAACGAGTAAAAAAATGGCTTAAGATATAAACTTCCAGCGGCCCAAAATCTGAAAATATAACCATGTGGTTATATTTTAAATATAATCCATGTTCCACATTCTCCATGTGATCAGTTCACCCCTCTTATGAACTATAAAGAATTGCAAAATTGCAAGCGCAGTGCCAATTGGAATAATAAATCACGAGCATATAGCACGCGCTGTCTAATTCCGATGCTTAGTAGAAACGCTCTCAATATTGACAAAGCATGTAACATTAAACTAAAGAAGAACTGGACGACTTACAAAGTACTCGTAAGCAACGTTACCAGAGTACGAATAGCACAACCTGTTCTCATTGAGGGTTCTGTTTAAGGTAGTTCGTGACCTACGTGAATTCAGGGTCAAATTTTTTCACTTTATTGCCAAATAGAAGACCAAAGTCGGCAAAACTTGTCAATCATATTCGTTGGGGTTTATATTCTTATTTATGATATAAAAAAGACCAACTGGGAATATAAAAAAATAACTTTGTTATAGCCAAAACGAAATATTCCATGGGTTTTCTTTTAGACAAAATTTTATTCTCAATCCGCTTTTTATCTATAATAGCTTATTTTGTTTCTTACAAGATTTGAGACAACTCGACTGTCGGAACTCTTTACATATTTCATCTTTAAGATGCTTACACTCATTTGTGTATTAATAGTCCAGTGCATTTCTATAAACAAAAGCGTGTGACAGTGCCATGATGACACATATCAAAAATCTCCACGATGGAAAGTTTTCAAATCTCATTAGAAACAAATTGAGCCGTTATAAGTTGAAAACGGATTGAAAATTAGAATTTTTCTAGAAAGAGACAGTGAAAAATTTCGTTCGGGTAGCACAAAGTTATTTGTTGATATTTCAAGATGATTTTTTTTCTTCAATGAACAGAATATAAACCCCAACGAATATAATTATCAAATTCTTCTGAATTTGGTCCTCTGCTTGACAATACATTTTCAAATTTGACCCTGAATCCAGATAAGTAACTACTTCAATGGTGTCATACGATTCGTCATCCATAGTAAAAAAGAAGGACCGTTTCTGTTAACGCTGATCTTGCGAGCAGTGATGCCACATTAACTGTCGTAAACTATTTTTTGGTATGTTACCAGTTTTGTACCAGTGCAATAGATCAAGTAAATTATGGTCAATTCCTTGTACTCTGTTAACAACCTATCATTGATCTGAAACTAGTGATTTCCAGTGGATTTACTGGAATTCCTTGATGTCAAAAACTGTAAGAAACCCAACATGTAAATTACCTAGTATTTTACTCATCATGTGCTAAGTAAATTACCTCAAGTAATTTACCGCGCCATCACTGCTCGCGAGAGTCTTTTAGTTTTTCCCTAGTTCAGCGTTACATAGTTTGTCAATGCCTAAAGCACTTCTGCTAAGAATAGTTGAGCGAAATAAGCTCCACTTAGGTTATACAAACACAATTGCAGCTCGCGTCACTCAGATAATTCATAAACGAGTAAATCATCTATTTTACAAATGCTGACATTCCAACGATATCAGCAAAGATCCGTTAATTGCCTCTCTAAACGTCTCTAATCGCATTTTCTGGGTAAACAAAGTTATTGAAAATTCTCGGACAGTGATGCAACAAAGAAAAGTTGGAAATCACTCCATTGTAATTGTAAGCAGATTCAATGTTTGCTATGAAACTTACAATACCCGAACACTGCGTCATTAAACTTTGTTCAACGTGGCAAATCATTTGCTTTCTATAGACGACATGGTTCGTACCTATTTGGACGAAAAAAATCAAGGAGTTTTCCAGGACTTTTCCAGGATCCTTAGAAATTTTTCAAGGAGCATAAAATTTTGTATATTAACTTCCAATACAACTGCCAATTTGTATAGCCAAGTGGAAATATAAACATAAAAAACAGAATTATTAATTTTTAATACGTATATTATATTTTTTACATTCAATTCTAACATAAAACATAAATATATTAGAACTTATACGACATTGTTTGGGAAATTCCAAAATAAAATACACGAACAAGTTTCAATAAAATAAAACCAATTATTTTGTCCATAATCTTTGATTTCAAATGTTTTGATGTAATATGAGATGAAATTAATTGTTAAACAGATTTTTAAACTTTAGTCTTCAAAACTTCACCTACGTTCAAATTCTTGAACAATAATATGACAGTAATCAAATTATGAATAAAATCTATCAATTCTTCAAATTTCAATAAAATAAAACGAATTCCTGTGTTCATAATTTTTGGTTTGCAACGTCGTCATATCAATATCAGATAAAATGAATTGTTAAACAAACTCTTTAACTTCATCCTTCAAAACTTCACCTGTACTCAAACTCTCCAAAAGTAACATAACAGAATTATCAATAAAATACATGAATGGCTTAAGAATACATGAATGTTTCAAGTTCCAATAAAATAAAACACATTACTTTGTCTATAATCTTTTGTTGGTTTTGAATAGTAAGATGACAAGAATTCAATTATTAATAAAATCTATCAATTCCTTAAAATAGTTCTTATGTTGTCAATCAGTTGTTGAATGACAGATAATTCCTGTTTTTTTGCTTTGACTAGGTTTCTGAATTCATTTGATTTCTGGAAACGTTTAAGGTCATTCAAAGTATCGCCTTCAGTTGCTAAATCATCAGCTGATTTGTCAAGTTGTATGATATCTATTTCAGTCTGAAGTTTTTTAATCACTAAAGACGTGATGAGGTATAATAGACTTCGGATTCGGTTTCAGCAACCCCAAAAACATGTAATAAACATGGTCTGACCCCCAGATCAGAACAAGGTTTTTTGTTTTGTGTGGCTATATAATATATTCTATAAATTATCCTTTCGAACACACAATTTTGAAAAATAAGGAGTTTTCAAGGACTTTTTGTCTCCTCGAAAAGGGAAAAAACTTTCAAGTAGTTTTCCAGGATTCTCAAGCAGCGTACGAACCATGGACGACTACCACGCTCATATTCTATCAATCACGAGTGTACGGAGAGAGATGGTTTTTTTACTACAACGCCTACAAAAACATTGGTTGTCCTGGTAAAAATATTCACTACAACAACTAAGACGTTTGTTCTATTAACAAATTTGTTTATGTCAGCAGAAAAATTTTTGTTTGTCGATGCTATAGTACCAGACCCGTTTGTTATGCCAGCAATACTTCTCTTTCTGCGTGGAAAACCAAATAAAGTAAATCAGGGTGAGATGACGCACTTTCCCGCTTCACTGTAGCACGGAATAATACATCAAACCTCATTTACTCAAGGAAAATTTAAAGATTGTAAGTGAATCTCCATCGTTTTCTTGCGTAAACGAGGTTTTATGTATTATTTTATGCTGCACAGAGAGAAATGTATAATAAAAATAGGGACAGCAATAATTATTTGATAAAATCTATGAGATATATGATAAAGATTATTATACAGATTATACCCTTACTATAAACGGAGAAAAATGATCATCTGTAACGTTGCATGCTCATGCTAAAGAGTGTCAGGCAAACCATTCATTTTTACTACACTGTGTAACAATTACAGTTATGTTTTCTCGTATCTTGCTAATTTAGTAGGAACGTAGTAAGTTTCTAAACTTTATTTTTCTCCGTGTATAATAGAATGAATTTCATTGTACGCATAACAACGTTAATTAGATATATAGTACATATAATAAAAGTTTCTCTCAGTGTGTAGAGAAGCGGGAACGTGCGTCATCTCACCCCCATTCACCCTACTATCAAGAATCCTATCAATATGCAGTGTAACGGTGATTTGAAATTTCATAGATACATCCTATCTGTCGGTCTAAAATTTTGACATCTATGTAGCAATATGTACTCCACAGAAAACAGTGTTTGATCAAATTCACCAATCAAATCAATGAAATACCGAACTAATGAAATTTCTTATAACATAGTACACTTTTGCAAACGAGCCGCTCCTTTTCTTCCTTCAACGCAAAGCGAAAACCCTTCGAGTGAGAAAGAGGGTGAGCGGCCCATTTGCAAAAGTATACTGTATTTGAAAGAGTTCTAGTATAATCTGCAATTGTCTCAGTTGAGATTAGTTTATCAAAGTTCTATCAAATATGAAGAGAAATTTTGATAATCCCATATATTTTACTGTCCCAAGTTGGTGAATCCTATTGAACATTTTTTTCCACATTTTGAAAGAAAAAAACATCGTAAAAATACAGAAGAATATCGTTATATAAATCATAATAACAGAAGAAGACGAAATTTTATATCACATCACCACTTTTTCCCCTTTCACGACGGACAGTGAATGTTCTTTTTAATCACAGATCCCGAATGAATATTTATACCTCCCTATATGAATTGGATATCATCTCCAAGTTGCTAATTCATTGACCAAACGAAATTCATAATAAATAATTCATCGAACCGATTCATGTTGTACATAATAATCTTTGAAATGATTGTTCGGGCATGTATTCATATTTTCATTTATGGTAATGCGGTACGATTTCGTTACGTAACATGAAAAACATCGTGTATCGACGAATTTATTTTTGGTGACTTTCAGTTTAGTGATTATATTTACACGGAGAGTAATTAGCGGATCGATCGCTATCACGGATATTTATTTATCGTAACAAAGCTGTGTTGGCGGAATTATGGAAAACACAATTTTAAACCTCCGCGACATTTCAATAATCGTGAATTATATTGAAAATCTTGATTGAGTGGAGGAAAAAAACACAAATTTCAATAAATTCCATTATCATTCAGAATTTAAAATCCATTTGAGTTTCGTTGTACCGTAAAATGAATGGAAATTGAGGAATTTAAATGATCTGATCGAATAAAACATCTCCCCGACAAAGCGTCAACGGTAAATAACTGTTGAGAATATTGGATATGGTTTTACTATATGTTGCTCTTGAGAAATGTTTCTTACGTAAAGAATGAGACATTAATTTAATATAATTCAGTTCATACGGCTACTGTGTATTCAGTGGGAGAACAAAACCAAGTAATTCCGTAGGTTTAAAGGAACGGAACGAGTGCAAGTTTTAAGAGACAAAACACGAACAAACACATGTTTCCCGGTGACTCGTTTCGACCGCTCAGCTCGTTTCTCTTCCCTGGCAATATTGCTCGTTTAAGCGCTCTACCAAAGCCTCCTCATCGCTCTTGTAACCGTGACGTCTACTCGCCCCATAATTCTCTTTTTTCTCCCCCTCCCCCTGCCCACTCCCCGCGCACATAATGCAGTTCCCTAGTAAATTGAAACATTTTTTCCGTATTTCACGGAACAAACATAAGGGTAAATACAGTACGTCATTTCAGATGTATATTAAAAAAATTTAACCATAATCATAAACATGAGACAAATTTCATAATATTTGTATCTTTTCTCACGTGATTAATCTGATTTTTATAAGCGAGGTTACTTCGTCATTCTGAAATTCTCTTATTTTCTCACACTTTTTTCTCAAAACATGGAAAAAGCAGTAGGAAAACACCTGTCTACAGGCTTCATTAAAACTACACTGATGCACAAAGAGGGAATGGTAAATCGGATTTGATGATTGTAGAGGACATTCTACGGAAGGGGGGAGAAGGTAGGGTGGAGGTGGTTTGTGCTTATCTCCCATTTGATTCACAGGATTATTTGCACAGCCATTACCGATAAATGAAAAGCACTGCTGTTAACCATCAATGAAAATTATTCATCAAAATGTTCCTGAAAACTGAATAAAATATCAATCGAATGACATGAAATTTTGCGGACAGTTCAATCGATTTATCCTCTTAGACCCATTTCTCTGATTAATCATTGCAGTTATTAATTTTTTAAACGTTCTGAATATCAAATTCTGACAATCAAGAAAGATTTATGCCAAAATAAATCACATTTATTCTCTTTTCATACAGTCAATTTAATTTCATGTTTTATTTTCTTTCCAGGCGGTGGTGACAGCAACAAAGGGAAAAGTAAGAAATGGCGGAAAATACTTCAATTTCCACATATTTCCCAATGCATTGGCCTAAAAGATAAATTAGGTGAGTGTAGAATTGATGAGTCCATGGTTTCGATGGGATTCCGTAAAAACGTTCAACAGAAATTGTTTATGAATCTTGAAATAAAATTGTCACAATGTGATTTTAACTCGATTTTTTGTCTCTACACTGTGAAAAGTTTATATTAGAGATTACCATAATTATATTGTATTTTTGGGATATACTTGATTATGTCGTTCTGAACCACAAGTATCCGAGCGTTTGCTATACTCTCTCGCGAGGGAAACAATAAATCTGTTATCATTTGAAATGAATATGATTCAGAGCCTCATAATAAAGTATATCCCACGAGTACCATAAAAATATGGTAATCCTTAATATAAACTTTTCTCTGTGTACTGTTCCCTCAAACTAGTGTTGCCGCGAGCCGCAAAACGAGCTGTAACGAGCTTTTGACTTTAACTGGGTTCAGTTAGGACTATAAGAAGTGAAAATTCTCACAATACTCGGTTGGATGGCCCTGTAGTTCAGTTCGAAGGTTCATATTATCGCACAGTTCCGTGGATTTGGATTTCCAACCGATTCATACATCAAATAGCACAGATTGAGCTCGAAACGTTGGCACGAAACCGGCTCGAATATAAATTCATTTGGAACCCGTTTCCATAAAGGTATATTCCAATTTGAACGTTCAAATTCAGTTGAGAGTTGATTGAACTGAATTTCAAATCAATTTGATTGACTAAAAAGGAGTTCATTTTCAATCCAGATAAACTAGAACCTAGAATTCTTCATGGCTCGTTTCGCGGCTCGCGGCAACACTACTTCAAACTGTGGAAATCAATATCAACAATTTTCATAACCATACTGGGATTTGTATATCTATTGTGATTTCACCAATATCCCAAAAATACAAGAAATATTGTCAATTTTCTTTCTCCATGCATATTCATAACTCAAAGTTTATTGAAAACATATAGAAGTATCAATTCAATTTAGTTGCATCAGTGTATTACATGTGCGACACACACGTTTCATTAGCAATTGAAAATGTTCGTAACAGCATGATCGACACGACAATGTGAAACATTGTACCTGTAGTATTTCGACAATGTCCAATCGCCGGTGAAATGCTCGTATTATGTACATAATACGTAGATTATATCGTCAAGTGCCATGTCAATAGCATAACAAGGAAAAATAACTTCTCCAATTCTGTTGGAACTGAATCATGCTAAAAATGTACAACATAAAACAAATTTTTCTTCACATATACGAAGGGAATTCCTGTGTCGTAATTTTTATTCTGACACATAGAATTAGATGAAGCAATTCTCAATATTCCATTAAATAATATTGATACGTGTGATCGGCATCTGTTATACTAGAGGAACAAGCTTTGAACGCAGATATATGGACCATTTTTCTTGATTCAGAGTACAATATGTATCCATATACATTCATGCATACATTAATACATATATCTTAATAATGTCGGAACTTTTTTGATAGATGTATAGCTACTGCTCACATGCATATCTGCATGAAACAACAACAACGTCAAGATAGTAGGAAGGTGACAAAAGCGTATTTCAAGCCATTCACCAACACGTTTATACATAATACGTCACTACAGTACACTGCAAGGCTTTTGACGTTGTATATTGTATATCCTTCCATGGGAAGAATACCAAATGTGCATGCATACCAAGTTGATAATATATTATCCTCAAGATACATTTTATTTCTTCCATTCCTTTCTTCTCCTCCAACGAGTTTATTGAGAAATATTCTACATTTCGAAATTAATTAATAATGCTACAGTTAACTGATAATCGCAGGAGATTCAATAATTTTGATTGTTTGTTACATTTTGATATTGCATAGAGAGTGAACGATAATCAACATGTTTTCACGCCTTCAAGCTTGCAAAATTTCTATTCAGGGTGATCCTAAACGTTGTGACACTATTGAAAACACGGATTCCTTGGAAAATTTAAAATCGATTTCTCCTTTGGCACAAATTCATCCAGACTTCAGCTTATAAGTTAAGGTAATTTCGAAATTTTTCGAAATTGTAAACATCTCAAAAACAGGCCGCTCCAAAGTTCCTGCAAACACATCACTTGTTAATTTGGAAAATTTAATTGATGAGCTTACTTTATGATCTCATCCAGGGTTTTTAATTCCCAAGTTATGGCTATTTGGAATTTCCACAATCTCAACCAATCAGAATATTCCACTTCCAAATTGCTATGTAATTTGGGAACTAAGGATGTTAGATAAGCAGCTCATGAATTGTGAAATCAATAAGCCTCTTCCCACTTGTCGAAACCTAAGATCCAGATCAGTTTCAGCCACAGAAGTTCAAAGGTTTTTGAAAGTCTCGCGACGTTTTAAATCACCCTGGACATAGTTTTTTCTCAAAAAAAAAATAACAAAAAGACAAAACATGTTGTAAAAATGAGATAAACTTTCTGAGACTTTGTAGCACTACAATCTATCTCAATTGAATTTTTGTCTACCAACTGAAGTTGAAATTTTGATGTAAAACCCATTGAAACATGTGTAAATAAATATTCATCTGCGAGAATATACATGAAAAAATACCTTTTCATCTTGGTAAAAGCAGCCCCTACCTTAATCATCGTTCCCACGAGTTATTGTGACCAAAATTTGATAAATTTCTGAACAATAAATAAATCATGATGTGTAATCATCCTTTCACGTTACATCATCGTTGGCTGGTACAAAGACGTAGAATCAAACACAATTTTACTTATAAAGGGTAAATAACATGTCTGTCACTCTTCACGAATGTGTATCATTTGCTTGCCAGATGATCGCAGTATAAACAAATATCATAGCCTATATTCTGAATAGTCAGACGCGAGATGGTCTAACCTCTCGAACTTTAAGTATTTGTCGTTCAAGTTATGTAAGCACACTTTAAACACAACAAAGGGAAAATCAAAAATTCATTTCAAATGTGAAAAATTTGATGAAATAATACAATGTATTTTTCTGAATTATGGACATAACTCCCCATCCTTGCAAACTCTCCTAATTTCTATCCAGACTTTGTCTCTATTCTTTTACAATTACTTTTCTAAAACATGAAAATTTTGCAAGCACGAGGAAAATAACAGGAAAAGCTCACCAATATAAACTGTTGAAAAAAATGGAATATAAAACAAATCGGTATTTTCTGATATTTCTCCAAACTTCGCTTCACACGGTTTACCAAGTTTATCCATGACCCGTACCCACATTTCTTGCCTTTGGAATTAAGATATTATTTCTGCTCGACTGCTGCAGAGCTCATATATTCGTGGACTTATAAACAGGAACTCACCGAACAATTCATATTGATATTCAAGACTGCAACCCGTGCTTATTTCGCTCGCATTTTCACGATCTCAGTGACGCTCACTTCATTCGAATTTGAGAGTGAGATATTGACTTTCTCCTGAAATCATCACAGGTTTCATATGTTCTCAAATATACAGGGTGTATAATAACGAGGCATTTATTCATCAAACAAATTCGATATATCTTCTAAATATTTGTATCGATTGACAGCCAGCAACTCCTTTGAACGGGGTAAAATTTCAATCTTACAAGCATGTATGCATGCATAAAATGCCTAACTCGGAACAGTACATTTTACCAAGTATTCGAACATTTAATTCCTATGTGGAATACAAAACTGTTCCGATTAATTGTGAACTTTTACCATTCCGTTTAATTAAATGTTTTTCAGAATATTAAGACGTAAGAAAAAAAGAAGATTAAATATTCCAAGATGTTTATCGTCCTTCTTTTGTATTTGAAAAATACTTGATTTTCTTTCCTTTTGTTTCTCCTCCTTCATCTTCTGATTACCTCTCCATCATTCCTCATCCAATCACTTGAAAATAAAATGCTTGCGCTGTAATGCTATCTGTTTGATTAACTAACCATAGACCATGGTCAGTGATTTTATATCCTTCCGCAATTGACCAGAAACGTTCTATTGTTCTGTTGTCAGCACTTTTATTCTTGTATCACATTAATCGATTCCTTCCAAATCAAGCCTCCCATTCGCAATTGTTAGTCTTCAGCAATATTTTTTTTATTGTCCGTGATTATCAAAATTCATAAAAACAGAAGTAAATAGTTAATAGTTTAATCAGCGATAAATTAAAAAAACAAAACGCATCGCTTGGTGTTTGTTATTTTGTTTCTGAGTGAATGAATCGATTAATTACTCCTGAATTCGTTACGCTATAGTTAACAGAACTGTCTCGATCCGTACATGGATTTAACCATCAAACCCTCTTTTCTCCATCAGACATCGTATCAAAATAACAAAACCAACCCTAGTATAGGGAAACAGTCGTTTCCCTAATCCTTTTCGTTGAAGGAGCTATGACCACAACACACCATTACCTCGGGGTTTTGAATAGTTCCTTAATCAATCATTCGTTCCATTCATTCCCTTCTTTGTCATTCATAATGTGAATCAACTTAAAATTGTGGCATTTGAATCTAAAAAAAATTAGTTTATAAATGATTGATGAAAATTTTCCTGAACTTTTGGAACTCGCACTAACAATATATCCATTCATTATTTCTTTTTCCAGACATCAGATATGGATATGTTGTCGACCAACAACCTATCGGTAGGCTGCTCTTCAGGCAATACTGCCAAGATAAAAAACCAGCTTATCATCAATACAATTTGTTCTTGGACGCGATCGAAAAGTATGAAATTGAGATGGATGAGAATCGAGTCGAACTTGCCAAGGATTTATTTGAGCAGTATCTGAAAAGAGAAGGCTCGGAAGTCGTGGATATCCTAAACGATTCTTTGATCTCTCAATGCGAAGAACGCCTCAGCACCGGTGGCAGAGAACTATTTGTTGAAATCGCTCAAACCGTCAAGAATTTTCTCGCTGGCGAACCTTTCTCCGCTTTTCTCACTAGTTTTTACTTTTATAGGTATCTAAATTCTCAATTTTATCTAAAATTCATGCTGGTTTCTGATGACCCAGTACCATCTCTATTACCGCACAAATGTTAGAATATATTTCACATAAGAAAAGAGTTGATTTGGATTTGTTTACTGTTTATTTGGATACAGTGAAATGAATATTTTTTCCATATCGACATAGCTCATTACCCTCAAATGAGGTTTATTAACTGCAAGAAATCTCGTATGTAAGTAAGATCCTTAGCAGAAATCACTCTAGTAATTCTCTAGGCCTCGCAAGGCCTCGTGAGGCCTTGTAATCGCCTACAGAATGACTAGAGTGATAGAAATAGAATTAGGGATTAAAAGTAATATTTTATATCACATGATCAGTGAATTACGTCCCTGCTGGAAACTTCTCATTCGTTTCCACTTGAAAAAAATCCAATGGGAATGAATCAAGTTTCTGCATCGGAAATTTCTTTTGGGCAAAAGCATTTTCCATTAGGGTTTCCAACGGGGATTCATAGGATTTTTCTCAAGGAATGATGACAAAATTGATGGATATTTATTGAAATTTTCCAAAATTCAGCAATGAGATGAATTCACATTCCTATTCATTCTCAGTAAAAAAAATCCAATGGGAATGGACTGGGTTTTTCCCAAAGGTTGCCATTTAGAAAAATCTGATCCAGACATATTTGAAGCATCAATTGGAATCAATAGGAAATCCGATGAAAAAAAGACAAAAATGTTATAAAAAACTTTCTGTTAACATCGTGATTGGTTGTTAACAATGTGGTTCGAATGACTTTCTAATGGGAAGAGCTGTAATATTCATTCATATTCATTCAATTGGTAATAACCCTTTGTATAGGTATATGAAAGGTTTTATGGGTACTAATAATAGCATGGTGGAGAATCAGTGTCAACAAAAAGTTTTCCGTATTAAGGTGATACCAGCAACTCCTGAAGATGCAACCAGGCCCATTGGTTACAAAAGGACACGACAAGAATTATTCTGACAAATTATTCGAAGACCAAGGGATGAAATCAAAATATCGCTCTGTACATACCTTTTTCAATCAATAAAGATGGTCTGTACAGAGCGATATTTTCCTTTGATGGCTTTATTTTCGTATAATTTGTCAGAAAAAATTTGGCTCGGGTTGCATCGTCAGGGGCCGCTGGTGTCCTCTTAACTCATATAAGAATGAATGGAGAAATTCTACAAGATGAATGTTGAATGGGTTTGTACGGAAAATTTCCATTTCAATATGTCACAACCTTCCGCATGGATTCCTGAAATTCTAAAACTTGAGTATAAAAACCACGTGAAATGGCCCAGGTGATGAATAAGTTTCTTTCAAGAATATCTAATTGGGATCATTGTTTCCCATGAGGAGTTTCCCATATCCCTGGTTGAAAGAATCCGTTCATTCTCGCCAAATCCCACCAAATCACATTGAATCTTGGACAATGTTCTGACCAACTCTCGTACGGCGATTGCTCAATGAGATTTGGTCAAAAGAATTAATTCTTTCAATGTGAATCTGGTTGAATCTCGTCAAATCTCATGAAATTTCATTTGTCAGCTTCAATGGATTCTTTTAACCAGGGACTGGCTGCTATCAGAATGAATAGAAAAATTCTACAAGATACACATTGAATGGGTTTGGATGAGAAATTTCCTTTCAAATCGACCGCAGCCTTCAACATGAATTTTGAATAGGTTTGATTGGGAAATTTCTGAAACCAAATTTCGTAGGCAGAAATAGATTGTTTCTAAAATATAAGTAATGGGAAACTTTCTTTCGAAAACAATCTGTTTTGTGTTTATTATAAATGAATATTTAATCGGAGCCTATTCGAAGTTGCCCACCTCTGTTCCTTACAGAAAAGATCCCATTCAAACCTATTCAATCCTTCAATTGGATCAAATCAGATTTTTGTCCTGGAAATTCCCAATTCGACCTTATTCGATGTTCGTCTTGTAGCATTTTCCCACTTCGTCTCATAGGAATAGATGTAGGAATTTTCCCATTGACATCCCATTAAACATTAATTCAGGACAAATAGGCAACTCAATTGATTATTTCCTGAAGGAACTTGTTCATTACGTGTACATTGCAGGAGCAACCTATCCCCGCTCATGAAACTTACTTTTAGAAATTTTCCATTGAAACCTATTCAGAATCAATATGGGCGGATACGTTACATTTAAATGGAAATTTCCTCCACAAACTCATTCAACGTTCATCTTGTGGAATTTCCCTGTTTATTTTGATAGGAGCCGATACAGGAAACTTTCCATGGCCACTCATTAAACATTCTCTTCATCGAAGAAAATAATTTATTCGACCCAATGAACAGAAGTTAGTTGTGAAAATTAGTTCCGAGTAATAAAAGAATAGAAGCCGGTAATAAAAACTGTAGTAAAGGGAACTTCAAATTAGTAACAATAACTAAAGTCAGAGAAATTAAATTTGAATTTAGTTGAGCCAACGCCCGTTTTAGTTATCCAAATATCAACAACTGTATCTAGCTGCTGGAACTAATTTGGAGTGAAGGTAACTAATTATTTTTTTCGGTGTGAAAACAAGCAGTGTTCCCAGTTAGGTATTTCTCAAGAGAACTTATAGTTTAGAAACATCCTATTCCCGCCTATAGAGTGCAGTTTCAGAAATTCCCCATTGAAACGGAATGAATGTGAAAGGCTGCAGCAGATTCAAATGGGAATTCCCCATTCAATCTTATTCAACGTTCATCTCTTCACAGTAAAAAGTAAAACTTGAAGTAATCCCGCATATCAGCTGAAAAATGCAGCCAAAAGTAGCGCCGATTCGAACTGAAAGTAAGCAATGAAAAAGACTGAATTTCAGTCAATTCCATCTTACTTTGGAAATCAAGATAGAATTCTATCTTAATTTCCAAAGTAAGATGGAATTGACTGAAATTCAGTCTTTTTCATTGCTTACTTTCAGTTCGAATCGGCGCTACTTTTGGCTGCATTTTTAAGCTGATATGCGGGATTACTTTAAGTTTTACTTTTTACTGTGTTGGAATCCTCCCATTCATTCTTATAGGAGTCATATGCGCAAGTTCCTATTGCTGCTTATTTTCTACCATGCTTTCATTAAAACCGAAAAAACTTCTCATATTTCCAATGGGCTGTTTGAATCCTATTACTACACGGAAAGACCGGGTCTATTAATATTTAGAAAAATGACTGTCAATTTAGGGAAAAAGAGGATCGCTGAAAAATGGTCGTAGTGAGTCTACCAAAAATTCGTAGTCAAAATATTAACAGTTGATAATTCCATTGGTATTTTTCACAAAGAAACTATCCATTGTTAATACATCGACTACGAATTTTTAGTAGACTCACTACGAATATTTTTCAGCGATCCTCGTTTTCCCTAAATTGACAGTCATTTTTCTGAATATTAATAGACCCGGTCTTTCCGTGTACAATATTCTTCATTCAGTCTTATTCATTTTGAATGGGCACCAGAGTAGTTTTTATTGATCTTATTCAAACTCATTCAATTCGAATCGGTTTCTATGGGATCTTTCAAGCTTTTTGACTGTAAAAACTTTTCTGCTTAAATACGTCGCATTTCAGAACAATAACCCATGTAGAAATTTTAACCGGGCCAGTACTGGCCCAGATTCTTCAAGTCAGAGCCAGTATTGGCCTGGTTTAAATTCCGACATGGGAAGTCACGTTCATGTGGAATCGATATTTATTTCGCTGTTTCTAAATAAACATGCATTTGATAAAAATAAACTCTTTCCTCAATAATATGCCATAAAAAAATCACTTTTTCAGGTATCTCCAATGGAAATGGTTAGAAGCTCAGCCCGTAACCTACAAGACTTTTCGAATGTATAGAGTGCTCGGTAAAGGTGGATTCGGCGAAGTATGTGCGTGTCAAGTACGAGCCACCGGTAAAATGTACGCGTGTAAGAAACTAGAAAAGAAGAGAATTAAGAAACGTAAAGGCGAAGCTATGGTCCTCATAGAAAAAAATATTCTTCAAAAAATCAATTCGAAATTCGTTGTTTCTTTAGCTTACGCTTATGAAACTAAAGATGCTTTATGTTTGGTTCTCACGATCATGAACGGTGGAGATTTGAAATTTCACATTTATAATATGGGTGGAGAACCTGGCTTCGACATCAATCGTGCAAGATTCTACGCTGCGGAAGTAGTTTGTGGATTAGAGCATCTTCATCTGCAGGGTATAGTCTACAGGTAAAAAATATTGATTTTTTTCTCTGCGCGTGGATGTATAAAGAAACGATATCATTTTATTATGAACGTGTTCCTTCACAGAGACTGCAAACCAGAGAATATATTACTGGACGATCATGGTCACGTACGTATCTCCGATCTTGGGTTGGCTGTCGAGATCACGGAAGGTGATATGGTACGTGGAAGAGTCGGGACTGTCGGGTACATGGCACCAGAAGTGATCGACAATGAAAAGTATACTTTCTCACCCGATTGGTTCAGCTTCGGATGTTTGTTGTACGAGATGATCGAAGGCCAGGCTCCGTTTCGTGCCAGAAAAGAAAAGGTGAAACGGGAGGAAGTTGATAGACGCGTTAAAGAAGATCAGGAAAGGTATTCATCCAAGTTTACGGAAGACGCCAAAAGTTTATGTCAACAATTGTTGAAGAAGAACCCAAAAACGAGACTTGGATGCAAGTGCGGCCGTCATGGAGCTAGGGAAGTTAAATTGCATAGTTTCTTCCAGTGTCTCAATTGGAAAAGAGTCGAGGCTGGGATGTGGGAACCACCGTTTGTTCCGGATGTGAGTAAATTTTTATTCGATTGTTGGCAAGGGCGAAACGTAACTTCAACAGGTGTTGAGATCAATCAAAAATGTGTAATGCACTTTTGTATTACAAGTGTTCTACACGGAAAAAAAAAAAATAGTTGCAGCAACTACTTACGCGGAAAAAAATGACCACGTAAGAATTACATGAAAAGTGAGGTTATCATTACGGTGTGGATTTCATGTAGAATTTACTCCAGAGTCCTGTTGGATTTACATTGTTATCATGGTTACCATGGCAACACGCCTGCCGTTTACTTCAGCAGCAATGTACACATAACATTGGTCCCAATGTGAATTTTACTCCAATTGCATGCGCTTCAGCAGTTATGTCAAGATACACTGTAAAAAATATACTTCCTAAACTGCCAAAGAAGTTTGGCAGTTTTTTACACAAACTTTTTTTGTAAATTACCAAACAAAAGTTCGTAAACATTCAAAAAATTTTGTGATTTCACGAAGATTTTTTAAAATTCACAAACTTTTGTTTGGCAACTTACAAAAAAGGTTAGGAAATTATTTTTCCAAACCAAGTTTGGAAATTTCCAAGTATTTTTGTTTGGAATTCAACAAATTTTTTTTACAGTGTAACAACAACCAATGCAGAATCCACACGTCATTTTTTTTCGTGTAAATAGTCGATTTTCGACCATCTACTCAAGTAGTTGCTGCAGTTACTTTGTACTCAGGACAAGTAACACATTAGCTGTCTCAACTAATTCGAATTACCTGAGGTATTTACGTTAGTTAGTGCAACTATGAAGTTACTTGTCCTGAGTACTCAGTAGCTGCAGCAACTACTTAAGTAGATGGTCGAAAATCGACTATTTAAGTAGTTGCTGCAACTATTTATTTTTTTCCGTGTATGGATAGCGGATTATCCATAGTCAAATACATTGCCAGCTCGTTCAAAGGATTTTATCCTAACAAGTTTGCAAAATGGTGTGTTTCTAAATTTTGAAAATCGAGCAATTCAACAGATGTGAACTTCTACACCTTCTCTTCTAGCAGGTGTGGAGTACTTCACAGCTCCACACCCGTTTTGCCGCCCCTGATTGTTGGAATCAGAGGATTTGATCAATGAAAGCTTTCCGAAATGATTGACTGGGAACAAAATTGACCATTGAATTGAGACGAAATTACTTCTAATTTTTGAAACATATCATCATATCTCTCCGAATAGGAAAACTTTTAAAACCACATGTAATTCAATATAGTTTATATATAAATTGTACATGATTATATATAAAATTTATATAATTGTGAACGTTTTTCCACTTGAATCTTCATGCCTCAATCTCAATGCCTTGTTGGAGTTCTGGAACTCTGCTGGGAAGATTAGAACTTAAAACTTTCAAATCCCGTAATGAGAACTGCGGAGCTCCAACATTTGGTACAGCTGTCGTCACGAGATCTGTACGTCTCAGCCAGGATTTGTCTAGCATTCTTATTGTTCCTTTACACTTCTTATATTCCCTTGAATTTTTTGGAACAAGTCGAGAAATTTGGCGAGAATGAGGATAATATTCTCAAGAATGTTACTTTCTCTGCGAACAACTGTGAATATGAAATTCCTTTGGCGAAACAATGGAAACATTATTATCAATACTCCCTGTGTGAACGTGGAATAAATTAATTCTGATTTTTGTCTCCATAGCCTCATGCAGTTTACGCCAAAGATGTTCTGGATATCGAGCAGTTTTCAACAGTGAAAGGTGTCAATTTGGATGCCACGGATGATACTTTCTATATCAAATTCAATACCGGTAGCGTGTCAATTCCTTGGCAGAACGAGGTGAGAAATGAAGTGAATTGATTTATGTGAAGATGTAAAATCTATGTTTCATGCATCACATGAAGAAAACTTCCGAATATCCACATATTTTCCTTCTTATTCGGGAAATTTGTCAGGAAGAATAGAAAAATTTGAGAAGGATAAGTAAAACTCTGTTATGGATTGATTTTTCAAGGTATGATGTAACCTTATATGCTAACAAGTTTTGCGTGTTACCCATACATGAGTTAGGAAAAACTTTTCTAAAACCGGAAAGTACCTAGTACACCGGGCACATGTTTTATAAACAACGATTGCTGCTCCATTGGACTTGAAATCGAACTGAGATAGGATTGAACTACAGAAAATGACCACTCAACGGTAGAACACATTTTCCAGGGAGCACAAAAAATTTTCGGAACGTTTTGAAAATATAGTCATGGTTCTGCGTATCTTGGTTTCCAAGGAATGAATTTTCCAAATGTTTAGGGCACCTTTCTACTCTCTAAATCTGGAAAAGTAACAACTCACGCGTTCCACTCCACTATGTCTCAGAAGCATCTGTACGTAGCTAGGAATGTTCTTAGAACATTCCTAGACGTTATTTGTACGTTCTCTGTAACCAAACAAGTTTTCTGGTACACTTTTCGATGAAATCATTAAGTTGAAACTAACAGCAGGAAATTAGCGGTCAAGTGATAACCACTAACTATAAATTAGAGTATATATCTCGTCAACAAAGTATTTTTTCAAGGAATAAGGCAGCCAAGACACGTGGTTGGGGGCTGCTGAATCGATTTTTTATGTAAAAAAACACCCCTCAAACACAGTTCAATGAAAACGCACAACAGTCTTAAACGTAGGTTTCTTAGATCGGTTGTTTATTTCAACTTCATCGAATCATTCCGATACTCAACGTCAAATTGTAACCAGTGTGAAAATGATAGCAAAGAACAGTTGCTTCATATGAATGAAACAATTGTGCTATTAATCTTTCTGAGAATATTACGTCAAGTATGAAGGACATAACAATAATTGTTTTGTTACATCATTCATTTATTATTTGAACATCCTGGAAGATTTCCCTTTACAATCTTCTCCTCGCCCTACAGTCGTTTGAGGAACTCTCTGAATTCTTTGGAGTGAATATTCACTCTTCAGAGAGTCAAAATACTGCAACTTTAGAACGGAGTGGGAGCTCAACTCTTGATGAGTGAAATTTCACTCTTTAAGAGTCAATATTCACTCTTTTTCCTAAGAGTGAGTTTTTCACGCCAAACACCAGAGTTGATTTCCACTCTTATAGAGTGAAAATTCACTCTTTAAGAATGAAATTCTTCACTCGGCAAGAGGGAATTTTCACTCCAAGGAATTTAGAGAGAAGTTTTCTACATTTCCATCCTGTTGAAATTGCATATCTTTACTGAATTTGTATATTATTGAATCACTTTACCGTGTATGAGATAATCTATAAATCATACGAAACATTTTATCGATCGTGAAAATCCATCTTAAAGGAGAATCAAAATTGAAAACGATAAAAGACTGGATTAAACAAGACCTCTGATATGTTTTGATAAACGCGCGAATGCTTCATTTACACTTGGTTTCGAACCGACGATGAAGATCTAAAAGTAGGAAGAAGTGAGACTCGAGAATATCCTGCGGAGCGTCTGGAGGTCAGCACTTAAATCGAAAATTATGATCGTTCGGAGAGTGTTTTCTTACGTCAGAGAAAATGCTTGTTCGTTATATCGTTTCTTTCATATTTATATACATATATCGAAGCATTTTAATTTCGCTATTTGAGATTCTTAGAAATTCATTATATCATATCTCATTCATCCAACTAAACAAGATTCACATATTTCTGTGATCATGGGTTTCCTTGAAATGCTTGAGACTTCAATAGAATTCTGCTTCGTTAATGAATTCAACATCGTTTATGTGATATTTTTGTTTTCGTTGAGTAATTTTATTATATAAACTAAACTTCCAAGCCCAGAATCTGTTAAATACAAATTCTCAACAAAATTGCAAAATTGAATTTCCATAATTTCAACAGAATTTTTGAAAAAAGTCTTAGTAAAATTCTTGAAATTGTTCAGAATTAAATAGATCAAACGATGAGACCGGCACGAAATGATATAATTGTATTCTTTCAGATGATAGAGACTGAGTGTTTTAAGGAACTAAACGTATTTGGTCCTAATAACACCCCCACTCCAGACTTACTGATAAATCAATCACCACCTAATAACGAGAACCGAGGCTGTTTTCCTTTTCGCAGAAAGGTAACGCATGAAAATTTACATTCTATTCCATTTCATTCCGAAAAATTCCTATCACAGGATTAAAAAGTTTCCCATGTTAAATTTTATTTTGTTCCATCGTGTGTTGAGCCCTTGATTTGATTTTTCGTAGAAAAAACAAAGTGCTCGTACACGTGAAATACCAGTATCCGAGTGTTACCTTCTGGAACTATCTCAAAGTCAAAGTTCCGAAATGCCTGCTAGCTGATCGAGACTGAGCGCAGGTAGTTTCAATCAATCGACCTCGTCATCGTCGTTACAACGTCTGCTACGTGGTCGGCGATACGGAAGAAGGAGTTTCGAATTCGGTACGTGGGTGAAGTAATATCGAGCGATAAGTCTCGTAATCCCGTACTCGAGATCATCGCGCAACAACACTCAGGCTAAGGTCTAAGGAACCCTTAACCCCAACCAATTTGAAGCATTTCTGTAATAAGTATAAACTGGCGATTCTAAGAATCGTGCGTCCAGATACCTTTCTCAGGTTACAGTCGAAGACTGTTATCAAACATCGCAGGAACGATGCGGAAAACATCTTCAATTGCACGATCTCATCTTGACCATCAAAGTGTTTCACGGTAAGATACATTCTTTCATAACATTGAAATTCTGTAATTCATTCGATGAATAAATTACCTTACACAAGAAAGAGAAGGAGAAGGCGGAAAAACATAAGTAACGTGCACTGTACAAAAACTTCACAGAAATCTTAATCGTATGCGTCTAGTAGTTTGGAAGTTATTCTAAAGGTCATTAAAATTATTTTATTATTATTATTATTATTATTATTTAGTTTGTAAACAAATTGGAATTGTATTGAGAATGAATTTCGTATAAATAAAATACGATTTCAAACAAATGAATCTTGCATAATCGAATCAAGAATCAAATTCACATTGCAATCACATCTTGTGAACAAAATCATGCGGTCAACATAGACGCGGTTACGACCTAGATAACAAAACGTGATATCCAAAACATATGCTGTGACATGCTGTTACAACAGTTCACATATTTTTTCTGCATATATAACAACATTTCCACATTAATAATCAGTGCGTATCGTATGATAAAAGATATAGTAAATATGTACATGCCCTGTAAAAACATTCCGTTGAAAGCAATTTAGTTTGTACCCAAATACCTTCGAATTCGAACAAACGAGATTCCCTCTTGCCCATTCTCTCAAAATCAAGTAAACTCAATCATTATAGAGTATAGAGAAATTTTTAAATTTCTTCCAACGGAATATTTATCGGTACGTTATTGTGGTACGTTTATACGTACAATTAAAAATGTTTTTCTTGTAATCGGAAAATGCGATAAGCGTTTGTGTTTCATTTTTCGGTTTGGTACGTGTATCGGACATACCGCCAATTAAGGAAATAACCAAATTTGAACGAACGAGTTCCTAGTACTGCAACACGCACATTTTATTCACAAATTGTATCTACATTAATTTCTTTATTGTGTTCAATCAATAATTTAAGAACGAGTATAAATTATGAATCACAAGTGGAACAGAACTCATGGTTTCTTATTTTATAATCGAAAACTTTTGCAGATGAAACACACGGACAATTTGAACTGGAAAAATTTATTTTTGTATTTTCAACTTGGTATGCGTGAAGATAGAACGCTACATCCATATATCGAATATCGTATCAATTGATGGTGAGTGACAAAAAAGCTAGCGAAAAATTTGTATTCACTTACATCGCGTCGGAAATATTGAGCTGTTCACTGGAATAATTGTGAACTCTCTGTCTCTCTCTCTCTCTCTCTCTTTTGCCAAAATTATATATATTGATAAATGAAAATAAGATTGTGACGGAAACTTACGAATTTGTTACTCAACATACAAAGAAATGCTTATAGATTAAAGTTATTATTATTTGAAGGAAAAATCTATCTTATTCCAAACGAATGAAGTAGCATTGTCTTCGAATCACAATTGTTGCAAATTAAATTTATTGACAAACAAAAGTATTCAGTTATTTCATCAAATGAAAGGTATTCTGGTTGTGAAAGACGTTTTCAAATTTCTAACAAATGATTTATGCCCAAGAATTCTGCATTTGGATAATTTAGAAAATTTACGAAATCCTTTGGAACCACTGAAAAAAGTAGCCAGTACCATAAAATATTTGAATTCAAGATGATATTATTTATTTTCAAATACTGATTCAATCTCCCCGATAAAATTTTGAATTATTGTAAATTTGTATGACTTTGTCTAGAGACACGGGAAATTTCCATCGATATTATACCTATATTCATGATATATACAGGTATATGCATTTTTCTTTAATGTAAATTTCCCATGTCTTTAGACAAAGCTAATTTGTATTCATCGCAGCACGTCAAAGCTGCTACTCAAATTGCACAATGCGCCATTAGGACGTTTATGGAATGTCTCAAAAAAACATTTTGCTGTGAGATTTCCAAGTTGATGACTTTCTGTGCGTTTCATAAGTTTTTCTTTTCACTTGTGGAAAAATTATTGGAATTGCTTGTAATTTCACCATTTTCCAACAGATAAATAATTGTTCTTTCTTAAAAATGAGCCCAAAATTGCACTAAAAGGGGATAATAGCGTTGAGACGTTAGCTAAATCGTTTGTATAAAATTTCTTGGAAATATTGAAGTATTTTTCAAAAATTTTGCTAGCGGCTCTGCAATAAGAACTCCTTAATCGCTGGATGATCAACATCAAGTCCAAAAACTAGTCGATATGATTACTTGATCTCACAGAGGTATAACCCTTGGTTTAAAATATGTCATTAATCGATGAGAAAGATTATGTTATTACATTGTGTTCTGATTAACACGATTTTATATCATTCATTCTTCTCTTTGATGAGATTTTATGGACTCTTCCCATTAGAACACCAAGAAATTGAATATTTATCTGAATTTATATCTATGGATCCTAATTACAACATTTTTCTTAATGATTTTTTGATCATCCTACGTTTGATATTGGTTTGTGAATCGCCTACTATGGTTTTTAAAAATCCCAGCATGGGCATGGGTGTGATAACGATAACAGCATTGGACATCTAAAACTTGTGATTTTCTGTGAAAGTCCTACAATCAACGTAAATTATTAACATTCCTGCTTGAAAGAATGATCCTTTAAAATTTGTCATAGTAGATATTCTTTTCCTCATCACAAAGTAGTTAAGTATGTGATACCTTCTAAGGGAGAAATCCTCTCTGCGAATTGACGCAATTTTAAAGCATTTCAGAATCATGGCAAACTTTCTAGAGAGATTGAAAAACTCTTATTATTATACAGAGCAATTCATAGCAAATGACAAGAAGCCTGATGGGAAATTTTTCTTTGAACAAATTTTTTATCTTTGTTTTTTAATCTTCTAATTTAAGGAAAAACGGAGAGGAAGTCTGAAAAAATGAGAAAGATTTGCGAGAGTCAGAAAAAATTGTCTAGCGAGTACGCGATGAAGCAAAGTGTTTCAGAGATTTTCAGAAAAATATTTTCTGTTGGTGTTATATATACCTAGAGAAAATCTTTGATTGTGATCAAACTCATAAAAACTATTCAAAAATATAATTACATACCTGCACATGACACTCACCTGATATTCATTCTCCACACGGTTGATGTTGGGGTCAAAGTTTTGGTCTCTATGAATATCACCAGGCAGTTAAATGGTATAAACAAATGCTTCAAATGAATTCACTTCACTCCACTTTACACGCAGATTTTACAGTTGAAAAGCGGCGGTACCAGTATCTCTACATAATTTTCAAAATTCTTCATTATTCTTTGAAACGTTTTCGGATCGTCCACATAGCTGGGCAAAAGTGTTCGAAGAATTTGATTCGAGTTTCAAGCTGTTTGTTCACAATGAAATGTGAGACTAGCCGTGATAAAAATCAAGTCAAACTATCAAACATAAACACGATTCAAAACTACGGTATGTTTACATCAGTGCCGTTGACCGTGACCCGCGCCATCAAAACTGAATTGGAGATTGATTATAACCTTACATGTTATTAGAACTCAGAACTAGGAAAATATTTCAACTGCAAAGTTTTACGAATTCTTCTCTTTGATCCTCGTATCAAAAAACACTATTAAATGGAACTGCCAATAAGGAAAACTGAAAAAACGCTTTCAAAGTCCAACTGATACCGAATGATTCTTCCCTTTTTTCCTGCTAGATGGCGTATAATTGAGTATTCGGATTCAATTTTTATTTATTTTAATACCATTTGTTGAATTCTACAACTATTCACAACTATTCGTGACGCAATTGATTATTTTGAACAAGCAATGATTACAAAACGTGTTTTATTCTCATTTGATCAATAGTAGTATACCTAAAATTTGCTTCTTGAAACATGAAAAACATTGCTGAATCAGTTTTTTTGTTTTATTTACAGTGAAAATATTTGTGACTATTGGAGAATTTATCTATCGTGGCAATGATTTGTAACCAGACGTTCTTCAGGAATATGTAAAATGTGTTTGAAGGTTGGATTCATTTTTATTATTTGATTTACATGTAACGTTATCTTTGACATGATAATTCACCATCAGAAATTTAATCCTATTCATATTTTCGTACAGTTGTTTTACTAACACAACCTGGTTCATTTATTTCAATCGTCAAATCTATATCCAAAGATTTTATTTTATATCACTGTAAACATTTATCTGTGTATCGTTACATAATGTATTGCATCTGGGGTTATTTTGCCAAACGGACGATACGTTCCATGTTCAGATTTTATACAAAAGTTGATAACACCAATGATATGTATGGTGCTCGTATAAAGTTCTGTGTAATCTGTTCTGACAAGTCATGAAAAATTAACACACAACCACTTCATACACTTTTCAGGATACATAATAAAAAATCAATAATTCGAGAGCATTAATTAGAGAAAATTTCTGAGCTTATCAAATAGTTCCAATGACTTTCGATCCACTGATTTACCACAAGAAAATTTTTTTTATTGTCAAGCTTCTTTCATTCCTTTTTCAAAAAGAAATTTTGTCCACAGATTCATTGTAGGTACAAATTTCTCACTTCAATTCATCTCCAAACGAGAAGACTCAAGGCGAAAACCTTCTATACTTTTTCTGTGTTCTTGCCATGTTTTTTCAGCTCCAAAATAACTACATACCCTGTAAACAGCAACAGCTTAATTCCTAAAACCCAAATGGGGAAACATCCCTTATCTACGAGAGAAGAATATTTTTCTTTTGAAACGACTGATATAGAACAAAATTTGTTGTGAATATCTCATTGCATTATTTGAAAAATATTCTTATAACTCAAACCAAAAAGAAAACCATCATTGTTCGTGATGAATTTTCTAAAATTCAACACTTTTCCACTTTTTGAAAAACTCTTGTTCCAGAAAAAAAGATATCACTTTTTTAAAATGTCTTTAAGCATAAAACAATAATGGGTTTTTTATTTTTTGAAAAATCCGTGGATCCTCTAGTGATTGATATCCCAGATACCACCGTGAATCCTAACAATGTTCTGAAGAGTTCAACTAAATAGATTTTTTATCTCCAAGAACAAATCTTTTGAATGCTTCGAGAAGTTTCATTTTTTGTACACCAAAAGGCGCATAGAAAGAACATATGATTCAATACAATCTCAAGAGAATATGAATCAAAATATTGTCAAACTTTAGCCAAAGTTACACCAAACATTTTATGAAAGTGTTTACCTTATTGAAAAACAACAGAAACCGATAAGAGTGATTGTATCGAATCGGCTTGTCTCATTGATTTTTCAACATATTTTTATACAAGATTCTATAAAATTGTATGGGAATTGTAAGAACTCGTGAGAACAACCACCTTCATAATGGTGCGATTATGGAAAAAAATAATGACATTATTTTAATTTGTGTTCCAGGTGAAGAATATCTTTTTACTGATTTGTACAAATTTATATCGGCTTTGTGTCAAAAGCCAAAAATATCACAGAATAAGAGAAATATATTTTATATCACATATATAACTGATCTTCATTTTGGAAGTTTGAAACTATCCAAAGAATAAAAACTTGAACAAAAATAATAGAACAATGAAACGCACGTAACCGGCTTACAACATTATAGCATGCAAGCAAATTCACTGTACGTTGATTGCATGTGAAAAATTAGCGAATACGGAGGATTTGCGTATAGTACTGAATGAACCTTTTCTGATTAACACTTTGAGAGACAACCAAACTCTCCTACTATGATATATTTGTAATTCATCAATGCCGTTCAATTTTATTCACCTTGCATACATTCATTCCCACGAAAACGTGAATAACATAACGTTTAGAATATTTTCTAATTAGAAAGATGATAAAGAGATTGAGCACTGATTACAACATCAATCGATCATGATTCAGATATGTCTCGAGTTTATTTTATTATTTAGAACCAAGTATTATGAACGTTGCTAAAACGGTGCTGTCTGGGTTGATATGCACAAAAGACTTCCTTGAATGAAATTGCAGCGAACAATTATTCCAACGATTCGTGTTATCGTCATAACACAATAAGTGATTTTATATTATTAAGTTATTTCGGAAGTCTCTCAAGGAATGACTATTTTATTGACGTAAATGGTTTTCCAAAAAGAAACCCTTCATTGTCACAAAAGTTTGTCACAAATATCTCTTTCTTGCCGTTTCATTCGAGAATTTTTGATGTTAAATATGTGTTCATTTTTTGAACGTCAACATTTTTGCAATAAAAATAATTGTACTTTGTAAACGTGGATGTAATAACGTTTTATACCTAAGTATTAATATTCTTAACGATCAAACTTGTTTTCTTTACGTCATCTTTCTAAGCATCATTGTTCATTGAACTAAGTAAGATGAAAAGAAAGTATTAACTATCACACCTGTGTTGTATTTTTCATCTACTCTGAAGAACTGAACTCTGTCAGTCCACCCATCGCTATTTTCATTGTAAACAAAATTGTGTATGAAATTTGCTTCGAATTAGTATATACGATAGATATAAAATCAAAACTGTATATGAATAGTCAAAAGTCGATTTCATCAGTTGCAAACTTTTTGGGTAACCATCTGGAGAAAGAAAAAGTGACTTCAAGTGTACTTTATTTCAAATTCAAGTACAAACCATCAACTGTTTATCACTGCGCATAAATGTACGGATTGCATAACACAACTTGGCAGGAGTTCCTGGATTTTTTGTAAAGTATTGAAATTGAAAATACTTGAAGTTGCTTATCTGTAATTTGAAGTACGTCCGAAATGAGTTGAGCACAAATACGAGCATTTTGTTTTTCATTTGTACGTGAAACATCATAGTATTAAGAATAATAATATGCTAATATTAACGATTCATAACGTGGCGTAATAATTTAAGAGCGTATAGACTAGAAGTAGATACGTGTGTATATGTATATATACACACACAAGAAACAAGAGCAAGAAATCATTTGATCATCATCGCATAATGTGGTAAGGTAGAGCTTGAAATGTACCACTCGTGAAGAAAAAGAAAGATAATTTATGCAGATAATTTACATCAAGTATTAAGCTCTTACTACACGAAATTGTGTCATGATAATTATCGTGTGATTCTTCTTACCTTTCTTCCATAAAATACAACAAAGAATAAGGAAAAGAATAAAACAAGATTGCGAAAAATGTCACTCGAGGAAACATATTTTTATGTGAACTCAATAAATCATGTATAAATTATGGAAATGTGTTTCATTTCCTTCCTGATCGTTTTCATAAATCCTTCAGGGTTAAAAAAATCTGTTACAGAAAACTGATGGATCGGAATATATACTGTAAAAAAGCGGTGTCAAAACGGTGTCAGAATTCACACAGAATCAACACCACGCGGATTCTATAGAAGTCCACCCCGAAATCGGTGTCAAAATAACACCAAACGGTTTATTAATCACGATCATATAGCATAACTCTAAATCGTTCCTATTATCACATGACTCGTACAGCTTCCTTGTTTAGGAACTGCAACTAAACGAGGATAACTAATGTTTAAATGTTTCTTTAGTTCCTACCACTTTACGCCAGTAATACACGAAGATTGTATCGCGGAGTGTTCAGTTCTTGTGTGTCGTATCTCAGCTCCACATGGATGGAATGTCTTCAAAGACATTATAATCGAAAATTTATTTTCACATTACTTGATCAAACTTAGTATTAAACTTTGAATATATCTTCAAATTTCGAGATATTCGTGAATTGAAGTTCCTTCGAGGTTAAGTATTTCGTTGGTCGTTATGTAAAAACTAAGACATCACGAATCATGGAAAAATATGTTGTGGAAATTTGAATAATTTATAGAAACGGTACGAAAATTCAAACTCATAAAATTTGATAAATCATCGTCATTTATCTTCTCGATTTGACTCTGTGGAACTGGAAATATCGTACTAAGATGTACTGCAAGATTTTTCAATCTCAAAAACTGAATATTGTGCTATTCGAGTATTAATTCGTTCCAATGAACGATCCCAACTTGAGCAACATGGAAAAATATAATCTAGAAATAAACCTCATTCACCAATATCTTGGAATTCATTGAATCTACTGAAAATATGTGAAATCTTTCGCGCGATATAGAAATAAGCTTCCAATTAGGCTTAAATCGAGGTTATCCTGAGGATCTAACAATTGGAGTTTATTTTGAAATTCAATTCATGATTATGTTGACTCTTCTCAATTATAATATGATATTAACATTTTGATATTGAAGAATATCATTTCAAGATATCCAAAGTCGGGCCAACTGATAGCGTTTCGGCACAATGGAAGAATGCTGCAAACAAAATGTTCATATTTCAGTGAAAATTTATTACCACCTCCCACATAGTGGTAGAGATTAGGCAGTTCCAAAAGTAAATATCCTCAAAGATGTCTTATGCAACATGCAAAGAACAAGATTCAAGAATGATTCGGTCTTTAGAAAGGATCTTTCTCAAATTGTTCTTTTCATATTGCATAAAATATCTTAAACGTCTGTTTCAGAATATTTTTGAAAATGCATAACCTCTCCCCACTTAAAGAATCTCACTGAACCGGTTGGTTCTCATTGATTCCGATGCAGAGAATCGATTTAGACCTATTGGAAATTGATTCTCAATGGGTCCGAATCAGTTTTCTGCATCAGAATCAATGAGAATCAATCGGTTCAATGAGATTCTTCAAGCAGGGCTACCGCCATCCGAGCTCACTTGGAAACAGCAATGAAAAATTCTATCTGTTACAGCTAAATTAGTTAGCTAGACTGTGCAGCTAATTGTGTTCAGGTGTCGGACCCATATAATCCAGTCGCTCTTTTGGAGTGAAAGTATAGACGTCATCGCTAAATATTTTAGTGGTTAAAACTATATTTCATCCGCAATACAGTTTATTACTACAGCTAAAATTCTATCTCAACGAAATCCAGCGATATCATTTAGCTAGCTGGGATACCAAGAAATCTTCGTAATGAACCTAAACATTTTTTTCCGTGTAGGGTGACGCAAAAAAACCGTCTACCTTGCTTCCCCGTTAGAGGGAATCTTTGTGATCGTTTCGAGGGACCCAAAGTTTTTTGTCTCCAAATTCAAACTTCCTCAGACCAAAATGTTTTTTCGAACTCAGGGAAAATTTTTGGTCATGTGTCTGTCTCGATGTGTGCTCCTCCGCCTGAATTGCGAACGCTCATACCCCTCGTTCTAATCATCCGATCTTGATGAAATTTTCACCACAGTTACGTGTAGTGCTAATAGTGGCCCCGTATAAGTTTCAACCTTTTTCTTCCTGGAGAGAGAACGAAAGAGGGAAAGAGAATATGTTATCAAAAATTGTGATTTTGTGAACGTTCATATTTATGTTTCTAGTGTCACGTCCAGAGATATTCAAAGAATATTTCTTTTAATGACAATGGCAAAGGAATTAATATAGAATATTGACACCTTAAAATATAAGTTCCCCTATTTTGTGTCATGGACAAGGATGGGGAGAAACAAAAAAATTGGAGAAGGAAAGTTGAATAAAAACATTGAATTTATAAAAATATAAGATTTATTACAATGAAGATTTGAATAATTCTACATGAAACAATTCTCCTACAGCCAACTTCAATAACTTTAAACCAGAATCAGAGATTTTGACATACTTTCGTAATATTCTACTCTTTGTTCTACATCAGTCATATTTCAATTGTACACATATATCAACCTCATCTTCAATATTGGGGTTATTGGCTCTTTCAATTTAAACTTACAAGAAAAATGATTTTATTAGATATTTTAGAATCTAAATCATTTCGTAGCAACTTTGTTTCTCTGACTTTGAGACAATCCTTCAAAAGCTCAATTTCAGCTTTTAATTCATTCATATTCCATTGATAGAATACATACATTGTCTTGGTTGGTGTTACTCTAATTGATATAGTCTCTAATTAACAGTTGCGGGATTCCAGCCAACTGAATTTCCCACAACTACCAATTTTTGACGTTCAAACAATTACTCGTGTGATTCCAGCCAACTGAATTTCCCACGAATAATCATGAGTGAATTAAATTTTGAATTACCAATTAATATGCGAGATTCCAGCCAACTGGATTTCCCACACAATTAATCAGTGATAGACTCAATTGACACCTGAGAAATTCTAGCCATCCAGATTTTTCTAAGTAGTCAATTTTCGTCACTATGGGGTTGAATTTAAAAGACAATGTATTTGAATATGAAATGAAACAAAGTTGCTCTATACACAAACTGGAATCTAATCATTACAATTTATTCACTTAGTCAAATTCTCACTCACAAAAAGAAAAAAAAATCCAAAATATGGCACAGTAATCCTTGGAATGTACTTTGAAATTGGAATTATTTCAAACACATTGAATATGAACACGAAAATATTTCAAACACCTTGAAAAGGAACACAAAATATTTCAAACACCTTGAAAAGGATTTTATTCAAACACTTGAACTTGAACTTCAACTTGAACACTTGAAAACACTTTGAAGTCGTAGTAAAGAACGTTGAACACGAATACTTGAAGATGATGTGTAAGAACTGGAGCGAATGCGAATACTGCGAATACTAACTTTTGGGCCCAAAACATGGGTTTTTATATGGTCAGTCTCGACCATGGAGAGACTTGTTTTGGTCACTTAGAAAAATGCACTTTGCTCCATAGATAATGAGTTCATGCACTGCCCTTATGACGCATCACAAGTACATGGTGTTCACGCGACGATGTCTTATCTATCACGTGAAGTTTAGTTGAAAGTTAAAACTATGACTCAAAATTATCAAAGGAAAGTATCTATAAGAAAGATATTGATTGAATGTTCTTCAAGTTGTCTTAATATTGAATGATGCGAAAAGAATTTTGAATTCAATTTACGAGAATGGTAATTGAATCATATGCAATTATTAGAAGAGTGTTCAATCAATAATTAAGTAATTAAAATTATGCAATTTATATATTAAACCACAAAAATACATGTATGGAAAAAGACGATTCCGTCACACTAGATAACTGATTGCAATGAAACTCTCACCACATTTTAGTTGCGATCTCATGGTGGTTCCATGCAAGTTTCATCTCAATTGGTTGATAGATGAGGAAACAATGTCTTCACAAGCTGCACTATTTGACATTGTTCTCAAAAACGAGGGAGCTTTGTGCCTATAAATTGACAGGGTTTTTTGTTTTCGCATGCCGTAAGAAAATATATTAAGTTTTCATGTTTTAAAAGTCCTCTTTCAAAATCTGCTCGAAAAAAATTCTTTTAGAGGTCGTTCTAGGTTTTCAAAAATTCTTTAAACAGTGAAAATTCATTTTTTTTTATTTCAAAATGTTTTTTGTTGCACTAAAATTCAGCATCTGAAAAAATAGTAACTATCTCAAAGTCACATATTAAAATATTCATTTTCAATGATCGGTCAAAATTTATTAACATTTTTTGATCTATTGCTCTAGATTCTTTCGAGCCAATACTCGGAAATTATAAAAGAAATGAAATTCCTAAAACTCATAAAACCAACCAAGTAATCTAATTAATTGAAGTAATTGAAATTTTATCAATTTAATCAATTAAATTTTTCAAATTAATGTAATTTATATATTAGGGAAATTTATATTCTTGTGATGCATCAAATTTT
This sequence comes from Gonatopus flavifemur, assembly GCA_018340375.1. Lineage (NCBI taxonomy): Eukaryota > Metazoa > Arthropoda > Insecta > Hymenoptera > Dryinidae > Gonatopus > Gonatopus flavifemur. The sequence continues at coordinate 24,535,266 of JAFFJZ010000007.1, forward strand.
TTTACATTTCGTGGTGCATTCTTATCTATTAATCTTTCAAGTACACACATCCTTTCACATTTTCGGAGTACATTCAGGTGTAAATTCGCACCACGCGACTTTACCGATTAATAACTTGGTTCTTATTCGACCGATTTGACCTTCCTCTTTTTCAATTTGAAGAAAACACTGCACTGGGAACACGATTTCTTAGATTTAATGAAAATTTCTTTCCCCTCATTCTGATAAATCTTGTTTTCAATGGAAAAGATAGTTCATTCCAATGAGAGAATTTTTCATTGAATTGAAACTATATTCTTCGAATTCAAGAAGGGATATATTTCTGTCTCAATTTGAAAATTTTTTTTTCCAATCTGATGAAGAATTTTTCCATCGAAAAATATATTTATTAGAATGAGGGCAAAGAACATTTTCTTTCAATCTGAAAACTTGGGTTCTCAGTGTGTGCAGATTAACGTGGTGTGGAAGGAAATTCACAAATATCTCATTTGATTAGTGGGAAGAACGCGAGAATAAAATCAATTTTCAAGGAGAATCGGAAATTATGAGAATGGTTGGTACAAATTCGCACCTGTGTGTACTTTGAAGGTTGAGGTCCCAATTAAAAGTGATAGTACACATTGAATGTTAACATGAATTTTCAAATGTCGCTTGAAAACATCAAAAGCAATGAATTAAAAAATGTTCATAAATTTTGAGCGAGCTTTAAAAATCAATATTTTGAGTTGTGCCTTTGAGAAAGTTACTATTTTTTGAGATACTAAATTTTACTACAATGAAAAAAAAATTGAAAAATGAAAGAATGAATTTGGACTATTTTAAAAATTTTTGAAAATTTTGAGTAACCTCCAAGATTTTTTTTAAGCTGATCTTTAGAGATAACTCCTCAAACCCGGAAAACTAACGTATTTTCATATGGGACGAAAACAAAAAGTCGTTCTTTTGGTCACTGTAACCTGCACTGTAAAACAAATTTACTAGAAACTTCCAATATACCGGACTGGAAGCATTAACCTGTACACAGTAAAAATTTCATATGAGATATTACCATATTTATATTGTACTTTTGGGATATACTTGATTATGTCGTTATGAACCACAAGTATACGAGCACTCACCATACTCTCTCGTGAGGATGAAGATAAATATGTTATAATTTGAAATAAATATAGTTCTGAGCCTCATAATAAAGTATATCCCACGAGTACCATAAAAATATAGTAATCTTTAATATAAACTTTTCTCTGTGTACATGAACAACATGAACAACATGAAATGTACGGAAAATTTCAATACGAAAAACATTTTTCTGTACGTAGGCAAGTAGGGTGGCGGAAAAAAGAACGATTGTTTGTTTCCATCGTGTCGTGTGAAAATATGTTAGTTCTTCATGTTTGAAAAGTTCTCTCCCAAGATCAGCTCGACGAAAATTCTTCAAGGGTCGCTCAAGATTTTTAAAAATTCTCAAAATACACGGAAAAAAGAAAACAGCAATGGTTACTGTGAATCGCAGTCATTCATTGAAGAATAATGAAAAATCAAATTCACGCCATTCATTACTGCGTCTCCCAGTAACCGTTAATGTCCAAGCAGCATAGACGAATTTCACTGCAGTACACATCACTGTGATCGCGCTAACCTCTATCATCCAAGCGTGTTTTCATTTGTTTTTTAAGTGATTGCTGTTATGGACAGTAACCAGTGCTGTTTTCTTCTTTCCGTGTAGTCAAAATTCATTTTTCTTTTATTCTTCAATATAAAATTTGATATCTAGAGAAATAGTAACTTCCTCAAAGTTACAGCTCAAAATATTTATTTTTAAAAGTCGTTAAAAATTTATAAGCAATTTTAAATTCATTGCTTTTGATATCTTCGAACAAAAACTCGAGAATTATAGAAAAAAACAAACTCCAAAAATTTATAAAATGAACTAATTGATTTAACCTTTAAACTGTAATGTCGGTCCCACAGACCGCTGATAGAATTTCATTTGTTCATAAATTTATGAATCGTCGCAAGAGATGCTCAAAATCATGAGTGCCTTCTTATTTCACATGACCAAACCAAATGCTGTATCACGCGTTCCGCCATTCATCAAGTAATTTCCATACGGATTGGATTTTCAAAGTGTAGCGGTCTAGCAGACCGGTGTTTACCGTTTGTGTACGTTTTTTTGCAAGGTTGTGCGGTTTGATATTTTATCGGCTCATTGGAATGAGATTACATTTCGATTCACTGTCCTATTTTGATATCATTACTTTGATCACTACTAATGATAATGTATTATGACACACTGAAAACTGAAAAAAAAACAGAGTTTTAAAGATGAATGACTCACTCTGCTTGAAACTGCTGTCAGATCCACTCGCAAAATATTTTTCAGGTCTTGAGAGGTTTTTATCTCTGTAAATCGGTCCACAAACTTGCAAACTTTCTACCCGATTTCGTCCGGAATCACCAAATCCGAACGTCCAGTCAAAAAATGACAGCAAATTTTAGGATGGTTCTGGTCGTAATCTATAACTGGGATATCTGGTCAAAAATTGAAAAATTTTTCTCGCTATATAGGTTTTGACAGAATATTGAGATTCAGCAATTCCGGAGAGAATCAAGTTGGAAGTTTGTCAGTTCCTGAGCAGATTTCTAGACCCAAAAACCGTTCAATACCTGACGACTATTTTTTGAGCAGATTTGGCAGCAGTTTTCAGCAGGATATATTTTATATTCCTAATATATTGAAATGTGTGCTGATTTTTCTATTGTAGTATCTTTCATAACTTCGAAAATAGTCAAAAACATACTTTTGTAACCTCAAGTTGCTCAAAATCTGAGTAAATAATATTAGCGGTCTGTGAGACCGATGTTTACCAATAGTGTGATTTTTTTAGACATTACAATTTAAAGGTTAATTAAATTCAAATTGACTGTGATTCATTTATTGGAAACATTTATATCCTTGTGATGTATTAAATTTCTTTCTCAACTTATGATGGTTGCGTAACAACGGAACCTCAATCAAAATATCCCAGACCAAAAAAACCCGCCAAAAAAGATTCTTTAACGAATTCTCACGTGCCAAAATATCCCCACCAAAAGAACCCATCACAGAATTATCCCACGTATCAAACAACCCACTACACAAACACACTGAACATCGACATGATACTTTCAATATGTCGATGAAATCGGAAATGATAGAACTGTTTTCTATCATTGAATAAGAAGACTTTCAAAATTACATGAAATTTATATACAATTGGACTCGTACACTCAGAGAAAAATCTGGCCGGCACAACCACAGCACGTCGTTGATTTTTGTCTTGACCATCTTATGTAGTTGCTACAACTACATTCATGTGATTTTGTCTTGTTTTTCTCGTCATCGTAACCAAATTCCACGTCACTGCAATCGTGGATCTTTGACCATGCGAACATATAGTTCATGTAACCACGTTGCTTTTTCCTCAGTGTACAAAACTTATACATAAACAACATTGAATTATATATGAATGATGTGTAGTCTGCGTAAAATTGCACGTTACCCCACCAAAGTTGCCAGGTAAATCTTCAGCATCTGATGACTGGTCATTTTGAATTCTGAAGGAAAAGACCCCTGAACGATAAATCCGAAGATTTTTGTGGGGAATACTGACAACTCTGCACCCCACAGTAAAAAAATTTGGGAACAAAATTCAATCACAAATAATGGAAATTCCTGCATGAAGCTTCAACCACAAGTACCCATGTAACACAGAATATTCGGAGAATATTCTCACAACATCCGTAAAACGTACTGTATCGAATATTCTTACAAAGAGCGTAGAAACTTCGTAAATATTCATAGAAGATTCTTAGAACATTTGAATGGGACTGTTTCGAATATTCTAGGAACGTTCGTACAATATGCGTACAAAGTTTGTAGGTAGATTGATGAGCAGCGCATGTGCAAGCATCTTAATGACATGAATTCAGTAATGGCGGATAATGTTGTTGACAGGCGACAGACCCTTGGATAATATATTATTTCAATTTGTATTTGGGGAATGAGAGATTTATAAATGTGCATCTCAATATCCCGAATGTTTTGAGAGCGTCATGCGTGAAAAATAATCATCCAAAACGTAATGAAATATTAAGAAATATCGTATATATTATGATTGCTTGTTGCGATCATAAGTATCTCACCCATCCATGTGAATCCATAATATTGCTAAGAATCCATGATTACAGATGTTTAATGAGTGAAAAAATTGATTGTGAATTAGTTTTCGGTTATATACAGAAGTTATATTGGCAGGAATTTCTATTTTGACAGCATTTTCTTATAATATTCCCACAATATTCGTGGTATAATATTCTGAGAATATTTGAAACAGTCTCATTCAAACATTCTGAGAATGTGCGTAGAATATATTCGCACGTAATAAGAATCTTCAAAGAATATTCGAATATCCTCAACGTATATTTTTAGAACATTCTCAGAACGTGCTTGTGCTACCTGGGTAAGGGAAGCAATTTCCACTCATGTCATTGAAAAAGTTCTTGAAATTTCGATAATATTCGAATGAAAATTCAGTTACTAAACTGTACTATTATAGGTATTATAATATAGTGAAAATTGAAAATTTAATCACAAGTAATTGAATTTTCAATTCAATTACTAAGGTTTGAAAATTTCCAAGGTTAGGGTTTTCAGGGTTGAGGTTTGGAATTTCCTGAAAAACTTGAAAAATGAATAAAAATCAATAAAATTTTGAACAATGCGCTTGTACATGGAATTTTCAATTCTTGAATAAATGAAATAAATGGATGAAATTTGAAGGAATTTGTAACAATGTTCCATTCCCACTATACTGAATTACAAACAAAAAACAACACATAATTTTGAAAGTCCTGCCAGTCGAGTGACAAAACATAATCAATCTATTACACACTCCTCATCACAATCGACCTGAATTTTCAAACAACAATCATAGACCATCAGCTCAGTCAGTTCGGAGATCTCCTATCCGGGACGTTTTACGCAGATCAATTTGGACATAGGATCAACTAGTGCTGAGATATTTTTCAACTGGACTTTTTGCTTAGAATCATTTGTCATGAGACCATATGACCGGGATATTTGCACGGAAAAAAGAAATAGTTGCAGCAACTACTTGAATAGTCGATGTTCGACCATCTACTTAAGTAGTTGCTGCAGCTACTTAGTAGTCAGGACTAGTGTTGCCGCGATCCAGAAAACGAGTTATCACGATCTTTACATTCCAATGTTCTTCGATGGAAATTATGGGAAGTAAAAATTGGTTGAAATGTAGATTGGAACTGAAATTCGATTATGAGTCAGTTTACATCGAGCTGCAATCCCGTTAATCTTAATTTTTATTCAATTAACACTCCAAGCGGTTCGAGCCAGATCGAAATTCAGATCGTGTCCAGATCGAATAAAGATTCATTCAAAACTTGATTTCATAAACTTATATTTCAATTTGGATTCCCAAAACAAGTTGACTGTTCTCAAGATTGTATTTTCACCCAATTGTTGTTAGCATGGAAGAATGTACTTTCAGTTGAACGAGGCTGGAATCTAAAGATCATGATAGCTCGTCTTGTAGATCGCGGCAACACTAGTCAGGACAAGTAACACGTTAGCTGTCTCAACTAATTCAAAATACCTCAAGTATTTACGTTAATCAGTGCCACTATTGAGTTACTTGTCCTGACTACTAAGTAGCTGCAGCAACTACTTAAGTAGATGGTCGAAAATCGACTATCTAAGTAGTTGCTGCAACTATTCTTTTTTTTCCGTGTGCACATGATACCGCTCGGAAAACATCAAAAGCAATGAATCAACAGATACATATAAATTTTGAGCGACCTTTAAAAATAAATATATTGTGATGTAACTTTGGGGAAGTTACTGTTTTCTCAGTTACTAAATTTCACAGCAATGAGAAAAAAATTCAAAAATAAAAAAGATGAGTGTTTATTATTTTTAGAATTTGAAAAACTCTTGAGCAACCCCTAAAAAAATTCCTCTCGAGCTGATCCTTAGAGAGGACTCTCAAAACATAAAAAACTAACATATTTTCATACGAGACACAGATATAAAAACAGTAATCGGTTTTTTGCGCCACCCTAGTAGACATAAATTTTTCAGCTCCACGGTACCGAAAAATTCCAGCTATTTTTGGAGCCTCCAAAACTGTGTCTTCGGCACCTAATTTGCCAATGTTTTACTAGCGTACTGTCACTGGTTGGAAAAAAACCACTCATTCCCATTAAACTTGCAGATTTCCGATTCAAATTCAATGGGTTTGAATAAGAAATCTGCAAGTTTGAACGGGAATTGATCCAGGGGTCTTATCCCACAAAGGGAACAGGGTCAGAAACAGTTAATAAAAAACTCTGTTGGGATTTGATGAATTCAATATGAATTCTCACAAATTTTTTTCGAACATCTGCATGAGATGACTTGCCATCTGCACGGAATCTTTTTCACGGATATCTTTTCATGTTGCATAAGACTTCTTAAATTTGGCTTGAGATATCTTTTAGAACTGAAATGCTGTGTGGGGTGTCTTCACGGGGAGAAGAGATCCTCAAGAAGTAGTCAAGTTCGCTGACATACGTAACACAGCGACCCCCGATATTTAACACTGCAAATTATATCACATCGCATTTTGATTTATAGTCACATAAAAATCAAATTCAGTGATGGAAATTACAGAGATTGCCAATCCTCTTAGTGATTCACAAAGATATCACATGACATTACACTTTGTAATACTTCACATTACATAATCAGTAAATTACATAGCTCAATCTACTGAAAGCTTATTAAAAACATCTATTGTTATAATCAATAGTAAAATCTGCTATCCTCAAGAGGAGCACTTCTTTGCGTATCTCATCGGGAAATTTCAAGCAATATTGGTGAAGTATCAATTATTGATTCTCTCAAAAACATGACGAGGTGTTGAAATCAATACACATTTTATCTTTTATACAATATATCATATATTGTCACAGTTTCTTTCATTTTTCACACATGTACATATCTTCTTTCTCAAATTCTGTTCTTTTCTTGCTCCAAGATCCTAAACTACTTAGTATTGTAAAGCTTGTTAAATAACATTCATTTGAAATACCATCAGACTCGCAAGAATATTTCATAACAGTCACAACTTGTTGAAATTTACCTTAAAAACAATGTTTCTTCCTTGTTTTTTTGCATGATACTTTAGTACTCGTTGATGAATCATTCGTCTTAAATATTGAAACGCAAGGAAATGATTCATTTGTAGCAATTTTCATACTACGTAATCAGGATACAAAAAGAACTACAATTTTTAAGAACATATTTTTTTGTATACTATAATTTAGTTCAGTCGATGCTTTTATTGTCACGTAAATATTTCAGGGTGTTTTCTGATACTCACTTGTTATTTTATATTGTTTTATATAAAAATAGATATGTTTAATATTCTCGAATAGGTTTCATATAAAATGACGTCTAATATTATCAACAAATGATATCTTTTTATCTTATGAGGAAAATTGCGAAATTTAGGGAACATCGTTCGTAAAAATTTGTTGAGTAACAGTGAATCAGTAAACACTCTGATAAATGTTGATAGAAGATGGTGATCCTTGAGAGGTATCAATTTCCGAATTTTTTTAGTTTTTCGTATGTGTATTTCCTTATAGAACATTTTATGACATCAATGATTTATCTTTTCCTCAATATCATTCAATTTCAATTAATTTGATATTCTTCTTCAAGTCCTCACATCTTGAAATTTGAATAAAAATGTCTTTATGGCAGGATCATTAAAATTTTATGTTTATTACAAACAAAATAATATATTCAAGTTTTCATAATTTAGGTATTATAACACAATACTGTGCAATTCAGATATGTACTTGTACATGTTCGTACTTTGATATCAACTAATTTTATCATTTGAAATGAGATTCAATCGAGAGTGAATTGCATTTCTATGAGAAATTTTTTCGACGGGTGATGAACAAGAAAATGTACTTATGAAAACATCAACATTGTTGTGAATTTGAGCTACATATCTACAAAAAAAATGTTGAATGAATGATATGAAAATTGGCAACACAGACAAAATTGAGGTAGCAAAAGTTTTTCTGCTCGAACTTGAACAATGATTTCACTACCAATCTACTAACATTCATTAACGTAGAACGAGGAATCAGATATTTATGTACAACAGCAGGACAACAGTAAAATGTGTTTGAATTGTATGAAAATATTCATTGAATCGTCATATTAGCGAGTGTGTAACTTTTTCCTTTTTGTTCTGACTTTATGGAAGTTGATGATCTTGCAAAATTCTTTGAAATTGTCAACAGTATTTCTGAAATATTTATGTGCGATATTTGATGTGATTTGAAGGTGAAATTAAGTCAACTCTCTCTTACAAATAATGTGAACTAATTTCTGGATGTTGAGCATTCTATATAGTGTTTCTAAATATGATGTATGAAAAAAACATGCAAAAACAATAAATACGACTTCTGGAAGTTGTTTTGAGAATAGTTTAGGAATTACTTTTCATCCCCTGCAAATAAAAATAGGTTCTTCCGAAATCTGATACAACTTCCTCAAAGAATGGGAGTGCTGACGTACAGTAACTTAAAAAGTTATTCAGATTTCGATGGAAAAGCACTACAGAGGAATTATCAGTGCAAAAAAATTTAGAATTGAAATTTTACATGCGATTTTTTCAAATGGGAATGTTTTTAATTCAACTTATAAGCATCACAGTAAAAAAAGGCTGGAAGGATAATCAATGTACAAAATTTTATAAACATAGTCTATGCGATGAAGATGATTTTACTTATTCAGAATAAAAAAAAATACAAGACCAGAACAATTTGAGAAAAGTTGAATTCCCGAGATTTATGCTTAAGATTTACTGTTTGAAGATTCATTTCTTAAGAGCACAGGAAGAATCCAGCGAGTGTTTATTATATGAATTGTTTCTCTTCAGTGATATCAATGTGCACCTTAATTACACTGTTAAAAATTTCTAACTGAATTTTCAATTAACTATAATAGAAGCAAAAGTCATTCATATAATTGAAAAATTCATTCACATTTCAATTACAAAAGTGTACATTAATGTGTCATATAATATAGCAGAAATTGAAAATTCAATTACCTGTAAATGGATTACCAAAAATCAAGTTCAGTTACCATAAATTGACATTTTCATTCAAAAATGTATATGAAATTTCTAACAGCGTGGATTCTGTGGAAGTAAAATTCTAGAGAAAGAAACAGGGAGAAACAAATTTGTTAACATCATTGTTTGAGGTTTACAACTTCGATAAATTGATCTGCTTTTGCATGAAATTGTTGAAACAATATACAAATATCATAAAGTTCCAACCATAAAATTACATATACAAATGCAAAGGAAAGAAAAATAATTATTCTAAAAACAGGACAAACGAGTACCTGCAACGATTGTTGCATTAATAGGACATGGAATGTTCATTGATGAAGAAAATTGTATCGGTTTCCGCTCAGAATGGGCTGGAAACTTTCGAAACACATTATAGTTTGTAATTGGTGCCTTTTTAACAGGACTTACAAATTTCTAAGTGCTGAAGATGTATGTTGAGATGTTTTAATAACTTTCAATTTCCTGTTTGTCCCTCAAATTCGAAGAAGTGCTATTTATTTCCCATACGTTTCCCATGTTTCAAGGAAAAAGTAAGAAAATGAGAGAATCTCCCGAAGATGAAGGAAACTTTCCTAAAACGGGAAACAGTTATAATGAATCACATTTTCAGCACTCAGATTACAGACCATTTATTAAAATACATTCTCCAAGGTACTAAAGATAATATAAAATCACATGATTCCAGACGTAATATATAATGGTATAGTTTCTGGAAGAAATACATATTCTCTTGAAATGGTTTAATTTTGTACACTCTATGTATTCAAAATGTGCGTAAATTTCACAATGAATATGAAATTTATAGACGTTGGGCTCACACTGAATGAACAGTATGTAAACAGCGTTGCAAATGAAATCATATCAGATTTCGCTGATTGATCAATTCCCTAGTAGAAATTTGATCAGGCATTTCCTATTTTTAATAAAGTCCTGATCAGGCTAGAACTCGGAAACCGTGAACAAGGAAAATCTTTTGAAGCACTCACAAAGGACTTATCTGATTTCCCTAATAGGATTCAAATAGGGTTGTAATGCAGGGGTACAATAGGGTTCGGATGAGATTTCTATAAAATCGAGCGAAATAGGGGAAACCGTAACGAAACCTGATGAGGACCTGATAGGAAATCAAGCATGCCTCGTCAGGCCCTGGTATTTTCCTATCCAGAATTTCTACTAGGGTTTCTCTAGCAACTAATCAATCATTATATCATTTGGTATGGATTTATTGGTGATGCTGTTTATAAGGAATGGTATATCCTTGAGAAAGTTTCCTTCGTCCTCGCGAAATTCCTCAATTTTTTCTTCAGAACATGAAAAAAATATGAAAATTTTGCAAGCCCGAAGAAATCGTACACTCAAGAATTTTTTTCAAAATTCCCGAGAAAAAATGTTCATTATCCTGTAGATAGCATGAAAATATGTATTCCTCCATCAGAAATGTTCACAATTCGATACTCGGAGGATAAAAAATCAAATAAGTTACGTTGAATATAAAAAAAACGCTTATTCTTATTGAGTCTCTGATAATAATGATTAAAACTATAACCCAAATGTATATATTTGTATAGAAATTCTAATCTGTTGTTGTAATCGGTATTCAACATCTTTTATCGTACGAAGAATATGTTGAATGAGAATGAGTGGTACAAAATCATATATATCTGCCTTTACGTTAACGTTTGAAAATTACAACTAATAAAATGATAATTTTGATATTCCGTACCTCTTCCGTACAGGGAATTCATTCCAATGATTCGCCAATCGAGGACTCCACAGAATATTATGGATCAGCAATTGGAAATCAAAACCCTAGTAGCATCAGAATGCTGTATCTATACTATGGTACATATACAACGTTCGGTTGCTCCTTGGGAACACGGTAGTATGAAAATTTTCCAACGCTACGATTGGTTACAATACGCCGACCAGTCCTCAAACTTTGTGTATTAAATTAGGACCATTGTTCATATTTTTATTCTGTGTACGTAAATAGCGCACAGCGCATCAATTTTTGTTCACTTGTGGATGTACACGTATCAAGAACCATGGCAGTGTTTGTACGTGTACCTATTTCAACAACGTTTGTTAAAAATATATATTTATATATATATATATTCTCTTGATTATTTGTAATTACGATAAAAATATACAATAACGCTGAATGTATCGATGGAACCACTAAAAAATGGAATGTTGTTCGGATTTAAAATTCAGATTAAAATTAATTCCATCGGTAGTAACTTATTGAAATACAAGAGAACATTCGCATGAATCTAATACGCAAAACTTATAGCTTAGAATTAAATTAAGATATAAAATTAGATACAAAATCTAGAACGTTCCATGTGGACTTTCGAGTAATATATTCAACGGATGTCGATGAATTATGTTTTAGATGTGAAATAAATATACATAAAAATTAATTGAAAATCTAAAGTGAATGAAAAATAATACCGTTAAATGAAATGCTCATCTTACATGGATTGAGATTTCGAATAAATTGAGCACAAAGTCCTTGTGAGTGTGATAGATTTACTTCATGTAAAAATATAATGTCCAAAAATGAGCTCTTTTTTCATGTAATATACATATGCATCGAAATACAGATGTAATCGCGTTATAGAGTTACACTGTATGAAATTTCATTGAAAATCTCTGCTTATATTTTTGCCAACGGTTGAAATTTTATAGCAAAATTTTTAACAGTATAAATAAATAAAATTTCAATTTAGGCCCATTTTTGACAATGAATTGTCTTCACTTTATATCTAAATCAGACATAATAATCCTACATGGGGTGATACGTGAAGGAATGATCATCTAATTTTCCCTGACAAAAATGAGAAATCACAACAGAAAACAGTTTTCTTCTGTATACTTCAATAATCTCGATACCTTATCAGAAGAGAGAGATTCAAGATTTGAAATATGGCCGTTAATAATTTTACACGTAAAGTACTTTGTTATTATCTTATCAATCCCTTCACATTGGTATAAATTTTCATTATTGGACATTCTGTTACAACAAATGGCTGCTTCTTGTGATAGAATGCCCATTGTTTCCTCGTAGTTACAATTTCGATACGTACCTCCTTTTGAAAACTTCATCCTTTTCACTGGATATTTATCACTGGAGTTTATTTCTTATTATACCTGAGCGGGTTTCGACTTGCCAACAACCATCATGATCTTTTGCAGGAACTTGGTGACGCTTACTGTAAATGTAACGAAGTATAAATTTATTTCAACTTCGATTCAATATATAATTGAAAAAATTTGTTATCAAATGTGCTTTGGCTGTAGTACAATGCATTAGTGCGTATTAATTAGATAAGTTTATGTAAAAAAAAGATGTTCATTAGGTCATATCAGCATAGAAATAGAGGAACAGACTATACGGTGGTCAAAAGGGAACTCTTTGAACCTGCGAATTGAAATGTTACATGCATCAAGTAACGCACAGCTGAAGTGTAAATGACCTCGATCATTCTTATCAGAATGCGATATTATTGTATATATATATATAAGTTTCTTAAGACGATGTGAGGCACCACCAAATCTCTTTTGAAAATTATGTAAAAAATATTGTAGCATTCCTCCATGATGTAGAACAAAATTAGAGGGCGTCCATACCGAAAACTTTTTTGTGGACAAAAAAAAATGAAAAAACACTTCTTATATATGAAATAAGGACCACCCTGATATATATATATATATATATATCTTCCAGAGCTGAGTTCAGGAGAATGGGAGAATAGTTCTTTACAGTACTTATACATGACAGTTCAATTCGCTGGCTAAACATATCGCAGTGCCTTCAATTATCCTGGTAATAATATTATGTGCATATATACGGGTTATATATCCGTGCTGTACATTTTCAGTAAATAATTTGGACAATTGATAGCCAGAATATTTACGGGATTTCGAATCGATTATTGATGAACACAATATAAACGTCCATTGTAAGATCTCGTTAGAGACAAATCAACGTAAATTCAACCCATTCTGCATACATTGTTTGCATATAAGTTCTTTGTTGTAAAACAAAATTCAAATAGACAAGTCAAAAGATTGAATAAATGTTCTTATGACGTTTGCATGATAAGTGCATTGAATTTGAATATATACTGGGCGTTGTACAAGTGCATTTTGTCTTCAAGTGTGCTATGAATTGTTAGTGAGAATTATTGTAAATGATTGAGAACATGCAAAATTAGAAAAAAAGTAAATATGAGATGCATCTGAATTGAATGTTCGAAGGGGCTCTTATAGAATAATCCAGGTGAGATTTATACCTGGGAATATTATTCAGAGCCTTAGACCGTACACTATTGAACCACGTGTTGTGTATGTTTCAACATGGGTTAGTTTGCTGCTGAGCTATGACGAAGACAAGAAACTAATTCTTCAAAGTGTGACTCAGATACTAAACGGTAATTGGCCCCTTTAGGGGTTAAACGTTGTACAGGCTAGCGAAATAAAGAAATCGTTTCTATTTACGAGAAAGCTATTTATTGCGATTTTAATTGTTTGGGAAATATGACAAAAAAAACATTAAGCACGGATCAAGCAAGTACGTGCGCAGTGATGATGTTTCTACAATACAATGGCTCGCCGTGACCGTTACATCTTGTTCTCTTAGTCGCGCATGCGCGGAGCAAATATCAGGATCGCACGTACATGGTTCGCAACGAAACAATAATTATAAACAAATGAAAGAATTTTTTGTTTTAATACATTCACGTACAATAAGTTCGAGTCTATACATACCGCCCACCAATTAATGCCAATTAATTTAACTTGACTGGTCATTGATTGGGAGCTTACACAGTTTAGTGATGGCTCGCTTACAGTTTCCACTCATCGTTTTCAAGGTTACAACACGCACCTTGTTGTCGCTCCCTGGGTACAGTTCGATTATTCTGCCTAATTTCCACTTCAAGGGTGGCGCATTGTCATCCTGAATCAAAACTACGTCATCAATCTGTAAATTCTCTTTTGCAACTGACCATTTCGTCTTTCCTTGTAAAGAAGTAATATATTCGGTTTTCCAGCGATACCAGAAATCTTGCGCTAGCTTTTGAACCAGTTGCCAACGGTCAAGTCTATTCAACGGAATATCGCTGACGTCCGGATCAGGGAGGCTTACAAGGGGTTTCCCTATTAAAAAATGGCCGGGAGTTAATGGTTGTAAATCTAATGGTGTCGACGAGAGTTGGCAAATGGGTCGAGAATTGAGGCAAGCTTCAATCTGAACCAAAAGTGTAGCCAACTCTTCAAAACTCAATAAAGTCTCGCCCACTATTCGTTTGAGGTGGTATTTGCAGGACTTCACACCTGCTTCCCACAATCCACCCATATGAGGCGATCTTGGCGGAATAAATCCCCATTGAATATTGTGTGGTGCATAAAATCGATCATTGATTTCCGTATAATGTTGCTCAAGCAAATCAAACATTTCTCAAAGTTCGTTTCGCGCACCAACAAAATTAGTAGCATTATCACACCAAATTTTCTGGGGACAACCTCGACGACTGGTAAATCGACGTAACGATGCTATAAATGCATCAGACGTTAAACTGCTAACGGCCTCGAGATGAATGGCTCGTGTTGAAAAACAAATGAATAAAGCAATGTACGATTTTTCGATTTTTCGATTGCGGCCTCTGCTCACCAGTGTGCCAATAGGTCCCGCGAAGTCAATTCCCACTACAAAAAACGGTTGATTTGGTGTAACTCTATCTGACGGTAATTGTCCCATTAACTGACTCATAGGTTTAGGATTATTGCGAAAACAGATTGTACACCTATGCACAGTTTTTCTAGCCATCTCTTTTGCGCTCAGTGGCCAATAGTTAGTACGAATTGCTGTAAGCAAAGCTTGTGGCCCTGCATGCAACAAACGAAGATGCTCCTGTTTAAATAGTAATTGCGTAAATATATCATTGGAAGGAAGGAGGATAGGGTGCTTTTGATCGAATGTGAGTGACGAATGTTGCAGTCTTCCGCCCACCCTGAGGAGTCCATGTGCATCTAAAAAGGGGCTTAGTGTCAATATCTTGCTGGAGGGATGCAACTGCTGATTCGTTGCTAAAGCTGACTTTTCCCTTTGAAAATGAGTATCTTGGATTTCCACTGTAATCATTTGACGTGCTTGAGTCAATTCTTTTACAGAAAGACAACCGATACTCCGCTCTGATCTTGGTGTTCGAACGTTTGAAACAAATCGTCGAATCCAAGCAATGACTCGCTCTAGTCGTGAAAGTGAAGAGTACTTTTCCAATAAAGTGGATATTACTTGATTTTCGTTTCGTACATTGGCGTAAATTTGCGATTGCACCTTTTCTTCTTCTCTGATGATTTTCAGTTCTTCGGTGGTCGCAGACCCTCTAATATCAGCAGTTTTCCAGGCATCAACGGATTCATTTAACCATTGTGGTCCTGACCACCATAGTTCACTCTCCTTCAAGTTTTTGAAATTGGTACCTCGAGATACTAGATCTGCAGGATTTTCGCTACCCTTGACATGATGCCAATGCTCTTTCGGCAAGATTGATTGAATTTGAGCTACCCTATTTGATACGAAGGTTTTTTGGTGAGAAGGGTCCCCAGATATCCAAGCGAGTACTATGGTTGAATCGCTCCATGCATGGATTTCGTTCACCTGAACATTCAGTGCTTCTTGTACATTTTTTACCAATTTTACTGCTACGACAGCTCCACATAGTTCCAATTTAGGCAAAGTGATAGTTTTTGCTCGAATTGGCGCTACTCGTGACCTTGAGCACATTAATGTCGAATTAACAATTTCGTCTTCTCCGACGGTTTGGAGATAGATACACGATCCATATGCTTTTAAAGAGGCGTCGCAGAATATGTGTAGATTGAACTGGATCGGATTACTACATCGCACCACTCGTCGAGGAATTTTGATGGTAGCAATTTCTTCTAAATCTTGAACGTATGCATTCCATACTTCCTGAATAGTATTTGGTAAAGGATCGTCCCAACCGAGATTAGCATTCCAGGTTGCCTGCATAATCAACTTTGCTCGAACCAATATTGGACTCACAAGGCCCAAAGGGTCGAATAATTTGGATATAGCTGATAGTACTTGACGTTTTGTTTTTACGATTTTTGGCAATTGAACAGAAAATTCCAACACGTCCTCCCTGAATTCCAATTTAAACCCAACGTCTTCAAAGAATCAAACTCTGAATCTATATATGGTAATACTTGACTATTGGCGTCTGGTCCAATTACAACATCGCTACAATTAGACCGCAATTTGTGAATTGAAAAACCAGCTTGATTTAACAATTTTTCAAGCTGAGATATTAACGTTATTGCCTCTTGCTCGGTTTGTACTCCCGTTAATATGTCGTCAACGTATAGGTCGTTAAGAAGCACTCGTGACGCAAGTTGACAATCCTCGCCACATGTAGAAGCCAATTGTCGAATGCATCGTACCGCTAAAAATGGAGCGCTGGCTAGACCATATGTAATAGTATTCAAACGATAACTATCTATAGGGGAATCAGGATCAAATCTCCATAAAATAGTTTGGTAACTTCTATCCTGTTCATCGAGTAAAACTTGTCGGTACATTTTCTGCAAATCTGCAGTGATCGCAATTGCATGTAGTCTAAATCGCAAAATAATATCAATGAGATTGTCTTGTAAATTGGGTCCTACCATTAACGCATCGTTCAATGATTTGCCCGAATTTGTCTTTGCCGAAGCGTCAAAAACTACGCGGAGTTTTGTAGTGGAACTTGACGCTCGAAGTACACCGTGATGTGGTAAATAAACTAATTTATCTGATTCCGTGTCAAATTCAATTTTTGTCATGTGATTTAAGTCTATATACTCTTGAATGAATTGCGCATACAACTCTTTGTACGTTGGATTGCTTCTAAATTTTCGCTCTAAATAATTGAAACGTCTCATGGCTATCTGCTTGGATTCTCCTAATTGACATTTAAATTCATTGAATGGTAAGTGTACGACGAATCGCCCATCTGGGCGTCGTTGATGTGTTTGTAAAAAATGAGTTTCGCAAGCTTGTTCTTCTGCCGACCATTTTTTACAACTACTGTCTGAATATTCTTCTAGTTCCCAAAAATTCGTGATTTGTTTATCAATCGTGTCGTGTTGAGCAAATAAACAAGTAATATTAGTTGACAATTGACGTGTGGAATTACTAATTTCGAATGTATGTTCTGGTACAGGACCAGCTATAATCCAACCCAATTTTGAATTTTGTAGAACCGGTAATTTAGCACCGAGTTGAATTTTTCCATCTTGCAATAGTTCAAAAAACAATTCCACGCCAATTAAAGCGTCAACACAACCAGAATTGAAGAATAATGGATCGGCCAAATTAAGATTTGTGGGTACTGGCAATTTGTTTGGTAAAATATTTGTAGAAGGTAAATTTTTTGTTATTCGCGGAACTATTAAACAACAAATATTGAATTCAAACGACGAGACTCTAGATTTTATTTCTAGTTCGCAACTATTTTTAATCATGCATTTCATATCACTTAAACCACTAATACATTCTTGCACTTCGCGGGATTTCAAACCCAACCGTTTCCAAGCAGACGTAGTGATGAAATTACTTTCGCTGGCGCTATCTAATAAGACTCGCAATTGAACTAATGAGCCCTTACTTGATTTAGCATATACAATCGCGGTTGACATTAGTACATGACTATGGCTAAACTTATCTGTGCTGTGATGCACCGCTGAACTCTCTGACGAAGTCGATGATGCTGCTGGAGGAGACGAAACGGATACTGATGGCGTTTGACTCGTAGATTTCGCTGCTGTCTCTTGAATATGGCATAAAGTATTGTGGCGCTCGTTGCACTCTCGACACGAACTCGATTTACAGTTTTTGACGTAATGGTCGTTTTTTAGACAGTTCATGCACAAACGTAAACGTTTCACTTCCTTTATTCGTTCATTGACTGGTAATTTTAGGAATCGATCACAGGTATAAATCAAATGCGCACCATCGCACAAATAACACCGTACACTTCGATTGCTCGTAGTTGCTAATGATGTTCGATTCCACTTAGAATTCATTGATTGCGAATTTTTGGCGTGTTGATTCCTTTCTGAAATAGACACGTTTGTTTTGAATTTCGTATCTTTCGATTGCACGTTAGCTCGTTCTAAAATTTGACAACGACGTTGAAGAAAATCTATCATCGTATTTGTTTCTATGCTATTCTTATCTTCGATGGTTTCGATGTGTTCTTCCCACATTTTTCGAGTATTGCTATCTAAATTTTGCTCGATCATATGAATTATCAGATCTGACCATTTATCGATAGGTCTTTTCATTGCACCTAATACTCGCAAATGTTTTTGTACGTGATCTACCAACTCTTGTATAACACTTGCACTTTCCCTTGTCACACGAGGCATTTCAAACAAACACTGAATATGTTTATTGCGAATAGATTTTTCGTCGTCGAACCGCTTTTTTAATAACTCCCACGCCACTGTATAATTTTCTTCGGAAATCTCGATCGATTCGATTATTTTTGCAGCAGTTCCACTCAAAGCACTAACTAAATACTGGTGTTTTTGTACTTTCGAAATGTCACGCTTGTCAATTAGTGTTGTAAAGGTGTCATGAAATCTTTTCCACTCTTCGATGGTACCATCAAATGTTGGTAATTGAATCACCGGTAACTTGAGTTGTGGTTCTCGTGGCGCCACAGGTTGTACCGAAATTGTTTGCATGAGCTCTGTTTGTCGTTCGAGAATACGAGTTAACGCCTCATTATGCACGTCGTCATTCGATCGTGCTGCCAACTGATGAATAATACTCGATTGCTGTTCCAATAATTGTAATATCGTGCCATCCTCGTTGGTCGATGCCGTTGTTGTATGACGAGCCTCCGTAGGATGTCGCTCTGGTTGATCGATGTATGCTGAGAGAACTCCTCGTAAAGCGAAATATCGATCTTCGAATTCTCTTTCTTCACCGAAATCCTTTTCATCGAATTCTTTTTCGTCAACGATTTCTGATAGTTGTTTAGTGATTTCTTGAATCCTTTCATATAATTCTTGGAGCCTTTCATAACGGGCTTCAATTTCTTCTTTCGATATTGTTGTGTTGCCGGCGACAACTTTGCTAGCAAATGTTTCCATTGAAGTCAACCTGCCTTTGACATAACGTCTCTGTTTTCTCAAACTGTTACTGTCCATTTTGATTTACGGATTATGATACGCGAATAAAACACGAGATTTTGCTTACGAACTTGATGTGCTTGTGTACTATACGAACGTAGAACTGACTATAGAGCAATGGCGACGCTCTCACACGATAACTTGAACAACCACGCGAAAGACACTGGCATTCTTGCGATTAACGATTACCGAATGCTTGATCCGGCTCGAAGGACCATGTACAGGCTAGCGAAATAAAGAAATCGTTTCTATTTACGAGAAAGCTATTTATTGCGATTTTAATTGTTTGGGAAATATGACAAAAAAAACATTAAGCACGGATCAAGCAAGTACGTGCGCAGTGATGATGTTTCTACAATACAATGGCTCGCCGTGACCGTTACATCTTGTTCTCTTAGTCGCGCATGCGCGGAGCAAATATCAGGATCGCACGTACATGGTTCGCAACGAAACAATAATTATAAACAAATGAAAGAATTTTTTGTTTTAATACATTCACGTACAATAAGTTCGAGTCTATACAAACGTTGCCCAGTCAAAACGATACTACAAGCTCAGACAGCACACAAGAATCTCAAATGAATTCTGAAAAAAGAACTTTTGGAGAACTCTTTTAGAATACAAAATGTTTCAAAAGAGTTTCAAAAGAACTTGATTCGTCAGACATTTGCGGCTTCAGTTGAAGTTCTATGAGACTTCTTTGAGAACTTTAACGTTACTCGAAAATGTCTGACGAACCAGATTCTTTGCAAACTCTTCACGGAGAAAATGTTTCATTAAATATTACAGTGTACCACCGGATTAGGGCGCCACATCGGTTTCTTCGAGAAACATTACTGTGTGATTCTATGCAACCACATAAAAAAGGAAAAACAAATTTTTTTGCTTTTCTTCGAAATTCAAAATTCCGGCTCTTTACAGACCTAGATTAACCTTCAAGGATTCATCCCTGAAAATTTCAGACCTTTTTATAAGTCCAGTTTCGAGTATTTTTGTGGAAACAAAACTGCCACCAGACGGAGCCACCTATTCGCTGGTATCCTCTTAAGAAAATACAGAGTTATAGTTTCTATCGCCATAATCGGGTACGATACTGTGTCTAAAAATCTTTGATATCAAATTTTCTCTGTGTGTTTATGTGAAGAAACTAAGGCATCGTTAGTGGTTACCCAGCAAACACAACTGCTGGCGTTTTAAAGGGCCAGTGACGGCTCTTCAACGGCATTGCCGAACCATCAGCGACCCATTGAAACGCCAGTAATCATTGTTTGTAGGATAGGAAGTACACGTGGGGAATTTTTCTTCACACTGTTGATAGATTTCATCCCCTCATCGTAGGGGAATTGTTTTTCCATAAAAAATGAGGGATTTTTCCACCCCTTTGAGAAATTATTTTGTTTTTTGGGTGTTGAATCCTCGACAGATGAAGGAAAAGTCCACCAAATTATTATGGTGAAAAATTCCCCATCTGTGGAGGAAATTTGCTGCCACCATTTTTTGAGGGAAAATTCCACAATCATTTTTGACAGTATAATTTTTTTTCTTTACCTGAACGCGCGATACAGGATCAATGCTGCACAGTTGGGAATTTGGTGTAAATTTGTTATAAAATCTGTGTGTCATCAACTTTTTGTTAAATATTCAACACAATACACTATTCATACCTTTTGAACAGAATTCCATTCATCTGGAGTGGAATTTGTGTTTGCCTGATTCACAAATGTTTAATTATGGAAATTATTAATCCCCATGAATTTTGTATCAAGTGTTTTATTGTAGTGAATATCGAAACAAAATCTTGTGATTACTCAATAATTTTGTGAGAAGCAATACAACCTTCTCCACCTTTCACAAGGGGCAGTTTGAAAATTCACAATTGATTTCATGATGAAGATGAAGATAGAAAATGGTGAAAAGTGGAAGATGAAAATCATGCATGATGTTCAAGTGATTGATGTGCAATGTACGAGAAACATAACAAATGGAAACTAAACATGCGTGAAATGGCAAGAGTAAAAATGATAAAGTGTATTCTGAACCTTAGCTTTTGGCCCGACGACTACCATCATCTTCTGCAAAAATTGTGTAACCGCGCCTGTAGGAATATAAATGATTGAAACAAATGAAAATAAATAATAATTGCATCATGTCAAATGGTATTAAATATAATTTAAAGTATAAAAAACTCTAAACAAATCCATTGAACGTAATGAAACCCAATTTGAAAACTTTTTTAAATTCATTTATTGTGATGATAAAAATTATTTTTTAGTGGTTAACAGTAGATTGTTATGTTTTCCTGATTTTGTTTCACTAGACGCGGATTAATTCCCCTCAAGTGTCTTTTCAAAGTGAAATTTTTAGATAGATAATTTCCAACTGTGGTGAAGAAAAAAAAATGAAAAATGTAGAAACCTGGTTAGCATAGGATCAAAAACCTATTGAAAATCCTCTCACGAAATATTATCTTGATTCAATAAGGTTTCTGGAACGTACTGATTGAGTTTTGTGTACATTTTCTCTGTTTTACCTCACTCTCAGAAAATTTTCATGGTTCCTCCATTTTTTTTCTATGGTTCAGAAAACAAAGATGAAGCTGAAACCAGCGGCCAAAAGCTGGCAGCCAATTGATGTAACTTGTGATGAAATCATTTCATCAGGTACTCCAGTGGCACAACCGCTCAGTTGAAAGCCACTTGATCAATTCCTGATATGAAAAATATTCGAATCAAGTTCAATCAAAAGTTACAACAACCGATTGCTAGCTTTGGCCCCTAGTTTCAGCTTCATAAAACAGAGCATGACAATTTTGAAAGAATGATGGAACAACGAGCCAAACATCACCATGAATAAGGTTTGATGTTACCGGATCTTACTGAAAATGTATATCCATATTTTCGAAATTCATAAAAACAGTTTTATACAAAATTCTTCACAATGAAGAGAACACCATCTAGTAAAACAATTCAGTTGTGCATAACGCACTCTTGTAGGTAATAGGTGGTAACTTGATTTGAATTTTCGAAGAATTCGATGATATAAAAGAACAAATTAATAGTCATTTATAAGATGGTAATAAAAGTATATAAATTGTTTACGATTTGATTGGATTACTTTTCTTAATCTTGGGAAATGATTATTCGATGATACGTTCTCGTTCTCGGGATTTCATTAATATTTACAAAACTTCAACTCACCGACTCCTCTTTGGAAGAATTTTGGTTTATTCTTCCACGCTATGAAAGCAAAGTACACAGGTATAGAAGAGAATATCATCAGACAGCCGTATCCTGGAATTGAAAACATGAGATCTCATTTTATTGATTGAAAAAAACTGAAAAAGAGTAATATTAAAGAATGAAATTGTCTTCAACTGACCTGTTTCCACTGGACTAGCATACATTGGTACGATTGTGACGAAAAGTGTAGCGATGATATAAGCAATTGGGAAAATGAGGCTTACTTTAATCGGCCGTGGCAAATTTGGTTGAGTCCATCTCAACCAGGGTAAGCACAACACCGACACACCTATGCTCAACTGCAAACGAATTTCACATATCATTAATGAAAAGAAATATTATTCAATTTTCGGATAAAACAAATTTTATCTTGTGCTTTTGATTTATGAAGCTAGAACTAGAGACTAAAAATGAGCGGCCAATTGTTGTAACTTATAATCGAACTTGATTCGAATATTTTTTGTATTAGACATTATTTGAGTGGTTTTCAGCTATACGGTTCGACTACTCAAATATTCGATGAAACAATTTTATCAACAGTTCTATTCGCCGGCCTCTAAGCTTTTGCCCCTAGTTTCAGCTCCATTTATAATCACTCTCTTATGCAAAATGAGCCCGAGGGTTCATTGTAGGGGAGTACAGACTTTGGATTCTTCCAACTTCTGATATTGAATTTTTTGACAATATTTCATCCAACTCGAATTGCTCCAAATGAAGACATTTTTAATCAGAAAGATTCGCTTCTATTGTAGAATATTGCACGGAGATCACAATTCCTGACTTACCCATGTCGCAAAACCAACGTAATTGATTAATGCTGCGATGTCAGAGGAACATAAATAAAGCATAGAAAGCAGCGCCTGTAACAGAAATAATTAAAAAATCTTGAATATCGATCTGTGATTTTGAAATGGATATTTATTGTCAATTGCTGATGGAGTACTTTTAGAATTTTTGGACATTAATAATAAAATTAGGGACGTATGAGCACACCCAGATAACACAAGAGTTCTAAAAAAGCTCATAATGAATAAACTGTATTCAGAAGGAACTCTGTTAGACCTCTTGTGCTGTCTGGACAGTCATGTCTGAGACTGGACTCGGTTTCAACTTAGCATAAGCTTATACACGCCGTAAGACTAGAGGTCCAGTCTCAAATCTGTGCATATCGTTCTTAATCTACTAAAAATCAAGAACCAGTCCGTTCCTGACTGAAAATATATTTAAAAATGTCATAACTCAAATACATGGCTCGTACTATAGAAAAGTTTACATTCAACTCAGATTTTTCTGTTTTTCCAAATATTTTTCTTGGATAATCCTAGGGAACGTCCTAAAAAGGAATTTGACCCAACATGAACATTTTTTGTATGTATACGGTTGGAAGAAATGACATTCAATCAAATGTAAAGGAAAAATGTTTGTTTCGTACCATGCAAAGTACCGCGGGTGTTGGGGTTAGCCTGGAGATTTGGATCATCGTTAGAATTTCAGGCATTTGTCCTTCACAAGCGCCAGCATAAAACAGTCTTGAAGATGTGAGTAAGATACCATTCACAGCTCCAAATGTTGAAAGAGCCACGAAAACCGGTATCGTCCAAGCCATAACTCCGAAAAGACGATTCGCGAAAGTCTGAAACATCAAAAATTCCAGATATATGAAAACAGTATAATATCACATTTGAGGGGTTACATGCAAGGACTTGACAAGCGCTCTAATACGTTTCAGATCTAACCCGGGAGACCAGAAGAACGAGAACATTACTTCTAAGTGACTTGGATTTGAAAAAATTCAAAAATTCTCATATAACTGAAATTAAACCTCCAATTGCATATTGTCGAAGAGCAAACTTGTCCCATTTTGACTGTAGAATGCGCTCTTGAGATATAATTTATCCGACTCGAATTATCCGGTATATTTATAGCGTTTTCATTAATAACATATTCTGATTACTCACAACAGCAACCGCTTCACTGCCCAATACCTCAACAGGACTTAATGTCGTGTAAAAAGCCACATTAGTCAAGACGTACACTACGGTTACCAAAGTACAAGAGATTCCGATGGCTCTTGGAAGATTCCTGAAACAGATCGAATATGTGTCATTCGATAGATCAATGACGTGGATTACTGTCTTTGATTCTCTTAACTTCAAAAAAAATTGATCAACATATTCTCAATAACTCTCTATTGTTGATCCCACCAGCTCACAAAATCTCCATATTTTTACCCTATTTTTTACTAAGGGGAAAATGAAAAATTGTTGCGAGAATTGGAAAAACTTTCTCACATACTCTAGTAAAAACGAATCATCAAGAACATATAAAAATCTCACACTGTATAACTGTGTAGTTGCAGTAACCAAAAACGATATCAAATAAAAATTTGAAGTTGCCTGAACTGTAATATTGTTCGTTTGAACAACAATGTTTCGTTGAAGCAATTGATATTTTGTTGCGACAACTAATTTTTTTATTTGATATATCGTATTCCACAAAATGTTTAGTCACGACAACCAAACAGTTTTCACAGTGTATGTGGTCCATATACCGAGTCTTTCAGAATTCCATGAAAAAACTTTACAGATTTTATTCTGCAGTCGAAATGCAATAATTTCCCGTATTGAAAAATTTGTTTTGAGGATATCAGCATTTTTAGTTTGTGTTTTTCTTTTCGAATTCAATTCACTCAAAAGCAATGTGTATCACATACTTGAGCCTAACACCATTCGGTAAGTTGAAAAACGGCGGATCTCTGAGAAGGAAAATTGAGATAACCTGGCATTCTTTGTTTGCGAGCTATAATTATTCAAAATTGCTTGGCTGGAACCTCAAAAATTTCAGATCACGATACATTTAAATTGAACCATAATTGGATACTTCAATTTGTTTCCAGAGATCCGCCTTTCTCCAACTTAGCGAATGATGTCAGGCTCCAGTATGTACACTGAGAGAAAGGGTCTATTCAAATATTCGACAGCTAGGAAATTTAGTAACTGTAAATAAAAATTTAGTTGTGCTAGCTAAATTTCATTTGTCACAACTATATTTTTCATTCCCATTGAATGGACCATTTTATTCATATTTCAGACAGCTAGCCTTTTATTTACCCCAACTAGAGTCTAGCTGGCGTAAATAAAAATCTAGCTGCGGCAACTAACATTTAGTTGTCCCAACTAGGTACCTTTCTCTCAGTGTAGCACACAGTGCTTTTGAGTGATTTGTATTTGAAAAAGAATCTAAAAATGCTCATATCTCAAGAACAAAGCTTTGAAAAAAAATGTTTCAATGCGGGGCATTGTTGCATTTCGGCGTGTGAAGTGTTTTCAGTGCATTTTAAAATACCCGGTATAAACCATATTTGGTCATATGACCATATATAATCCGTACATAATTCATATTGAATCCATGTATGGCCCATATATAATTTTTTCATATGTGTAAAAAAATTCTACCACATATGCAATATCCTTCATACAAGGATTACATATGAATTATTTATGGATTATGTATCGCTTATAGATGATTCCACATGTCGGCATGTATGGATCATATATGGATTATGTATGGGTCATATATGTCTGTTTTTTTACTAGGGGATCCGAGCTAGAATGTTCTTTTCGATTCGCCAAACGGACCTAGTGCAGGCGAGTGCATCCTATTTTCTTGTGCGGCACTATGCGTCTTTAACAGTTTCGCCCAAGAAATCAGGATAGCCACAGCCGGTCTGTATCAGGTTAAATCTTTTGGCAAATCACAATGAGTATTTCAGCTCCATTAGTGACTGCACAGAGATTCTCTCATCGTTTATGAATAAAAAAAACAATTAAAGCAGTAAAAAATGAAAGATCAGGGGCTAGAAAGTTAACCAATAGAATTCAGTTGTGGGATCATTTATTTCAATTCCCAGAGTTTGTTTTGAATACCTGAATAAGGATTTTCATATCCTACAAGAGTTCAAATATAATTCAATTGAAAATAATTATATATTCCGATTTTCATTTCAATACTCTGTGATAAATAGAAAAAAAACTCCAATTCAAGAACATGAAATAATATGAAATGAGAGTAAATCGACAGCGAGATTCTTAATCTTTGAGGAAAATGTACGTATCAAATTTTTTTCAATCATAGATTGGGAACTCGGTTCACCCTGTGAAGTTCCAATGCAGCGGACATGCCGAACAATCACTAGAGTAACCCTTTTGACCTCGTATCGAGGCCAATAAAAGAACAAGGCTTAATCACTATACATTTTAATCAAGATCTATGTTAATAATACCCGACTATTACCAATTACTTAACTATAATTTCACATCGCGCTGTAATACACGGTAAGATCAATTATGTTTCTGTCTGATGACATTTTCTCATGAAGTTTCATCATTCCGAATCGAAGCGAAAAAAGAAGAATCAATATAATATTAATATATTGATCATTTTACTGATTAGTTTCGAAAGAAATATGTACGTTGATTGTGATAAACCTTTTAGATAGAATGAAATCATTAAAACAATACTGCAAAAAAAAACTGCCTTCAATTTCATAAACATATGATAAAACTTTTTACGTAACACAATCTATGAAATCTTATAATATGATAATGATTTAGATAATATAATTCTCAATTGTAAGAATTTTCTTCTCAATTTTGATGAGATATTTGTAAATTGAATAATTAATTTCTTATATTTTAATGAAACATTCTACAACTTCGTACCTCATATTATATGTAACATCCTCGTTTTTTCTCGCACTTTTCTGTCTCTCTTTTATCAGAATGAAGATATATTTATACTCTTTACTCATATAACATTGTTATATAAATGTTATATCAAAATTACATAACATGGAATAACAATCTTATAATTAGGAAATTATATTTGAATCATGATTTCAATTGATTCTAATAAATCTATGTAACAATCCAATTACATGCAAGTAACAATCTTTCATGCAAAGTTCTTCTATTAATTCATAAAACAATATATCAATAAAATTTTCGCGTTATGTAATTTTCATTCATTCATGATATATATTCTTTTTTCTCACATAATTCATAGTTTCTTTATATATACATATGTACATATATATATATATATATATATATATACATTATATGATTTGAGTTTTCAATCAATATTTAATGAAAAATGCAAATATTTTGAGATATAACAATATTCTTTTTCCTACGCCTTTGAATTGTTCTTGAAAGTACGTCGGGATATATACAAATTCTGTATACATTTGGGTGACAGATTCGAAGGAAACTCCTGTGCGCTACGGAAAAGTGTTCATAAAACACTCGAGAACAGAACAATGCCTGTGCTGTTTCGATACCTCGCTATGGGACGTCAACCCATGCATTCCTAACTCTATGTATACTTTCAGAAATAGTTTTGATTATTAAATATGCAATATTATTGGGCAATATTTATAACCAAATTCAGATTCTTGA
This sequence comes from Gonatopus flavifemur, assembly GCA_018340375.1. Classification (NCBI taxonomy): domain Eukaryota; kingdom Metazoa; phylum Arthropoda; class Insecta; order Hymenoptera; family Dryinidae; genus Gonatopus; species Gonatopus flavifemur. The sequence continues at coordinate 24,563,394 of JAFFJZ010000007.1, forward strand.
GTATTAGTTATTATATTTTCTTTAACAATATGACTCGACCCCCAAACTTTAGATAAGCATTAATCTATGCAATAGAATTATAGAATCTAATATAAATTGTTCAGATTACATTTTCAATATTGAATAGAATTCTCAAAATGAAGCTATAGATAGATATAATACATTGAAAATGGTTTCTTCTAACTTGAGCAATATTTAAAACATAATCTTCACAAATTTAGACAAATTCTGAAAATATTCAAATGTATTAAATCATATTTTTGATGAATATTGCTCAATAGAATATCACTATGATATTTTTATATAACATTTATAACAAATATATAACTAGAATATAACAAAGTTCAAGAAACTATTCAAAAACATTTAAATTATAATTCAACAATTTCTATGTTGCTTTTCATTGGAAAATCTATTTAAACTATGGAAAACCAACAAATATATTATATAAGATCATTATCATTGTAATTCTGAACAATTATTATAAGAAAATCTATTATTCTCAACTCGAGTCTACGAGGAAAAGCTATGCAAACATAAAGAAGCATTGATACGTAGGAAAACCTATATGAAAAAAACTGTCGAGCCATAGAAAGAATGAAAACATATTCCCTTCTTTCTTAAACAACTGACCCCCACTTGGAGGGCAGCTCCCAGAACAGTATATAAGGAGCCACCTCGTGCCCTTTGACATCACAATCACTCTCTCAATTTACACACACTCTCAATTCAATACACTTACTAAACTCACTCAATACAATTCGTTAAAAACCTCACAATCATATATTACAACTCGTTCAAAACTGTTCAAAGTTCAAGTTTCGCTGTATTTATCAAAAATTATTTCAAATATATTTCGAAGTTTAAACAACGTTAAATTTTTGAATTTCATTTATCACAGAAGTAAGTACAAAAGAATAAAATACACGTGATTTTATCTTTCACTGACTACCTTTCAATTTTCTTTCCTTCCACAAATAACGAAACTCGCGGTCGTTATTAGAACATTTCAATACATTTTCCTTGTTTAAGACAAGATACTCGCGATCTAGTCTTAACCCTTTCAATTTTCTTTCCTTTCCCTGATAACTAAACTCGCGATCGTTATCAGAATATTTCCAATACATTTTCCTTGTTTTAAGACGAGATACTCGCGATCTAGTCTTAACCCTTTCAAATTTCCATTCCTTTCACAGATAACGAAACTCGCGGTCGTTATTTGAACATTTCACTACATTTTCCTTGTTTAAGACGAGATACTCGCGATCTAGTCTTAACCCTTTCAAATTTCCATTCCTTTCACATATAACGGAACTCGCGGTCGTTATGAGAACATACCAATATACCTTCTCTATTTTAGATATGATACTCGTGATCAAATCTCAAAAATTCCTATGATACTCTTGATCATTTGTAAAGGAATATACTCGTGATATTTCTTCACTGTAAACAATACTCGCGATTGTTAACAGTAAATGACATTACAAATTTTGGTTACGATACACGCGATCGTGATCTAAAGAAAATCAAATAATCGCCTAAGATCTCCCTTTTAATCGAACGCGAACATGATATGAATATCATAGCACTATCCCTTTAAAATTTTTTCCCTTCTCGCGACTTTCTTTCAAAACGGTAAATTGAATGGTCCCCGAGTATAATTGAATCAATTGTGGAATTTCTAATTGTTTAAGTGACTCGATCCTTAAAAGAAATAGCATCAGATCTCTATGACTACAAAAAACCTATCTCACTCTCCGTTTCTCCCAGTCCATAAAAAAAATCTATCTATCAGAGTCAGTGAAGTCATTCTCACGAATTTCAATTCTGACTCATGTCAGGGAAAGGTATTTTTCGTTCCGACGAAATCCCTGGACGTGACGTATATTTGAAATGGGAATATTGAATTTCACAAGAAATTTTTCATTAAATTCAAGAACTTTCATAACAGTGAATACAATAGAATACCATCGATTTTTGGAGAACCGGAAGGATATTGACATATCAGAAAAAAGCCCTTGAAAAGAGCGCTCTTGATATCTGAACTCGAAACAAATGAGGTTCCTGGAATCTGGAAAGTTTTGATGCATTAAAATGTCGTCCGAGATGGACATTTTTTTTCAAAACTTGGCAAATTTTTTTCTCAAGAATTATAGACTTTAGTGAAAATTTCCTCGTAACAAAAATGTTTTAGAATTAATCAGAGAATATTCTTGAACTCTTCCAGAATTTCATTTGAATCCATATCCGATTAGATGAAATCCTCCAACCCTACAGGGTCTCTATCATCTGCACGGAAAAAATAATTTAGCTGCAGCAGCTAAGTAGCTAGCACGGACACGGACAGCCATTAAATTAGCTCCTGCAGCTAAATTTTAGCTGTTACCGCGAATAAATTAACTACAAATGCAAATTTTTTTGCTGTAACAGCTAAAATTTAGCTGCAGGAGCTAATTTAAATAAATAATGGCTGTCCGTGTCCGTGTCAGCTACTCAGCTGCTGCAGTTGAATTATTTTTTCCGTGTGGGAATTTTATGCGTCCCATTAGTCATTCTATCCAACATGAATTTGTGGTCAGTCAATTCCCCTAGAATTTTCAGGCACTTGAAACTCTGCTCTGTTTATTATCCGCCAAACGTTGAATTTCTACACTGTGAGAAATTTCTATGGGAAACTTCACATGAATGTTCGAAGGAATTAACATATACATGCGTTAAGAATTTTCCGTATTTTACCGGAAATTTACTGGAAGATTGATTTAGTGCAAAAGTCCTATATAGTTTGGAATTTTCAGTTAAATTTATGGGAAATTTTATACACATTTGTCAGAAATTGATTTGCTATCCCATGATCGGAATTTTCGATTTCTGATTGCTGCGTATAGGAAAAGTCCGATTATTTTTCACAATGTACATATATATGACAGCCCTTCTCTTGTATAATTTGTTTCATATAACTTAATCTAGGTCTCCCTTTACAAGTGCCACAATTCATTCTCCCTTCCAATATTGTTTCCAATAACCTACTCAACCCAAATATCGCAGTAATATTGCTGCGATATTTGTGCTGGATGGGAAACTATCATGCCGTAACGTGTGTCCTCTCAGATTACTTCTTCCAACGGCATAGGTTTCTGTCAGGTGAAAAAATACGAATAAAACGACAAATCACGAAGGAAAAAAATCTCAACCGAACGATCACGTTTTTCTGGTTCATTTTTTATTTATCTTTTTGAGGAACTTTCAACCTTGAACTTCAATTTCGAATTTTTCTTGAGGAACGTTTAACCATCACCATTAGAAAAAGCGCCCTCGAAAACATAGGGGACAGTAATTCCCAAATGTTGTTTTCCGAATTATACATTACATGATGATGATGATTTTGTTTAATAATTCACACTCAAAACACAAATTTTGAAAAATCTCACGTGTGATTAGGGGAGGGGGGAGGGAGTTGCGGAAAATCTTACGAAATCTCACCGGGGGGGGGGGGATGAAAAATCCTCAAAAATGCCTCACGTAATTGATGAACGCCCCCTTACACGGAGACAACTGGAAGTTAAAGGTCAAAATTCCGTCCACTCGCCGGTGATTGATTGGGTTAACTTCACCAGGGATCAGTTTTCTATAATAATGCATTAGTTGAGGAATCGTTCTGATTTAAAATTCTCAAAAATCGATTTTGGCTGGAGTGGAAGAAAACAAAACTTTCGGATGGAAAGGTAACATTTTATATGGTGTAGGGATTGCTGATTGACTCTAGGCGAGCCTTTTCCCTTCAAAAAAACTCTCAACACGTTTTTCTCAAAACAACGCTCTTTCAATTGACGGTGTTGATTCCTTTCAAACCACTGAACCGATCTTTATGAAATTTTAACCACATATTCTGCACATAAAAAGCTTGACTGCCTTCTTCAACCGTGTTGAAATTAAAATTTCTTTAAAAGCTTAAAAGAATATTATTATTCATAGGATGCACGATAGCCGCTGTTACGTTAAATCTAAATATTTTTTATTTCCTCGTTTCAGATCAGCCATTATCAAGGTATCAACGCTGTAACCGACATGCCAACTTTCCAAGAAGGTACGTTTGCCTGTGATTTTCATGTATAAATAGTATTCAAAAAAATGAATATCAAACTTTTTATGTATTTCAAGAGTGTATTTGTTAAGCTCAATTAATTTTGCATCAATATTTGAAATAATACTCTCTCAAAAGATTTACAAAAGTAGATCTTTTTCAGCATCTAAACCAGAATGATCCCTTGAAAGTAATTTGTAATAGATATTTTGATAATTTTCATCATGAAAATAAGAGATCTATCTGGATGAAAAGAAAATCGCAGAAATGTTTTCTTACCTCACAGGATCTTTCAGCTCTTCAATGATAAAGTTCAGGTAATTCCACCCATTGTAAGCGAACAAGCCTTGATAGAAGCTGAGAGCTATGGATGTAGCTTCCATTTTCGTATTGTCGAAAGTAAAATGCTGCGTATGTCCTGTTCATCAATGAATACATTAAAGCGATGGAAATTTGAAACAAAGTAAAAGCAAAGTATATAGTATTCTATTGATAAATTGGTTTCCATTCCACATTGTGATTAGTAATCAATCCAGTCTATAATTCATAAAATTAACAGCTTTTGTGATTATATAGCGAATTCTCAAATATCAATGCAACGCGGAGTACTCCAGTCTAACAACAATGAACGATCACTAAATTTATGATTGGGCGTTTCTTTCATTGAACGATATTCCACCAGAGCATTCGTAATACACAGTTCAATTGAACACTCTTTGTAATACTGGAAAATGTATCCCATATCTTGGGAATATTCTGAGTTCTCAAAGTTTATTAGATATGCACCACCATTTTTCTCAAAAATAGATGAATTAAATAAAAAAAAAACTCGATAGTCGCATTCTTTACAATTTGAAGAAAATGCAGATATCAATCATTTTTAATCCAATCCGTCCATTTTCAAGAGAATCAAGGGCGCAAACTCGACACCCAGTAACTTGTCTAGGGGTTTCGGAATTTCCTTAAAAAAACCGAGATAACATATGAAAAAAAAAACACTGAGAAGTGGTGGATCTTATGTTAAAACACTAAATTAGTTTAAAAATGTATTATTGATACATAGTGAATGGATGTATTTCTAGTAGAAATCACTCTAGCCGTTCTCTAAGCCTCGCAAGGCTTCGCCAAACCCTCATGGGGGACTCGCTAGGTCTAGTAAGGTCTCGTAATAGCCTACACGGAGAAAAGTATTTAGTAGTCGTGATTGAAAATTCAGTGAAACACGACATCAAATACAAAATTTAGTTTCCTCAACAAAATATTAATTCTCTCAAATGAACATTTTTGTTGGAACAAAGAATATTTCAGTGCAGACAACTCAAATTTTTTATTTGATTAAAGAGGATTACTAGAGTAATTTCTGCTGGGGTTACTGTAATGATTATCATATTGAATCAAATGTTCAACAGCTCTCTGATAAAAATTTTAATAATGATGACAGTGAATTTAACTACTTTGAGAAAACTGAATAGTTACTAAAGAGAAGTGAAATCTATTAGAGCGTATGACCGTGATATTGCAAGGCAAGAAGCAGATCTTCTTGATTCATTTCAAGTACCAAGATTACATGGAGTTCAATAAAATCAGGAAGGTTTTCTATATTGTTTGGAATGCATTCACTTTGCGAGTATGTTTTGTTCATTTTAACGCGGTATCGTTTCAAATTGAATTTCATCCTTTTCAATTGATGTCTCTCAAATCGAGGGAATTGCAAGAAGATCAGAGACTGGGGTTGTTTTTGTATTAGACATTTTTTCCTTCCATTTACCATTTCTCAAGAATCATCACAATTTACTTCACGTTCACTGGACAAATGAATTGTTTCTAAATCAGAATAATGATTCAGTGGAGGTAGATCTCAAATAAGGCTGATCTAATTCAACTCGTGTAGAGATAAGCCTTCTCAAGTGATCGACCGTTGCATTTTTCACTGTACACGGAGAAAAAGACGTTCTAAATATTACTAGATATTGTACTAAATTAGCAGGATAAGTGAAATAGTAAAATTTTTACAACACAGTGTAGTGAAAAATTCATATTCCATAATGTGAAGTTGCGCCAAATTAAATCATTCTTCAAATCATTAAGCAAAATTTAGTAATATTTCAAACCTTATTTCTCCCCGTTGAATATTCCACTAATCGATTGCTGTGTTCATCATATTGAAGTCATTAAGAGATGAAGCGTGTCCCGTGTTTTTGAAAACACCACATTCACTTTATGATTAGAAAGTACACCAGGGAAAAAATTTGTTAAATGTACATTTTGTGAAGTATCAATATTTAGACGATCAGCGATTTTCAGTTGATTTTACAGCGAGAAATGTCAGATTTACATCTGCTGTGGGATATCTCATATTCGCTGTTGTAAAATCAAATTGAATTGTGAGAGCTCGAACTATTTTTGAAATCGTCCACGTACTGACTTTACAAGATGTAAATTTTACATCTTTTTTCTCAGTGTATAATAAGTATTCACATAACTGTGGTTTCAATACCAGATATGACATCAATCAAAACCATTCGATCATCAATACGAAGGTGGAAATAGTACTTTACACACCTAGGGCAGTAAAATAAGAAATGGCTAAGATCACATGTATTTGTCGGCCGAGGCAAAGCCGAGGTCGACAAACATGTGATCTTAGCCTTTTTTTTTTACTGTTCGAGGTGTGTACAGTATTTTTCTCCCCGACGGAGCCAGAAAGTGGCGACTTCGTTTTGGCCAGCGGGCAGGAAATTGCCACTTTCTGCCCGGAGGGAAGAAAATTTTGTTTTCTTTGACGTTACTGTATTCTTTCCCAACTAACCTAAGAATTAACTTGATAATTCGAACTCATTTATCATATATTTCAATAACGAAATCATCGGGATTCCTCAACACATTGAATCGATGCAATAAACTTAATTATCTCTTCATGTGTACGTAGTTGTAGTCTAGTAGTCGAAGTAGTAGGTGTCTAAACGATTTAATTCATAATTGCGAGCAACTTCTTGAACGTATATACTTACAATGAAATCGTCACTTGTCCGTTTATCGTCGTTGTGTATAAACTGTATAAGTGTATTTAACCCACCTTTTTGATTGGACAAATTGTCTCGTCCGGTAAGTTGTAACATTGCTTGGCTGAAAAGTGTAGCAGCCATTAGAAATCCTTCGAATGTCTTATACCGTGCAAGATAAGTAATAAATAAACAGCGTTTCACGAACCACCACCCGCTAATGTGGGAATGCAACATCACCATTAGCATCCACAAATAAAATTTCAATTTATTTCAAATGGTGAAGTTGAATTCGATAATTTCGTTATTGAATTTTCTCTTTGTCCGCATTGACGTAAGATATTTTTTTCGATATTCGTAATTGTTGTGCAATGTTCTCAATAGATATCCGATTACATTTCTGTTTTTCGGAATGACTAAGCGATATGGGATAACTAGGACAATCATGAATACATTCGAATGTCGATGACAGTCAATGATCGAAGGTCTTGACTGATGTAAAATTATAAAAAATAAATTATCTTACCTGTGGAGAATTGATAAACTCCTGTCAGGATTATAATGAAAAGAGCTAGGAGCTTGGCGTAAGTGAAAATATCTTGTACTCGGGTCGCCCATTTGACATCCCAACAATTGATAAATGTTAAAACACCTGAAAAACAAATTCTCTCTATATTCTGTTTCGTTGATTGTTTATTTATGACAGTCAAATGTCCTCAAAAGTGTGGAAAAAATGAAGTTGTGTACGTTGTCTTCTTTTAAGATTAACATCTTCAAAGAACTTGTTCATAATATGTTTGACTATTAATGAGGTTTGCTTTTATGCGTACGAGACAAAGAGATATTATAACATCTGTTCGACTATTAATATGCATCAATGAACATTCGCATCGGCAAACTGATTTTGAAGTTCTATTTCCAAAGGTGTCGAATGGTGAAATTGAAAATTGAAATTCTGAGACTCAGTTTGTGACAATTCACTAGAATTTGAGGGTCTGTTTTGTCGTCTATGTTGTACGATCGCAAAAAAAAGGCAAATTCGTCTCGTCATTGCCTCGGAGGATTTACGACGCCAAGTATACGAGGAAACTGTACGGCACAACAATTTCATGGTTAGATCAGTAAAATGAACGCGGGGATTCACTGGAAGGAAGAAATTTAACGAAAGCATCTCACCATCTCATCTCCAATCCCATTTCAAATACTTCAACTCACAAACGGCAGAACATCTGATATAATCATCACCATGGTGCACTTATATCAAATTGAGGAAGATTGTTCGAACTACAAGTGAGAAAGGGTTTTCTGTGAATCCAAAAATTGATAGTTACAAGATAAAATTATTCCTGTGATGATATATTGGATGCTACTGATGAGACTTCATTGTGCATTATAACCAATGAGTTCTGATTTCTTTTCTACAGCAGACTGAATGCTTTGAATGACTTTTATCGAATCCGCTTATAATCAAATCGGAATTTAACTGGTTCTTATCAGTTCTTATTGATTCGTGAGAGCAGGGTGAAGTGGAATGCTTGAATAGTATTTTCCAAGAAATCAATAAGTTGAAATACAATATTCTAGGGGATGAGGTCTGATATTTGAATATGTTGTATAAAAATTTAACACAGGAATGATAAAAAATTAAATGAACAATGAATTTAATGTCGAAACCTTTATCTGCGTAGAATATATTTCCTTTCCTCGGCTTCACGATTGAAGCGTATCGAAGGAAGATAAAGAAAATCTGTTTCGAGAGTATGAACCGGTTCCATTAACGACCTAACATTGGTACGGTCAATGTTAAGTTCTTAGACAACTTGACGCCCTTTCTCCAACTACGCTAATCACATCGTAAATCTAAAGAGAAGTGAATTCATATTCTTGAATTCGGTACTGTGCTATCAACTCAAATAACCTGAATCAGTAATCAGAGATGATTACTTATCCTTACTTCTCAACATCGGTTACGGTTAACGAGCTGTAATCATGCAAATACGCAATTATACGAAATACCTTATACGAGAGATTAAATCATATCGATCTTTCTTTCATTTGAATTTCACCAAAGAATTTTATATCAATTACAAAATTAAAATTGAGTCTATTTTGACTCTAAAATCGTGTTTCTATTCAATCCGCAATAGGCTTGCAATATTTTCTCACTCTTCAGGAACCTTTCGTTTGAGAAACAATCTGAATCCAATGACCTTCTGTCAGCAATCTATAGTTATTTTTCCTTCTTGTGATACAAATATTTGATAACAAAAGGAAATCATCGTGTATAGTCATTGATAGTACAGATGGAAATTGCACCAAAGAATACGGCGAAAATAAATCTTACATAAGTTCAAATGTTCAAACTATTTCTTGTCCTTGATAAATTGATGGCAAGAATGTCAAGACAAATAAAATGAAATCATAAAAATATAAGAAGGAAAAGAAATGTCTGACGTAATTTCTTCTAACTATTTCACGATCTATTTCTCTTCCCTTCTTGTCTGCTTCTCTTTATTTATTGCTCTCTTTGTTAGATTTATTCAATGTCCCCCTCGACGAATTATGCACAACGTTTGTATGATATGGTCAAGTCTCCTTCTGTCATTATTAGATTATATTCGATTACAATGGGATGTGTGATTGCCACGCACATATCCACATTGTCGCGTACAGATGTAGAAGATCGTCTCTCAACTCGGACACTCTCAAGAAGAATCTTCTTTCCCTTTTCTCTCCCTCTTCATGTTTTGTTTTATGCATCAATAAATATCTTCGGAGATGGGTCATGATTTGTCAAGATGAGACAGATCCAAAGATCAAAAAGACTATTCTATTTTTTTTTTCGGCACTCAACCTCAAAAACATTGCCAAGAGATAAATAATTTCATGTTTTTTACTCTCATTATCTTTGAGAAAATAATGTCATTTATGAAGGAGAAAACTTTTGTTATCTTTGAGTTACAAATTTATCATTTTCATTCAGTTTGAACTGACTTTTTGTGATTAAAAATTATATAATAATATTCATCATCGTATATTGATTCAATAACAAAGGTATTGAGTAATTTCATGATGAGCCATAACTATTTAGTTACATAAATACATTGAATTGAAAATAAAAAAAAACAGTGTTTATGAAGCAAAGAAACCTGTAGCATCTCGGTAGCACAACAAAAAAAGTAACAATATCATGTTCGGAATGTTAACTCACATGAGAATGATTATTATTTGATATTTGAAATTCATTTTATATAATCATATTTATAATACTGTGATTCATTAAAGGTCTTTTCAAGTTTTCTTGAAAGTATTGTAATCATGTCACCGTTTCAAATAGCGTTAGAATATTTTTGGAAAGTTCAAAACAACGTCTTATTCCAAACAAAATATTTTGAAGATACGGCATGAACGTACTAGGAAATTTTAAATGTTTTATGAAGAAATTTGTGAAGGTAGAAATTTGTCTGGGCGTCCCATTTACCATCCACGTACTAGATGGGACCCACGTGGGGGCAACTGGATAACACATTCCAGCCAATTTGACTGGTTTATGTACATTTTTCATTCGTCAACTGATCGTACTGTAACATTGGTAGTCCATTAACACGGTCAGAGGAATAAAAGGAAGCCTCAACGTTTCAATTTGTCACTCGGGATTATTTTATAGAAATAAATTCAAAAGCAACGTTCTTGACTGGAGATTACATGTCAAAATACATTGTTACCTTATTCATAGGTGTGCTTTTACAAAAAAAAAACATGATTCCACATTTCTAATTACCAATTCGAAGAAGATTCTAGCAATTCCGTGGAACATCTAGAGGAGCACAGGCTAGGAAGTGCGTTACAAAACTAGCTAGACCAGAAACCAACCTAACATCTGGGAAAACTAGCTGGGGCCCATTTAACTCCCAATCATAAATTCTACCAGGGATGTGCTGATTTTATAAACTTCGCATATTTATTCCAGTAGAGATTCATTCTCAGCACACGATGAAGATACTTGAATTCATAGTCACTGTGGTAGGTTATCATCCGCAGACCATATTAGAAATTTAAAGATTTCGAGCGTAGGGATTGGAGCCGCGCATCTTATATCGGTTCCCTGGTAGGAATTAACACCGGATCAATGTTGTTTCGAGCTTAGATGACTCGGAACAACGTCTCCTTTACTTTTTTCTTGAAGGCTAGAAAGTAAGTTCTAATGAGAAAACGTAGAAATTCTACAACAAAGAAAACTCTTATACGCAGAAAAATAAAGATAATTCATGAATAATTATATCATCAAAATTGGTACAAAAAGAACAAGAAGAAAGAAAACCCACCACTCTGTTGAACAAATTTGAGAGTAATTGTGGTGCATATATTTGTCTCTTCAATTCACTACAGATTTTATGAAAACTCAAATGAAATTAGGTATAAAAATCATTCCCAGATAATATTGTGTTTGAATTTCAATACAAGTGTGCACAGAAAAAAGTATTTCTTTGAATCTAAGAAATTGTCATTTAAATAGGTCTAAATAAATATTTCTCCAACAAGAATGAATATTTTTTTGATACAAACAAATTTGTTATTTGAACGATGAACCAAATAATCAATTCTTTCACATGAACAAAATATTCATTTCTGTCAAATATCTATTTGAACCTATTCAAGTAACAATTTCTTAGGCTCAAAGAAATACTTTTTCCTGTGTAAAATCCAATAGAAAAATATGTGTGTTAATTGCTCCCAAACTTTTGTACTGAATTCTTTTGGAGCGAAAAGTTCTAATAGTGTACGGTGTGAAGTTTTTTCAGTAATTTTCCTGATAGTGTGAAGGGTTCAAAAGAAATCGGTGCATTACAGCTCTTTCAGGTGATTTCAGGAACATTTATAATGTTGAAGAGACCCGGTGGGATGGAGTAATTCCAGTTTTGTGGGAAAAATCGTATGGAAGCTAAGAAAAATATGTCGATAGTAAAAAGCTCTTCTATCAACGGAAGGAAAAACAGATCAAATACGTAGATTCTTTGATCTCTTGTTTGTAAGATTAACACAATATTCCAACAGGTTTGGACCTCCCACTTGTGATACATTTCAAATCTATGAACTTGGCGAAGAAAGTTAGACATCTTCATAAGGAATATTTTTCAATTCGGGAATTTCTACATTATTCTTCCAGAATAAATTCAATGATACTGTGTACGGTTCGGGGGAGATTTTCTTTGGAGACTTGAAAAATATCAAATCACTCGCTGAAAATCAAATGTTGTAATTTGAGAAAATGACTGTATATACATTATTTACGCACGAATATATCTTAGAAATTTTTTAACGCTCGATGCAATACTTTTTTTCCAAACTAGTGCTGCCTCTTAACGGAAAAAAACAAGGATAAAAGATGGAACATTTTTTTGATAACACCTGAATTACATTAAATTTATCAACTATAACCAACAAATCATGCATGCCTCATTTTTTATATGACATTGGGATCAAGTCTATGAATCATTGAACTGAATTGCTAATCTCTTATACACTCTCCCAATCCGGTTGGATGAATTAGGAAGTGATGTGACGATAACGTTTTAGGAAAATCTCACATCTTGACCATTTTTTTACTTTCTTTCGGAATTTTCCTGAAGGTTTCTAAGAAGAATGATATCATACACAGATACATGTTATTCTCCTTTTCCTTATTCTCCAATCAATTCATATTCATAATTACAACATTATAGTCACGCTAACTATATTTTTGAGATTTGCAAAGAATTTAATCATTTCTGTCAAGAATCAAGAATATCGTGAATCCATCCTTCGATAGATATAGTTCATCAAAGTAAAATAATGTAATAAATAAATAAATTCATGATTTCCCCAAGGATTCAAAGTAAGAGGATTGTGGTTGGCATTTTCTCTTGTTCTTAGTTTTTACAACTATACTTTCATATATTTTTCTGCTTCCATCAGTTCGTAATTCGAATCTTTCGCCGTTTATTAGTAAGAATATTATTACAAATGTTCAAACGTCTTCATCTCCATAGAATCTCCGACAAGAATCAAGAGTACGTCGTGTGATTGCAGTGAGAAAAGAACGCCAGTACTCTAAATATTTCACTTATAAAAACATGAAAAGCGTATAACTTGATATCGAGATTGAAAAGGATTACATGCAACCACAACCGCGAACATGATACTGTCTCACCAGTTGCATTTGTATTTCGAGTGTAGAAATTCATCTGATCACAAGTTGGCATGTCGTAGAGAGGAAGACAGAGAGAAGTGATGGAGCGAGGAGTGAAAGGAACAAAAAGAATTAATTCAGAAAATTCAGTTACGTATAAATATGAATATTAACATTCACCATCAAAGTGGATGAATTAAATGGAGATGGATAGATTTGAACACGATCTTTCTTCGATCCAGCTTCAAATTTGATTGGAAGATGCGCCAATTCATTCAGTACCGAACAAAAATATTCGACTGCTTTTGTAGAAAATATTCACACGGAGAGAGTATTGCTGGCATAAAAAACTGGTGTGTTACTGTAACACCCACGAAAAGCATGGTTGAAGGGGCAAGAAGAGTGATTGACACATTCTCAATTTCTTTGCTGACATGAATAAATTTGTTAACGGAACTAATATCTTAGCTGATGGAGTGAATATTCTTGCAAGGACAACCAATTCCTAGGAACAAACCGTTTTTCTCCGTGCATCAAGTAGAATAAGAGATGTATGTTTGTGATTATATTGAAAATAATTCAAACATACACATTATTTAATCCAAACAATTTGTATCGACTTTGGGTAGTTTGATTTCTGTTGATCGTACAGTTGAGGAAACCTTTTTTTTATTCAAAGTTTATACAACTTAATTTGAAACTTTGAATATGACGAAGCTGGATTCGGCATGAAGAAAATCATATTTCATCGTTGCAACGATGAAAGGAACGATCAATGAGACGAATCACGAGTCTCTTCAACATATAAATATCACGATTGCAACCATTCTGTGTGATATTGTTTCATCACTACCTAGCTAACATAAAATTAGGTTTAGATGATGGTTGTTCGGCTTATAATGCGATTCATTGAACTAACGATGGTGCACTTGGATTAGTCAGAAGAATTATTCAATTTAGTACTTTGAATGGATTCTCATTTTATTGATGAACGAATTGAAAAATTGCTGTGGATATGGTTTTAGAAAAATAAAAAAGTGAAGACGAATTTGTAGAAGAAAGTCAAAAATTTGAAGAAATGCTGATTTCTTGCTAGAATTTTGAGGATCTTTTTCTCAATTCTTGACATTTTCTGCGTCACATTTGTTATATATGAATGGCATATGCGTGCATCATTTACATTCCATTTTTACTAAGAAAATATATCCTGAACAGTCGTCAAAAATTGCAAAAAAAAAAGGTATCCATCGTTTTGCTGAGTGATGGGTTCCGTGTAAGAAAATGAATTAACTAATCTCACGTTCATAAACGATATTTCATATTTCATCTTTTATATACATTTCAAATCTGTTCATCATCTTTCACACGTTCTAGGAGTATATTTGAAGTATATTTTATACATATTTGAGGGACATTTAAAGTATCCTGCAAATGATTTTCCTTTAAAATTATATAAAATACCTTTTCAGAGGTTGGAGACGGTTTCTTTTGTTCGCATAGGCTCGAGTTGAAGTTCTCAATACTTCAATGTTTTCACATGAGAATAGAATATGAAAAATAAAATAATCGATGACAACCAAATTTAACATACTTAAATACAATCATGTGAAACGGCAGATTTTTTCCATTGAGATTCATCATTTCTGTTTCCTTTTTTTTTTCTTATTTCATCGCATTTTATTCTTCTGATTCTTTGTTCAATACTCTATGAATTCCTTGAGCTCAATCGGCCATGTATAAATTCAGAAGAAAGTATCTCCACAGTAATTATTGTAATTCAAGGGAGATCGTATAGCAGGGACACAATGTTTCATCCTCTGAGAAAACAATGAGCGAGGATTTTTTTCCAAGAATTCATGATGAATTCGAAGGACGAATGATGGAAGAATATAGAAGGAAAAGAAAGACAATCCTGAAAGTGTTCCGCAGGGTATTATTATTCTCCGTGATTAGGGTTTTTCCCAAGATTATTTATATTGATTTTGTGAATTGAAAACATTTATGATTTCAGTGAGGGTGGTTGAAATTATATTATAGAGAATAAAAATGTAAAAACTAGGTGTATTATAAATAATATGACGAATATGTTCATAAAGTTGACCAAAATTTATAAGAAATTCTGTGTGGTCTAGTTTTTATTTATGAAAAATTTACTCGTTCCACGTTGCCCAAATGATTGCATTTGAATAATCACACTTTCTACATTTACATCAATTTCCCAGAAACTTGATCATTAGTTACAAAAATTCTACATAAATTTATAAAATTTATCTATTATTTTTCGACACTAAAAACTTCATTGCGGAAAACTCATCTTCCAACACTTATTTTCCGTTGGAACGATCTTCGAACACGTTTTGTAACATTGACGTGAGAGTGGTGTGAATTGAATAACAATTTTAATGCCATTCGGGCTCTTCGTCGAAGAATATGATGTACCCAATGATTCCCACACGTGACAATACAGCATTGACTTTACCGATACATCACTTCATTAACAAGTGAACAAAGAAAATAATAACTATCCATTTAGAAATCAAACCCTTCTTCTTATTTGGTATAATAAGATACGAATGATATATTAATATGTATTTTCTCTCAACATCAACTCTATCTCTCTTTTGTGCTCTTGTTAAGAGGTCACAAACAGTCCCGCCTCACGTGTCACAGAAGATCAAAATTAGTTGTATTGAATTTTGAGAACAAGTTCTAGAACTCACTTTGACATCAGATAAGATGAATCAGCTCTGCTGATGATATTAAAGGAAGGCTCAGAAGGGAGCGATTATCCATTGCGCATTCATGTTACCGTAGTTACGAAAATGATTATGATATGATTCAACTGTTTACTGTGCGGAAAATACCAGACAGAACCCGGTCTAATACAAAAATTTTCTACTCTGTTTTATCCGAAATTATCGAATTGGAAAATTCTGTTAACACTTGGCAAGAGAATTTTTGTTAGTCTTCAATTGGATACCACAATTCTTAAGAGCCTATTCATGAATTGAATCACGCTAGTTAAGATCACACGCTTTACATCATGACAAGTTGCCACTGATCCTGAATGATTGGAGAAATCATCTGTACATGCAACAATAAATCATTCATCGTAACCAATACTTCACTGTAAAAAGTGTGACTTGAATTAGCTACGTCCTAATTTGAAAACAAATTGAAATATAATTTTGTCCATTGTGTCGGCGATTGTTTTTTGTGCTCATTCTACACTCGAATTAGGCTCCTTTTAGCTGCGTCTTAAATTCAGAAATGACACAATCTGAATTCAAGACTTTCTTTCTACCGTATCATGAATGATTATGAATAAAGACCGGATTATATGCAAAATCAATATTCTTCGCATGTACTTTTTCCGTTTCAATTAGACCAACTCAGTTTTATTAACTACTGAAGACCAAATCAGATGAAAATAAGTATTTACATTGAATTTTAACTAAATCGGTTCAATACATAATAGTGAAAAAAATGCATGTGAAATTATTGATTTTGCATATAATTCGGTCTTTAATTATAAAAATCATTCATTTTTCAAATCTTCGTTCTTTGCCTGATCATTTTTATTCACATCAATTCATCAATGTTTATTATGAACCGCGTTTGAAGCGAATGTAACGAGCATTATTTATTGTAGCATTGAGCAAACTATTTATTGTCAATAAGTTTTTCCACTTTATTGATAAATTCAGTGCCAATATGCAACTCCTACCCTAGCAGATTCAAAAGGACCGTTTTTGAAAATTATTTTTTGGTAAATTTTCAATTTTGTTGTAATTTAAACAACAAAAATGGTCGGGGGATAGTGTTTTAACGATTTTCATTAAATTGTAACCAAATTCCAACTAAATTATTAACAAAATATTAAAAGTCATATTAATGTGGTTACATTTTAGTGAATTACCAATTCATTACCAGGAAACAACCGAAAAATAGTCGGAGAAGGTCCGAAAATTGTTTTTGGTAATCTTTTGATTCGCATTTTGATTTGCAAAGTGTACAAACCCTAGTAGAAGTGCTCTAGGCATTCAGGAGTTTGTAACACTCGCGCTATCGAAATACCAGACACTTACGAAGGCCTCCTTAAATATTTGCGAAGCGCTGCCATCCCAGGCAAACAAATTGTTAACTCCAAATTCTAGGGCAAATAAGAGGTGCTGTTTTGAATTATTTAAAAAAAATCAATATTTTTAATAACAACAACTCGAGTTACGGTTTTTTCCCATTCAACGGCGCTCGAACATTATGCTATGATAGTTCGCTTTACAAGTGAAGAAACATGTCAACTCGGTATGCGACGTTCATGAAAATCACCATATAATTGAATTCCAAATCTATAGATTGGATATTTCAAAAAGTAATCTTTCTTTCACGTGGAATCAATCAGGTGTAATTCTACCTTTTTTAATGTTCACTTCAACGGTTCAAATCCATACTTAATGGCACCTAAGATCTTCATCACGATCATTTCCGAACTGTGCCAAAGCTACGACCGGACTTCCGGTTTTCTTCCTTGGTAAATTGGCTTCGGACTCAAGAAGTTTACAAATCAAAGAAACTCCGAAAAGATTTTTTTCAAATAGTACGAGATATTTGCTCCTCGCTGATTTTACCGAGCAAAAAGACCGTAACTCAAATTACGATCTTTTCGTCTGGCAAAGTGGTGACGTATTCGATGGTTCTTCTCATTTTGATATAAGTTACGACTTTTTTCTGGTGATTATCTAACTTTCAACTCGTTTTCAGGGAAGAAAAATGTTTATTATGCAAGAATTAGGAGCGATAACTAATTTCTATCAACACGATTAAACGCGCCTTGCTTCTCTGAATCGAATGATATAAAAAACTCATTTTCGAAAAAAATTGAGTTAACAACTTTTTTGCCTGGTACGGCAGATTTGGCGAGGTACTCGCAAGTCTAGTATTTTGCTAGTGCGAGTATTACAAAATTCTTGAACGCTCAGCCGTTCCTACCAGAGAAGTAGCTGGTCTTTTCAGTCATTTATTGATGATAAACCCAAAACTGCTAGGGGAATGATTGATTGCTTATCCTGCAATTGATTCTATCATTTTTCTATATTTCAACTGAAAACTTCACGCAAAATGTCCCGAGTGTTCGAGAGACTTCGTAAGAGAAATAAAGTGCACGTATTATTCTGATTCATAAGAGTAACTTCATTTTTTTCTACCAGGAATTTTGCGATGCGATGGTAAAAAATCTCTATACTTCATTTGTCGTAAGAGAAAAAAAGGTATTCAAATGTATTTGAAACATGATATTCGTAAGAAGATGATATTCGAAGTGTATCATGTGTGAAAGTATTAGACTTAAAGGTGTTTGGTATCAAATGGAAGATCCCTCCACTCGGTCAGTGCCGAGGAACTGAGCTTGGAGGTGATGTAGATGACGGAATAAAGAACGTCACTCTGTAGTTTTTGTAATATTTATATAAAACTCAATATGCCATTCAATTATACACCGCAGTCGAGCTGCAGGTTTATGCACAGAGAGAAATAATTACTATCGTCAACAATATATGTTCTTGTTCCAAGAAATTCATTTCTCCAAACATATGTTCTTGTGATTCAAGAAAATTTTTCTGCAACCAAGCTTAGATTTCTTGAATTGAGAAAATATTTTCTTGATTTAAGAAAATTTCTCTTGGCTCCACACCATATTAACTGCATTCAAGAATATATTCTTAAAAATATTCAGGAATAAATTTTCTTGGTATTAGTAATTATTTCTCTCAGTGTGTCGCATGATACCATTTGAATGCGAATGATATTCTTTTTTAAATGAAAAATAAAAATCATATCCGTATCAAATTAATCCTCGGGTACTATAATTATTTCCACATATTTCATTAATATGAAATATGAAGTACTCATTTCACAAATGAACAAAAACAACGAAATTTTTTAAATTGAAAAATTAAAAATACAAAACCAGTTTCAATCAAAATTTGAAATATTGAAAAAATTTATGCTTTTTAAAAACTTCTATAACGAAGTTGATGCATATTAATTGATCATTCAGAATTTTTGTTGACATGACATATAAAGTGAAACATCATTGGACGTGGATTGTTTGATAATTTCCAGAAAATTATGAAGTATCCAAATTTAAGACTTTCGACTCGAACTTTATGTGGTATAGAATTCAATAATACTCATGGATTTTTAAAAACTTACATATACAACAAACTGCAAGCAACCTGGCTGCATCGTCCGGTGGCGCGCAATCTGGGAATATAGGCTTTAGTACGTAAATACTGAAAGTCAAAGCCACTATCGCTTGACTGCAAGGACGTACGATCATGCATTCGACCCAAAGCCTCATAAACGCCAAGAAAGGTCCGAATGTTTCCATGATGTAAGCATAATCCGCTCCGGATTTCCTTATCATACAACCAAGTTCTGCATAGCAATAAGCTCCAACCTGTAAAGTATATTTATAATTTACGATTTTTAATTCATTTAGTTATTCCTTGGTCTTGTTGAAAATACTCTTTTGAGATACTTCTGAAAAGTTACTATCACTGGAATTGAGGAGAGAAACTTCTGCAGAATTGCATTAGAAATTGAATTTATGAGTAGTTTCATTTAGTAATGTGGATTTTTGAAAAGGATCAATCTGCTTTATATAAAAAATATATCATTCTTTAAAGATTTCAGTAAAAATTCGATACTTTTTATACAAAAGAGGTGCGATTTTTTTCAAGAACTCCCATCACTAAGCAACATATGGTACTCCTGAATTTGGGAACTTTTCTTTGAGTTTTCTCTTGAACATTTTCCATCTCAAAGCATCAGCAGAAGGAGGAAAAATTCTTTGATACGTAAAACTATACATTTCTCTGTATAAACTCACAAAAAGTTGTATAGTAATACCATATTTCTATATAAGCATTCAAACTCATTTCCAATCCATTTCTGTGATGAGATCTGACCTATAAGTCTAAACTCATCAACGCATAATAAAGTATTCCTCCTTGAAACGATTATTCTGGGTTTTGAACTCGAATGTATTTCATTTCACACACAGGTGTGTATGAAATATGTTCATTGACCTGAATATTTGAATATTTTCGGTCGGTTGTAACCGAAATTCTCGTATGGAGGCTCGCATATTGAATTCAAAATCACACGTTATTGCTTGCAATTTTTAATAAAAATAAGCACTCAACTTGGATTGGAATCTAGATTCTTTCAATGTAGTCTATTGTAAAATTTGTAACACTTCGAGTGGGAACGTTTTCAAATTATACAGAATTTATATACAATTCAATTCAGGTAATGTATGGGTTATATATAATTATATATAACTACCAGGTCATTCAACATGTCCGTAGGATAAGTAAGAGAAAACAAAAGTTTGACAAAACTCGATTTCATTATTCAACATAGTTGCCTCCGAGGGCGATACAATGAGTATAACGATTTTCCAACTTTTCGATACCACTTTTATAACGCGATTTCTCTTTCTCTTCAAAATAGGCCTCAGTCCCAGCGATTACTTCATCATTGGACTCAAATTTCTTTTCAGCAAGCATTCTCTTGAGATCTGAAAACAGGAAAAAGTCGCTAGGGGCTGAATCTAGAGAATACGGTGAGCGGGTAAGCAATTCGAAGCCCAATTCATTCAATTTTGCCATCGTTTTCATCGATTTGTAACACGGTGCATTGTCTTAGTGAAACAACACTTTTTTCTTTCGCAAATGTGGCCATTTCTTTGCAATTTCAGCCTTCAATGGATCAGAAAGTGGACAGTGATAGTCGCTGTGGATGGTGGTTCCTTTTTGGAGATAGTCGATGAATATTATTCCCTTCGCATCCCAAAATACAGACGCCATCACCTTACCGGTCGACTGTTGCGTCTTTGCTCGCTTTGGATTCGATTCATCGACTGCTGTCAACTCAGCTGACTGTCTTTTGGATTTTGGCTTGTAATGGTGTTTGTCTCAAAACGTCTCAAACTTGTGTTTGTCAATCCATAAAGAAAATTCGAAAATTATTTTTCCAAAACAAGGTTGTAAATCCCCAAGCATTTTTGTTTGGAATTCAACCATTTTTTTCACAGGGTGAGGATTCTCTTCTCTTTCTAACAGTCATGGGATTTCTCATGTTTTCTGATACATAGGGAAGATTGGGTACGGTTGAAACACAGGGATCGGTTGACACGCAAATAACTAATGATCAGCTCCCATTACCTCAGGTCGCTTGAAGGGGCCGAAGAGCTCCTCGCATATAGAAACTTGTTTCTCTATTATTCCGGCCATATTATTAGCCAATCGTTGGTTATTCCCGATGTTTCAACCGATCCCGCTATTTCAACTGTATCGAGTCTCCCCCAATTGTTAGCTATCCCTCTCTGATCGTGTTCTTGAAGTTGGAATCGTACACAGAAACGAAACGAAGATTCAAATTTACCAAAAGCTGATAAATCAATTGGAAACTGGGAACATCGTTTGGAGAGTGTATTGCAAGATTTTTCGTCTTCAACAGCTGAATATTGTGTTATTCGATTACTAATTCGTTTCAATAAACAATTCAAACTTCAACAACATTCTCTGATCGCTGATTTTTAGGGAGTCCACGTTCCAGCATGGATTTATACAGTTGATAGAAAAATGAATTTGAAAATACGAAACTTATTTCAAGGTTGTCCAAAAACTACCGTAGTAAATAACTGAAATTTTTTTGAAGAAAATGTAACTTACCATGGAGAATATCCCCGAAGCTGTCCATACCAGAAGACTAGCATTCACACTTCCAGTATACATTAACACTCCAGTTGGGCTGACGAAAATCCCGGATCCAATGATGGAGCCAACAATAACCGTAACTCCATTGACCAGAGACATTTTCGCCTCGAGTTTGATCTCATCGCCACCTCCTCCATCGCCATTTGCCAATACTGGATCGTAATTATTTGATTTTTCATTATTCTTCTCTTTAATGCTTCCTGATTTTGACATCTCCATTCTGCAACATCGTGAATGAAAGACACATTTTTGATTAATATCATTTATCATAGTTTATGAATACAATTCACTAAAAGTCTCAATGCGAGATGAAATAATTTAAGAAAACTTCTGGAAATTCTCTCATTCTAGAGTTTCTTACGAGTTCCCTCGACAAGTTGCAGATCTGAATTAAGGGTATTTATCAAGTATGATGCTTTGCATGAAACTGTGACATCTTTTGAAAAAACAAAATGAAATTGAAGTCGCAGCGGTTAAAAGTACTTGGTTTCAAAAGGTTTCGGCCTGTTGAACATCAAAGAAGAGTTAGAATCTACTTTAAAACAATTCTTCCCTCTTGTTTTCGACGATAAAAAAGTGGTTTCACCGAGTTCTTTCAACGTTTTACATCAGTACATAAAACATGTATGAATTCACCATTACACACCAAAGATCAAGCGGTAGCGATGCCGATTCTTCAACAGAATTGATTGTCTTTTATAGAAGAAAGATTTAGTTTTTATAGTCTTGTATAAAATATCAATACAAGTTTGATATATTTTGTATGAAAATCAACATTACTATCTACCCAGTAAATGAACGATTCGTCAAAAAAGTAACTATTAAAAGTTCCTGCTATATTAAAATAATTCGATTGTTTTCATAAGAAGTTACTTCTATTGTGAAAAGAATCGAATTATTTTAATATAGCAGAAATTTTTGATAGTTATTTATTTTATAAATCGTTCATCTACTAGTCCATCGTTCATCCATACAGAAGAAACGGGAAAAAGTATTTCTTTAAATCTGAGAAGTTGTTATTTGAATAGATTCAAATAAATATTTTTTCGAAAGGAAGAACAAATTTGTTTGTATCAAAAAATATTCATGTCTTGAAAGAAATATTTATTTGTACCTATTCAAATAACAATTTCTTAGACTCAAAAGAGCCCTTCTTCTTTGTATGGGGTAGTTCATCCCGAGTAAAAATGTTAATTTCGGTTCGCCAAACGGGACTGGTGCAGACGTGTTGCATTTTTGTGCGGTACTGTTGCAGATCCAGTGCGGGCACATCACGTCCGCAACAGTACCGCAGAAAAATGCAACACACCTGCACCAGTCCTGTTTGGCGAACCCGAAATTAACATTTTTACTTGGGATGCTGCGCTTTAGTGTTGGAACAATCGAGTGCTTCGAGTGATCAATTCTTTCTCTCAAACCTGAAGAAATATCTCAGTAGACAAAAATGCATTCGAAATAATGAGGTGAAAATTGAGATGACCCCTCACTTTGCAGAGTGATTGGTTCAATTGTATTAATTTAAAAACTATCTCAGTTGAAAAATAGAAAGTCCCTATAAATCTTTGCACCCATTTACACTTAAAAATGCTGCCGCGAATTCCCCCCAACATTTGATGGCAGCAAAATCCTACCATGAAGAGGAAAATTTTCACCCTGTTTTTTTTCTTAAGTTTTTAATCGCTTTTTGGAGGATTCAATAAGTGAAAAACAAAATATTTCCCAATAATGGAAAAAGCCTCCCCTATTTTTAGTGAGAAAGCAATTTCCTCACGACCAAGGGATGGAATTCACCACTGAAGCGAAGGAAAACTCCATATTTTTTAGAGTGTATGTACGATATAAGAATGGCAAATTTGTTGACCATCGTTTTTTTAGTCTAAGGACTATCGAGTTTGAATGGGATTTTAATTGATTATCCATGGGAATTTCAATTACTTCTTGCGTTCTCATGCTCGGTTATCTGAAAAGCGAGTGTTTTTATCTCCTTTCATCGGAGAGTGTTCTGCTATTTATTTTCCCTCTTTTACACTTGAATTGATTCACATTGTTGTTCGTGATGATGCGAATATGTATGAAAAGCTTTTCTTATCTAGCTACTCGTCTTGGAGTGTATTCACTCGTTCTTGAGGTTTTTCCGCCCCAACGAGGACTTTCTACGGTGTATCATTGAATAATGCATTCCCCAATCCATTTTCTTGGAATAAAATAATATATTTTCTCCCGTTTCATTATTCAACACCTTTTATTCCATCGATCGGACTGTCAATGTGATCTGAAAAAAAGGATGTTGATGGGAACAATTTGATTTGAGAATAAAAGTATTCAGCAAAAATCTCAAGTTACTATGTCTATTTGATCAAACTCGATGGACTTATCCTTTCCAAAATATAGTGCTGAAATAGTCTTCGGTATCCAAGAGTTTGCTCAGCTTTCGGTAAAATATTTTCCTGTTTTTTGACTTCCATGTTCCTTATATATAAGGAAACGGAAGTATTGTATGAGGGTCAAAAATCGATGATGCAGAAGGGGGTATTCCACCTTTGCCAAACGCTTTAGAACGTCGAAAAAACGCGATCCTCAAAAATGTCTGCGCGTCTGTGTATGTGTGTGTGTGTGTGTGTGTATGTATGTGCACTCTTTGGCGTACGATAACTCTCCTCGGAATGCACCGATCAGGATGATTCTTTTTTCAATATTTTCGTCCCAGAGACGCATTGATGCCTATTGATTCTGGTTCCGATTGGATAACACGTTTTGAAAATATCGCGAAATACGTTTTTGAAAATCGTGATTTTGCGATCGCTCATATCTCCGCTTCCTATTATCCGATTGCCATAAAATTTGTACCACGTTTTAGTTATGATCCGACAGTGCTTTCATACGAGTTTCATCCCACTTGGGTGAAAACTGTAAAAAAATGTTTTTTGAGATCCACATTATTAAACGATGTTTTGGAAGCGTGCCTCTTCTGTGTTCGTATCATCCGAATTTTGTGGAATTTTGGGTATACTCAATTTGCGGGGTGGTGATTTGGTGATATAAATTCCAAGTAAATCGGAACGGAGGGAATAAAAAGATGAGCACTAAGGTTTGGAACAACTTTTGAACATTTCGCGAATACCGTTCTCACGCAGATATCTTTCAATCTTATCCTCCAATCGTTATGCAATTTCTACCTCAGTTTCATGCAGTGATAATTGCGGTTTCTCATAAGTTTCAACCTGATCCTTACAGAAGAACGGGAGGAGGAGAGGAAAGATTTGATCGAAAATTGGGATTTCGCGACCGCACGTATTTTCGTTTCTGGTTATTCGATTGCAATAAAATTTAGACCACGTTTCAGTTACGAATACATAGTACTTTCATACGAGTTTGAATTGCTTACTGAAAATTATTTGAGGCTTGGTTTTTGAGATATGAGCATTTTGAAATTTTTTTCAAGTTCAAATAAGTTGAAACCATTGTATGCTACATACTTGAGCTTGACACCATTCGCTCTGTTGCAAAGCGGTGGATCTATGGCAAAGAAATCTGACAAACTTTGATATTGAAAAACGGAATTGCGAACCTAGTAGGAATCAGGATGCAAATTCAAATTCAACAATCGAAAAGGTGCAATAAACATGTATTTTCATTTTTATTGAGAACATGGAAGTACTGTATGGTTCTCTATACCGATTTTTTTCGTATAAATTCAATCTTAAATATTTCCGTAAATTCTCAATTCTCTTTAAAATATGCTTTGCTTGAGGGGAAAGCAACATAATTCCCAGCCAGGGATCTTGGTTCGAGCCTGTACAAAACTGTCTGTGATCAAACAAATCCATAGAATCTGATCAAATGAGATCAGATTCAAGGAGATGTGGCAGGAATATTGTCTGGTTTTTAACTAGATTTGACCGGGTCCAATCCAGGGATGGGCAGCTTCAATTACTCCTTGTACTTCGAATACTTTTTTATTTCCATAAAATAGAGATTTTTAATATCAAATTTGAAATTACTTCAAGTACAAAAAATAACGAATCCCTCGTTCAATCTGTTTCACTCAGAAAAAGGTTATTTTGAAGAATCGTGAAATGAGATTTGATTGAACTTTTTCTTCAATTTCAATAGAATTTTTCATATCAAGTTTACAATAAAAAATCACAGTATCCATTTATTCTTTATGAGGATTCTTTCAAACTTCTTATAGAATCCCATAAACCCCTCAAAAGCGATTAGAACCGAAAAGAACGAAACATATATGACTTTTCATCAAAATCTTTAACATAAAACTGCCATAACACGAAGGCACTCCACGAGACACATCTTGTTATTTCAACGTCGAGAATGAATTGTCAAAATGTGATTTTCAACTCATGTTACACCTTGCAAATATGGTAGATCAACGAATCATGCGTTGAAAAGCTTGAACGGACAATAATCGTGTAACTGAAGCAGTATCAGTGCCCCTTCTTCCGAATCGCAAGTCACATGAACTGATATTTCCCCTTGATGTGAAACCCCTGATGGTAAAATATAAAGCATCGTGTAAGATTCGGATTTTAATGGGTGTAATATATTCCAAAAGGAAGGGTGGAGATGCGTGAGTTCGCGATCAAACGCACAACGGATACTTTAATTCCATGAGCAACCGCGTTAATCTTTCAAACGATTCTGGTTAGAAAAAAAGAAGAAGAAATACGAAGAATATTCTCAAAAGTAAATTGCAGTTTTTTAGATATCGTGTAGATATTTTTCAAACGAGAAAAAATTTTATATACTCAAAAAACATCCAAATGAATTTTTTTGTAAAACAAAAAAAAGAATTGTGAGTAGACTTAGCAATGGCCGGACAGTGTGAGAAAACGAAAATGAGTGAGGAGTTCTAATTTATTCAGATCGATGAAGGGCGTGTACTGACGACAAGGAATGGAGTTCGAATCGAAATCCCTGATAAATTTCTAGTGGCATGGAACACGTTATCAAAAACACGCACTTGAAATCTATGGGAATCCAGTGAATAGTTTGAGAACCTTTATTGCCATGATTACCATAATTTATGCGTGATATGTAAATATTGTCAAGTGAAAATGTGATCGATAAATATATTGCTCATTGGATGATTTCCGATTTCAAGCGATCAAAAGCGTGAATATGTAAGTTTTCGCATGAGAATGAATAATCAATTCTTTGATAATTTTTGGCAAAATTTATTTCGAAGTTACACAAATGTTTCAAACATCGAACTGCAAAAAGAGTTCATTGGAGCATTTCTAAAAGTTCTAACAACATTAGAAAATATTTTTTCGAATTGAAATATTGAGAACATACTTTGCCAATTGGTCGAAGAGTAACGAAACTTAACGTAAGAGATGTGCGAAAAATTATGGAAAAACTCAATATTTCACGATAGTAAACTATATCTTCTGCATTCTTCATTTTTTTCCAATATAAATGGAAACACTGGAGAGTGTAATTCAATTTGATGTGAATTATGATTCTGAACGAATCCGAAGGAAACACGGTGAAAGAAAAATCACTGTAGGTAAATGTATCGATACTCTTAATCCGACGATAACGAATGTCGCGTGTAATTGAGAATCTCATAAAGAACGATACGACATTATCTTTTCTTTTTCGATCCAAAATTACGCTCCACCCTGTATTCCACATTTTCCATAAAACTGAGTTTGTTTTGTGTTTGTTTCATAATCACGGGTACTATATATAAGTGATAATAGATGAAAGATCTTCGCATATACTTTCCCAGGGACACAACAAACTAACGCTATGAATAGGTGCCCAAAGCGCGGAAAATCAATGACTAGAAAGAAAGAAATGAACTTGAACATATTTGACCACTAATAGTTTAGCTTGTTTGAATGTTTTTTGATCTGATGAAAAATTTACATATAATTATATAAATTAAATATAATTTTGAAAATCTTTCCACTTGGGCATTGCAATCGAGGGGCCTCTGTTGTGCATCTGTATTTTCCCCTTGTGTACTCGAATATATAAGCATTCTTGAAAATTCCGAACAACATTATATAATAATAGCTATTGCTTATTTTGTGGACAATTTATTCTCACAATATTTCCAATATAAGAAAAGAATAAGCGAGGAGAAAACATTCTGCGACTGGTTGGAGTTCTTAATGTTAATTGCTTAATCAATTTATCGGATTTAAATGTATGATTACTTCATTATTATCACCATGATGTTTGAAAACATACAGAAAAAAAGAATCCTTTGCCTGAGAAATCTTATCAAGATTATATATTCATATGATTGCAAAGTCAGTAGAAACACTCAATTCAAGCGGACCCCAACAAAATTGATATTTTGCATTATTGAAATGGCAAAACTTGTTGCTGAATTAGCAAAAAATTTGCTATTATAGCAAAAATCTTGCTCTTTTAACAAGCACTTGCCATTCGGCAATCCGGAATTGTAGATATACAGCCGGCTAGAAAATTTTGCTGAATTAGTAAATATCTTGCTAAAATAGCAATATTTTTGTTATAACAGCAACCGTTTTGCTAATTTAGCAAAGCAGATTTCTCGGAATCGGTTTTTCAGCGAGAATGTTTCTCTGCGTGTGTCCCCTATGAACGCTTTTGGTTTCGTTAAAACTTGTTGTACATTTATAACGTAAATTTACACCATACCTGATTGTAAATGTACATGATATTTTTAATTCTCAATACATTTGGGACATAAGCGTTCGAATATTGGTACAATAATTTATGCGCCATCACATTTGAAATTATTGATCAATTTATGACGCATTGGTAAAGATGACAATGAATATATCTGAATCTCAAATACATTCTAAACAATAATCGCACAATCTTGCTCAAAAAATGAGAATCAAGTTCCTCTATAGATGGAAAACTTTTCTTGTAAACTTTATTCACATTTTCTGGAGATTTCAACACCCAAACAAAAGACGGAATATTGAGAGCAAAATCCTCTGTCTTTTTAATGAAAACAGTTCTCTCCCGACCAAGGCATGAATCCAACATTGAAGTGAGGGAAAATCGACCACAATTTCCGCAGTGTGGACGCTTTTCACAGCATCGTTTTTTATTCAGCTATTGGAGCATGCAGTGAAATATTCTTGTATATACACACAGTTAGAAAAATCTGCCTGAAACTCCACGAACAGTTCATTGAATTTCGTAATAAAATATAAAATTCACTAATATAACTCTTAATTGTGAGAATTTTTTTCTTAGTGTTGATAACTTTTTCCTAAATTTTGATAGTAAATTTGTGAAATTCAATAAACAATTGTTACATTTCAGAAAGAAATTTTGACATTTTTTCACTAATATTGAATTGAAGAACTATTATAAGATTTAATATGATATTTCATAAAGAATTTCGTATTAAATTCAAGAATTTTCCTAACAGTGATAGGGAACCACTTAAAAAATACGCTCGTTTTTAAGGAGGTGGGCGGGAGTCGTTAAAAGTGAATTTCAGGACCCATAAACTCAATATAAATTCATAAATTTGAAAAAATGTCGATCAACTTTTATAATCCAGGTTAGAAATGATCACAGATTCATTTAAAACAGCAATATTTTCGCCTCCCAATTAATGGATACACTGAGAAGAAGAAAGCATAAAAATTACAATCTTCATTAACATATTGAAGACATCGTGAATTTTAGAAAATAATCGCTCCACATTAGTTCAATAAATTACTATTGAAATAGTAATTTTGTTTCTTTCAATAGTAATTGATTAAACTAATGCGAAGCGATCATATTCTATGATTCACGATGTCTTCAATCTGTTGATAAAGACTGTAATTTTCACGCTTCCTTTTCTCTCAGTGTATGATTTTTCTTTCCATTTAATCTACAAGAAATTTTAAGCTACACCATAAAAGTGACCAGAAAATCTTCAAATTGTTGTTGAATATACTTGCAATCACTTTTCCGCCAGAAGTTTTTTAAGTTCCAAGAACTTCTTACTTTTTTCAACCCTTTGAGACCCAAGTGGTGACTCAGTAGTTTTATCGACGTAAAACTTTGTTTTTTAGAAGGTAAAAAAAAGCATCGCTTCGGACGCAAAAACAGCTTCCGTATGTTTCTCTACTTTGACCCTATAAATAACCTAAAACCTTTTTGAGTTGTTCAGAGATGAAAATTGATAAGTAGATGCATGTACCTAATGATTCAAAGAAGGTATATATTCGCACAACCTTTCATCCAAGTAAAATAATCGTGAAAACGTCAGGTGATTTGAGAGGCACACTGGGTCTCAAAGGGTTGATCATATAAAAACCCTGAAACACGATTAACAAAGGTTGTCTACTTTTAGGTAGACTAGACGAGAGGTCACGCACATAACTGATTTTTTGATCTGGCCATTCGAATGTAAATTTCATAAGTATTATGAGTTGTCACTAAAGGTCAGAAGGGATAAAGAAAAACAGTGATCATGAAAGAAGAGAATTTCCAAAGTATTTGATAATTAAAGCCAAGATACAGTGTAATTCAAACAAGGTCTAAATGATGAGGTACTTGAAATAAAATTTGACAACTATTGAAGAAATTGAAAAAAAACCTGAATTTTCGAAATCCAAGTAGAGATCAGATTTTTTCTAAGTAAACCCCCGGTTTTCGTCATCCTTGATATCAAAATTTCCTCCTTCGAGAAAGAAATGAATTATGACAGAACAGGTTTGACATAAGTGTGTTCCATCTTCGATTGAGGTTTGAATCAGCATTGATTCTACAGCAAAAATTTTTCATCAGCCAATATTGCAGGGCCATCGTATTAAGCTTTCGCCAGCGTTGATGATCTTTCACCATGGTGCACTGTTGCGTCAAATGTCAGCATTGAGCTTTCTTGATTGAACCGTTTGCCTTGGTTAAGTTTCGTTCCCAACTCCCAGTAATGGTAATCAAGGCTGATTCACCCTTGCACCACTGGTAAATTTCTACATGAGGATTTGTTACCACTACGTTTATAAGAAAAATTGTTGAACAAGCACCTAAATGTTTCCCTTGTGATGAAAAAAATGTTCCAATGGAGTTAACGTTTCAACTGTTGGATTCAATTTCGAATCATACGAATTTGATTCCATTTCAAAAGCTTATAGAATTGTTTCAATGAACTTGATAATAACGTGATATGTTATTTGTTGATGTCTACTAGTTGAATCAATATTTCTATACGTGAACATTGGGTGGCAAACATTTGATGATATTTCCATTGTAACATGATATATGATATTTAAATATTTGAATCCATTCAAGACTGTATACATTTGGATACGACAACAGTGGATTGAAGAAAAATAAGAGCTCCATTGAGGTGGAATTAATTGGTATACATTGTTATCGGGATACGTATCTTGATACGAGACACATATATGTATGTGTATAGTAAGTTACAATCCGTTATTCATATTACAACAGCAGAAGTTCATTCACTTTGAGAAAACGCATGAATTTGCATTCGAGGATATTCATAGAAAAAATTGATCCATCTAACAATACATGATGCTTTCAATTAGAAATGATAAAAAAATTATTGAAACTCAACAATCTGATAGATAAGGTGATCCTAAATATAGTTTTTCGGACGAAACTGGTCTCGGTATCGACCTCGAGATCGAGACGGGACGAACAATTATTTTTCGAGATCGAGACGATACCTGCCAAGCCGAGAATCTCGATGGTACCGAAACGTATAGAACGCATTGTTGAAACTGAGAATGGCGAGAATCTCAACTCGAGACCAAGACGATACTGATTTTGTCGAGACGAGATTATAAATTCCGAGACCAAATCAAGACCCAGTCAGTCTCGGCGAGACGAGATGAGAACGAAACATAAAATATTTCCCAGAACTCTGCTTTTTGAATTCTTTGGAATGAAGAATGAAAGTACTGCAAGGGCAACAAGAGTGAGATTCGACGATTTTCAAGCACCAAATCTTTGGTTTTTTGGACGTGGCCCTCGTCGGTAGACGTTGATGGTCGTCCAGAGCGCGGTTCGTCTTGAACACGTTCTCAGGCCGCTTCGAACTCGTTGTACCACTTATAAACGTTTTTTTGTGCCATAGTTTGATCACCACAGGCCTTACGCAACATTTTCAACGTGTCCCCACAAGAATATTCGTTCCGCAAACAAAATTTGATGCAAGTTCTTTGCTCAACAAAATCACCCATTGTACAAATCGAAAAATTCACTTTTGGTTGTTTACAAAAACACGTGTGACTCGGAGATAATTAAACCTTTTGAGAAACGAATGCTTGGCAAATGTTATAGACAGTCCTACCAACCTAGGAAAGAAAATTTACTTGCCTTCCTAATGCCTGGGAGTTTTAAATGACAATTTCACCTAACTTTTTGATCACAGTAGTAGGCTGAAAGTCAAATTCACAAGAGATTCCATAAGAATTTAAATGAATTTTGAGTGTGTCAATTGGTCTAAACTGTTATTTTTTAAACCAACAAACGGAAAAAAAGATGTTCCAAAAAGTACCATACTTTCTAGTGTTCGAGCATTACTCTCGACCACATCAAATTATTTACGTGAAAATATCTACAAAATTACAATACTTCTCCAAGAAACTCCAAGCAAGTATGGTACTTTCACAGGTATTTTCATGTGATTAGATTGGGGCAAAAGTAATGCTCGAACACTATAAAGTATCGTACTTTTCAGCAGATCGTGTTCTCCTTGTACAAATGGTTTTTTTTGTTTTACAGGGTGTCCCAGAATTCATCATTCACATTTCTCTGGTATATTCTGCAGCCAAAATGCACACGGAAAGAAAAGAATAGTTGCAGCAACTACTTCAATAGTCGATTTTCGACCATCTACTTAAGTAGTTGCTGCAGCTATACTTAGTAGTCAGGACAAGTCTCAACTAATTCAAAATACCTCAAGTATTTACGTTAGTTAGGGCAGCTATCGAGTTACTTGTCCTGACTACTAAGTAGCTCCAGCAACTACTTAAGTAGATGGTCGAAAATCGACTATTTGAGTAGTTGCTGCAACTACTTCATTTTTCCGTGCAATAATTTCCCGTTTGAAAAAATTGTTTTCGAAGCTTGTTTTTTGAGATGTAAGCATTTTTAGATTCTTTTTCAAATCCAAATCATTTGGAAGTACTATGTGCTACATACTTAAGCTTGACACTATTCGCTAAGTAGGAAGACGGCGGGTCTCTGAGAAAAAAATTGAACTATTCTGTCATTGTTCATTTTGGAGCTAAACTGATTTAAAGTTGCTGAACTCTGATTAGCTGGAAGTTCAGAAATTTCGAATCGTTATAGCTCTGGAACGAACAATGATGGAATAGTTCAATCTCTTTTCCAGAGATCTGCCGTTTTCCAACTTAGCCAATAGTGTCAAGTTCAAGTATAAAGAACACGATGCTCTTGAGTTATTTGGATTTTTGGAAAAATATAAAAATGTTCATATCTCAAAAACTAAGCCACAAAAACATTTTTACTAAACGGAAAATTGTTGCATTTTGGCTGCAGAATATGCCACAGAAATGCAAATGATGAATTCTGGGACACCCTGTATACAGAAAGAAAAAAATAACTATAATTTGAATTGTTTCAAGTTCTAAATATCCTGTATATATATTATAAACAACGTACATAACATGATTCAACAACACAACAATGACTTATGAGCGATCATTCTTTCAATGTATTTCAATGCAATCATCCTGATCAACAATATGTACACAACATACTGTAATCAGGACTCGAATAGACTTGAATTGTGCACAAGTACTGTGTATCAACTTGTCACGTAGGTCTAAACAATAGACATAGTGATAAGATTGTATACAATCACACAATACCATATAAACAGGATGAAAAACTAATAGTACATAACCAATCATTAGTAATTTATATCATTATTCCAAAGAGTTTATGATCTAACGGTATCAGAATTCACAATATAACAATGAATCCTTCTACTCGCAGTAGATACGCTTAGCATATGGTCAGCCAAGGGTTGAAGCTGCATGATTTTGCTCTCAATGCTGTTGCCGAGACTTAATATGCGTTTCATTTTGAGATATTCGTCAATAGACCGTCAAAAATTATACTGAAATGCACACACAAGTAGTACATTACTAAAAATCATCTCCCTTTAATTTCTATATCTGAACGATAAGTGTCGGATTTCATAATTGTGAGATTCCGGTTAACAATCAAAGGAATATGAAATCTTCAAACCCACATTCCAGTAGAGAAATATCCATATATCGCAAAAAATTCGATACCAACTCTTTTGACAATTATCATCATCTTCCCGAAAGTTGTCTACTATACAATGACCTCAATGTATAAAACGTGAGGTAAGCATAACACGTGTATCAATCGAATACACATCATTTCGCAATTTTCGTCAAACAATGCGTCATGTGTATTCACTCTTTTGAAATCAACGTCCTTTGAAATGGATTTTATCGATGATAAGTAACATTTTATAGCACTCCAGTGCGATGCTACTCAGTTACACTGACAAAAAGAACTGGTAACCGTTGTCAAATATGTAGTTACACGGAGAAAAACGTATGGGAAATGTGTAGCAGGGTTTTGGAACACGAGCATTTATGTGCACTCCTCCTTTAATTATGATAATCCATACCTCATTTTGGTGAAAATAACTCTGCATCTTACACATATTACTATAAGTTCAAAAAATTACTACGAATTGAAGGAGAAATGTTCATAAATGCCCATGCGTCCCAAAACTGCTATTATTATGGGGATCTCTACTACAAATTTTTCTCCGTGTAAATATGATCAATCAAATATCAATAATATTGATCAAAAAGTGAATTTCAATTATGTATATATGAAATATATTTTCATCATTATCAAATATTTGATTGATTAAATCGGATTGAAGTTAACTTTTTCACATGTTTAATAAATGATGTTGCTGAAGTTCGAAACGTTTATTGAAACTAATTAGTAATCAAATAACAAAATACTCAGCAGCTAAAGATTCCCAATCTTGCAACACTTTCTTCAAACGGATTTTCCAGTCCCCAGGAGATAATTCGAGAAGATAACTAACAATGTTTCACTGGATTTTGTGAGTTCAACTTTTCGTTTTGTCTTCATAAACGATTCAAGCTTCAGAAACATAATAAATGTCACCAATCATTATTTTCATTGTCTACAAAATCATGTATTGTCCTAAAAGTATATTTCTTCACACGAAATGAATTTTCAAACATTCCGATTAAACCAGCCTTAATTCCATAAAACTTCATACCTTCATCTAAACTTGCCTGAGCTGTTTGAAACGAAGAAAAAAGACCACATATCGGGTCTTCTATCAAAGAACATACATTCATTCCAGAAGACATTAACGTCGACAAAAATTGTGAACTGCTTTCCACTTTACAACGAAATTACCATGTTCTTGAGAGAGTAGAATCTAATCTATGTACAACCTTGTCTATCCATGATTTTTATGACGGAATTTTGGAATCTTGTCTAGTAAGTAGTACGGTGACTATTTTTCAAGGTCAGAAACGTTGAACTCTCACAATGAGATGACATAAATATGGATTCTCTAATACTATAAATACATTCCTTGAATATTCTATTCAGGTATTGATCACTTCTTTCTGAAGTAACTGTAAAATTAGTTTGATTAGAGAATTATAACATTTATTCTCGAACAGATTCTCCAGAACATTTGGGTTTTTGAGATCAATAGCTGCGTAGAATTTGGATGAAAAATAAAAGTTTATAGACGAATTATATAAAAATTGTTCACCATCTCCCACGTATGATATGCATAAAAAAAAATTAAACTGTTACACGGAAAAAAATGTTTCATAAGATTTACTAACGCGTTCACTAAAATACGACACTATTAGAATTTCTCGTAATATTTATAAGAATTCTAGTGAAATCTACGATGGTCGCAGTCAAAATTACTACCGCAGTAGTAGATTTGACTACAGTTCTAGTAAATATTAACAGAAATTCTAATAGTGCCGTATTTTACCGCCCTCGTTGGTAAATTCTATTAAACAGTTTTTTCCGTGTAAGAATGAGTGAATTTTGGGATCCGCAAAAGCTGCTTTGTTGCAACAAAGTTCTTTGAAATCAAGAGAATATTGGATTGGCTTCATTTGAATGCACCTTTTCATTCGAAGACCTCTTTTCTCTCTGTTGGTTTCTCTACAGGTCAGCGCACTTTTGACTTTTATTGTGTTTGTTCATTCATCTCAGCTAAAGAAGACTATATGAATTATCTATCAGTAATCTATGCAAGGAGTTCATTAATTGAGAGTTCCTTCTCTATGAGCATGTTCTATAATTAGTATATATCAATTTCACCCTCCTCCGCACCGAAAAAAGAATCGTTCGACATCATATATGGTCTGAATATTAGAATTGCTTTTTTGAACTCATTTATCCAAACAACTGATCAATGAGTCATAGCCGAGCACATTGAAATGAGATAATATTCCAAATGTCGGCAATTCTTCCCGCAGAGATATATTTTCATTGTCAATGACCCGCAATTATTTTAAGATGTAATAATATTTTCCTTTTCACCAGAAACTACATGGTATCGTTATCGTTAATCGATGCAAATGATATTTGCCAAACAATGTACGCGATTCATCACTGTCATCTTGGATTACAAAATATTCGAGCACACATTCGCGTATATGTCAGTAAATCCACACGAAATGTCTACATACCGATGAAAGATGTAGAAAGTCATTGAATAATGTTGATCTAGAACCACCTACGATAATATTGACTGTTATTCACATACATTTCCTCATTTTATCAATTCCCAAAATTCCAATCTGTCGGACGTCGTGTGAATGTTGATCAAACAATGGCACAATGTGAAAGAAATTCTCATTGTGAACGAAATATTTGAGAATTTGGCAAACTTTCTACAATCTCTTAAACCGAACAAAGACGAACGTGAATGACCTAAATAGGCAGTTTTGAATCCGTAAGCGAAAAATCTGATGCAACGATTCGATTAAATTGATACGCCACATGATTTAGATTCCAACTCTTTGGGGTTATTATATATAGCATCAAATCTTTATTTACATGAAAATTGTTACGCAATAAATTTCTATAAAAGCCCCCTACATTTTCTGATTTCTCCCACGACCAACTCTTTTAATAATAACTTTGATAATCGAAGAACAGAATATAAATTGAATGATCGGAATGAAAACCTATAAGAAAGTATCGTATATAACCAACAAAAAATTCAACAAAAACTGAATGAGAAAGTATTATTAAAAAGAATAACGCGTGAGAGAGTCTACGAAGACATCAGTGAAAAGCTGTGAAAATGGTGCACAAAAAAACGATAACGGACATATGGGTGAAGAAAGTGAATAGTAAATGGTTTTGGAAATGATAATGACACGGTACTTTTCTTCTTCATTCTTGTTGCCACGTTGTTGTTCATTGATTGGATATCCCTTTAGAAATACTTTCTCCAGAAGAATAACACCGAAACGAGGAAATTTCATCAATAAACAAACAAATTCATGAATCTCGTTAATTTCCAGCGTAAATAATAATTTCTTGAGATTCATTGGTTTTTTCACATTACTGAAACGAAAATTAATTCCATTCATCGCCTCGAATCACCTTAAATCATTCGAAATGGTTATTGAAGACAGTAACGTGGTTGATACGTTGATTACGTATAAAAAGTGTATTGCGTACGTTGCATTATCTTGAAATCTTGAACGAGGAGTACTCGATCCAGAAGATATTGTCAACCGCTCGGCTATTAAAAAACAATCGCAATATAAATGAATTAAATGTGATCGAAATCTGAATGCAATGAAAAATTTCTGAAGCTTTTTCTTCAGAAATTTTCGAAGGAATTTTTATTAAATAGAAAGTAAATTACATATTGATGGATTTAAAGTGATTCCGCTTCAACATTGCTACCTAGTGAAACAAATCAGCCATCTATGAAACATTCTAAAGCAAGAATAGCTGTTGAAAATGATTGCGCAATAGCTGTCCGTCACGCTTCAACTGTTAACGAATAATTTATTTTCCCTAGCGAATGGATTGAGATGTAAAAAACAACGAGAGCTCAATGCATAGCATATTCTATACTACTTTTTATAATTATCAGCAATACGTTTAGAAATATAATTCCAATCTATCAGTATTATATATATAATATATACCATATGCAAAAGTGACGAGTGAACGATAAATCTTGAAAAAGCCTTCCAACTCTATCTTTTTGATATTTCTCGACAATTGATAGAGTGTCTTAAGAAATAGTGAAGTCTCATTGATTGTGGTGAAAAGTCGACATCTGCAAAATAATGCATATACACTGCGGAATCGGTGAATATCAAATGATTATGGCAGTGAAACGTCATTGATTGAATTAGTGAGGAGTTTTTTCAACCGCAAAACCGGGAAAAAATCATCGGACCTATTCAGATGTCAATAGATCTGAGTAGATTTGATTTTTGAGCAGATTTTGCACATATATTGTGACAAACACAAGCCGAAATCGCAGTTTTTCAGATCTTAATATATCTGTTCAGATCTGACCAAAAATCACATTTAATCAGATCTAATCATTTTTTTTTCCTGAGCAATCAGTGAATACTCACTGATTATGCAGTGAAATCTCAATGATCCCATTCAGTGGTCTATTATTAACTGCATTGAATCAAATTTAGGGAGAATAATGCAACTAAAACTATATATTTGAGATATTTTATTCCAGTGATTATATGATTTTACCTTGAGTTCCTCGAAATGATGTTATGTTTTGTGAAAATTTTTTATCTCGAGCAATTAACGTACATGACATTATTCTTGGCCTCCCAGAATTTAATCTACACTTAATGCTCCGACCTGCACAACGGACAAAATGAGCTTCTCATATCCAAGATGAATGTTCTTTACCCACTCAAACTATATCCTGTTCGATACAAGGGACTTAAGAATAATAGTAATCTCGAATTGTATAAATAATATGATTGTAATCGACCAAATAAAGTTATATGTTTTTGTTTTATGCAATTGAAAATTTTTATTTATATTCGGAATTTTCAAGAAATCTAAAGAAGATGGAGATCTGATAGAAATTGGGATATCAATAAATTCCTAGCTTCTTCATGAAAAATCATATGAACCTATAGGAGGTTCATCTGGGGGTCTGGCTCTTCTCAATATACTTCTTGTGCGTTCCGACATGAACAATTTTTATGAGAATTTTATCCTATCAAGATGTCTGAAGATTCCTAGACTACCCAACTGAATTTATTTCTCTTTTTTCATAAAAAATAAGTCATTGCGTTCCTAGTAGACATTTTCCTGAGTATCCAGTGGTTGTTTTATGGTGTTTCTGAATTTTAGAACGATTCTCGTTCAATTTTCTTGTAATTATTTCTGATTTTAATATATTCTAATGAGGAAGGGACTTGATTAACTGTTGATTTCAATTCAAAATATTGAAAAAGACAAAAAATACATAATTCTCGTAGAAAGTGACTGTAATTTAGTGACAGTAGTTTAGTAGTCTAATTACTAATCATTTCGTGATTCAGAGCATAACAATTTAATTTCAGTATATTCGTTTCATCGGCCGAATTCAACTGCAGTTCGGTAAAATTTCAAGCAATTACATCTGAATTATATTTATATGTAAACACAACATGTAAATCTTTACCCAAATTTTTCTACCAGTTTCTAAATTTTGAATTTTTCTCCGCACTATTGAGGAGTAATATCACTTTGTGTCCACGAAATTGGATTGCATATAAAAGTACTAGTCTTTGAGTACCAGAAACACATTTTATCATATTTTCACAATACAAAATGGCGGCATATCAGCACATTCAAAATAAGTCTGTTAATTTACGTGAGCGTACCGCTGCAGGTCACAATTATGAATGCAGGACAAAAAACTGAAAAGTTTCTCAAAATAGAGTCCAAAATTTAGCAAACATCGTAGGATTTTTCCCAAAAACTGATTTTAAAAAAAATGGCATTGATTAAAATTTTTTTGTTTGATTTTTTCTTTGTTAAACCGATCGAAAATCCCTCATAAAATCCGTCGTATTCAATTTATCGAAACAATTCTACGATGTTCGCTAGATGTTGGACTATATGTAGAGAAACTTTTTGGTTTTTTTGTTCTACATTCATAATTGTGACTTGTAGCGATACTGATGAATGTGCTGATATGCCGCCATTTTGTATTGTGAAAATATGATAAAATGTGTTTCTGGTACTCAAAGACTACACGGAAAAAATAATTTAGCTGCAGCAGCTAAGTAGCTAGCACGGACACGGACAGCCATTAAATTAGCTCCTGCAGCTAAATTTTAGCTCTTACCGCGAATAAATTGACTACAAATGCACATTTTTTTGCTGTAACAGCTAAAATTTAGCTGCAGGAGCCAATTCAATGGCTGTCCGTGTCCGTGCTAGCTACTTGGCTGCTGCAGCTAAATTATTTTTTCCGTGTACCCACATAACAATTCATGTCTTGCGATGTTTTTTAGATAAGTTTGAGATGTCTTGCGCAACACATTTAGGGGTCTTTTAGAAGTCTAAAACTCTTCTTTGTTCTAAAAGATATTTAAAAGACCTCTAAAAGATGTCTTCAAAGATATCTTCGAAGATGTAAAAGACATCTAAATTTGTTGTGCAAGGCATCTTGAACTTATCTAAAAGACATCGCAAGACATGAATTGTTATGTGGGTAATACTTCCATGTGCACGACACCTCATATTTAAAAAATGTTTCTATCGTTCATGGTAAGTCTCAGAAAATGGCAAAAAATTTCGTAGACACAAGGTGATATTACCCCTTCAGATTCATAAGAGTTGTGAA
The DNA here is from genome assembly GCA_018340375.1 of Gonatopus flavifemur. NCBI lineage: Eukaryota > Metazoa > Arthropoda > Insecta > Hymenoptera > Dryinidae > Gonatopus > Gonatopus flavifemur. The sequence goes on from JAFFJZ010000007.1 coordinate 24,604,303, forward strand.
GTACTAAAAAATATATCTCAATTAATACACAAACTGTATTCCATAATTAAATCCTGATTATTCAGAGAATGAAATACGTGTGCTATCAGTTCTGACAATTAACAGATGTTTGTATAAAACCAAAAAAAAAACTGTCTCACCACACACTCGTACATATTTTTCCCCAAGGATGTTGACACAAATCGGAAAGCAATGAAAAACTTTCAAATTTACATTCTCAATATTGTGTAGCATCAAACGACGATAAACAATAAAACTCAAGTACAAATATTATGAATTCTCGTAATAAGATATCGAAACTCAACTTTCACCTTGCATTCATTCTTTGATTAGCTACAAAGAAAAATGACCTAAATTTTTTAATCAGTTCAGTATCAGAAATGTGTCGACCGATTCTTTTTATTTTTCTTGTCTTTCATTTCCACTTGGTTGATGAAACAGACGAACGATTCTTCGATTGTTCTTCTTGGATTACTATATCATTAGCTTTTTATCATTTCTACTATAGATCATAATTTTTTTGCGTGCACCGTTTCTCGTGTACAACTCGATCGTTGGAATGTGGAATTAAATATATTCTTGAGGATTTTATATTTCGTTTGTGTGTGGAGTATTGTGCTGTGTTTCAATTCCATCTGTCTTACAATACAGTACTTATTTGGACATGTATTTATGATGGAATGTTCAACTTGACTCTCATTAACTACATTCGTGTATTTACTTATTACTTGTTATTTATTATTCACAGGTAATTCAGTGTGCGTTGTTACATATTTTTATACTCTTTCCACTCACTTGGTACTTTGATATGCTATACTTGTTCGTTCATATAATGAATACCGGCCTCTGCTTGAGTTTGATGATAATAGCGGGAATGAAACAATGTTTATGATTGAATAATATTTTTTGATCAAAATGTAAAAGGTTGCGATCTGTTCGAAATGATTTTTTCCAGTGTTCGAGTACTTGTTATCATTTTCTACCGGATTGTTACAGATATCTGTGATTTCGGGTGAGAATTCAAAGTTTCGATTTCACAAAGTGAATTCTAATAATCGCTCGAAGAGGCCAGAGATGGGCAGCCTCAATTACTTTTTGTACTTGGAGTACTTTTTTCCGTCAAGTATTCTTTTATTTCCATAAGATAGAAATTGTGACAGTCGAATTAGAAAGTACTTGACAAGAAAAAGTACTTTAGGTACAAAAAAATAATTAGGGCTGCCCATCACTAAACGAGACTGGGGAAAAAAAAAGAAAGTAAATACTATAGAAAATCAATTTTTCAAGCACGAGTCAAGAAGTTGATCGCGGAATATTGTTTTACAATAAAACAACTTTCAGTTTGCAGTCAAATGCTGTGATAGGAAATCATTATTGAAAATTGATCAATTGATGGTTATTCAAACCGTTTTATGATCCATGAATCAATTATCTTAATTTTGTTGAATAAATTCTGGAGAAGCGATATCTTATGATCTCATTTTTCCTCAAAATACGGAAATTTTGTCTGCACAAGAAAAAAGCAGAAACAGATTCCTATTTTTTGTGCTATTGCTACCATGTTTTAGTGGAAGAGTAGAGGAAGAATAAGGGACTTCTGTAACATTGACAAAAATTTTCCTATAGGATCTACTTCATCTGTAGAAATGAATGTCTCATTTTTCAACAGAAAAACTAAGAGAAGTTGCCCTTGATTGCGATTGAATCTTTTATATAAAATTTGTACCTGATCTCAATCCAGATTTTATAAAAATCGTTGAAAATTCTATAATTGCCATATAAAAAAATTGATTCCATCAAGATCGTCCCTCCTTAGCCCTCATGCGTCATTGTACGAAATAATTATACAATATTCCACCAAAAATGACCACAATGTGTCTCTATTGATAGGAAACTTTGTATTTTGCACCTGGATGGACCTTTTTCTCACTTTTTGGAGAATTTAACACTTAAAAGACAGAATTGTACTTCAGAATTTTTCCTGACGAAAAAAATCAACGATCGAGGGACGGAACCCTCCATCAAACCAAAGTAGACAAATTTTCAAAATTCTATACTTATAATTTATATTCGATTCAATGTAGTTTATATGCAATTGATATATAGTTTGTATAAACGAGATATAATTTTGAAAATTTTTCCACTCGGGAAGTGAGGAAAAACTTTTTAATTTTCACAATTTTCCGTTTAAATATGTTGCAAAAATTACGAAAAATATGTCTAATACTGCATTGCTATCATAATTACCTATAATACAGAAGTACACGCAGAGAAAATTCACCTAAAAAATTACTATACTTTACAGTAAAGTAGAGACAAAATCACATTTTGGTGTCATATTATATTTTGTCATTGAAATTGATATACTTTCTATCAATAAATAACAGAATTATGTCACTCTTCACCAGAAAGTATAGTCATTCTAATGACAAAATATAATACATAACCCCAAAATGTGATTTTGTCCCTACTTTAGGGTAAACTTTTAGGTAATTCTTCTCTGCGTGTATGACAGATGTATGGTCCAGACTGCATTTGAAATTTTTTATTCAGTTTTAGTGTGATTTATTGTTCCTGTTTGGGCTGGCGTATGAGGTCGTCTCAATACCCATCTTTGAAAAATTCATTGATCAATGATTCCTGCCAGATTGATTTCTTCACTAGGGTAACAGATATAAAACACATGAAACCTCTAATCATCCCTTGCATCATAATGTTTTAGTACTACTCTGCCATCAATAATCTTATCTATTAGGAAATAACGACTTTTAGTATTCGATACACTGTAAAAAATTTCTATCGAAAACTCCACATAAATGTTCGGAAGTAATCAACACATACACGCTTCAGGAATTTTTCGTATTTAACCGGAAATTCACTGGAAAATTATGGTAACAGTCCCATTGAGTTCGAAATTTTCAGTTAAATTTATAGTGAATTTAATATATATGTATCGGAAATTGATTCTCTATCCCATGATCGGAATTTTCCGGTTGTCGCGTATAGGAAAATTCCGATTATTTTTTACAGTGTAGTGCTACACATTTGATAATAAAGAATTGATATCCTCCTTCATAAAGAATAATATTCACACTCAAATGGAAGCGAGGAGACTGAAAAAAACCTTCAAAATAAACGATTATACAAAGAAATGTGATGTGAATGATCTTTTAGGGCAATCTGATTTTTTTAATACTTTTTCTCTTTTTCATTCCAATCGCAAAACAAATTCCTCGTCACATTTCCCACAATTTGGAATTGAATTAGAGACAAGAACAATTTTAGAATGCAATTTATCGCAACTATCATTGAATTCACCCTGATTCTGCAGTCAAAATTACTCAATTTGTTTGGTGATAGAAATTGTGATTCTTCCAAAGAGAAGCTGGCAAAAAAAATAGAGAACAGTATGGATATGTAGTAAGCATGAAAAACAAACCCATAAAATTCAAAATCCATCACTTCTTCTAGGAGTGTTAGTTATTATAATTGTAATCGTCAGACAAGTATGGGCAGCGGGTCGTAACAAGCTAAAGCAATGAATGGGTGCCCAAAGCGCCCATCGATGACTCAATAAAACAGAAATTCACTTGAACGCATTTTGTCCTTAATAGTTTAGCTTGTTTAGGTGTTTTTTCAATTTGATGAAAAATTTTCAAAATTATATATAATTTATATATAATTCAATATAGTTTTATATATACTATATATATAATTCTATATAAATTGAATATAATCTTGAGAATTTTTTCACTCGGGCATTACAATTGAGGGGGTGCTTTGCCACCCTTAAACCTTTCCCCCGTTCTTGCTCCTCTGATGGGCACCCTCAATCACTTTTTGTACCATAAATGGTTCTTTTTCCTCAAGTACTGCTTTATTCCCCATAAAATAGAAATCTTCAACATCAAATTTGACAATACCTGACAAGAGAAATACTTCAAGTGCTAAAAGTCCTGAAACCTGCCCATCCCTGTTATCATAATTGTAAACAAGAATGGTTGCGAATGATTCAATACCTGCTCATACGCAATAATAACAAGTTTGAATATTTTGAAAATATTCAATGCAACAAATTGAATAGTGAATTCAAGAATATGATAATTGAAATTCCAGATTCAAATTTCAGTTCATAAAATGATGATACCTTGTATGTTGAGATTTCATCATCCACACTGGAAAAAAAGAAAAAGGATAGAAGCAACAATGTACAGAGGTGGTATGGCGGCCGAGAAAATCAATAGGCCACGTGGGGTGTCGAGTAAATTCTCCCAAACCCAGTTTTCGTACACTATCGATGTTAGACTCGATGTTAACACGTGCACGCAATTCAGATAAATAATAAAATTGAAATTATACATTCTAAAAATTCCAATCTTCAATGATGCGATAGTAAATAATTTGATTTGATTGTTATGTTGAATATAATAATCTTTCCAGCACTACATATAAATTCCACTTCATTATCAGAATATCATGTTTTTGTCCCCTAGTTTCGAAGAAAATACATTTACCTGTTCATTTGCACTTTTAAAAAATGAATTGAAAAATCGGTTTTTTATTCTTTGTGAACTGGAAATGATGCCAGGAATCCAAAAATGTGGTCCAAAAATCTTTGAATTCCTTTTTGAATTTTTACTAGTATTTTACCATGTTCTGAAGTATCAAAAATGTATTCTACGCCATAGAATAGGCTAATAGCATAAACTTGTTTTTATACGTGTAGATAAATTGAAACTGCCGACGGTCTTTTCACCCAGAGAGAAATGTAGAACTCAATTTCTATGGAATTAAACTATAACAATGTAAAACCTTTCAATGAAGTTTACTGTGCAGTATTTTAAATTCGAGAAAATAGTGCTATGTCACCATAAATTTTATTCTCACGTTAGTTTATTGCTCGGTTACAAAATACTACAGTAAATTTGACTCTAAATGTAGTTTAACTTTGTTTTTTACACTGTAAATCCCAAGTGAACGGGCAAAAATTATTGCTTCGAATTGAAATGTCAATATTTCATTAATTTGTAGAAACAATCAAGAAACAAATCAGAAAATGAAATCATACAAACAGAGCAAAGACAAATTTTTGCTGTGAGAATTATATGCTTAGGTGTAAACGGTAAGGAAATGTGTTGAATAAACATTATTTGCTGATTAAAAATGGAATATTTGCTCATACGATGCTCATTTGATTTATCCTACCACAAAATCATAGAGAGAGAACTGCACGTTTCGAACGATCGGATTACTGGATGGGCTAGAACCCTCGTGTAACCAAAGCCACCCCTCTATTCAACTACCTTCTGCGACTACAGTCTTTACCAATGGCGGCCATGCTACGTTTCGGAGAGTAATTTTCGTTCTGCTTCATCAGAATATACGAAACTAACAAACTCAGTAAAACATTCAATATTTCTAGAACTGAATTCTCGAATTCGCATATCGCATTGAGAACTCAGAAAATCAATACACTCCATTCATAATTCAAAGGAAGATCTATCAAGACTATCTCTCGTTTTCATTATCCTTTGAGAAGTTGATGTATAAGATTGGTACAAAATATAAAAACATAATATTCACCTGTGAAGTGGTCAAAGACCCGTTCTATAACAGCTATAACAGTATTATAATCCTTTTGAATACGATAGTTGCCGTCACGTGATACAATTTCACATGCGCACTATTTTTTTTTGGCTCCTTTTTGGACGAGAATTTATTTAATTTTGTTGGTTTAATTCAAATCATTTTGAATATTAGGTTGGATTTTAATCGTTACAAGTTACAATGAGAACTTTGATTTATCTGAACTACCCGGTCACGACGGCACGAGGATCGACCACGGTGTTAAAGACCGACCTAAGTCTCGAGCTTAGTCAGGCAGCACGCCGAGCACAGGTCGAGCTCTGAATGGACTGACTATCGTTGAGACTACTGCCGACTACTACTCCCTGTAATCGTCGTCGTCGCGAATGCTATGCGTCGTCGGTTGCCCCTAGCGGCGTCGTTTTCAGCCGTTTGCTTGATATACCTATACTTTTGTTCAATATCCACTCGTACATGTGAATATACACACGTGACACGAGTTCGTCTCGTGTATTAAGTAATACCTCGCATAACGTGTGTGGCATAATTGGTTGGTTCGTTGGTTGCTGGAACTTGTTTAGCCAATTGTGTTAGCCACATGATGAAGGATATTCATTGACAGAGGATAATGTTTATGCTGTCCTTCGGTATCAAAGATATATTTTTAAATGGAATAGCATGTATCGAGGATCTATACCAACGATCCGATTTGAAATCCACATTAAATGAATTCAAATTTGAACATGCTGTGTATTTTGAACTTTTAAAGTGTCAAAGAGGAAGGAAGGAGAGGCTGATACTAAATTCTCGACACTTGAGGGTTAAAATTTTTATGAAAAATCAAGCACTTGTAAAGATAAAGGAAGCTATTCCTTTTGGGGGCAAGTTGCTGTCTGAATTATGTGTTTCCTAGAAGCTACTATCAAAGATGCTAAGGTAGTTCCATTCTCTATGTTATTCGTAAACGATTCATGTCAATTCCAAGTTTTTGTATAAAATCCGGTGAAACTGTTTAAGTAGTATGAATCCATAATTGTTTAGTCCCCGCCCTTAGGAGTTTTCTACATCACAGTGAATTTCTTTAGTTCTTCAATACTTTTTCTGACTTTTTTCTTGGAACAACCATAAACTATGGCAATGAAAGAGACAGATAGAATGAGATGATAGGAATTTTAGGACATATAGACATGTAATATTTGGTATTCTAATTTTCTTAGATATCGTAACAGCGTATGCTGAGTATTTCGCTAAGACAAGACAGGAATTACCATAATATAATGAGAAACGTCCTTGAATATTTGTGTCCTGAAATCCTTGGTATTATGGGGATTTGTCCCACTTTTTTGTTCTATATTTTGCGTCATTTCGTATGCCCCTCAGACGCGTCACACACTCTCGCGTCGCCATCAGGGGTCTTCCATAAACCACGTGGCCAATAAAGGGGGCAAGAGGGGTAAGGTGAGATGCTACGCTCTCAGCTGCGTGGTTTTTTATTTATCTTGTACTTGGCAGAAAATTCCACATAAACATCCAGAAAAATGATCCACCTGAATATAAGCCGCATAGATATTTGATTGGATCAAATAAGATCCTACTTGATTCGAGTCAATTCAATTTGAAATGAGAACAATTCTATCTCAATGGCATAAATCTTCCATTTCAGTCAATTAAAATTTCATGTTAGGGTCATATTTTCAATAAAAATTCATTTGATTGAAATTAATTCAATCGAACGTAAAGAAACTACGTTGCTACGTAAGGGGATGGGGGGGGGGGTTCAAAGAAAAGCCACAGTAGAGCTACATGGGGGAGGTGGGGGATCAAAAAGTTGCAAAACAGGGCTACGTGGTTCATGGATGGCCCTCACAGAATCATCAAAATTACAAACGAATGTATTAAACCAAAGGATAAAAAAAAGGATAAATGTCAGTAGACAAGTGCATGGCTTCCTGGATTGGCTCAATTAAATACAAGAAGAATATCAACTCTGGAAAACAGATTATCACAGAACTATCTCTGAAATATGGTACAATTTCCATCATAATCGAATGATTGGGAGTTGAGACAAATAAGATGAGGATTGAAACATGGTGGCGAAGATAACTTTCGATCGTTATATTTTGTCTCCTATCCCCATCCAGTTCCTCAGAAGCAATTCCAGCTGAAATTCATATGAACCCAAAAATCCCTTGATCCACAACTAAGACCAAAATTTCACCCAAGTTGAATAATGGGAAGTGGAAAATATCTGTAGGAACAACATTTACAAAATTACGATTCAATTTCCGGCTCTTATCCTTTCCTCTACCTCTATTTGTCTGAAATTCATGCGATGCAATCATAGACTCGTAAATTAACTGTGCTCAAGGTTATATGGCATTTATTTAATTAAAAAGAAAAAGGAAGGCATGCGGTCGAAATATTTCCGATACTGGAAAGGCTTGTTTTCATCTCCACTCAATCTTTCGTTTATTTTCAATAAAAATCATATGAGACTGTGACTGAGGCATTGTATAAATTTCATCGCATTCGACTGCCCATGTGTGCCATGACTGTGAAGTCAATTTTGGTTCATTCTTGGCCCAGAATAGCCAATCTTGGACCACTAATGCCCCCACGTCTATGCACACATGGGTGATTAAAAGAATACCAGGCTAGAAATGATTTGTGGCATTCTTTAGACACCTCATCAGGCCCTTTCCAGGTTCTAAGAACAGCTATGGAATTCCACGATTCATTTCTCGCCGGGTATATGCGAATTCATAAACAAGACAAATTTTTGCTACCTGTCCTTCCCCATCCAGTTCCTGCGAATGAATCAGACTGGAACTGGTATGAGACTATCATTATCCTCGTCTACAATTGTAAAAATTTCATAACGATCAGATAATTCAACCAAAACATATTTACACCTACATAAATGTTGATCAACAAACAGCAGGCAGGCCGACAGACTTTGTGAAATAATCTTCGATTATAAAATGAAGACTGATTGCTAAAAACTAAAGTCTTCACGTAGGAATCAGATATGTTGGAGTGATATAAATACAACCCAAGCAGCAACAGAAATTCAAAGTATATGCGAAATAGAAACGTTCGTAGAATGTGTGAATGAGATACATCATCATCATCATCATGAAGTAATCAGTCTTATGACTAGTCTGATGAAATCCTCCAACCCTGTCTATTATCCGCTGAACGCTTAATTATCTTGTATAATTTGCTTCGTATAACTCAATTTGTTATATTATAACTCAAAACCTTCAAGTCTTCGTTAGTCCGTTTGAATGAGATACGAAGAGCATATAATAAACGTTCATAGAGGATTTATATATGCATAGTACATCCAAAATGTACGATATTTGTTCAATCGAGGTTCGATTGACGTACCGTTGTACATTCGATTACAAACTTACGATGAAGATACATAGCACCTATGAAATGATCTCATTCGAATGAGCATGGGATATACTTCGAATATTCAATGAATATATTCTGGTGCTGCTGGGAAGTACCGCATTCACACCTCACTCATTTAAGCTCTTCGTTTATATTTTGTGCAGTCATCGTCAAGGTTGAATGTATTCTTCATTGAAGATGAAGTTGTTCGTTGATTAATTAAATCGAAACAATGACGATGCCGTACCGCTTTGTTCCTAATTTTAGAGAATTCAAAGTTGTTTCTCAGATTGGATTATATACTTCATAATAATTATTGATTTTTAATGAAATCTCTCAAGTATACGAACATGAAAGGAAATAATGAACGAATAGTGGATTCAACTTGTTACGCATAAAAAATTTATTGTCCGCGTCGAATGCATTTTTGCAGGTTTCAATTGAGGTAAGGTTTTAAGATGGGATATTACATAATGTATCCAAGTTTAGGTGTGTTCTTAATACTGTTCTTCCCCAAAAAAATGCTCATCTCTTTCTCATTTGTTCTCTTCTCATTCAGTGTTCACTTTTCTTTCAAAATGGAAAAAAAAGAAAATTAGAAAAAAGATGTAGGGATACCACACTGAAAGAGAAGTAGTGAAGCCAACCCCGCGGCGAGTTCAAATACGGCGAATCTCGCCGCGAAGTTGAGTCAACTGAATATCGATTGAATTGACCGAATAAGCATTTACTCCAATCGATCTTCAGTCGATTCAATTTCGCGACGAGATTCGCCGTATTTAAACTTGCCGCGAGGTTGGCTCTAGAGATGGGCAATACGTATCGATATCGATACGTTTTTATAGAATTTATATCTAGTTTAAATACATTTCAATAAAATTTTGATAAAAACTTGATACTTATGTTATAGAAACATATCGATATCGATACGTAGCGCCCATCTCTAGTTGGCTTCACTACTTTTTTTCCAGTGCCATCAGAAGTCAATGAAAAGTTGAAATCAAAAATTGTGACTCTATAATATTCTCGGAACTTCTATTCCGCCAAGATTCTGGAGTGGAAAACACATATCACTTGGAGAATAACCATTTCATCAATTGAATCCAACTGACTATTTTCATAGAGCCTAGTTTGCAAATCAATGTACCACTAAACTTATCAAAGATAACCGAATCTGACTGAAATGTTAAAACATCGTAGACTTTTTGGATCACTTTTTAGATCAATTTTTGGAAAGGAAAAACGTATTCTTCAAATCTTGAATGTATCATATTAGCACGATGTTTTGCCATGTGATCATCAATCAGTTCCGTGAATGTCTCCAAGAATGTTTTATTATCATAACTGTTGCTCTATATTCAACATAGGTCAAGGTCTAGTTCAGAATATGAAGTATACTCGATTCGCACGTGTCCATGGTATTTTGTAATATTTCACAAGTGTGGTAAATCATTTACCAGCGTACAAACATAACACGTGGAGTCTGGAAGTTGAAATTCTACTTTCCCTTATTCAATGTTATTATGAACGATTGATAATCATCCATTGTTGAATTATTGGAATCTAAAGGTCAACTATGTACATACACAACAATTTTTCTGATTTATGAGCACAGGGAGTCTTTTTGTAGATGAATTTGAGAAATGCTGTATCACGCTCTGGTATGAACCCTTTCCTTACTTTCCAATAGGGATAGGCGATATTTTGACAGTATCGATACTTTTATACAATTTGTATGAGAATTCGATTTATATTATATAAAATTCAATATAAACTCGCGAAATTTTGTATAAAAATATCGATACAGTCAAAATATCGCCTATCCCTACTTTCCAACACTTTTCGCGCCAGAACAGTCATTTTGAACTTGTATAATACTAAATTGTGCATAAATGCACATAAATTTCATGCTTTGAGGAAGAAGTTGGAAGAAAATTTTTTCCTCAAAAAGTCAATGAAGCATTTCCCTCATGGATTTGTATATTCATACATAGATTCATGAAATTGAATTTCATGTGGAGAAATGCTTTCTTTGATAGATTGATAGCAAATTATATACTTGTATACAAAACTGAAATCTTATCATTTGAAGTAATAATAACGTTATTGTAAATCACTGAGAGAAATGTTATCATCCACAGTTATGCAGATAGATCATGTAATAATTTATTGTATTACGAGTTATAAGACGCGCGTATCATTCTGCTGATAAATTGGACAAGGCAAGTGACTTTGTTGACATATATTGATGTATCGTTTCCTTTTCGTATACAACACAGTTATCTCATTGGTCTTGATCTTGTGTAAGGTCATGAAAGTGTTTAATTTGAATCACTGAATCCACACGCAATAAAAGATACACAAGTAGGCGAAAAGCAAACGTTCTGGGAATACATAGTATACCATTGCGGGATGAGCATTCATCGAATATTCATAGATTATTCGAATGAATTCGTTTTGAATATTCATGGATGATTCAATACGTTTTTGAAAGCTCTGATCAAATATGAAGATTAGCATTAAACCATTCTTAAAAATCGAAAATTCCAAGAATACGCGTGTTGTGGTTTCGTGTGAAAAACAAAAAAAGGGTTGAAGAATGTTCAATATTCGTGGAATGAAAAAGTTTGGAAATTTTTTGTTCATCAGCTCCAAGTCAAGGAAGAAAAGAACGATAGGGGTAGACAATATCTTGACGGTATCGATATTTTGGTAAACAATTTCGCGAGTTCATATTGAATTTTATAAAATATAAATCGAAATTTTATACAAATTGTATGAAAATATCGATACTGTAAAAATATCGCCTATCCCTAGAAGACAACAATTTTATCTATAGAGAATCTCACTACTTCTGCATAAAATTGATCAAGAATTCTTTGCTCGTGTAGATCTAAGGAGTATTCTTTATACATAATGTTTTCGAAACTGAATCTTCTCCCTCTGAACACGGAAAAATACACAGTAAAAAATTTGGGTTAAAAACGATCCACCCAAAATTTGTGTTTACATCGATTCAAAGAATTATCAAATTAACACATTTGTTAATTTCATGCATTCTTTGTGTCAATATTTAACGCAGAATTTAAGTGGACCGCTTGGAACATACACTGATGTTGAAAATACACAAAATTTTTCACTTCGTAGAGAAAAGTGTTTTTCGTACAAAATTGAGGCAACTATTTCATCGCCATTCATCATCAGGTAAAATGGATTTATGTATAAACGTACAGAAGTTGTTTTTACCCTGAAAAAAAAAACTAGGGAAGTCAACCACGTGGCGAGGTTAAATACGGTGAATCTCACCACGTGCTTCAATCAACTGAATATCAATTGAAATGATTGAATATGAGTTCATTTCAATCTATATTCAGTTGATTCAACCACACGGTGAGGTTCGCCGTATTCAACCTCGCCGCGTGGTTGACTTCCCTAGTTTTTTTTTCAGTGTAGGTAACAGACAAAAGCATGCACATGTAATGTACTACACATGTGGATGAATGTACTCTCTGTTGGTATCCCTCTCACGTGAAGAAAAGAAGAAGAGGCAGGAAGAAAACCATAAAATGCACCTGGACGAGCGTATGAAAGGATTTTTCAGGAAAGGGAATCAACCGTACGGGTTTTTTTTCTTTTTACAATCTTTCCTTTCATTATAAGAATTCTCTTCATTTTTTACTGAACCTGAAGATAATCATAAACCTTCGGGTTGAACCTTCTATTCCCTGTGCTTTAAATGCCTAGTGCTGAATTGAGTTGTCTATGACATGTTGAAACGGAATGCTCCCTGTTTTTTTGTCATGTTTACAAAATTTCAAAATTTTTGGGACGAAAGTCAGAAAAACAACATGAGAACAGTATGTCAGGAAGATGAAAAATGGATGTGAATTACTTGATGGTATATCGATTGACAAAATTCTGATTCTTTGTTTTTTAATTTATTGTTACACTGTCAAAGAAATCTACATGAAGTTTCATAATACACAATTTATTAAATCTCATAATATGACAATCAATTTTAATAATACGATTCTTGATTTTAAGAATTTTCTTCCTCATTTTAATAACATATTTGTAAATTTAATAATTAATTTCTTATATTTTAATAAAAATTTCCATAATTTCACAACTCATTCTAATTATACCAGGTGTACCGGTATGAAGTGAGCGTTAAGATGCAAATGTGTCGATCAGGGATGCCAGCTCCTGCTTTTTTCTACTTCCGTCATTGGCCGTTTCATTCAACAGCTGTACGTGGTACGCTGATCCATCGGAAAAAAGCAGGAGGCTGGCAACGCTGTTGTCGATAGGGAACATTTGTTTTGAACGAGCCTTAATTTTTGTTCTGTTTGGTGGGTATGACATATGTCAAACATATTTAATAAACATCAAGTCATTGAACAAACAACATCATATTTTTCCATCGTGCTACAATAAAAATGTCGAATTTTGTACCAGAAAGTGATGATTTGCGGAAAGCACTAATTTTTTGTTTCCATTTGAAGAAAAGTCCTGCAGAGTCGCATCGAATACTTGTCGAGGCATATGATGATCATGCTCCATCAGAAGCAACATGCAAAAGATGGTTTCAACGGTTCAGAGATAATGAGTTTGATGTGAGAAATGAAGAACGTGGAATACCACCAAAACAGTTTGAAGACGCCAAACTGCAAGGCAATATTGGATGAAGATGATATTTTGAGTCAAAAGACAAATGGCAGCAATTTTAAATGCTGCACAACGAACAATTTTTGACCGTTTGAAAGCTATGGGAAAGATTCAAAAGTGTGGAAAATGGGTACCACATGAATTGAATGAAAGGCAGATGGAAAACCGAAAAAACACTTGTGACATTTTGCTTCGAAGACACGAAAGAAAATCACTTTTACATCGAATTGTTACTGGCGATGAAAAATGGATTTATTTCAAGAATCCTGAACGGAGAAAATCATGGGTTAATCCGGGACAATCATTAACATCGACAGTAAAACCAGCTCGATCCGGCAAGAAGGCAATGCTCCGTGTTTGGTGGGACCAAAAAGGTGTGGTGTATCATGAGTTTCTAAAACCTGGTAAAACTGTAGATACTAATCGCTAAAGACAATAAATGATCAATCTGAACCATTAATCGATCGAAAAACGACCAGAATGGGCCAGAAGACACGGCAAAGTAATTTTATTACACGACAATGCACCTGCACACAAAGCGAACCCGGTTCAGGCTACAATCAAAGCACTTGGCTGGGAGCTGCTACCCCACACGCCGTATTCACCAGACTTGGGCCCTTCTGACTACCATGTGTTTTCATCGATGGGGCACGCATTGGCTGAGCAGCACTTCAATTCCTACGAAGAAGTCGAAAATTGGGTGTCTGATTGGTTTGCTTCAAAAGACGAACATTTCTCCTGGGGTGGTATCTACAAATTGCCAGAAAGGTGGTCAAAATGTGTAGAAAGCAATGGTCAATAATACTTTGAATAAATTTCTTTTACTTTTCCATTCGCAATTAGTGTTTCATTTTCACAAAAAAAACGCTCATTTCATACCGGTATACCTGGTAAGAACTTGCTTGAATATTCATATGAAAATGTTAAATTTCACAAGAAATTTTCCGTTAAATTTAAGAATTTTTCTAACAGTGCATAGAGTAAAGTAGAGTACGATGACGCACTTCCCTGCTTCAATACAGCTTGAAATAATACGTAGAATCGCGTTCACTCAGAGAAGATATTAAGATTCTCTCCAAATCTTTATATTTTCCTTGAGTGACCGAGGATTTATCAATTGTATCCTGCTGGAGCGAAGCGGGAAAGTGCACCACCTCACCCTGATTCATTTCACATACAAAATTTGAATGAAACACTCCATATATTTGTGGATATCAAAAAACTTCCTATGGAGTTTATTCTCATTACATACGGATTATTTCAAAGTAAGATAAATCTTGAATAAAACGTTCTAGATTTTACGTTTGCCGAAAGTTCGGAACCACCCCAAAAATTCCCGAGTGGGTGGAATTCAAAAATTCGCATGTGGACTCAGGTTCCTGGCCGGGACCCGCCAGGTCCTGCCTGAAACCCCTCTGGTATCCGCCCGGGACCAGCCAGGTGGTGACTCGAGCGGGAACCTGACCCGGCTGCTGGGTCCCAGGCGGGAACCTGACAGGTCCCGAGCAGGAACCAGAGGGTTTCCAGGCAGGACCTGGCTGATCTCTGGCAGGACCTGGCCAGGACCTGGCGGGTCCCGGCCAGGAACCTGAGTCCACATGCGAATTTGGGAATCCCGCCCACTCGGGAATTTTTGTCTGGGACCTGTCGAAGAAAAGCTAAACTTATAAAGTTTTATCTCAGCGAAAGCAGACAAATCCTAGAAGTCCCTCGTCAGAGCCGGATCTAGGAAATTCATCAGGAAAACGGGAGCACAATTCAATCATGGTACCCTTTAGAGTGGGGAAGTTTACAAAATTATACATAATTTGTATATAATTCCATATAAGTTATATATGACGTATATTAAATTATATCCAAATTATATATAATTCTGAAGATTCTTCTACTTGGGTCCTTTATTCAATTGTCAAAATGCCATTGAGGAACCCTCGCTGAACAGATTGTTGATTGATATAATCGGAAATAAAATGTAACTACACTGGAAAAAAGGTATGGCTCTCACAGCTCTACTATTTATGTGTTCTTGCTATCAGGAGGTATAAGGATGCCAGTATAGCTCCCACAGCCGACAGATTGCTATGATAGCGACGCGTTCAACTGTGGGAGCTATACTGGCATCCTTATACCTCCTGACAGCAAGAACACATAAATAGTAGAGCTGTGAGAGCCATACCTTTTTTTCAGTGTATATCTTGTCATCAAATATTCAATCATCATTTGTGCAATAAATGCGGTTTTAGGTTCTAGTACGGACTTTGCAAACTGTAGCGAGAGCGCCAACTTTTCCGCGGCGCCCGGGGCACATGCCCTCTCTTGCCCCCCTCAGATCCGGCTCCGTCTCTCGTGTATGGAACACTCTGAGTGGTAATTTTTTTCCCGCTTACAATTTTTCGATACAATCAATACCTACACTAAGAGAAAGGTACCCAGCTACGGCAACTGAAATTTAGTTGTCCCAGCTCATTTTCAGCTAACCTAAATAAAAGTCTAGTTGTCTGAAATATGAGTAAAACAATTTATTTCAGGCAAATGAAAAATTTCGCTGAGACAAATGAAATTTAGTTGATACAACTAAATTTGTATTCAAAGCGACTCAATTTCCTAAATCCAACTAGAGATGGGCGATACGTATCGATACACTGAGAGAAATAATTACTATCACCAATAACATATTGTGATGTTTCAAGAAATCCATTTCTAAAAAATTCTGCACTCTTGACACAAGAAAATTTTCTTAGAACTAAGGATGTATTTCTTGAATTGAAAAAATATTTTCTTGATCCAAGGGAATTCCACTTGAGCTTGCAACATATCAGCTGTAATCAATAATATGTATTCTTAAAAATATTCAAGAGTATATGTTTTCTTGGTATTAGTAATTATTTCTCTCGGTGTATCGATACGTTTCTATAACATAATATCAAGTTTCTATCAAAATTTCATTGAAATGTGTTTAAACTAAATATACATTCTATAGAAACGTATCGATATCAATACGTATCGCTCATCTCTATATCCAACTAAACCCTTTTTGACAATGCATGTGTGTATAAATATTGGGTCAACTTCAGCTCTTCATTGGCGCAACATTGGTGATCACGGGCCGATGATGGCCTCAATATTTATGCACATTTGTACACAGGTATGTTTGAGGTGATACTGTGTTTCTCGAAAACTGGATTTTTCAACAACAAAATATTAAAAAATCGTAATTTGAGAACTGAGAATCAATCCCAAAGGTAACGGAATGATTTATTCAATATTGGTTATTATTTCCCAACATGACGATTGCTTGTCAAGAAGCAGCAGATTAAATCAGCAGAATAGGAATGGAAAACACTATAATGTAATTTCATGTAACGCATTGAGAAATCGAAATAAAAAAAAAAAGGCGACTCATATTTTGGAGACTACAGTTACTGTTTGAAAATCATTTTTCTTCCTTTTTTTTGTTCAGATATGAAATTTCAAAGGTTTCACTCTTCTTTGACGGGTCATTCCAAACTCCGAGTCGGCAGTATATACTGTAACCGAAATTTCCGAAAAAGTTTGGAAGTTTTTTCCAAACACGTTTTTGGTGAACTCCTCAACAATTTTTGTCAGTTGGCAAACATTCTTCGCGAAGTTATCAGAATTGTTTGGGAATTTATATATTCGTAAGTTTTACACCATAATTCTCTTCTTAGAAATTCACAAATATTATGTACAGGAGATGACGATAATGTAGGGGAAAGTGGGGGCACTTGCACCACGGAGTGACATGCACCACAGCAGATATCTCTTGATCTTACAGAGATTTTCAAGCTGTTTTTGCACATGTCGCTAGCTTAATGATGCCTCAACTCCACACAAGTCCACAGGAATATGAAATGATTCTCTCTTTTTTTTTATTTATATCAAAAGCATTGGCACTTTCAAAATCGCTTCATTTTTGTATCATTTGTGTTTAATTACTAATTCCAAATAAATATCCATAAATTGATTCAAAAATAGTGGTTATTATTTAAATCAAGGTATCAGTTACTCACAGAGATGAAGATGAAAGCTAATCCGCAGGGTGGGTGCGAGTCTCCCGTCATGCGAGGAGAATTCCACCAATAGCAATATTCCTGGAGAACACTCGTATCATTAATAGAACGTTGGATTTGACCTTGCAATCATTCGCAACTTACAGAGGAATGTTTGCTCTGTAAAAATCCTATAAATAATGTATCGAATGAACTTGACCATGAAAGTTATAACAATGTAAAAAAAGTGGTGCAAGTGTTCCCACTCTCCCCTATTGTTTACCAAGGGGGGAAGAATAGACGAGTTCCATCGAGTGTGACGTTTGCTTCCCTAAATCGGAGACCAGGAGAAGCAATCACACAAGTGGAAATCGCTCTTTTCCCCCGTAGTGCTTCCGAATCTGAACGAGTGAGAATTTCACTTGAACGAAAAAATATGTTTTCTTTTGGCTGCGTATCTTCCCGTTCGAGAGGAATGCTCACTCTTCCATGGGGTAGATCGAGGTGAATCGGATTAAAATGAGTTTATTCGCTGTTTTCGTTTATTTCTATTCTCAAGTAACGTAAATATACCCACGACACTGTATCTAATTACGATCGATTATAATTTCATGATCATATTCCAAACTTCCTTATCATTGTTATTTGAGAGCGGCAAAGAAATTATTCTTGTTCTCGCTTTAAAATAGCAATGACAAGAAAGTTTAGAGCATAATAATGAAATCATAATTGATCGTAATTAGGTACAGTGTCGGGTGTAGGGTACATTCACGTTAGGGCTGGGGCTATAATCCGATTCAATGTGATTTTACATAAAAGGAGGGTGAGTAAAAAGGATCGATTTTTGCCCTAAGTGCGCAAAGTGAATAGAGGGTGGTTTCCTATGTTTCTCAAAGCGCTGAGTCAGAACATGAACATTAAAATGTCGAAAATCAATGGGATTATTCTCAAAATAGGGCATGAATGTTAACAAACTCTGTTTTTCACATGACCGTGGAGTTTACTGGATTGAAGCCATGTTGTAGCGTTTGTTTGGATATTCCGATAGTTCGAATCAAGAAAATCCCTAAATCAAGTATCAGGTCCACCCCGACCTAATCAAATCTGATACCCCCTGTCCATATTTAAAGTCAACTCAAAATATGATCAATGTGTCAAATGAAAGTTTAGGGTGTCTAATTTCTTTTACACACTAGACTTTTTGTGAATCCAATATGCCAGACTCAGTATGGCGTCGAATCTTAATGGCGAACGATTGCGGAAAAGTCGAATAGTGTATTATCCGGCCGAAAAGCTCCACGATTTTGAAGTGGGTCGGTACTAGAGAGGTTTTTGGTGACTGATTAGGAATGTGGAGGCAGAATTTGAGAATTTCAAATGGTGGATGCAATATGGCGACCGAAAAAGGGAAGTCGATTTGATTCACGTGAAGATGGCCAATCAAGGGTTCTCAAGATTACTTAAACCGAACCGGAGGTCGAAGATTTACTCTCTCGTCCCTTCTCTTTTATGGTGATGGAATCGCTATTTCCATAGGAAAACTGACCCTGTATTCTTTTATAATGGTCATCTTAGGAATTGAAACTGCTTGAAGATCAATTTGAAAGTGCTTTGGAATATCTGAAAACCCAGGCCTTCTACAACCTACCCTTCACCCCTCTATGAGAGTGGAATCGTTATTCTCACAAAGAATGCTGGTTTTGTATTTCCTTCAATAGGAAACTTGGAAGTTGGTAAGGACTCACTAAAAAAACCCTACTTTTGATAATTTTTATTCATTGGAAAATAATTGATCCAATTCATCTCAGTCTACTTCATTTAGAGAGTGAACATGCTAGTTTTGTCGACCTGTAAAAAATATTTCTGAATTTTCAAGAAGAAAAGTATTGTAGAAAACGTATGGATTGGGAAATTTCCAGACCATTTGAAAATCCACAAATTTTTTGTAAATTTCCAAACAATTTTCGTGACTTCCCAAAGAATTTTTCTTAACTGCCGAAAATTGTTTGATGTTTTCCCAAAATTGTGTGTGAGTTTATTGACAAATATTTGGTAAAAAACTGCCAAACATTTTTTGGAAGTTTTTTTTTACAGTGTACATCTGCAAAAACAATGGACATTTTTTGCATACATGTAGAATTAGAAAAAATGATTTTTCCTCCCGCTGCAGCGCTGCGGAAGTAAGTATTTTGGCTTCCAGGGCAGACAGTAAGTGCTTCCGTCCCGCTCTGATGCACTTGCCTGGAATCCATCACTCTCTGCCTCGAAAATAGGTCTGAAACTTTCCGAGCGGATGTGGAAAAAACATATATTTATACTGCAATAATGTTTATAAGAGAAATATAATTTTCCGTGTATTTTTATTTCAAAAATTCAAACATAAGCATATCGAATTATGTTCAATTGTAATATTTCCACTACACAAATTTTTGTTCAAATTTTAGATGTCGTAAATACTTCACTTGTTGGATCAAAAGAAACTCAGAACTTCCATCAAACGTTCAACATTTTATTTCCACTTATGAATTTATCACGTCTTGTAATGATTTAGAGAACAAGATGGGATGTGGAACTTTACGAATAAATGGAAAATGAAATGAATTCTTGAAATTTGGAACGTTAGTCGACTATACTGTATTTTTGTCCACTCATCGAAGTTCGATGAAACTGTTGATACAATCCATTCCAAATCTCAGAATCACCTTCATTCTTGATCACTTCGCTTGTATTTTTGAACTCTTTAGGCTGTAAGTATTTTCAAATCATTCTCATTTATGTTGTTTTGATTCACTGTAATGTTTTTTCACTTGTTTTGAGAAGAGAGTACCAGCAACGAAATTAATTTTCAAATTAGTTTACCGCTTTCTTGCAACGGCGAATGTTGAAAACACAGTTATTTTGGAAGACAAGTTTTGAAAATGTTCATTTCGACGAGTTTGTGATCTATGTTGTGTCGATTGATGAAAAGTATTATGCGCGAATGAATTCCCTAGTGAAAATGGAGCATGTTTGAAAGAGTTATAAGGAGGTGGTTGAAGGGTGCTGCAAAAGTAACCGAAGGCTCGATAAAAAATATAAGAAGCGTTAACGAAGAGTCATTTAGTGAGTGTAAAGCATACATCCAAATGTTTCACTTCAGTTATAGGAGATGATGATGAAGGGTTGTGTAAGAGAGCTAGAAACGTGCTTTTACGTTTTTTAATTTTTATAGAAGCGTGCTCGTACTTGTTTTTTTGTATCCAAAATGGAGAGAAAATAATGGTAAAATTTACCATGCTAACATAGCATTCGGTCTTATTTTATATAAACTCGTGATTTTTACTATATGAGAATAGAATTCTTGACCATTTTTCAGGTAATAATTACTATGCTACATATATATTATTACCAGGAAAAAGGTGAAAAATTCTATTTTTACATAGTAACCATCACGATTCTTTTTTGAATAAGAACGAATACTATGTTAGCATGGTAAATATTACCATTCTCTCCTCTTCGTGAAGAAGACGTTTCTTGCTTTCCAAATTCAAAACAGTGAAATTTCACAGATTGCAGAGGAAAGTTGATCACTATACGAATCAGTGAATATTAACTGATCTTTGGAGTGAAATCTCACTGATTCAATTAGTCAGGAACACTTCCAACTGTATAACCAGGGAATATGCACTGATATCTCACTGAGTCCATTCAGTGGTCAACTTTTAACTGTAGAAATAGTGAGATTTCACTGATTTGAATTTAGAGAGTGCTTCGTACGTATGTGCTTTGGCCAGTTCCTGAAGCGCGATGAGAGTGTTTGTTTTTTCTTGTGGACTTACAAAAAGTTGGCCAGTTTTATAGAGAGATTTCAAAAATTCCAATGCATAATGTTTAATATGAATATATATTTGAAAACTGAGAATAGGGAGAAGAGTAAATACAAAATTCAATTAATAATACTAACAAATTATGAACCCAGTTAACATTCTTCCCCTCAACGTTTCAAACATTAATTATGTTTTCCAAATTATATCAGGAAGTTCTCTAATACGTCGATTTCGATAATCTTTTTGATGTCTTCCTCATCAGGTTTGGAAGTTATCAGATAGGGATTTGAGTTAACTTTCAGATAACTTCCAGACCTCTCAACAAAGGCATCACAAAGATTTCCGAAATCGACGCATTGAAAAACTCTCTGATCCCCAAGAGAACATAAGTAATGTTTGAAATGTTAAGGGAAAAAATATTCACTGAGAATACTTGGCTTTCATTTGAGAATACGTCAAATTCGGTTTAGAATATTCTATAAATTCAAACTTTTGCATGACATCAAAACAGTTTTTTAAACTCAACGTTCGCAAATCGACTTCAATATTACATGTAATTATGAAATATGCAAAACCATTTAATTATCTTATACAAATCAAACATTAAATTACAGTTCGATGATTCAGAAAAGTTGTTGCTTAGGAATTGATACCTGTAATTGTATCTTGAATATGAATAAAAATCTTTAGCTCAGCAACTAGTACAAAAAATATAAAATAATCTCAGAATGAATCAAAACACACGCACGGAAATTGAGGCTAGGGCTATAATGTGATTCAACATAATTTTATATAAAATTCGTATCGGGTTTCTATAAATTTATATAAAATATTGATTGGAACTTGATATAAATTTTATATAAAATCACATTGAGTCACATTATAACCCCAGTCCTAACAAAAAAGCCTTTCGACCGTTTTGAAAACATTCACTAACGGAACATAATAAACGCACGTACATCAAGACAGACTCATTGGCGGAATGAATTCCCAGTGAAAAGAATACGTTGGACATTCAATGAAAATTTGTACAAATTTGTCATAGAGTCATTAGGCAGTAAAAGCTCTTCGCAAACGCTCCTGTCACTTTATTGCATGCTTTGACGGTATTTCAAGCACGTTTAACTTTTACCAGGGGTATTCCTCGCCATAAGATAACGGCAAACATTCTCTGCTCAAAATTTTCTATAGAAAATTATACTCGCAACATGGATCTATCCCGAGTGAAAAAGTTTACGAAATTATAAATAATTTGTATATAAGTATATATAACTTATACATAAAGTGTATTGAGTCATATCTGAATCCTAAATAATTTTAAAGACTTTTCCACTTGAGGAAATAATTGAGTCAATAGTTTTCAATGCAGTGAACTTTCTTCAGCTATCCTCCGACCTCTCTTTTCTATTTTCAGTGTGTCAATTTTTCTAACTTTACAGTTTGACGTATTTAATTCTAGTTTTTTGCAGAATTTCTGTACTTTCTTTGTTCTTCGAGGTACAAATAAAGGAAGATAAGGAAAAAAGAATTTTGCAAGGGTGGGGGATTTCCTATCATGCACTGTAATATATCTTCATTGATTGATTTTCTTGCGAAATGTTGTAATTCCTCGCTTATTTCCACTCTGTGGATAGAAAAAATTAAAGAGAAAGCAGGAACGAGCAAGGAAAATTTATCTACAAATGGATTTGCATTCTAATTAAATTTTTCGATTATCATTCCAATACCATTAAAGTATTTATAATATTGTTCTCATAAGGCAGTATCGTTAAATTAATTCATTATTTCCACCATTTTCATTCGTATTTTCAATTTTATTTCAACTTCTTCGAAGATACGTCTTCATGTCTTTCTCTTCATTGTTATAGAATAAATGAGAAAAAGAAACGAACGCGACGGAAGAACTACCTTCGAGAAAGGGGAAATTTCAAACAAGCACGTATTCTCTCGTTTCTCGACCTTTAATGGCCTTGGAAATTGGAATTGACGTCCGATGTCTTCTCTACAATACTTGCAAAGGCTGTGCGAATCAATTCACATTCCTCCAACTTCTATTTCCTTCGATTGATGAAGGAATATCAACAAATCACATCATATTATACCTTTGATGATGTATTTTAGTACAATATGATTCTCCTCGTTCACCCTTCGAATGGACTGAAGTGGAAATTGCCAGTAAATTTCGATAAAAAAATGTACAAAAGCTAAAAACTTTGGAAAATTTTTGCGACGTATCTGCAATGCCATAAATTTTCAGTGAGTTCCAGTTTTGAATGCTTTTGAAATTTCCATTCGATTTCTATTCATACTTCGGATAAAAAGAAGGAGGAAAAATTATAAAAAAGGGGATTGAAATTTCAAGAGCGCGAAAAAAAACGTCGGGAATATTGTTCTACGAGGTCACGTCATTATTTGATAAACAAAATTGGAAATCGAGTTATGATATCATGATCAAGTATAAAAAATTCATACATTTTTAATTCCTAAACTATGTACTTCAAATGAGTTTGTTGACCGGAATTACGGAATATTTTTGAACACTCCATAAAGATAATAATCGAAAGTAAGTGTAGCGTGGTATTTAAAAATAAACATTCTAGAATAAAATAATCAACATTTTTGATAAAATTTTATGTGAATAATATTATCAAATCTGTATAAATTTTTTTTTTTTATTATTATAGATATATAAGTGAGCCGACAAAAAGTAATCGATATTTCTGTGTTTAATTGAATAATTGAGAAGACTGATCAATATTGATTTCCAATTGAATGAGTCATTCATTTATTTTATTATTCCACTTTGAATATTGGATAACTAGTTTATATTTCGACGTCTTATAATCGAAATCAATTTTTTCGGTTGTTTGAGAATCATTGTCAAAAGAGGTATTTTTATTTTCCTTTTAATACATCACATCGTATGGACAAGAAATTTCTTATCGCAATGAAACATGTTTATGATCGAAATAAAACACTCGTTTCTCGTACACGGAAGAAATATTATGTTAAAAATTGCTGAGACAATATATTCACGATACGTCATACTGTATCAAGATGCGATTGAATATACGCTGTAAAAAAAGCGGTTTCAAAACGGTGTCAGAATTCACACAGAATCAACACCACGCGGATTCTATAGAAGTCCACCCCAAAATCGGTGTCAAAATAACACCAAACGGTTTTAGAATAACGCTTCATGGTGTGAGAATAACACCGTGTGGTGTTGAAACAACACTATTTGGTGTGAATTTTTGTCAACACAACCAAGCTTTTACAGTATGAAGATGGATGTAAAATACCATAATCACTTTAATTCTTTCTAAGATTCATGTTCATTTTACAATTTTCCATGATCCTTAATTACCCTGAGACCCTGATTATAAAATTCAAATATAATATTCTCTTCGTGTAATGTAAGATTGAGAACTTGAATTCTCTAAAACAGTTATATAAAAAAGGAATCAATTTTAAATCTTCATGAAAACTTCAAATTCAGTTTATGGACATGTTTTAGGATTCGTCCATACGTCTCTTCGTAACAAGGTTTCCAAATTCTTTGAAACTTCGGTTTCTAAAAAACTCGGAAGAGTGAAAAGGAAAAATATGACGATTATGTGAATGTCTCTATCAGGACTTGATTTTACATTCAGTCCATACATGGTCCATAAGTATCCAACTTCATCTATTCAAAGAGCATCCCTATCAGTCTCAAACCGGAATTAGAAAATTATTGTAGACCTCCCATGCAAGTATTACCAAGACTGAAAAAAACCCAAGCTTGTCCCAAGGTTGGCACATGTGTCAGAAACAAACCTCCGTGAAGAACAATTGGCCCAATATTGTTCCATGATTGTCCCGTTGTTCCCAATGGATAGTCAGTCATGGTACATTTGTTAATATTTTTGAAATGCTCACTACATTTGGTACAAGCTTGGCACAAGTGTAAGAATCGAGCATTCGTTGAGAACAATTGTGCCAATATTGCCCACATGAGTGGCACAATGTTTATAAATATTGACTGAATTTTGAATTTACAATGGCTGAAGACTTGGGGGTAACTATCGGGCCAGGGCTGGCCCGATCTTCCTGCCATAATTAATCCTACACACTACAGTGTAAACTGATGGTTTAAATCATCAGTTTTTCGAGTGACTCGGGGGATTCCAATGTTGGATTCCGTACGGGATCAGATCATTATAAGATTTATGTTGTGGTATTTCATTAAGATCTTATTAGTTTAGTTGGAGTATAATTCAACAATAGAATCAAAATTGATTGAAATATCAAAGAACGCAAATTTTCCAATGATCATACAAGCTTGTTCCAGTCTTGTCACATTTTTTCTATCGTTTCAAGATAATTCATGTACGGTATTCTAAGGGAGAAAGTCATGAACTGATATACGAATCAATTACTTTTTTCATCCATATCTGCGATCAGAGAAGCATTGGTTGATGCTTGGTAAATGAATTGGACCGGGCCTGGCAAAACCACTGGCCCAAGCTTGTCCTGATCTTATCATTCCCAAGCCTGGGCCAAGTTTGGTAAATTGTTCAAGACAAGTCTTGGCAGGTCTTGTGCCAGGCTTGGTCCATCATTGGGCCATTGGTCCATACACACATGGGCTGCTATCTAGTTGTATCCTTTTCCAATCCAGAAGCGTTGCGGATCCATTTCCATAGTGGGGCCAAATAACAAAAAGGTTGGACAAAACTACAAAGAGTTCACAAATTTGCTTGAGATCCGGTACTCGGGGGTTTCTGGGGTCGTTGATTACGAATCCATTATGAAAATTTTGAAATACGGAATGGCGGATCCAATATGGTGGACAGAAATTTGAAAATTTATCTGTAGATAAAAAATGTAACTATCCTGGTATTCTTTGTTTGGGAGCTATGATCCCGTGTGGAAATCAATCCTGGGCATCCTAAGGTAGGCCCTGGCCCCGTGGGGGTATATCTTAGACATCCAATACAAGGTTGCCTACCCACGACCCATGTGGGCCCCAGTTGGCTACCATTGTTTGGCCTGGATATTTAATACCGTTACTGGTCCTAGATTAAAAAGCGTAACATTCCAAGTTGGGGTCACTTTTCAAGTAGGGATTATAAACCTGGCCCAGGTCTGAGCCCGGAAGACATTTCCACACGGGATGATTTGAAGTTGCTGGATTCTGATTGAATTTTAAAGAAAATCCAGAAGGCTTATATTTCAAAAACTCACAAATCCAAAAACATTGTTCATTACGGGAAATGGTTGCATTTTGATCGCAGAATAACGCCTGTAAAGTTTTTTCAATGAATTATGCAACACCCGGTATACAGTTTCGATAGTGGTCCTGTACAAGTTTCAACCTGATTCTTCTAGAAATCCGGGAGGAGAAAAGGGAACATGTTATCAAAAATTGTAATTTTGCAACCCCTCGTATTTGCGTTTTCGCTGACCCACGTGCAGTGAGATTTATACCACGTTTCATTCACAACCCCATGGTTCCATCCGAGTTTTATCCCAATTGGTGGGAAGCTGTGGAAGAAATTGTTTCCCCTGTTTGGAGGAAAGAGTTCTCGTTTGTTCTATCTGACTGTTCGATTGCTATCCCATGTGGAAATTTCTCCCGGGCTCAGATCCGGGCCAGGTTTATAATCCCTACTTGAAAAGTGGCCTCAACTTGGAATGTTACGCTTTCTACACGGAAAAAAATACCCATGTAAAAATTACATGAAAAGTGGGGTAACGATTACAGAGTGCATCTCGTGTAAAATTTACTACACAGTCCTGTTGGATTTACATTGTTATCATACTTCAAAAGAACGCTCCTCCCATTTACTTCGGTAACAATGTAAATATAGCATTGATTCCAATGTAAATTTTACTCCAATTGCATTTATGTGAGTAGTTATGTTGAATTAAAAATAATCAATGTAGAATTTACATGCGACTTTTTTCCGTGTAATCTGGGCTCAGTAATGGTATCAAATATCCAGGCAAAACAATGGTAGCCAACTTGGGGCCTATATGGGCTGTGAGTGGGCATACCTGGATTGGAATATCCCAGGAATATACTGGCAACCCCAACTGGGGCTCACATGGGCCGTGGGTAGGCAACCTTGTATTGGATGCCTAAGATATACCCCTACGGAGCCAGGTCCTACCTTAGGATGCCCAAGATTGATTTCCACACGGGTACTAAACAAATACGAAATGAACATGAGGAGGTCCTATGTCAAGTTATTCAAAAACATCGATATACGGAACAGCAGTCATTTCATCCCTGATACCCTGTCACACTCTGTTACGTCTATCCCTTATAAATATATCAAGAACATGGATATAATATTTCGAAATATTGGATTTTGGGGATCAAATTACTTCGGGATATTCAGCGTTCAGGACACCGAGGGTCTACCTTGGAAATATCTATTTCAGATGACATCGGGTGTCCCCAAGAAACATGTTCTCACAAAGAGACGCATCTAAATTAGATTTTCGTACGAGCAAAACACGACGCACGTAAATCAGCTTCTGTATGCAAATTGCACGCGACCAAGGGAGGAAGGCTTTAAAATGCTATGTGCGGGATGAAACAATGGAAGTCGATAGGAACGGATAAAGGAAAATACTACACGGAAAAAAGAAAATGAAGAAGTTTACCGTATAGGATGACAACGCATCGCTTTGAGTCTTTGAATGGAAATTCTTATAAAATATATTGTTGAATAATCCATACTATAAGACGAAAATAGATTTTTCTCTTGTGACATGAATCATTTGACAATATATTTTGTAAAAATTTCCTTTTCAAGGCTTGAAGAGACGCGTTGTCATCCTATACGGTAAATTTCTCCATTTTCTTTTTTCCGTGTACTATTACTATTGTGATTCTGCGATGGACGAAAACAGATACAATCCACTCAAAAAAATATAATGAAAATGGATATAGCCGAAAACATTGAGTTCGGATAAAAACGGATACGTTATGAAATGGTGGACATGAATAAAGATGAATGAAAGTACACTGTAAAAAAATTTCACCGGAAAATTCCAGTACATGTACTGGAAGCAATTAACCTGTACATGTACCGGAAAATTTTAGCACATTTGTACTGCAAAAATTCAGTGCAAACGTTATAGAATTTCAGCATCAAAACTGGAAATTTTCTGAGCCTCGGTACTGGAATTTTTCAGTACACGAACTGGACATTTCCAGGACATGTATTGGAAAATTAATGCTGAAAATATCCATGAAAATTGAAAAAAAATTGCTCACGCAAAGTGATTTTGCAGGGTCCTTGTGTTCCATGATGATTGAGAAACTTTTGATCGTTCATTTGGATGGACAGAAAGTCATGTCTACCTAACGGGATTTGAACCTACACTTTTCTACCTGCCTACCAACTGAAACCTAAGACCTAACCGATGAGCTATAGCGCGACATGTTGGAAGGCCAGCTTGGGTTACTACATATGCTTCATATCTAGAGTACAAAAGAGGATAAGTCTTGGAAAAACCTCATATATCAATTTTATTGGCTACAATTAAAATTATTATTCAAAATCTCAATCAGGAAATTTTTAATATAAAGACTTCAAATTTTTCCTGCCAGAAATGACGAAGTCCAATAGAAGTGGAAAATTTCAGTGCATCAGTGATGAAATTCCGTTGCATAGCAACTGGAAAATTCCATCCCACGACCTGAAAATTGCAGTTCAAAACCTGTATAATTCAATTGCATAGTAACTGGAAAATTCCATCACAAAACCTGAGAATTGCAGTTAAAAACCTGTATAATTCCAGTATACCAACGATTAGGTTTTTTTTTTCTGAATTCCAAATTTTTTCTCAAGTCCTTTTTGAGGGGATATTTTTTTCTGGTGCACAAGAACTATGAAATTGTAGTACGAGCCGGTAAAATTTTCGCGAAATCATGGCAAAATTTCAGTACATCATCTCAAACTTGAAAATTCCAGTACAATGACTGAATTTTCAGTTATGCTTGGTAAATATTCAGTAACGTAACAACAAAATCTCTGTACATGTACTGGAATATCCATATTCCAGTACTAGCACTGGAAATTTCCAGTCCAGTTGCACAGTAAATTTCCAGTTTTTTTTTACATTGTAGAAAAGCCTATCGAAAATATCCAATGAGTACAAATGACCCGAGTCAAAAAGTGAAGCCTGATTTAGTTCTGATTCGTTACGTATTACGGAATGAATCAGGGTGAATTTTATTTTTCGCCTTGATCTCGCCCTGTTCTCAACTTGATCTTGCTTTCAAAGTTCTCATTGAACCTGATGTTAACCTTTTTCCGACCTCATTCAACTCTGGATCGTTGTGTATTACGGAGTTAATCAGGCTTTTTCGACTCGGGGAATACGAATCTTCTGAAGCAATCAGATGAAAATGGATAAACGTGGGAAATATCAATTCTGAGAAGAATCGGGTTGGAATGGATAAATTGTTTTTCCGCAGCATTATGAAGAACCGGATAGAAATGGATGAAATTCATTGGGGTGGTATCGTAGAGTATCGGATACATATAGATACGATAGTATGGATACATTCGGATACAACCTATTTGGGGCCCAATAGTCTCCTATCCTCATTGCGGATCAAAATTTATGAGAGTTCTATGCGTTCTGCGGCTGACGCTGGATCAGGGGAAAATGGATCAGAAATAGGATTCAAACGGGAGCACCTCAGAACCTCTCCAATTCTATCCAATTTTCTGAACAGGGCTATTATTCTTCGTTATTTTGTTATCACTTCTTTATTTCAAGACAGGATTGGAGAGGTGTCTTTCATGAGAGTCAAATTAAGTCTCATTTCAGTAGCTCGTTTATAAAACCAATGCATCTAGTCCTGAATATCACTCGCGCCACGTTCCGTCATAAATTCTTATTTGTAACCGTACCGTGCAATGCAGAATACTTTTGATCAATAATCTGCTTGGTACATGCAGGCTCGTCATTTTTAAATGGTAAAATTCGAATAATGCCGTACAACTTCGCTCCGCAATAATAATCACCCACGAATTGTCAGAGAATGCTCTGATCCGCACTTTCGGTCGCCAGCTTGTTTTGAAGATCAAACAAGCAAACTTCTTCGTATTTTTCTCGTTCAGAAATGATCACTCTTAACACGTTACTCCTGATACCACTTAGACGAATCAACCTTTGTGATCGTCAAGGAAGGAAAAATGAGAAATCTATCGTCACTTTCAACCAATTTTGCAAAATTATTTATTTAAAACTTTATATTTTCAACATCAATTCACTTTTATATTTTAACAATTTTACATACTTTCGGTGTTGCTTCAGAGCTCTGCTCTGCTCTGTGCGTATCACTCGAATGAGTTTACGGGCTCGTGAGGCTCCTTTTATATCGTACTCGCTGCGGCTTGAAACTTTTTTATTTTTTTATAATCAACAATTTTTTCACATATTGGTGATTAAATTGCTCACAATACCTTAATAAGCAACATCATCACAAAAAATCCAAAATTTAAATTAAATTTTCGAAAATTTTTAATATGTATTACGCACATACCGTATTGAACAGACTTTCGATTCTTAAGGCATTATCATATCTGTTTCGACACAATTTATGAATTTAATGTGAAGATTTCTATCTTTGATCAATATTTTGTACCGTTACATATTCATTATCTTGATATTTTCTTTCTGTCACAGTGACACTTTAGGGAAACATTCTGAATATATCTAACGTTCACATCACTATTGAATAGATATTAACTTCGTCTGAAAAACGCTGAATATTTCCGCAGAAACATAATTATATTTGCTACTCCTAATGTGACATCAACAAGATTTCACTATCTTAGTGGTTAGATGAATTCAAAGAACAAAATCTCGAAGCTTGCTTTTGAGTATTGACCGTCATTATAATCCCACACTTGTAGCGTGGGACGTATTGAATGACGTCATGTAAGATCAATAATGCGGAAACTGAGATAGGGTTGGGGCTTGCATACGTCACCGATAACACCACCGTCGGTTGAGAAGTAAGAATGAGGTAACACGGTACGGAAGTGCAGAGGAAAGTAATACAAGATCAACTTGGATCACATTATCAACCCTCGTTTTTCTATCAAAAGGAAAATTCCATTCAGAATCATAGACATGCCCATTTAGCTATAATTATGTGCATCATAACTTATTATCATTATTCAATGTGAATAATTGGACTTTTAATGACTCTACAATGTTCGTACGTCGTTTATTCAACAATCAGCACACATTCATTTTTATGATGACTTGTTCGACACTGAACGTCGCGATCGATCAGTGAAAGGAGATTCGATTAAATTCAAAGTCTCGTTGAAATGTGTCCGACTCAAACGTATAATTACAGTACTGGACATAATTACAGTTTTGATCCATCTCAATGTGCATAACCATCATTGCAAATGAGTGAATTGCTTTATCGATACTTTTCAAGAGACCACATTTTTCATCCAGCTGTCAATAGTTGTTTACATTGGAAATTATATGTTTGCCGTGTGGTGGAGAAAAAAAATTATGTATAGGTGAACTATGAATATATATCGAAGGATAATCAAAATTCTTGGAATTATAAACAAACGTAAATTTATAAGAATTTTTTTTTTCAATGAATTAATTCGATTGATCTAGGGGTCGTTTAGTCTGTGCTGCGAGATTTGACACGACGATGTCACTGCACACCGATACAATAGTCCGTACGTGTACACACGTACGAACACATATATAGACACGTACGTACCGTTGCATCTGCGTAAGTATCAGTTTCGTGTCAGATATGGCATTACTGCGTTTAGTTGAGAGATTGTCTTTTTTTCTTCTTTGGAAAATTTTTTTTGAGAAATCTAAAGACTATATTTTCTCAGAACTTCCATATCATATTTCTTCATATTTCAAGAGTGCTAATGAATTTTTGGAAGTTTATATATCTCCAAGAATCCGCTATAGAGTGGCTCGATGACATCCATATGATTAAATATGATTAAAAGGTGACCACGATGTCTCAAAAAGTTTTGAACCGATTTCACTTCAGTTCTGCATGTATCTTCCGTATACGTCGAGTTTTCGTCTGGACTAGAATAATCAAAGTATGTTATTTAGTTTTTTTAAATGCCGAAAAATGAAACTGTTTTTTCAAAACGTCCGCAAAAATTGAAATTTCAATATTTTTATGTTCAGACAACGGCCACACATTCACAGATTGAGAAGAAGTTTCTTGTTTTTCCTTACAATGAACTGGGGATGCCATCGTACTCATCATTAATAAGTCACTTTTTTTTTAAACGGATTTTGTTGGGATGCTATACAGCGTATTCTTGTATTCGCGTATTTCTACGGAGCAGGAACGTGAGAGGGAGGAAAAACTGGCGGCGAATATGCCATTCGTAAGATTCCATGTTCTGGGCCTATTCCCAGTCAACACATTTTGTTTTGTCACATTAACATTACTCTTATGTAACATTTGCCTTTCTTACGTATCAGTTATATTGACATTACGTTATGCATTCGCTGGGTTATTTTTGCCACGTGTGCGGTACAGAATAACACATGACTCAAAACATTATGTACCTTCATTACATATATATGATGTATTAGTGACATAAAATGTTACGTAGCAGTCCGACAACAGCATGAACATGTCCCAAATGAACTTCAATCATGTCATTCCCAAAAGCATTCATAATGAATTCATGAAAAATTCTGTCTATCTACACCGGGATCAGCGTGCCCAGACCGCACAATCCCTAGTCGTAATCAAATCAAGGATGTGCCACTAGAACGTTTATTGAACGTTCATTTAACGTAGGGGAGGTTTTATGGACGTTCAGAAAACATCCCAGAGACACGTTTTGCTGTTGGTGTGTTGTGTGAGGTTTATTATTTCTATATTACATAATGGTTGAATATGGAATTCTTCCATTTAATGAATTTCCAATTGTAACATCGCTACTCGCATTCTTATGTGAATGAGTGGATAATTGCCCTGGCTAAAATATCTAAACGGACCTAAAGATTTTTGAAGTGAACGTTTTCAAATTACTTAGGAGCTCTTCCGACTACTCCCGAACCAAGATTTGACACATGTAGGGGGTTTCAAATGACTTGGGATTTTGTTCCGCATCCCAGTTGATTCCGCCGACTTCTGCAATTCAGATGAAAAGAGTTTAGGTTCACTTACATATTACCTGAAGTACATTACAGATTCCGTTCACTTAGGAAAAAGTGGAAGAAAACTGTGTCAGTGCTTTCCACTTTATTTCCACACCAATGAGTTTAAGAACAGTTACGAATGGTATGCACATAATGACTCCAAATTACTTGGGGGTATTTTGGGTTTTGGTGTACTTCGATTTACTTGCGAAAAATCGGTAACAAAACCTTGACACATGAAGATGCAGAATTGGAGGCATTACTTGATCAAGACTCGTGTCAAACGCAACAAGAATTGGCAGGATCATTGGGATCCAGTGAACACTTACAAGAGAAGGAGCTCTTTAAGAGGTCTTTTACAAGAGCCCTAGTGATGTTATCATACTGATATCCGAATGGCATCTTTTCTCTGAGATCTCAGGAAAAAATCCTCTCAAAGAGTTTGTTTGGATAACATTCTGACAATCTCTTATTTTCCTCAGAAATTGACGCATCTGCACATGATAACATTCTGATACCTTTATGTTAACCTTCTGAAAGGTCTATCTGACCTATCACACATATTTGGGAGATCTTCAAGACTTCTTGATGATAACATATTGTTCACTGGGGAGTGACGCAACCAGCCATTTCAAAACGCCTGAAAGTCATGGGAATGATTCAGAAACAAGGAAATTGGGTGCCGTACGAGTTGAAGCCGAGATATGTTGAACGGCGTTTGTGTGTTTGTGAACAGCTGCTTGCAAGGCAAAGACGGAAGGGATTTCTGCATCGCATTCCCAGATAGCAATTTAACCTTGCTGCAATGCTGTCAGGCAAGCTTGTGACAAGGTCCTTATAATTATGGCAATTTTTTCTCTGTGTATCCTTGAAAATTCCGCCATATATGGAATATTCTCCATTTATGGATGAGTCATATATGATCATATATGGATTATATATGGGTCATATATGTTTGAATTGTATCAGGGATGTGATTGTCGAACAGGTAAGTGTCTCATGATGAGTGTCATAATGATTTCATATGGATTTTAGGTGCATTTGTTGAGAGATGAGTTTAAAGTGGAGAATGATTCTTCTGGAGTTTTTTTTCAACACGAACGAGGAAGTCATGTGCTAATAAGGGGCCATGGAGTCCTTGAAGAAATGAGCGAAATTTTGCTATGTACTTTCTGAACAACTAAGACATAAACACAAATTTGAACCCCACAATGATGAAGTACATTGCTAAAACTGAGCTTCAATAATGGAATTGAAACTGCAAATGACCTTCCTCACAAGATTTTTCACGTTTTTCAACCTTCGTAGTCGACTTTTGGAATAAAAAGATGAGAAGACAAAAATTTTTTCTCTCGAATATGCAAAAAGGGGTGTATTGATCATCTCGTGAAGAATCAAAGTTCTCGGATATGAATTTTTTTCGCATGAATCCGTCCAAGGGACCTTTGTCACATGATTTCTCACGTTTTCCCATCTCCTGAGTCGACTTTTGAACAGACAAGATGAGAAATCGAAAATTGATCTTCCCGCAAATATGCAAAGAAAGGAGTATTGGTGTCTTCCTGTCTCTCTGTGTGTGTGTGTGTGTGTGTCCGTCGCTTGTCTGTGTAGATTTTCTGATTCACGATAACTCTCCACAGGATGCAACAACTCGAAGAAATGTTCCCCCAGATGGCATCCAAGATAATCCAATGAATTCTGAAAAGAGATTTCTGCAAGGACTCTTAGGATACAAAGAATTCCTGAAGAGTTTCAAAAATATTTCAGTTCGTTAGACATTCGCTAGTTACGTTGAAAGTCTCAAAGAATTCCCACAGAATTTCAAGAGTACTCGTAAATCCTCACGAACCGATTTCGTTCTGAAACTCTCTAAAGCCCGCCTCACATAGAACTGAGAAAGGGTTTCGCCTTCCGCCCTTTTTCAGCTCCATGTGACGCCGGACCTGAGAACTCTTTGTATTCTGACAGAGCTTCTGAAGAGTTCTTTTTCCAGAATTCATTTGCAATCATTGTGTACTATCTCGCATTGCAATTCGTCCATCTCATTGAGGACTCATCGAGGTATATTGATTTTCATATGTAACACATGGGCTGAAAAGTCCCGGGCCTAACACATAGATGGCGCGAATCTTACTGCATTCACCTGTTTTTCAATTAGTCTCAACTTTCAAAAGACAGCTGTCAAAATTTCATGATATTCTATTCATGAGTTTGTGAGTTAATGTACTAAGAGTGACGCTACTTTTGTTATTTCAAAACACTGCTCTTTGATGAGAAAAAATACCGTTGAAGCGAAGCAATGGCTTGAAAAGTGTTATGGGGACTCCGCTCACTCAGAAACCACAAAAAACGTTGGTTTGCTGACTTCAAACGTGGTCGTAGAGACACCGATGATGCAGAACGCAGTGGACGTCCAAATGAGGCGGTAACACCAGAAAACATGAACAAAAATCCACAAAATCGTTTTGAATGATCGAAAAGTGAAGTTGCGTGAGTTAGCTGACCTCGTAAAAATATCAAAAGAACGTGTTGGCTTTATATTGCATGGGCATTTAACTATGAGAAAGCTCTGTTCAAAGTGGGTGCCGCGTTTGCTCACTGTTGATCAAAACAAGAACGCGTTGATGCTTCTGAACAGTGTTTGGCTATGTTTAAACAATGGATGAAACATGGATCCATCATTGCACTCCGGAATCAACACGATCGTCATCTGAGTGGACAGCCACTGGTGAACCTCGTCCAAATCGCCCGAAAGCACAACAATCGGCTGGAAAGGTATTTTGGGATGTGCATGGTGTAATATTCATCGGCTATCTTGAGAAGGGAAATACCATCAACAGTGAATATTATATCGCATTATTGGAACGTTTGAAGGCCGAAATTGCAAAGAAACGACCGCATATGGCAAAGGGAAAAATTTTATTTCATCAAGACAACGCACCATGTCACAAGTCAATCCAAACAATGGCAAAACTACATGGATTGAACTTCGAATTGCTTCCACGTCCACCGTATTCGCCAGATTTGGCTCCCAGCGACTACTGACTGTTCGCAGACCTGAAAAAACTGCTCGCCGGTAAGAAATTTCGCTCGAATGAAGAGGTTATGGCTGAAACTGACGCCTATTTTGAGACAAAAGATAGATCGTTCTACAAAAGTGGTATTCACAGTAAGAAGTGAAACTTAAAGTGATCCCAAATATCAGCTTAAAAATGCAGCCAAACGTAGCACCTATTCCAACTGAAAGTGAGCAATGAAAAAGACTGAATTTCAGTCAATTCCATCTTACTTTGGGGATTAAGATGGAATTCTATCTGTAACTACTGTGTTGAAATGTTGGAGCAGCGCTGGAATGATTGCGTTGTTCTTGATGGAGATTACGTTGATGAATAAAGCTAATTTTGAACGAAAAAAACCGTACTTTCTCTGTTAGGCCTGGGACTTTTCAGCCCATGTGTTATTGTATAACACTTTTCAGAACTATTGCAGAATTTTGTTTGAAAA
Source organism: Gonatopus flavifemur (assembly GCA_018340375.1). Classification (NCBI taxonomy): domain Eukaryota; kingdom Metazoa; phylum Arthropoda; class Insecta; order Hymenoptera; family Dryinidae; genus Gonatopus; species Gonatopus flavifemur. The sequence goes on from JAFFJZ010000007.1 coordinate 24,641,453, forward strand.
TTTATGATTTTCTGCCCTCTAAATCCGAAAGAGTTAAAAATCACGTGTTTCACTCCACTAAGCCTCAGAAGTAAGCCAGTCCGCTCGAGTGGGATTTCACTCGTTTCGAGTGAACCCTCATTCTTTTGGAGTGGAAAATTCACTCCAGAATTGAAGTGACTGTGAGTTTCTAACTTCAAACCTTAGACTGTCACTTTAAAAGAGTGGAAATTTCACTCGAAATTTCGACAAGCTCACTTTTGGCTGGCTAAAGAGTGAAATCTCACTCTAAAAATTTTAGAGAGTGCCCGCGCATATCTTCGCTCCCTATCAACCTTTGACTACATAGGTAGGGACTGCTAGTTCAACAACTTCAGACTAGTCCCAAAAATATTCCCGCGTTACAGCGCCTCTACTCTCACGAATTAAAATTTTTCAATTGGCGGGAATCGAGAAATAAATCCTAATCGTAAAAGCAGGTTATTTTCCAGGTTATCTATATTTAGGATTCCTAGGGAACGGGACAATTTCCAAAAATGTTATTGGCTGAAGACGAGAACCTGAAAAAGACCTGCTATTGCTAACCGCATGCGAATGAAATTAAATGTGACTGAAACTTTTTCAGAATTATTCTCGTTCGGAATTACCCGTAAAGCACAACCATCGATCCTAGAACCTAGAACTTCGGTGGAATGAAGGTGTAGAAATGGGAGCCGTGAAAATAAGGGAGAAATAAAGGAGAATGTCTGCTGAGGCAACGAAGAGGCGACGGAGATTTGGTTATATAAATGCACTATTATGAATTTTATTGAAAATACAGAGGACCGACATTTCTCCATCACTTCTCCGTTGCCTCAAAGGAGACTCCTCCTGATTTCTCCCTTAATTCCACGGCTCCCATTTCTCCACCAATTCCCCACCTCCATTCCATCGAAGTCCTAGGTGGATGAACGGTGGTCGTGCTGTACGGGTTACGGGTATGAACGTTTATTGTACTTCCGGTTAATTATAGTCCATCCAATTTTTTAAGGCCTAAGCACACAAGCGCATAATCATAAAACGTAATGCATAAGAGTCTATGCAGCCTTTGAACTCTACAATCTACTGAGCAAAAAATTTTTCGCCCGAATAGAACAGACCTGAAAAAAAATTGGTAACATTACAGCGACTGGAGCATGACTAGTAACATGTGGTGTCTTTTCGGGCATAATTTCATTGGGGTCAGTTCACCCCAACCGTTCGATTTGTTTAATTTTCTCCTTATGGTTTGGAAGGACGTTACGATTGTCAACCATCTAGTAAGGTAGTAAGTGCACGAAAGGCCATTTACCCGAAAGCAGTGAAGTTTGAGGCTATTTGTGGAGGGCTAGGCACTTCTAGTAATTATTCTCGGATTCACAAATGATTTTCTTTCGGGTAAATGCAATTTCGGGCACTTGCTACCTTACCAAATAAAACTCATTTATACCACATAAATTGTCTGAAATTGATTCCCGCACCAAGTAACATTAGATCCTCTCTCAGAGGATGAAACTAATATATTTGACTTTCATAAGGCACTATTCGCTTTACACATGCGTGGTTCATTTTTTCAATGAGCAAGAAGTGCAATTTACAGCTATAACTAATCTCAACGGGTTTTTTAAATCCAAAACTTTGCAGTGAAACTGAAAAAAAACCTATTTTAAACCCCTAAAACCAGGTTTAAGGCTGGCCTCCCATGGACCGGAATTCGTTCCGGCGGAATGACTTTAAACCAATCGCTTTCACAATTTCTTTTAGAGCGTTCTATCAGAAATCTATAAAAAATTGTGCATTGGTTCAATTTTCATTCCGCCGCAACGAATTCCGGTCCATGGGAGGCCAGCCTAAATGAAAAAACTTGGGTTTTTGGGTTTTTCATTCAAAAAATGGGTTTTTTGCAACTCTGGATTGCACATTGGTTCAATTTTTATCCCGCCGGGACGTATTCCGGTCCATGGGAGGCCAACCTGGAATGGATAGAGAGGTCAAGTAACTCTAGGCCCTACGATACCCTCAAGAGCATCCCGAAGTCCGGTAGGGGGTCTTTTTGCCGAAAACATTTTTCGCCGAATCCACTGTAATTTGACAATCGAAAGTCACCTCTAGAAATCACTAGGAGATTTCGTAGTGATCTCTAGAAATGACTAGCGATGGTCGAATTAAGTTGATTCGGCGAAAAACTTTTTCGGCAAAAAGACCCCCTACCCCGAAGTCCCAAAAAATTCCAAACCTCTCCCTCTCACTTTTCTCGAAAGCGACTGAATGAATCGAAAAATGATGATTTGACGCATCTTCTTCATGATTCACAGAAGATGCATCAACCCAGATAACACACGGAGAATTCTTTTTCAAGAGCAAGAATAGAACTCTTCAAGAATTCTTTTCGAACTAATGAATTAATATAGAGCTCGGGAGGAGTTCAATCTGTCGGACATAAACAAGCTCTTTGAGAATATCAGGAGTATTGTTTGAGTACTCTCGAAGAACTTGTTAATGTCCGACAGATTGAACTTCTCCAGAGCTCTATATAAATTCATTAGTTCGGAAAAAATTCTTGAAGAGTTCTATTCTTCCTCTTGAAAAAGAATTCTCCGTGTGTTATCTGGAAACCCATTATTTTTCGATTCATTCAGTCGTTTTCGAGGGAAGTGGGAGGAGAGATTTGGGATTTCTTGAGACTTTGGAATACCCTCAATGGGATTAAGCTTCAATGGAGGTCAAGACGATCAGCTTTTCACCTGCCGGCATTGATCGGATAGGGATTAGTTTGCGCGTCATTCAATGAATAAAATTGAATAATCCATTAAAAACATGACGGAAGAGTGGGGTTTATATTATATTCACAATGGATCACTCAGTTTTATTCATCGGGTGATGCATAAATTGGATATATATTTTTTGGGTATCCCATTGATGGCGACCACAAGGAGTATCAGGAGGGAACATAACGGTGGTAGGAATGAAACGGAAACTCATACCCTCAAGATTTACTTCCTGATGGGTCAAATCAATGGCAGGTAACCACCCGTCAGCCCGAAATTTTTGATTGGTCGAAAACTACTACTTTTCAGTCATTTTCCTAAATAGTACTAGTTTCCAACGAATCAGGAAATTTCGGGCTAACGGGTGTTTACCTCAATGAAAGCACAATTCTAAAAGTGCCTTGGACAGCCGTTGTCTCAGGCTGGCCTCCCATGGATCGGAATTCGTTCCGGCGGAATGAAAATTGAACCAATGCACAATTTTTTATAGATTTCTGATAGAACGCTCTAAAAGAAATTGTGAAAGCGATTGGTTTAAAGTCATTCCGCCGGAACGAATTCCGGTCCATGGGAGGTTAGCCTCAGGCTTCTCTCCCATGGATCGGAATTTGCGGGGGATTTTCAGGGAATTCTAGTAAGTTACTATCCACGAACCAATTGGTCTTCGGATTTCGTCCCGTTCCCTAGAAATTCTGGCCTATGGGAGAGAAGCCTTATCCCTCGCTGGAGAATCTATAGACACCAGTGAGTCCGATGCATAAATGGCCCGAAGGACAGATTGACCCCATGGGGAAGACAGTGAGAAGGAATTATATGGGAACAGAAACGCTAAGGAATACTACGTAATGATTGGGGTCAACTGACCCGAGTGGAAATCAGGCTGCAATGCAACTGAAAAAACACCATGTGTTATTATTCATGCTCCAGTCGCTCTAATAATTACCAATTTTTTTTCGAGTCAATTGCACTTCGGGCTTATTTCCATCCGGGTCAGTTGACCCCAACCTACATAATGCACAATAGCGACATCTAGTTTCTCCTGACAAAGAATTTTTGGCGGGGCTTTTGAAAATTGAGAATACCAAACTGTGATAATCAATCTAATGAATCTGATGATCCTTCATAAACATCATAATTCTTCACAATTCTTTGAATTTTTTATAACCTTCAATGAAATTTTCTACCATAAAGGAGTAATAAAAAATTATGAGAGTTTGAGGAAATTATCATTTTCAATTAAACACATTGTTGATAATCATATATATTATCAAGTGAATAAACGAGTAATTCCATCCAATGTATATGTATATACATATACAGTCTTGTTCAAAATTTCTGAATGATGTCCCTTTTGATTGAGATACAAATACTGATCTTTATATAAAAGATATACGAACTTTTTTATCTCTTCACTTGCATGTACTAAGGACTGTTTTCCGCTCTTATGAACACCATAACTGCTGCCGCTTGTATAGAAATAAAATTTTTATGACACTCTTCCAATTTGTAATGCTTATGAGGTCCAAAATACTATTCGCGTAATATTGTAATCCATCAGCATCTCAATCATTTTGGATTTCCACTTCTTCATCATTTATCTCGCATTGAAATGAATCTTCATCGTTTGGTGAATCATTATCAGATCGTAAAAGATTTTCCCAATCATTCGAGATGTTACAATCATCTGGTTCATAGTTGTCAGATACCACAGGTACTTTTGTTCAACCGGGTCTTAATTCAATGCTTTGAGGGGCAATAAGTCAATATCATTTCTTTTGAAATATTCCCAGATGAACATTGCTGATTGATTAGTCCTAAGCCAACCTTTATGAAATGAAAACATGTTTATTATTTTTACCACTCTTCGAATCAATAATGTTCCAATTCTTCATCTTTTTGAACATGTAACGCCACAACTTGAAATGTATGCTTTCACCCACGTAGTACCAATGTTCTTGCGGAAAAAGCATTCTAAAAGATATCTTGGAGAATTCTAAAAAATGTCTTATGCGACATAACAGTTATGTTGCACTCTATGACTTGATAATTCTAGTTCATTGACAATGCCATTCCGGAAAAATTAATTATATAGCTTGAAAACCGCAGGGCCTCTAACTGATCGCAGCAAGTAACGTTATAAATTTGTTCAGAAAACTATAGATTTACCCAAGCAAACTTCTACATTTCTGAATTCAGAAAAAGAACCTCATCATCATCATCATGGAGTCATCAGTCTTATGACTTGTGTGGTGAAATCCTCAAACCCTATCTATTATCCACTAAACGCTCAATTTCTACATATCTACGACAACCCTTATATTTGACCGATCGTGAGTCAACATTTTTCTGTTTGCTGGGTTTGCTGTTGCGTTAGAATTCATAAAAAATCTTTAATCTCACAGAAGAGGACGAATTGAAATCCCCTCAAAGGGAAAAGGTGAACAGAAATGCACCTCAATAGGTGATGAATCGAGAATCAGGCGTGAGATAAGATCAGTAGACAATAATAGAGTAATTTTAGAATATCTACGACAACCCTTATCTTGTATAATTTGTTTCATATAACTTAATCTAGGTCTACCTTTGCCATTCATTTTTCCTTCTAATATTGTTTTCAATAAACTATCATGCCTTATTGTGGGTCCTATCAGATTACTTCTCCTTTTCACGACATGTTTCAAAAGACTTCTTTTTTCATTTACCTTCTCAAGTACTTCTTCATTTTCCACTTTCTCTATCCAATTTATTCTAAGCATCCGTCTATAACACAACATTTCAAAAGCTTCAAAAGTCTTCGTTGGTTCGTTTTTCCAATTGTCCAAGTTTCACAACCATATAATGCTGTGCTCCAAACGTAACTCTTCAAGAATTTCTTCCTTACTGCTAAGCTAATATTCTTCGAACATAGTAACTGTTTCTTTTGGTGGAAAGCCTGTTTCCCTGGTGCTATTCTTGCTCTTATATTTCTTTCGCTTTTACCGTTTTCTGTAATTATGCTTCCTAGATATTTAAATTCTTTGACTTGCTGAATTGTCTCTGCATCTATTTTGATTTTCGTTCTTCTTGATGTTTTCGCTGTTGTACAAATCATGAATTTTGTTCTGTCCTTATTTATATTCATACAATAGGTTTCTAGTAATATTGTTTTCATAGTGTTGAGAATATTTTCTAACTCAGCAGCACTCGTAGCTAATACAGCTATGTTATCCACAAATCTCAACATGCTTACATTTTCTCCCTGAATCTGCAATTTCAATTGCACTTGCTCCTTCACTTCGTTCATCGCTTCTTCTACATATAAATTGAAAATCAATGGTGATAGTGAGCATCCTTGTCTCACCCCTTTTTTAATTTGTGCTTCTCCTTCTTGACCTTCTGTTTCTATTATTGCGGTTTGATTCCTATATAATTCATATATTATTCTCCCAGCCTTAAAATTAATTCCTACCTTCTTCAAAATCCCGAACATTTTCTCTCAATCAACATTATCGGATGCTTTTTGTATATCTACAACACCTATGTACACAGACTTTTTTAACTCTAGTATTTCCTCTACTACTGTTCTAGGTGCTAAAATTGCTTCTCGCGTTCCCCTATGTTTCCTAAAACCGAACTGATCTCCTGTTAATCCACTCCCCAGATAACACACGGAGAATTCTTTTTCCAGAGCAAGAATAGAACTCTTCAAGAATTCTTTCCGAACTAATGAATTCATATAGAGCTCTGAAGGAGTTCAATCTATCGGACATTAACAAGTTCTTTGAGAGTACTCAAGCAATACTTCTGATATTCTCAAAGAGCTTGTTAATGCCCGACAGATTGAACTCTTCCAGAGCTCTATATGAATTCATTAGTTCGAAAAGAATTCTTGAAGAGTTCTATTCTTGCTCTTGAAAAAGAATTCTCCGTGTGTTATCTGGGGATCTATTTTATTTTCTATCTTTCTGTATACAATTTTTGTCAGTATTTTCGAGGCATGTGAAGTTGAACTAATCGTCTGTAGTTCTCGCATTGTCTGCTCCTTGTTTTTTCAGAATGGCGACAATTTGATTCTTTTGGAAATCTTTTGGTACTTCTCCATTTTCGTACATATCTCTGACAAACTCAAACAGCGCGTCACGAGTTCTTTGACTGTAGGCTTTGATAAGGTCACTTATGCCATATACTCCTGATGCTTTATTATTTTTTAATTCTTCGAAAGTCCTGTCGAATTCTGTTCTAAAAATCGAATCTCCAATCCTTCTTCATCAAGATCTTCTTCCCTCTCTAAGAATCCTACATTATCGCTTCCTCTAATCGCTCGCTACAGATCTTTTCAATGATTAATTCATTGTCCCATCTTTTCCTCCGTTCTTATCATTTGTCTCTCTACAGAATTTTTAATCTTATTGCTTCTAGACTTCATTTGTCCTAAAAATCTCTCAACAATCCTATATGCCTCATCTATTTTCCATAAATGTAATATTACTTCTATACCCTAACATTTTCCTTCTAACCATTGTTATTTTGCTTTCCTTGATTCTCTTATTATTTTATTCCTCAGTGACTTGTTTCCCTGCTGGTCTTGTTTGCTACTATTATTCTTGTATTTCCTCCTTTCTATGACCGCTGCTCCACCGGACTTGAAACAGAATTGAAATAGGATTGAACCACGGAAAATGACCACTCAACAGACAAGTACAGTTTTTACAAGACAATGTTTGAATCGCGATTAGATAATTCCATTTCAATCCTGTTTTATTTACGCCTGGTGGGAACATAGTCATTGATTCAATCGAGAATTTCTTCCGTTATACATGATTTCTTAGGTTCTACTCCATCGTTCTTCAAAATTCTATTTGCTCATTGTTCTATGTTCCCCTTCATATTCCTCTATCTACTCTCTATTTCCAAGTCTTTTTGATCCTCCAATTTTTCATCCAACATCTCTTTGAATGCCCCATGTGTTTGTTTTTGTTCAAGATTCTTCAAAAAGAACCTGTGAAATGAGAAATATTCTTCATATGTTTTTTGCGATAAATTCGGTCGATTGAGGTTATATTCAATATATTCGAATTTCTCATAAACTATGATGGATTAAAATGAGTATAAAATATGTTTTCATATAATCACCATTTGAATTTAGGAAACCAGTCGTATAATAACCCAATCATTTGATTTTTCCACATCAGATGAATTTATCATCAAGGATAACATTTCATACTGCTGGTGGGGATCCAACGATTTAATATAGAATATAGTCTCATTATAGGTTATACCGGATATACTGATGTCAAATAGATATCATGCTAGTTGATTAGGTAGAAAATGATTATTCATAGTGAGAGATGCGTATTAGAAGCAATAATTCAATTTTTAGATAATCCGACTTTACTATTTTCAGTCTTGTAAGTGATAATTTCATTGTACATTTATGTTTGGCGCAGAATTTTCTTATTTGCTGAGTTCGATTCCTGCCGTGTGTTCAACATCTGCAAACACAATAGATATTTCTTAAGCCCGCGTCACATGGAGCTGAAAAAGGGCGGAAAGCGGGTGCATGCAGAAGATTCGAAACCTTGGATAGAAAAAGAAGAGTCAGATGCCGCATCTCTTTTCAACTAAGGATTCGAATGTTTTGCATTTCGAATCTTCTGCATGCACCCCGGAAAGCGGAGCGCGGAACCCTTGGTTGAAGAGAGAGGCAAATATCCATCTTTCTCTTTACCTTGGTGAAAATTTCCGCTCGCTAGAAGCGGAGATTGAAACAAATGAAGCGTAAAATGTTTCAATTTCCGTTTTTTCCGCGCTTGGATACTGTTTCGTTTCCTCTTCCACGTCGCTTTAGGTAGGGGATCTTTTTGCCGAAAACGTTTTTCGCCGAATACACTGTAATTTGACAATCGATAGTCACCTCTAGAAATCACTAGGAGATTTCGTAGTGATCTCTAGAAATGACTAGCGATTGTCGAATTAAGTTTATTCGGCAAAAAACTTTTTCGGCAAGAAGACCCCCTACCGTCGCTTTAGGCTGACGTCCCATGGACGGAAAAAGTGACGGAAAGCGAATTGCGGTACCAATACTTTTCAAGTATGCCCAGTTTTATCTGGTTTCATTCAACACCCAATAAACATGAACATCTTCAAGATATCTTGAAGATATCTTTTGAAGGACATCTACGAGACATATCAAAAAGACATCTTGAAGATGTCTTTCAAAAGATATGTTTAAGATGTTTTGCCGAATGTATCTCTAAGATCAGCAGTTTTGAGGTTATGAGTGCATATGGATAACACTTCAAATGTCTTTGTTCACAATCAAATTGCAGAGAAGGTGAATTCGTTCATAAATTAAAAGCTTGAATAATCCATGTAAATACTAACAAATTCTGTGAAAAGTCCGATTTTGTAACCTTGCAGTGCTAGCACTGAAACTAACGAATCTCCGAGTCACAATATTTTGCGAATTATCGAACTTTTTACACTGAATTTTATGTACGGCCTTTGTGTACGGTGATTTTATCAAATTCTCATTTACATTTACTAATAAGTTGTTTTTCAATAACAGTGAGAAAAAAATAATTTAAAGGTATCTATGATATTCATCAGGCACTAACGATCACTGAATCATGTACTTCAATATATTTCACCAAATTCATTAAGCTGTTCAAGTTTTATGCACAGTCAACTTATCTTATATTTGTATATGTCATAAACACCTTATTCAAAAGATCACTTTTACTCTGAAAATATACACCGCTGACATTATATCTCACTATGTCATATTGACAATCATGAGCACCGCGTCATCAGATTGTCCGTATGGCTCAGGTCATCGAAGCGTGGGTACGCCGTGAAATGTCCGGGTTCGAATCTCGCAACCCCAAAAATCCGAAATGAAGTAAAATTTGTAGGACTGAGAGGAGGGATCAAAAGAAAAGAAAGAAGGAAGGAGAAGGAAAAGAGGGGAGAATTTTTTTTATGCACGATGCAAGATTTTTCCAAGATATTTTTATGAATTCTTCAAGACATTTTTAAGACTTGATTGAATACGTCTAAAGCATATCTTCCGCAAGACGTTTTTGAGATATCTTAAACTTGTCGAAATCAGTCGCGTAAGACATCTTTTAGATTTCTAAAAGACATCTTCGAGACCTTCTTGCAAGACATCTTTCAAAATTGCGAAATATCTTTTAGATATCTAAAAGATGTCTTTTTGTTTGATTAGGCAGTGACTAAAAATTCTGAAAATCTATTGGTGCCGCAATTCGCTTTCCGTCACTTTTTCCGTCCATAGGACGCTAGCCATATACCCTTCTTACGCTCCCATTTTCACTAGGATAAGCAAGGGTTCAGCGTTCCGCCCTTTTTTAACTCCATGTGACGCCAGCCTCAGGGTGCTCTCCCATGCAATAGATTATTCAACCGGAACGGAACATTCCATCTCCCGTTCCGTCGAAAACAAGCGCCCTTGTCTCCCATGAACCGCAATACATTCCGACGGAATGGGAAATTAATCAATCCATGATGAAATATATATTTCCATTGGATCTCTGTATGAGAAATACCCAATACATTCCATTCAAAGTTGTTACGGCCGGAATGATTTCGATCTATGGGAAAGCAGCGCTATTTGCGTTCAACGAAATGGAATGACTACTGAAATCCCTATTTTGTTCCGATATTCCAATGCCATGAGAGAGCACCCTTAGAGCATATATTACTGGAGCGAGCATCTAACTAAAAAAGTGGTGTCGAGAGATATGGAGTGAAACAGGTGTAGAAGTCAGGACAATCTCTCTTTCTAGTCCCACACAGCACATAATATTGCAGCAATATTACAATATTGACGTAATATTACAAATCCAAATGTAATATTGCAACAATATTACAATATTATATATTGCAATGTGATATCACTGCGATATTACAGTGTCGATAATATATCATGAATCACACTGAAATATTGCCGTAATATTTTGCAAACAGGAATTTGTAATACATGCCTAAACTTGAATCCTGGCCAATTTCCATGTGAAAATTAGTCCAAAACGATTTGATATTGTTTTGTTTTTGTATTCATGAGTGGACGTGAAAAATGAATGAAAATGGGAATGTGTGTTGTGTAGTAAACTTTAGTAGTGAAAAAACGGATTCCTTCTGATTCCGATTCTTCGCAATCGTCTCAAAATCCTTCGAAATGCAAAACCAATACCCCTCCCACAGTTTCATTTCTTTTCGAAGATGGGATATTTTGTAAAATATTATAAAAACATCATTTTAAATGATAATACTGTCCCTAATTCGGGTCCTAAAATATAAAAAAAATAGAAGAATAGTTTTCTCCTCTGTAGGACTTTTGAATGCCATCAGAAGTAGAAATAATATGCCTGAGCTCACATTTGCCTTCAAAAATCAGGATCTTTTTAATTTCACCACCCAGCAATATAAAGAGAAAAAAATTAAGATTTTTTTCATGACCCAAAAAATTTCATATTCCTTGAAGCCCATAAAAGTTACAGTTGTTATATAAATGACGACTTTGAGACGATACCAGTGCCATGAGATCAGCTGATTTTGTCTGTGAGGTTTTCTGAAACGGGTGAAATGCAATTGAAATATCTTGATGTACCTTTATTCTTTACCAATCAAACGAAACTACATCGAAATATCTATTATATTCCACCAGGCTTGTGACAACCGGGAATTTTCCTCTTCTTGATTGGCTATTCTATTTAAAAGAAATGCATCATTGATCAATTTCGTTAGAATCCCCAGTTGAAGCACTTCCCTGTTCACCCCCTTTGCGAAATCTCCAAAAACATAATCAGCTGCTCTCATGGCACTGGTATCTGCTTGATCACAATGTTTCGTTTTTCTTCAAGTTTCAAATTACATTTGTCTAGGAACACTGCCGCTCGTATTTCTTGGAAAGGATACTATAGTGAGGGTGCTATAGCACCCTGATGTTAACCAAATTGTTCATACGAGACTTTTCAAATACCTTGCAATTCATTCTCAGAATATTGCTCTATGCCTCAATCGTTGAATACTTATATGACTGCGAAGAAATACTTTACAGAGCGATATTCTAAAACTTGTGAAGAATATTCTAGAAGCCTCACATGAACAATTCACTTAGAGGGATGTTAGGGCCGAGACGCTAGCTATTTTGTTGATAACATTCAAAAAATCTTTCAATAACATCAAAATAACGCTGTGTACAGCAGTTCTTCAATAAATTTTGAGAATTACTGTGTACGGAGAGATATTTTGATTCTATTGAATCGATTCTATCAAGTTTGTTGTAAATAAAATGGCTAAGGTCCTGGTATTAGTATCACATGCTGTAAGGAGATACCAGAGTACCCTCTGAGCAAACATTCTCTTGGTGAGAATTCTCTGAACTAAATTCATAGAAATAGATGAAATTTTCAAGAAATGATCATCAGTACTTTATCGCAGTGCAGAATCCAAATTTTGAAATTCAAACTTCCTCACAGATGTTGGAAAAGAATTTTTTGGAATTTGAAAATTTGGGCTTTGTATCGCAAATCAAGTATTAACGATTATTCCCTGAAAACTTCAGATACATTCATGAATTTAGTTCAGATAATTCTTACCGAGGAAATGTTTGTCGAGTCTATATATACTGTTATATTCCCAACTGCGTGCAATTAGTGTTCCCTTGAAATATTTCCACAATATTACTAAAATATATAATATCGACAGGTGTAAAATATTACTGTGACATCACTGAAATATTGCTGTAATATTGACGTAATATTACAATATTGCTGTGATATTACTGCGATCTTACTGCAATCAATCTGCGCGGACATGAAATATTACGGCAATATCGCAGTAATATTTCCCTGCAATATCACAATATCAAAAAATAATATTACTGCGATATTACTGCAATATTTTGTGTTGTGTGGGGTTGATCTTCATTGGCTGCCTCAATGGAAAGTGTTATTGATTCTGTTGTTACAATCAATCCAGAATAAGTAAGATGAGAGCTATTCCTGGATGCTTCCGATTGCAGGCAGGGGCTAGCCCCTAGAGCTAGAATACTGGATTCCCATTGGCTGAATCATGGCCCCTGGGGTCAAGGGCTCTCGCAGTCGGAAGCATCCCCTATTTTTGATTGCCCTTTCTGTCCGCACAGACCTTAGAGCGTATACTACTGGAGCGAGCATTGCCTATGATTTCAATAGAAATAAGTATGGTTGAATGGAGAGAGAGAGATCCGACTTATAGGCAGTTGTCTCTCTTCTTATCCCTTGGCAGTGGTTTCGCTAGAAAGTAGATAGGGACAGAGGGAATCTCCTCAATCTATTCATGCGCGTCACTAATTAGATGACCAGGCATTTGGCTATTTTTTTGTTATCGTTGAAAAAAAAACAACATTATGCCTGATAGGCAGGCAGCACCGTTCGGGACTAGCATAAGCTAGCCGTCCTTGGGACCCAACAGCCATCAGCCTAGGTTACCCCGTCTCCTTTTCACCCTACGCGGTCCCATGTGAGTTCTCCTCATGGAGGCATTGAAGCCAATCATTCCCCCTCGCAGCACACGTGTCGACAGGTTTTTAATTTCCCGCTCCTTGATGATATGGAGGCCAGTCAGGATATCGCATGATTTCCTACCTCAAACTCCCCTATAGGTCAGTGTGGTGGACGTGAACGTGACATGCTGCACTCCAAATCTCTCTCGAATCACGTCACGCAAGGGCTGGTAGTATAAAACTTTCCTCTCATGTGCCCTCCTCAAGTCCGCCTGTTCTGACACCACCAGGGCTCCAATAACCGTTGCAGCCGCACTCTTCACGGCCACTACATTCGGTTTACGCAATTCCTGGTTCAGAAGAAGACGGGGTTCCTCAAAAACCTCATAATCTTGTTTTCTCAAATTCCGAACCAGGTAAGACACTACTGTAACATGGTGCCTCACTCGGGTGTCATGAGTTCGATGACAATCCTGGAGCACATGATTGAGCGTCTCAATATTGTCGCAGCCCGCCCTACACAAACGATTATTGTGCCAACCGCGCGATGTCCGTGACCTAACGGAGAGCGCATTTATACGCAATTTAGCAAAATTAACAAAATCGAATCCAGACAGGAAAGATGTTCCATCATAAAGCCACCGATGTTGTTGCGGCACCTTCGCTGAATCCTTCAAGGCCTTGCCATCTGCGGAACTGTGTAACAGCTTAGCCCATCTCTTACGGACGCACGAAGGTCTCGTCAAAGCCATTCCACAATGGATGGGGGCCAAATTAACGAAAGACCCAATCAACGAAAGATTGGTTGAAGAGAGAGATACGTCACACTCTCTCTTTTCAAACACTGATTTCGTTGATTTAGCCCTCATCCTCTACGATAATTAAGGTCGCGCCGAAGCGACATAAGGCGCAGCGGATTTACCTGACTTCTCCATACTCACCAGCCTGGTCAGCCTTATCATAGGGACAACCCACCTAAGCGAGGGTATACCCAATCCCCCGTCATGTGTGGGAGAGAGAGCCATTTCCGAATAAAGGATCTAACCCTCATATCCACCTTATTGAGGAGGCTGGTCCGAGTGTTCCCCAATACCAACTTATGATACTGACCAGGCATGATGAAGACCCTTAAGGCAAAGAGTCTCTGTTGTGGCTTTAACGGAGCTCTTGATAATTTGACGAGAACATCCTCCATACTCCCGCCGTTTACCCGCGCTTGCTTGAATTTCTTCACGTTGAACGTCGCACTGTCTTTGAACGTGATTTGTTTTTTCCGTGTACTGGAGTGAGCGCAGCAATACAACCACGTGTACAAAGAGAAAGGTGCAACGGATGTGAATGTGTCCTTGTCTATTTAATCATAATGACGAGAGAGAAACTCGAACGGGTGTGAATCCATGTTTTCGTTCAATAGATAGCGTTGTCTTCTTCTGATACCCTCTCTATCTCTCTCTCTCTCTCTCTCTCTCTCTCTCTCTCTCTCTGTACACGCGGTTGGGATGGGGGCCAAATTAACGAAAAACCAACTTTTCGTTGATTTGGCCCCCATTCCGCGGTTGTATTGCTGCGCTCACTCCACTATGTATATAGAGTTCACTGGTCACGGATGCAGATGTCCCCAAAGGTCAATATCCCGAAATTCGCTGGTTGATTGATTTCTGGGGAACCTCTGGTAAGTTACTAGAGATTGGCCGATCAATGAAGTCCGGAATATCTGCATTTGAGACATTGAAATTCGGATTAACTGCGCTTCGGGCCATTTGTGTCGAAATTACTAGTGTTCACCCTCCAAAGGTCAAGGGAATAGCGACCCCACCATATCCTGTATACACCGATACTTACAAATATACCTACACGTTTGTGTAACCTATATATATATATGAGGCTAACCTCCCATGGACCGGAATTCGTTCCGGCGGAATGACTTTAAACCAATCGTTTTCCCAATTTCTTTTAGAGCATTCTATCAGAAATCTATAAAAAATTGTGCATTGGTTCAATTTTCATTCCGCCGGAACAAAATCCGGTCCATGGGAGGCCAGCCTCAGACGATAGTGGGGTTACTATTCTCCTCAACGGTGGCAGAGCTGCCAGATGGGCACGGTGATGCCATATTTCATCCGAAACCGTTACTGCACACCGATGCAACGGCACGTACGTGTGAACGTGTGATTCATACGTGTCTTCACACGTACGGTAAATTGCGGCCATATGAGTAACGGTTTTGTGTCAAAGATGGCATCACTGGATGGGCGGCATTGCCGTTGAGGGGAAGTGCGCTCCCACTATCGTCCCATATATGTAACTTACATGTGTGCATGGTTTTTGTGTGGAGGTGGGAGTATGTATACAACCGATGGTGGAGGTACCTATTCCCCTCAATGCCAATGCCCATCTGTGCGACTCTTGATGGGAGGTCTCGATTGGCCTGTATGTGAAGGAGCCCGAATGGGCTGTTGACTCGAATAGAATTGAACCCGAAAAAAATTGTAACCATTATGATAATTGGAGCATGACTAGTAACATTTTTACTCTCTGATTTATCAATATTGAGCCCATGAATTATGGAAAAATGAGTAAATACAAGATGTAAATGTAGGATGTGTTTGAATTTGCCGCAGCTTCCCTTACTTAAGGGTATCCCGTAGAAGCCGGAGTTAATAGATTGTTTTTCCCAAAATACTCAAAGATGACTCAATAGAATGTTCTAATTAATTTTATTCAGTCACCTCCGAGTATTTCGGGTAGAGAGATCTAGTACCCTCGGTTTTTACGGGATACCAGGGGGCATAATCTCAAATTGAACATTCTCGAATGGATTTCAGCGCTGCCGTACGGTAGTACAGTGAACTATTTGACATAGATACAACTAACACAAACAATGAACAAATCACACCGATTTTCGAATAAGTGTTGGTGTATACATGTAAAATAGTTCACTGTACTACCGTATGGCGGCGCTGAAATCCGTTTGAAAATTTTCTATTTCAGATTATGCCCCCTGCGGTTTACCCTTAAAGCTTCTGGAGTCTTCCGAAGTAGCCTTTGACTATATAAGTATGGACTGCTGGTTGCTAACTTCAGACTTGTAATCAACATTGAGCAGCGCCGCCAGTAACCGCAAACTAAAATTGACTGATCAGCTGTTCGGTGTTGTGATTTGTTTTGAAATACAATCTAACCTCTGATCAAGGGAGTAATTCTTATTGAAATGAGTAGGATGTAATTCCTCAAACTCAATCAACTAATTGGGATGGAAATTGTTTCTGAATGTGTATTATGATTCTTTATTGATTGCAACGTATAGGTTATAACTTGAAATCTTCGTACCATGGTAACATAGTAATCATTACCATGGTGCATTGGAAGTATAACCATTCTTTTCTCTCCGTGTAGTGCCACTCAGATAAAGTTTTTTCACTTACTGGACGTGCCTCTTAATTAGATTCCCTGGTTAAAGTCTCATAGCAATTCATAACAACATGTCCTTATTATGAAATGTTACAGATTCTGCAACAGGAAATTCATAAGTAAACCACGAAGTCCTGTGAAATTCTGCTTATGATTCATCATGAATAATTATGAATATATTTTCATGTTTACTTATGAATTTCCTGTTGCGAAATTTGGAAAGTTTCATAATAAGGACATTTTCTTATGAATCGCTTTGAGACTTTAACCGAGGTTGCTTTTCCAATTTTTCGAATTAGATTATTACATTCGTATTCATCTAAAAGTACTTATAGCTTCATGAAATTTTACAAACTGAGACTAGATTTTCTGAATGTTCAAGGAATATCCCAACGATATACTTAGTATTGAGGTTGTTTATTATAAATGTTTTATAATTGCTTTAAAAATATTTTGAGAAATATATATATTTTATATTTTGATAAATATCTTGAATGATGATCATAAATAATAATTATGAGTAATCAGATGAATAAGTTGATAGATGTAATAATTCTCAAAATACATGCAAAAAATCAACCATCAGAACACATGATGCAATGCGACTGATATTCTCTGAATATTTATTTTACATTGTTTACGTCAATATAAGAATCGTATTTATTGCTTTTAACGATGATCCTCATTCTCATACTCAATGTATCAAACGTCAATAAATTATAACCTGTAATTCTTATCGAATCATTGGGTTTTTTTACGATTATTCATACCACATTTGGAATTGCCGCGTTTTCGGTCACTTGGGCGGAGCCTAAATATCGAAAAATATCGTTCAATGTTGGTTACACATTTTCGGCAGTTTATATAGGAAAAGTGGGGGTAACTGGCAGTCCATACTTATATAGTCAAAGGAAGTAGCTGACCTGATCATCTGGTCAAAACCAGATTACTTTTGATTGGTTGAGAAGTGATCTGGTCATGACCAGCTGATCAGGTCAGCTACTTCGGAAAGTTCCTCTATTACAAGCATGCGTTTGTCGCATGCGACATCATTAGATGAAAGGAGAGGCAAACTGTTTTCCCCTAGGACTTCTCTTTTCATCTAATGATATCGCATGCGACAAACGCACGCATGTAATTTCACCTTTATTCAGAAGAAACATGAGGGACAAATAAAAATGCTCTAAATCAGATATACAAAGTACGTTTTGACCAGACTCTGGTTATAGGGTCTCTATCGCGGTAGAGAGTCTTTTTGCCGAAAACGTTTTTCGCCGAATACACTGTAATTTGACAATCGATAGTCACCTCTAGAAATCACTAGGAGATTTCGTAGTGATCTCTAGAAATGACTAGCGATTGTCGAATTAAGTTTATTCGGCGAAAAACTTTTTCGGCAAAAAGATCCCCTACCCTCTATCACTACCATGAATTTCTAGCCTTATAGTGCCTGGAACACACGTATATGATACAGGAGCTTTCCGAAGTGTGTGACCCGGGGCAGAGATGAGTTGAAGAGATTGCTAACGAGTTGTGAAAACCATAGTCCAGTTTCTGATTGGCAGTATCACGTTTTCCGTTTATCTCTTCATGCTGGTTGGCTTAGAAGAAAAATTTAACCGATCATATATTTTTCTTCAAAAGAAAAAAACGTGATACGGACCATGATTTTAACATTGCGTTAGCAATCTCTGCTATTCATCTCTGCCCGGGGCGTCAGGGGCATGGAATGAACCAATAGTAATCCGTAGTAATCCGTAGTTCACGCCCCAGACACCCCGGGTCAAACACTTCGGAAAGCTCCACTGTCGGTCGATTTAATCCGTTCCCTCCCTATTCCATCAATTTAAGAACACCGATAAATAAATTTCGATTGTAATAATTATATAATCAATTTAAAAACTTTTGAACCATGTCATGAATCAACGTGGGTCATTTCTTGAATGTTTAGGTGGTTTGATTTCAACTTTGATCAAGAATTTGTGAATTATACCAAAGTTTTCCACAACTCGTCATAAATGGGCAGCAATGGATTAAATCCACCGACTGCAGGCCCCTCCATCTCGTGCATTTTCCCCTAGAAATCCGGTTCACGTATTGACCAAGAAATTGAGATGCCGATTTCATCTAGCTCATGTTCCAAAACCTTACTCTCGTACTCTGGGGTATCGGTTTTCTCTGTTTGCCTGATGAATTGAAAAGAGTTACACTGATACTCTAGAGTACGAGGGCAAGGTTTTGGAACATGAGCCTAGTGGACCCATTAGGTTCGTTCGTTCTATGTGCCCTGAGTTGCTCCAACTTGTACCAAACCAATCATTTCGTTGCTTAAACTGGAAGTAGCGAATCCAAAATACTTGGAGCGAGTTGGGGTAACTTGGGATATCGGTAAACGAACTTAGCTATTGAACTGTATAATAGGTTCGTTCGTTCTACGTGCTCTGAGTTGCTCCAACTTGTACCAAACCAATCATTTCGTTGCTTAAACTGGAAGTAGCGAATCCAAAATACTTTGAGCGAGTTGGGGTAACTTGGGACATCGGTAAACGAACTTAGCTAATATACTGGAATGAGCACCATTCAACAATTTTTCGTCAAAGAGAGACAGTTGAGTTCACTGTGCGAGAAAAAGAAGCAGTTACCCTTTACACTCATCATCCCTTTTTAAGATGCATGTGTTGAGAAAAGAAACAACGCTATTTCATCTTGCATTTCACACTGACGAAAGATCTCTTCTCCCATCCTATAGGAAATTTCGCCAGTGCTCTTTCCAGTATGTTATATAGTTCAATGGATATAATAGTATTATCTGTGATTATTGGTCATTTTCTCACTATTCATCTTAAATTTCCGCGATGAATGATTCATTTTACAGAATCGATAGACCAACTGACAGGCGGAGCCCTCTACAACTTTCTGATCAGTATATGAACAAAGGTTCTAAACAGTCGGAGGGGCTTGACCGAGGTTACCTCTCTTTCCATGAAATGAACCTAGCTTTTGATTCTTCTTCATTTTGTTTCATGATAATAAATTATAGATCTGAACCTAAACACATCGGTAATATATTTTCATAGTCCATGAAATTATCAAGTAGATAGCGCCAGAAGTCGTAAACCATCTCCTTTCGGTAAAAATATTATCCTTTTCCCATCGAAATGAATCGTTTAGTGACAATTTTGGACCAGTCATTGTAGTTATATTAAGAAGTTGTTTTGTGATAAGAAACGAAATTTGTGGTCTGAATAATGTAGTATTATTAATAAATTTACGTTTGTGAGTGTGATGGAATGTTGAATTTATTTCATAACAAGTGGATTTATGATCGGTTTCGTGTCGAAAAAAGCCGGTTAAAGCTGTTTTTCTATTCGTCAGAATTGAATCATCCAGGTGAAATATTTTTATTCAGTTTAGATCACAATGTTTATCGATAACCGAAATTTTTTGTCCTACACCTCAGTCTATATCACTTTTATATTTATATAAGATTGAACCTTTGATAGAGAGCACAAAATCATAAAAATTGATTTATTAAGTCAATTCACATCATTGATACCAATTATTTGAAATATTCCAGAAATATTTGAACTCTCATGGTTCCGTCCAAAGTATTTATATTATCTGACTCAGTTGAATCAATACGATCATGACAAATTATTTCATTAAAAATCAATCATTTCAGTGCTATTTCTTACGTAGTCGTCATAACCTAACTTTTTGACTGCTCGGATGATCGGTTGTACGTTTGCTTTTTAATCAATATTTGCATTATTGTTATTGTTTTGATGTGAGAAGACTTTTATTTCTTATTTCATCTTTATTCTACCTCTATCGACCTCCGTCAATTATCGAGCAAGGTCGACCTCACAATGGCAAACAAATGACCTTGATTTTAAACACGGAATGAAAACATTGCTACAGTAATTAAGTACACAAAATTCAAATAATAAGTAGAAATTCATACAAATTATGAATGTTTCATCATTCGAGTTCCAAACTGCAGAAACTGCTTTTTTATGTTGTACTTGCAATAACGAAGAACTTGAACTTTATTGTATTGTTGACAAAAGTGTTTTTGTCCACAGAAACTTGGTGGGTAGCCGTGAAGGTGTTCTCTTGCCTATGAAATCCGTTGACGTCGAGATCGCAAATCATTATTGTTATTCCTGTACTGCTTGTAGATGGAGTGAGTAAGATTGAATCATTATTGCTTTCAGTTATGATTTACTTATATTATTTTTCTTCACTTTTCGACATTATTTATTTATTTTTTTTTTTTTTAATATTTGTTTCTCATCCTCACTTCTAGCATCCATAATTTGTATTATTGGTAGAGAAAAACATATCATATTGGTAGAGAAAAACATATCAAATTGGTAGAGAAAAACATATCATAAGATAGAAAGAGAAGCCAAATACCAAAGGGGATATTTTTTGAAACCAAATAAATACATGTATAATTGATAGTAGAAGATGGAATATACTCCGAGATGTATGGTATATTTCTTTGTTATGAGAAAATTATATTTATGATTATTAAATTTAAAATAATCAAATGACTGGTGAAACTGTTCACAGAGTTTATTGAATCCTGTTATAATGAGATTGAATGCAAACTTTGCAATGGTAAACAACCATTTATACTTTTTCAAATCCGTTTAACCCCATGGGAACTGTTTGATTTGATGAAATTCAATGGGAATTCAATAGGTTTAAACGATCATCCTTTGTAGCAAAGTTTGTGTTGAATTTCATTAGATAAAGAGTTTCTATAGATTTTTTGTACTTGGACATAATTATCTCATTTTACAACATCTGTTCTCCATTATGTGCTTTGTATTTCTGAAAATCCGATACTTTTTCATTTTCTGTCTTTTGTTCTTCAATTATTCAAAGTATTCCTCAATGAATGCTATCAAACATGCTTATTGGACATTATGTCGATTATGTTTTTCGATTCGCGCATTTAAAATCAAATTAAGCATCACAGTATTGAATATTTTCAATGGATATCAAAATATTTGTAGTACAAATTTTTTGAAATTTGATTGTCAACCCCAAGATCTTGTTCTTGAAAACACAAACCTTCAGGGACGTTCGTGAACGTCCAGGAACATTCAATGAACGTTTCTGAAGGTTTGTATTTTCTTGGGGAATCTTTTTTTCAAATCTTATAAGATCTTACATCAACAAATAGGATCGATCCTTTTTCATATAAAAACTATATATAACTTTTATAGATTTCTTTCAAAAATTTGATACTCTTTATGCAAAAAAAGACATCTTCTTTGAGGACCCCCATTGCTAATAAACACTTGAACGAAAGAAGTTATATATTGTATATTTTCCAATCGTATTACAGTGATCTTTTTTATCGACTTACTAGTTGCTTTCTCTTATTTATACTTTCGTTCGAGTTCTTTGTTGTGACCGATAGACTGCGTAACTTGATATATTCGAGTTAGAGGAAACTCTCACTTATCCTTCGACAATCTAGTAGGATTTCATTTACTATTATTGTAAAAAACATCTTATTTCCAAACCATCACACATTCCCTAAGATATCGATATTCGGAAATTCTCAACTTGGTAATTTACCTAACTTTGTTTCAATTATTCAACACATCATGATCATCGGATAAATTCGGATAAACTTATGGGGTTTTTTTGTCCTTTCTAATCAGGAGTATGAGGAATGTGGTTCACTGTGTACATTTATCCCATAATGGGAACGTACACTGTAAGAAATGAGTGTAAAATTACTCGGAGTGTTCCATCTAGACTGTTCCTGTGAAGTTCATTTCCACTAACATTCAAGGAGATATGAGCGTCTCGGACCTCTCTTTCTATTGTACACTGAAAAAAAGGTATGGCTCTCACAGCTCTACTATTCATGTGTTCTTGCTCTCAGGAGGTATAAGGATGCCAGTATAGCTCCCACAGCCGAACGTGTCGCTACCATAGCAATCTGTCGGCTGTGGGAACTATACTGGCATCCTTATACCTCCTGACAGCAAGAACACACGAATAGTACAGCTGTGAGAGCCATACCTTTTTTTCAGTGTACAGGAGTGTCCATTTCGAACCACCATGCTTGGATGATGAAAGCTGGTATCCTCTTGAAGGAATATACTAGCGTATTGCTCATGTAAAAATTTCGGGTAAAGTATCTTAAGCAGTGATGCCAGTATTCCCTAGAAAAATCTTCAGATTTTTTGGCATTGGTCATTTCTTTCCAAATTGAAAATATGATTGGCCGGTTGTACAAGAAATAACCAATCATCAGATGCTGAAGATTTTCCTAGGGAATACTGGCAACGCTGATCATAAGACTGAATTCCCACAAGCCCGAAGTTGCATAAATCTAAATTTTTCGAGCCTCGGTCGAATTCTCAAATCTATCTTTTGATCGGATCTTTGTTTATCATATCACAATGAACAAAGCCAAACAATTGAAGCATTCCATATAAATTCAACTTGAACTAAAAAAATTCGGGACTATGCAACTTCGGGCTTATGGGAATTCGGTCTTATGCAGGGGGCATAAACTCAAATGAATAATCTTGAGAATGATATTCACCGCCACCTGAGTTGAGCGCAGGAACTAAATGGGAATCCCCTTTCATGTATACAACACATTGAATTGTTTATACTCACACATTCGTAAATGAAAATATATGTATATGATGTGTGCGAAGTTGCTGACATAACCTATATTAATATAAGTTTTTCTGCTATTCTTTCAATTATTATTCATTTAGTTCATATCCAGCTTTTACGTATTGATTTATTTTATTTTTCAATCGTATTGATAGGCGACTCATGGAATATAAACGTCTCTGAAGTAAGTAGTTCCATATTCAATCAACAATAATTTATTAATAATTTATTATTGTTTCCCCACTTTTTCTATCTAAATACTACTGTTAATGATTGCTTCCGATAAATGCGCCGAGCAAATAGTAGCAATTTTTTGGTCAATCAAAGGATTCGGAAAAAATTTTCTCATTTTTTGATTAGTTGTTTTACTGGTATTGCTTGCTCGTTCAGCATTTATCGGAAGCACTCAATAGCTAAATTCGTTTAGCGGTTTCCCAAGTTACCCCTACTTGCTTCAAATATTTCGGATTCGCTATTTCCAGTTATAGAAACGAATTGATTGGTTTAGTACAAGTCGGAGCAACTCAGGACAAATAGAATGAACGAATCTAATAGCTAAGTTCGTTTACTTGCGTCCCAAGTTACCCCAACTTCCTCCAAGTATTCCGAATTCGCTATCTCCAGTTATAAAAACGAATTGATTGGTTTGGTACAAGTTGGAGCAACTTAGGACAGGTAGAACGAACGAACCTAATGTGTTTCCAATTTTGAACGATATTTTTAGATACTTATGATCCGCCCCAAGACCCAAAAACGCGGCAATTCAAGATGTGGATTGAATAATGATATAAAATTCAATATTTTTAGCACAATTGGGGGTTGTAATTCACCAAGATCTGATATATTACATACTAAATATTCGCATAATTGTTGGAGATAACAGAAAAATCCTAATATTAATATTATGGATACGAAGGAAAAAATTAAAATACAACAATGTGGTTGGGGAACAGGCAATTTTAGTTCGCGAGCATTTTTTTGTTACTGAAGGCGCTTCTAGCCAGGTGGAACTTCTGAAGTTGGCACTTAGCAGTCCATACTCATACACTGTAAACATCGACCGGAAAATTCCAATCACTGATTGGGAAATCAATTTTTGGTCCAATTATATGGAATTTCCCAAAAATTCACCTGTAAATTCTAAACTCCATGGGATTTTTCCCAACATTTCACAGTAAATTTCCGGAAAAGTTCGGTAAATTCTTAACGCATGTATGTGTTGATTACTTCACATAAATATATAGGAAATTTCCCATATAAATTATTTACAGTGCACGCAGAGAAAAATTCTTGCTGAAAAAGCGATTCCGAAAAATCTGCTTTACTAAATTAGCAAAACGGTTGCTGTTACAGCAAAAATCTTGCTATTTTAGCAAGATATTTACTAATTCAGCAAAATTTTCTAGCCGTTTGTATATCTACAATTCCGGATTGTCGAATGGCAAGCGCTTGTTAAAAGAGCAAGATTTTTGCGGTAATAGCAAATTCTCTGCTAATTCAGCAACAAGTTTTGCCATATTGGCAAAGCAAATTTTCGAGATTTGCTGTTTCAGCGACTCTTTTGCACTGATGTGTATAGTAAAAGGACGAGCATGTATTTCGCCTGCATATCAGATTTTATTTGTTCCGCCATATTTTCTCTAAGTGAGATATTGGAGAAGCTGTGACAAATTCGAAGTTTGCATTTGGCATATCCATATTTTCTCATCAATTATAAGCAAAATATCAACAAGCTGGAACATCAATGTGTTAAAACTTTCACTATTCGCTATTTGGCGAGTGGGATACATATGAGATGCTTCCGATTGCAGTTATTCATAGCCCCTGGGGCATGGCTAATTCATGCAGAGGCGGACTTTGGTTTTTGCCGCTCCTTATATGGCAACAAAAATTGATTTTTCACGAAAATATTCATTACTAAAAATTTTTGTTTTATCGATTAGAATTTATTATTCTCTTCAAAATATTTTCAAATTATTAAAATTGTTGACCTCATTGCCGCCCTTTCACGGCCTGCCGCCCTTGCGCCATGGCGCCGTTGGCGCAGGCCATAGTCCGCTCCTGAATTCATGGCCCCTGGAGCCAAGGGCTTTTGCAATCGGAAGGATCCATAATATCGCCAAATATCCCATTTTAATCCATTTCATCATTTTACTGAATAATATAACCTATTTTGGAGGCATTATTCGTCTATAGAATTTGAATACCATTTAATTTCTACTAAACATAAGGGAATTCATTTAATGTGTGTACACGTACATTTGAAAGTATTTTCATTTCAAGTATAAATAAATGTAGATATATCAAAGCTTATTTATATTCATATACTGCACGGGAAACGTTAAAAAATTTTTTTACAAGTACAGATCGTATCGTTATCCGATCGCTGTTATATTACCGTGCTTAGCATAAGAGAATTACATTTTTCAGATTGTGGAATTATATGTCTTAGAACTCTACATTGCTACATGCACTGAGGAAAAGGTTTTCTTTTGACGAATTAACGCATTTGGTTGAACATTTTCAACAAGTATTGTGTCATACAAATACGGGCCTATTCATCATATAACCAAACATTTTGTTGAATCAAGAAATTCATATTTATTCACTATAATCAAATTATTTATTTAATTCAGACTGATCGGAATTAATTTCAATGAATATGACTCCTTAGCAAATTCAGATTTATCGAATCATAATCAGTATGAAGTTGACTCATAGAAATATGTGTTGTATTCATCAACTGTGTGATGAAATAAATATTAATAAATATTTCTTTGGCCGTCTCCAACTATACGATTTATTTACTATAAAAAAATCTTATTTGATTCAACGATTTTTTTTTTTTGTTTTTATTTATTATCAATTCCTACACATTTCTGAAATCTAATATCTTACATTTTTCACATCTTACATTTTACACTACAAAACATCTTTTTGACCATTGATACACTTTTAAGTGAATACGAGCGCATAGGTGGCTCCAAAATACTCGAAACTGAACGCATAAAAAAGTCTGAAATTTTCAGGGATAAATGTGCGAGAAAAAAATGCCCCCAGAAGAAGCCACCTATGCGCTCACATCCTCTTAATACGTATGTGTAAATTCACTGCTGTGCTTAGTTAGTAATTTTATAATATTAACAAATGTCGAGTGATTTTTCCAATAATATATAGACAAATCATATTGCCGTTGACGTCTTGGTAAAATCATTACCAGAATTTCTTGAAGTGCAGTATGTATAAAGTTCCAGTACGATAGTTCTTCTAAAACTGGAAATTGAGTATAAGGCCACGGAAATGTATCGACACGTGTTGTACTTTTGCACTTTGAGGTTTCCTTGAGAATAAAACGGTTAACATTACCGTTATACCGTGTGTCAAATGTCAGAAATCCTCGTTATATAAATCTGGTCTAATATGTAAATGTGTTTTCCAATTAAACAAGTCAGAAATCCCGCACATTTCGATTATTTCAAATTTTTTTATCTGATTACGTATTCCAATAATCATTTAAATTAACGTGCATATATTTCAACGCAATGTTCGAAATTTGCGTAATAAAATAATCTCTTGTGTCAGAAATGCAGTTATTATTATTGTTTTTTTTTTTTACAAATTCTTTACTTTTTGAAGATCTGCAATCATATTGAGAACTCTCAGAGGATACCAAAATTATCATCCGAAAACATATTTTTGCCACAAAATACTCGATTGTTTTTACGAATTAAATTTTTAATATTTTGTTGCAAAACACGTGTTTGAGTAGGATCGTTTTCTTTTTCTCTTAAACAAAAAAAAAATCAATATCACATGCTGACACTTGAACATCCCTTTTTTCTACCTGTAACAAAAAACAAACAATATATCTCCAAGATTTCATTCTTTGGAGTGAATTTTCTTTTATGAAATTACATATCTTACATATTTCGTCGATTTCTGGTGCTCTTTAATGTATCTTCCCAAGTTACATAAAAGTATTACGTGCAATGAAATTGATTGTAACAAGATTACGGTATATAAATCGCGCGCTCAAACATACGTGTTCCGTTTGAAACCGATTTTGTTATTATTTTGTTCGAAATTGAGGTTGTAACGCCGTTAAGTGTCAAGGATCATTACCGGCTCTAGATGATGATCTTTGCATTCGTCATGGACCTAAATACATTTTTTGTATACTTAATAATGTGAAGCAGAAAAAAATGTTGATACATCACGTGGGCACGATTTTAATCTGTGATTGTATTAAATATTGTGTGACAAATTTAACTCCGTATAAACATGCATTCGATACAGCTGTCTTATAATCTACTAAATGAAAATATAGTTTGACAAGATTTTCGTTCATCAATATAAATTTATATCAACGTTTATTATTTATTCATTTTTTTTTATATAGAATTATGCATAACTTTTACAAAAACAATGAAAATTTCACAGAATATTCTTTAAATGTTATTTTATTAGGTACACAGGTAAAAGTGTTTTGTTGGATAAAATGAATTTGAATGGAACAAATGTTTATTCAGTAAATTTTTTGGATATTTAAACTCTACAATTCATTTGTCTGCATAAACACGATACTTCATTGAATTTTTTTAGATTGGAAGGAAAATGTGATGTCCTTCGATTAAACAAATGATTTTTAGAACTAAACATACATGTATTCGTTTCGAGTATAGAATTCTATTGGAAGGCATGGAACATTTATTCAAGAAAACGTATTGATACATTTACGTGGAACACACCGTGGTTTTCGAGCGAATGAATATTATTTTGGTTAAAGGATACCATTTCCTTCATTGGAACTTGCAAAGAGGCGGTGCAAAAAGTACCGAGTTCTGCCCATCGATGCAAAAGAGAATGAAGTCTGAATTTTGATAGGTTTTGAGACGCCGAATTCGTTACTAACAACGAGAAGCTCGAAAATCCATGGGAAAGTGGGGAAAACTCGTGTTAATCGTCTGAAATACATACTTCATAGAATACATAGGGGAAGATGAGGTACTCTCGTACACTGGGGCACATTCATACAGTCATCATACGCCGAATGATGACTCAAATTCCAAAGAATTTACACGTGAGCTTTTCCCTGGCTTACTGAATAATACAATCATTAATAATCAAGGGATACTAGCGACGACATCGAACCTCTCTTTCTATCGTATAGGCGTTTCCTTTTCTAACCAACGTGCTCGGATGGTAACGCTAGTACCATCTCAATGCGCTCGAACAAATCACTGTGGGTAAACATGGTGCCATATACAGTGATATATGGTTTCTGATTAAACTTATTATAAGTGTTTGAAGTAAATGGTACCTAAAATCATCCAAACAATTTATTTGACTCAAGGTGAAAATATATTCACTTTGAAATCTACATAATATGCTTCTGATTTTTTTTTAATTGGAAAATATGATTTATTCAACAACAATGTATTGCATTGTTGGAATCCAAATATTTGAATGAAAATTTTCAAAGAATTTTGATGATTTGACACAAAAAAACAATACTTGATCTGAAGAAAATTTATTTGAATCGAATAATTTCAAATCAAATGAATGTGAATTCTGGAATCAAAGAAACAGTTCTATCTGTATAATCGAAAGAAGTGGTTCATGGAAAAACCAAGAACATTTGCAGTAGCTTCTCACATAGTCAATTTTTTACCATCTACGAAAAGTACACTGTTAGAAATTTCTGCATTAATTTTAATGTTCTTGCTGGAGGTTTTTTCCTAGTACGCGCATGAATTCAGTTTCATACACATTCTACATCAAATTCAATGTACTATAGCATAATCTATAGTTTTTTCATATTCTTGTACATTAAATGTAATGTAGGATGTGTTTGAACCTGAATTCATGTACGTGATTGAAACAAACTCCCAGATATTTCTGACAGTGCAATAGTTGCTGCAAGTATTCCATTTTTCTGTATATCTTCATCTTCTTTCCGATGTTAATGAAATCAGTTTTATACCACGCGATGAATATATATCGGCCATCCTGAAAAACACTATGCTTCTCAAGGGGTCATTTTTGAGGCAAAAACAAGCTTCACTTCCTTTAGTGAAATATTTAGAAATAATTAGTTGAATTGTGAACAGAATACGTTGACCATTTAGGTGGAAAGTACATCCGCTTCTCCAATGATCGATGCTATGTATACTTCATGTAGCAATCATTCGATTGGTTGAAATCAGACCTGAAACTGAATATTCCATAGCTTTCTCCTATAAGAAATCAGTGCCTTTTGAGAACAAACGCCTTGGAAGAGGCGTCATGTTTTCTGAAACACCCTGTATATATATTCATTTCATCGAGATGACATGATTATTCAGATGGAATTATGTAGTATTTCACTTATTACATGCATAAATATTATTCACGCCACATTAGCAAGAAGCTGTGCATTTGCCCTATGAGTGTGAGGTTGCACGAAAGATGGAAACTTAATCTCATGCCAGGATATTAAATATCTCAGAGAAAAAAGACGACTCGAGGGGGCAGCCATGGGAGGTCGTTCCAGAGTGAATCTGCAACTTTATCGAACAGGGGGTCGATTCTTGTGGGTTTCACCCCACACAAAATACTGAAGAGAACCACCCTCTCACAATATATAACAACCCTCGTCGTACTTTTTGAATACTCTCCTCTTTCTCCTTCCGCGAAGCATCCAACATTCATTATTGCTTTGAGAACATTCCATAGATATCACGTGAATTTCACGAATGATAGTTGAACGTTTTGAATTTTACAAGATACAATGAGAAATGATAGAAAATTTATGCACCTGGAGTGGATTGAGAATCTAGTAATAGACTCTTCAGAAATGAGTCAGCAGTTATTCCTTCGTTTAGGTACACTGTAAAAAATGACCCGAGTCGAAAAATTTGGACGTTTTTTGTCCTGTTATTTCATTTGAGACTGATTTTGTGCTGATGGTTGATTAATGCGAACAAAAACAGTACTTTTTCAAGGTTTTAGTCTGAATTTCTCCTCAATCAATTTTATTCGTTGGAGGAAAAATTCAGACTGAAATCTTGACAAAGTACTATTTTGTCCACATTAATCAACCATCATGACAAAATCAGTTTAAAAATGAAGTAAGAGGACAAAAACCGTCCAAATTTTTCGACCCGGGGATTGTCGAATTTTTCCCCATAAAATCGTGGCAGTAAAGTTCTTCCTTAGATGAGGATTTTTTCACCATAATTTGCTGGACTGTCTCTTCACTTGTAGAAGATTCAACAGCCAAAAAACAAAATGATGCCTCAAAGTGGTGGAAAAACTCCTCATTTTGGATCGAAAAATTCCCCCACGATGAGGGAACGAAATCCACCAACAGTGTGAAGGGAAACTCCGTACATTTTTTACAGTGTATATCGTATGGTTCTATTTATTCATTCCACTATCACCAGCGATGATATTCAATAATTGAATAGAAAAAATAATTTAGTTACATTGTTGTTAGAAATCAAATCAACCGTTCAAATACTTACGTTGAATATAAATAATAAATTTAGGAGAATTTCAGAATTTTGATGAAAAAAAAATATATATATACAAATATTATACATATTGTGTTATGTTAATCTTGAATCATATTACATAAGTTTTTCTTTTTGTTCATAGTCACTGTAGGTCAGGGAACCATGAATTTGGGTGATCTCTCTGTACTCATTGACCGAGGCCAATAGCTAACCGAGATGAACAGCTGAAGTAATATTTCCCTCGCCAACAATTTTAACCAATAAGATTCGAATGAAGAATATTCAGTTGATGTAGCGATATAGAAATAAAAATTTCACGTCTTCCAAAACTATAATCGAAATCATGAATCAACATAAAACAAAAATGTTCTGTTTTTCTTCTACGGAAATCAAGTGGAGTCAAGACTGTAGATCAGATATCATTATTCAACGACAAAAGAATCAGAAACATGTGAGCAATATTTCATGTTTCACGTTATTCGAATATAACTTTCTAATTCTCGTTCTAAATAATTCCAAATCTGTTTCGCAACCGCTTGCCAGTTCTATTTTCATTTATGGTGTTATAGATTTGTATAATTACCGATTATTGTTCTTTGTTTTATAAAGATTAGGAACAAACATGATCAGAATCGTCATTATTGAACCGTTACCGTACTTTAATTCTGGTTATTTTTTTCTCAATTATGAAACGTCTTGTACTGAAACGCCACTTTCACTATCGCAGCAAAGTTTCATAACTGTTATTATCGGGGTCATACGTAGGTTGGCACAGAAACAGGAGGAAGAAAGACATATGTGAAAAGAGAAAAGGGTCCAATGTAGTTGTCGGAACGATTACAATATTCTATCGGTTGCAAGTATTGCCATGAATATTTTGAATACTTTTTTAAATAGTTCATTATGGAGCAGTATCAAAAACACCTCATCGATTCGATTGTATTGTATTGTTTGACTCGCGATGATAATAATAACGACTCATAAAATCTGATGAATTCATCACTGTTATTAATTTTCCCCAATTAACTTCTTGGAACTGGAAACATTGTTTGAAGAATGTACTGCAGGATTTGGGATCTTCAACAGATGAGTATTTCGTTATTCGATTACCAATAAACGAATCCAACTTCAACATCATTGATAATATCATTATTTCTAGCTTCGTTCAAAACAAATGATAACCGTAATGAACTGAAAAGCAGTAAAATGCAATCACGTATGTAAAATGCAACACGATTAGACTTATGTTTATATTGTCTCATCACTTCAGAAAATGTATAATTGCGGTTAATGCAGCTTAGCGGTTTAACTGTTGCATTGACACACATGTTACGTGCATCATCTCTCAACTGTACATTGAATGCAGTTGTCTGCATATGACGCTCCTATGTAGTGTAGTACTGAGTCACTAAACCAACGTAGAATGCGAATACATACATGCACAAATTATATATGAATCTATGAAGAGTTTACACATTAGATACTCGAGGTTGTAACACAATTTTCTGGTGCTTGCGCGTGTCAGGGTTGTTACATATTGAGAGCTATTCAAAGCCAAACGACTTGCCCTTGTCTTCTTTTTAAAAAGAAGGAAGAAATTCTTGGAAAATTCATATAAAATTTATTCATAATTTCTATATCTACACAAAGCTTCTCTATCCTCTTTATAAAAAAAAAATATTTATATCCCTTAACTTGTATTAAAAACAATTTTCTTTTTCTTTTATTTGCCACTCTTGTAGTAAATATTATATATATTCGAAAAAGAGTTCTTTTCCTTCTCTGTGATCAGCAATCTGTACATTCTTTGCAGTACTCAGTTTGAAGCCACATCAATTGATTTGAAAATTCTGTTGCTATTCTGAATTTAATCATTCCAACTCCGGATACAGTCAAAGAAAAATATAATCAATTTCTGATGATTCAATACTTTTCTCTTCGTAAACTTCATGTTTGTAGGGCAATAAGTTTGTGATAGTTTATCATCACCCTCATTGAAGTTAATTGAGATAAATACTAGTAAACATACATAGCAGCAAGATTGTTTTCATTTTTGTAACTCGTATTGTTCAATTTAATCCTCGTTACAACAAATCGCATTCCAATTGAATTTCAATGGCATTTTTCTTACATCAATACAAATTCAACGTACGAATCAATTGTTGTATACATGAAAATTAATGTCAAGTATCGTTACGCTGGTACTGAAACTGGAATATTCTTCAAATCTCTATAGACGATTGCCACATTACCGCATATTAATGCCTATGTTTTTCTCAGCACATTTTTCGTTCATGAACAATATTAGTTGAATGGTGTTACCAAATACCATTGCCATATTCCGATTAATCACTTTACTTCAAAAGAGGGAGTGAAATGGTAGGGAGGGTAAAGTACAGTAGGGGTGGAAGGAAGGCTGGCAAAAGCTGACAGAAGGCAGGCAGGGTCGGACCTAAACGAACGAACGAACGAGAAGGAACCTCCTACGAGGTCGGTATGGTTGCTGCTGCTACCGCTTGCTCGCTTGTACGTGCATTGCGCAAGAGCATTCACCCCGCTCAATACTGAGCCGAGGAACAGAGAAGTTTCTCTATCTATCCCTGTTTTTTCTCTCTTTCTCTTTCTCTCAGATGATTTCTCTTTCTTTTCTCTCAAAATGAGAAGAGAAGGACCGATAGGGACAGAAATACAGCTTTCAAAAAATATAGAAGGAGATGAAAAGAGAAATACAGCCAGCTTGCCAACCCAACCCCAAAATGGGTTACCCACCTTTACCTACACCCCCGTATATTTCCTACTCCATTCATATGTTTGTTGTGTGAGTACACGTATTTGTACGAACTACCCTGGGCTTGTGTGACAGTACGATGTTCCCCATCCGTGAATCCGTCTGATGCCATACCACTTCTCTACTTCACACAAAGACATATATATCCCTCCCCATAGTATACATGACTACGAGTACTTTGCACGCCAGGACGATTGATCCTCTTTTAATCGAAACTTTATCACGAAAGCATGCTATTTTTCTCAACAAGCACAAGAAAAAATGATGTATATGTATATGTATATGTATATGTATATGTATATACCTATACTTCAACCAGAAACTGCAATTCTCTGTGGTTTCGTAAAAACCCGGGATTAGGGAGACAATCCAGTAAATTGTGGTGGTAAAAAAGCATGCGATTCAGATTCTCATTGAAACACCTTGAACATGTGAAACACGTGATGCCTATCTAGATTTCTTAATCATTTCGCAGGCTCTTCATACATTATATCGTTATCACCTAATGTTTCTTTCATTTTCACTTTCATTATTTTGCGCTTGTGAAAATATGTGGGAAAATTCAAGTGAACAAATTCAAATGTACGTTGAATAATATAATCAGATCATGTACCGTATAATGTTGAAGGGCATACTAAAATTCAACTATGGATTACCTTGAATTATATAATCAAATCTCCCACGTAGAACGATTACATGAGCCGATTATGTGAGCAATCGATACTCTTGAGGGGTGATTTGATTTGAAGTTCAATAGAATGTGACTTCTTTGATTCTGACAGGTATATCAACGTGATTTTATATCAAATTTGAGCGAACGTTTTTTCATCTCTTACGACTGCATTGTTAAATCTTCACGGAGAAAAAATGGTTTGCTACTATAGCGCCTACAAAGAAATTTGTTGTCCTTGCAAAAATATTCACTACAGCAGCTAAGACGTTAGTTCTATTAACAAATGTGTTTATTTCAGCGAAAAAATTCAATTGTGTCGATCAGTTTTCTTGCTCTTACAGCTAATTTTTTTTGTAGGCGCTACAGTAACAGACCTGCTTGTTATGCCATCAATACTTTTCTCTCCGTGTTGATTATTCCTTAAAATTTATTATCAAAGTTGGTTTTCTTCAGTTTCTTCGAGTTCTCTCTTCTATTAATAATTGATGAATTGAAGATATTATTTCATTTCTTTCGATCAGGATATCAATTTCTCGAATCTCCCTCTAAACTATTACGCAACGACTATTTCATGTTAGATTCGAGCAGCATTGAAGGATTCATTGCAAGAGACTTCAAGGATCCGAATGAGGTCAAGTGGTTTTTGGTGCAGTCACAACGAGTACTATGCTATTGTCAATTTTACTCAATGACGTGCCGTGGCGAGTACATAAACGATGGACGATCATCGACAATCTTGCCATTGAAATTGATATTGAAGGTTCCATTCACTTTTGACGATCTTTATTAATAAAATGTCATTCGAATCGTCCTTTCAATCGACCATCTCTGATTAAGTTGTTTTGACTATCATTATTTTGATGATTGTCACATAAAGGAATATGTGTGTACGATAAATCCACAAATACGTTACGCCACCTCGATATATTGTTGATCGAAGAACTTTTTCAATTTGAGTTACGTATGAAACCTAATGAGAATCGAAAGAACAGCGTCGAATAACCCAGATTGACACGTATTTGGGTTATCATACGATGATGTGCCGAGGCTTTCTAGCTTTCTACGTTTATGCCAAGGATGTCCACATTACGAAGGATCCACACACACATTTAGTCTTGCATTAGCCCGCAACTATTATATATCAATCTTATATGCATATAAGTAAAAATAAATAAATTTTATATCTGCGGATATATGAATGTGCGCACTCATTAAAACGTCCTCCGCGCTCAATAATGCTCGTCGGCATTTAACCTTTTCTTTATATTTTTTCTTATTATCTCCCTTCACCCTGATAATTCTTGAACCGTGTTATTTACAGAATATCATGCGTTTAACAAAAAGTTAGCCACATTTATGCAGCATCGTATGGCTATCGATCACATTTCAACCTGTCTAGTATGAATCAAATAATTGTGTCTACATCGAGTGAAAAATTACGTATACAGATTTTTGGTATCCTTCCTGCTCGAAGAAATTGTAGTTTCAAGTTCATCGAGGATGAACAATATAATGAAGAAATACCCGATTCAATTTTTGCGAATGCAATGCAACTTTTCAAATTCCAAATCAAAGTTGCTGAACTTTGAATCGTTCAATGAAACGAATTAGTAATCAAATAACGAAATATTCAGTTGTTGAAGACCCAAAATCTCACAGTACATTGTTTGATCGATGTTTTGCAAAAAATTACAGAGAATTCATTCGAGAAGATAAATAACGATGATCCATCAAATTTTGGGAGATTGAATTTTCGTTTCGTTTATATAATAAACGATTCAAACTTCAAGATCATTTGCACGAGATATCCAAATATTTACGACAATACACAATGTCGATTATACTGTTTTCTAAATTTTTGAAGGTTTCTTTAAAAGAAAAACCGATGAGAGAATTTGTGGAATGAATGGATCACATAATTTTGAAAATGGATTTCGTAATTATGGCGGTAAAATTCATCAATTTTTTATTCAATGTTTGAAAGAGAAGAGAAGAGCCAAAACGATAACGTTGCAGAGGAACGACGCGCATCAAACCATTGAAAGCACTGAGAAAATGAGAGAAAGAGTGTTATGAGACGACTCTTCGAAATACTTGATGTATTCAATTGAATACGGTTTTCAACGAATGAAACACAAAGAAGAATTCGTCGATATGCACTTGGATGGATATTAGCGCGCCAACATAACCTCGAAAATGGAGGCGTGTCTTGACGGAACGAGCCTTACTTGACACGAGTGGAAAAAAGAAGGAGTACGTTACACATATTTGAGGTCAGGAGATATAAATAAATGCTAATATCAACAGACGGTTTGCCAGTTTGATATCCAGCGCCTCGTTTCATTCCACAACGCATGTATGGATGTTTTACAATTTTTGTTATGTCTTCTTTTTTCTTTTCTCTCTTTAATTTGGCCATGCAAATCTTTATGTAGCACATAAGTTATCCAACGCATAAATTCAATTCAAATAACCTGCCCGAGTACAACATAAGTAATTTATGTATCAATTGTGCAACTTGAAATCTCATGTGCACGGATGCATCGAAAGAAGATGGGCCATCGAACATTCATTTTCTGGCAATCCAATTTATCCGGAGAAGAACCCTGAAGAAATAAGTAAAAGATGTATACAAGATGTGGTGAAATTCCAACTTTTGTTCGCGTTTCATTGTTCCTCATTGTTCTTCAGATTTCTCGTTTGAATCATTTCTTCTTTTCAATGGCGACGACAAAGAGAAATCTCGAGAAAGTTGCAATATTGAATTATACTCGCAATTCGTGTTGTATTAGTACGATCATATGGGGTAATTAAATCAACGAGTCTATCCGTGAAATTCGTTCAATAGCTCAGAGGAAAGTGTAGAGTGATTTTTATATTATACACTTTGTTGCATTTTCTCGATCTTCTGTTGCAACCGTTTTAAGGATTCAATCATTCGATATCCGTGCCAGACAATTGTTTCATAACTTCTCTTTTTGAACAAAAATTCGAAAGAATACAATGTATTGAGTTTATTTTGTATAATAATTTAACATAATGTAATGTCGGGGAGGGGGGTAAACTTCATATGATAAATTCACTCTTTAGGCATCATTTTCACAACATATAAATTCAAGAACATCTCTCTTTCAAGCGGTTTCTTTTTTCAACATTGTATGCAACTTTGAACGCTACGTAATACATGCAAAAGTGTTAAAATTGGCACTAAACTACTTCACAGTATGAAAAAAAAGTGACTTCCACGTGCTTTGATTTCTCTCTGTGTGCAATGAGGATTGACTGAACTTTGAGAAGTAGAATTTCAACTTATTTTCACACTTTCATGCTTTTGCGGAAAATGTTTCATAATCTGCTGTATTTCCCTTTTCATAAGTTTTCAACCTTCCTCGTTTTTCGGTGCTTCAAAGCAACAGGTAATTTGAAGAAATGTTGTTTTATGTATTAAAAACTGTCTTTTGTATAATCAATATTGATTATATAAAAATATCTGAGAAAGCTACTTGATTAGACGATTTTAAACCATAAGAAAGAAAAAAAATACTTGTATGCTTGTTAAAGAAGTGCGATTAGTTCGATCAACGATGTTGATAACTACTACAGCTATTCTCTTTTTTCCTGTTCATTTTATCCTATTCATAAATAATGTACTTCCTAATACATGTATCTCATTGCGCATAATATTTTGCTTGATTTTCTCTTTGAAATACACTTTTCACTATTATATATTAAATGTCAATATCAAATATTTTAGTACATCAAAATATCAGGATCAATTGATTCGCGAGTAGAGTTAAAGAGACGAAATTCAAATATTTGGTTAATAGAAGAACAAAACGAAGCATAGAATTCGAACTTGATGATGAATTATCGTAAAATCGAGCATCATAACACGCGAGTAATTTTGATCGATTGTTATTTGTATGTAAAATAATCTCCTTGCACATGCATAATCCAGACATACGATACGATTATCGAAAATTATCCAATGTGAACAATTTTGCACGTAAACGATCAATTTTCCGAGTCGAATTTCGAATTTAAATGCCCTTGCGGTGGCGATCGATACATTCTTAGGGATACGTATGTATTTGTGTTGAATGAAATTTTATTCATTCGTCCATACTCCACCACAGCAAATTAATATAATTAAAGTTTTTTGGTGTCATGGTCAAAACTATGATATTATGGTAGCTCGCTTATTGAGTGAAATTTCATTCATATCGGATATCTTTGTTTTGACAACGTGAAAGATTGATAGAGCATCGACAATGTTTATGAGGAACCTTCAATAGTAACCTATTATTTCAAATGTTGGTTGATGGTTTTATTCGTGAATTTTCTTGCTCTACGTGAAAAATAAAAAATATTTAATTTTATTTTTTGAATATCGAATGAATAGATGAATAATAAGTTGATTGTTCTATTTTATTTTTATGGAATGATTGAATTTATTTGCTTTTTAGATCAGTGGAATTCCGTCGGTCCACAATCGTGAACATTGCATGCGTCAATGGATATTCATCAATTTTCCAAGTACACAGAGAAAAATTTATAATAAAAATGAGGATAGTAATAAATTATATGATGAAGATTACTATTTGCAATTTTTATAATCTTCTTCGACAAGAAGAAGTAGGGATTACCATAAGTTGAAAGAGGAATGCATGTAAATGCTCGTGTGTCTCAAAACGGTCAATGTTATGAGAATTTGTTCTTTGCTTCCACCATGTTTTCCATTCAGATCACAGATAATTTGATAGTGAAATTTATACAAGATGTTTTGATCTTTGTTTGCCTTAAAATTGAACTATATAAAACCAAAAAATTTCTATAGATTCGATTTAAAAAATATATTTCTAATTTGATCGGAGGAACAATGTTTTTAATCGATATATTTTTCTCAGTCTACGATCTGTGCTGTAATAAAATTTGGAAAAAAAGCAGAGGAGCTAGAAATTTTATTCAATAAATAATCATTTTTTCAATTCTCTTCATTCCATTCGCATGCAGAAAATAGAATTTTAATGAATATTATATAACGCAATAATGAATCGCGGATAGCATAGCAAATGAGAGAAACAAGTGTGTTTTCATGACCGACGCTACATGTTGACACGAATCGATTACAGTTAGCCCGGCAATGGTTACCACTTCTGTGAAGTAATGATTCAGTATTGATACGTTCCATAGGAATCACATAATTATTGTTTTTTCGTATCAATTATAAATCAAACGGAAAAAAATTTAGCTCAAATTCATATATGATACACCATCCAAAAATTTAATTGAATTTGTACCACTATTATGCTATTGTATGATTTTTGCATGTCTTTGAACTACATTTTCCTTTTTGTAATAATACTTGCGATCACGGGAAAAAAAGTATTGCTGGCCTAACAAGCAGGTCTGTTACTATAGCGCTTACAAAAAAAATTAGCTGAAAGAGCAAGAAAAATTATTGACACAACTACACTTTTTTGCTGACGTAAACAAATTTGTTAACAGAACTAACGTTTTAGCTGCCGGAGTGAATATTTTTGCAAGGGCAACAAATTTTTTTGTAGGCGCTATAGTAGCAAAACATTTTTTCTCCGTGATGGAGAAAAATGTGATGAATTCCCATTTGCGTTGTGGTGTGAATGTGGCGAAAACAATATACTCAAGTACCGGGTTTTTGTCCGATTGAATAAGCGATATATCTACTCTTTTTCATGTCCCTATGGAGATTGAACTTCTTTTTAGCTCTGTAACGAAAGATCACAACATTGAGAGCACTTGGAGAGTTGTAAAACAAATGCTGTCACACCTATGCATATCGATTTAATTCAATCAAGTTGAGACAAATCTTGAATTCAATTCGATTCAATTTCAAAGGAAAGGAGAACATAACAATCGTTGTCGATAAAGTCACATATCGAGCTTATATATCCAACAGACATGCGAATTACATCTACTCATGACATGTGTAATACACACTACACGTGTACCCGAGAATTATCTACGTAGCCTATTCCACTGGTAACAGTTTGTGAGAAAATACTTCCTCACCATACGTGAACATGCTTACGTTTCGTGTTCTCCTGATATTCTCTGTCAATATATATACATGTAGATATATAAGTATATCCATATATATCTGTGCATCGTGATTATTCTTCAGATTCAATATAAGTGTAAATCATATTCCTCATTGTATTTTGTATCAAATGGATGCATCGGAAATCGAATTTGCCGCTGAAAATGAATTTGAAATGATTTCGCCTTGTACACAGTGAAAAATATAAAATGGCGATAGTGTTTTTTCGTTCTTCATAAATAATTTAATCATCCATTTCTCACAAACACGAATATTGGATGTGTATGAAAATATTAATATCAATTCAATTTTTACAAGTGTGCAAACACAGAAAGAAATACTGTAGGAAAATATAGTAAGTTTTTTTAGGAAACTCAAAATGGTCTGAATTTTTGTTGAATTTTATTCATAAGAAACGAGAAATGATCAATACATAACAGGAGTTGAAACGAAAAATAAATTTTCCCGCAATCAAGCAGTTCATCAATTTCTTCTAGGTTAAGGGGCCCAATTTTGAATCAGGGCTCCTCATTTAGATCAAAACTCCAACTCGCTATTCCTGTTGAACTAATCAACGCATCTTCGCGCATCGTGAAACAAAATGTTATGGAAACCCTTCACTATAATTATAAATGCATTGGTAGGCTACGTTTGCGAGAAACAACACGCTACAGCAGAAAACATGGACGAACTATAACGAGCAACTTGGCGGATATATGGAGGAAATGACCCGTTTTCGAGAGATATGTTGTTGCTGGAATTTCCTATACAAAAATGTACAAGGATTTATATTCTCAATGTTCAAAAATAAATTGTGGAATATCGTGAAATGTACACTGAGGGAAAAAAGTCATTCAGGCAAAAAAATATTTCATCCAATAGTATCTATAAAATAATTTCTTTGAACCAATTGAATATTATTCCAATGAATGTAATGGTTTTCGACCGCATGAAATATTTGATTAACTAAAAAACCATTTCATCCATTACAGTAAAATTTCATTGGTTTAACTCTAGAACGGGCAGGTGGGGTCTTTCAGGACCCCAGGACATTTTTTTCTACCCCAGCATCTGAGCCTCTCTTTATCTCTGTAGTTTGTCACCCAAATATTTTCAAAGTATACATCCTGACGAACGAAAACCGCCCATAGTGAGTGGAAATCCGTTTAGTTTCAAATGAGTTACAGCCATTTGAAATTTCCTGTGTTTTTCACGTGCACGTTCTAGGGTTAAAGAAATATTTCATAGATACCATTGGATGCAATCTCTTTTTGTCTCAATGACTTTATTCTTGATTAAATGGTCATACCAAAGCTTTCAATTGATTCGATTCTCAAACTAAACATAGGTGAAAGAAACTCTCTACCCCCTCTTCCCCCAAATTGTACAGTGTTACATCAAAGGTCCCTTCAAAGGTCTAGCCCTTTAACGACCAAATGTGCTAAAATCTTACCTTGATTTCAGTCACATATCATTTAGAAAAAAAGGGTGGACTGAGATCGCGGAATTCATATCTCATTGTTTTTGGGGTCGCTCTTTCGGATGGTGTACATTAAATCCCCGAAAAATAACATTTCACCCTTTTTTTCTCCAAAAATATCTAAAAAAACACGATTTTTCAACATGGATCTTTTTTCAATTGAATTTTTCCCTATGATGCCACTATTTTCGTGTCTTCTAGAGTATCAGAAACGTGTTCCCGATGCTTTGACTTGAAAAATGTGGTCTGATGATTTTGGTTTTTGACGCTTTTTGGATTCAATTGAAGGGCCGAATCGAATACTCGGTTGTGCGCGTGACCTTTCGCCTAGTGCACCTGAAAATAGGCAACCGTCACTAATCTCGTTGGAGGATTTTTATGATAAAATCCAGTAAGATACTTGCGATACTGAAACAACATCCAGCGGGAAAGTTGGTGTAAATATATTCAACAACACTTTGACAAATTTTGAGACAAGTCCGTTCTGTAGGTTAGAAATTATCCCAGATTTAATGAAGAACGAATCGATTTAATCGATGCATACGACCTCTTTCCATTACATCTGCAGATGTGATATCACATGTGATAATTTCTGAACTACAGTACAGAATTGTCTCAAAATTCGTCGAACTGTGGTTGAATGTAT
Source organism: Gonatopus flavifemur (assembly GCA_018340375.1). NCBI lineage: Eukaryota > Metazoa > Arthropoda > Insecta > Hymenoptera > Dryinidae > Gonatopus > Gonatopus flavifemur. The sequence continues at coordinate 24,683,940 of JAFFJZ010000007.1, forward strand.
TTGCACCAACTTCCCCGCTGGAAGTTTTTTTAGTATGGCAGATATCTTACTTTATTTTATCATAAAAAACCTCCAACGAGATTAGTAGCGGTTGCCTGTTTTCGGGTGCATTAGACGAAAGGTCACGCGCACAACCAATTATTCGACCGGCCCTTCAGTTGGCGTCTAAAAGATGAACTTCATCAAAATCTCTTTATTTCTGCAGTTTTCAAGGTTTTTAATAACCCAATGATATTGGATGACTTATTTGAAGTTATGGACCACTCATTCTGATTTATGAAAGCGATGTGACCTCATATTAGGGTATTTTGAGATAACAGCACCTCCATGGCAGAAGAAAATCGATTACATTTTAAGTCTCATCAGATACCGAAGAGGTCCGGCATACACTTACCAATTGTTATTATATATAGTTTTAATCATAACTAGACTGGAATATGAGTTGGATTTTTTGGAATTCAGATAGGTCGATTCAATATTATGAGGGGTCCTACTCTAAGAGAGCCCAAAAAAGTGGTTTTTTGAGAATTTTTTTAGGCACAAAACATCATTCAATAAAGCCAACTTGTTGGGGTATTTTCGTGTATATTTTGAGGTGATGAAAAATTGTTTCCAGCGTGAGATGATCATATATACAAGAGTTTTGTCTACATTCGTACAGTACCTTGCAATTGGAGACGTCTATCAGTGGCAAAAATACAGATCGTACTTCTTATTTAAAACATGAAAACCAAAAGGAATTTTGATTTCCATCTATTATTATCCTGCTGTGTGATCCATATCCAAGGAAATCCCGTATTTGGAAAATAGTTTTTTTCTAGAGGAAGAATAATTATCTAAACTTGCTATAAAAGTGACTTAGAAAATAATTTTCCATAAATCTTTTTGATTCAAATAGAAAAGCATACAAAACTGAAGATAACAAACTTTGGTTCGTTTCAATTGGACGTTCAGTTTTTTTGTAATCACGCCCACCAGTTCATAATGATTGTAAAAATGAAGACTGGAGAAAACACGCTTTACCTCATTATTTTTCATTAGGGAAAAATATTTTCATCAACTTGAAAGATACACAAAAATATCCCAAAAAGTTTGTTTGAGACAAGTATTCTTTTACATCCAGAAAAATTCTCCATAACAAAGCTTTTTTTAGGCCTCCTAAAGCAGCTTCCCCCTTCATATGTAATAATCGCTCAGTTCAAAAAAACCATGTGATGGAGTTCTTGTGATACAAATCATGTTCCTCACCTTCCAAGTTTTGTATTTTCAATTTTTTCTAATCTTTTTGTAATTTTGTAATTTAAAAAATTTTTGTGATTGTATGATTCGGTATGAGCTTCATTGGAACATTTGTCGCAGTAATACAACAGGCAAGTCTCAAAAAATTCCCTCGTTTGGATTTTTTTCTCTGTTCTATACACAAAGGATCCAACTTTCTGGATCAGGGCAATTCTGTATGATTTCTCAATGTTCGAACATTCTGAGTTTTCTGTATTTGGAGGCTCATACCTTCTGAACCAAGGAGGTACAAACGATGAAACTTGCAAGGAATATCCTCAAGAGGTCCCTGTACAATAATTTGTACACAGCAAAGTTGCCCTGGTCAGGGGGGATTCTGTATGATTTTTCAAATTCTGAAAATTCTGATTTTTCTGTATTTCGAGGCTCATAACTTCCAAACCAAGGAAGTACAAACGATGAAGTTCGCAGGGAATATTTTCAGGAGGTCTCTGAACAATGATCTCTCCGTAGAAAAGTTGCCCCAGTCAGGGGCAATTCTGTATGATTTTTCAAAGTTCGGATATTCTGATTTTTCTATATTTAAAGGCTCATAACTTCTAAAACTAGGAGGTACAAACGATAAAATTTGCAGGGAATATTCTCAGGAGCTCCTTGAATAATAATTTATGCAAAGAAAAGTTGTCCCAGTTAGGGGCAATTCTGTATGATTTTTTAAATTTCGGAAATTGTGATCTTTCTATATTTGAAGGCTAATAACTTCCAAACCACGGTGATACATACGATGGAACTTGCAGGGAATATTCTCAGGAGGTCCTTGAATAATAATTCATTCATAGAAAAGTTGTCCCAGTCAGGAGCAATTCTGTATGATTGTTTAAAGTTCGGAAAACAATTTTTTTTAATGTAGAATCAGTTTTTGTAACTCCCCCCCACCTTTGACTTCTTTAGGAAATCCCCCGCGGTACAATCATCTACGTCCCGGCGCCTTTCAAATAAGCTATCATTCATTAAAATTGGTGAAAGTCGGGGGCAACCCATTTTTTCAAATTTCTGTAACTTTTTTATTTGCGTATACACAAACACAATTTCTTTCGATACAATCAGGTAGTAACGATGCTCTTTCGGATCCCATAAAAAAAAATGTTTTCTTCACTTCGGAAGCTAACTTCATACAGGTGTTTAGTTCAACTAACGATACGTTCAGTTAGAATAACGATGCAATTGATTTTAGTGACCAAATGTTTGGTCCGTTCATATTCTACTAATACCAGTTCCAGTTTTCTCCGTGATTCAAAATTCTTGAAAAATTAAATTTTTCAGTCCACCAATCATCGGTAAGCTTTAATACCAATAATCTTTCATTGTGCCATTGTCTAATTAAAAACGTTTCATCTTGCTCAATGTATTGTTAAATGACGTTGAAGTTTACTGAAGAACCGTTTTTGGCTGCTACTTTTAATTCTCAGATTTTTATTCAAATTAGGACCCGATCCCTTCAATTCGACTCCAAACTTTGTTTTTCAATGTCCTGATCTCGGTGAGCAATATATGTTTAGGTCCTGGACATTGATGTACCTGAATACGTTCCAATTAGGAAATTTTACTGGGCTCCTATTTTGGGTGAACTATGCACCTGAAAATTTTCGTGTGAAAAAATTTGTTATGGTTTTTCTTAAACATATATGTTTCATTCAACTTTTTTTCCTTGTCAATTGGTTATAGAAATTACTCCATGGGCACTACCCACCTGGGTTGGCTGTGTTGTGCCGGCCCTGGTTTTCGATCAAATTCAGCAAGGTGTTCGATCCAGCATTTTTCCTCTGTACATTTTGACTGAGTTTTTACCATTTAGGGGTTATAGTTGAGGGATGACTTCCCGATTATCACGCAGTTGTTTCCCGCATCATCAATTCTTAGCGTGTGAAGGCTTGGAGGCAAAACCTCATCCACGATTGGTCCTCTTACCATAATGTATCAGTTTCTTGAAGAAAATTCTACAAAAACGCGAAACGTTTGATCAGTGTTGGAGAAACTGAGAAGTATTCTCAGATTCTTCTAACAATTACTTCACGTTCGAGCCGAAATTTTCTCTGTGTATGCACAATGACAATTTTGTACACACGGAAAAAAATGCTCTGTAATAATGGAATATTGAATCGAATAGTTGATTGATTTGGGCAAAGTTTTATTGAAACAATCAAACATCAATTTTCGTTAACAAAATATTTGTAGAACATTGAATATTTGCTTGATTTAAGAGCCATGGAGTCCTTGAAGCAATGGGCGAAATTCTGCTACGTACTGTCTGAACAACTAAGCAATAAACACAAATCTTCAATCTGCAGTGATGAAGTACATTGTTAAAATTAAGCTTTGAATATGGAATTGCATCTGCAAATGATTCTTCAAAATCATGCAAACGATTGTACTATAAATATATTAACCTACAAATGTGAATAATTTTTATAACTTGGTTTCTCATGTTGAGAAATATGTTTTGGGCTTTTGGATTTATATTCATAGCATAATCCTAGCAGTGTACTTGATTGCTGCATATTGAAAATTTGTGATCATTGCTGAGTTGCTTAAAAGCTAGGTACGTAGCAAAATTTTATCCGTTTTCTGATGCTCCATGGTCCCTAATGTACACTTAGAAAATTGAGGATGAAATTTAACACTCAAATAACACTCTGAGTGGTTCGTACAGAACCACATGTGCGAGGGTTTTTCTTTTCTAGTATTACCAGGAAGCATATTTTATATTCTCCTGTGTGCTTGTGTCATGAATGTATTCGCACTAGGGTGAATAAAATTAAATACTCAAAAGTGGTCGCTTTTTACCAAACGTGATTCAATACAGATGAGTATCAAAAATACAAGGAGCATTGTTGATTTCAACACTCGATCGTGTTACATGGAAAAATATGAATTCACTGTGACATCTACACAGCTAAAGATTTTGTCTCACTAACGGTCCACTGAGAGTTTGTGTTCAAAATATCATATGAAATTGTCGAATTAACAGATTTTTAGAGTAAACTCAACATTTTTGTGTCAATTTGATACATTTTATGTGTAAATATTCAACATAAATTCCAATTGTAAGGAGTTTACACTTGTCTCAATTTTTTTGGTTCCATTTTATATTTAATCGATTTTTGGGGGTATTCTACACGGAGAAAAAAGGTCTGCTAAAAAGTACCATACTTTATAGTGTTTGAGCATCAGTCTTGTCCAGATCAAATTATTTACGTGAGAATACCTCTGAAAGTACCATACTGGCTTGGACTTTTCTAAAGAAGTATACTACTTTTGTAGATATTTTCATGTAAATAATTTGATCTGGACAAGACTGATGCTCGAACACTATAAAGTATGGTACTTTTTAGCAGATCTTTTTTCTCCGTTTAGTGTAGAGGTTAGAGTTTCAGACGTTTTTTCGAGCTCTAAACAAATAAAACAACGAATATTTTTACTATCAATTATTTTTTCATTTGTTTATTAATCTCTTAAAAATACAAAAAATATCCAAACTTGAGAGGACTCGAGCATTGGAAAATGGGGGAGGGGAAAAGTCAAATTTTGCGCAAACTTTTCTCAACAGATACGTAATTAATACACAGAGAAAAGTTTATATTAAAAATTATTAGACACAGTATCGTACCCGTGGGATATACTCGATTATGACGATAGGAACTATAACTTTACATTTTCTTATTACTCCGCATATTGAATTCAAGAAGAGTTATGGTCGCATACTCATGGTTCTTTCCCCCACAGTAAAGTATATCTCACGGCTACAATATAAATATATTAATTTTTATCACAAAATTTTCTCCGTGTACAAATTTAAATTGACCAATAATCAATCACGTACTTGTGATTGCGCACTGTCGGGCACTTTGAATTTCCCAATGATTTCTGAAGGCTAAAAAATAAAGTCCTGACATTTTTTTAAGTTTAGAGGTTAAAACTGTACAATTTTATTTTTTAGCCTTCAGAAATCATTGCGAAATTGAAAGTGCATGGCAGGGCGCAATCTCAAGTATGTAATTCATTATTATTGAAATTAAATTTGTATCAATTACGTACCTTTGCAGAAAAGTTCGCGCAAAATTGGACTTTTCCCCTCCCCCACTTCTTCACGCTCTAACCCCCTTAAAAAAGTTACAAGCTGGTGAAGTGGGGCTTAAAAAAATGCCGGACGTATCAGATTTTAACTCTTTTGGTCATCAGAAATATAAAAATCCAATGGATTCTTAATTGGTTGAGATACCCGTTATGGTATGAACCTTGGACAAGCTAACAAAAATTTTTGAGACAAAATGGCGGCCGTTTGAAAAAAAATGGTTCAGCACGTTTTTCATGATGATTCTAAATTCTGTAAAAATAGTAAAATTAAGGAATTCTAAATTTTTGTTGGTTCATGCGATAGAGAGATGTATAAAGAATATTCATACCAAATTTGAAATGAATCGGTTCAGTAGAACTTGTGATATCGCGTAAGCGAGCTTGAAAAAAGTAGTTTTGAGAAAAATGCGTTGAAAGTTTTGAGTCAAGATTCCGCAAATTTTACTCATTGAATAGTACGGTATGGTGGCAAATTTCAAAAAATCCTTCCAAGGGCAAACTTGAAAAATATGAACAAAAAATTTCAATTTTTTCAAATTTCTAGACTAGAATACCCTCTTGAATGATGTAAAAACATCCCAGAAATAATCCTCAATAGCAGCTGTGAATTAGGTCAGGTTGATGCAATTCAATGTGAATTCAATAGGTTTGAATGGCAATTTTCCATTGTAAAGTTCCTATTACATTTTATTTATTATTGAGTTTGAAAAGACTTTTCTGATAGTCACAAATTCTTGCTGTGGTAGCTTGTAAGTAGCTACAGCTGCAATTATTTTAAATATGCAAAAAGATCTTTCAACTAATACCATTTTTTAACTTGTAGGTATTTATCTGAATCAAATGACCATGAATATTTTATTATTTTCAGGAATTTTCCTGCTAGAACATAATTTGTCATTTGAAAATATAATCAGAATGATAAAAACATATACATATCTCTCTGTATGTTAAATTACACTGTTAAAAATTTCTGCGTTAATTTTAATGTTTTTACTGGAAGGTTTTTTCAAGTACGTACATGAATTCAGTTTTATGCACATTTTACATGAAATTTAATGTAAACTATAGCATAATCTATAGTCTTTTCATGTTTTTGTACATTAAATTTAATGCAGAATGTATATGAACCTGATTTCATGTACGTAATTGAAAAAAACTTCCAGATATTTCTGACAGTGTATATGCAGCGAAAGAAAAACAGAATATGTTCACGGTAATAGGGTCAAAGTATCCGGAACATCTCTCCTGGAGAGATCTTGGAAGCCAGACCTGAAAACATATACTCCACACTAAGTTTTTTTTCGAAATCTGAAAGTATTTTCAATCATCAGTAATTATTTTTATTCAATCTCAATTTTAGTCAAAAGTGCAACGTTAGATTTTTCGAATTGAATTTTTTTGTTCATGAAAGGTTTGAATTTGATATTGATTTGTGCGTTAAATAATTCGCTCCACACGTGTATATATTCTAAAACATCGGAATTTCTTTCAATATTGTAAATTTGAAAAATCTGTATAATATTTCCTCGAAGGCAATTTCGAAAGTAATGAAGACACGATATTCATTGACAGTAGAATTCATTTCTGTTATGCGATGGAGTAAGATAAAGTGTAAACTGTGCGCTATAGATGCCATAAATCTTCAGTTCACGCGTAAAATTCATGGCGACATTTGTTCTTTTGATGTATAAAAATAAATGAGTCAAGTTCTGGTGATGGTCGGAAGAATCAGATCAGCGGTACTTGACGATGAATAACGTCTTCGTTGTCAGTTCTAGTTAGAATCACTACTATGAAACCTTCAGAAAGAAGAAATAGAAGAGGAATTTGGATCCTTTCGGCCACCTTGTACTTCATTACAACATCGGTTAATCGTTGAATATGAAACTGATCCATTTCACGTGAATTTATTCGAAGGTATTGCGACGGCATTCTCATTATGAAATTTGTCCTTAGCTGTAGATGTATCATTTGAAGAGTTATATCAGATACTTTCTCTATTTATCAAACTAAGTTTATAATATATTATTAAATTGAAACTTTACATGAAATAACATTAAATCCATTCCAGTTTCTATAAAAAGTGACTGATAATTGTATAGAATTACTGTATAATACAAAAGATCATTGAAAGTATCCTTAGTGCATACTCATGATTTCACAAAGATTACTTTATGATTATTCTCGCTTACTTTAGATTTATATTATAAAATTTTCCCGATGTATTTCTATGGTTAATTTAAACGTGATTGCTAAATTTTTTGATTGTTGTTGTTGTTTCATGAATCTATCCACGATTATCATTGATTCTTGAAAAAGTATTAATTCTAGATAATCACAATTTTGTCAAATTGCATGAAAAGAAGAGTTCTTTTCAAAGATCAAAGAGAATTTTACGAATGAAATCTATACTTATCTTGGTGAAGAAGAACACGAAAAGGCGAAAGTGTTTTTCAGAGTGAAAGCGCGCGCTGGCTTACTCACTCTTGGTTGGTTGATTGGTTGGATGGTTGGTTGGTTGATGGTTGGTCGGGTCTCTCGGTATGATCCAAACTTTGACGTGAGAGGAACATTGCATGATTATCAGATGGAGATGAGGAAGAAGAAAAAGAAGTCGAAACGCAGCAGTCGTAAATAAAAGGCTTTGTTTGTCGTTGAAAGAACTAAATTGTCATCTGTCAGAGGATTATGAAGGGGAAAAAATGAAACCGCTGCTCGCTTTCACACTTGATTAAATCAGTCTTCACGTCGGATAAACTTGTTGCTAGAATCGAGCTAACAAAAATTCATAAAATTCGTATTTTTTCTTCAATTTGTAGTCCATGATTTATTTATTTTACTAGGTTTTATTGAAAAAATCATTTGGATTCAGTTCTGTAAGATTTGGTTTTGGAATTTTCTCAATTTTCTGATCGAGCAAAATAGGAAGAAATAAGGAATTCGTATTGCTCGTGAATGTCAGTGAGAATGATTTCATCTACAGAATGAGTCTCTCGTGCTAAGATGAAATAAATACATTAATGAGGAATAATTTTTTGATACGTGAATAAACAAGGAACTGATACATTTTCAGTTGTTTTTTTCTTTAACCAAAAAATATTTAAAATTGAAGTTTGTATAAAACTTATTACATTTATACCCATATGGAAAAAAAATATTGTCATCGTCACTTTCCAGTTTCGTTACCGTAGCCATACACAATATGCTCAACAGGGAAAGGTTATGAACATACTGCATGTTGTTCAATACGAGGATGACTCTAAGTTAAAACAAAAGGACATATCGTTTCCATGCCAATCCAATTCATTGTATCAACAATAAACTTTTGACGATATTGAATGTTGAATTTTCCCCTACGAACTAGTAAATATTTGCTCATTTTTATAATGAAATATGACTACACCCAGAAAAATGGTCTACTTCAACATGAATCTACTAGACATTTCATTGCATGCAATAAAATTTCATTCGATTTAAGTAAATTCTATTTTAAATGAATAAAATTTTATTTGGATGGAATACATTTTTCATTTGATTCAACTAAAACTCTAGTAGGTTAATATTTAAATAGAAATTTAGTTGATTCAAACAGAGTTTAGACAATCCAAATGAATCCAAATATAAATTCCTCTCGGTGTAATTAGAATCTGCACTGTAAAAAATGCGGAGTGAAAACGACACCGAAAATGTTCCCAAGAAGTTCAATCCGGGCTGTGGTGTTAAAATTACTCCACTTAGAGTCGAATTGACACAATTCGGTGTTGAATTCGACACCATTTGGGTTGGACTCTATTTCACACCGCTGATTTTCTTCAGTGTGTAGAATATTGATAACGCGAATTCAGCGTGATTTAATGGATGCAAATTTGGAAAGCATTGCATTGAGAAGGAATTAAAATTTCCTGTAATTCTAGAATGATTTCACAACTGAAAATATTTCAATAATTCTCAAAATTCACTCACATCTACTTGATACATTTTTTTCATTATTGCCGTCATAGCAATCGTAGCTAAATATTCAGATGATTTCATTTTAGGAACATAATGGATAGCGTTATGAAGATATGATTTGTTATGAATTTAAATATTGTGACGTGTATTATTGTATCACCATTGACTGATGATCAGCCATTGTATTATTTTAACAACAATTGTGTTTTGAAGGATATTTTTCAATTCTTGCTCCATTTCATTGTAACATGCATCCAATAATGTACTTGAAAAATGTTTACGTGCATGGAGAAAAATGTAATTCGAAAATACAGTAATCTTCAATAGAAAATTGGAGAATATTTCTTGAAATCTGTGGATATTTGTTAAAATCTGAGAGTATTTCTCAAGTTCGTAATAAAGATAAAACGGTCCACATTTTCGTTGAATTTCATTTGAAAAAGAATTAAAATTTATCAATACCTCACAAACAATAGAAAAAAATATGAACTTTCCAAAAGTCGCGCATGAAATTTTACAAAATGATTAATGAAATTTTGGAATTTTGTCATCCACTTTGTAAAATTTTACACGGAGGAAAAAGTATTGCTGGCCTAACAAGCAGGTCTGTTACTATAGCGCCTACAAAAAAAATTAGCTGAAGTAGCAAGAAAAATGATTGACACAACTATACTTTTTTTGCTGATGTGAACAAATTTGTTAACATAACTAACGTCTTAGCTGCTGAAGTTAATATTTTTGCAGGGATAACAAATTTCTTTGTAGGCGCTATAGTAGTAAACCATTTTTTCTCCGTGCATGTACGACTAACAAAATTTCGAAATTTTATCATCCAATTTGTGAGGTATTAATGAATTTTCATTCTTTTTCAATTAAAATCCAACAAAAATGTGAACCGTTTTATCTTTATTGCGAACTTAAGGGGGCCCGGTGGTCTAGCATCCGTAAATTTGACGAGTTCTCAGGATTTTTTTTTTAATCAAAATAATGAACATCAGTATTTCAACTTGGCAGATATGTTGAATGACTTCAAAAACATACAAAAATATTATTCTCCGAGAACAAAAAAATGTTTAATCAGTTTAAACTCATTTATCTCGAAACTACTTTTCTGCATGGTTTTGTAATCAAAAGTACTCGACCGATTCGTCTCAAATTTTAGTATGCCATTCAGTACACCAGTGGCTATCGCAGGAACTAGAATAAAGTTTCTACGTTGAATACTTCTTATTTTTTACATACAAAAATTAATGAAAACAATGTTTTCAATTGAAAAATTGTTTTAATTCTAGTTCTTGTGATAACCACACTCATACTGATCAAGACTTTATTCGGTTTTTTTGTTCTCAAATAAGTGAGGGAGGGAAAACTTACAACACCAGCCAGGTCCATTTTTTGTAGAGGGCAACTTCAGCGCCATTTTTAATCCAATTAAAAAGATTTTTTTTCCTTGAAGAATAATATTTTTGTATACTTTTGAAGTCATTCAACATATTGACCAAGTTTCAATACTATTGTTCATTATTTTCATCAGAAAAAAAATCCTGAAAATTCGTGAAATTTACGGATAGTGGACCATGGGTCCCCTTAGGGAATACTCTCAGATTTTAACTAATATATTTCAATTCCCTATCAAATCTTACTATATTTCCGAACTGCATTTTTCCCCATGTGTAAGGGAATTATGATTTTGGGATTTGAATGGTCCTAATCTCAATCGAAAGATGGTAACAAAAGTATTTTGTATCATGTGAACACACTTTTTTCTACACCGATACTTAAGAGAGGTCATCTGGACCGGATATCTGAATTGTTGAAGATGCGAGCGAAGCAAGCATATGTAGGCCACGATTTGTTCAAAATGGGCGAAGCGAATTTTGAAGGGGGTCGGACTGCTGAACGAAGCAAAGCAGTCAGGGGGCGGAGCTCTTTGGTTTTATAGCTCGAATCAACTCCTTGGAACTGAAAATGTCGTTTAAAGAATGTACTACAAAATTTCTGGTTTCTAACAGCTAATGAGCGATTAAAACTTCACCAAGTATTTGCTACTGAAGTAATTGGAAATGGTGTTGTGAACAATCTAAATCTGACAGAACTCTGTAGTAGATTTTGCACTGTAATCGTAATCCCACTTTTCAGGTAATTTATACATGGGCATTTTTTTCCGTATATATGATAATTCTTATTGTCAAGTTAGCAATACCATTGCGGATTTTTTTCATGTAATGAGACTATCAACTTTTAATATTTCCAGTAAGAATTTCTGGTGAATTCACAACTAATATTTTTCAGTGATACTCTTTGTCTATAAATTGAATGTCATTTCCTTGAATGTTAATAAATGTTTTCTAAACGTTATCAACTTCGGTCTGTCCGTGTGAATAATATCTCCGGATCCATCAGGAACTAAAATTAGCATCTCTTCTTATTGATATAAATCTGAATTCACATCTTTTCCTACACTTTTGAACTTTCTTATACGTTTTCTTTTTCGGTTCGTGTCATTCTTCTGAATTTTTTCGGTTCGGTTATATTTAAAGAATATCCAATTCGTTTTGAGACGAAACTGATCAAAGACACAGACCGATAATCGGTTTCGCCAGCTCTTGGATTCATTTCGAAGAAACGAGAGAACATGTCACCCAGATCATGCGAGAGCAACATATACATCATTCATGTCCTTTGCGTTGAAAATGTTCACATTGTTGCGTAAATTTCAGCATTTGATTGAACGATCCATCAAATTAAGAATCATCGTTTGGAATAATTTATAAATCCTCACAGTTCCTTGACAAGTTTTTTGAAACTGCATCTCTGATTATGAAAACTAGTTCATTTAGAGAAAATTGTGAAAAGAGACGACGTATCTTTAGTATGTGTATCGAGGTATGAGGGTTTTGGGGGCAACTCATCGTATCGTTCGTTTCAAGTCTTCTGCACTTTGTGAAAGAGCTATACAATCGAGCCGACGACCTTATCTCTTCGTCTTTCGTTATCTTTTCCTTTTCTACTGGAGGCAGATTAAGCAAAGAGCATGATCTTAAACCTTTACCAAGAGTAATGAACAACGCATACCCACTCCTCGTAAATGTACGCATAAGAAGATTTTTCTTACTGAAATTTGATTCTATTGCCCATCATTTTCCTAACAATAATCTCCATGTATTTCAAAGTTATATCTCAATTATGGTCATGCAATTTGAATTGTATTCGATTTTTGGCACCAAAAAATTCATATTTGCATCAAATAAAGCTGGTAGCACCGAAAACTATACTCACTCCTCATAATTGAATCGGTGCAACCTAGCTGTTTTTGCAGTTGTCAATGATTGACCATTGAATGGAATTAGTGAGATTAGTATAATCAATTTTTCTAGGTAAGAAAGCTGAGAAGATATATTCCACCCTTGAGAGCTTGAGAAAGGTTTCCAATATAAAATTCGAGACAGCTGGTGTTCATCGACATTGAACTAATTAATAATGTTCATTCAGCAGCTTCTTAGTCATATTCAACTCCTGTTACAAAATTAAGTATTGATCTTTGAATTTTCATGTATTCAGAATATGACACTCAATATCCGGTGTGAAAGTGTCTTACGTGTCGTAAATTTAGCACTAAACCGTAGAAAAAATACAATCAGTTCGATTTTCGGATAAAATTGGTTCATTTCAAATAAGTTCCATGGAGAAAATTTTATCTTATGAATAATTATTATTTCAAGATCACAACACAGTACAATACTGGTCGTAACAGGAGAGTTTCCAGATAAATCCATTTTTCTTTTGGGCGTTGAAACGGTATAATTTATTCACGAGATAATATTTTATTCATGTACAAAACGCCATATTTTTTGCTAAAATTGGAGAAATTTCTTTAAGATAAATTTACAATATAATAATTCCATCATTACATGCAAGTAATTGATTTCCAGTTCATACTTATTACATCACGGAGCAGGGTTCGGAGAAAATTTGATCGGGGTAATTATCCCTTTCTCCACTGATTTAATTTGAATACAATCGCACATGTTTATGTATAGTCCACGTGAAAGCGCACGATGCGCATGTTGCCGTATTTATGTTTCAACCGACTTCCTCTTCAAGTAATTCATCGAAATTGCCCTTTGATTTATGATCACGAGTTCACAAGAACTGTCAAAAGTGTATGACATATATTCATAAATGATTCAAATGAAACTTCCTCAGATCGTTCTTCCATAGATATTTGAAAATGATTTTTCATTGATAATAAATACAACTTTACATCGAACGAATGATTGGTCAAAGAAATGTATTTGTTTTGTAATAAAAATTTGATTGAATTGAAATATTTGTTTCGCCGATCATGATATCATTCCTTTTTATTTTCACAGGAAGACAATTAATTGTTTCAGTAATAAATGATCGGTACATAAAGACACCGATTCGATCTTCCTACATGTACACGCGCCTTAAGAAGGTCTTGAAAATTCTTCTTGGCGCAATCCCTGAAATTTTAAAAAAAGATTTTACTCGAGTGTAATGCAGTTCATTAATGAAAAAAGAATTCCCAGTATGAAAAGTACTTGACTCCGATCATATTTTATCGAAATCGGAACTTGTGTGAGTTCTCTTGTAAGTGAGGTCGATTGACGAAGTCAGGGAGATCCGTTCTCGACCTCTTCACGTACGAAAAAGAGTGATAGAGGTGGAAAGTATGTATCGCAGATACAGTTGAGTGTACAATATTGTATGTAGAAGGCGGAGAAGAAGAAGAAGAAGAAGAAGAAGAAGAAGAAGGAGAAGAAGAAGAAGATGATGATGATGATGAAGAAGAGGCAAGGAGAAAAAGAAAGAGAACGAGAAGGTGTTACGGGAGGGCAAGAGAGGGCAGGTAGGCGCGTGCCACTTTAGCTCGCCGAGAAACGCGGTCGCAGCCTCGGCACTTATTATGTACATGTGTATGTGTATGTCAGTGAGTGACTTACTCGCGTGATATGAACTACTAACAGTCATATTCATAGATGATTCGAAATCGAAGAGAAAACAAAAAAATTGAACGTTTCGTGCCCCAATATATATGTTGAAATATATCTGAAACAGGGAATTCAAGTAATATAATTTGGAGACACGTTTCCCCATAGACTACAGAGCAGGTCATTTTAGGCACAAAAAGAAATGCTTCATTTTATGTATCAAATCAATCGAGCAGTGTTTTCATCGTTAGGTTGACATTGAATTATTATTGTCAGCGATTCATTCATTGAGAAATACGTCTTGATCAACACTTTTTTCTCAAACAATGTTCGATGATGTCAAAAAGAAGATTTTTGAAGACGTTTTTATGGCCTTGAAACCCCATCTAACGATCCATGTTACACGAAGGAAAAAAATTCGCTGTGAAAGTAAAATCTCTAGTTTCTGGTAGCCCAACCAATAATTCGCGAATATCTCAGGGAATAGGATAGCAAACAGTTCGTACACTTCAGAAATGAGTCTAGAATTTTTTGCTACAAAACATAGCTGCTGATAGCAAAATTTTTCTGTCGATGGTGAACCCTTCATTCCCATGCAGAAATTGACGAACGGCCCAGTACTGGAATAACGTTATTTGCCAACCGCCAACTGTTGGCAAACAACGTTGGAATAAACCCGGAATGATAACGCTGATCAACACTGGTACGGCGTTGTTCACCAATACTGGGTCAACGTTAACATCAACCCTGAATCAGTACTGGTTTTTCATTGGATACCAACATTGACAATTGATTTTCAACCGGTAATGGTAATCCATTTAAACCTTTGTACGTAGCTAATGAAAATAATTTCATATTTTCAGCTAATGTCCAAAAAATCGTAATTTGTTGATGCAGTGGAAATGAATTTTCTTCAAATACTTACATCAGTACTTCTAGGCAAAAACTCAGAGATCATATTAATTTTGTAATAAATATGAGTCATGAAGAACTCATTTGATCAAAAATATGTCAAAGAAATGTTCAAAATGAATTGCAAAAAACTTGGATTATTCACTTGCAGCTCGACGGATGGTTTTACTTTTCAAATTGAAGAGTACTCTTCGTGTTGAAATTTTCAAATTTGAGGAAAAAAGCCTTATTTTCTGAGTTGAATTCATCGTTTTTTCGGTGCATGGTTATATCGAAAGTAAAATAACACATCTGTTCGTATGTTGCTGAAGTTTGAATCATTTCTTGAAACGAATGAATAATCCGAAAACATGTGAAGAAGTCAATTCGAGAAAATGAATAATAATTTCTTCAAAATTTTGCCGTATTAAACCACACATAATGAACAACGTTGAACGAGTTTTAAATCAACGTTGGCAAATCAGCATTGACTATCGGCGTTACAACAACATTGTACTGGTTGTTACTTCAACCACGTTACAACGTTGGCAACCAACCCTGTTAATCAGTGTTGTACCAGTACTGTTTCGATTGTTATGGTTGGTTGGAAGTCGGCATTTTCTGCATGGGTTATAATTCACTAGACTTTCTCTTCATTTTTAGAAGATTCAATAGCGCAAATTTGAAATCATTTTACAAAGTGGAAGAAAAATCTTTTTTTTTCTTTGGAAAAGCAATTCCCTTGCAATCAGGGGAGATTTTGTGAAGCTGAAGACTAGATTCTAAATTCTCTTCAAAATTATTATGTTTTCCAGTCGCATTTTTTTCAAATCCCTGTGGAAAATGTCAGGCAAATCCAGATGAAAACCACC
This sequence comes from Gonatopus flavifemur, assembly GCA_018340375.1. NCBI lineage: Eukaryota > Metazoa > Arthropoda > Insecta > Hymenoptera > Dryinidae > Gonatopus > Gonatopus flavifemur. The sequence continues at coordinate 24,699,982 of JAFFJZ010000007.1, forward strand.
CAGATATGCTTTGACAAACGTACCATGCTTGGTGCCAAGCTTGAGTCAATGCTAGTCAACACCGGGTCTAGCTTGGTTGCTAACATTGGCACCAAACTAAATTAATGTCTGGAATGATAACAATGTTCAATGCTTGGCTTCCAAGCTTGGTTCAATAATTAAATTCAATATTGTTACCAGTATTGAATATTGATATATAATACCAATTGGAGCGGAATGAATAGGATAGATTTTTCATTGGCCTCCAAGTTTAATTGAACATTCACATTTGAGTAATTGACCAAACTTGGTGACAGGTTCGAGTCAAGGCTAATCATCACCGGGTTTAGGTTTATGGCCAACAATGTTACCAAGTTAATAAGCCAAGCTCTTATCAATCCTAGATATCACCGGGTGCCTAATTACCAACAATATTATCAAGCCAGGTCACTGTTTAAGATTGGTTTATGCTTGGTCCTAGCATTGATGTCCAACACTCTATCAACGCTTAGTCAGCTATGACGAACCACTCATCGGCCAAGGCTAGGCTAACCAGGCTTGGCATACCAAGCTCGACGCCGATCATGGTGCAATTGTCAGTCTTGGCATTACGAGCCTGGGCAGCAGACCCTGATGTTGCTGAAGTTTGAATCGTTTATTGAACCGAAATAGTAATCGAATAACGAAATACGTAACTGTCAAAGACATTTTTTAGTAGATTCTTTGGGCGATGTTTCTAGTCCCAAAGAGTTGATTCGAGAAGATAAATAGCCATGTTTTCATTGGGTTTTGTGAGTCTTCGTTTCGTTTCTATAAACGATTCAAATTTCCACATCAGACCCTGCGACAAAAACCGGACAAAACTGGAGAAGTTCCTTTTCGACTCTGTCCGGTTTTCGCCCCAACATCTGCTGGCTTTCATCCGGATTTACCTGGTATTTTTCGCAAAGATAATTGAAATAATTCAAAGCCGATTGTCATAATTTTTTATAGAAAAATTTAACCAAAAATTCTTAAGCGCTTCACATTTGGAATTTGATACTACTTGATCGATTTCTGTTACGAATAGAGCTCCAGGGGGCATAAACTTAGATGGCTACGGTTCCTCCATTGAAGTTAGTAATTTACATGCACAGTCCAATACAAATGATTGACGAATCATCAAAATGGTTGAAGTAGTGTACTTATGAAAATTATTTCAATAGAGTTACCGTGAGGCAGCGCTGAAATCTGTCTGAAAATTTTTCATTTAACTTTATGCCTCCTGTAGAGCTTCAATATCGTTGAATCAAAAATTACACAGTAAAAAATTTTTCGTCATTATGTAAAGTGTTGAAAGTTGTGTGTAGAATATTTAACATTCTAGGGTGTTGATTCAACCCGATCGTGTTTTTTTTTGTTTGCGTTAACAACGATTGTGTTGAATCGACACTCTAGAATGTTAAATATTCTACACACAAAGTTTAACACTTTACACAATGACGAAAAATTTTTTACTGTATACAACAATCGGCTATTAGTTTCAGCTTGATCATATTTTTTACAGGGTTGTCATTGAATTTCTCCATTGTAATAGCCAAAACCTCACTGTCATCACCATTAACCCTCTGGGGATACACTTATAGTTTCCTCACACATGGGATACACTGGGTCAGTTTGATCCGAGTGTTTTTTGATCGCTCATATCTCGGCATTCATATCTTCGTAGAGCAATGTTTATTTTTAAAATTCATTGCCGAAGTCTGCAGAATACGAATCCGAAACCCGCTTTGCTCTACAGTTGATAGTTTTTTCAATATTTAATGTGAAGGTACTTCTTCAGAGATATACAACTTTTCGCAATGAAGGATGGGTCATTTTGACCCAGTGTATCTCCAGAGGGTTAACATTGCTTCTGTAGTGAAAAATTTACTATCTCAACGAATGTCACACGAAGAAATTAGATTTCGCTGTCATAATAAATTTGTTTTTTTTTTTGGTCATGTACCTGTGGAATTGTGATTATTTTTTTGTTTCATAACGAATGAAATATGTACATGTGACTTGATGTTACTGATTTTTTGCTTTTTGACTTGAACATAGAAACCATTCTAGTAATCCTCTAGGCTGTTACGAAGCTTTATTAGGTCTTACAAGTTCCTCGCAAGGGCTTGTAAGTTATACATTCAACAGGAAATATTTTAGACAAACCGTTGAATAATCAAGTGTAATTATTCAATGCCAGACGATTCGAAAATGTTTTTCAATGAATAAATTGTTTCGAAATTGTTTTTTAAACGACTGATTTTATGCCTAGATATTTCTTCCTTCTCTGACTCTACTGAAAAGTCGAGAAGCAGAGTTTTAGTTGAATAAATTTTCTGTACACTGAGACTAAAAGACAATTTTCATTTCCCTCATTCCAATAAATCTGTCTTTCAATGAAACAATAACCAGTTTAATGGAAACAAAAATATATTCCTTCTTAATTTCAAAAAATATAAATTCAATTCAATGAAAAACTTTTCAATTGAACTGGAATTATTTTTTCCATTGCAAACAAGATTCATTAGAATTATGACAAATCAATTTTGTTTCTGTCAAAGAAATTGGATTCTCAGGGTAACCGAGAAATTATTATTATGAATCATCAAGAGACCCCGTATGAATTGTTTCTTGAATATTTTGTAACTTCTGTTTTGAAATCTTTTTCCATCGAATTCAGATAATAAAATGATTCTTCATAGTCTCAGATGCATTCTAGTCTTTGAAAACCTGATGATACGATTATTATTCAGTGGATGAGTTCGTATAACCTTAACGATTTATTCGCTATAGTGCAGTTTGCAGCTGCTAATATATAGACTTTAATCATAACACATGTCACGTTAATGACAGACAATCAATAATTGGAATTCAAACCTCTACAAACTCGTTGATATTTCATATTCGAAAATGATTGCGTTGAACGTTTGGCCACCCGCAGAGAAATTTCCATCAGAAACACGATAATATAGAGATAACTAGGAAATTGTTCGATAAATCTTGTTCATTATTCTTGAGATTCATATTACTCCGTGTTCAATATAATTGAAAAAAGAATGAATCTGATGTATAGGATATCTAATGTAAGATGATAGTTACTGAGAATGTAAAAGATGTTACTACTTTCTGTTATTCTTAACATGACCATATACTGAATATAAGTCAAGAGGAAATTAGAACGGGGTCATGTGACGAATCTATCTTGGTTGTTTATATGAAAATAATTGTAAATATTCCTCTCAAGATTTTAGAGAGAAACATCAAACGGGAGATTAAGGTTAATTCGATACAAAAGAAAAACATATTTTCGATCATTTTTTTGTTTTTTGACATCACGAGTAATATACATTTATTTCTATAATCACTATATGATAAGGGACATTTGAAGAATGTTCTGTGAAATTTTCATCAATTTTTATGAAGAAATGAGGCGTTGACAGCGACTCTCCGCGGACGTTTGAAAAAAAAGATTCATTGCGGTGCTCTTTATAACCCATCCCTGAATCATCTAAAATCAAAAGACCGGAATGATTTTTACAGCACTTAGAAGTCAAAATGATTATTTTTCATTTGAAAAAGTTGAAAACTTTGCTATCTTAAAATACAGAAACTTATCATCTAATACAATCATTTTGGTTTTATTATTTCAGATGATATATTGATGAGTTATGATGTCTTCATAAAAATGGAATACAATTTCACAAAATATTCTTCAAATGTTATTTTGTTATGTAGTCATTATAAAATTAAATATATATCACCTGTATCGTCCAAAAAAATTATCAAAAATATGCTTTATTTCTATAAAAAAAAATCTTAATTCCCCCCTTTCCCTTAATATTTCATTGAATTATTATACTATGACAGGAGTCTTAATCTTATACATACACGAAGAAAAATATGCATTTTTGTGAAGTTTTCATTAACAAAACTGAAATATTAGGAAAAATTGATGAATTGTAAAAAATGAATCATAAATTTCTATGCTTGACTTTTGGAAACTTCATCTTTTTTCAACTTTTGTTATTTATTAACTTTTTATTTTTTATTAGTAGAATTAAACAGAAATCTGAACCGTTTTATGATGAGTATCAAACCAGGGAATATTTTTAAAATTCTCTTAAAAATTACTATATTTCCTAGTTGCATTTTTTCTCCGTGTGAATCAAGATAAAGACAAAGTTGTTTAGTTTTTTCTACTTGGATATTCAATATTTATTGATTAATTGAACAATTACACTGCATTGTAAAAAGGGCGACGTTTATAGTTAATATATATCAATTTGAAATCCGACCTAATGTAGCATAACTTCAAAAACAATCTATTGTCTTCATGTACAATGTAATATATTAATAGTCAACTGATGATCCATTGTACATAAATATGATGAGTAATCAAGAAAAATATGATGGCATTCATGATCTATTGTATTAAAGGGTGATAGATCATCAGATAACTATTAATATAATATATTATGTGTAAATAAAATAGATCAACCTTAATGTCCCGCTATATTAAGTCGGATTTCGAACTGATATTTGTTAACAATTAATGTAACCTTTTTACAGTGTGTGAAAACAAAACCGAAATTCGCTAAACCATGGTACAAGATCATTTTTGCTGCAAGAATATAAATGAATTTCTATTGAACTGAAATTTTGCAACTTTATATTCTAATTTTTCTATTTCTCTGAAGTAAGTTTTTTGTTCGCATTTACCGCAGTTTTTCTTGATTTTACATCAATCTTCCCGTAAAAATGGGCTGGGTGTCCTTTCTACAATGTATACACTGAAGGAAGAAAAATTTCCGGGAACAATGAAATATTCAGTTGAATATAGTCATAGCAAAATACTCAGTTGATTTCAAGCAAGTTTTATCGACTCGGTTAAATATTTATTCAATTAAAAAAATATTTAATATTGTATACAATTTTTTTTCAGTAAGAATGGATATTTAATTGATTCAATAAAACTTTATTGAAATCAAATACTTATTTTGTTGCGACTATCCAATTAAATATTTTATTATCCCCGGAAATATTTTTCTTTCAGGGTACTCATTTCATCTATCGAAGGAACAGCTGGAATAAATGATGAGTATTTATGATTCCATACCCCTCGTGATATTTTTCGAGTTTCACAAATTTATATCAAACTCTCACTTCAAGAACCCTTCATAACACCGATCAACAGCAATTTTGACGCACAGGATGCGGGTATTTGATTCCCATCGTTTTTATTCTTGGGAATGAGGAAAAAATTTTTTCAAATTCAAAGTTCGAATTTGCGGGTAAAAAAACTGATGACACGGAATAAATGAAAATACATGAAATATCTACGTTTATAAGTTTATTCACAGAAAGCGCCTTGCGTTATAAAACGAACAAGAATTGTATTGGTTGAAGATAAAGTTGAAATTGTATCAAAAATATTTAAAAGTGAACAGATTTGCCTCTAATCAATTCCCAAATGTAATCTCTCATCATGTTAAAATTTTGAATCCTTTCTGTGCATATTTTATTGATATTTAGTCGGACTTATCTTCATATTTTTGCATAAAAAATGAGAAAATATTGAGTAAATCTCGCGCACAAAGAAATAATTATATTTTGTTGACTTGTGTTTATGAATGTTATCTACAAATGGAAAAAACATTGAAAAATTCGTCTGCAAACAACAATGAGTAAAAGGAAAAGAGAAGGTATGTATAAGCGAGTTGATCTAGCTGCAGATCACATATAAAGTCATAAATGACATTGGCTGTCTGAACAACTATGTCTCGTATTTGTATCCAGTTTTCACGAGAAGCGTTCGTATATGAATATCTTCACTTTCTCTAGTTCTCTCATCCCTGGAAATACCTCGTGTACGTGTATATTGTATTCATCTATTACACAGTGCTTAAGGCCACTTTGCAGTGTCCTTACATTGATGTTTTCCTTATGTTTAACAATCTGCATACCAGGAACATGATTTATTTTTCTCTTCTTTATTTCATTTTCATTGAGTCTCAATTGATCTTGAGTATACAAGACATATTCTTCTCATACTTTACTTCAAACAGATGTAGAAAATTGATACCATTGAACAGTATGGGAATGGAACAGATTGAGGACACATTTTGAGGAATTGATATCTTGCTGCAGTTTGAATCGTTTATTGAAACGGATTAGAAATTAAATGACGAAATACTTCACTGCTAAAGACCGAAAATTTTGTAGGACTTCTTTTAAGCCATGTTTCCAGTTCCGGAGAGCTGACTTTGAAAGTTAAATAACGATTATTCATCGAATTTGTGGGTTTGAAGTTTCGTTTCGTTTGTATAAATGATTCAAACTTCCGCAACATGAATTAGCGTGTAATATTATAATTCTGACCACTTTTCACGCTTTTGTGCTTTATTATATATTATTTTGATTTTTCTTGATAAACGGAGCAGAGTTGCAAACAACCTGGTTTTTTGGTACTAAATTTAGTTTTTCCAATTTGAACAAGAAATTTTTGATTTTCAAAGTTGTAGGGATTTTTTCATAACTATAAGTTTCAATTCTCACTAATGAAAAAATTAGACCATTCACGTACAAAACAGACAGTGCCTTATTGGAGTGAAAAATATCACTTCTGATCTAAGGCTGAAAACCTAAAGGTATTTGGATATGTATTTTAAACACTTAATGTGGTGTAAAATGGTTTTATATTACTTTGAGAGACAAAAATTATAAACATCGGTATCACAATACTTCAAATTCCTTGAAAAGGAACAGTGAAAAAAAATAGTAACCCTCAACTTTATGTAATTCCATTAATACTTCATCCAATTAGATTCAATATTTAGAATATTCAATTTACCTAAATCATTGACGATCATGATATATTTGAAATCGAGCATGAAAACTTAAAATTCATCTGTGAAGAAATGATATATTAATTTATTCAATATTCAAAAGTCAGTGATGACCATTTTTATTGAAAATTTTGTAAAGAAAAACGATTTTCTCTCATGCTCTTTGGGCAGGAACAATCATCAACGATTTCGAACTCCTTTCAAACTGTTCTACTGCATAAAATACAATCCAATATCATATTTCTCAAGTTCTTTCGGCAATCTTAAAACATTGTTGCAGAATTCTGCAATGACTTGAAAAAGCATTACATTTGATCAAAAAAGGAATCCGGAAAGAGTTAGATTCTTCGGACATCTGCGAGCTGTATACAATCTCCATGAGTGTCCTTTTTATCACTTTTGGTATGTTGGGAAAATTCTTTTCGAGGATCTGGAATTCTTTCAGAACCTCTGATGCTATCTGGGTATATACTTGTATTTCTTGAGCTGAGCTGGCAACATTAAATCGTTGTTGTGAAGGAAAAGATCGTTATAATCACTATCTGCTTCGTTATCACAAATATCCGTTTAGTTTTCACAACGATAAATGTACTTCCATATTTCAAATTGTTACAAAAACTCGACAGTATACTTATGAGAACAATGATTTTTTCCCGTGCATTTCCATTTTCCACAGCGCAAATTAATCACCAATATAGATCATGAAAGTTCATTTGTGAACAAGAGAGCGCACACACAAAAAATGAGGATAATAATATGAATATTTCCACTTTGAGTTGTGGAAAAAACCACGTTTGTTTGTTTGTTTTTTTAGCAAAAAATCACCTGGTTGAAACCAAACAACCCTGAAACGGAGAAACATGCAGTCCGAATATATAATAGATTTTTCAAAAATCTAATACTCTTTTCGATTTTTACTTTTAATAAACCATAACCATTAAGATTTAGAATATGGTTTTTTTATGAAATATCATAGATCCGAAGCGAATAACAATGAACATGATTGAAATTCGAAATACTGAAAAGCTGAATTTTATTGTGTGCTGTATATTCAGCGTTCAACGTTTTATATTTTAATATTCTCAACCTTGCTATTTTCGATTGATTAAAAAATTGAGAAAAAGTCTCAGACTTTTATAAAAAGTACCATATTTTCCAGTTGCATCTTTTTTCCATTCCCTAGCTTGTATGAATTCTGGTCCAGTCTGGGGCCTATATCGGCAGAATGGGGCCCATCCTGGGCCGCTAGGGTTCATATCACAATCATGATCTCATGAATCTTTTCATATATATCATATCAAATAATACTCGCCGGTGGACACGTGACTTCCGGTACTCTGAGAAAAATTAGCATCAATTAACCCTGGTAGAAATATTTGTCTGGGCGTCCCATTTACCATCCACGTATTAGATGAGACCCACGTGGGGGCAACCAGATAACACATTTGAGCCAATTTGACTTTGGTGCCCAAACATTCGGTTGGTTTATGTAGATTTTTCATGCGTCAACTGATCGTACAGTGACATTGATAGTCCATCCACACGGTTAGAAGAATAAAAGGAAGCCCCAACGTTTCAATTTGTCACTCGGGGTTATTTTATGGAAATGAATTCAAGAGCAACGTTCTTGACTGGAGATTACATGTCAAAATATATTGTTACCTTATTCCTAGGTGTGATTTTACAGAAAACACATGATTTCACATTTCTAATTACCAAGTTCAACAACATGCCAGCAATTCCCTGGGACATCTGGATGGGCACAGGCTAGAAAGTGCGTTACAAAACTAGCTAGAAACCAACCTAACATCTGGGAAAACTAGCTAGGACCGATCTAATCCCCAGTCTTAATTTCTCCTAGGGTAAATTAATAAAATCAAGACAATTGTATTATTTCAGTTGGAATAACCAAAAAATTAGTTATTTCAATTGACAAAAATGGTTGAATTAACGATAAAAGGGAGTTGTCGTGTTTTCCAATTAAGGGGATGCCAGCGGCTGGGCTTTTAAAAATTTTGTCGGGACCAACTACATAAACATACGTACATTAATTCAAAATATCTCTCTGTACAGCATTTCTTGAACTACTGAAGAAGTGCTGTACAGAGGGATATTTTGAATTATTGCGTGCATTTTTTTTTAGTTTGTCCCGTAAAAATCATAGCGCTGGTACCACTTTGAGGGGAGGTTTTACCTTTTTCTCGACCAAAAAAAAAACATTTTTTGTAGTAAATTATGTGTAGAATACATGACCAAAACCGTTTGGTCGAATATATTTTTTTTCAAAGTTATGGAACAAAAACGAGACCTGTCTTCCATCTCGAAAATTGAAATCGAACGGTAATTCGAGTGAAGTGTATTTTACATAAATATTTTTGAATTGGGCGCCCATACATTCGTACCATAGTAAGCAGAGGCACCATATGGACCACCAAATGTCGTAACATGGGCCATGGTTCCGAAAAATTAAAAAGTGCTTTAAATCTTTAAATGCATTTTTCTCGAAAGCATGTTTTTTGAACTGTCCGCCACGATTACTCAAAAACTACTCGACGGATCACCTTTTTTTTGTTTCAAAGCTTATTAGATTTATTGGAGCCTGAACTACAATCAAGATGATATATGCATAATTTTTTTTTAAAGAACTTTAAAGTGCGAAAAAAAGCAAGAAAAACAAAAAAACATATTCAAATGCCCGCCATTTTCTTAATTTTTGATTTTCAGCGATAATTGTAGTTCAGGCTCCAACTACACTCATATATTTTATGAAAATTTGTCATTTTCCAATTTCCGATCATTTTTGCAGGTGCTAGAGGTGGCCAACAGTAGACCACCTTTTTCTGAGACGGTCACTTTACGGGACGCGTCATCGGATACAGTCACGCTATTTTTTAATTTTAAAAAAATATTTTTTCGTAGTCTTTGATGTATTAAACGAGTAGCAAAAATTTTGAGTTGATTACTTATTTCCTTCTATGGAAAAAAAATCAAGAAAAAACCATTGTTTTGGTCAATAAAAAGGTAAACCTCCCCTTAACCTGATCAGTTGAAATAACTGAAAATTTTTCTGAGTGTAGTGAGAATTTTCAACAGAGAATTCAAAATTGTATTATATGGTCAAATGACGTGCGAAACAACTTGAACATTTTTTATAAATTCTTTTGAATTTATGTTTCATGAGCTACATGAACGCTCATTGTTATTCTCAAATCATTACATACAAGTATATAAGAAGTATGTGAATGTACTTTCAGTTATACATTATATTTTTTAATAATATTCAACGGGAATTTTTCTGAGGAATAGTAGGGCGGTAGAATTTGCAGATTGTTTCATTTGTTTATATTCAGTGTAGTTATTGTTCCATAGTAATGGAGAATAAAACACCAATTTGATCTTCAGACTCTATTTATTTCAGGTTTGGTCCGAAAAAACCCGACCCGGTTTTACCCACCGGGTTTTTTCAAGTAAAACCCACTCGAAAAAACCCACTGAAAATAATTATTGATTGAGGGCTTAAAGAACAATAAAATGAAATTCCCTGAACAGCATTAAATTTTTTTATTGAATATATAATCTAAAAAGTGTGCTTATATACTTGATATGTCTATCTCACCATTCATTTTGATCAGTAGGAGTATTATGATACCTATACAATTGGACTAATTTGGTAGCTTTTTCTACACCTAATCTATTCCGTACATTGGACCATACGTGTCCGAAAGTTGAAAAAACTCTTTCTAGTCCCGCTGTACTCGGTGGAATACTCAACAGTTGGTAGCAAAATTCACAGAATCCGTTCGGGAGTTTATGTGTAGTATTAGTTCTGGCTCCCATCAGTTTCCACCATTTATTGGGAGTGTTTTCATATAATTTTTTAACTTCTGCTCGAAACATTGAAGTAGGATATAAATTATCATCTTCGATCTTGAACGCGATCATTGCTCCTAAAAATTACTGGTTTTTTTCCTTAGATGAGGGACATACTTGACATGAAAACACAAATTGTTGCAAAAAAGCAGTACTTAGAATCCCATACTTAGAAGTTTGAAAATCGAAACCAGTGCGAATTCATCCAAAACAGCGCAGCTTACACAAATTATCAATTTGAAATCATGAAAATTTCTCAAATACCTTTTGAATAGTCTCCTTTATGCGACTAACAATGAGTTCAGTATACATTCAATGAATTCAAAATGACCACTCACTGAATGCCCGAAGAATTTATCATGGAGTCTCAATATGAGTTCTTTCTGAATATTATCTTGATCATGAAAAGTTCAGTTTGAATTCATATTAAACTCATTGTAATTCGCATAATTGGAGCTGTACACGGAAAATCTGGTGCTGTCTGGAATAGATTGCTTATGATGCAAATTTGGGAGAGAACCTTTCAATTGATAAAGTTGATACAAAGTGAAAACCTTAATATTGTCAAGAATGATCTTTGGCTTCAGGGAAAGAAGTAAGATTCTCGATCACAAAAAATCATGTGCGACGCTGGTGATGGGAACATTTTTTGCAGTTAAAATAACATTATGAAGGATCAATGATCTTTCTTAACAATTTTTCATCTGTTGTCAAGTTTATTATTCCCTATTTGGGAATAAGAACCAGTAATTTTTATTCCCGAATTTCTTCCAACGTAATGACTGGTTGGAACATACTGATCCTATACTTTTTCCATGATGTTTCAACTCATGAAACAGATATAATGCTCAAAAGACTGTAAACATCTTGAAAATATAAGAGATAATAAGGAAAAAGACGAAGTTGTTCGAAAACTATGAATAACCCGAAAAAACCCGAGTGGGTCGGGCTTTTTAAAAAAAACCCGGGTTTTTTCCAACCCTGATTTATTTCATTCGAAGTCTTATCCGTATTTGAGAATGAATTCAACCCAAGAGAGACAACATTCTTCTTTGTGAGTGTATTATACAGCCGATTGGATGTTGATTTGATAGTTGAGGCACACGGTAGTTATTTCTCCTAATTGCTCATGACTAACATTCCTCTTTTACTCCTTCTCTATTCTACTACTACCAGCATTTCCACGTCTACTGTCACCACCATTCCTTCTATCACTACTGCCGCCGCTTTACGTATACGTATATCTATATTAACGCGCTTTTCCATTACCCTCGTTCGAATTTCCACGCCCCGCGGCTCCTATTAAACGTTACACATTTTACCGTTATTAACTGGCACACATGCGCGCGCACGTGGTTGCTTTTATGAACACTCACACGTATACAAATGCGTGCATACGTCACCGCGTCACTGTCTGTCGCAATAAGCTTTTAAACTGTATCTTGTGTGTATATGTATAGGTATGAGTGCATATGCACTGGGTTACTTTCAATAAATCCTCACGTGAAGATTCCATATGACATAGATACGTGATTTTTTTGTTCCTCTCAAAGATAACTATCTTTCATTCCAAATTTTTCTATTTCCGAAATGCCTGGGGAATAGGAGACTATCATAATAAGCAATCAAGCTGAAGAATTCTGTGATACTTTCTTATCGGAAAGATGTCTTCCGTAACTAAATTCACATATATTACTTCTGAAAGAATCTAGAATAATTGTCAGTAGGGGAAAAAGTTTCCCAATTTGGGAGAATGAAATATTTTTCATAAGTACATAAATATGAGGTCAAGAAATTCCTTGCATAGGGTAACTGATATTCTACCTGTAATACTTTATTGCGCCTAAGTGCAGAGTTTTATTGCTCGAATGGTATATGGATGGAGCAATTGTGGTCTTCGTTTGCTACATGGAAGTTGCAAAGGTGTGTACAATTCAACCTTTCGCACCACAGTAAAAAGTATCAAGAGTTTAGCGATCTCTCTAAAAGCCATTCCGCTCTCAGTTTCTATTAAGCAATTCAGATACGAAATATCACGAATACGGAGATGATCCCTGTTGTGTGGGTATGGAATTCGATTCAAATTTCAAAAACTTTGATCGAACAGAGAACATTGCACTGAGAAACAGGATTCGTTGACTCAAATGAGATTTGTTTATAGTAAATAAATCGTATATTTGGATACGAGCAAAGAAATATTTACTAATATTCATTTTACCACATAGTTGTTGAATACACCACATATTTTTTTGAGTCAACTTCATACCGATTATGATTAGATAAATCTGAATTTGACAAGACTTTATATTCATTCACATCAACTTCAATCACTTTGAAACAAATGAATGATTTGGTTATAGTTAATAAATATAAATTTCTTGATTGAACACAATGTTTGGTTATAATCAATATGTCTTATTTTTATGAAATGATACTTCTTGAAAATGCCCAACCAAATGCGTTGATTTGTCAGAAGAAAACCTTTTTCTCAGTGTGGGAGTAAGAAAAATGAGATAGTGTCATGAGTTGACATTCGTATGATGTTGTATCTATCTTTTGTTTTAAGATGAAATTCTATGTTACAAAGATAACACTATTTGCAGTCTAATAATTGAACGAAGAATATATCATAGGTGAAATGTCAGTCTCCCATTCTGGAGGAATGATTTTCACGTTGGCAATTTTATGCCAAGAAACATGAAAGTTTCCCGCCCATATTTCAAATGCACTTATGGCAAGATTTGCAGCAATATCCATTCTCGTAAAGTATCTACAATGTATGAGATATTGGAAACAACTGTATTCATCGTATCGAAGGTTTTGTGAAATCTTTGATTATCTATGTTGAATATCAGTGAATACCAAGCAATTCCCGTCGCAAATCTCCCAAGCTCGAGCAAACATTCTAATTTTGCCTAGTTCTCGGCCGGTTAGTTACGATCGCCTACTTGCTTCGTTAGAGAAGGCAAACAAGATACAAGCAACGGACAACCAGACCAAGCAATGAACAACGGGGCAACTAGTACTTAACTGGTATCGGTATATGGGGGCTATAGGATTACTTGCCACTCGCGTGTACTAGGCTAGCATACACACGTACGAGGAACAAATATATATACACAAAGTATACCCAAGTTGGCACGTGGGCTTTCTAAGCATACATTTCAGTCGAACTCGATCTAATGCACAGCGTTTCACATCGCGAGAGAAATAGATTATGCCACCAGGTCGTTATGAATGCCTTTGCACTTCGAATACCTCTTCAAGATACTTCGTAAATTGAATTTTGATATTAATAGTCGATAATCAATAGGGTACGGTAAATTAATATCCGACATCACATCGTTCATGATTCGAAATTATAAAATTAAATCCTTTCTGATATAGAAAGTATCCACATTGAAACAAGAATTGGTAGGACTCATAGAAAAACGAAGTGGATATTTGGATAATATCAGCAAAGCATTTTGAAAATTGGAATAAATTTCACCGCGGATTGTTCAATGTTTGCCCAAATTGTGGCAGGTTTGATTTTTGTACCGAATAACTCGGAAACAAATCTATTGGACCTCTTTTTATACCAGAAATTGATCAAGCAGCACTAACTCCTCATTTGAAGTGATTAAATTTTTGATAAAATTGTGGCTGCTAGTTTTAGTTTCATCATGTTTTTTTGGCTCTTTTCAGTTCATATTTACTTTTTTGATTATATACACAGATGAAACTGTTTGTTTGATTCCAAAATTTACATCCATTTGGTTGTGAATTATTTGATTTGAATAGATTTTTTTCAAGTCGAGTATTGATTTTTTGTGTCGAATAATGAAAATTGTTTGAGAATTTTTACTCAAATATTTTGATTTTAACAATTCATTATATTATTGTTGAATAAATCATAGTTTTCAATTAGAAGAATCAGAAGTATATTATGTAGATTCCAAAGTGAATATATTTCCACCTTGAGTCAAATAAATATTTGTTGGTGTAATTTTAGGAACCATTAACTTCAAAAAATTATAAGTTCAAGCAGAAACCGTATATCACTGTGTATCGCATTATAGTTTACATAATTCATTTATTCCTGCGTGTAAATATTAATGATTGTGCTATTCAGTGAGCCAGGGAAAAGCTTTATGGGCTTCTTCCTACCCATTTATATGGATACGAATATACGTATGTCTATGATTTCTAAGAATTCAGTTTGGAAACATTTTTTTGGGTCATTCGTGTTTTGGTAATTATATGTGGAATGAAATTTTGTCAAAATAAACATCAAAAGCCGAAAGTATATTCACTGTAACAAATGATTGTGGAATCTTCCCCCAAAAAATGGTAGCAGCAAAGTTTCTCCATGGATGGGGAATTTTTCACCATAATTTGGTGGACTTTCCCTCTATTTGTAGAGGATTCAACACCCAAAAAACAAAATAATCCCTCATTCTTGATAGAAAAACAAGTCCCTCACGATGATCCACCAACGGTGTGAAGGAAAACTCGGCACGATTTTTACAGTGTTCTTAAATAAACGTCTCGTCTTTTCCAATCGAAGAAGGTGGTGTGAGGAGTGCTGATTTTTGCACGTTGATGCAAAAATAAATGCAGTGTGGATTTTTATAGTTTTTCAGCCACTAAATTCGATAGTGATAACAAGAAACCCCAAAATCCATGAGGGAAGTGAGGAAAACCCGTGATAATCATGTAGAATTCGTACTTTACGGGACACATGTCTGCTAAATCTTGTACATCAGTGTGCTCTTTTATACTGGCCTGAACAGAGCATCGATTATAGAGAGTGCACTATCGAATTCAGCAATACAAACGTTGTGAACGATGTTCTATTCAGGCCGGTATGGAACGCCACACGGTGCACTATTAGGAATGTTTGTGAATTTCATAACCATTCTCGAATACTTGTACATTCCATTTAATAGCTGTATATGAATCCAACTTAACTGTGCACTTATACATTGAACGACGATGCAATTGACGTAATTGACATTCAGATATTCAAATTCAATGTACAAATGTATATAAAAAAAAACACTCCTAAATCTGGTACATGAAATTTAACACAGATATTTCGAACAGTGTGATATCCACGACTTAGCGCGTAAGTGTTCTGTAAATCATGAATTTCATAGGATTGTCACAAGTTTTCCCCACTTTCCCCTGGATTTTCGAGCTTCCCGTTCTCAAGGTCGAATTTGGCGCTTTAAAACCTATGAAAACTCAGACTTCATTCACTTTTGCATCGATTTTACACCGCCCCCTTTCATGTTGAAATGAAGGAAATAGTATTCTTCGACCAAAATAATATTTATTCGATTGAAAACCAAAGTTTGTTTCACGTGAATGCATTAATGCTTCTTTCTGAATAAACGTTTCATGCTTTCCTATAGAATTCTATATACGCAACGAACAAATGTATGTGTGGATTATAAAACCATTTGTTTAATCGGAAGAATAGTATTCATTCGAACTAATAAATTGTAGAATTGGGATATTTAAATATATCTGAGAAGGATATTGAATAAATACTCATTCCACCTCATTGAAATAACATATTTAAATAATAACACAAAACACTTTTATATAGAAGATAGAATTACACGGAGAGAACAGAATGGTATATTTACCATGCTAATATAGTGTTCAGTCTTATTTTATATGAAATCGTGAATGTTAGTATGTAAGAATAGAATTCTTTACCATGTTTCTGGTGATAATTACTATTTTCACATAGTAACATTCAGGATTTTATATAAAATGAAACCGAACACTATGCTAGCATGGTAAATATTACCATTCTCTTCTCCCCGTGTAGCATAAATGAATCCGATACTACTTTCTTAATACGGAAGAATGAAAATTTCACCCGAACGGGAAGATAGGGATTCCTTCCTGGCTGCCTAAAGTAAAATCCCATTCTACAGGAGTGAGAATTTACTCCTTAGACAGCCAGAAGGAAACCTCTCTTTTCATCCAAGGGAAAATCTTACTCTTTCCAATTTAGAGAGTGGGATATATAAAACGACAATTCTTAGCTTATCACGTCTCATCCTGATAAAGAATAATTTTCCACAACGAATGATTTTGATATATTGAATCTAATACTTCAACAATTACAGAAACTAATTTTATCAGAAAATCACAATTTTTTCAGGTGCGTGGTCCCAAGTTGACAATAATCTTCTCTTCTCCAACCAGGGTGAGTACACAAATGTTGGTTTCTTTATGGTTGGAATTTTGATTTCTTTGCTTCAACCAAGTGTCGTCTTTCCGTCAGTAAACTATTTTAATTAATCCTGTGCATACAGCATAGCTGTGAGCTGCAAAGCAAAGGAAGAAAATTCATGGCGTGAGGATAGAAAAACAAGTATTTTGCTGAATTTTAATTTCATGACAATTGTTATGAAATTTCTTGCCTTGATGAAATTGATGAACGCTGTTAACGTATATTATACTTTTTCCGGACTTTACATAAATATAAGTCAACTCGAAAACACCTCTATTCTTTTTTTCTCTCTACTCAATATGATGATCATTTGTACTTGTACTTGAGGTGGGTACTACTCTCTCGTTGTGTTCTCCGCAGTTGTTATGTCGTCAACGAACAAACAGTTTCACTTTTAAGTTGCTCTCCTCTCTGGCGCAAAAGTACACTCGTGTTTCACCATTTCGAATAGGTTATATATGACAGACAGTAGAAACTCTGGGAAGATCCTTTCTCTCACGAAAAGCTCGCAGATATGAACAGTATAGAAAGCAACACTGGTAAACGTGGTTACAGTCGGTCTTTTTTCATGGATATATTTTTTTTCACCTCTGTCATGCGTGAGGCTTCAAATCTCAACAAAATTTATCCAACTATTTTTCTCTCTCAGTACTCTTTTTCTGTTCATTATTATACAATATCCAAGTTTAACTTGATTCAAACTGTTTTTAATGAACAATCCCATACAAAAATTTTTGGGCTTCGCCAATACTAACAGACAAGGCTTGGCAATCGATAAATCTTCAATGTTGATTAAAAATGAATACAATGTTGCACCGATGTCGGTGTTCGACGGATTTCATTTGTCAGCCTATTATTGTGGCACAATTACGCCAAGCTTGGCTTTTGCTTGACTCATCCTTGGCCCAACATTGACTCAACGATAGATTCCATTCAACGCCAGGATCATTTAAAATATGGTTCAATATTGCTTGAAACTTTGGCCTAGTTTCAGTAAAAATTAGCTTTCAATGTAGCGCCGATCATTGGTAATAGCATGGCTCAATATTGGCAACCTATATAATATTTTTGCTACGTTACTAATCAAGTGTTTCTCGCGAGTGGTGAAACGCGTATACGAAGAATATATCAGGTTTAAGTAAGTCTTTGGAAGACCAGTCAATCGCTCTTCACAATGAATCACACTAGAGGGCTCCTACCGCTGAGCTAACATACATTGTGTCTACTTCTCATGGCAAAATTTACCGACAAAAGACGCCGAGTTGTCCACAAACAAATAAGGGGAAAACAATAAGACTTCAAACAACATATGTCAGAAATTGCGAAATGCGCATACTTTTTATATATTTTTTACTTTGATCTTTGGCGCAGCATTGACAAACAAAATTTCCAATTGTTTGCCAATTATGGTATATTTTATTGCCATTGTCTCATCGATGATGGGACTTCATTGGAAAAACACGATGGTAAATCATAAAATGATGTTATCATTCCAGGTTTGCGCCATGCTTGGTTGCCAAGCCTCGGCCATACTTTATCTACGTTGCACCATGCTAGCGCCAATTGTAAATTTCTATATGGGATGTTTTAAATTTTCACTAAAGTGCAGAGAATAAAGAAAATAATGCGTTGATATATTTTTTTTTTCTTGAAATTGTTTCAATTTGTGAAATTTCTACTATTTTGTACTCATTAATTTTTGAAAATATAATTAAAGATGCGTCAAAGCATTAGAAAAGAAACACGCTTTTGTTGTCACGGATGGATGAAAATATCCATTTAACTGTTCCTTCACCGAGTCTCTATTCATTTGAATATTTTCACAAGTACATATATATATATATATATATCACTCCAGGGTCGAACTCAAAAATTCATCTAAAACTAGATCTACCGAACGAACGTTCACTCAAACAGCGTGTCGTATGTGTCCATTTTAAATGCAAGCAAAGTCCCTGAGAAAATCTGAAGTTGACAAACTGAGGTCATAATGATTCGTCGTTGAAAAAATAAACCAGTGAAAAAGTCCTTGGTACTTCTTTTCAATGAATATACATGTTAACAACTGCAGTGTGCCCTACGATTATATATAATTTATAATGAAGGAATTATCAAAGTTGATTGAACGAAACCAAGATTAACAATGGTTTCGAACCGTAATTCTCATTTACATCGACGAAACTGATTAACGACCTATCGTTAAGCTTGACTTCTAATGATGAACGTTCAGGAAAAGCCATTTGTTATCCTAAAGATGAACAAGAGAGCTTGTTCACTTACGGTAGTCTCAGTTTTCGCGCAGGCGTTCACAAAAGACTCCCTGTAACGAGGCAGGACTTGGTTCTCGTCGTCTCGGTCCACTTACCTCGGGCACGAGAGAGGTAGAGTTACACAAACATATTCTACTTGCGATTTGGAGCACACGTGTAAGTAGAACCTTTCGCACAAAGACACGCATAATGTATATACAGACTCACGTATATGCACAAGTGCTTATCCTATGAAGGGGAAGTTTTAATTCATCGTAACGTCAGCGTTATGACATCAATATCATCAACAACGTTCATGAATTCCAGAACGAGAACATTCAAAATTTATGCATTATTTCAGGTATGGGAAGTTCATTCGATACAGCTTGTATATGCAATTTTTTGTATGGAAATTTTTGACAGTGACGATATATTGAAATTAGATAAATTACCCAATGACAATCCTTGAATGAAAATGAATTTTGTGAATGAATGAATGAATGAATGAGTGAAGAAATTGGTTTATATTTATCGTTTGGAAGTTTGCCCAGGGTTGAAAAATTAATGAAATTAAATATCAGCAGCTAACGTTTTGGAACTGCATGGAGTAAAATGCAGGTCGAAAATATAGTGATTTTTAATAAACATTTGAGGGTATTCTTTACATTTGTAGTAAAGATAAAACGGTTCACTTTTCTGTGGGACTTTACTTGAAAAAGAATCTAAAATTATCAATATTTAATAAACAATAGAAACGAAATATGAACTTTCCAAAAGTCGCGCATGACATTTCACGGGTAAATAATAACATTTTGAAATTTTGCTATTCACTTTGTAAAATTTCATGCATGACTTTTGGAAAGTTTGTACACAGAAAAAAGTATTTCTTTGAATCTAAGAAATTGTTATTTGCATAAGGACCAAATAATAAATTTGTTTACACGAACAAAATATTTATTTCTGTCAAAGAAATATCTATTTGGACCTATTCAAATAACAATTTCTCAGATCCAAAGAAATCCCTTTTTCTGTGTATTTTTTTCTATCGCTTGTTAATTATTGATGATTTTTCATTCTTTTTCGACAAAAATTCAACAAAAATGTGAATCGTTCTATCTTCTTTACAAATGTAAGAAATATCCTCAAATTTCTGTTGAACATGACTATATTTTCGACCTGCATTTTTCTCCTTATGGAATAGTCTGATGGACTTTGAAACTTTTTATAGCCTCGATAAGAAAAATATATGAATTAGGAAACGCTGTTTTTCACGGTAAAGAGATTTTGTTTGTATACTTCCAATTCATGTAACCTAACTTATCTACCCTGAATTCTTCGGTTTTCTTTCGTTTTTCCTTTCAACTTTGCGAAATTCACTATCTACAATTACAAGGCGGATACTAATTTTTGAATCTTAAAAGTTGAGAGAGGACTTGTTGAAGATTTATTTGATATAACAATGTGTCAAATTAATGCACATTGCGAGCTTAAAAATGGACGAACGAATGTAGAAGATCATATGTGTGTGGGTGTGGTTATGTAGCACTGCCATCGATGTATACATATATGTACGCATGTATGGTCGAATAGGCAGGACCGCATCAATAACTCGCTTCATTGAATCAAATAGACCACACATATGCGTACGTTCGTATATGTGAGAATATAAAAAACGTGGATGTGAGAACGTAATTATACACCAGGAACGATTTTGCACAGTATAAAACCCAAGATCACTGCACGTTGACGTTCTGATCTCTTTGGTGACTCCTCTTCTTATGATGATGTATTCACCGACGAACCGCATAATTTTTCAACCTTGAACGTCTAGCAGCCACCATGAGCCACATTAAATTTGCAAAAATTTTTGAATGAATTCTGTTCTTGTGCTCTGAAATAAGAAATAAGAAACAGGAAGGTCACGTTTAAAATCTGCTTGGATGAAGAATACAATAATATGAAGGATCTTAAACGTCAAGTGAAATTAATCTAAAAGAGCACATCGGTATTTACATTTCACAATGAAATTCTTTAAGATGTCGTATTTAACTAATCCACAGCATTAAGAAATTTACAAATGATAATTTTCAAATAAAATGACAAGGAAGGAATTTAAAATTCAGATATTCAGGTTGTGATCGATAAAAGAATGAAGTCTCAAATTATTTTCGTTAAAAATTGTTGATCACGTGCAAAAAAAAATGGTGCCATTTGTGTGGTAATCGGAGTGTTTTAGTCAAGTACAAGAGTGATTTTTGTGAAATCGACAGCATTGTTGAAAATCGCGAATGAAGCTTCCTTCAATGCATCCGTTGGGTGCACCACGTTAATCCCATTGACGTCATCATATCCTCAAGTATCTAATACGAACTCGATTTCTGTACACATAAAAAACTGACAAAATAAAGATGAGTGTGTATGTTGATATACCATCAGAGCAAGTTCGCGAAGAGATCTCTTGGAGACCTCATCGTGCAACCTACCTACCTACATAAACGAACGATGTGCTCCGCTTTGCTTTCCGTTCTCCTTACGAGAGCGAGCGCCCCTGCTCACTCGGTGCATTTCATCTCCTCTCTTTTCTTTTCAAAATGAAAGAAAGAGAGAATTACGAAAAAAAGGTCGAGAGCCAAGAGAACGCAAGCAAGCAAGCAAACAACCAACCAACCCAATTTCAGTTCTACGGTATAACCAAATGTATATGAATTCTTATACACAAGCGTCTATATGTGTGTGCTTTCTGACATAAATGAGTAGGTCAAGGTCGTGACAAGAGAGGTTTGGAAACGTTCAAACTAGATACGATAGGGATACGAGAGATATGAGAAAAATGGTTTAGAAATGGCCTTTCACCTCCTCTCGGATTCTACTTCGGTATTGCTCGATGCGATCTCGAGTTTTGAGGATCTGTAGAAGCATTGATAATTGCGGGAAGATACTTGAATTTCGAAAAACGATGAATCGATCGTTTTATTTATGTTAGCAGTAATATTTGCATTCCGTTCAAAATATCTTACCTCGAGTGCAAGATGCTAAACTATGTTGCATACAAGAACCTCTTTACTTTTACAACAACTTGAAGTTAGGTAAATATTAGTCGACATGTGATTATTGTTTTGTAACTGGAAATTTCTACGCTACAAGCACAAAAAATATACATCTGATTCGATTATACTTGAAAACTGTGTAGGTATAGTGGCTGTAGAAATGTACCATTTCGTCGATTCGAAAAGAAAACAAATATATAATATGCTGTTGAGTAATTTGATTTGTGACGGACTGAGGATTTATCATTGAATAACCACTAGAATTCAAGAGTGGATGATGATTTGTTCTCGAATAGAAATCTGATGTGATCCAATGAAAGTGTTTGTATTTGAAAATTAGGGAATTATTATTGCAATGTGGATAAAACTTGATTAATTTACACCAAATTGACCGCTGGAATGGGGTTTAAAAACAGAATTCAGGTAACATTATCCACAATAGATACTAAAAGTTATCTTTGTCTGTCATCAAGCTCGGAACATGTGTAAGTTTTCCTCCATCTACACTGAATCAGATTTAACAGGTTTGAGGGAATCGGCGATTTTTTATGAATTTCCAAAATACTTTTTATTAATGATGGGAAATGAATATACGATACCTCTCAATAGTAATTGTGTTTTTAATTTCGCTCATTCCCAAATTTCAGGGTTACTGGTAAAAAAAAATCTGCGTTTTATATTAATCATATTATTCCTCGTGTTTCTTATACGCCGTTCGCCGCTGCATCTAATATAATTCATTCTGAGTCATGAATCATGAAATTCATTTTAATGCATTGTGTTATCAATTGAATCAGTAGGCCAAGGTCGTGTATTAAAGGCGATTTGACAAGTTTGAAAATGTTGTCACCCACTCATTTCCTACACTATTATTATCATTATTGTATTCCTCAGATCAAATTTATTGTTTCACTGTTATCAAGTGTGCTAGTCGGTCAAGGTACTATAAAAAGAAAACAATTTTTCTAAACATTAGAGAACAACAAAAAATCGAGTTCATCGAATTTACAGTGGCATGTTATTATTATTATAGCGTAAATTTTTCATGAAAAATGATTTTCACTCATATAAATCGTTATCTCTCCATTGTCGATTTGAAGAACTTTCTTCCCTTGATTATATATCCAAAAAGAAGAAGAGAAAATATACTAAACAAGATTAAGTGAGAAAAAAATGTAGTAAGTATGAATTTCGGGTCACCTCGGTAATTTTAATGGAACATCAGCGGTTCGATGAGATAATGCTCGATATCAACGTATGAAGTGAAATGTCACCACCTCAATGTTCTGCATTAGCATCAGGAATTATTATCATACCGTACCACATTATCGCTCAGTCATCAAAATGTTTTCATTGGCAACTTTTTATATTCATTTATAAGCAGGTTGTATGTGTTCATAAGTAGAGCTTCGCTTTTGTAGAACACGGATTAGCCTTTTTGACAATTTTGTATCGAACATTAATTTGGTTATGATTTTTATATTCGTTGGTACCTAGACAGCTTGTGAAATAAATAGGGGATTTATACTCCATTTTCATGAAAATTCGCAGGAAATAATGAACAAATATATACAGGGTGTCCCAGAGTTCGCGGACCAGATTTCACAGGTATATTCTGCAGCCAAAATTCAATAATTTCCCGTTTGAAAAAAATTTTTCCGACCCTTAGTTTTGGAGATATGAGCATTTTTAGATTTTTTTTCAAATCCAAATCATTCAAAAACACTGTATGCTACATACTTGAGCTTAAAACCGTTCGCTAAGTTGGGAAACAATGGATCTGTGGAAAAAAAATAAACTATTTTATCATTGATAGTTTCGGAGCTTTAGCGATTTGAAATTTTTTAGCATTCAGCCAATCAGAATTCAGCAACTTCAAATCGCTCTAGCTCCGGAACTATCAATGATGAAATAGTTTAATTTGTTTCCACAAATCCGCCGTTTTCCAACTTAGCGAATGGTGTTAAGCTCAAGTATGTAGCATACAGTGTTTTTGAATGGTTTGGATTTGAAAAAAAATCTAAAAGTGCTCATATCTCCAAAACTAAGCGTCGAAAAAATTTTTTTGAAACGGGAAATTATTGCATTTTGACTGCAGAATATACCTGTGAAATCCGGTCCGCGAATTCTGGGACACCCTGTATAGTAGCAATTGAGATATTTGTGCTCCAATAATTGCTATCCCTGCCAAAAATTGCCGATGCACAACGATATAGAACGATAAATTCTCTCTATCGTTTTGAATGAGGTTTCTGAATACGGAATTCACAATGTTGTATCGTTATTAAACGATGAAACTCTATCGTTCCTTATCGTATTCTATAAAATTTAACAGGATGTATGGGGTTTTATGGTAAAATTCATATAGGGAAAGTTCCAGTTGTTTGAAAAAAATAGTCATGTGTTCCAGCATAAGTAGTACTTTTTCTATAAGAATTTTACGATAACATCACATACACTTTATCATGAACCTTATAGAACACGATAAGAAACGATAGAGTTCTATCGTTTAATAACGATGTAACTTTTTAAATTCCGTATTCAGAAACCTCATTAAAAACTACGAAATTTTATCGTTTTGAATCGTTCTTTATAGGGAAAATTTCATCGTTTTAAATCGTTCTTTATAGGGAGAATTCAGCAGGGACGTGTAAGAAAAATTGAACAGTACATAGTGTGTATTGGCATCTAGCGGTAAGTTGGCTTGGGGTAACTTATTATATAGATTCTAAAATTCAAATTGGAATATTTGGAGCACTTGAATTAAATTTTCTTATTCAGTTACAGTCCTTTGCGAAAATAATACAAGATCACAACTCTGATAGAAGAGGACAACAACAATTATCAGCCAACAACCTGCCATTTTTTTATTTTGTGAAATTTGCCTATCACTGAGAAAAAAATAAAAGTGCCATTAACCACCACGCGTAGTTGAAGAATTTATGAATGAATCAACGAATTTTCAGTTGAAATGACTTGGAAATTGTAGACTCAACTACGCCACCTTTCATTGTCTCAAACATATCACTTGATTTTATGAACCAATGTGTGTCAACGTCAACAAATCACAGAAGAAGTTTCATTCAAAAACTCACGTGGTTGAGTCGACCTCGCAGGCAATCAATGCTTCGTTATTTTGTGTCAAATGTATATGGATACTTGACGGAAACTATTTTTCATTGTCCCAATCATTCACGTAGTTGACTCAACAGAGTCGGCCAACCTGGGGACTGATTCAATACAACCTCCAGAGTTGGTTGAACGTATTTAACCTCCTGGCGTAGTTGAGTCAACTACGTTTTCGTTCAGTTTACTAATCCTTTTTCTCAGTGTAGAAATTCACCGATGACGATGGCTATTTTTAAACGGTAATGTAACGCTTAATTTGACATTCCTTTAGCAGTTTTTGTGGGCAGAAATTATAAATCCATAAACCTCCCGCGCGAAAATTCAGAGTCTCGCGACAGTCTCGCAAATAGTCTCGCGTTGTCTTCCAAGTGTCTCGCTTATAAAACAATCCAATACCTTAGCGAGATCTCGCTATTAATCTCGCTTAAAGTCTCGCATAGTATTGCTTTAATTTTCAGAAAAAAATAGTACAAACGTAGTTACAACACTTCAAATCATAATCCTTTTTTCTAAACGTATGAAATATTTTATGTTCTCATTGAATTTTTATTCATGCATGCATTGATTTTTCATCTTCGACTAATCGATTGTGCAGTTTTCTGCTATAGAAAATACATTTCCTTCAAAATGCATTCCCATTTTTTAAATATTACGATAATTCCTTGAGAAGGTAATAGGATCGGGAATTCAATAATTTATTGAAGATTTGGAATTACAACCATTACCCAACATCGGTGATTCGTATTATTGGTTAAGAAAAGACTGGATTGTTTTTGGCGACAACGTTGTTAACCAAGGCTATAACCTGATAAATTATGAGCAATTATTCAGAAAAATCTCATTCTTCAATAATTCTTCAACTTTTTCTGAAAATAATTATCTCAGATATGTTTTAGAAATGTCATGATCACTTGAAGTTGACTCGACTTATTCCGTGATCAATTAATGGGAAGAGATCAAATGATATTGTTTTACCGACGATCATAGCCTATTCGTATTTCATTGTATTCTAGTTAATTCATGGAATGACTTTTTTTTATTATTCTGTTCTCTCATTTGATAGAGCATGAACCTGAATTATTCAGAGATATATGAAAATTTCTATAGTTGAAATCATCGGATGAACATTGCACATTTCAAATGTATAATAAAGATTTAATATGTACTGTCAACACAATTCCAGTAACAGCATTTTTTGTATCGTATAGAAGATTTATCGGTTGGTGGAAAGTAATCATTTTAGGATAACTATTTTATCTATAAACGATTTTTAATCAAGTCGAGTTCATATAAATTTTAAAGGTCTGCTTTATTTATACAGTATCATACCCTAGCGTGTATGAACTCTGGCCCACTCTGGCCCCTTTTTGGTCCCATATTGGCAGGACAGGGCCCATGCTGGGCCGGGGTGGGTCCCATGATAAACACATGCTAGGGTTGGTGAACTACAAGAGAATCGGATCTTGGATTACGAAGATCTGAGTCCGATTCCAAATGAAATATATGTATATTTTTTTTTCATTCAGGATTTTTTTCATTCCTTGATTTTGGGTCAAAATCTCAAAATTTTTCAATAATTTTGCAAGATGATCAGCGAGACTATTGGTGAGATCTCATTCATATGTCGGATTATTTCATAACCGAGACTATTCGCAAGATCATTTCCAAGACTATCCGAGATGCTTTGCGAGATTATTCACAAGACTGTTTGCGGGACTATGCGAGATCGTGTGCGAGATACTGAATTTCCGCGCGGGCTGGAACAGCAGCAAACGATTTGCACTAAACTACCCATGTGATAATTGCCAGAATTCTCGGGTCGAAAAATTTGGACGGTTTTTGTCCTCTCATTTAATTTTTAGACTGATTTTGTCTTGATTAATGCGGACGAAAACTACTTTTCCAAGATTTTAGTCTGAATTTCTCCTCCAGCGAATAAAAGCGATTGAGGAGAAATCCAGACTAAAATTGTAAAAAAGTACTGTTTTTGCCCACATTAAACAACCACCAGGACAAAATCAGTCTAAAAATGAAATAAGAGGACAAAAATCGTCCAAATTTTAATTTTAACGCACTAATGGGAAGATTGCACTCACCATAGTTTGGCAAAAACAACAGTTTCTATTCGGAGCTATTACTGTTTTTCGAGTGACACCAATTGTTGGACAGATCTCAAAATACACTGACCCCCGTAAACAGGCAGTCTTAGGCCAGTACTGAATCATTCCTGTTCAGTAAAAACTCAATTTTCAGGAAAGCGGAATCATCTCCCAGTGTAGGACCAGAGTTAATAACATTATGGGGTAACATACAAATACGATACTCGACCACTATTATTATCATTTCAATTCGCTATTCACTAATCATTTTGTGTTTGTTGCTCTATGATTTTTCTTTGCAGAGTTATTGAATGTTTCGTGTTCGAAGTCGTTTTTCAAAAAAAGTTCTGCAATTTTGAAACCATTGAAAACCGTACATCGTTGGACATCTTCATATATTTAATTTTTCAAAACCGTTTTTGTGTGATGGAATTGTACAAAAACTGGCTGGTAACCAGAAAAACTGTTCATTATTCCCACCAATTCCCTAGTAGAAATTTTCTCTAGCAAATGATGAGGCACTGATCAGTTTTCCATTCTACTGATCAAGGACTGATCAGCAAAGTTACAAGTTTCCGACAAGGGGTGTAACGCTCCGATTACTGAGAAACTGATTGGAAAAACTGAGCAGATATGAGCGAGTAACTGATGAGGTATTTGTGAGTAACTAACGAAACATTCATTACCAGGGCAACTGAAAACATGCAACAGCATATTTTTTATTCTGCATCTGACGGACAAATAGCTTTGATATTTATCCATTTCAGATGAAAATGACCCTTTTAAGCCACATTTGTTGCAGCATATTTTTGCATATTTTATACTTTAGTGCATATTTTAGCATATTTTGGTATATTTTGTGAAAAAGTGCATATTTCAGCATATTTGTATTTTTGTCAATGGAAATATATTTCACGGAGTATATCATTCACATTTCCAATCAACATTTCCTCGAGTAGAATATTTTCACAAAATATTTTTTGTAATATAAGTTCATTTTATTACGTCCCGATGAACATTTTTATGGAAGTCTTCCGGAACACTAAAAGATATCTGAAAGAGATCTAAAAGATGTCTTACGCAACAAATCTAGATATGTTTAAGATGTCTTTTAGATATCTTAAAGATATCTGTCTACAAGATGTCTTAAACTTATCTGAATTTGTTGCGTGAGACATCTTTTAGATCTCTTTGAGATATCTTTTAGACTGATCCAAAAATGTTTATTGGGGTATATTTTTTAAACATTAATTTATTGATTCATTTATTTATTGGTTTATTCACTCATCTACTTATTCACAAGCTGAAATCACTGGTATATCAAAAATCCAAAACATATTGCTCTGAAAGATGATTGATTCACCTTGATTTTGATATATTAAAATATAATTTTCAATCAACATCTCAATAGAAGATGAGTATTGAACTTTTCGAACACATACAAGTAATGCAAGATAGAAACCTAGTTTCCTAATTTTGATGTACATTTTTGCATTTAGCTTTTGATCGAAATCTATAAATCGAATCAATTAACAATTGCAATAAAATATCAACATTATCCTGTCTCAGAAAATATGAAATATCTATTCAGATTCAGGATGATTCAGAGGAATTCAGAGAAATTCATCGTGATTCAGAAAAATCCAAAAGAATTCAGAGACTGTTGGATTTGGAAAAATTATGTGTCAAACTTTTCAGAAGGATTCAGGGAAATTAAGAAGAAAATAAATTGAATGAAATTTTCAGTTCAAGATTTCAGAGGCATTTAGAGAATTTCATAGAGATTTGGAGACAGGTGAGTTGGGGAAAATTGTGCGTTGAACTTTTCAGAGGGATTCAAAGAGATTCGGAGGAGTTCAGGAAAATTCAGAGAGAAGTAAATTGAGTAAAAGTTTTGTTCCAAGATTCAGAGGGATTCCGGGAGTTTTGGAGAGATTCAGAGAAAGGTGAAGTATGAAAAATTGGGCGATGGATTCTTTAGAGGGATTCAGAGAAATTTAGGAAGATTCAGAGAGAAATATGGGTTAAATTTTTGGTTGAAAATTTCAAGGGTAGCAAGTTTCAGAGACATTCAGAGACAGGTGAATATGAGAAAGAGACGTGCATTAAACTTTTCAGAAAGATTCAGCGGAATTCAGAGGAATTCAGGGGAAAATGAATTCAGTGAAATTTTGGGTTCAAGATTTCACACAGTAAAAAATTTATCGTCGTTGTGTAAAGTGTTAAAATTTGTGTGTAGAATATTGAACATTCTAGAGTGTTGAATATTCTACACACAAATTCTAACACTTCACACAATAACGATAAATTTTTTACTGTGCAGTGACTTTCAGGTAGTTTAGAGGAGATACAGATACACACGGAGAAAAATATATGGGATTGATTACCATTCGCTCCAGCTCTCATCGCGACTTCAGAATAGGAGTTGAGAGATGACTCGCAATTTGGTGATCGTTCTTATGTTAACCTACCATTTCCATGGTGATGTAAACAGTTTATCACATTCAATCTGATCTTGAATGGTCTTATCGCAATTCTGAAATATCTGTCACCTAATTACTATTCTTTCTAGCAACCGTTACCGTATACTACTTTCCTCAGTGCAAGTGACTTGTTCCTATCTGTTCCTGTACAGATTTTGTCATTTTAGCCTGTTTCCGTCTGGCATTTTCGACAGGAGCGAATTAGGAAAAATTGTGCGGTGTATTTTTCAGAGGGATTCAGAGGAATTCAAAAAAATTCACTCAAATTCAGAGGAAGCTTTGAATTCTAAATAAATGAATGAATTAAAAACAATTCAGAAAGATTTCGGAAAGTTTCTGAATCTCTATTAGAAAAATTCCGACAGAATCACAGAAAATTGAAAATATTCAAGATGTATCATTATCTGATGAAGTCTCTAATTTCCTCTGAATCACTCTGAAATTACTCTGAATCTCTCTGGAAAATGTCCCAAAATATAGAGATTCAAAGAGATTTTTTTTACCAAAAAATCGTACTGCTGAAAAATTTCGTTCCGATTTTTTCTCTCTCAAACACCACAGTAAATCAAAGATTTTTCATATCAAAAGCGTGGATTCATTTTTAGAGTATAGTCAACTCGAATTAGTTTGAGTATGCCAGCAAAATTCCTAGGATATTCAAAAATTATTCTTCTAAATATGTTTTATCCAACAGTTTTCGTTTTTTAAAAGCCAGCTTGAAGATTTTTCAAAAGTGTCGAACATATTCCTTTTAAATGTTTTTCAGCAATCTTCCTCAAAATGTCTTCCAGAAGATGGAAACCATCGTATAAGATTTCTTTCAGGAATCTCCCAAAAGATCTGTTTTTGAAATTTCAAAATTTCGCTTGTCCAAATCTTGACTTGTGAATGGAAAAAACCAATCTTCTAAATATTACTACATTTTGTGCTTAAGTGACAGTATAAGTGAAATAGTGTAATTTCTACAATACAGTGTAGTAAAAATTCATGCTCAATGATTTGAAAAATCGTTCAATTTGGCGCAACATCACATCATAAAGTATGAATTTTCACCACACGGTGTTGTAAAAATTATATAATTCCACTTATACTGCTAATTTAGTACAGAATGCAGTAATATGTATTGAGAACCACATTTCCCTCCGTGTAAAAGACTTCAGTCAGGACGATATTTTACAATACTGAGGAATCGCATATTTTTGTGTCATTTGACGAAAGATATCCAAAATTTTGTTCGAAGGAGAAGTGGATTATTATAGACGATCTACCAATAAATCTTCTCAGATGATTCTTTTAAACTAATTTTTCATATGTTCTGCGTACGTTCCAAGAATGTAAATTTCCCATATGGTACACCCACTCGAACCATATTTTGAATCATCCATATATTTACTCAATAAGATGTAAATTTTACAACTTTTTTTCCTGAATGTAAGAATTTGTGTTGAAAACCATGAAGTTTGAAATTTTCAGTTTGATTCATGATGAATTTTATACACATGTGCTGGAAATTAATTTTCTATCCGGTGATCGGAATTTCCTGGTTGCCGCATACAAAATAGCGACGATTATTTTTTACAGTGGAATATATCTGGAAAGCATATGATTTAATGTTGAAACTATGAAAACTGGTTTTTATGGCACATTTGTAGTTCGAAAGACAATTTTTTAAGAGCATATTTTTTTAGCATAAAAACCAATTTTTGGAGCATATTTTAAGCGTTCAAAACAACTTTTTTAGAGAATATTTTTGGTTGCCCTGTTCATTACCCACAAAAATGCAGGTTATGTCGATGAAGATGTGAAATCATGATAATAACTTGATGATTTTCCACTCCATAATTTATGTTTTTGTTTGAAATGTTTCCAAGGATTGAAAAGTACATTTTTAGCAAAACCCGTAGGAAAAATTTTCCTAGACTTTTTCGTAGATAAAATCTATAAGGTTTTGCCAAGGACAAAAAATATATAAAATTATCAAATGTATGGTGTTTCCACCTCAATCATGAGATATTATGAGATAATATTCAAGATACTATACTTACTCATAATAAATAACAAAACTATATTATTTCACAACAAGGATAAATGTATACATATTACACCCCACCTTCTCTTATACCATATAACCTTACCAAATCTAATAATTTTCAAGGTAGCTTGTTATGTGCATATAATCTTTATAATTATTGAAGTTAGGTTTCATTGATTTGATACAGCAAAACCAGGATAAAATAATTCGAACCAATTCAATTCAATTCCATGAAAATACTTCGAATTTTGGTTCAGACATATATCTAAAATAGCTGTATTTTTTCAATTGAAATATATCACTTCAGTAACAATCAATATGTTCTTTAAACCGAATATTTCCCAAAAACATTTACGTTATTGATGTTTCTTGTAAATAAAGGCAATAACTTATCAGACTTTGATCAGTTTCATATGAATTTTAATAATCATATTAGACAAATCAATTCCCCATAAGTTAGTGATCAGTTCCTCCTGATTAGTTTTTCTTCATCAGTGCCTCATCAGTAATAAGCAAAACTGATTATATTTCTACTAGGGAAGAATGTCCACAGCCAATTGAAAAAATATTCCGTGTCTTCAAATATTTCTCAAACGCCTTCTACACTTCTTTAAAGAATATTCCAAATTATAAACCCTGGTAGAAATCATTCTGAGCGCGTCTTTGGCGTGAAAGTGAGCCTCAATACTGCCTAGAATGTCTCGCTTACGCCAAAGTAGGAGCTAGAATGTTTATTGAGGACATGCTGGGGAATACAATTTTAGGGTTCGGAATTGTTACACAACTCCGACTTTTTTTGCATAATTCTTTTCCAATTGAATGAGATTCAGTATTGAAGAATTGAATTTGTAATATGTGAACAATGATACAAAAATAAATCTGACAATATATAAAGTTATTAGTCGTTCATGACTTAATCATTCTCAATGCTTCTACTACCTGTTACTCACTCAGTATTATTGATAGTGTTTGGTTCAGCATTTGACCATCTACGTTAATAGAAACCATCCAATATCAAATCGCTATAATATTACAAAACTAAATAATGCGACTCATGCCAAGTGAGTGAATAAAATTATAATCAAAACTCGTCAACCATTCATTTCACAGAAATGTCCCTCAGTATTCTGTGCAATTCTTTTTGGTGTGAGCTGTACGAAAATAGTGCACTAAAAATTTGTTCTAGGTTTACAGCCATGTGATTTAAATGGCGGTATATTTCAAGCCATACGATGTGTATGAACACTCAAGTTGGCGATCGCGTTACTTTCGAACATTACTGAAAGTTTCGAGTGGATGCTCTTAAAAAGCGGAGCGTGGGAATCAATGAAAGCGTCGATGAGTAATGTTTATGTATATGTAACGCATTTTTTTTTGTTTAATTACAAAGTAGACAAAATTGATCATGTCGCGTGAGTACATGACGAATTATGTAATTGAACTATCTTCGAGTCATTAAAAAAATGATTTATTCCCACGTTATACATATGCATTTCGAATCGATATTGAATTCTTGGTGAATTTCATTGCAACGTGATTCCTCGTTGATACGTAGAAATCTGTTTCTTTTACAAGATGTTATCTCACCCTCTGCCATTATATTCCGAAAGATTTTCATTGTCAGAAGGAAGCGAGGTGAATGGAAGAAAATAAAATTGAAATGAAAAATATTCAAATCGAATTCCTTACCGCATCATCCAATTATGATTATTCAGTTGCTCCTACACATCGGATTTCTCTCGGTGGTTAATGGAGCTGACTACCTACCATTCATTCATTATTCTTCCCTTCTTATCCCTAACATCTACAAAACGAAAAAAAACCACAGAAGAAGTTGACCATACGGAAGCTCTTACGAATCCTGGTTCTTGCGTATCACATATACTCGCACAGAAATAAAGATCCGTAGATAAAGAGTGTGGGTGTTGTGTTAATACTGCACATAGTGCATAAAAGAGATAATAAAAACAACGCATGCCCACTCACCAACGCACAACGCACAACCACAAAGTTACAAGTTTCAGTAATCTTTTTGTTCGACTTCGATTTCGACCTCAATTCTTCTTTTCTCAAAGAGTTAAAATCGTGAGAGAAAATGCCCTAACTTTCTAATCAAGTCAGTTAAATTGGATTGCATATTATGAGTATGTGTATGTACATAAACACTTACACTCGAACAGTTATTTGTGATATTCATCAATGTTCGTGCAATTTCACTTTTACCGTAACAGTGGATAGATGTTACATAAATATTCTCCAGCATAGCAGAAGGAAAAGTATATAAAAAAGAATACTACGTTATATATAGAAAGATGAATTTTATTCTCAATTCTTCTCGTTACGAAATTAGAAATGATTTTCAATTTTTCTCCGGGAACGCATTTCTTGGGGATATACAGGGTGAATCATTTGTCTCTGATGGAATATCGATTTAATCATGGTTTAATATTATAAATATCAACAATCCTAGGACCTTGGGGGTCCGAGGATAAGATTGTAGGACCGTTCACATCCACTATTACTATTCCTACTAATGTACCTCTATCACCAACATCATGGTTGGTCCTCGAGCAATGGATAATGTTGCGGCATGGGGAGTGAAAGCGACATGGTGAACTCGCTTACGAGGTTATAACCATGTACTTTTACTCGATCCGAGGCGTATTATAGTGTCTACTTATCCGGCAGTCCCTGGCATAGTTACCACCACAAATGTAACTGGAAAGTCTCTCTGGTGTTGGCTGCTGTATATTACTCGATCCGATCCATTCCCCGCTCGAATAAAGATTTTTTTCACTTTACTTGTGTTTTTTTTGTCCACTCCAACGAAATTGCATGAATTTATGATCACATATCGTTGTGGATTTGATTTGAAAAAGGATTGAAAATTCGATTTAGGGTAAAACGAGGGTCTATCAAGAGATATGGAGATGTGCATGGAGATAAATAATTTAAAATCTCTTCTCTTTGAAACGATGAAGGGTTGTTCAAAAGTTGAGTAGCGAAACTTGTTTAGTATACCAACGCTTACTTACTGATTTATTCATTTCCATACGTCCAATAAGAAGAGAAAAAAGAGAGAAAGATGGTTAAAGATGTGTCACAAAGAACTGCCATATGTTGACAAGGTACAATAGTGGGTTAATATGGGGAAGAAAAAAAAATAAGTGAGAATCCTCGAAGGGTGTATGACGCGTGGGGGACTATTGACCAGTTTCTATCCCATGAACTATCCCCAAGCATCAATTTGATGTCTGTAACCCTCCATTCAAGACATTCATTTTCCTGCGACATCCCTCTGCTTTTGCTTTCAATCACGATCCGATCGTATGTGCAGTAACTTCGATTTGACGTTTCTCCTTTTTATACGTATGTCTTCAAAATTTCCAAACGAATAAATTGTTTCCTTCTTTTTTGAGTCTTTGATTGGACATTTCAAGTGACAACAAAAATTCATTCGAATAATTTTCAGTAAAATCATTCAATTGTTTTTGCACAAAAATATTCAACGCTGTAGGTGTAGAAATTATCAAAACTTTCTTGTACAATCATTATGATGACAATGATCATCTATCGTTATAATATTCAGGTTTCGAGTTCTGTGGTACAAATTTCGAATACGAGGCCATCAAACTATCACATTCAAATATATTCCACATAATACTTGCGTATGAGACGAATGAATTCAAGATACATTGTGCTTAGGGTTTTATTTCACACCAAACAAATACGAAGAAAATATTCAAACAATAGATAAAGACGCCACATATGGGAGTGACCGATTATATTAGAGAATCTTTTGATCGTAGGTTTAACCTGAATACATGTCAATATACATATAGAAATCACTGTATATCGAAATAATCATGTTTTCGTGTCAATCTTATGGACGATTATCAAATTGAGAGAAAAAATGCAGCACACAAGCTTTGAGGAAAAAAGAAAATCATAAAATAATTGTATAGATATGATCTCTAACTTCAGAAGAGCTTGAAAAACGAAATTTACATTTTTTTAAGGGACTAGTACCGGTTTCAAGACTAAAAAACGACCCATATTCGAACTTTTTGTTTCTTGTTTCTTTTATTACAAAACTTTATACAAGCTTTGGCCTTTGATTTGTACATCTTTTGGGAGTGAATACAAAGTTTTTTCCCTTTTTTTTTATCGATCATTATTTACTACAAGGCGCCAAAGTCGAGTCCTCGAAAATAAGACCCTCACACTGCGCTAAGATAATCTCAGAACTGGCATGTCTCAAACAGAAATTTCAAGAAGCATTTCAAAAAGGAATGTAGTTTACATCGTAATTCACCACCTATTTATGAAAAATTAAAAAAACAACAAAATGACGGCTTTGTGAAAAAAGTGATGTAAAAAACACGTATTTTTCCACCATTTTTCCTTTGCCAAATTTTTTTTCACCAATTTTTCTGCAATTTTCTGGCGAATTACGGTAGAGGAGATCAAAATGAACAAATGCACCAAGAATAAAACAAATCTATCTAGTGGTTGCGGAGAATAAGTCAGTGCAGTTTGAAAAAATGCTATTTTGAGTAAAACACGTTTGAAGTTTTTTTACGATAAATTTTAAGAACATTTGAATTACTGAAACTCTCCAAGGATGGGCATTTTTGTATCCCCGGAGTATTTTCAGTAAGGAATACTTCTTGTTGACCCCATATGACAACATATTTTACACAAGACAAGAAAGTACCTCACTGAAAGTACTCCAGGAGTACGAAAATACTCCCGGCTGTCCATCCCTGCAACTCTCTTATTTTTTCGAATTTCATTATAAAATTTTAGGAGGTGATTTTTGAAGGTATAAGGTTACATGAAATGTTATAAAAAAAATGAATTTTTTCAAAATTCTAACCGGTACTAGTCCCTTAAACGATTCATATATGAAGACAGAATGAAAATCATAGTCGTTCCTGTGAAGTTTGTTAAACAGTAAAAAAAATGAGAACAAAGTTTAGAAAATACGTTTTATGCAT
The DNA here is from genome assembly GCA_018340375.1 of Gonatopus flavifemur. NCBI lineage: Eukaryota > Metazoa > Arthropoda > Insecta > Hymenoptera > Dryinidae > Gonatopus > Gonatopus flavifemur. Next base: position 24,736,974 of record JAFFJZ010000007.1, read on the forward strand.
AATTATTCATGGATGAGCGTATGGATGATTGAAATAAGTCATTATTGTGGTATATTATTAATCTTTTCATAACCATAAAAACGAATATTTTGGTGCGTTACCGAAATGACATAAACGTTGATAAAATTATGCGAATTCTACTGAAGTGATTGAAATCTAAGGAAAAATTGATTAAGTTAGGGCAGTGAATGTTCAATTGATGAGAATCAAATGGACAAAGATGGTAAAAACGACAATTATAATGGAAGATATGAATTCAAATCGAGGAGCAAAGCACTCTAAAATGAGCGAGACAACAATTTCTCAAACCTTAAGATTAGATGGGGAGGACCGTTTCAGGAATAAAGGCTCAAGGTGTTTTCAGTTGATTTCACATTCCACATTTCTTATATCTACCTGTCGGAATAGGGTGAACTACCCAGTAGATGAACGGCTCATAAAAGAAGTGATTATTCAAAAGTTCTGCTACCTTAAAATAATTCGTTTGTTTTCATAAAAGAGGTAACTTCTTTTTAAAACAATCGAATTATTTTGATGCAGCAGAAATTTATAATAATTACTTCCGTTATAGTTAATCGTTCATCTACTGGGTAGTTCACCCTATGTTATGCCTTGAACATACTTGTGAGTTGAGAAAGTTATTTCTTTTTTTATAATCTTTCTTGGGAGACTTGAAATCTCTCTCAATTATTGCCCTAATAATTCATTTTGCAACACACAATTGTCGAAGATGATCCAAACTTTCATCCATTTTTTCAATCATTCTCCTCTATATTTAAAATTTTTATAAATTCTTGACATCGATACAATGCTTTTTGTAAGATCAGAGCTTTCAGAAAATCATAATTTCTCTTCATGCAAGTAGTTTCACGAATTTTCTATATCTACTTTTTTAAAATATTTACAAACGACGAATCTTTTAAATGAAAACTTACATAACTTTCGAGATCTATTTTGGAAGTTGTTTCTCATATCTCCGAAAGCTAAGTTCCCAGTCCTGCTTTACTTGGAACCCTCTCTCGGTACGTACGTATACATATACCAATCCAGTCTTTGCTCACCCTCGCCCTCGTTTTATTCTTATCCATCAACCGCGGAGGGACAAATTTATCAGAACCTTAATTCCATGTCTCTCCACGTTTTTCCATTCATTTTCGTTTCAAAGTAAAAAGCATCCTCGATTGAATATAATTCTTGTAACAAAAACGTTGGGGTTATGGAAAAATCCCCATTGACCAACACTTGTTTCGGAATAATTTGCAATGGAGTTGAACCCAGCAAAAGAACTGTAATTACTTTCGTGTTATACTCTCCTCGTTAGATTGAGGGCAATCTTTGCTCATTAGATCGAGGCCAATCTTCAACAACCCGTTGTATGTGTTACACCAGATTCACCAAAGAATTGAATGAGACATTAACTATGAATGTGCATATGTGTATACGTGGGTAAAGATGTATTTATAGTATGTGTCTTCTATGAAGTAATCAACACGTGTTTCACGATAATCGTTACACGTGATTCCAATGCATGCTATAAATTGATTCGTAAAATGCTCGATTTAAATTCTTTTTCACTCTTGGTGTAAATATCTTTGAAATTGTCATGAATTACAGAAACCTCGTCACGTGTAATAGTAGTGAGTTATCCAGGAACAGTATTTAATATTTGTATTGTTCGAAAGAAAATAGCTTGAGTGATGGTTCAGTGATAGACTCATCCTGTTCAAACATTGGACCACCCAGTAGACCACACGCATTGTTAGGGTCTAAAGAGAGGAGAGAAATTTACCTGTTAAGAAAATTCTTCGATTATTTGTACCTGCTGCTTATTACAAATGGCAAGGATGTCATGTGTGACTTATTTTGTTATTGAATTCACATTATTCCAAATCAGTCCTAGAAAATCAGTATTTATAAAATTGGATTGTTTCTTTGATATATGAAAGAACAGTTCTATTATCGTATACTCACTCCATTCGTTTGACAGAAATAATGTAATGGAGTGTCAAAATATGGATAGTGAATTTCAAAAACTTGATCATTGTGCACTTCTAAATTGAACACAAAATAAAGTATAAGTGACTATAGCTGCATCGTGTATGGAAACATAAAAATAAGAGTGGAAATCTTCCATTCGTTTTCTTGCCTTCTGAATACAGGTTGGGTTGGTTAGTCCCGCATTTAGGAATACCAGCGTGACGAAGGTCTCCACTACACCAGCTTGATGGGTGGTATAGATGTAAGGAATATAAAGGACGAGGGTTTCTCCCTTGATTTCTCTCCTCTTTCCTCCTTTTCTTCAGTCCTCCGAAACTGGAAATTACACTCATGTATATACACATATATCCCAAGAGTCGAGGTCGTAGCAGAACAGGGGAGGCTGCTCTAGGTAGGTTCGGTAGCAGATGCGACCGAATTCAAACTTCAACCACTATCCAACAATTTCAATAGCAAACCTATGTATTTACACACAGTTTTCAAGCTTTTCACAGACAAAAGGGAGTTCCGAAAGAGGATGTTCGATAGCCAAACTATTTTTCTGATATCTCATTTTCAATTTAGATAGAGATCTAAACTTTGCATTGAATTATTGCTATATGTTACATTCGAACGTAGTCTCTCGAAGCTCTCTATACGAATAAATATTATTCGAATTTAAAGAAAGAAAAATATAGGATTCAAACTGTAGAGAAAATCTTGAATTTTTATAAGTTTAGACGAAAAGAAATAGTCCTTTTATCCTTTGGAAGTTCACCGAGGGGCTTTACGCTCCCTCCCAAAGATCGCTTTGAGAAAAAGCTTGTCTCTAAGAACCAATGTTCGTTTGCACTCCTCTCGGAACGCTGGTCGCTTGGGGCCGTTTCGTTCAACTTTCTCATGGCTTTCGTACAGCCATGGATACAGGAATAGGTACTCACTTATTGATCTACCAACTTTTTTTTCCTACCGATGACCCATACCCGCACCGCATACTTTTATCTCTCTTCCTCCCTTGAAAATGAATGCGAGGAAGAAATATATCTCTGCGAGATAGAATGAAATAGATTCTGTTTGTATTTGTTTTTCTAATATTATTTCCTTAACGATTCATTGCATTCGTTTTGCTTGTATTTATTGGAGAAAATGCATACATTTGAAATTGATTGCTCTATAATTCCATACTGTTTTTTTTTAGATATACTTTGTTTCCTGCATTTTATTTTCAAATAAAAGTAAAAGCATGATGTAAAGGTGAAGAAGTATTTCTGTAAGTAGATTTACTTAAGCTATTGAATAACAAACGAGTAACTATTTTTTTCAAATACACGTGCTGAATTGCTGATGATCATATCGTTGTAAACTTTCCATAAATAATTTCAGAATATTTTTAGTGTTTTTTTTTCTGCACAGAGAAATTTATACGATGATTCCAAAATTGGAAACAATGCGGTGAATTGTTTGTGTTACCACGGAAACAATAAGTCAATGTAGTGAAGATCGCTAGATTGCAATGTCATCACTCAGTTCTTATTTTGAAGCTGCAATCAAAGCCAGAATGAATAATCTCCGTGTAATCTAATCTCTTTTGAAGCTTGATAGATAACAAAAGTTCATGTTATTTTTTCAACTACCTACGCGAACATTTTTGGGTTATGTCAATGCCTGCCAATAGAATATAGCTTGTCGCAATGCTGATAGACGGAGCTTGGCAATCTATATATACATTTCATGTTGATTACAAATAATAAGATATTTTACCAATACCAGCCTATCGGTAATTCACAATTCCGCCATACTTAGCTCATCCTTGGTCCAACATTGAATGAACAAAGGATTTTATGTAAAGTGAAGGTCATTTGAAATTTGATCTAGGTTCGAGAAAAATTGGTTCTCATTGATAACAACACGACTCAATATTGGCACGCTCCTCAATTCTCACATTTGATGGCTGGTGTGCATCATAGATTTTCTGTGTTGCTGAAATTTGGATCGTTTATTGGAACGAATTAGTGATCGAATAATGGAATACTCAGCTGTTGACGACAACCCAAAATTTCCAGTTCCAAGAAATTTGTTCGAGAATACAAGGAACGATCATTCACTGGATTTTGTGAAGTTGAATTTTCGTTTCAAGTTTATAAACAATTGAAACTCCAACAACATGATTTTGCCAAGTCACATTAAAAAGAAATGTTGTAAAATTCATATCTTGCTAAGTAAATATTTGAAAGATACAAAATATAGTTCGAGGTATCACAATTTTAGTTGATTTTACTACAGTGGATGTTAGATATCCCACAGCTGCTGTATATCTTACATTCCCCGCTGTCAAATCAATCAAAATTGTGATAGCTCGAACTATATTTTGAATCGTCCATCAACAAGATGTAAATTTTACAACTTTTTTCTCTCAGTGCACCAATATGATATCAAATAAATCAACATAATAATGATTATTAATCTAATTTGAACGCAAATAGTTGATTATAAACAATTCCATTTGTTTACTCAAGTTTAATGAATAAAATGGATACTATGTGATTTTTCTTCCAGCCAAATGAATGAATAATCGTTCTGTACCAAAGAAATATTTATTAGTATCAGCAAAATATCCTGTGACACAGGACAAACAACCATTTATTTGGCTGAAAGAAATTTTTTTTTCAGTGTACATTATGATTCAAATAAACAACAAATTGAATCAGAATAAACGAGTTCATGTAAGATTAGTTGAGTTGTACGAGAATTTGGACAATCCAAACCGGGAAATGATGTTTAAGAATTCAACAAGGACAAAAATGAAATATGGAAGTCTAAAAATAGTATATGACTTATACAAAAATCAGATAACAATATAGAAGATAAGGCCAAAAGAGTGGGAAGGAATTGTAACATCGGTAAGACAAGACTGATACATGCATAGAAGAAATTGATGAAATCAAATAAGAAGTACAGTTCAAGATGCAAATCAAAAGTCCGAGTATCATTGTTGTTTAATAAATCCTGTGACTGTAAACATTGTTGAGCTAGAATACATTTTGAAGAGAATAATTTTAGGCACGTGAAAATATCGGGTTGTCCACGGGATGCTCACGTGCGCAATTTTTTGAATGCAAGATTCGAAATGCGTACACTGCAAAGAAATGTTTGCTGGAAAATTTCTGTATTTCGATGGAAGTCATCCACTAGTACATCGAAGTAAAAATTCTCAAATATTTCCAGAAGCATTTTAGCACATTCACGGGAATTTTACTGTAAAAATTGGAATTTTGCAGCACGAAATTCGTGGAATTTTAATGAGTGTACTGGAATTTTCTAGTACCAAGATCCAGTAGACGTTCAGTTTTTTGTTGCAGTGTACAAGCAGATATTAAGACTCCTTCTCGGAGAACTAACGTATAATATTTTTGTGACGTTATTGATCGAATGTTTCTCGCAACTATTGAAAGATGTACTCAAGGAATATAGGGATAAGGCTGAAATAATTCTTTGACAGAACAGACAATATTTCTTTGTTATAGACAACAGCAAAGAGCGCTTTCTGCAGATCTACATTTAGAATATACGACAGTAATAATTAAATCTTTGTGACGTTTCGTTTGTCAATCAGCGCTTTGATAATATTAATTACCGTTAATCAACTTATTAACCGCCAGAAATGTACGGAAAAGATAAAACAACAATGGTTACTGTGGATCACAAAAATAAATCGAAACTCGAATTCATCCCATGCAGTACTGTGTTTCCCAGTACCGATTACTATCCAGCCAACATTGACGAATTTCATTGAAATACTCAACACTGTGATCGCGCTAATTCTTATTATCCAAGCGTGTTTTCATTTCATCTTCAATCGATTGCTGTCATTCACAGTAACTAGTAGTCCCGTACAGCACCGGACATTTCTACGTTGCCTCCACGTGGAATCTTCGTTCGTCCACGTTCTATCCACGTCCACCATTTATCCACTAGGATTCCACGGAGATGCGACATAGAAATCAATGGATGTGCTGTTAGGGCTATTTTTTTTTCTCTATGTGCCTTTGGCTGCACGGATAACCAAAGTTACTAGATGTGGGAAACGCGTGTCACAGTTTTTTAAAAAGAATTTGATGAATACATTCAAATCCTTATAAACTGAATATAAGATAATACAAGATGATAAACTGTTTACTAACCAGCAGATTTACACAAGAAATTATTGGTTTTAACGAAAAGAACCTCTGAATTATTCAAGATTTAACGGAATACTCTTCTGAACAAGAGTTTGAGCGGAAACGGATAATTAAATAACACAAGTTGACAAAATCGGGTTCACTTTTTGATTCAGAAACGAGAATACACTCTTGCGGAGGTTTTTGGTGCGCTGAATCTGGATCCGAGGTCCGAAGTCGAGTGGCTCTGGTTTCCAAGATATCCTAACCTAAAACTACGGAAACATTTGGCCTATATTTGAGGCTATTTAGAATCGAACTCTTCCATTCACTCAGAAAACCATGAACGCCATTTTAAAATATAAGCCTTGACCTTCCAGATGCCGTTGAGTTTGCTCATCTCTTTTATTAGCTCAGATATTACATTTTGAAATTCTTAACCATGATAGGTTCATTGTACATTGAATTCACAATCTATTTTCAGAAACAGTGAATTGATAACATGATATATCAACAGTTCATTCACTTAGAAGCACCTGCAATGCAATGAAGTTGCAAATCGGCTCGATCTCGGCAGCACTTTCGTCAGGAGTTGTTGCGATAAATTGGTCTTATCGATTTGATCGAACTTACGCACCCTGAGTTAATATTCCGAGCAAGCATCATCCGGTGACTCCTATCACAATATAAGTTGTAACGTTTCAAGATCTGAATACGCGTCAACGATATCTAATCGAACCCAATCAACGAATTAACTAGACCACCATGTGCCTCTAGCTCGCTGGATCCAAGGTTCAGGAGTAGGGGAACGTGGGTTACAGATTATTGAAGAAAATTCGTACTTAAAATTCTAATTGAAGGTTTATTCAACAAGATAAAATGAGATAATGAGATTTACAAAATGTCGACCAACTAAGATATAAATGATATTCACAATATTTTGCCTTAACAATTGAACGCGCGCACGGGTTGTATCTTAAGGGACTTACTAACCCTTAAGAATGTTAAACCTAACCCGAAAGTTACTGTGAAATGAATGATGAATTCACGAGAATAAGAGAGATCCAATCAAAACTCATTAGTTAACACGTCGTTCAATAAGTCCCGAGACTAACAACAAAAACAACATTTTTTTCCAAAAATCATTTTTATTCATCAATATAATCTCCTTTTAGAGTGATACAATCTTTCCAACGCCTTTACAACATTCCTATACCATGTTTATAGAAGGATTTATCCTTTGCTTCAAAATAGGCTTCATTTTCGGCAATGACCTCCTCATTCGAGCCAAATTTTTTTCCCTGGAGCACTTTTTTGAGATCAGCAAAGAGCCAGTAGTCGCTGGGGGCGAAATCTGCCGAATACGGGGGGTGAGGAAGCCAATCAAAGTCCAACTCGTTGAATTTTGCCATTGTTCTCATGGACTTGTGGCATGGTGCATTGTCTTGGTGAAAAAGGATTTTTTTCTTTTTCATGTGCGGTCGTTTTGCTGCGATCTCCTCCTTCAAATGTACCAACAAGTCAATATAATAATCACTGTTGATCGATTCACCTTCTTCCAGGTAGTCAATGAAAATCACGCCATGTGTATCCCAAAAAACAGACGCCATGACTTTGCCAACAGACTGCTGCGTTTTTGGACGCTTTGTGCGGCTTCCGCCAGCCATGCGCCATTCGGATGATTGCCGATTCGACTCCGGAGTGAAATGATGTATCCATGTTTCATCCATGGTCACGTATAGACGCAGGAAATCCTTTTTATTGCGAGTAAATAGCGATAAACAGCTCTCTGAATCGTCGACTCGTCGCTGTTTTTGTTCCACTGAAACCAATCGCGGCACCCACTTGGAAAAAACCTTTTTCATGCTCAATTTTTCACGCTTCCAGATGATATCTGTGTCATTTCTGCAATCCCACGGACCTTCACTTTGCGATTTTTCGTTACGATTTTTAACACTTCACTCACATTTTCCGGTGTAACGGCTTCTAGTGGCCTACCCGAACGTTCCGCATCGTTTGTGTCCGTACGACCACGTTTAAACTCAGCATACCAACGACAAATCGTTGATTTGGATGGAGAGGAGTCCGGGAAACGTTTTTCAAGCCATTGCTGGGCTTCTACGGTGTTTTTACCCATTAAAAATCAATGTTTTATCAACACGCGAAACTCGCTTTTTTTCATTTTTCAAACAAATTACAAAGTGACTTTACTCTAACTTCGATAACTCTGCTGCTTGTGGCTCGATCGACGTGAAATTTTCACACGTTTCATGTGAAGGTTGGCACTCTAGGGAAACGTGGCCAGTTTGGTACTGATAGCATCATTTCTGGGTTAGTCTCGGGACTTATTGAACGATGTATTATATAAGAATACTAAATATTCATTCGTTATTGGACTAGGCGTAAGGGCTAATGTGTCCTGCCAATGGGGTACGAGTGTGTGACAAGAATTCCCTAACAGTGTTTCGCATTGTGGGCTGCAGGTTCACCCATTCCCCATTCGAGTTCAAGTTTTTCGGCTTCGGGCGGTGCCGCGCCCGCAGTCAGAATTGCAGTAACTGCGATTCTGTTCTCGGTTCCCCAGATTCCTAAGCAAGCGTATAGTCTTTAGGTACTCACCTTGTGGCTTTCGCTTTTGGGAACGAAGAAGGTGATGAGACACTGCCCAGATAGCAATTTAACCTTGCTGCAATGTTGTCAGAGAAGCTTGTGACAAGGTTGACATAAGCCTCCTAGTTGACACGCGACAAGGGTAAAAGCTTACAAAAACCCTTGCAGCAGAGTTGTAGCAACCTTACACTAACAAGGTTGTCAATAACAAGTCAAAAACAATCCAATGACAAGTCTGACAAGCTTACATGTTATCTGGGAAAGAAAGAAAGAAAGAAAGAAAGAAAGAAAGAAAGAAAGGGGATGGGGGGCTCCAACCAACGCCCCCGCCAGTGGATTGCTACCTACAATAGTCATTGCTGCACCAGTGAAAAGGCACGGATGCCCTATCCCTACTGCAGCCCTGACATTAAGTTAACCCTCCTCAAAAGAAGAGAGATAGCTAGAGATAAGAAATGGTTGTGGGAAGAATTTACCTTTCGGCATTTTATCTTAATCAAACGGAAGGTTGAATGAGGAGTTTACTTTTACTAAATTGTATGACTATAGGGTGGTGAAAAAACCCATAGTGACTAAGTCACTATGGTAAACAAACACTAGTCAAATGGTGACAATGATAAGTAGATTAACTCGGCCTGTGGGGCCTATTTAAGGGGGTTAGGGGTAGGAAAAAGAAGGAATTGGAGAAAGTGGGAGAAAGAAAGAACGTCAGAAGTTTTGCTACGTGGAACAAGATTCACCGGAGCCTTCATTTGGTATCCTTTATTCTGAAACAGAGCTTTACATTAAAGAGTCCATAAATCCTAGAGTATAAATGCAATTCAATAGTCAAAACAGGGAAGTTTGTTATCTGGGTGCCCATGCGCCCTGATGTATACCCGACGATGTTTGTTTCTTGCGTCGAGAAGCGATGAGAAATAGAATTTGCCCTAGCGGTGATGGCGCATACCACTATTTGAGTTGGCACTACGAAGCGAAGGTAGGGGTGGCACAGCTGTTCACGCGCATTGCGTGGGAAGCGAGAGAGAAGGTCGCGCAACAACTGGATGTATGGCGTCACTATGTCCTTTTCACACCCTCGTATGCCATTTCATTCTGCAAGATGTCGCTTTCTTCGTTTTGTTTTCATTCCGTCACAGACAGATTATTAGATTATATTTCTAGTGACTTTTCACAAAGTAGGTTCAATAAAAACATACTCTCGTAGACTGGAATAAAATATTTAGCAATTTTTTGCAGTCTTTTGTAACAGAAATATTTTAATTTCTGATCGTTTTTGCACTAACCGCGCTCATTTTTTCCAAAAAGGGATTTGGCTCTGTTCTCAATTGTTTAGACCTGAGATTATGTTTATGGAATTTGCGTGGCTAAAATATAATCGTGTATTGAGCTTGTCATTGGGTACGCCAAGTCAACAATAACTCAACGGATATACAATCCCAAGACATTATTTTATCATTTTCATAGTGGAGATTGTTGCCGAATCATATTCAATACACCGACGGGAAAAAACAAAAAAGACAAAAATTGAATTCGTTTAGATAACAAAATACCGTTGTTTTACAAAGAAGCCATGTTTCGAAGCGATAGCTATGGACCCGCTTCTTTCTTACCTAGAAATGAAATCACTTCGAATGTACCAAAAACAAAAATCAGGATCCAAGTCAGAGAAATTCCATTCACCTTGGTTCCGTGATTTTTATCCCAATCACAATCATTTGAATTCATCTAGAAAAGACCGATCATTATTTTCAATTAAGAACAGGTTTTTATTTTTATATTAGGATTTGGAATTAATTCGTAGCGTTTTTTTAATGAAAAAAAAATTATTCATTCCGAATGAAAATCAAAGAATACATTATTCAAAGTATTGTCCATCGCTTTCGACTACTTCCGACCATCTTTCGGGCGAAGAATGAATACCGTGTCGGAAGAACGCATCATCTTTGGATGCAATCCACGAATCGACCCATTTTTGGCAATCTTCGTAAGAAGTGAATTTTTGCTCAGACAAGCTATGAGCCATCGAACGGAACAAATATGGTAATCAGATGGCGCAATATCTGGAGAATACGGCGGGTGGGGTAGAACTTTCTATTTAAGTGTTTCGAGGTATGTTTTCACCGGTTTTGCGACATGCGGACGAGCATTGTCGTGCAGCAAAATGACTTTGTCGTGTCTTTTGGAGTATTCCGGTCGTTTTTCTTTCAATGCTAACGATCCCTAGTTAGGGTTTCATTCGGTTTCAACAGTTCATAATAAATAACACCCATCTGATCCCACCAAACACAGAGCAGGAGCTTAGACCCATGGATATTTGGCTTTGCCACTGATTGTGATGGTTGGCCGGGCTTAACCCACGACTTTCTGCGCTGCGGATTGTCGTAATGGATCCATTTCTCATCGTCAGTGACAATTCTATTCAAGGAACTTTTCCTTTCCTGCCGTTGAAGCAGCAGTTCACACGTCAAAAAACGCTTCTCAATGTCCCTTGGTCTCAATTCATATGGGATCCAACGTCCTCCCTTCTGGATCATGCCCAAACTTTTCAGACGTTTTCCTACCGTTGATAAGTCAACTCCCAATGATGTCGACAATTCTTGAAAGGTTTGACATGAGTCTTCATTGAGCAACATCTCCAAATCAGTATCTTCAAATTTTTTTGGCTGGCCAGGTCGCTCCTTATCATCCAAGTCGAAATCACTAGCCTTGAAACGTGCAAACCATTTCCGACACGTTTGCTCAGCTAGACCATGTTCACCACACGGAAAAAATTTTAGAACTGAATCAATACAACTGTTTGTACTGAATGAGTTTAAATGTAATTTGAACAGTAACAGTGCAACTTTTTGACTTGACTCGGTTAAAAAATTGAATTGTGAAAGTTCAAAACAACATCGAACTCTTATAGTCACACGATCCGCGTCATTAAATCTAATAGTTTGGCGTGAGAGAGTGCGGCGCTGCGTCGAACTATTGGATTTAATGGCGTGGATCGTGTGACTATACGAGTTCAATGTTGTTTTGAACTCTGAAGATTCGAATTTTGAGCTTGCATAACCAAAAATAATTGAACAGTTAGAGTTATATAAATGTTGAACTCTCACAGTCCTAAAATTTTTTCCGTGCATACACTTCCACTAAAATACGATGGACTTCGGTAGCACTTTTGTTCATATTGAAGTAATGGAGTAAGACTCCCCGCACAAACACTTTATTCGGTATAAATTTTGACATGTTCAATAAGTTATGCAGTGTTGTTATTTACGATTCAAAAAAAGGTTACGTAAAACAAATGACGCCCAATAATAGCTGTTTCACGGTGAATAGATTATTGTAGGTAACAACGGAATACTGTACTACCCACGTCAGCTTTTGTACAGGCCCGGCGAAACGTTCTCAGCCCGAGTCGGTATAAGACGGGGGGAGGGGGGGGGGGCATGAGAAATACTTGCCCCAACGAGATTCAATCAGACTGGCCTTCAGACTGTGGCATAGTCCCGATCATTGAAAAATAAAATATTCCAAATTCCGTGTGGGGGGTGCTCCCCACTGAACCCACATTATTCGCCGCGCCTGCTTTTGTATAAAGCTGACATTTCATGGGGCGTCGAGCGGCAACTTCAACATTGGAAGAAAAGGGAGATCTAATCGGTTCTCTTTTTTCTTCCAATGTTGACGCTGCCGCTCGACGCCCCATGAAATGTCAGTTTAACGCTACGAATTAATTTCAACACCTAATAGTTGGAGAACGCTTACTGACGTGAACAAAAAGACACTTCGAAACAGCGCGTCGTCCTTTTTGCTTGTCGATGAACTACCAGCCATCTTTGTAATACAAAATTATGTATCCCCCACTAGTGGTGGGCGATATTTACAAGAATATCGATATTGGGGTATCGATATTTATCGTAACTGAAGTATCGGAACCGAAGTATCCGATAATATTGATGATCACATATATACATACATAAATATTGCCTAAAGAATTTGTTATGCATAAATACCATTTTTGAATTGTTATTCAAATACGGAAAGAACAGTTTGATCATATTTCAAAAATATTTCATAAAATACAACGAATTGAATATTTGTTTGGTATGAATAATGTTTCATTGAACTGAAGTTGTTTTTATTAACAGTTAATATTCAATTAATATAAACGCAATTCTCATTTATTTACAGGAAACAAATGTGGATTGATCAAAATCAAATTTGGTTATATTGAAAAAAAATCAATTCGCGCTATTCAAAAGAACATTTAGCAAATATAATTGAATTATTTTCTCAGTGCCCCTACCAGCATGGGAACGTGAATAGATAATAGATGCTTTCGATATTCGTACAAAATGTCGAAATTCTATAAGAAGAAAAAGAACGCGAATATTGAACTTGAGATTTTCATGAATGTCGAAAATCCAAATATCACCGTCGAAATTGGAAAAGTGAATGTATGAGTGGCGCTACGATCGAGGCATAGCGTCGCGACTCGTGAGTAAAATTTTGCGCGGCATTATACCTAGATTTGAACACTACGAAAGATTGCGGGGATTGCACCAGATAACATAGCCTTCAATAGAGACTTCCCTTATCATCGAAGTTTCCAGACTTGTATATCCATGTTTCCGATAGGTGTTTTGAGTAAACAAGAGTCGATATGACCAATTCTAAAATTGTTCAATTTTTTTCATTGGCCATTCTATTTAATTAAATATTCTGATGAATTGATCTAAGGGAAAAAGTGCATAAGTTATGCACAGTTGGTCACTCTGACAAGAGAAAATTTTCCAAGCTAATGAAAAATTAGAAAATATTTTATTCTTCTGATCAGTTGAAAATTTTTATGAATCCATCACCAACAAGTATATATCGAATTTCGATATTTTTAAGGTAAAATATATCGATAACGATGTATATCAGGCGGAAAAATATCGATAAATATCGCCCATCACTAATCCCCCACAATTCTTGTGTCACGTAGTAACTGCGCGCGTGCTCATGACGTAGATATTTCCCATATCAACCTTAAAATGAAGCTAAAACTTGCAGCCGTAAAGCTTTCAGAAAATTGTTGTAACTTTTGATTAAACGTTGTTGAAGCTCTTTCACACCAGAAATCTATTCAATGACATTCCACTCAACGGTTTAGATACTTGAATCCTTGATAAAAATTTTGTACGAAAAGTTATATCAATTGACTGTTAGTTTTACGGCTGCCACTTTCAGCTTCCCTAGTATGTATGTACCATGAGGACCAAGCTGCCCCAGCATGGGTTCTATCCTGCTAAAATGGGCCCAAGACTGGGCCAGAGTGGGCCGGAGTTCATACACGCTGGGCTTCATAACTTTGAGAGATCCCTACTACCTACGTGAATTATTTAAATATCCAAATACTATACTAAACTTCATCAGATTACCTAATACTTTGCGAAGTACCAAATATGTCAGAAAATTTCAAGAATATTTTTTGATTTTTCAACCAATCGTAATTTAGTACAATCTTTTTTTTATATACTATTTGAGTATCGTACGGAGTGATATCAGAGAAGAGAAAGAAAAATTGTGCAATAGGGGAAGGTCGGATAAAACCGGGTACCATAACTTCAATCGGTCATAGAGAAGTTTTTATTAGCAATAGATCAACTAACCAAAGCTTTTCAGTTTCCTTATTCTTTCATTAACAACATACTATTCGTATATTGCTGTAAAATTGATATTTTATATTCGTTCTAGTCGAAAGGTAAAAAAACCTGGTTCCACTCCATGGGTAGGGTAAAAATGGGTAGGTTACTCGTTTAAATCAATGCAAAACACTTCTGAATTGTAAAATTTTTAGCACCAACTGTTGAATTCGATAAAAATTCCGAAAACAGACGTGAGTCATGTTTGAAAATTGATATATTTTGAACAACTAAAAAAAATTGTTCAGAGAAAGAAACTCAGTTGAGAACAAAAGTTGCAAGCACGCGTAAAGGGATCTTCAAGAGTGAACATGTTTTGATGACTATTTTAGAATAAAAACACAAATTCTGTTAAATTTCATAAATTGGAAGATACAATCTCAAGTACCCGGTTTGACCCCACAGCAACTTGTCGAGGTCAATATGGCTTAGATAGATTATGCATTGCTCTAGGCGAATTATTAAAGAACCAAAATACGCAGGAAAACATGCTCGATTGAAGTATGTACGTGCCTCTTTCTTGAGAGAGTGGTGAGGCACTTGAAACTCACTACGCGAATGCAAGAACTTTGACAATTTTTTCGCAGAAAACTTTAAACAACGTTCTAAGTGAGAAAGAGCGTTGCGCCGATGCTGTTGTTCTCTCTAACTGCTCAAAATATCTACTGCTACTAGTCCGAACGTTTGCTGTCAGAAAGAAGCACTAATCAGGGAGATATTGAGGTACCCGGTTTTATCCGACTCTCCCCTACATTTTGTCAAATCTATAAAAATCATATCATCTCCAATGTGTCCGCGTTGTGGATTCAGTTTGAGAGATGTTATGAACCGAATGGTCCTTGTTCCCACAATTTTGTTCTTGTTTGTTATCATAAACACAACGATTATTCAAAAACTTATTATGTTTTATCATGTGACCGACGATATATATATTATGTATGGATTATATATGGGTCATATATGTTTGATTTTCACCAGGGACGATGGTGGTCTGTTTCATTGCCATTTTTCATCAATGATGGGATTTTATTTTGAAAAAACACATGAATATATCATCAAATGTTAACAAATTTCTATATGGGCAGAAATTGCATAATACTCCTCGTGTTTAGGTCTCATAGAAAGGTCTCTATTGGAACTTTCATAGACCATGAATATTAAAAACTTCGCCGGCTTATGAAAATGAATAAAAAATATTAGAAGTAGAGGACTGAAATTTATTGTCGATTGTCCACGTGTATACGAAGCGTTACATCAAGTTAATGCATGTTACGTCAGTTACGTGATATTTAAATAGTCACTTAGCGTGGCCTTATGCACTTGTTTACAATGAATGGGCTAAAACAGAATTCACTTTGATGATGTTGCTTTTTACTTCTCTGGACTATATTATCAATAGATCCAAACTTGAATTCATTCATCTAGCAGTTGTTTTAAAAACCTTGAATGTATCAATAGAACAGTACGACCTTTTTTTCTTTCAACATACAATTTTTCTTCAGCAAATTTTTACATTTCAGCATTTTGAAAATTTCCGAAAAAATCGAATATCCCAACGACAATTTTTTTTAGACTTCTGAACATCATTCGTTGAGTTACATTAAGACATATGTAAAGAAAATTCCCAAATGCTCCCTATCTTTCAGAATTTGTCGAAGGAAGAATCCATTTCACATTTCAAAAAGAATTCTCGTGTACAATAGTTCTTCAACATTTTGAATCACCCTGTATTTTATGCATTGAGAAGGGGAAGTACCAAAATTGTTAGTTGAAGATCAAATCGATCAAGAGGTTAATAAAAAGAGACGCACGCTTTAAGTACGTTGGAAAGAACGGTTAACGATGAGAGCAGATACAATGTGTAACACTGAGAGTATAGAACAAACGGTCAAAACTATTGGAGCGGAACTTGGTGTGATGCGAGGAAGAGTAGATTTCGTTTCCCTCGGAGGATTACAATCACACTTGGTACAACAAAAAATATGAATTACGGAGGACTTTTGCTCGAATTGAATGAACATTTTGTCCCATTTGCGAAAGAGTGTTTGAAGCTGTTTTTGTTATTCCATCTCGTCATTGTTCCTAGTGTAAAATTTCATAATTACGAAAAATTCGAAATTTCTGTCACGATAGAATATTCCAAATTGCACGATCCATCAATTTTAAAATCCATCAAAGCCAACACGTGGATATTGTTTTCCATTGTTCTATGAACATTGAAACTCCCATTTGAAATTCTATCGATTTCTGATTCTCTGATTGAGAGAAGAAGACTTATCGTTAACCTCGATCCTACATAGACAGTTGATGGCTACGAGGTTAATATTTCCTCCCACTCGTATTTAACTGTACTGCTAGGTTGAGATCAGGTGCCATTGGGAATCATTTGAAGAAATACCGATTTCAAAAATCATTTTCTCCCTGTGTATGCAAGTTGCCTTAATGTTCACCCACTTTATATTGTAGGAAACAAAAGATTCTCTATTCTTTTCTCACAGTTCATGGTTGATCCCAATAATCCATGTCTCTGTTTAAACTACGTATTGCAATCTCTCACGACTAATCATAAAAACATCATTATGAATGTATTGTACTATTCACATACGGTCCTGGCCAACTTGAATAATTGTTCTTCGTCTAAAAGTTTATTCCCAGATATGAAGATATATTGCTGAAAGACGAAGCCGAATGAGGGTAGAGTAGTCAAACTGGTTTGTGAAATGAATCTTCATTTTATTCATTATATTTAAAATATACTGTATTGAAAACAAATCTTAGGAGGAAAATTTAGGAAAATATGAATATGCATTTTGTACATATGTAGTCTCAATAAAAAGAAAAAATCTTTCTGTTATCTTTCCACGCCACATTGAATTTTTAACACGTCAAAGGATCATATAAATTTTCATATTGTACAATAATGATATAAAAAAAGAACATCGCACAATACTCCTCTTTCACGATTGATTAATATACCTCATGCGATGAAACTTTTTCATTTTTAAGCATCAAAGTTGTTGGTTAATGTTTGATGTGAATGTTGTTGTGATACCAGTGATTTAGTAATTTTAATATCAAATTATTGTAATGTGCATGGATTGTAGGACCACTTTTGAAACATTATTAATGTAAAATATTATTCTATTGAAATCTCATAACTCATTTTTTATTCATTAGAAACTGGTTATTGAGTAAAGAATTTGTGTGCTTACTGCTGAAAGATATTACTTCAAACATGTGATATTGTCATTTGAACTAGCCTTTGTGGCGAAACATTTGCGAATAAAATCCTTTCTAATCTGATTTGGTCCCGCAGACCTTATCTGTGTAAAATAGAGTGCCCATGAAGGACATACAGGATAGAAAGCCTCGGAAGAAGTCAGATCATCAGGATCTGCTGAAACAAGAAGGGATAGATAAAAAGAAAGCAAGGATGGAGAAGAGAAAGAGACGAAATTATCGGTTGTAGCACCAAATGACAGGGAGGAAAGAAGATGAAAAAAGAGACAAGGAGGGAAGGGAAGGGGGGAACCGAGGGAACGATTTGGACAGCGACGGCCCTGAGCCACTTGCCACAGTAGGTCAGCTCTCTTCACCTCACTTTGCTTCGTTTTTATTCGAGCCTTCCATTATACATATCATCATCATCATCACCATCATAATCATCATCATCATCATAGTTGTCGTCGTCGTCGACGACTTTGTCGCGGCGGACCAATCGCACCATCTTCAATGAACTCAACTGTTTTTACGAAGGTGTAAAATTTGGAAAAGATATTACTCGATGATTGATTCGAAAATTGGTTACTCATCGCATGTTGGGGTACACTGTAATTTAAACAAGGCCAATATCGTTCTTCAGTATTTGTAATTATTATATCATTATACATATAGCGTATCGGAACCTTCATGGTTCTTTCAATAGACAAATTTTTAATTAGGAACTAGTCAACGTTGAACTCTATCTCGGTTACACAAATTAATTTTAGATTTATAATATATTTTACATCTCATGCATCATTCATATCGTGCACATGTGTATACAATTCATTTCCTGTCTGGGTACATTTTTTTGAACATTATCCTTCACAACATTCATTCTGTTTCCGTGGTTTTGTTGTTCTCTTTGAATTAGAGATACAAATTTCGCAATGGGTGAATAGGTTAATATTTATTCTTCATATTTCTTGAATCTTCATTACTATGCACAGAGAAAAGTTTATATTAAAGATTACTATATTTTTATGGTACTCGTGGGATATACTTTATTATGAGGCTCAAAATTATATTTATTTCAAATTATAACATATTTTTCTTCATCCTCACGAGAGAGTATGGTGAATGCTCGTATACTTGTGGTTCCTAGCGGCATAATCAAATATATCCCAAAAATACAATATAAATATGCTAATATCTCATATAAAATTTTTACTGTGTGAATGGATTTATTCGATCGAAGTTTGAGCAAATTTGATTGATTCCTGGGAAATGAATCCTCTCTGGTATTTGGAGTGAAAAATTCATTTCAGTTTACTGAATATAGGCAATTGAATTCACGCATACAAACGTATCAATTGCACGAGACTTGACGGAGTAATGAGTTTTTTCTCTTACAATTCGTACGTTTCTCCCTAAATTTGAAACCATAAATAAATAACCTTGGCTGGATTCAATCTTATTTACGTTCGAGTTTGGTTATACGAATTATGCCAGACTTTCTTTTTACATGCCCTTTGACTTTGTCTTCATCATCCTTTCTGTTTTTTTTTTCCCCAACTTATTCCACTGTGACCAGTGTTTTAGACATGGTCGAGTCGAGCCAGACGACGAAACAAAATTAAAAAAAAAGCATGCTGAATAAAAAAGGATAGATTTCTAAAGACCCCTTTGTACAAAGGTATTCGTGGTCGTCAAATATTTCGCAAGTCAAACGTTAGTTAAAGACCCGATTAACACACATACCTACATTTCGTAATTTGAAATGAAATTTCTTCAAGAGTCACTTCTTCTCGGCCTGAACTCTTTGCATTGATTGCGTATGAAATATAATATATGACTTTTTAAAGTTTATGTTTCCTTTTTTTGTTCTACCACGATCTTTTGGATGTTAGTCATGAAAAGAAAGTGGCTAAATGTACGAGGATAATAAAATTTCGTCATGTGGTGTGGGAAAGTAATTTTGAGCGAGTGTGGATCTGTAGAAAAATATCCTTGAGCTCTTTTGTCTTTGTAAAATGTGATGGACATATCAATCGATAATTGATAAAAAGATTTATATCAGGGGTCGATTTTCAGAACAAAATCAATGTTTGATTTTCAATTCCGCGGGATAATTCCAAACCATATATTCGCGAAGGCTTTTCAAGTTGAATATTGAAACAGTGCATCAGTTGGATATCATGACCCATAGTTACACGGATGCGATGCCAAAAATAAGACTATACACATTAAAAAGGGTAAAGTGGTTTACCCACATGAAAACCACTTAAGACTGTAAATCAAATGAATTGAGAGAAAACCACATGAGTATAGTAGTGAAAATATACAAGAATGAGTGGGAGGAGAGGTGAATACGAAGAACGGTGGCATCGTAGTTACTTGAAAGTTTCGTTCTAAATGTCTCAAGCCAGATCTGATTTTCACATTATCCGAGTACAGAGGAGGAAGAATGAGGAAGAGAGAGGCTTGATCAACGTAGGCGATGATTGACAATCGAAAGTTACCATGAATCGTGCATTTGATACATACTGTGAAATAGCGAATTTATGAATTTATTTTCCTCGGTAGAAATCATTCTAGGTGCTGCTTTTGCTCCAGAATGGACCTCAGAGTCTCGTAGAATGTCTCGCTGAAGCAAGAGCTAGAGCGATTTCTACCAGAATTCAAATAAGAATTTTGTAAATTGTCAGGAATTTCATATTTATCTATCTTCTTAAAATAAAGCAAATAATACCCACATCGTAAAAATCGTATTAGTACATTTTTATTCAAGTAACAATTTCAAGTTAACCCTGATAAATCCAATGCGATTATCTTCAACGAAAAAAGAAAACTAGGCAACTTGAAGCCTTTCGCGTTATTCAATACTCTCGTTTGAAACTTCAAGGCAATTAAATACTTGAGAGTGATCTTGGATGACGAACTTAATTAAAAACAGCTATCTAAACAGCCGTGTGCAGAACCATAATTACTTCGGGTAAGTGTGGGAATTGTGAATTGACAATAGATTTCAATTGAGTACTCAGAGATCCGATATATATTTATAGACTAAAATGAAACCACAAAACTCGTTTACTTCCTGACATTGATAGGCAGAGAAATCGTTGAAATCTTCCAAAACAGTTCTAAAAATAATGTTTATTCAATTGCGAGGTACTCTCTTGAAGTGAAATTTCACTTTTCATGGAGATGCATTTTTCCTTTGTGAGAGAGTATTATACCACTTCCAAAGGGTTGAAGGAATCATAAAAAAATGTATGATTAAGTATCGTTTTCTGTGAAAACATATTAATAAAGTTGAGAAGTTTTTTTTTTCACTTTGCATAAACTTCCTTATAAATGATGAATATTCCAGCAACTGAATGTATTAAAGTTTTTACGTATGTTTGTTTTTATCATTCGATTCTTCTTCGGGATAAATTTTAACGTTATTCTCTTGAAAATTCTTTCAATACTCTTCCTTCCAAAATGTTTTGTCTGGCTGTTGTATTTTTATCTTTCATATAGCCATGAGAATTCGATCCGACTATGCAACGTCCATAGAATGTTTTGAGCCAAGCACAAAAAAGAAGCACAAACTTTACCTATTGTATATCATAGTCTATTTTCGAAGAGTGGGATTAAAAAAATACAGACGATCCGGCGTTCGTACATTTTATGAATCATTGTTGTATGCTATGTATCAATGTCTCTTCCTTTTGTTGTTCCCAGATTGCCTTTGTTCGAGACGTCCTCAGGTCGCATTGCCTGAACAAAACGTGCAAATGTCCATAAGAAGTAAGTACAATGTCATGTTTAAATACCGTGTCTAAATCCAACACTGTAACACAGCACATCAACGTTCGTTACATTATTTTAAATTGAGAAATTTCATGGAAATTCCAACGTTTTTGAATGGGAATTCAACTTCTTTATATATAAATCGGGTTTTAATTATGATAAATATAATAGGAATGCTGTTGATGCTTTTAATTTGAAGTAATCAAGAAATCAATTAGACGGTTCGAAAGTTTGAATACAAGAACTTGATAAATAATCATCAAAACTTTCAGTTGAGTGCTCATATTACTTGCGATGAATCGATAAGTAAGATGAGCATATCAATATTTTGACAACACGATTATAACAATCTTTACAACCAATGATTAACTTACTCGATCAGAAATGTTATTCAATAAGAAAATGAAAAATTTCAAATTCGAATTTGAGTTAATAATCAACAAACGATATCACACTGTGCTTGTAATCGTATCGAATGAAAATGATTAGAATTTCGTGATGGAATTTATACGCGTCGAACAGGAATGAGTAACCGGCAATTTGTACCGTCGTGAACAAGAATATGTTGTTCTTATAACCATTCGTGAATATGCGAAAGTGACATCACACGGTTTGTCCTCGGTTACATAAAAGCATAGTCGAACGATCCTTCCTCTGTTTTTATTACACTGCCACGAGTGGGTATTTAGCACTTTTCTATCTTTTTCTTTTGTTCCGAATTTATCATTATCAAATCGTATATTTTACATTGAGAGTTGATCTGTTTATTACAACTGTGTGTAAGCATTGATGTACTTGAATGTATATTCATACCTTTTTCATTCACAATTTTTCATGAAAATGGTTATTTTCGACGACGATGAGGTCGTCTAGGACAAGTAAAACGAGCACTCGAGGACGTCCTATACTTCGTGTGTGGGGCGGTGTACAACGTTACATATATACGTCCACGTGGTGTTGGTACACATACAACTCCTCCTCTGACTTATTTCATTCTATATCAAACAAAGAGGTTATATAGTGTGAGAGAAGAGAGAATCAGCCCAGCCCACAATTGTAGAAATAAGACCCGACCTCTTTTTAAGAACACACCAGACGACCTCCAGCGCTTCCTGCTCTGATCATCGATATTCACCGGTACCAATTTTCAAATTCTTGTCTCGTAATTTTTGAACAAATGTTCTTCTTCAATTATAAAACATCCTTATCCCATCGTGCAAAGTTTATCACGATGACTTAGCTGATATCACAAGGTTGCATTTTATTGTTGTATAAGAATTTTTATATCGCAAACAAAAGCTAAAACCGGAAAACGGTTTGCTTGGAATGAAGTTAGCGATTTTTATTATAGCTTCAAACGTAACTACAATTATTCTAAGTATTATTATCCAGGTATGAAATGATTTGTGATCTGAGATCACTTTTTTTATATATTTCCATCAATTTTTTATTGTATGGGTACTTCATGTCCGTCATTTTCAAGTAAGAATCCATCGGAGAATGCAGATATTTTGCACTCCAAGGCACACGAGCGATGTTCCCTTTGTCTCTATCTTACGGAGAAAAAATTCATCGGAAAATTTGATTCCCCTGTCTGATTTTTTGCTGGATTACTGGATCTTTTACTAACGTAACACATAATTGACTCAGCCAGCAAATTATTTAGCTGTAGCTGCGAGTTATTTATTGAGACAATTGAAATTTCAGTGTTACATATAGAATAGCAAATGAGTTTTGCTGACAGACCCGATTTTCTGCAGCAACAGGTAAGCAATCGCTGTCATAGCTTACATGATCGTTGTGATCGCAAACAAATTGCTGGTCCAACAAAAGATATTCAGCGAAATTAGATTTCGCTGTCACGGTAAACGTGATTAGACGTTTAAGACATAGAGATAGGGTCTGAGAACTTTGTTTTCACAATACCAGAGCAACCTGAGTCACAAAGTTTGGACAATTTTTTCCTCATATTTAATTTTCAGCCTGATTTTATCCTGATTAGTTGTTTCAGCAAAGATTCGCTGTGCGGTCTTTCGCGGCTTGCAAAGTTTATTTGATTTCATCCTGATTGTTGAATATATTACGTACAAAAACAGGACTTTTCCAAGATTTTAGTCTGAATTCCTGATCCAACAAATGAAAATTATTTAGTAGAAATTCAGATCAAAATCTTGAAAGAGTCCTGTTTTTGTCCGCAACAGAACAAAACAATATTCAACAATCAGGATAGAATTAGTCCAGAAATCAAATATGTGTATAAGAGGGAGTTCATATTGTTCGACTCAGGAATGTATTTTAAAAATGTATTTCAAAAGTGTATTTCATTTTAATGTATTTGGACGTTTTCTGTGAGAGCAAGTACGTTTTATGAACGTTCAGAAAACCTCCCGATGCTATCCGGGTGTATCCGGGAACGTACTCTTTCCGCGTATTTTTCCAGGGGATTTCAGTGTTACTCGCGTAGATCGATATCTCCCAACCACAAACCAGTGGTATGGTATTTACCTTGCTTCTGGTATCGCCCACCCTTTATCGACTGCTCATTGTCACTGTGACAATCCGCTCGCTGATTATTTGTCATAACCTCATCCGCACTGTCCGATTTTTTCATGTTCCCCACATTTTCCTCTGTAACTTTTTTCCCTTAGGTTTTAATCGAAAACTGCTCAGCGCACAATCATCTACGCGTCGAGCCCTTTCCAATGAGTATATGATCATCGAAATCGGAGCAAGTCACCGGCGGGCCATTTTTTCAATCGTGCATGACCGCCATACCCGAAGTAGCACAAACAAAATCTTTTATCGCACAAACAAGTCCAAACGAAGCAGATTCAAATCCCATAAAGAAAAAATGTTTTCCGAATTTTCGCCGGCTGAGTTCAGAAAGGTCCTCTACGAACGTTGAATAAGTCTGAAAAAAATGACCTTGTGTGAAATAGAACCTACATTTGAAGTCGATTATTGGAAAGTTCTCTTTGTCGAATTTCGAATTGATTTCCTCTTTGTTGAAAAAATTGATCAAAAGCGGAGCTTTAAGAAATACATCAATCGTTTGGTCGGAAAAAGGAAATTGTGAATAATTGAAATGGTGAAAATTTCAAATCATTATAACTTGGGAAGTAAGAATGCTATACAAGTTTTTGCATATATGCAAAATTGCATATTTGCAATATATTGTAATCAATGCGCTGTCTTCCGATTTATTCAATGTTGGGGTTGTCAAAGCTCTGGAGTGGCCCTTTTATGGGATATTTACATTTTTTGAGAAGTCTCCAAAAGGTCCGCTCGTAAGATACTCACTGTAGTAGACATCAGTAAGAATATGACCGACAAAGAAAAGTACTGTATTGACGCGCTAGGTGGTTCAATGTCGCTTATTATAGAAATTGGTTCTCGCGAATGGAAATGAAAGTTGATCGTTGATATATCAAGCTCATATATTGCAGGATTCTTATGGTGTTTCTCTCGGGGATCACGATCGATATTGGCCACAATTTTAATATCCAGTGAGAGAATTCTCTTAATCCAAAGTTGATTTACATTATTGTTTAACTATCCATGTTATTCGCATTCAGAATATCTGTTAATTGATGTGTTAATATAGCTTCGCTTATATTTTGCATCCGATTTGATGGTCAAATCAAAGAAGATGATGAAAAGCAGAAAAAATGAAGAGCTCGGATAAAATTCGTCTTTATTAATTCGAGAATGAGAAAAATGATTTGCATTTTTGCCACATTTCAAGACCATTTCGCTATTAACACGAAGTTGATTCAGCATTAGTTCAAGTTCGTGGAAAAATTGGCACAATCTTAGTATATTTTTCAATCAACATACTCCCAAACATCTCCCAATTAATTCTCCTAGCGAAGAACAGTCTTACTGAAAACGTTACAGTCAAATCTGCCGTGCAAGGCAAAAAAGTGGTCAACTCAATTTTTCGTCTAAAATGAGATCCTTGTACCATTCGATTCAGAAAATTTCTTTGAATTGGATGACAAGAAAAAATAATTTTCAAAAAAAATCGAGTCAACCACTTTTTTATCCAGTACGGCAGAAATATTCAACGGTTAACAAACCGTCAAGCAAGTCATCAGGCAGTCTTGCAATGTAAAAAATTTCTATGGGAAAATTCCTATATATTTATGTGAAGTAATCAACACATACATGCGTTAAGAATTTCCTGAACTCGTCCGGAAATTTAATGTGAAATGTTGGAAAAAATCCTATAGAGTTTGGAATTTTAACATAAATTTATGGAAAATTTCATATGAATGTATCGCAAATGGATTTCCCAATCAGTGATTGGAATTTTCCGGTCGATATATTTAGGAAAATTCTGCTTATTTTTCACAGTGTGGCCGAACTTCATTAGGTCATGTCAACCTAGCCTCGAATGAAGTCCGGCAGACAAATTTTTCGATAGTCCACCGATGTTGGGATTTTCTATTGTCACGGCAGAACCACTATTGGCTAATGTTAACAAAATTAATTGGGAGGCAAGAGGCACTATTTTGTCACAGCTCGACGAAGCTTCGTGAATGTCCCCCCTGCCCCTGTACTAATTGTCAATTTTTATACAAGAGTTGCTTTTACAGCATAATAACATGATATAATAGTCTTCATACATAATATAATATATTAATACACTGGAAAAAATATAATTATTCCGCACAGAGAAAAGTTCCCTAAAAGATGACTACACTTTACAGTGAAGCAGGAACACAATCAAATTGTAAGATTATGCATCATGTTTTATCATTAAAATTACTGTACTTTCTATCAATAAATAACATAATTCCGTTACTATTCATCAGTGAGTATAGTAATTTTAATGAAAAAATACGATACATAAGCCCACAATATGATTTTGTCCCTATTTCGCTGTAAAGTGTGATAATATCTGACTAACTTTTCTCTACGTGTGTAACAATACTGTTCAGCTGTCATAGCTATCTACATTATAATGATATCGATATTGCCATAAAAACTGAACGAATCTTTCAAATCACGATTGATTAGTGGACTTTCTACGGTTTCACTCTGAATGGACTTGAGATCGTTACAATCCCTGGTTAAAAAATCCCATTGGACCGATTGATTCCTATTGATTTCGATGCAGAAACACAATTCAAACCAATTCATTTCATTTTTTTATCGGTTTGAATTGAGTTTCTGCATCAGAATCAATAGGAATGGATCGGATTTTTTTAACCAGGGATAAGCACACGTTATTTGCCACGATAGCTAAATGATGATCCACTATACATAAATATGACGACCCGACCCCGTGTAGAAATTTTCCCGGGCGTCCTGTATTGAATATAGGCCTAATTAATTTTTGATACAGTCCGATAATGTATGAACAAAGTAATGTTGGGTGGAATACCCGAATAGAAATTGGAATCGGCTCATTCCAGGCCCTGTCTGGACTCAAGTCGAAGTGGTCTGGGTACAGATAGGGCCTTGGATAGCCCAATTTTCAATCGAGGAAGTTTCCTCCTTGCAATATTTATTCAATTTGATGATATTCGCAACAATTTATTATCCTTTCAAAGGTCCTAATTTCATCGCCTACATCAGCTTCATCATGGGTGTTCTACATAGGCTCAAGTTGGGAATACTATGCAGGCCCCGAAGATGAGTGCGTGACGATCCTATCTAGGCCCTATAAGGGTAACCAAAACAAGGCCTGAAATAAAACGAGGACGCCTAGTTTAGCCCAAACTGTCGTCAAGAATTAATTTCCACACGAGGAATGATGAATAAGAATAAGATGATGTGTAATGGATTATATGTTAACAGTTAATATGTTATATTATGTATAAAGACAATAGATTAACCTTGGAGTCATACTGTATTAAGCCCAGGGCTTCCACCTGAAGAATTTTTTCTTTTTCCGATCAGTCATTTTAACTATCAAGATCACGTGATTAACTGATTCCGTTAGAAAAAAATGAAGAGTAGAAACTCTGTAGGTCGAATTTTGAACTATAACATATATCAATTACCAATATAACATTTTCACACACGGAGAAAAATGGATTGTTGCAATAATCAATTCGTTAGTTAAATAAGGTCCAACCAATTGATTGCACCCAGAGAAATGGTATACCTGGATTTATTTGATTCAACGAAAATTTGTTTGAATCAACTAAAATTTATTTGACTCAACTACAATGTCTATTTATATATGAACCTACTAGAGTTTTAGTTGGATCAAATAAACAATTTATTTCATCCGAATAAATTCTTATTTATTTCAAATAAAATTTTATTGGATACAATTAAATCTCTAGTAGGTTCATATTCAAGTAAACCATTTCCCTGGGTGTGGTTATCATGGCCAATTATGTGGTTGTAACAACCAATTTCGTTGGTTGCTCCAACTGCATTTTTTGACGTGGTCATCATAACCAACAGAATTGATTGTGACACTCACATAATTGTTTGTGACAACCAATTAATTGGCTAGATAATATTTAACCAAGGAATTGGTTACCGCAACCATCCATTTTTCTCAATGCACTGAGAACAATATATAATAAGTCACTATTCCTAAAAATAGTGAAAAAAATCAAGCATTTTATTTTTTACTAAATGCAACTTTTGTTTCATTCACCATGATTATTGTCAGTCATCTGAATTATTTTTGTAGTAACCATAATTCTAAAAGGTGTGGTTGGATCTTTTTAGTCAAACTAACTCATTTCATTTTTCTCATTACTATAAGCTATAATCTATCAATTCTAAATATATTAAACAATTCATTCAAAAGAGTATCAAAAGTTCCACAGTAAGTATCTATGACACAGCAAATATTTAGGAACTTACAAAAGATAAACTTAAGAATCCATTTGGGATCAAAGTATCTCAACTCTGCTCCATCGTCAAACCTCGAACAACGCATACTTTAATATTCGAAAACATTCCTATTCTAATTAGCATACATTGGTTCACTTGCGATGCTATCTACTAATTCACTGCTTCCTGTTCTTTGTCCAGAAAAAAAGTGAATCAACCTCTTCTGATTGTTCCCGATAAATATTTACTTTACGGAAAAAATTATTCTCCCTATTGAAAGATCAGTTACATATTATCGTAAATCACGACACTATCGAATTAAATTGATCTTTTCGGCATATTCATGCATCCCTCCGATTATTGTAATTTATTATTCTTCATTAAATCCTACGGGAATATACAATGTATTCGAATATGAAATGAAAATGAAGAGAATAATGATATCCCTCATGAAATTTTCAAAGAAAAAATCCGTTCTTTTTCCAAGCAATTTATATAAAATATAATACGCAAAGCATATAGTACTGAGATTTCTTAGGAGTCAGTTCAGATTAGTCGACCGTGACCTTCAATAGCCTCAGGCCTAGAGAGCCTCGGGACACCTCGTATAAAGCTACGGAAAGCAATCGATTTTATCGATTATCGATACCTGAGGTTAAGGTCGTCCTATAATTCAAACACGCTCAGTAACGATTGAACTGTCGCAAATGACATTATTCATGCATATAAATACAGTATTATTAATCTTAAGAGAACAAACACATGAATATAACGTAAGGTTTCATTCGAGTTTAATTGAAATTTTTAATATCAAGTAAAAGCCGGTTTCAAAAATTCAATCCAATGGTGTTGAGAAAGTATCCCTAAAGCAGAAATTAAGAAATATGGGATACCATAAATACTTTGTCACAAGAATTGCCTCAGGCAGGAAATGAGGTGAAAATTGGAGAGGAGAAAACTATTAATAAAGACTTCTTCGGTGAACCCGACGAAACAAGGTCGTTAGAGAGATCAACACAGCAAAAAGTAAAACTTACTTCCATTCTGAATTTAAGTTCATTTTAAAATTCACCCAAAGCTGAAAATCATCACCGAAAACAATTGTTGACACAGTGGAGCACGATGAATTTCAGGCAAATTTTTTGAGTAATATGCGGCCACATTCAATCAAATTTTGTATAGTGAAGGAGACAAGAAGATTGTAATAGCATATCAAGTTATTGAGTACCGTTGACAATTTTGTAGTATAAATTGCATCAAAATTATATGTATTTATAATTTATCATAAGTCATCAACGTTGAAAATAATGAATATTAAACTATTCTCTAAAACTTTTAGAACGCCATTTCATTTTTTAGTCAACCAAAAGGGAGCTTGCCAGATTTTCGAGTGAAATTTCCAATCTTTGAGGATGATAATCTAAGTTTTGAGGTTAGAAATTCACAGCCAGTCCAATTCTAGATCAGTGACGCCAGAAATTTTGAGATCCAATGGCCTATATCCAATCAAATATTTTTGTTAATCGGAATGACCAATATGTCACGGTCTCGGCTCTCTTGTTGTTTTGTTTCTGGCAACACAGATTCGAGGCATACACCGTTTCTGCCCTTTCCATCGAGCTACTCTCCTTTCCCCACCATGCAAATCAAGCCGAGTGAGCAAGAAAGGAAGCAACTTATTCTTTCTTTCACTTGCCAAGCTTGATCCGCATGGTGGGAGAAAGAGGGAGCGGTCAATGGAGAGGGTCAAAACGGTCTCAGTCTCGAATCTGGCATCACTGTTCTAGAGTGAAAGATCACTCGAAACGAGTGAGAATCTTACTCGAAGCAACGCATAATTTTCCACTCTTCCAGATTCAGAAAGATTTAGATCAACTTACGTGGCTCATTGAGAAGGGGGGGGGGGAGGTCTAGTAATAAGTGCTACTTTTTCAACAATTCTTTATTTTGACTTAAATTTATTTGATGAACTGAATCTATTTACATGTGATAGCTAATGTTTTGTAGTTTATGAAACAATCTTTTTTCAATATGGCGAAATCTGCCAGTGACACGGCAGCCTGAAGTTGGTCATCTCAAAATCTGGTAGCCATGGTTCCAGGAGTTTGGAATGTCTAGAACTAACAATCGAAAAGGATTCTGGTAAAATATGTTATTGGCTACGGCATGAAGCGGAATTATGAGAAAAAAAGATTGAGAAAATCGGAGCGTTTTGAATTTTTTTCGCTGTTTTTTTTTTATTTTTTTCCATGTAAATTGCTTGAAAATGGTATTTAGAAATGAGCAAAAAATATAATTCCGCTTCATGCCATAACTACACGTGTTAGGAACATTCTGCTGAAATTTTTGCAAAGTCGGTCGAGTAGATTTTGCTAAATTGTGGTTACCAGGTCAAAAAACGTGGTTTCGAGAAAAACGCGTTTGAAGTTTTTTTTGCGAAAAAAAAGAAAAGAAGAAGAGTCTTACCCTAATCAGCAATGCCTGGTCCATACAATTTGCCTTCAGTTTCTTCATAAATCTCATTTTCATGCATTCTTTCATGCAAAAAAAATCGATTTTTTGAAAATTTATTACTAGACTCCCCCCTTAAATGTATTGGAACCTTTTGGCATAAATTTCATGTGTTTACTGAAATTGATGAACAATTCACAGGAGTATAATGATAATTGAATATTTGGAGCAATCATTCATATATTTTTATGAAATAATTGTGTGAAGAAATCATCGCGAACAAATAAGCAAAAAGAAAAATTACAATGAAAGATTTTCTACCATTTTCATGTTTTTGAAGTTTGAATCGTTTATTGAAACTAACTGGTAATCGAATAACGAAATACTGAACTGTTGAGGACCCAAAATCTTGAATTACATTCTTTGAACGATGTCTCCAGTTCTAAGAAGGAAGTTCAAAAAGATAAATACCGACTATTCATCAGATTTTTTGAGTCTGTATTTTCGTTTCGTTTCTAGAAACGATTCAAACTTCAAGAACATACCATTTTTCCAAATTGAAATTCATAAATAGACAGTGAAATGGCAGCACCATCTAGCTTGTGCGAGATAGTATATATCAATGTTTAAGCGGTGAACTCAAATGTTATGTATTGAAAAATTATCATGATATTATTTCACTGTTAAAATACCAGAATATAAAATACTCATAATCCATGTATTTCAAATACTATTTGATGAGATACAGCCCAGCCCTGCTCATGTGTTAATCGCTTCCAAATTTTATGTATAGAATTCAGGAATTTGTCTAACAGTGCAGGGAAAAAACTAGCGAAATACGAAGAGGATTTTGAGAATATTGATCTTTGTGAGATTGGCGAGTGTTCAAACAAAAAACGTTAAATTTTCGTCGAAAAAAAAGGACAATCATTTGTCAACCCTCACGAGTTCTTCTCTTTCCTTGTACTAGACGGTTCTAGCGTCTTCGTACGCATACAATGGGAAACAGGGGAAAAACGCAAAAATCAGTGCCGGATTAAGCACTAGGCCTACTAGGCACACACGGAAAAAATCAGTGATCCAAATTTTCGTTGACTAGTATGTCACTTTTAGACGGAGCACAATTCGGAGAAGAATTCGTATACTGGATTTCAATAATTCATTGACTCTTTCCATTATTTCGATGATGAAAATAAAAAGTGGATTCCATTGTTCGAATAGTAAACACAGTTAACGAATCATTCAAATCCAGTATACGAATTCTTTTCAACTTGTGCTCCGTCAAAAAATTGGCATACTAGTCAACGAAAATTTGGACTACTTATTTTTTCCGTGCAGGCCTATGGGCCCCCACCAATGAAAAAAAAAAAGAATTCGCGGTCTAAGCCCCAAGCGAGCCAACCCCAAATAACACCGGCACTGAAGATTGATTTTAAAAATACTACGCTTTTGTTCAATTTATTTCGTAGCTCGGAGTTTTATATTTCCAGCTTATCGTTTTTAAGCTGCCCTTACATCGGCCCTCATTAAAGTTTGCCTAGAGCCTCACTTTCGGTGAATCCGGCAATGGCAAAAATGTAGCATTTTTGTTTGTTAAATACAAATATATTAATTTTTTAAATAATTCTAAAGTAAATCGCATGGTCCAATCCGTGGAAATTGATAGAAAAATTTATTTCTTTGAGTGCTTAATTTCACGTGAAGTTGAAACTAGCAGCCGTTTGTTTTAACTTTTAATTAAACATTATTAAAGCCTTCTTTATACAAGATATCAATTAAGTAGCATTCTATTAGACGATTCAGATGCTTGATAAAAGTTCTGCAGCTCTACGACTGCTAGTTTCAACTTTCAGCTTCATTAATTTTAAACACATCATTGTGGATTCATTCATGACATTCACAGGCATAAACATTCAAAAGAGTGTAAAATTTGCTCACTGGCAATGGTAGAAAATTAAAACTCAGCGTGTCCTATTATGAATCGTTGAAAGTGTGACTTGGGTGTTCAATTCCATATTCAGCTGTGTACTGGGGATTAACGGAAAATTATATCATTCATTTTGAGAATTATTGCTTTATGATAATTCAACTTTCTCTTTACGCGGCGTTAAAAATTTAACCCATGGGGTCGATAAAAAAATTTGTGAAAATTAAAAATTCCACCATTAAAATTTTTTACCATTAATCTGCTATCACAGAACAATAAAGTTGCCAGTAGATGTTGGAAAATTTTCTCCCTTTTGATATCCCCAACCCCTTAACGTTGAAACGTGCCTCTTTCACTGCATGAATCAAAGATAGCTCGGCGTGCTTGATCCGCTTACCATCGGCTACAAGACAAAAATTGTACGGTTCAACGCCAATATCCCATTTAGTTAGACCATTCTTGAAAGTGCACACCGCAATATCTTTCGCAACCCTAAGACTTTTGTTTACCACTTGAATACATCACTTTTCCTGCTTCTGATGTTTTTCTTTAGAAATGATTGTAACTAAACTTGAAGAATTTTCTAACAACATGTGTATATTGTGGATTAGAGAAGTTGAAAATCAAAAAGTTACAGGTTTTCATTCACCGCAAGTAGTCTTTTCAAAATTTTATTCGGAAAAAATGATTTTGTCCCATATTTAACTAAATTCAACTACATAGAAAAAAAAATTTCTTTGAATCTAAAGAATTGTTATTTAAATAGGTCCGAATAGATATTTTTTGGACAGAAACAAATATTTGATTCATGTAAAAGAATGTATTATTTGATGCATCATTCAAATAACAAATTTGTTTGTATAAAAAAAAATATTCATCTTTCTTGAAGAAATATTTATTTGCACCTATTCAAATAATAATCTCTTAGATTCAAAGAAATACTTTTTTCTGTGTAATAAGAGGACATCGATTTTTTTTTCAAGTTACATTCCTTGATGGATGATATCATAATTTTATTATTGAAAAACTTCCTTTTAGATTCGAAGTTGATTGTACAAATCAGTTGAAAAAGTACACTAATGTTCTCGCTCGTATAATAACATCTTGTACCTTTCTGTTTGACTCTTCGAACAATTACTTCATTTTGCTTCTCCATCAAGTGTTCCATTCCTCTTTCTCTTTCTCAGTTACGTTCGTAGATTATCGACAGACTTTCCAGAAAAGGGAAGTGCGGAGTTTAATTAAAACATGCTTCGCATGTTTCTTGTCAGTTTTCCCGCTTTCTTTCTTCTTTTATTATATAGTATATACATATATACCGATGTAATTCTTACCATCAGAATACAAAGTAGAATGCTGCCTCGTTTGCACTCGTGTAGATGTTGTAGACTTTTATGGAATGCCTACACATTCATCTTTTGAGTTTAATTATTATTTCAAACGAAAATTTTTCATAATTATCAAAGAGATAAATCAAATCAAAGTCAAGAACACGGACTCATACAATGTCTTTAATGCGTGTTTTGTAGGAAAAGGTTGAACTTGAGGGTATTTATATTGGAATCCTGCGGAAATGACGAGTATCAAGTGGAAAAATTATAAAATCGTATTAACATATGTTTGTACAATAATAACACCATGAAATACCGACTTCTTTTACAATTTAATTGTATAAATTTGCATATTAAAGGATATGAACACTGTAAACGTGGAAATTTAATATTTTTCTTAATGTTATGGATGAAAAGAAATCGTCGCTTTGACGGATTCATCTAAAACTTTATAAAAATTTTCCATGAACTTGATATTATATGGAAAAATTGTTGATTTTGTTTTACATCATATTAGCACACATTGGTCTGTCAAAAATGGCGTTCCTTTGAGATGTTCTCATTCTGATTGACAGCTTTGCTGCAAAACGGAACGTCTGAGAACAAAAACGAAAAAGCTTCTTAAAATATATTATGCGAATGACTATGATTTGACGTAGGGAATATTGAAAATACTGGTTTAAAAAATGAAGTGGGAATTATTTCAAGTAAAAAATCACAATTTTCACGAAATTTTTGATAGGAAGGGATTCTTGAGGGGTTAAACAAAAAACGGTTACGTCAGACCTTGAAGATACGTTTCCTATACAGAATTCATTTTGAATAAAGTCGATCAGACAAAAACTGTTGGAGTTATGCTGTCAACCAAGTCAAAAAATGTGACTCCGAGTGAATGGCGTTTAAACCCCAAGAGAACACGAATCAAGTAAATGAAATTCAAGTTGATTTTAGATGAATTTACATACAACAAACGTTCAATAGACCTTCAACCTTTAAAATGAACACCTCAAATTGATCTATTTTTTCGCACATAAAATTTAACATACATTGGCATTTTTTCGCTTGTTAATAAATTGGCACTAATACATCACGGACCAAGAGCCCGTGACCGCCAGAGCTTCGTCACACTGTAAAAAATGATTGTGGAATTTTCCCCCAAAAAATAGTGGCAGCAAAGTTCCTCCACAGATAGGAAATTTTTCATCTCAATTCAGTGGACTTTTTCTCCATTTGTAGAGGATTCAAGACCCAAAAAAACAAAACAATCCCTTCAAAGGGTGGAAAAATCCTTCATTTTTGATGGAAAAAAAATTCCCCCCACGATGAGGGGACGAAATCCATCAACAATGTGGACATTTTTTACAGTGCATTTTATAAAAGCTGAAAATTTCTCAACGCGTGTTCCTAACATTGGTAAGAACGATGGCCCACTATGAAGTTTGGATCATGGTGCCTTTGGTACATAACAAATCAGAAAGATTCCTAAAGGAGCAACTTGAATTTTTCAAAATGTGGAATGTAATTTTCTTTTATTTACTTCCAAATAATACGTCGGATTATACTTTTTTAAATAAAAGTTATTCGCCATTGCTCGCGATATTGGACTTCTTCTATCCATTAATAAGGAACGATACGGGCATCAGCCAACTCCACATTGCTCAACCTATGAGTGAATATTCTTATTCTACCTCTATCCTCCTGTCAACGAGGTTTTTTAACGACGATGGAACAGACAAATCCTTCGCCATTATGATTATGTATTATCCTTGAAAATGGCCGAAACTCGGTCGAAACGTCGGATTATACTTTTTTAAATAAAAGTTATTCGCCATTGCCCGCGATATTGGACTTCTTCTATCCATTAATAAGGAACGATACGGGCATCTGCCAACTCCACATTCCTCAACCTATGAGTGAATATTCTTTTTATTTTATTTACTTCCGAATAATATTAGAAATCATGTCATCTATCGCCAGACACTCAGTATCACAAAGTTACAATTTATTGCCCCCCAGCGTGTACGAACTCTGGCCCACTCTGGCCCAGTCTTGGGCTCATATTGGCAGGATGAGGCCCATGCTGGGCCGGGGTGGACCCCATGGTACATACATGCTAGGGGAGCTTAAGTGTGTCTTGGCAAGGGAATTCCACGGCGCAAAGTGTCTGGTTGGGTGACCTGATTTTTAATATTATTCGGAATTAAATATAAGAGAATTACGCTTTATACTTTGAAAAATTCAAGTTGTCCTTTTAGGCACCTTTTTAACCTGTTATCTGCCAAAGGCACCATGAAATATGATCCAAACTCCATAGTAAGCCATCGTTCCTACCAATGTTAAGAACACACGCTGAGAAATTTTCAGTTTTTATAAAATGACGAATGTCTGGCGGTCACGGGCTCTTGCTCTATCAAACCACACTCAACTTTCTCCCTTCAAAAACTCACAAGTCGGGACTCACATTATTGTCAAATTCCGCATGTCGCAAATACATAGCTCCATTTTGAGTGCAATGATCGTTTATTGAACGTTTCTGTTCTCTTGAGAAAATTTTAGAAGAGGTAATCGAATGCATGTCATTGCGTGAATTAAGTTAGAAAAAAAATATTTGACGTTCGAATTTTCACTTGCAATTTGAGATCCATGCATTGAGAGAAAAGTACCTAGTTGCGGCAACTAAAATTTAGTTATCCCCGGTAAATTTTAGTTGGCCTAAATGGTCTGAAATATGAGTCAAACGATTTATTCAAGAGAAATGAAAAAGTCAGCTGTGGCAAAGAAAATATGTACATTTCCTAGCTGTCTAACATTCAACGGAGTATAGGATATTGATTCATGAAAAGCAATTTTTTTAATTTTTTGGAAATTTTAAAGGTTTTACATCCCTTAAATGCATATCATCTTTGAAATCACATTACTTGACGAGCTCAACATTAAATCATACACCCAGGAAAACAGTATGCAATGTTCCGTGGCTTCGGGGAAAGAAGCAAGGGCCGTGATCACGAACTATCATGTTCGACACTGGTGACGATAAAAGTTTTCTTTTTCGGTTGAAATAACGTGATGAGATTACTGGTATTTTCCATCAAATGGTAATTACATGTCAAGTATATCTCTCGTTTACTGACAAATATGAGTAATTTTTAATGATACATTTCTCTCATTGTAGAAATTCACAACTACTTTAATCTTAGGATGATTTTTCCACTGTGAAAGGAGTGAGAATTCACTTCTAAAACTTAATAGACTGAAGCAAGTGATTTTTCACTCTTTGAAGAGTTTTTCATTATTCAGTATCAAAATGGTAAATTGTTTGCATGAGAAAAATTATTTATTCTAAATACCGCGTTTTTTATTTGCAATTTTTCGCTTGAATTTACAAGATATAATTTGTTGTGTATTAGCTATAGGTTTTCCGTGTAAATGCGTGGGGGAAGTTTTCACATCATTTCATTGCATTTGAATAATAAAAGATAATATACATCCAAATATGAATATATATCTTAAGATTATGTGTGATTTTGTGATTTCAGATGCTCCTGTCACAAGTTATGATCCCACCCGTCAAGTCGTATCATGCTGATGATGGTATAATAATTACTCTTTATCTTGAATAAAAATATATAGAATTAGATTATGAAAATGTTATTGTTTAAACGTATGATGATAAATCTCCATCAGTTTTTTTTAGTTCAAATTTTTCATTATATCTTCAAGATCAAAGATTTTTTCTATAAAATATATGTCAATTACAGGGATAGGTAGGCTCAATTACTTTTTGTACTGCAAGTACTTTTTTCTGTCAAGTGCTTCTTCATTCACATAAAATACAGAGATTTTGAAACTGAAATTTCAAAGTACTTGACAAGAAAGAGTACTTGAAGTGCAAAACGTAATTGAGGCTGCCCATCCCTGGTCAATTGAGCAATTACTTGAACTCGATCAAATGCAGTCCAAACTACCGGTCAATAACCAGCAGCCGATTGGTGTAATTTTTGATTAAACGTGATTTGCGCATTTTTCAAATTAGAAATTGATCGAATGACCTATGCAGTTTGGTTACTCAAATGTTTGATGTGACAAGTCTATCAAAAGTTATAGCCTTTGACTGCTGGTTTCAGATTAATCTCGATGACAATACTTTGATTCTCTTCAACCCAGATCAATCCCAATACCTGCTCCGAAGAAAAACAAAGATACAAGGAAATTTAAGATTTTTGAATTTACACGTACATCTCAATATTCACAATCATAATATGATCAGTATACCACATATTCGCGATTCTTTGGTTACCAAAGTGTTCTTGAAATTTTGGAGAAGCATCCATTGCGCGTGTTTTGAATATTCAACGATATCAGGGCGCACTCTAACTGTGGATTTCCACGTTAATTCCAGGTACTTTGAACACAGTTGTGCGGAATATGTAAATTCCATTGTTGAGATTCTCGTGGCAAATCTTTGTTTTAACGAGATAAAGGACTCGTTTACGAGAAACGCGAGTAGTTTGAGAAAAATTGAGCAACTTTTCTCTCTTTCCCAATTTTCAAACGAATATTTCAAGAGTGAAAAAATGGATTGTCCCCTTTTCGCTCATTCCTCAGGGAAAGCTCAATTCTTTTTGAATATGCTTGTCGAATCGATTGATTCGAGCTCAGATTGTGTTACGTTTTTGTTGATAACTCGTAATACAAATTATACAATCGTTGGAAAGAAAACATTGAGTAGTTGTATATTTGTACGTGTGCAATATCATACATAATCCAAGATTTTGTCCTCGACCTTTCTTCACGCTGGATGACGCCGAGTCCCGGAATCACTCATATGTAATCGAAGATTGAAGGAAAGGAGGAAACCAACGTTTAATCGCAAAAAAAGAAGCAGGAATAGAGGAAAAAAAATACGTGACCTTGTATTTTGTCGTGTACAATCTATGTAATAACCACTAACAACCACTTCCATTCAAATAAACCAAGATAACTTGGTAAATCGGCTGAACCACGAACGCGGAGACGCTGATGATTGAAATTTGGATGAAAAAGGGGAAATCATAAACATGTACGAAGATACGAACGAACGTGAGCTTTCGAATTGACTGGATTTGACCTCGAACTCGCGTTCGTACGGGTTTTTCTCGCGATTTTCTTCAGTTACGTCATTGACGACCTTCACCCCTCCGCGCCCTTTCGTACGTTTTTCCAGCATTGATCACACGTAAAAGCCTGAAAACAGAAAAACGAAGATGTGTAACGGAGCGTGAGAATGACGAAGAGTTCATCTCAAGATCCATTTTCTTGATTTTTCCTCTTCTCCTTTTTCTTCTTCTCTTGCACCTTTTGTTCGAATTACTTCAAACTTTCTGAGGCCATTTTTTTCACAGAAATGATGTACTGTGACGAGGAAGGATCAGATTTTTTTTATACTTGATCACTTGAAACAAAGTGAAGTGATTGATGAAACGTGTTTTCTTTTGTCTTCAAATAGGTAGGGCAGAACAGGGTCCTGAGGTTCGAATGGCCAAAACTTATTATTCGCGTGAAAGGTCTTTGTAGCTTTTCAAGAATTAATTCCATGATTTTATTGCGGATTGAGGTCAGTATAGGAATTATTTGGAAACCTCTCAACATGTGCCGATCGGAGGGTATTCTTTGAGTCATGTGTATGACTATCGTCTTTTTGGTACACGAAAATAAAGCATCGGTAATGTATTGTTCTCGATTCAAATGAAGAGCGATAGGAGGAAGATACGTTTGAAAAATCTCTGCTCAGCAGTACCTGGTTTGAATTCGCAATTTAAATTTTTTTTCTTCTCTTCCAAGTCATTTTGGATTCTCTTCTCCTCTATAACTCCGAAAGTAGAGATCGTTCCTAACGCTTTGTGTGTGAACCGACACCTCAACACGACACGCACAGCACACGTCTACGCAAGAGAGCTCTGGGGCTCGACCTCATTTTTATTACAAAGGATATAAGCGTCCTCATCGTGTCGAGAGTCGAAAGAAATGCCTCGACACGCTCCATCAACAAGGCCAGAGAAGGAAAGAAGAAAGAAAGATTTGGTATTATAAAATTACGTTTGTTGATTCGATTTTTTCGTTTTGCATTTTAGAACTCATTCGGATTTCTTAAGGTATTGAATATAGGGTTTGAATGATTTCTGATATGCGTTTATTTAAAATCCTATGTACGAAATGATGAACCGGCACTTCCTAGAGTTACAACTTTGATACGTTTTCAGAAAATTTTGTCTTTCAAATGTTGAAAATCTAGAACAACCCTGACATTTGATACCTTTAGACAAGGGAACTAAACCGGGACATGTTCTCAAATCGATCCTACCAAATTTTGTGACCTATTTCCTTTTCAGTTTCAAAAACTGGTAAAAGAAGATAATGAGATATGATTCTTTGCATTGGACCCGAGATGATCGTGTTGTTGATTTCTTTTTTCTTTTCTCTGGAATAACGTTTCCTGTAATTCTTGTTTCACACACAGATATCATAGATGTAAGATTGCACTGCTCATGGAATTTTTAGTTGTGTTCGATGGAGTTGAGGAAAATAAGAAGAAAAAAAATCTGAATCGAAGTAAAAATTCAAGTAGTATGAAAACTAATGCCGGTACTTTTTGCTGTGAAGATAAAAATGTTTCACATTAAAATGTGGGTATACTTGACAAGGAAAAGTATTATTTGAAGTTCAAAAAGTTATTCAGGCTGTCTTGAAGCTGTTATCGATCCTTTAACCGATTGAACTATGTTACAAAATTTTTATATCGATAATTGACGACGTGACAGAAAAACCATGCTGGAAAACAATTTTTTTGTGTTGCGATAACATTTTTTTCAGAGATACATTAATCTAGATCACTTCATTATCTGAACCTTGAGAGAATACTTCCAATGACTTTTCAAAAACTATTTCTAAATCATTTTTCACAAAGTAGAAAAATTATCCACCGGTATTGTTGAATTGGATTGCAAAAACAATGCAGAACAATAATCTTCTTGGATTCTACCTTGAGCCATACATAACAAATGATTATTATAGTTGAAAAACCAGTACATCATGAAATGAAGATTATCAGAATCATACACAATTTCATAACGAGTCTTCAATGTATACTTATTATAGAATAAAAACCTGCTTATCAAGTTATAATAGCTTATTCAGTATATCATAGGGAAGAATACGATACACAGCGAATTGAAAAATAAAACTAGATGTTCCTTATTATCATTGTGTTTCTTGCCTGGCTGGTCATTCATTATCACAATAGTCGGTCAAACTGTTAGTTCCATATATACTGTATCTGTATAACATTTACCAATGCGTATAAAGCGTGTGTCCTATGAGAGCTCTAACGGTCTTCCGCCTTGACCGAGTTGAGCGAGGTCCGTGTCAGATCTCTGTCTTGACTTTGACTTCATTTTATCTTAAAAGTCACTTCCACGATCGATCACTTCAACGGTCAAATTAGAGTAAACTTCAACATTATTCTTCATTCTTTGTCTGCAACAGAAAATTATATTGAATTACATTATCGTGTATTGTGGTTATTTATTGTTTCACAAATTGTTATTAATTAGACCTTTCACACAATTTGAAGGAACAAATCATGAAAATTTTTATAAAATTCTGATATTTGTTATCCTTGATTGAAAATTCTCATTTATTTTCATCGAAAAAAAATTCAATGGAAATAAATCTCCTATTGAAATTTTCTTCGAGACTCAATCGGCATTACGTAAAATAATTTTGAAAATCAATTAAAGAACGGTAATGAATTCATCTTTGTTTATTGAAATTGAAGTTCAAGAGATCTATCATGTCAAATTGAATCAATAGGTTTGTATGCTATTTTTCCAACATAGGAGCAATTTCAATGGCTTTGCATTGGATCTTTCTTATATTGAGGTAGTGGGCTCATATTGGGCGTTTTTTACATCAAAGCGAAGATTTTGTGATTGAGTTTTCTCAGATCAGAACAATCAATTTGTGTTCGGTTTTTCTTCCCTGTCATACAAATTCAAGAAAGCAATGCGAGGGATAGATCATTAATCATACCAGTAAGGGGAAAAGTCAAGTTCATCACAAACCTTCTGGTTAAAAAGCTTGATTCAACCGATCACAATATCTCTAAGCGGATTACATTCATCACATATCGTGTAGCAGATCGTACAGAATAGACAGAGTGAAGAGAAGAGTTGAAAACTTCGTCTTATACGTTGATCTGTTTATTCTCAAGGTCGAGAGAATGGCAGCGCTCTAGCGGTTTGTCGTCGAAGTTACCGCTGTGAAGTAGACTCAACAGTAAGCGTATTTGTAACTTGACAATGCGTTTGATGGTTCAACTATGTGATTTTCGTTCAATAGCTACTATTGTGAACGCATGGTGTCCTTGACCACACTTATTGCCATCGTATATATCTTACAAAAGTTTCAGGAAGAATATGTGATGAATTAATTATTGTTTATTAAACTTCTTTATTTGAATCGTATTTACATCTTCTTGGTTTAACTTCTTTGTCTAGATTTACAGACATATTTTATCACAATTATCACATGAAATTACCACAAAAATGAGAAAATCAGTTTTGAGACCAATAATTAGTACAGCTATGTGAAAGAAGAATAAACACTACTGATTAATTTATTATGAAAGACGAATTAGCTCGAATTCAATGTGACGAACAAAACATAAGAACAATGTATAAGGAAGAATTATGAGAATTATTCATCATCAAATTTCATAGTCAGTCAATTAGCAGGACTTATTCAATTTTCCCCTTTTACGAGAAGTTTTTATCATTTTAGGACACCAGAAATAAATGAT
Organism: Gonatopus flavifemur; assembly: GCA_018340375.1. Classification (NCBI taxonomy): domain Eukaryota; kingdom Metazoa; phylum Arthropoda; class Insecta; order Hymenoptera; family Dryinidae; genus Gonatopus; species Gonatopus flavifemur. The sequence goes on from JAFFJZ010000007.1 coordinate 24,779,747, forward strand.
GGAATCAATATTTAATCCAGTTATTAAAAGTTGAATATAATTTTTCACGTCTTCTTGACAGAATACAATTGAGACAGTTGATTTTAATTTATCGTGAAAATATCGACCAGAATTTGTTCGTAAAAATGCAAACTGCGATTGCAGCGTCAATTTAAACACATTTTTCCTACATATTTTTTCCATGAAATCAATTAGTACTGTCACTGTGATCGAAAACTCAATTTTAAGAGAAATCGGTTAAATAATCTATAAACAATTTGTTCATACACGTCTTTGACTGGGAAATTGGTTGCTTTCCGGAATCTTCTCATTTCCTTCGATGAACACAAAGTGGCAAATTTATCACTGTCACTTCCTAAGCTTTAAAAACCAACAAAGAATCCAATTGGATATTTCCCAAAGAAACTCACTCAATACCTTTATTCATTGAGAGAAAAGTGTAGCTGAAATTGAACCCAAGTACATTTTTGTAGTCACAGTAGCCGCATTATTCCTTGAAGGAACTATAGAAATAGATGTGGTCACGTAAAGTGCTCTATGTCCTACCACTGTCCTACCCTTTCGACCGCCTCATACTTTTCCGAGTAATTATTTGTATACTCGTATAAATAATTTGAATCTTATTGTAATGTGCACCCCACATGTGCATCTATTTCCCCTTGTGCGTCAAATACAAAATCGAACGATTAATTAATTTTAAAATGGAAAGTGCTCGGAAATAGGTGACTTTACGTGGTTGAAAATATAGCTACTGTGATTACAAAAATGTACTTAGGCTCAAATTCAGCTAAATTTCTCTCTCAATTGTGTAGAATTGTCCTTTTCCTTCAAATCGTATTAACTTTTGGACATTCCTGATGAAAACCTGCTGATAATAAATGCAAAGGACACCGTGCGAAAAGCGTTTGGCAAGTCCGAATGAAAACTAGCAGATTCTGCACTGAAGAAAAATAAGTGTTGTGGAAATTAGCTTTTGATATAGTAACGCACTTCACGGTAGAATATACATTATTCTCATGGTTGTCATAGGAACAAAGGGAATAAATATCATTCGATTGTTCAATAAAACCAAAGGAGAAATGAAAAATAGGTTAACCATAGGTTAATAGGCTAGTATTTTCCCCCTGTGTAAGAGGCTGCCTTCATTTTTCATCATTTCACGGGTGAAAAATATACGAAATAACGGTGGTTTTCACATTTCATTTTTCTCAGTGTGTAACAAAAGCCGGGCAGGACCACGCGAGTATTTGTACGGCTCCGCCCGTTTTTGTTACAGAAACTGTTGGTTTGTATCAACAATTTCACTTGAAACTTTCACTTACGAACTCTTTCGACTTCCGTTTTTTGGTATCTTCCCATTCTTTCCCATGAGAGAAATTATAGGAAATTTCTAACAGTCACCCATCGAGCATTTGCATACAGTAAATAGAAAGTTCAATTAGATATTTCCCAAACAGATCATTCAGTGAATACGTTGTAGCATAATCCCATATCTTCCCGTAATAGCAGGTTTTGGGGATTTCAAATTAAAACCCATTGACAATGAATGTGATGGTTAGGAGCAAATTCAATTGGGAACTTTCCATACAAACTCTTTCATCGTTTATTTTCTGAGATCTTCCTAGTTTATCACGTAGAATAAAGTGTAAGGGATTTCGAATTGGTCCCCATTAACCACTCTAAGACCTATACATTTTGGAACTATCCCATTCTCTCTTCAAAGGTCAGATTGCGGAAATTTCCAATTCAGATCCATTGGGAGATAATTTAAAGAGCAGTAGCAATTTGAAACAAAAATTTCCTGTACTAGCTCATTCAGGTGTTCATCTTCTGGTATTTTCCCATTCCTTTTTATTGAATGTGGGAGTGTGAGAAATTGCTACCCATTTAGCATTCATATGAAAGTAACCGAAAATCCAATATCTCGTTCAATAAGTATTCTGTCAAATTCTACCATCCATGCTTAAAAATCAATCAAAAATTAGAAATTTTCAGCCAACACTGATTAACCTTTGATTTGAAGAACAACTGCAAGGATTCTATTGGATGTTTCCCAATACAACTTATTGGACCCAATAAAACTGTTCATGTATCCAATGGGCTATTTACCCATCAATTCCTATTACCATAACATCTCGATATTCATTCTTATTCACCTTGAATAAGAACTTGAGGATGTCTTCGTATTCGTTCCATTGAAATCCATCAAATTTGAATCAAAGACTCATTGGTTTTAATCGAATTCAATAAGATCTTCTAACCAGAGATACAACAATCTGAAATTCATTACGAATTTGTTGCATAATTATTATTATGAATTTTGAACATGAAAACTTTCACTTAACCTATACTTTTCGTTCGATATTCGCAATAAAAGCCCGATCTCTACTACCTCGTTGACTCGAATTTACCTAAATCATTTTTATACCTCATACTTTGATCACTCACGTGGAAAAAATACCCAATCAGTGGTTACCGTTCTCGTGAATTTACGAGCGTATATCTCAACGTTTCTTCCCAATGCTTTTTTTCTCTCCATCTCGTTTCTTCTTTTCATCATTTTCCTCCTCTGGTCCGCGTTTTGCTTGGAATTTCTCCAATTCGCTTGAATTAAACTCTACTTCACCATACAAAAGAGGACTTTGCTGTCTCTTTCGTTCATAGTTGGCATCGGTTGAACAATAGCTAGATTCTTAATGCGACTATGTCATGTCATAGCTTCTTTGGTGAAGAGGAGAAAAAAAGAGAAGAATATAACTGAGACATGATACGTACCGATAAAAGATCACGAGTGAATATAATCGATGTATACATATAATCATCGAACATTAAGCATCATAATGTAGCACAATTCTTATCTGCACGGATTTGAATGAATTATATTTATCGTTGTAATAACGATATGGAATTTGATATAACCGGAGAAAAATGGAACTCGAGAGTATGATAAGTTTTATAAAAATTTGAGACTTTTTCTTAGTTTTTTGATAAACCGGAAACGGTCAGGTCTGAGGAACAGATTTCCGATAATGAATAAACATACCGCAGATTACAAATTATTGTGAAAAAGGTAACAGGTACTGGGAATTGTCAAATTGAAAGAGAGAAATTAGAACACACGAACTTTGGACAAAAAATAAAATCATATACGGGAAAAAATAATTCGCTATGGGAGTTAGGAATTAGTTATGGTAGCTGTTTCGTGTATTTGATATTGAGATAGCTAAAAATATCGCTGCAATAGCTAAACCTCAGCTACTATAGCAATAACTTTTGTTGCGACAGCTAAAAAATAGCTACCACAGGTAATTTTCGGCTATCCAAATAACAACCACATCTCTCCTTTCCGTGTAAAATGATTATCGATTCATTAACATGAAACAATATTTTATATACATAATCTATAAATTCAGTAAAGCTCACGAAACGATGTTCACATTTTTTGAAGCATTTATATTAAGACGATAAAAGTGATAGTAATTTCAGTAACGTTCGTAAAACAGCATAAAAAACAGGAACAATGTATAGAAAATATGTTTATGCATAAATACCTATTAATGGACGTATAAATGACTTGGGTCACTATTATGGCATATCATGGATTGTCTTATAACCAAAAGAACAATTGACTCTTACAATGAAATTTGAGTTGCTTCTAAATGAAATTCTTGATAAATATAGAGCTCTTTACTAGTAAAGAGTGAAGAGAGAGAGAGAGAGAGAGAGAGAGAGAGAGAGAGAGAGAGAGAGGGGGGGGGAGAATTCTTGTAAATCCTGATCGTCACAGAAGCTTTGAGAAGATCTATCGATCTATACAGATCTTTTGATTAGAGCTTCAAAGCCCCTCTGTAATCTCCCAACACCGAAGGTCTTGAAGATATCTACAAGATATCTTTAGGGAGACATTTTTTAGATACATCGGAAAGATGTCTTTTAGATATCTAAACGACGCTACAAAAGAAATATCTTCAAGATGTATCCAAATGATATCTTTTAGACATCTTTAAGAAATTTTAGAAACATGTCCTTGAGGTATTTTTGAAAGACATCTTCTAGATGTCGAATCAGCATAATCTAAAAGACATCTTGAAAGAGTTTCTGAATATCTGTTACACCTCTTAAAAATTGTCTAATCAAGAAGGGCAAGAGATGTCTGGGATGTCTGAATAATTTCAAAAAGACATCTCAAACATATCTGAAACATATTTCGAAGATATCTAAAATGTATCTTAAAAGAATCAGAAATATATCTTGAGACATCCGAAAGGTGTCTTCGATATATCTAAAACATCTATTAGAAGGATCGAAAACATATCTTGGAACGTACCATCTGAGAGATGTTTTCCACATATCCAAAACATATCTTTGTCAGCATGTCTGAAACAAGAAAGTGCCTTGCAAGATCTTTTTGAGATATCTAAAACTAGTTGGAATTTGTTGCATAAGACATCTTTTAGATGTCGAAAAGATATCTTCACGAAAGTCTTCCAAGACATCTTCCATGATTTTTAGAGATCTTTTAGATACTCATAGATATATTTTTGTTTGCTGGGATCGCGGTAACGTTTCGTCCCAATCTGTAACGTTTCACTAAACAATTGATTTTCTCAATGAAATTTTTGAATTAGGTGAAAAAGAATGGCACAGTTTTGAGGAGCAAGCTTATATAGATCTTTTAATTAAACCTTCGTTAACGATATGATGATTCGGTCGTTATATTTATATCACACTTCTCTATTTAGCGATAAATGAAAAATTGGTAAGTTATATTCTTCCTAGTAGAAACGCCTAGACATTCACGAGTTTCGTAACGCAATACTGAACACTTGCGAGTGCCTCATCGAATACTTGCAAGTATTACAAGTGCTTTACAAGCATTCAGTGAGGGCCCTCGTAAGTGTCTAGTATTTCGCTAGTGCGAGCGTTACAAAATTCGTGAATGCCTAGAGCATTTCTACTAGAGACTTGGTTTAATGCATCGTTGTTATATTTTCGTTTATGAATTATAAATATTTAATATATTCTTCTATTACACGCGTTATTGAAATGATCGTCAATTAAGACACACGGTATGTTTCACCTGCACTGTTAGAAAAATCTGTTTGGAATTTAATATAAAAAGTTTGGAAGCAATTAACACACCCAATTGTGTATTAATTTTCAAACATTTTTGTATCCCTAAAATAATAGACAGAATTTTGAAATTCAAGCCACGACATTATAAAAATCGATGTAAAAAAATGCATGAATTTTCAACACTATATTACTTAATTTCCAAAATTCCTCTCAAATGTTTAATCATGTTATGGTGTGAAATTAACACAAAAAATTCTGAAAATCAAAATATATATATGAATGAATTATTAGAATCGCGTGATTTGATTTTACGATGAATTTTCAACACCACATTATTTAATTTTAAAAATCCCTCCTGAATACTTCATCATGTTTTGTTACAAGATTGATACAAAAAATTCTGGAAATGAAAATACATATATGAGCAAATTATTGGAACCACCATCAATCAACATAAATCAGCACCATTTTTTTGGAGGGAGAACCACCATATATGAGTGTTTTTTAGAAGTGAAAACACCATAAATACGTGTTTATGTATTTTTTGTGCTTGGCAAAAACTCCTAGATTTCATCTAAGAAATTGTCTAGGAAAATATGTAAGAAAATGTCTAGGAAAAAGTCTAGGAGTGTGCCTTTTTTCAATACTATGTTTTACCATATCGTACATATTGAACACGTGATAATTAGATGCACAAAGTGTAATCGCGCATTGATTTCATGTACATTATGAAAATTCAATATCTACATTTATGAATTTTCATAAACTGTGGTGAATATCAAAAACTTTGTTTGAAATTTGAGAAATATGTGATTGATTTTCCAATATTCAAATAAATACAGAAATTCAATATCTACAGTTATGAATTTTCACAAACTGTTATGAATTTCAAAACTTTTGTTTGAAGTTCATGAAATATATGATTGATTTTTCAACATCCAAATGTGAAATACAATTCATATAGTGCCCTTGAAGATTAATGTACTTTTTTCTATGAACGTATATCAAATTCACAAACATTTTTAACAGTGTGAATCATGATCAATAATATCAAATTGAAAAACAGCAAAGCAACACACAAAAGAGTGCCAACTTTGTCCCGGTTGACGCGCTCCGGTGGCAACAAGCAATGAATTCAAAACCTCGTATCAGTAATCAGGCACTGGTTGGAACGCATTATTTTCTCAAAATAAAACAAAATTTGCAGGTTTAATGTTTGAATAATTCAGAAAAATAGAAATACAAGGTGATACACTGAAAAATTTTTTTTTTCAAATTACCTTGAAATTTCAGTGATCGAGGCACAAGTAGAAATTTTCGAAAATATTACTGTGCATCCTGTAAAACTTGTAGAAAATATCACTTTCAACTATTTAGAAATTCACTTCTTTTTACAAGCTGCACAGTAATTTTTTGAAGAATTTTCAATTGTCCTTCGATTACTGAAATTTCACGATAATTTTTATAATAATGAAATTCTTTATATGCAGGGAATACAGAAAATTTTTTTCCTTATCGTCAAGTGATTTTATTTACTCCAGAACTTTTTTGAACATTAGGATTAGATAGAAGAGGACCGTTACATGAACGATGACTGATGGTGTTTTTATCTCATTTTCACATTTGGTTTTTCACTTCATGAGTTCATATTCTTATATTTACAAACATACACTGTAGAAAGTGAATGTGGAGTTTTCCCCAAAATTTGGTGGCAGCAAAAATTCCTCATGTGGGGTAAATTCATTCCCCCTTATTCTGGGGCAATTTTCCTTCAGTTGGAGGAAAATTCCCTTCAAAAGGAAGAAATTTTTTTCCCAAATGGAGGAGAATCTCTCTAAAATACAAGGGGGGGGGGGCGAATTTCCGCCACATGAGAAATTTTTGCTGCCACTAAATTTAGGGGAAAACTCCACTCCCTTTTTCCAGTGTATTTAAATCTCTCTCAATTTGATAATAACCTGTACAATTGGAATTTCAATATTTTGAATTTAAAAACAATCCTTTCTAATTTATTAAAAACCCAAGAAAAAGTTTCAAATTTTTAAAAACATTATTACACTCTCGAATTCCATTTTTCACCTCTTAGGATAAATAAGAAAGAATGATGTTGTGAACAATTCTATCGAAACGCTTAAGCTTTTATCATTTGATTAAACATTGAATAAAATTTCTTATGTTTCAGGTATACGTTCTCAAGGTAAGAAGTGGTTTATTCGAGAATACGTGAGTATTGAGATATTTTCTGAGTTCTTGAGGTTGCAGGATGTAAGATAATTCATGATTCAATATTAATAATTGGAAGAAGTTTAGTTCCCAAGGATGGAGGTTGGTTCGATATCGGTGGTACTGCATTCGTGTCATAAATATTAACTTTAGCAAACTTGAATTAATAATCTTATGATTTTCTAGCATTAAACAAACGCACTAAGATACTGGACGGTAGAACGATACAAAACTTTTTCAAATTTTATTCTTCTTATAAAAAATCACAAGTTCTGACGTAGCAGAATAATGAACCATGTTTTCACAAGGAATTTCATATACTTTGATATTGGTACGGAAATAGCATTAAACTAGAGGTAACAAATGTTTCAAAACTCGTATTCCTTAAAAATTTCCAACTGACTTTTAAGTACTTTTCTAGCTTCGTTTATTGATGTAAAACATTCCTTTGAGTTGGAACAAAGATAAATTCAATTGAAAGGCATTGAGTTTCAAAGAGTTCACAATGTATCAATTCATCCTAAAAGGAGGGGAAAAATAAAGAAGTTGAAGTGGCAAGGAAGGGAGGGTTGTATGAAAGTCAACAACAAAGCCTGGGAAAATTATTGAGGGTTTGAAATCTTGATATCATGGAGACCCTCGCTCGCCTTGATTTTCAAGAACTTGAATCAGATTGATTTTTCAAAGAACTTTTGATAAAAATTCGATTCTACGAGTAAAATGTGAAAACTTGATTGACCAAAGACTAAGTTATGACTAATGATATCCAGTACATGGCTGATAATGAATTATATGTAGAATTTATATACAAATTGTACACATTGTATAACTAAATTTATATGAAATCCACGTATCTCCCAGTTTATTATGAAGCTGTGTACAGAAAATTCTACGTATGGAAATGGTAACAATATCTTTCCGTTGAATTTTATAACATTTTGATCAGAGCTTGTTGTGAATTTGGCAAAAAAAATTTATATCAAGTTTCAAGTACGTTTACAAATTCGATGAAATGATCTTCACATGATGAAGCTCACTTTTCAGGACACAACTTATCAGTATTTGTGACTTAACAGCGTGAATCAATGTAAGAATATCCTAGTAACAGAAATTTGGAAGGACTTATTGATACACGGAGAAAAGTGCATGGGATTGATTACCATTCGTTCTAGTTCTCATCGCGGCTTTAGAATAGGAAGTGAGTGATGACTCGCGATTTGCTGATCGTTCTTATGCTAACCTATCGTTTCCATGGTAATGTAAACAGTTTATTGTACTCAGCCCGATTTCAAACGGTACTTATTACAATTTGGGAATATCTGTCACCGAATTCCTATTCTTTCTAGTAATCGTTACCATATGCTTCTCTCCATGTACGAGGATTAACCGTCCACCCATCAAATTCTAAATTATTGTACTTTCTATCCTCCCTGGTACTTGGTGTACGTGAAAGCGCGTGAAACAGTCTCTGTCCACCAAATGTACTTTAAAGTTATTTCTACATCAACACAGGGAACGTACATCAAGTGGCATTTTTCTATCCGTATGAGTGAGTCATATACAAAGCTGCAGAGACTTCCCTCCGTCTCGCTCTATCTGTAATGACAAGAGGGGGCAAAGAGTTTCGGGCGTTGTTCCAGTTCAGGCGCTAATATTGTATAGAAAGTGTTAGCCAGGGAGAGCTTTCGGTACGATAGAAAATCGTGAAATGGTGGTAGCCGTCGTAACGGTGGTAGTGATGACGATGGTCGTGGTAGTAGTGATGAAGGAGGTCGTAGTGGTGGTGGCAACGGAGAAGGTAAAGAAGCAGGCAGGACGCAGTAGATGTAGCTTTGTATCAGTGGTAGTAGGAGAGAATGGGAGTAAAAGAGAGAGAGAGAGAGAGAGAGAGAGAGAGAGAGAGAGAGAGAGAGAAAGGGAGGAGGTTACGTGAAGGTGATTGTGTTAGAGCGAACGAAGCCGAGTGGAATGGAGGGTTCAGACGAGGTCAGGTCACGGGACGAGCTGGTACTGGTGCCTGTGCCTGGCTTGTGCTTGTTCCATACACGGTCGATAGAACGAATTTCTACCCTACCCACCACCTACGCCACGGGCTACCCATAGTTTCGCCATACCATACCATGTTATATCACTCTCTACTATAAAATCGTATCCAACACTCGCGTACATTTTATATCAACACAATCTAACGTAAATCAACTCCCATTTCCACTAACAAATGCTTCAACTTTTGTAACAGTGTTTCAAAAAACACTCGTTCTTCATTTATAAAAATTGATTGACCCCCTTCAAAATGATATTAAAAAGAATACTGCTTTCATTCTACAAGATTACCCCTCAATTGAATTGAATGCAGATAGAATGCAAAGACCATCAATTCATCTCCCTGATCCTTTCTTTTATTATCGAAACAATTAAATACAAAGTCTTTCTTTCTTCTTTTATGAGACGCACACTATGAAATGCATCACATTACAGCATCATAATATTGAATTTAATATAAAATTGGACAACAATTGATTACAAATTTCAAAATGTGTTACCCAACCCTTCAATATGTGTTTTAGATATCTCTGAACAGAGAATATCCCCACTCAAGTTGTAGGAGAAAAACTCATCTCTTTGTCGTTTAGATCATGATTTAGGAAAATTCATGGACATTTTAATCTTGTTGAAAATCCTTCTTTGTGGTTGATGATATCACTTGTAAACTATAATCTATATACGAGGTGTGTTCAAAAAGTAACGAGAATTTTTTAATTTCGCGGGTTTGGAGAGTCCGTCTGTATAAAATTTTTCTTCATTATGTTGGTACACATGCCCCTGAAGTACGATGAAATTTTCAGTAATATTCATTGCTTACTTTTTAAGTGGTAGCCGCTAACGTTAGACGTGTTTTTCGAGCTCGGCGATTTTCGTATGTGAAAAAAAATGGATCAAAGAATTTGTATTCAATTTTGCGTAAAAAATGAAATAAAGTGTAGTGAAGTTTGTAAAATGTTAACAAAGGCATATGGTGAGTCTGCTATGAGTAAAGCAAGGATTCACCAGTGGTATAAGCGTTTCCATGATGGCCACGAAAACGTTGAAGATGACGAACGACCCGGACGCCCAAGCACATCAACAGCCGATGAAAACGTGAAAAAAGTGAAAGAAATGGTTATGAACGATCGCCGAATCACAATCAGAGAAGTCGTTGATGATGTTGGCATATCAGTCGAAAAGCAATTTGAAAAAAACGCCCGGATTTGTGGCAAAACAATTCATGGCTTTTGCACCACGATAATGCATCTGCTCACACTTCATTGCTTGTTCGTGAATTTTTGGCCAAAAACAAAACTGTAACGATGCCTCAGCCTCCATATTCGCCAGATATGGCTCCATGTGACTTCTTCCTATTTTCAAAAATAAAGAGAACATTAAAAGGCCGTCGTTTTACAAGCATAGATGACATCAAAAGCGAATCGCTGAAAGAGCTAGAAGCTATTACAAAGATCGAGTTTCAAAAGTGTTTCGAGGATTGGAAAAAGCGTTGGCACAAGTGTATTATATCCAAGGGGGATTATTTTGAAGGGGACAAAATAGATATTGATGAATAAATGAGTATTTTTTTCATAAAACGAAAATTCTCGTTATTTTTTGAACACACCTCGTATATGTGTATTTAACATGAAACTTGAGTTACGTGAACTCTTTTGTTGAATATGTTCTTGGTTGAAAGCAGTGGAGGAACGGTGTACTGTAGCGATAAAGTAATATCGTTGGCCACGTGCTTTCTAATAGTCGCTTATTATTATGTGGTTACACCACACATCAAATGGTATGAGCATAGTATAGTACGGTTATTGTTATATCGAGTATGGGTTACACCTTCTCTATTATCACCGTTCACGATAATCTCATGAAACATAACGTATATATCTTTTGATTGTACATGTTTGATTAGAATATGTATAGTTCTCTTCGTTCCTGAAACTGGAGTAAAAATTATTTTATTCCTTTGCCTAGAAAGCTTACAAAGATTATCTATCGACTTCATCAATTTACGAACAAGATAAAAACTTTGAAACAGCTGAGAAAATTCAAACTCGTGAAAATTAAAATTAACTTCACACTCTATTTTCAACCACATTCAGACAACGAAAAGAATATTTCTGAGTTGCATTCACGCTCGAAATGTGCCCTAACGCTTGCAACCAAGTATGTGCTTAGAGAAGTGTGTAAATGAAATCAGTGAAGGGGTTGTAAACAACAACAGGGACTGATTAGTGGTGTGTTGGTCTGTTCATCTAACTTTTAACTCTGCTTCTAAATCATAAACCTACCGAGTAGTTCAGATTTACATCTTAACGCTTTTATATATATATATCTACACCTACGTACATGACACACATTTTCACCATTTGCGTTATCGAGGAATGTTCAAACGTGTTTACAACTCGTAAATGTATTCGTTAAAGTCCACTGTTGTGACTTTACGATATATATATATATACAATAAAATATATAAAAGAATCAACGTCATTCGATACAAATCGTATCAAATACATGTGTCCGATCGATTTACGACTTTCTACCCATCTACACGGAGAAAAGTGCGCTTGCGAAGTGGAACAATATTGGTTAGCGCAACCCCGAATCCCTGAAAACTGATTGATATTTGAATCTGATATATTTTTCTCTCCATATAATAGGAATATGAATAAACGTCGCTACTCGATTGGATTCATACGTACAGCATATAAGTTTCGAAACAATCGAGCTAAGAATAGATTTATTTGGTTTCAAAATGGAATGGGGTCCTATCCAGTTCAGCTGTTCTTACGTCCGCTATAAAAACTAGTGCATAGCGCAATGAAAATCTGTCTTTCTTTCATTCCCTTCCTCCTTCATCTGTGCATGGCTTATACTATGCAAGTTCCTTATAAACACATAATACAGATACATCAAAGAAAGAGAACACAATGTTCCCAGAGAATGTAATTCTTTGTTGATTTCAATGGAAATTGAGAGACGTGAAAATTTACATGATCGAATTCAATCTCTTTCCTCTTTACGGTACTTAAGGGAATTTATTTCCATTTGAAAGTGAATTTAATTTAATAAGATTTGATTGATTTTTAATTGAGGAGTGTATGATGGAATGAACAATTTATCGGTAATCTAAATATCGTTTAATCGCTAAGGAAGTCAGATAAATCAAGTTCAAAAGATATTTTATCCTCTCGAAACTTTAATTGATACATCGCGTGTGATATCGAATCAGATTTTATCGAGGTCTACTTTGATGAAAGATACATGTTGAAAGAAGAATATCGAGATACCGTTCCATTTCCGAATACAAGGTATACTTTATGTTGTTGTTTTTCTTTCTTTTTTTTCCATTGCTCCAGATAGAAAATCAATTTACATTGACTTTAAGAGGGCACAAGAAGCAACGTGAATCATTTATGTCACCTTAGCTGAATATTTTTCGGCGAAATTATTCAAAAATACTTGAATATAATTAATATATGTGTTGAACTACTTGCTATACTTGAAACATCAGTTACAAAATATATAATATTTAGACTCGTGCATTTCTGAAATACTGCCTATCTATTCCTCTGGATACAGGTCACGTAGGTTTCACGTCCCACGTGGGGCATCAATGGCACGAGTCTTTTGCCTGTACTGAATTAATTTGCGCATGTTACGTCAGGTGGGAGTCTCAAAAGACCAAGTAACGTTTGATGATTCATTCTACATAAATCATGCGTGAATATTTGTCCTGTATTTATGAAGTAAAAATTGCTCAGATTGCACGGAAAAAATATTTCATTAAACATTCCAGTCACCGGAAGATTCTATACAATCACAAACTGATATGGCGCCCCGATCTGGTGGTATACTATAATATTTGATGAAATATTTTTTCCGTGTGTACGTCATTGAAGCGCAGTATCAGGTCGATTCAATCAAGAAAATAAAGCACGTGTTTTTTTTGTTTCTTTCACCATGTTGAAATGATTAGTCGTTTAGCGATTGTACGGTACACATGATGACGCGGTTGATACGTTGGTTGATTGTTACAGCAGAAAGACCCCAGTTTGGGGACAAACGAGCGAGGTTTCTGGCACGAGCTGACAACGAGGTTCGTGTTGTAACGGAGACAGATCTTTATTTTAAGGCGGTTTTAAGGTTACAGCTGCACCAAAGTGTGATACCAGACTTCGTATGTTTGTTTCCTCTTGGGACGTGGAGATTTCTCCCTACACGTCGACCACCGGGAACCAAAAGAAACAAACAATCGAATACGAACGAATCGTCGAACTTTTGACTCGAAAAATACAGATAACAAATTCATTCGTATGAGTTGTTAATTTATCTTCTAGCTTGCGTGTTGCGACTCTCTTTCTATTCTCAAGTCCTCGATGAATGGAACATGAAGAACATTTTGTATAAATGAATGAAAGTAAATCCGATGAAAAGTATGGGAAGAGAAAGTATCGGCATTGAGTATATATGAATATATATACGAGTGTATATTAAGAAAACGCTCAAGAATTTCTGCGATACGCCTTCACGGTAACTAAGTTCTTCCATACCGTGCTCTTATGTCCGCATGTTCAAGGAATCTTATCATCTTGATTTACAAGCATTAGAAATTCATATGATACACACTGTTTCTTCAAAGTTTTGAACGATTTCTTTATTTTATTCTTTAATAGATGGGCACTCGTACGCTTGTCTCTACACATCTTTCCCTTCCAAGTGAGCTTTTAAAATCAGATTCGAGTATAGGATTAAATTGAGTCAGGATGGAAAGGTCTCGGATCGTGCAATTTCTTCATGAAAAATAGCTACGAACACAAAAGTACACCATTCATTTTTTTGACAAATTGTTATCTTTTTCAAACACACGCCGATCGACCGATTCATATTCTTTCTGAATCCACGAATTATAGAGATTTGAAACTGTATCTAAAAAAAAAAAGAAGAAGAAAGAAACACTCAAATAACTGAGCACAAATAACACTGTGAAAATCAGAAAATTCCTGCATTGTAATGCAAGGATTTTTATAAAAACAAAAAATTGTTTAACGCAAAGGCGAAATGGAGGAAAAAAGAGAAGAGGGACGAGTGTTAACAAGAACGGCCCCAGGGCGGCAGAGGGTCCCCTTGACCCCTTTAGAAAATGTCCATGAGAGTCTCGTTCGCCCTAAAGCATACAACAAGTACCGTGTAAACTCCATTATGCTTTCATTTTTCTCTTCTTTTTTTTATATTTTATTTTTATTTACTTTACACAAATACTTCTCCTCTTTGTCTCCACGCATCCGCCATAGTCCTCTCGTTCGCTCATCGGAAGGGTAAAAGAAGGAAGGAAGAGTACAGAACAGAGCAGTCATTAGAATAATACGATGATCAAGTATCGTCACTTATCTTTATATTCTTCTGAAATATGTAATGTGATTCAAAATTGAGCGTAGGTGTATGGATGATCGAAAGGGTCATAGATTTAATTACTTTAATGAGTTTTGAAGGGTGAATTTCTATATTAGATGGAAGGAACGGATACAAAGTCTTTGAGTGCAAAAACAAGCATCGTTATGAATGACAGTGCATAATGAAGAGCTAATAATTTCTTTCCTGCCATTAAATCACATACAATTATTCTCTATACGCACACCTTTCTGTTGTATTTCAGACAATTTACCTGGGGAAAATATTCACATGCGTAAGTGGACTTCATGGTTATATGATTATCGGGTTGAACGTAAGAAATAATGGATAACTTGACTCCTTAATGTATTTCCTCAGTCTATCCTCAAATTATACATGAAACAAAATGGTTGGTCAATATTTGAATAGCTGAAACTGAGCTACGAGAAGTATTTTCTGGCTGTCACAGCTACTCCCTCAGCTACAGAAGCGAGGAACGTGTCTACCAAAGCAAAAATATCGCAGCTAAATTGTTTCGCTGTTCAAATATCAACTCCCAAAACTTGTGCTATCGTATCTACAAATGTTCACTATGGTAGCTAATAAATAACTGTAGCTGCAATCATTTTTTTCCACGTGGAAAGTTGAAGAAAGTGTATCTATTCGAGGAAGAAGAAAAAGGTTGCTCTCTGTTTAGAAAAAAATATATTTGTATAATTTGATCAATTGGCTGATCAGTTTGATTGAATTTTAATTAAATTTAATATAGTTCATGACCCAGTACGCAAATTGTTCTGGTAATGTCACAACTATCAAAGCGTGAATCCGGTCCAAACGTCACGGTCCCATTGACACCGACATAAACCGACCCCGTAAGTATCATCTTGAATGCCCATAAAATTTATTTGAGCGACCTCTTTTTACACACAATTGTAAGTATACCATAAAGTACTGTTCGTTGCTTCATGTACAGTGGTGAACACCACTCCTTTCACATATTTCAACGCCTATCTTAATATTTGTAAACCTGTAAAACAGGGAGTCGAATACGCACGTGTGTATCCTGTTTCATAATCCGTGAAGTATAAGAAGAGGAAATGATGAATCAATTTTGCTTTTTAGTGAAATTTCAATCGTCTCTGTCGGAGTTTTGAGTTCATTCGTTTGTACTGCAATGAATTTGTTTGAATCATTGAATATGATCATACAAACTATCAAATTATTGACCTGAGATAGAAGGGTATGAATATTGAGAAAATCGTTGCTTCAATTGTACACAAAATCGGGAGATTCATTGAGAAATTCTTCGGTAATTCAAACAGCGATTAACCCGAAGAAAGATGTCGGGAAAATTTCCAAAATTATATGTAATTGGATATAACTTATACATGAACTATATTGAATTCTATGAAAATTATATGTAACGTTAAAAACCTCCCCCTAGATAAAATACTAGAGAATGTGTGAAGTTATTTATTCAGTAGTTTTCGAGATATCATGCAAATGAACTTGAGAACCCTAATTTCGAGAAAAAACACCTTTGAAGTTTCAATACATGAATTTTTTGATGGAAAAGAAATTTTTATTCACTCTAACACTCATTGAATGAGTGTCAAGAACCTCAAGTTCTTTATTTACTTCCTTCCATGAACAAAATTCGAGGAAATCACCTGATTTCGTGATTCGCTTAGGAGGATACCAAAGTTACCATCGGAGCACGTTTTCTTGCACTAAAATACTCGAAACTGAATTCATAAAAAAATCTGGAATATCCAGGGATGATTCTTTCAAAATTCAGGCTCTGATATACAGACCTGGATGGAGTCTCAAAGAATCATCCCTGAAAATTTCAGATTTTTTTATGAATTCAGTTTCGAGTATTTTAGTGCAAGAAAACGTGTTCCAATGGTAGCTTTGGTATCCTCTTAATGAAAACCTTCGTTGAAGGGCACTCAATTGCCAACAGAAGCAAGCCAAATTTTGCGCCAACTTTTCTCATAGACTATGCGTTCAACGGAGATTTTCAATGGATAATAATAAAATCCACGACCAGATATTAAGTTTCAGTCTTTTTCTGATTTTCTGGCGAGTAGAAGAGGATTTTAAAAGTAATAACCTCCAACTGTCAAAAATTGTTTGTAACCTTGTTTTGCAATACTTGCAAACTATGGAGAAACCTAAATTGATATTCAGAGTCCAATCTCAGGTATGCACTCGATTATTATCGATTTTGAATTCAATTTTATCAAGTAATTTATGAAAAAAATTGACGCAAAATTTTACCCGCTCCTTCTGATGCTTGAACTAGTGATGGGCGATATTTCAGGATATCGATATTTTATATAAAATTGTTACAAAGTTTATATTGAATTTTATAAAATATCGATGAAACCTTGTACCAATTTTATATAAAATATCGATATCCTGAAATATCGCCCATCACTACTAGCTTGAGTGTTCTTAATTTATAAGAAAAAAAAAAGAAAATCAAACGAACAGTAATCTAGAGTGAAGTGGAGGTTAAAAATTTGGAACATCATTTCGTTGGCTTTGAATAATAATTGTGGATTAGTAATACAAGGTAGTGATGGGCGATATTTGCAAATATCGATATTTTTCATAGAAATTTTGTTGAGTTTATATTGAATTTTATAAAATATTGATAAAAACTTTCTACAAATTTTATATAAAATATCGATATCCTGAAATATCGCTCATCGCTAATACAAGGGAACAAATTTAATTGGAAAAATTACCATTCTATTCGTAAAGTAGAACTATTCTGAAAAGTCAGACAATAACTCTCAGCATAACTCTTAAAATCGAGATTAATTCTGATTTTTACCAGTGATGGGTGATATTTCAAGATATCGATATTTTATATAAAATTTGTATAAATTTTTCATCGATATTTTCCAAAATTCAATATAAACTCGACAAAATTTCTATAAAAAATATCAATATTCTGAAATATCGCCCATCACTAATTTCTACCATCACAGCTGGCGATCATTATTACTTATGTTAACAGTTATTGTCTGACTTTTCTGAATCGTTCTAGTTTACGAATGAAATGGTGATAAAATTTCAGTATTTCACTGGAAGTCATTACTTAGTTCATTGTACTTGAAATTTCAGCATATTCACTGGAATTGAATCCGCGAAATATTAAAAAAAACGTACCGGAAAATCAATTTACTGGAATTTTCCAGTACCAAGACACAGTAAGTTTGTACTTCCTCTACAGTGTACACAAAATGAAATTATTTCGCGGATTTTTTTTCCAATATATCAAGTTCTATAGTGATTCAGATTTAAATGAACATAATTTCAAATGCATTACTTATAAAATTCAGAATTTCCTGGAACGGTTGGGGTTACGTTTGTGTTGTAAGGGCTACCATTTTTATTTACATTTACCTTCCAGTGATGGTAGCTCTACGTCTACACGGGAAAAAAAGAAATAGTTGTCGCAGCTACTCACTTTTTTAGCACCCTCTTTTCGCCGCTGTAACTAAAATAATTGCAGCTGTAGCTACTTTTAGCTACCGCAATAAAAAATCATAGCAGTAACTGCACAGGTTTCGTGGTTGATATTTGGATAGCCAAATAATTTAGCTGTTGAATTTTCGCAGGGGCAGCTGCATTTCTTGCCACTCCCTCTAAGTAAGGAGCTGTGACAGCTCAAAAATAGCTCCCGTAGCTAATTTTCAGCTATCCAAATAATCGCCAATCATCTTTTCTCGTGTAATGCAATGAAAATGACACCACTGAATCGAAGTTGAACCACCCATTCTTATGACACGTGTTGTTTTCCCATGTGGAAAAATTTTTAAAAACATTTATGATTTATATTTAATCGAAAATTATATATAACTTATATTCAAACATTATGCAACTTCATGTATCAATCATATGAAATTTTGCAAATTTTCCCACATGTGTTTTAGTCTTAATATAATTTGTCGGATATTTTCACGATCATACGCTTGGAGTATTATGAATACTGAACTTTTACACAGTCTGCTGTTGAATATTATGGGCCCTGGCAAGTACCTCATTAGAAAAAAGAGAACATATGAGTTCATTCATATCTTCCATTCATGAAAATATTCATTAATTCAATTCCTTCGGAAACTTTTAAAAACTCTGCATTGTAGGATTAATCATGATTGTTTTATCCTTTTATTTTCCACTTCTGTCTCAGAGAACTTGATAAATTCAATTGTACACAAATATTATTAGGCGGAACTGAAATACTGATCACAATCCATCATGTTTCATATACCATGTAGATAAATTTTCAAGATTATATTATACACGGAGAGAAAAACTTTTCTGACGCAGCAAATCGAGGTATTATATATAGAATAGCAAAATTTTTTGCTGACCTAGCTAAAAATGTGCTATAACAGCAATCGTGTTAGCTACGACAGCAATTTTTTAGCTGTGGCAGCAAAAAATGTTTTCTCCGCCAGCAAATTTTCAGTATTATATACAGAATAGTAAACATTTTTTGCTGCCACAGCTAAAAATTCGCTGTCGCAGCTAACAAGATTGCTGGAACAGCAAATAGTTTGCTGTCACAGTGAAAAATTTGCTGCTCTGGCAAAAGGAACCCAGCAAAAGTCGATTTCGCTGCCAAAGCGAATTCCTTTTCCTCCGTGTATATAATTTGTATGTGAATCACTATTGTTTGAAATAAAAAAAAATTGTAAAAATCCTGAATCTCCTTGGTGATTCTTTTTGATTGAATTGATGAACATTTTCACGAATAAAAGTTATTAATTAGCTCACATCTTTATTTTGCAGAATGAAGGTTTTCGTTAACTACCTGCAGTCACCCTAGTAGAAATTATGATTGGGAATTGGATGGGCCCCAGCTAGTTTTCCCAGATGTTAGGTTGGTTTCTAGCTAGTTGTGTAACGCACTTTCTAGCCTGTGCCCTTCCAGGTGTCCCAGGGAACTGCTAATTGTTAATTAGAAATGTGAAATCATGTTTTTTCAGTAAAACCACACATATGAATAAGGTAAAAATATATTTTGAAATGTAATCTAAAATCAAAAACGTTGCTTCTGAACTTATCTCAATAAAATAATCCCGAATGACAAATTGAAAAGTTTGGGCTTCCTTTTATTCCCCTGACTATCAATCTTACTGTACGATCAGTTGACGCATGAAAAATCTATATAAACTATTTGAATGTTTGAGCACTGAAGTCGAATTGGCTGAAATGTGTTATCCAGTTGGCCCCACATGGGTCCCATCTGGCACGTGGATGGTAAATGGGATGCCCAGACAAATTTCTACCAGGGTATATCTTCCTTGAATAGACTGACAGTGATGCAAATGTGTATGATTTCCATAGATTTCAATAAAAATTTGATACTGTTTATATATAAAAAAAAGATGTCCATCATTGGAGTAGCCAAATTTTCTAAATTAAATATAATTGATATATGATCCAATATATTTAGTTTTCATATCATTCTACATAGATTATATATAGAATATATAATTCGTGTAGAATTCAATGTAGTTTATACCTGAGCCATATATTATTATATATAAACTTTTATATAAAATTGTTAGGGGACTCACTCATTGACATTTGAGAGCAAAAAATACCGCTCTGGTCACCCATTGGATTTCATTCGGTCATTTAATCTTTTAAACTTATTATTTGTACTGAACATTAAACGAATCAGTCATTGCAGAATGATAACGTACCTGGTGCAACCAACACAACGCCATTCAATGAATTAATTCCAACTCATTTTGAACAATTCATTTTTATATTTTATTGCATTCAATCCCATGCTGAGAGGAATATTTGCTGCATGCGAATGCATATACTTCTTTCCATCGATTAAAAATCAAGTATGATTTCCATTCCCGCGAACGTACCGCTGTTTTGCAACATTCTGTAGTTACAGTTGTACCGGTGTGAACCAGTGAACGTTCACTGTGGCACAAAATATTTAGTCGACCCAACTAAATGAATCTCGAGTTTGTTCTATTCCAACGCATCACGTGGAGCGATATGATTTGAAATTCGTCCTATTCATTCATTTACTTATGTATTTCATCCAGAGAATCCAGGGCATAATTTAAGGGTCAGTTCTAACTAAAAAGTTAGTTCTACAACGTTAGAACGGGTAGTATAATGGCACGCTCACAATATGAATTATGTATAAATTATATTGAATTATATATAATTCAAAAAATCTTTCCCCTTGGGTTTATTCTTTGTTTTGAAAAATTGAGTATCCAATGAATTTTGGTTAGTTCTAGATTTTACTTAGGTTATGCCCTGAGGGAATCGATAAACAACTTCTGGTGTAATTTTTTTAGAAAATTTTTCATATTCTGAAAAAAATGCATGAAACGTTATAATTTTCCTTCATTACGTGTTATTTATATTCTCAAGTCAAAATAGAAAAAAACAAGAAGAAAAACACGTTGCTTCGTCGAAGCATTGACATGAATTTTAGTTTTAATCAGATTCCTTCCTTTGATTTGTGCCACATTTCATGGATCTTAGAAAGTATGGCAAGAGTCAAGGAAAAATATAGATAGATTTGACAAAAGTATGTGGTTTCGTCGTGAATCACTGTTTGATCAGTGCCAGCTGTTCTCGTTACGGAGGACATTTTTGAATGAAGAAATCTTTAGATGAAATTCATTTCAGAAGCAGTGATGTATATACACATCATCTTGAACAAAGAAACCATAAATTCTTGCCGAATGTCCCTTCGAATGCGTTGAAATATCGAAATTGTAGACCGTCTGGAGTTTCACTCGAGTACTTATATTCCCCTGTTTAATCGTGAAGCGATATCATTTGTGGCACGATTTTGATATCACACGTGTTTGAACATTTTGAAACTGAAGAAAGATTATGACGATACTCCTATCGGGGGGGGGAGGCAAGCTGCAATGATGACATTTTTTTTTAACGAACACAAAGTGTCCATACATGACGATTTCCTGTACATCGTTCATTTTCCCACATACATTCAAAGAGCACAGATTATATTTTGGGGCATAGAAAACAGAACTGGATTCTCGTTGGTACAAAAAAGAAAAGAACGTCGTACAGAGGGTTTCCTGTATACACGGCGATACACGGAGAGAAGGAAGAAGAGCCTTGAGACCGTAGTGCGCCGGACGCACGGTTCCACACGAGATTCCGATTACATACGAGACCTACCGAGCGAACACGAAATCGATCGAACCTTTCCGATATCAAACGAAGTTTCAGGGATAGGAGTGGGGACCTAAGATTGCTCAGTATCTTAACTCAGTCGAGCCAGCGCCGAGATCGGATTCGGAGTCGGGGACTGGCGAGAGAGGAGTGTGGTTTTTAAATTAACCTTGCATAGGATACATATGTGCACATAAATAATTCCAATCTCTCGGCGTCCGATTCTCTCTTTAATTACACGCGCACAATATAAATATACATATATAACTTAACCTCATGTATCTCAGCGCATCTTGAAAGTGAAGTGACAGTGGACAGTTCTTTTGTATAAAAGCGTCGAATGTTTTCTTCTTCTTATCGTTTCATTGTATTTTTTCCTTCGACTTTGTAAAGTGTATAACTTCTTCAACGGAACGTACTGTATTGTATATACATATATGATACAAAATGAATAGGTGTATATAATGTATATAGTGTTTACTATGAGTCTGGTACAACAAAGTTGCGCGTATGTGTCCAGTGGTGGGATTTATTAGTAGTGGAAATATCAACATCACGCCCCTAGAAGTAGCAAATCTAAACACCTTGCTCTCGAAACCTACGGGGCCTGGATTATTTCATGCCAGGATGGCGTTGGCACGGTACGTTAAACTCCTTTTCTTCGTCCATACTTCCATTTCTCTTATATATATACGATACTTTTAGGATGCGTGGAATCTTTTTCTTCCTTTCTCATTCAAGGGATGGACCTTTTGTTACTTACCTTCTTTTCTTTTTTTTCCGTATCACAAAATCGGGTCTATCTTCTTTTATACATTATATTAATATTAGAATACAATATCGAAGAATTCATCATGATTCACGTGGGCAGAATATAGACTCGATATAAGCATTATCAATTAACCTATTCCCATAACCTATAATCACACATTTTTTTTTTATTAATACAATTTACACGAATATCACTTTATAATCTTTAATCATTCTTCAACTTATCATTGTTTTTATCCACCCGAGTGGAAGTTCTGAGAAAGCAATTGACTCGTATTTACGAAGTAAACACTTGAATTCAGCGAATTGAATTTATATCTTCCATATGATTTTTTCACTCGCTCCTTGATTCTCCTTACACCCCAACGTAAGAATATATCGCAAAATTATTCCACAATTTGTATGGTAATTGCATTCGACTGCGATAGATCATTTTTATTGCATACAAGTTTTATCGACCGTTAGATGCTATGGATTCAAGAGGTTGTTGGCCTTGTGCAGTAGAATTCTCATCTTAACTTTTCAAGTATTATTGAACGAACCATTTGGAAAATCTGTTGTGTTATCGAATTGTGAATACAAAATAGTTATTTATAGATATATTTTGAGATTTTATGTAATGGATAGGACGATAGGCCACATGTGTTCGGTGGGAGACTATTTTCGATAATGTTGTATTGATCTCGATACTATATTTATATACTGTGACAGAAAAGTTTCGAAGGATTGAATACACTATATATTCTGAATATAATTCTTACAATTTCCATATTCAGTTTAATCGAAATCAAATTGATTTCCCACGATGTCGATATTTTTTATAGAAGTTTTATCTAGTTTGTATTGAATTTTATAAAATATCAATAAAAATTGTATATAAAATATAATCACAAGTGAAATGATATCATAGTATCATTGCTTTTACTAAACTTTACACGTAGATCCAATATCTTTATTTTTTCAATTCACCAAAGGCTTCCTTAACTCTTGTTTGTTATTTCAACTCGAGAACCAAAACCATCCATGATTTACAATAGCTTTCAATGTTTATATTATCTTAACAAGGATGGACGATTTAATATAATTTTATTAAAGGTCAGCATAAGTTCATGATTGTGTATGTTACTTCATTCGTTACGTTCAACTTAGATTTACATATGACAATTATTTGTATTCATGGAACGGTACGTCATCTTTCTTCGTTTTGCGGTTTTTAAATCTCCGCCTTTAAATTAAGATGAAAATAATACTTTCAGGTTGAGGTAATTATCGTTTCGCTTTTTCAAGAAAAATCTGAATCTCACTTGCTTTCGATTTCTATTAGTTTATTTAGACAGATTTTCACTCATATACAAGATATACAAGTCAAATTTTTATATTATATTATTATTTCTATGGAAATACACTCCAGATTGTCCTGAATTGTTACATGTGACTATGAAATTCATTCAAAAACAACTGTCCTATATGTTTGGATTATTTTATCCAAAAGCATAGAGTTCCTAATAATTCGCATTCGAACAAGCGGTCCATCGCGTCTGCGCGTTGTTGAATGTACAATAGTTCATAGTTTTGATTGATCCGATTTGAAAAATTTTCCAAATTATTGTATATAGTTTATATATAATTTTATATAAATTTTATATAATTTTGGAAATTTTCCCCTGGAAGAAGTAGTCTACATTTAAACCAAGATGAGTTCACATTGTTTTTTCAATTTACTTTTTTTTTTTTTCTTGATAATGGATAGAGAATATTGGAACCATTTGGAGCCATTGATGCGAAATGAAACTATATCAGTCATAAACTCGGGAGTTAATGTCTTCTGTTTTTTTATTCAAAAACTATTTGCGAAACTAGACTCCAAATCTATCTGCCCTTAAGAGGATACCAGCGTTTGCTTAGGACCTCTCTTTCTATCATATGAGCGTGTCCTTCTTTAACCAACGTGCTCGTATGGTAATGCTGGTATCCTCTTAATGGCTTGGGAATCAAGATTGTTCATCTGTTGACATAGAGTTGAATGATCATATGCCAAGACTTGAATCTTAATATTCCCTGTATATTTTGAAAGATCTTTTTGAAACAAAATAATTGATTAATATGCATAGAGAAAACAAAAATTGTAATCGATTTTGATGAAACAGTCTTTGTATCCCCTCCACTGTGCAAGATTTTGAGTTTGTTTTTATTCTTTCGGTTGAATAAGTTGTACCCGGAAGAGAAGATTATTCGAACTGAGTAGTAGCTAATTATCAAAAATCTTTGATTTGAATAATTGTCAAAACCGTTCTTCTTCTTCTTCTTCTTCTTTTTGTCGCACAAAAATCATCATATTTATTGCTGGAGTTGGAATTGTTCACTGAAACGAATTAATAATGGAATAATTAAATACCCAAGCTGTGCAAAACCTAAAATCTTACATTCCTCAAACGATGTTTCAAGTTTCAATAAGTTGATTTTGTTGGATTTCGTTTCTATGAATGCTTCGAACTTGAAGAACATAAAAAATCATCGTGATGCAAAGCAGGGAAGGTCTCGGCAAGCAATTCTTGATTGTTATTATTCACCCTTCAGTTATCCCTTACTGCATAAAAGATGCAAAAAGATATCTGCAAACGGTAATGACTTTTGTCATTTCAGACTGCATTATGCAACTAAATGAAAATTAGAATTATGCATTTTATATTTGATGCAACGCATCGTACGAGTTTTAATATCCTTCATTAAAAAAATTCCATGCACGTAATACATATATCCGCGGAATATCATCAAAATTTTGATGAAGATTCTGTACCGAATCAACAAAAGATCTCTGCAATTATAATTTCATAGGCCATACAATATTCTTTTTTGTTTGGTTTTGGTAGCATTACCCGAGAACAATATTATGCAAATACATCTTGTCTGTTCTTTAATTTATTTCGAAATGAAGGTCCATGGAGCTGGATGTGCAGTTATCAAGTACATCGCAAAGATCGAATTGCAAAATGGTTGTTGTGCTCATATTAAGAAATTCATATTCAGAGCGGAATTAGTTTTATTGATTTCTCTTGGTGTTCCAGGGCCGTTAATCCGTTTGATCTCCTTTGATTGAGCTTCCTCAAGTGAAAACCGTGTCACTAAATCGAAAAACTTCATTCCATAATGGTATATATATTGCATAAAAAGAATGTCAAATTCTTCGACATCTAATCTTTCTGCTCCATCATCACGCGTGATTACTTTCACGTTCACCCACTACCACCTTCACTCGCGTGCTGCTCAATACATTTTCCAGAGAACCCCTTTTACATGTAAAAAGTGTACAACTTGAACGCACACGAGTAGGGCGGAGAATCCATTTTTGAACACATATTATCGTACCACACATATATTATAATGAAAATTCGAAACTGTAAAAAATATTTCAGAATTGACAAAAATTTGCATATTTTCATCGTGATAATAGTTTTTATGATTATCTATAAATCTCAAAAGTTGTCATAGAATATTTTTTACAGTATAAAAACAAAAAAAAACAATCACATCTTTGAGGTCCATCCCTGTTTCAAGTATCCTTACTTACTTGGAACTTTTTTTTCTCATTTCAGTGGCGATATTTTCAATAGCCCGCGTTATGCCAATCGTCAACGACAGTTTGAAAGTTCTTGGTCAAGTCGATTGTACATTGAGGGAACAAAAGCAAGGTTAATACACACGTTTTTACGTTAACTTATGGCCTTCTGTTCATGAAGCGAGAAAGAGATGCTGCGTACGATGCGGACCTAGAGGTCTCGCCTCGTTACAGTTGGACGATTTGCACTCTATCATAACACACATTTGACCGTGAATTATGTTCAATCATAAAAATCTGTCGATCCGTAAAGGATCGGACGATCCCTCTTCGCGTGATATAAACAAATGATATAAATTCTCATTTTATCGAATAAATCTGTGCTGCATTGAAATTTATATATTTATAATAGGTTATGAGCGATGCAATGTGTGGGGTAATCTTGTTTTGAAAGATTACATCAAGCGGATACCTGTATTTTCATCACTGTTGATTGCTTTTCCGAATAGCTTTAAACGAATGTAGGCCCATTCTTGAGATTTTGTTGAGTGTAATCGAAACTGAATAAATTTCAAGAAATTCCATCCTTCTTTTTTCTCAGAAGAATAGGGTATTCCACGCGACTGTGCTCCGTGTACAACGCAACAATGTGTAGTTCTCAGAAACTTTTTATGATCACATCGAAAAAAATGCTCAGTTATATATTAATGTAGCATCAAAATTGGAAAAGGTTGTTTCGAAAATAAAATTCATATCTCAGAGTAAAGCTGAAACAATTGAAGTCACTTATTCCAATTATCGAATTACACATTGTAGTGGCATCAATGGTAATTGTTTACTTAGAACACACTCTTAAAAATCTTGATTTCTTTTAGTCGTCCATAATCAAAGGGACAAAGGTGTTGTTTGTTCCAAATTGAATGTTAAACCGATGTTGAACTTTTCCGACCATTCGCAGGGTCTATAGAACCTCAGGCATTTTTTTATCTTTTTCTGTAAGTCTCCTCGTAGAAATTGACGAATGGCTCAGTACCAATGCGATACAGGCTGCCAGTGTACAACCGGAAGCAGCCAACGTTGGTCAAACTGCGTAATGATGACGCAAAATAACTCCGATCCGGTACCGACCACCAACTGTCGCCAACCATCGGTTACCGACATCAATTCAATATTTCCAACCGATGTTTTTACAAAATTTAGAACCTTCTTGTGTACATTCGTATGAACTCAGATATTCAGGCACATACGTAATATATAGATCCTGACGCGAAAACTATTATATCGAGTTACATAGAATACATCTCTCCATTGAAAAAGAATTCTTTTGAACTTCAATGCATTTGTAAGTCCTTAGTGCGTCGGGGATCAATCGATGCTCATAAACTCATGGCGATATCTAACGAAAAACGTAAGGAAGATTGCCAGTTACGTAGTTCATAAATCCCTCAATAATAATGCTATTTTCTACGAAATTATTTTATTTCATCGGAGTTCAACCATGCATCGAACAGTATAGGATTATCATCATGTGCAAATCAACAGTGTTATATGATAAAATTTCTAAAAATCATCAAATCTTTTGTCTAAGTGCACTACATATTTGTTCACCTTGGTTTGGGATCCATTCAGGGTTGGAGACCAGCGCTTGCTCATTAAATTTGTGCCGTTGTTGATTCAACATTGGTGGGAAATTGGTCAACAACGGTCAGTTTAATCATCAAACCAGTACCGGTTAGAACATGAAATTACGTCGTTCCAGTACCGACTCGGAATCGGCAGACAACCGTTGTTAGCCAGTACCATCTCAATATTGATGCGTTCGTCACCGTCGCCTTAAAACTGGCATTTCTACGTGGTTCGAAATGAAATGAGTTTCCTATTGTCGAGTCGTTCATAAACCATCCCGGGTTGAAAAATTTGAACGGTTGTTGTGCCCTTATTCGATTTCTGGACTGTTTTTGTCCGCAATATTCACAAATCAGCATAAAATCAGTTTAAAAATCAAGTGCACGGATGAAACTGTTTCTTTGATTCCAGAATTAATATTCATTCGGTTTTGAATTATTTGATTCAAATAAATTTTCTTCAGGTAGAGTATTGATTTTTTTGTGTTGGATAATCCAAATTTTTATTATTTTCTAGAGAATGATATTTTTGAATTATAAGAATAAACATATTATTTAATTCCAAAACGAATATTTTTTCACTTTGAGTCAAATGAATATTTGTTGGTATGATTTTGTGTATCGCATCATGGTCCCCGTCAGCCATTTGTTCGCGCGCATCAATATTAATGATTGTACTATTTATTAAGTCTGGGAAAAGCTCAATGGGCTGTTTCTTACCTATTCATACGAATATCAATACGTATAAGTATGTTTGGAATTCCAAAGAATTCAGTTTTGAAACATTTTTTTGGGTCATTCGTATCTTGGCAATTATGCCTCAAATGAAATTTGGCCAGAAAAGACGTCAAGAGTCGAAATTATATTCTTGAATAAACGTTTTTTCTCTTCCAATCAAAGAAAGCGGTGTAAAAAGTACTGATTTTTGCTCGTTGACGCAATAGTGAATAAAATGTGCATGTTTATGGTTTTAAAGACGTGGAATTCGATACCGACAATGAGAAGTTCGAAAATCCATTGGAAGGTGGGGAGAATTTGTGATAATCTTATCAAATTCCTACTTTGCGAGATATATATGCACTAAGTCTTGTACATCAATATGATGTTTAATACCGGCCTACATAGAGCATTGCTTGTATTGAATTTACTATCGAATTTAGCCACACAAAGACCATGAGCGATGTTCTGTCTAGGCCGGTATGGAACGCCACACAGTGATATACGAGATTTAGTGCATACGTGTTCTATAGAGCATGAATTTCATAGAATCATCACAAGTTTTTCCTACTCTCCCATGGAACTTCAAGCTTCTCGTTGTTTGTATCCAATTCTGCGCCTTGAAAACTATAAAAATCGAAACTTGTTCTACTTTTGCACCGATGAACAGAAGTCGGTACTCTTCCCATCGCCTCCTTTCATGTTGAAATGAAGCGAATAGGATCCTTCGACCAAAATTGTATTTCTATTGAAAACCGAGGTGTGTTTCACGTGAATGCATTAACACGTCTTTCTGAAGAAATATTTTATAGAATTCCTAGAATTTCCTATAGAATTATACATGAGGATACATGAATGTATGTTTGGATCAAAAAATCATTTGTTGAATCGAAATAAATGACATTTTCCTTCCAATCTGCCACAGCAATTCATTCATGTATCGTGTTTATTCAGACTTATGAATCGTAGAGTGGAAAAATTCGAAAAATTTATTGGATGAACATTCATTTTGACCTATTTAACAAAACACTTTTATTTATTTAGAAGCGCAATGACCCATCCAAATTTCTTGACCTGGGATGAGTAATGTAGAAGATAACCACGTGAAAAAATGTTCATACTTATAAATAAATTATATATAATTCTTTCGCATGGGTAATTTTTCTCCCTGTTCTCTTAGAAACGCAATAATTATTTTTTACTTCTGACAGTCAGCGCAAACATTAATGAAAGACTTTTCCGGAATTGAAATTATGAATCCTATTTAAGCTTTGGTAGTGCGTTCACTACTCAATTAATTTTTCTTTCCAATTTGCATGCACATCAAAATCGAGGAATATTCGGGGTAAAATTTGATTATTGAATACTGAAGTGTGTCGAAATAAGGGAGCTCATGCTTGCACTATCTTAACTCTCATTACAAGAAACAATATTTTTGTTCTCAATGTATGCATTTCCTCATCTCCAAATTGAGTGAACTGAAATTTGAACTGAAATAAAAACATTTTCTAAATTAAAAACAAGAAAAATAATATCGTTTCTCTTGCATCCGAGACAACAAATGTTGAATCAAAACAAATCTTTAGTCCGCGCATGAAAACTTTGAACCATTTCATGAATCGAAAGTTTGTTTGAATAATGTAGATCAATTACGTGAGATTTCACGTTTATCGTTCAAGAACGTGAGTCAAAGACTAATTGAATCGAAAACCCAGCCGTCATTAAAATAATCAATAGTAAACGGAAATTGTACAAGCTGCTTATTAAAATATCAAATATAGTGATTTGTCATTGAACAAAAGTCAGATACGCATTTTCCAAAGTTAATTTAGGAAAGGAAAAAAAAATCCAGGGATACTACGTGCTGTTTTCTTGAATACTTATATACCTGCTTTTACATTAAAAGGAACAACCCGTATTTGCACCAAGTTTGGGATATCATACCTGCACTTTTATGAATTTCAAAAGGATTTAACGAAGCTTTTGCTCGTTTCAAGATACGATTGTAGTTTCATACTTGGGAGTCTTGTGTGAGTTTTTCTATCCAAAGAGATCCGTGTTTTGGTCCAAAAGGGAGGGCGAATAGAAAAGGAATATGAATATGTACCAAGTTTTCCTTAATTTTTCGCCTGCTCTGTGAAGAGTATACGGTAATGAGGAGAAAGTGGGCAAGTTTGTACATATCCATTCGATATTCGAATAAGTCCTGAGATTGCAAATGTGCGTGGGTGTCTTGGTTTTTGGAATCCAAGTGATACTTCATCTACAAACTTTATTTACACTCTGAGGAACTATTCCTTTGTTTGGGTTTTGAATTCTCAAAAAAGTGAGGGAAAACTCTACCAGATCAAGATGAAAAATTCATGGAGCTGAAACTAGGAGCCAGTTCTTGTAAATTTTTATTAAACGTTGTTGAAGCTTTGTTTATACCAGAAATCGATCAAGTAGCACCCCATTGAACGCTTCAGATCCTTAAATCTTCAATAAAGGTTTTATGTGAAAAATTATTACAATCGGCTGCTAAATTTATCGCCGCCAGTTTCAGCTCCATGAAAAATTCCCTATTCATGGTTGAACTTTGCTGCCACCAAATGTTGGGGGAAAATTGCGGCAGCGTTTTTACTGTGATATTTAACGGCACAACGATAACCTCTTTTGAGATAATTTTCCATTGCTTTGTTGAAGAAACTCGAAACTTCCTTTACAAAATATAATCTGTTTGCTTAAAATGAAAAATAATTCGGTTACAACCTTGTCTTGTTGTTTCTCAAGGTGTCCAGCATCGGAACTGTCTTCACAACAGAATCAAATTTAATACATAATACACACATACACACATATATATATGTATATATACTTATATAATATCTCAAAATAAACTGAGCAGAATTAAAATTTTCATAGAGAAATATTGAGAATTTATTTTTGGAATACCATCTCTACAATCATCGAGGAAAATTTAAGAATTTATTATTTATCTTTATCATCTTATCGTGGACGGAATAAGCCAAATGTTATCACTTCAAGCTCATAATTACTCTAAATACAAAAAGATGCATTTTAGTCAATGAGGGAGCGCGACACCTTTTCCTTTTCTTTTTGCATATAAAAAAAGATAGTTTTTAGGTAAAGAGGGGAGTGGCATTAAATACCATCAACCATGAATAATCGTCTCAACGAATACCGGTTTACACGACGAACAGTAAACTCCAATCAGTCACTCACTCATTCATGTCGTAAACGTTTTAATGTTATTCGAGTTGACATTGATCGATGGAATAATGAGTATAGCGATATACGTTACGAATTAAGTTTTATGAAGTATCGATACAAAAATGAAAAGTTAAATATACATGATGAAACATTGAGTTCTCTAGGTCAATTATATATCGATCTCGAACGAAGAGGAGAAGAGAGGAGAGAAATATATGTCGCGAATTGGATAATTTTCGATATTTCAGAGAAAGAAGAATGTTATTGAAAATGAATATAATTAAATAACATTGAACTTTGTTGAATTTTTTTGGTTCCGGGTAAAAGTGTGTAGTCAATCGTTGATCAAGATTAATTGGATTCCACGTACTTTTGTGTAATGTATGTTTTTGTTGCTGCTTACATAATTGAATGTTTCAAGACCTTCTGACTCGACGATTATTTGATTTATGTACAATTACGTAGACGCGGACGTGTAAGGAAGCATGGATTATCAAGAAAGATGAACAGCTGTGAAGAGCAATATTCATAGCGATGATAGATACATCATATAACAATATCTATGCATTCCGTTTGAATATTTTCGGCGTATTGTATCGTATCGTTTATCCTGTCTCGTTCTGCTGTATACACGAATGATCGAACCTTGAGTCACTTTTCCATGGTAATTTAGATTCGAATAACTTTCTACTTCGTTATTTTCGAAAATCTTCTCGTCAACCCTGAGAAATTTCGCATAAACTCACAGAGACAACTAAAATACATAATGTACTTCAATTCTGTTCTCAATTTCATAATATAAACTTTCTTCCAATGTTTACATCCATTACGGTAAATTCGTATTGGAATAAATCAGCACTATAAGTGAAAAGACACGTTAGTCGATATGAAATTCAAATTATATAAACAGCTATGCGAGTCCTCGATCCATTTTTGTACGTCAATTTGAATGAAGAAATATGGCTCCCTCTCAACGCCAAAAACACCAACAAAAGGAATATTAAATAACGCACAACCCCAGAACATTCTTGTGGCGTCTCTTCGATGCCGAACTTTTTATTTAGAATGATCGAGTGGAATATTTGACAAAATAATTTTGAGATTCAATCATTTTGATAAAACGGAGGAACTTGTTTTCTGAATGAATCAAACCCAATTTAAAGATATTAATATAAGACTTTTCGCCTTGAAAATATTGGAACTGAAAAAAAAACATATTTATCATGAAAATGAGATATGAAATTCGAAGTTCGAATATGTTACATGCATTTTCATCCACTTCTGTGTGTGAATATTCAACATTGAAGTGGATTAGATGTTTTCGCTAAGTGAAGTATCTTGGCTACATTATTTCTTTTATGCAACAACCAACGTTGAAATATGCTGTACGTAGCGATACATAAAATTTTCCACCTGCACAATACGAGACGTGTTTTTGATATATTTTCCAGCAAGTTTTTAGCTTTGAATGTTAACATATCTGATTCTATAATCACACTTCTTTCTAGAAAGCTTCTTCAAATAGTTTCCAATTGAATACATTCGAACTTGTTACCAAGTGCATCTAAATTCCTTGTTATTATTGGAAAATAAAGTTTCACTGGTATATGTAATTTAAAACGAATTAACAATAGAAGGATTTCTAACTGCATCGAGGTTTCATTATCGCTTGAGTGTACAATATGTTCTTTTCTCTCCACTGTACAAAACCGAGCACAAAGACGATGGCAAAGAAGAAGAGGAGAAGGCTTTGAATGTCGTGTCCTTTGTCCCGTTGTACAGCTGGCCGCCTATCGTCATTGTCGCTGCTCGATGAAAAGTGTATAATGTATACTGTACTTACATGCGCGTTTCCATATTGATGAATCTCTTGTATATTTTAATTACTCAACATGGTGTCGTGTTTCAAATATTTTCGATCTTCATGGCATTCTTATCAATACCTAAAGCATTTATTCAACTTATAACAGTCAATTCAGATTTGTTTTGTTTTCTTTCTTTGCGATTATTACACATTATGCGTAATTCGTTCTGGTTCAGCGTCGGAATTTGGATACTTGAAAAAGTGTAATCATCAATATTTGTGATTGGATATTTTTTCAATGTACATTGATGACCGTTTTATTGAATCATAGGAATTTTCAGATTAATAATAAATGTCTATTGACACGAATGAACTATCGTTGAATCATTTGAAATTTTTCTCTCAGGGCGAAGAATTTTTAGGTTGAATCCATGGGGGAAAAACAAATAGGCAATGGCTTAAGCCAAGCATAGGAAATTTATATTAAACCAACGTTGATTAACAACAGAGGTGGTATTGTGCTTGTGTCGACGATATAAAAATAAATCATGTTAAACAGCATTGGTGTAAGTTTGTGGCAAGCATTAATTTAAACTTCAACCAACATGAATTGTATAGCAAAAATTTCGTATCGACAAAGTCAACTGTGATATAATTGTTAGTATCAATTGTCAGTTGACCATGTCTGAGGCACATTTTCGGTATTGAAATCCTCGGTGAAAGATTAACTTATAACCAATTCAAAGAGTAGAACAATACTCCGCAATCGATCATTTCGTATTCAACGGTGAAAAATGATCACCATTTATTCCGACTGTGAACGATGAAGGAAATATATCCCCGATTGCATTGAGCGTTGTAAAATACGTTCTCTCATCTTTCACAAATAAAACATATTTCCAGATAACATCAATAATTTATGTCCATCCTAAAGCAAATCTATATTCTATATAAATATGTAAGAATTGGATCTGGTTAGTTCGAAGAAATATTGAATCAATAATATTCAAATTTGTCGTTTGCAGAGAGAATTGATTTTGATACATTGAATATATAAATCAAAGGTTTATAGTCTACAACAGATGATAGATTTTTTTCTCTTCATAAGACACCAAATTCCAAACTACACGGAGAGAAATGTATTTGGAAAAATTACCATTTTATTCGTAAACTAGAACTATTCGGCAAAACCAGACAATAATTTATAATATAACTCCTAATCATTGCCAGTTGTGATGGTAAAAATCGAGATTAATTTGGATTTTTACCATCACAACTGGCAATGATTAGGAGTTATATTATAAATTATTGTCTGGTTTTGCCGAATAGTTCTAGTTTACGAATAAAATGGTAATTTTTCCAAATACATTTCTCTCCGTGTAGTCAAATTCTTCAGGTTCAACTTTTTTTCTCTGATACTCGAAGTCTCTCAACTTCATTTCAACTTGAAAACTCGTGTTCGAATAAACGTGAAACTTCTGCGTTTATTTTCTCCAATGGATCGTTGGATTGTTAAACAAATAGAAATTCTGCATCTATAATGATGAAATTTGTATCGAATATCAACTTTCTGAGATCTCGAAGTAACGAAACAGGTAAAACTGATGAGCCCGTTGACGTGACTTTCGACTGAATTTTTCAAGTACATGGCAGTTGAGATATGGAAATTCAAATTGAAATTTTGATTCTTTCCTAGAAATGTTGTCATATTGAACAGTCGGAGACAAAAATAATCGTAATTCAATAGAATAAACTGAAACTGCGAAGGGAGGATGCTATTGATTTTTATTATGCAATGCAAAACGCCAATTTTCGAGACTGATGATAATTGATCAAGTTTAAATCGTTAGGTGGTATCATTCGCTCCCAGACTAATGTTTTAGAGACAATCGTTATTCCCGAATGATTTTAATGGTTGCCATGCAACCGATGCTGCGCGATAGGGGAAATCAATGCCACACAAGATTTCCTCAACAACAGCTTATGCCTGTTCATTAGGCAATCCAAGGGACTTTTGTTTTGGAAAACGCTTCTCCCAGAAGAGATTTTGCATTCTTCGCGACAATTAGTTTAATCATTCGTTTTTCTTTGAATTCTAAGTTGATTGGATATAGCTTCTACGTGGCAATTTTTTTTTGCTGTTCTCGACTGTACTTTGATAGAGTGATCAGTGGACAGAAAATACGAAGAAAATTGGTGAAGCTAAAAGGGAACAGTAAAAATCTAGCAGCCGATCGATGTAACACTTTTAGTAGATTTGTCCTAAAGTATTCAAGTAGCTGAACCGCATATTCGGTAGGCATTCAATCAATTTCTGATATGAAGGATATTTGAATCAGGCTCAATAAAAAGTTACTTGATAACATTCTTAGAGTGAGATTTCAATCGCTTGGAAATATTGCAAAGTTTGGATCGTTTTCGAAATTTTATAACATCTTTTGGAATGATACTCTAAGGTTTGAGGGTGGAAATTCGCCAACCACTTGAATTTTAGAGTGAATTTTCCATGATAAAAGCGTGAGGGTTCACTCGAAACGAATGAAAATCTCTTTTTTGAGACTTCAAGAAGTGAAACTCATGTTTTTTCACTCTTTCAAATTCAAAAAATCACTGAATGAGTTATGAAGCTGCGACTTGCAGCCGATTCTCATATATATCAATATGACACTTTGTTCAAGTATTTAAGCATTTACACTGAGAAAAATTGTACTGTGAAAAGTCCCATCAATATCAGTAAGTTCAGGATACTCTTGAAATCTCACTAAATGTAGGTTCAGTTTCATGAAAACAAAAGAGCCATCACGAGCAAACATATTATAAATAACCTAATAATGTACTTCCACTATCATGACAGTAAATTTCCATAAAATTGAACCTGCATTCAGTTAGATCTCAAGACTATCCTGAACTCGTTCACAGTGATGGAACCTTTTACCCGGGTCTAATTAATGAAGTAACAACTTTTAGTTAACATTCACGGTTACTCGTCAACGTAGTCTCCTCCTAGGATGATATGCTGGTTCCAACACTTCTTCTCTAACAATTCAATTCCTTTGTTATAGAACAACTTGTCTTTGACCTCAAAATACACTCTAATTCTCAATATAACTTCTTCATTACAGCCGAATCTCTTTCCCTGAAGCATTATTGTGAGGTCTACAAACAGCCAGTAGTCGCTGGGGGCCAAATCTGGAGAATACGATGGGTTTGGAAGCAATTTGAAATACAGTTCATATAGTTTTGCCATCGTGTTGGCATCGACAGTGCATTATCCTTGGTGAAAGTGTGGTCGTTCTTGGCAATTTCTCCCTTCAAATGTCCCAATGATGCTATATAATATTCGCAACTAATGGTTTTTCCTCTGTC
The DNA here is from genome assembly GCA_018340375.1 of Gonatopus flavifemur. NCBI lineage: Eukaryota > Metazoa > Arthropoda > Insecta > Hymenoptera > Dryinidae > Gonatopus > Gonatopus flavifemur. The sequence continues at coordinate 24,816,732 of JAFFJZ010000007.1, forward strand.
AAAGCGATAAAAGAACAACATATCTTGCGCATCCCAAAATACGGTTAGCTGATGCTCGAGTTTTTGGTCTCTTATAGGACGTCTTGCACCTGCTACTGTCCACTCAGGTGCCTACTGATGTGACTCCGGAATGAAGTAATAGATCCATTTTTCATCCAATATCATATGAAGACGCAAAAGCTTCTGTTTGTTGCACTTGAAAAATTGCAAATAACGCTCTGAATCGTCAACGTATTGTTGTTTTTGATCGACTGTGAGCAGACGCGGCATCCACTTTGACCACAACTTTCTCATTGACAAATGTTCATGCAAAATGGCGAATATCCTGCCTTCAACTCCTTTGCTATCTCACGCAACCTCAATTTACGATCAGACAAAACGATTTCATGGACTTCTTTGATGTTTCCCGGCACAACTGTCGAATTCGAAAGACCTGAATATTCAGCGTTATTCGTGTCTTTGCGATTCCATTTTAAGTCGGCGTAACACCTTTTAACTACCCAGATAGCACACAAGAATCCCAAATAAATTCTGAAAAAGGACTATTCAAGAACTCTTTCGGAATTCAAAGAGTTATTAAAAAGTTTTAAAAAAGACTTCGATTTCTCAGGCTTTGAGAATTTTAATGGAACTCGCAAATGTCTAACAAATCAAATTGTTGTCGGAACTTTTTAAGAATTCTTGGTATTCTAAAAGAATCCTTTTTTCAGAATTCATTCGGGATTCTTGTATGCTATCTGGGTGTTCTTTTCTACGGAGTAGAGTCCGAATAACGGTGATTGAGCAATTGCTTTGTTTGAACATGATTTTTCTTGTTGGGAAGCAATGTTTCACGCTTTACACGAAATTCAGATGTTCTGTAGCTTTATTCAGCTTACTGTAACTTGTGCACTAATCGCCCGATTGAACAGAAATGAGTGAGTGTTAGAGTACAACAATTGACTGCTAGTCAGGACTTTGTGGAAAAGGACATTACGCTGAATTCTATAATTGAAATTTTCCGAAAAGTATATTTTGGATGAAGATGATCAAATTTATTTGAATCTATTCCATCACTATCTACATTGTTAGAAATGTGACCTCCCGTTACCACTTGTTGTTGTGTATATGCGTCCATCAAGTCTTTGTTAAAATTTTGTTTCCGATTTGTGTTGACTACACTCATATTTGTATCGTATTTTGGAAATTAGCATCGATTGGAGTACAATCTTTACAGAATCTCGGTGTGCATACGAGTCCGTCAATTTGGTATGAATTTTTTTTTTTCAACAGGGTATCGCACCGCATTTGCATCATGTTCGCGTGCTAGATACATCATGAACATACAGTCTCAAACAGAGAGAGGTATAATAAATTGATACATAATACAATGATTGGAGAGATGAAAATCAAATTCCACAACAGAGACAATTTTTCTCAAATGTGGAGGGAAAATGGCAAATTCGGAAAAACAGAACCATATTTCCTTCCTACACTGTAAAAATAATTGTACAATATTCCACCAAAAATAGTGGTAACAAACTTCCACCGTGAAGAGGACACTTTTTACCCTGAGTTGGTGGATTGTCTTCTCATTTTTCGGAAAATTCCACACCTACAATGCAAAATAATTCTTCAAAGTGGCAAAAAACTTCTCTATTTCTGATGAAAAAACTGATATTTGGAGATTCGTTCAATTTGCCTGCTAATTTCCAAAAAAAAAATTGTAGTGTATCCGTATAGCGAGTTTGTCAATTAACAAACATTGTTTAGAAGTCTATGAGACAAATTTTCAATACACCAAAACTTCAAAATTTCTTCGGCAATTTCGTTTTTTATAGTGATATATGAACAATTTGTATAAAGATAACTCTTGAAGAATAAGTTCAATAATTGAATCGTAGAAATTTATAAATTGCCGACAATTGGTCTCCTTTCACACAGTTGAAATAAAAGCTGGAAAAGGAGGGTCCTCCCCTTCTCGTTATCACCACTCGCTATCATAGAAAATGAAAAAAAAAAAAAAAAAAAAGAGAAATGACGATCAAAGTTTCAAAGTGAAACGATAATTTTATATCGAGTGACATTTTCCCCTCTACTTTTATGGTGATCCAAAATCATTATCGAAGCCGTTATTGTATACGGCCAAGTTGTGCGAGTGAGCTGTGAGTCGAGGCCAATCGATGTCCGGTGCCGGTGCGATGAAATAAAGCCGAGCACAAAGAGGTGGAGTAGGAGGGGGGAGGAGAAGATGGAATAGAAGAGTCGGTGGGGTGGTGATGGCAGTGGTGGTAGTAGTGGCGGCGGTGGCGATGGTGGTAGTGGCGGCGATCAGGAGCAGTGGAGGGAAGGAAGGAAGGAAGGAAGGTTGTTCTCACTCGGTGGCAACCTTCGGCTTCAAGGGTACAGGGCCGTATGTCCTGTCCCGAGGGTTCTTCTTTCTCCTTCAAAAAAATTTATACGTATACACATACATACATACACATTTATATTCCATGAATTCTGCAGAATTTTCGAATCTGATCGTGAACAAGCCAGGGACATCTGACGCCACTTCTCAATTTTGAAATCTCAACACTTCTGTCGTTTTTTTTTTTACAGGTTATTTCACTTTATCTGTACTTCGATGATATCGTTTGAAGTATATCATTTTACAAGGTTCGAGCATACGATTTGACCTCTGATTGCGTTTGTAAAGTAACTAGTTAAACATTCTCATATAGAGGTGTATTTGTTACACACACACACACACAAGTTATGATCATTATTATTTTTCATTATTTCTCGTTCTTTCATTACAAACGACGCGATAAATGCAAAAACTCAACAAGAATCACGCGAAGAAATGTATTTGATGATAATTAATGTTGAAATTTATTTCAAAATGATCCTCGAATGATTTTTTTTCTGGTGGCAATAAAGATAAAAAGATGCAATATTATTTAGAGAGCGGTAATCTTTGACTTGACTCCAGTACAGATAATAATAATGACTTTTTGTGGTCATCGCTGCGTCAAAAGTACAGAGTACAATTTTTGAGTTGGAAAAAAATTGTTTGCTTTATTCAAATTACGCGGGGAAAAAATACATCGTATCTAATAGGTTAAGATCTTAGATCTAAAAGTAATAAAAAATTACACGTACCTGGATCTATTCAGCTAACGATTGAAATTGGAGTATATGAACAATTTGAATTTTAATCATTCGATTGTATTTTTTTAGATCCAGTTTTTATGGATTATTATTGGATAAAAGATTCCTAAAAATCATGAAATAAAACTATGCTATTTAAAATGAGATTAATTCAGTGAACAGTAGTAGAAAAATCAGGCGTTTTCTGGAATGTTTTTCAGAGAAGAAATCTTATTTCTGCTTTACACAGAGAGAATTGAATAACAATTATTCCAATGTCACGTCTGCAAAGAAGACTACTTCGTAACGATTACGATCTTTTGTAGTGCTGACTGCCGCGAAAACAATTTGTAATGTCAAATCAATCAGCATTACTCTTACATCGTTATGTTTATTATTTAATTCTCTTCGTATAGTAATATCTCGTTGCAATGTTATGCATTAATATTCCGTAGGGCACCCTTTGGATGTTCATACTTTCCCCATGTAACTTTATTTCTAATCCGTTTCGTATGTTTTCAAACACAAAACTCAAAGTCATAATCCAATTCGAAGATATTGAGGACAATGATGTGACTCATTTTTGCTTTCAACAGTACACATTTTTTCTCTACATAAATGTTTTATAAAACAGAGAAAATTGTTGCAATCAAATTGTTAAGGGGGAAGAGGTCCCGAATCAAGGTAGATTTTCATGAATTTTGTTTGAGGTGAAAAAGTGTTGTTTTTTTTTTTCTCAAATCTTTTATTGTGAGTTAGATACATCTTTAGCATACAATATGATTTTCTTTTAATGACTATCGAAATGGCGGCGCTGCACTGCGTCAAACTCGAGTGTTTTTGAAATTTGCTTGCAGGATAACGGTTTTATTTTTCATCTGTAACGAAAAATCAAAAGAGGTTTCGTTAATAACATTCTTTTCAATACTCCAAACCCATAAAACCAAAAATAAAGTTATTCTTACGGAAATGGGGAAAATTTTTGAAAATTGAAGGTTTCTTGTTGATGGATTTGTTTCAATAAATTCCGTCATTTGCATTTAAAAATCTCAACCATAGGTTTGGAGTATAACCAGATGTTTGACAAACATCTCCAGAGAATTTCAAAGCCACCGAACCATGATTTTTTAAGTTATCGTGCAAGCAATATGAAAAAATGGTGTTTCAAGAAAAACGCGCAGAAAAATCTTATGGGCCAGCTTCCATACAGTTGAGTTGAGCAATTCATTAGCATTCTGGGTATATCCACCCACACATCTTTCAATCAGTTCAGCTCGAGACAAATCTTCGAAAATCGGGAATATTTCTTCTGCTAAATCTGGAGTGATTGTTTTTTTTTAATATGTGGGGTGCGTATAATTAATCTGTTTTCAATTAGCAGCAGAGGCTTCAGCAAGTGCTCTCTGGTACTTGCACCAGCTGTCAGCGCCTGGATCACACAGGTGGTGTTGATGTTGTGGCTTCTGGTCTGTAGAAATCATATGATAGTATGTTGCCATTATCGAGTCCTGCATTTTTTTTACAGATGTATTAGTAGTACGTCTAATAGCCAGCCCGTGGTACACTGAAATATTATTAATCAACGCCATCATGAACACTTTGCGCTTCAAAGAGATGGGTTTTTCTTTGAAGCGCGAAGCTGCCCCTCCATTCTTTTTTGAACGTGAGAGATGCATTCGCTTTCCTTTTACAGTAAAATTATCACCGTATGGATTGAATTGAAGCAAACCTTTAAATGTCGCAATCTCCGTCTTCTATATCATTCATATATTCGACATTGAACTTGTCTACACGAAAAGAAGAAAACAGCACTGGTTACTGTCCATAACAGCAATCAGTTGAAAAACAAATGAAAACACGCTTGGATGATAGAGGTTAGCGCGATCACAGTAATGTGTACTGCAGTTGAATTCGTCAATGCTGCTTGGACATTGACGGTTGCTGGGAGAGGCAGTAATGAGCGGCGTGAATTTGATTTTTCATTATTTTTCAATGAATTACTGCGATTCACAGTAACTATTGCTGTTTTCTTTTTTCCGTGTACGGATCTCGAAAACATTTTTTTTCCTCCCTCAACTTCCATGCTTCCTGCGGAACCTTGGTGATTTTTCGAGCACTCTTCTTCATGTTCTGCCCACCATTCAGCATATTCCTCAAAGTCTCGATCTATATTTTTCTGAGCTGTACACGCTTCGCAACAGCTACTTTTAACAACCAAATCTATTACCTTACCCCACGAATTTGCGATTAATCTTAGAACACCCAGCAATGATGTCTGCAGGCTTTTTTTTTCATTTTGTTTTTTCACTTTCTATGGAATATAATCTTTCTAATAAAGATTTTGTCTCAAAATTTTGAGAAGACATTCTTGATATGTACACAAATTTTACAAAACATCGAACAAAAAGGAAAATTTTTTGGTACCTCTTCTCCTCCACACACACACACACACACCCCTAATCGTTTGTACCATAAAAATCATCCGCTCGCATCTCGTACACGAGCCTTCAAGTTGTAATGAAAAAAAAAAAAAACTTCACCCAGTGTTTGGTTAATCCACACTTTGAAGTGTAAACGTTTTATTTTCCTCTCTTTTTTCAATAAAATTTTACTTTCATGAGATAAAAAAATGCATTCATTGTAAAGTTGAAAAACCACTTTTACCTTTGGAGTGCTACTACTGTTCAGCCGCTCCGAGGGGAAAAAAGAAAACTGATATTCCAATCTGGAAGCAAACAGTTTTCTATTTCACGAAAGCTGCGAAGTTTCACCGAGAGGAATCCGAAGACCATATTCGGTCAAAGGATTTGAGCATCAGTTGAATTAAATGATTCTTCGCGTATCGATGATTGATTTTTTTTCAGATGCTAATATATACGGGATAACGATTCTTGGATAGTACATTCGAACGTGTCCAACGTGGTCTACGTTTTCTATCCTTGAGTTCGAAGAATATTTTTGGACACAAACTTTTATTTTTTCTTTTATCCTCGTTCAAGGGGGACGAGGGTCGTCTCGACGAAACATTATTTCTCCTCGTTCTTCTGCCCTTCTATACCGAGAAGGAGGCGATGGTAGGTAGTATCCTCTCTTTGCCTACGTTTTGTATATCCACACGGTCTCAGGTAAGGGGTGAGGTAGAGGGAAGATTCTCTCCACCCGACTTGTTTCGCTTGCCACAAGAGAGAAAAGAAAACGAGAGAAGAGGGGCCAGTGCCCCGGGTATGTGGGATATACCAGACGACCTTGGAACTCATGGGCAATTTGCGAGGTCCGTTCTCCCCCACCCCCGTTTCTTCTTCTCTTCTACTCTTCTCAAAATTTTGAACCCGTTTAGAATTTGATCGATATTCATCTCGAAATATTTGTTTTCAAACGATGTCCCCAACTTTTACTCGTGTTGTTTTCGTGTTTCTTACACGGTAAAAAACCACATTGGAACCAATTTTATGTGTACGTTGCTACCGAAGTAAACAGGCAGGCGTGTTGCCATGGTAACCATGATAACAATGTCAATCCAACAGGACTCAGAGTAAATTCTATATGAAATCCACGCCGTGATCATAACCTCACTTTTCATGTAATTTTTACGTGGTCATTTTTCGCCGTGTATTGTTGAAATTTTGTTTTATGTAGTTTATTCAGTTCCTTTGTGAACAGGTTCGACGAAGACTTGCTGTATTTGAAATGAAATGAATTGAAAAATTGTAATACAACATTCAAATTTCAACGTTACATCCTGAAGTTTGAATTATTCCCATCTATGAGCAAAGTTCGGACTTTTGAATCTTGATAGTGAGAAGTAGTTCAAAGCCATCGTCAATTGTTCCGAATGTTTGGCTCTCCCAAATAGATGCAGATGTGTATTTTTCCCATATGCGTTTCGAACAAATAGACTCGTGATTGTAATACCTTGAAAAGAAAAAAGCGAACGAGATAGTTTCCGTACCTTTTTTGGCATCATCCATGTAACAGCTTTACATCGTTCCAAAGGAAGTGACACGGAATGTGTAAACATGAGAACCTTGCAGTTTTACGATGGATTTGAAACAATGGGATTACATTTGGAAGAAGAATATATGAGAGAAACTAAAGATAACTGATGAGAGGTTTTAAAATGAGAACCTCAAAATTGTACATTTCATTTTGGATATGAAAACGTATACACTGAAGAAACCTCCGGTGAAGGCAAACAAGTTTTGATTCACGTTCAAAAACTGTCATTGTGAAACTTTGATTCATCAATTGATTCAATTGGAGAGTTCAACTCAACGTACCACAACTGCACGGAAAAAATTAATTCACTGTGGTAGCTAGAAAAATAGCTGATTTCTCAAACATATCAGTTCACAGAAATGTACAAATTCACAGAATCATGGAATATGTTATTTGAAAATATCGATTAAAGAAACTGTAATGATCATCTTTCTTCGTTACATCCCCTGGAGGTGTAAGCTCATTCACTTCTTGGAACGAAGGGAGGGAATTCCAGGAGGCATAAGATGGCACGATTACCATTATTTGAATCGAGTTTGATAAGTGTCGCTCGTAACAGGCAGTATCATATTCGTATATTGAAAAATAAACGCTACATTGCTTTCACTTTCATCCAAGCCATTGTTCAAAATGTATCAATAATACGATAACAAATCTTTATAATTATGCTCGTTTCAAATTTATTGCATTTCATCACTTGAATCGTTACAGTAATCATCGTGCTAGTTGAATATAAATGTTATGCAAATATTTTCTCCAAACTCATCCGCGGAGATTAAAAATTATCTGAAAATTTAATATTCTTGATAGTAAAATGAGGACAAATTTATATTTGAGGTCATTCGTTACAGTCATTGTAATGATATTCCGTTGTCAAGTGAATCAGTAAAGTACCTTTCTGTGTGGAATTCTATATGATATATAATACACTATCAATTCCATGGAATTATTACCGCTTGTTCATAGAAGAAGATAACAATTCATATGCGCAGGAGATGTTTGTTCTCCCTCTACAGCAGATTTTTGTATAATTCTCCTTTTATTCGTACCTAACGATGAGTTTTATGAAACCATTGTAGATTTACAGCTCATTATCTGTTTGAACTACAGATACAATAGATTTAGATTGTTATAAAGCAGGACTAAAATCAATTTGATATGAGGAATGAAAACGAATTAAAGTCGCTCCCATATTATTTTCTTCAACTATGTCCGAATATGTCATCTCTCGTTGACTCTTGTGTCGTTCTCGTCGATGTCGTCTTATAACTACGACTTGGGGCGTGTGAAACCCGCGTTTCAAAGCCTCGTTGGCGCCCTTGAAGAGAGTTAGCCTTTGTCTTATCACACACTCGGTATTCGCGCCAACCATTAGCCTTGACTTCGGTTCTCTCAAGTCTCGTATACTGACTTTCCTACTAAAACCGTCCAACACATTGATTAAAACTTTGTTACAAAATAATACACTTGGAAGATGAATGAAAATAAGCTGTGGATAGATAGATCGATCTAAATGTAACGCGTTGTGTTGCATTGAAGATCGCCCTGCATTAATTTTGAACGGTGATTCTTCTTCCTCTTCTTTTTAAATTGGAACAGTGCCCGGATGACGCAAAAAAGAATGATGGAGGAAAAACGATACACAATATGCTTGGAACAATGTTTAACCGCGATGGTTTGAGTTCGAATTTTCATAATATTATCATTCGTTGAGAATTAGGTTTATCATGTAACATACATTTTGTTGCGTAGGGAGAAACCAGACCAATCTCGGATATATTGTGTTCATGTGCGGATAAAAGAAACGAGGACGTTGTGGAAGCAGTGAAATCTGAGATCCTCGTGACGGAAATCAGAAACCATACATGATGTGGTTAGTTATCGTGTACATGAAGCATCATGAAAAATAATAAAATGTAGAAGAATGAATCAAAAGCAACATTCATGTTGAGTGTGTGAAAAATTACACCACTTACAATCGTCTAATCTGAATAGATAGAAGAGGGATAAAATAATAGATATATGGTTTCATCACGCATTCAAAATATTTTTATTTTATATAGTGAATTTTTCAAACATATGCTTTGAAAAGATACGAATTATTGAATATTTACGAGTAAAATGAACGATTGATAATGCTCCCTTCAAACGTATGACTATTAGATGAATGCGAGTGAGAATCCATATTACCCGCACGTTCTTCCTGGATGTACGAGTTTTATCACTCAACAACTCAATTTCCCCCTTTCTCATACAAGAGAGTAACCCTGGTATTTGGTCAAGCAAATCAATCTATAAATACTTGGAGCATATTGCTCATAGTTTATGATCGTTTCATTGGTTGATTTGAATGATATGCCGAACAATAACTAGTTGTATAATATAAAAAAACCGGAATTTTAAAATACTCTCCGAATTTGCAAAATATAATGCATGACGCTGAAACTAGCGAACGGAGCGTAGCGGATAATGTATATTAAACTAAGCTAATGAAATATGGTCGGAGTTCCAACCGTTTATCAAAACGATTTCGTGATGAAATATGAAAAGCTCTCGCTTCATTCAGATTAGGTTAACAAGTTTTTGTCATTCAAAAGAATTAAATTACGTCATGTTTTACGATGTAAAAAATAATTATACACTGAGAAAACGTTTGTTTCGGCGAAGAAAAATGTTGGTTGAAATGAACGCAAAGAAACTTTTTGGTTGGCTGAAATAAAATTTATTTAGGATAAACAAAATGTATTTGTCTGTATGGAAGCCTTAATTATTGTGAACGGAATTTTGTTTACCCCAAATAAATTTTATTTCAGCCAACCAAAAAGTTTCTTTGCGCTCATTTCAACCAAAATTTTGTTTGTCTGGAATAAACTGTGTTTTCAGTGTACAATGTTTCACCTAAAATAGTGAAAGTATGGTTCTTTCATAGAACTTTTCATCCTTACTTGATAATCTTTTCTTTCGTTTTATGAAGAATGCAACTCCCACAAGACAAAATAATATCCTATTTCTAATAGGCAATACGGTTCTCCAGGATCAAGGGGAAGAATTCATCTTTGAAGGGAAAAAAAATTCCTCAGAATTTGTACAGTTTATTATCAATCATGAAATTGAAACTGGCAGCTGGTAAAGATGTTGAAGTTCATTTATAGAGAAGAAACGAAAATTCAGGATCACAAAATCTGATGAATCATCGTCATTTATCTTGTCGAATGGAATCTCTCCTTGGAAGTAGAAACATGGTTCAAAGAATTGATGGCAAGATTTTGGGCCTTTAACGACAGAGTATTCCGTTATTCGATCCTAATTCATTTCAATAAACGATTGAAACTTCAGCAACGTGACGTAAACCTAGCAACCGTCATAACCTTTTATACGAAACGTTGATCAAAAATTTAAGTATCTGAAACGTTTAGTCGAATGTTACTTGATCGATTTCTGGTGCAAACAAGACTGCATCCCTAAATTCATTCCATCGATATATGTTCTATCACTCGAAAATTCTAGAAACAGATTTCACATCCATATATAATATTCAAACGTGTAAACCCTAACCGCCATTTCTCTCAGTTATCTTTAGCATTCCCTTGTAATTATCATCGTTTGTATTCATATCTCCCTTTTCTACCTGCTTTTATATGCCTGAAATTTTACATGAATACTCCCTACCTGCGCAGTTCGTTTGGCACAAACTTAAACTGCAGTAACGATGAAAGATGAAGTACGAATATTCCCTTTGAAGAATCGAAAATTCAGTTAAATATCAGTTGAACGCGATAAGAGATGCCTCACAAAAACAAATATGTCTGTACCTACTATCTTTCAATATTTTCCAGAACATTATTATTGATCTTTCTCATTATCTCATTCGATTTCATGTAAAAACTCTGAATATGTACACAAACATATTTGAGAATCTCTTCAAGTACAGGATAAATGTATTGCTAACGTATCTAAAATGAAAGATATGAGTCCCAGAGGAGATTCATACAAGAGTAAATTATTTATAAAGCAAGATTGAAGGTTTCCCTATTTGTCATTCACCGTACTATGTCGCTCAAGCATCGTGTCAGGAAATTCCTCGATTTATTGATTTTCTCAGGAGCATAAAATATAGTCGTTTACAAGCTTTTAATGATACCATTCTTATTCAACAGCTCGTATAATTTCCACGCTGAACAACGATATGTTTCGGACGAACATAACGATGCGAAAATGAGGTTTTATGTGTATGAGAATTGATGCAGGTTCATAACGATGTGTAATTATCCGAAGCATCCGAGAAAAAGGTCTCAATTGAAAATGCAATTTGAGATAATCTTTCCCATTTGAAATCGATACATATTCTTATTATTATATTTTGTAAAAAGTTTACGAGGCATTGTGCTTTTATTATTATACTGTGATGATAATTTTCATTCATTTTGAAGAAATTTCCTTACAATTTTGGCGGATCGATCCATTTCCATTTGGAACTTTTTAATAGGGAATCAAGAGGAGTGTCGTAACTCTGTCTGAAATGTTTGTAGAATGAGATCTCACTCTTCAGTCAGCCAGAAGTGGGCATGTCGAAATTTTCACGCTTTATAGAGCGATAGTTCAAGGTGTGCGGTCAGAAAATCACAGTCACTTCAATTCTGAAGTGAATTTTTCACTCTGAAAGAGTGAGAGTTCACTCGAAACGAGTGAGAATTCCAACCGAAGTGGACTCTGGCTCACTTCTGAGAGTTGGTGGAGTGAAACGCGTGATTTCTCATTCTTCCAGATTTAAAAAGCATACGGGAAAAAATAATTTGCTATAGTAGCTAAAACTTAGCAGTATACTACAGCAGTAACTTTTGTTGTCTCAATTAAAGAATAGCTATCCAAATATCAACAAGATCATTTTTCCCGTGCAGGGTGGACGTTCCAAGCAGGTGTTTGAATTCACTGAAAATGAAAATGTTGGAGAGAAGTTTCTTATTTCACATACTTTATGAACAATTCAGAAATTTTGATTCAATTTAAAGAGCACTGATGATTCACGATTGACGCGTCTTCTACTCTTCGTATATAGTTTTCACCTGACCTCGTATAATTTTACGACCGAGGTGAGAAACTATGAGGTAAAACGTTCGACTCTACATTCTCATACACGTAAAACGGTAGATTCTGTTTTGAATTCATTCGATGCCCGCGTATGGGGAGAAGAGGCAGTTCGAGTGGGGGAAGCAGGGGAGAGACCCAGGTAAAGTAGCAGCAGAGTTCGTCCATACCAGGGGAAAGTGGAACGGGGTTCGTGCTTGGTGAAAACGAGGAAGTTGGGCGAAAACTGCCTGTAGCACGTCGAAACCACGTAATTACGATAGTGACTCCTCCATCGTTGCTATCATTCTCCTATCTTTCACAAATCATTCTCCATGTTGCCAAATCAAACGAACAAGAAGTCCCCGTTTGGATTTTGTTTTTCTATTATCCAACCATTTGTTCCAACGATTATGAAATTGTTCCTTCTCAATTCAATCAATTCTTCACTCGACGGTTGAAAATTTCACTTGCATATGGGTTAATACTGTCTATCATTTACTTGAAAAATGTAAACTTCTCACTTTTTTTCTTCATTAGTTTTTCGAGTAACTTCAGTTAAAATTACTTGACGATAATTACCATATCTTATCTGACGTTGTCCTTCTCACACACATTAAAGGAATGAACATTTAGAAGAATATACAGAAAAAGATCATAACTCAAGATATAAACTCTATATCTAAGAAATAAATTGATAATAATTATTATAAGTGACAAGGAAATTCGTTGGGAGTATGCATATATACGAAAAATTTTTGTAGGAATTTAAGATCTTTTATAACGCGTGTCTCGTTAAATTCTTTTACTCTTCATGGTTGGGAAGAAACATCAATGACTCTTCACATGAAACAACAAAAAGACTCGAAGTGACGATTATAAATACCAAAAAACATTTTTTGGAGATTTAATATGGTCAGTTACATTTATCACAACTATTCTTCAGTTTAGCATCGTTTTAATTACGTTGAAGGAACGATTCATAAAATTTTAAAAATGTGAAAAATGATGCCCGACTGTATATCATCGTGATTTCATCATAATGAATTTCGAATGAGTTTTATGTGATAATTCATACAAAACCTCATTATAAACACGTGCAATACAAAGTATCTAGCGTAAAGTATCGTGGGAGTCGAGTTTAGAGCGCGGTGGAAGTGAAAGTTTAGTCACGACATTTGGTGCTGGATCTATACGTACGTGTAAGCTGTATTGTATAAAATACATGAAAGAAGGTGAAAGAAAAAAAGTTACTCGACTGGTGGTGGGGATCGAAGGGAAAACATTCAAAAGACTTGATTTCGTGCGCCGCCAAACAATCGAGGAAGAGAAAGAATGTAATTGGTAATAAAACAAGAAAGTATTCAACATTATTTCTTAAATTTTAATTGGCAATGAAAATTTGTTGCTCAAATAGTAATAACCTTAAACGCATCATTCATCATATGGAGTTTGAATTTCAAAGCAGTTCTTTTCCCTCTCAAATGAAATTCAAAACCCAACAGTGTTCTACTTTCATCGTTTACGTATAAGAAAGTTGTCTATATATTACATATATAATAATTTTTACTCCGAGAAAGGAAGCGTGAAATCAATTTTATATTGATTCGTTCCAACACGAACTGAAGTGATTTCCTTTGTCATGACTCTTATTAAAGATCAATATCTCCCCCTCATCTATTTAAAATTAATTATTAAATTACGCTATCAACATATTGTTGTAATATCTATCCAAATTTATTGTATAACTTGTGAAATTGATTGTTCAACCTTAAACTTTCTTTTTCTATTATCCCCAACTCTCGCTCGAAAATTGTATACATATATATATATATATATATTTGTTTTTAACAGAAATTTACGAGTGTTTTTCACTTAAGAAGTGACGGATTTTGAACTCGTCATTGAATTCAGTACGCAAACAGTCCAAATCATGTGAATCACGTTAAAAGGCACAAAGGAATCCTCCGAGTGTTTTAATTCTTCACAAAGAAAGAATTTTTCCAAACAAAAGTAATATATTCGATATTCTCTTGGTTCAAGGCAATCTTTGTCAAACTGAAATAATATTTTCTCAGTTTGAGGGTACGATGCTGAAGCTGGTAACCAATTGTTATGCCGAACTTTACACTGAGGTGGTATCGAGTTATTCGCGAGGAGCGATGATTATTCTTTGACTATATTTGTTGATGATACTTTGAAATGAAATAACGTTGACTATTTGTCGCTTGAATAAATTTGAGCGTGTACATCGGAAGCACATGGAACTATTAGTAGCTTGGATAATAGTTGGTAGTACTCGATAGATAGTTTTATACTTGGCGCGTGTGAGCACCATCCCGTATCCTGTAAAGACCTCTCTTCCTGATCTCTCATTCTCTTTTCTTTTTATTAACTATACATTGCTATCTTCTTCCTACGTACTTGCACCTATCCTTGATCACCCTTCTTTGTTTTTTTTCCTCAATGTTCTTCCTTCGTCGGTCGTCTACGTAGTTATATTGCTGGTATTTCTATGGGTCGATCAACTGTCGATGACCTTAGAAAGACTTGCACTTGCTATACCTCTCTATTTTTTTTTCAATATTATTTTTTATAGTGGATCGAAGAGATTTCCGTACGATACAAGCTTCAAATTTTGTAAGAGATAGCCGAAGATGATGTTTCTCTATAACATTACTATGATTTCGTTGATAATCAATTCGTGAATCGATGAAATGAATAACATATACAAAAGAGGTCTAAGAAGTTCCAGTACAATAGTGTAATGTACGACATGTGAAAATATCGATAAAAACTTCATACAAATTTTATATATAATATAGATACCGTGAAATATCGGCCATCACTACTGTACATGGTACGACAGTATGAAATAATGTATCAAGACAAAGTTTGAATAATATCAAGGAGTGCTGTTGGGTGAGTGTTATGTTATCAAACTAACAGAACCTCAGATTCTAACAGAACTAACAGATTCAGTCAACCTCGTTTTAAAAATGAAGATTCCGATTCCAATTTGGGAATTAACAGTTGAATTGATGAAACTGAAACCAGCAGCCAATTGTTGTAACTTCTGATTAGACGTTGCTGAAGCTTTTTTTGTATTATAAATCGATTGAGCAGCAGTCTATCAAACGTTTCAGATGCTTGAATTCTTAATTAAAGTTTCGTGTCAAAAGTTCCCTAGCAAAAATGACTCTAGCCACCTCATAATCAATGTCAAGGTCCTGTCCAGTAACTAGCTTCACTGCTAGTGCCTTGAAAGGTGTTAGACAACCGCTATAATTATTTTTACTAGGGTTACAACTGTTGGCTGCCAGCTTTACGGCTGCCAGTTTCAGCTTCATGTTGAATTGAGAAAAAAAGACTCGTCTTTCTAAAAAAAACAAAAAAAAATGCAAACACCGTATAAAAATCAAATTCCACGATTGAGTAATAAACAATTGATGATAAACAAGTTTCATGATACTAAATGTCTGATGTTCTCAGAATTTGAATCGTTTACAGAAACGAAACGAAAATCCAAACTCTCAAAATCTGATGAATCATCGTTATTTATCCATTCGAATGAATCCTTTGTACTTTTTTGCAAGTGAAAACATCCATCAAACAATGTACTGGTAGATTTTGGGTCTTGAATAGCTGAGTATTCCGTTATTTGATTACTAATTCGTTTCAATCATCGATTCAAACTTCAGCACCATAATGTATGGAAAATTGAGATCACACCATGAACGTATTTTTCTCGAATGGATTGAAGGGATACTAGGTCCCGAAACGCTAACTAGTCAAATTTCTCGAGCATTTCTAAGAGCGTTCAAGGATTATAACGATATTTTGAACATATTGAGGAAACAGCCTCAAGCGCAAGAATCATTCTAGTTGTTCTCTAGGTCTTGTAATGCCTCATCAAGCTTTTATGACGAACTTGCAAAGCCTTTTGAGGCTTCTTAATAGCTTAGATAAGCACTAGCAATTTCTACCAGAACCAGTGTTGTGCTCAAGCAAATCTTTTCTGACAGCTTATTCGAAAGTGAATCAATGTAAGCAAAATATCGCTCTGCTTAGACCTGCTTCAATCAATAAATGTTTCTAATTCAGTCGGAGATTGTTGTGGGGGATTATTTCTCTCAAAAAGCATGCATTTTTTAAAATTCACGAAAATTTCTGATTCTTTTTATGCTGGAAAACTTGTAATATTGTGATCTGAACTCTCGTTCTAATAGAGAATTATCATTAAAGTAATTCCATGAACATACATTTTTGAAAATTCATAGAAATTCTAGATTGGTTTTTATAGGATGAAACTTGGAATATCGCCATCTCAAATTTTCGAATCATATCTTCCATTAACATGTATTTCCAAGTAGTCGAATTCACTGAAATTCATCGTTAGGTTTTATAGAACAAAACTTGAAATATTACGATCTCAATCTCCCTAGCAAAACGATTCACTGAACTGTCTAGGTACTTGCAAGAACCTTACTAGGCATTTGCGAAAGTCTAGCCGATAGCGAGAAACTTGGAAGGATCTGACAAGTACCGATGATGTAACGCTTGTTCGGACCTTTGAATGGCGAATAAACACTAATTAAAAATCGCGATAATTCTCGTAATCGATCGAACATTATTGTTACGGGTGTCATCTTCCACAAAAATGCGTTCTTTAAAATCTACAACAATTCTTAACTGGGCATTATAGTAAAAATCTCAGAGTCTCTCCGTTACTCCTGTTTTGCACTGAATATTGTGTGAATGAAAATTCATCGTAAACTCAAATCCCCAAATTATTCGGATTCCTTCGTTAGAATTTACTTTCCTCTTTTGAGTGCAGGCGGAGAAAAATGCGGGTCGAAAATACAGTAATATTTGATGAAAGCCTCAGAATAATTTGTACGATCTGAAAATATATTTCTCGAGACCCATGGAGCTCCTGAAAAATGAGCAAAATTTTGCTACGTACTTTTCCAACAGCTAAGCATTGAACAAAGATTTTTAATATGCAGTGATGGAACACATTGCCAAGATTAGACTTTGGATATTTGGTTGAACCTGGAAAAGATTCCTGAAAATTATGCAAAGAATTATAAACATAATAACCTCCAAATGTGAATAATTTCCACAAATTATTTTTTGTCATGTTTAGATATTACTTTTGAGTTTCAATTTATATTTAAAGTCACACTTTGGCAATATGCTCCATCATTCCTGATGAAAAAATTTTAATCATCGCTTAGTTGTTGGAAAAGTATGTAACAAAGTTTTGCCCGTTCTTTCGGAGCTCCATGGCCGTTAACTTCGTAAGAGAAATAAACCGATTCACATTTTCATTTGATTCTACTTGAAAAAGAATGAAAAATTATCAATACTTTCTATTGGCAAACGATAGAAAGAATTATGAACTTTCCAGAAAAGTAAAAAATAAAATTTCAGAATATTGATATTAATTTTTTTAAATTTCATGCGCGACTTTGGAAGGTGTATATATATTTTTTTTTCTATTGTTCGTTGAGTGTTGATAATTTTTCATTCTTTTTCAAATAAAATCCAACGAAAATGTGAACTGTTTTTATCTTCATTACAAATTTCAGAAAATTCACACATTTTTATTCAAGATTCCTTTTTTTTCGACCTGCCATTTTCTCCGTGCAGTCTTTTTCAAAAGTAATGAAAGTCACCGCTAAGGAACTCATTGTGAGATATCATCACATGAGTTAGTATGTGCTGTGCCAAAACAGCCTCATACACCTTCGCAATCACCTGATATGAACCCTGTTGAGCATTTATGGGATGCTTTAGGTAGGCGTATCAAAAAATATAATATTACAAATAAGAGATGCGTTATTACGAAGAAAGCAACCCCTTCCTACAAAAATTTATTATACAAAATAAACTTCCTACACAATGTTGTTGGGAAATCCGATTCTACAGAATTTTTATCCCGCAGTAATAATGAGGATCTTTGAAAAAGTTCGATCCTTTTTTGTATGAAAAGTATCGAATTTTTGTTGGAATCTATAAAAATCATACATTTTTCATATAAAAAAGAACCCCCATCCCTATTTTACTGAAAAATCGTACTGTGGAATGTTAAATTGTTGAATTCTACAAAAATTCAATTCTTCACAATCTGAATCTTGAAGAAATAATTTTATCATGACATATCAATATTACTAATTCTACGCTGTAAAAAAGGTTACATTAATAGTTAACAAATATCAATTTGAAATCCGACTTAATATAGCATGACATTAAGGTTAATATACATATTTTATTCACACATAATATATCATATTAATAGTTATCTGATGAACTATCATCCTTTAATACAATAGATTATGAATGCCACCATATTTTTATCAATTACTCATCATATTTATGTACAATGGATCATCAGTTAACTATTGATGTATTACATTGCACATGAAGACAATAGATTGCCTTTGAAGTTATTCTAAATTAAGTCGGATTTCAAATTGATATATGTTAAGTATTAACGTAACTCTTTTTACAGTGTATAGAATTGAAATTATACAGAACAGACGGATGCCTCTATTCTATAGAAATTGTATTAAAAAGAAAACAGAAAAACAACCCTCTTTCACAGAAATTCAAAGGCATATAGAATATGACGATGAGACTGTTTAAATTATCCCATGAACGTTCAATTGAATGTACTGAAGCTGAATACTGTGAAGGTGTTGATATAGGAATGGACTCTTTGATCTTCTATCATTTCTTATCTAATGGGATCCTTCAAAATATCAATGTTCCAACTCTTCCATCTTTCAGTCTTTGATTTCAAATTTCTTCAAGATTCAACAATTTGACATTCTATAATAAAATTGTTTTTGTAGGATTGAATTTTCCGACATTATTATGGAGAATAAATTTATGTAAGAACGAAGACCCCTCCACAATCATACAATATAATTTAATCATTTTTCTGGCTATGAGAAATGCATATAATTTTACATTTCTGGTCAATAACTCATCACCTTATTGTATTGCTTATAATATTCACTAATAATGAAAACAAGAGAATTTGAATTTTCATCGTGTTTTTCCAAAAACTGTAATATCGAATCAATCAAAATCAATGTTGTACGTAGAATAACAAAATTGCCATAACGAAAGCAAATCGCACAGAATGAACGTGAAATATTTATTTTTCAGTCTTGCGGTGAGCGACTGTGCCCCTCAAACGTCGCGGGTCAGTTCAAACTTGCACAGCAGCAGTAGTATGGCAGTAAGCCGTGTACCGAGCCCACCGCCACCGGAAGTAAACACCCCCGTTGCTGAGAATTGGTGTTACACGCAGGTACGTACCTTTATATTATTTCTCCTTTATGTTCTTTGTTCAACATCAAACATATAATTCCATACAACGTGAGATTTTTTCATTTCTGTTTTTGCTTTTATAAAATCCTAAATAAATGTGAAAAATTCCGAATAACTGTATGACAAAATGGTGGCACAGTTAGAGTAACGAATAAGTATGTATATATGCATCCTTTTATATTCCGATTGGATATAATTATTATTTCATTATTCCTTATTTATCAATCTTCGTTGAAGTGGATACAAATGAACGTTTTGCTCGGCCGAAATAAATCCTTCGATACAGTTGACAAAATTTTGGATACGCTGGATATAGTTTGTTCCAGATGAGGGAAAAGTTTTCATGTTTGTTCGTTCCAGTAGATTCAAAAGTATCTTCAAAGAGAAGTTAAGAAACATCTATGAGGATTCAATTTGGTTCAACTTGAAAAAATGTATGTTCATTTTTACTTGAAGCAAGGCGGCATTCTTCATTGTAACTGCACCTCGCTGTTCCCAGAGGTTCTTGGTAGATAGCCAATTGTTCTAGTTCCAGTTCCAGTTCAGCCCAACCCAGAAGTATTGACGATGAATCTTAAAGTTTTGAGAGAGATGCAAACGTAAAATCGAATGATTGCTATCAATTTTGCGTATCTAGTATTTAAAGCTAGATTTTGACAATGCAGCTTTCGAGGTTAAAATCACTTGTTATACAGATTCTTTTCTGTGAACAATTTGGAACTTCATCATAGTAATTTCATCATTTCATTGTCTTTACGTTACCTGATGAAGTTGAAATAAATTTTCTGTAATTATAGTATCAATGTCTTAGGATTGTTGTTGGACATTTTTTCTCGTCTTTTCAAGACTGGTCGTCCATGCTGTTGGATCAATGAGAATAGAATGACATTTTTGTATGAAGAATAGTAAATTTCCTTTTGAACAACTATTTGCTTGATCAGCAAGAATCCCAGTCGAGATACTTCAAGCATTCACATATTTACCACAAAAAAAGGTGTTCTAAATGTGTCGTTAAGAGAACTATTATCACTCTATTACATCGAACACTTTTCGATCTCTCGAAACAAGATCTTTTATAGTGGAAATGTATAGGAGAAAATATTTTTAGTCTCTAGCAGTGTATGCGCCAGTACTTCTTCGACCTGATCAAAGTAAAATTCTCTCAAGCCAAAATTGTTACCAAAACAACGATATACTTTGAAAAAACAAGCTCAACTGGTCCAGCTAATTGGAGCAGTTCAAATGTGATTCTGTTCTATGTAGGTGAATAAAGTTCATACTCGATTAATCTCAATGAAATGATGAGTTTGATGATCAGACCGTATCCAACTTGACCACGTAGTAGAATATAGAGCTATACTTTATCAAACACCCTAAGAAATCTTATCACATGCTTTTCCTCTCCATCTTTTCATACATTCAAAATATTTAGATTCCTATCGCCAACAGATTTTCCATACTGTTTATGTTTACTTGAAAAGCATCGCCAAGGGAACGATACATATATTTAGATTTCTGAGAATGTTGATTACTTTTTTCATTGTTATGCCGAATCGAAATAGAATTTCGTTTGTGTTCGATCGATGGCGAGCAACTTGGACACGGGGAAAAGAAAGGGAAGAGATGATGGTGCACCAGAGGCTTCGGTGTCGTCGTAATGCGTGAGAGCACACGCTCCTGGCGCTCTCAATCTATTTTTACTGTATACTCGTCCCCTCGCGATGTGAACGACCTGCAACCAGATATTTTACTCTTTTCTATTTTCCTCTCTCTCTCTCCCTTTTTCTCTTATGTCTCTTGGATCACTTTCCGATGATTGAACATTCATAGTTGCTTTTTTTTATTTAGACAAAATTTTAGATAAAACTAATACCATATTCGTAAATGCGGAACATTTGCATTTTATTCAAAGTCTCTTTTTCAGAGTCATTCATGTCGAAGTTCTCGAAATTCATTAATGAACTCAAATCTTCTATTAATGAAACTCGTTGATAAGGAACTTTGCATTAATAAATCAGTACTTCTTATTGATTCGAAATTAAAGAGAATTGTCCAAGGTTATGCAAAATTTCTCATATGTGCATCAAATGAACACAAATCAATACATTTTTTAATATTGAGTATGTGATTGAAGTATGGGAGAGTCGCGGCGGTTTTTCTTCTGTTTTTGAATAGTGAACAATGAAGAATTGAAAAATATAACTCAAAGCTTTATTATAAATTTTTTCCGTTTGGTTTTTCGAAGAGTTTATATGTATAGATTTATCTGGAACCTCCTTTGACGGATGCCTTCACGGAAAAAAATCACGTGGGGATTCTGCATTGGTTGTTGTTATTCTGGCAGAACTGCTGCCGTGAATGCAATTGGAGTAAAATTCACATTGGAACCGATGTTATGTGTACATTGCTACTGAAGTGAACGGCAGGCGTGTTGCCATGGTAACCATGATAACAATTTCACGTGGTCATTGTTTTTCATGTTGAATTACCATTTTCTATGTAGGTCAACATCATAACAAAAATGAAAAATGGATCTTTATTCCACATAATATTGTTCAGACTGGTGCAAGAATTATCAAAGTTGTTGTTTATGAACTTCAAATTAGTTTAGTGTCAATTTTTCATGAGTAAAAAATTGAATGAGCAAGAAACTGAATTTTTGGAGTTTTAGGAACGTGATTTATTGAGAAAATGAAACGTGCGAATATTTGTTTCTCACAAAAGCTTTATTAAAAATAGAAAACATCAAGTCTCAACGTAGCCGATGACATTATTGTGGCCTAAGACGCCCGATTTCGAACACTGATACGTTTTTTTTTTTCAAGCAAAATTGCTCCTAACAGCTATTCCATCCTTGAATTTATTGAAAAAAAAGTATTAAGCATGAAACAGTGAAAAGTCAATAAAGTAAAAGTAAGTAGTAGTAAATTTATTGAAAAATATTCTCGGGTGCTTCCTTAAATCGCTTGATCCATTTTTTAGAGATAAAAACTTAGTTTCGCTACTTTTAATTGAGAAGAACTTGGATCAAAAAATTTACTCTCGTCTTCTGGATATGGGATATATTTTTTTGGAAGAAGGAAAATCCAATTTTTCCAATCAAATTTGGATATATACTTAACTCAAATCACTTTCTTTACTTCCTGTTAAAAATTCCAAGTTTTTCTGCTAAAGGGTTATAACAGTGTGAAAGGCTGAAAACCGAAGTATTGTTCCGGAAATTTTTATCTTTTGGAAAAACGACTACATCAATTGACTTGACAGTTGATATGTTTATTGAATGAATTATGAAGAGCACAAAAAATGTTTTTTCTGTATGTGTATATATATATGTATAGTTTTAATTGAGTACAAGAATGACTGCAAGATGACAACAAAAAACTGACCCTCTTGCGGTTTTCAGCATAACTCCAACATCAGACGTCCGAAATTAAAAATTCAAAAAGATTAATAAATTATAGTAGAATAACTAGAACAAATTTGCCAAACCTGAGATAAGCTTGTATCATAACCAACAAATTTTCCTTGTATGACATTGTAATTAATTTTCCATAACATAATTTTATGATGATCCTCTTCAAAAAGTCACTTTGAAAACTGACGGGGTCCTCAAATGCATACATTATTCTGTTCCTTTTCAGATGTAAAACAGTATAAAAAATTCGTATTAATCAAATAGGGTCAGCTAAGTCAAACAAACAGTCTTACGGTTCTTCGTCCTCTCACAAATGATTCGATTACGTCGCATAAACGGCTGTACTTATTTCAATTCTACGCTAAAATTCATCGCTGTAATTTCGTCATATAATATTCATGATTTTATCCAAATTTCACGGTGTGAAATCTTCATCGTGGAAGTTTCACAAATTTCTACGAATTGTTCTATAAAACTGTCAGTGTAACGGAATAGACGAAGAATGACATTGGTAGAAAAAAAAATATAAAAGAGAATTTAATTTTCTTGTCGTACCTTTTGACTCTTCGATTCCAATTGAGATTCATTTAAGAAATAGTAGAGATTTCTAGTTAGAGGCTAGGCGGCGATAAAACTCTTACCGTCGAATCGAAAGTGGATTCGTGCTCCAGTTAACTGTTGTCATGTTTCGTCAATTCCATTTCGTTCATCCAGAATTTTTTGTGAACTCAAATCCATAAAAAATTATTCGTCAATAAATGAATAATCGAATGAACAGTCTGATAAGTTTTAATAAGAATGATTTAATGGTTCTCAACAAACATAAAACTCACCATTCACGCGGCACAACAATTCTATAACGCAACGAAAGATTGTATGCCTCGTGAAAGAAAACGATAAGAAAAATTTCCAATATCATTATGATGCCACATAGAGGAGGAGAGAGAGAGATATTTGCCATCGATGAAAGGATTTCTAAAATGTTTTAGTGAAACGAAGTGATTATATGAATGATGCATTTCATGAAATTAATTTTGTAATATCTTTTGACTGGTGATATCGTACATAATGGGGATTATTTGAAAGTGAAACTGAATTGTTGCTAGATATGAAATTGTTTAAATTTCTTCTTTCTTTCCAATAACAGGAAGATCTTTGAATGTTATAATTTGTTCCCTAAGAATTCTTTCTTCTTCATCTGTTCGATAGATGATATTTCAGAATTTGCCCACGCTTCGCCAGTTTCAAGAATTTTTTTGATCCGATAAAAAATGTTCACAGTAAATTTCGTCGAAGTCACAAAAATCTGTCAAAAAGCGTACTTGATTTTGAAGCGACATCGCTTTGTAATCACTTTGACTTGTGTAACCGGTGAAGTGTGATAATGTACACGTGTACAGTCGAGAGTCCATCTGACGGAAATACTACACAAAGAAACCTGATTTTCTAAAAGCACTTCTCCGCTGTACAAACGTTCATGTTCGTATGTCTGTGTCGTTGAAGTTCGAATCGTTGATTCAAACGAATTTATAATGAAACGAATGAAAATGTTGATTGGCTCGTCTTCACGCATCCCGTCTCGTTTGTGAATATTGTTTCTTATTTACAAAATTTGATAACGAAACCTTCATTATGAAATTGCTGTTGAAATTCGTTACATTGAATTTCAAATTCGTTTGAATAACCGATTGAAACTTTTATTAATTCTCATTTGATAAGCAAAAGATAAATTCTCGAGGAGCTCTCAAATGACTGAAAATATATTTTTAATCAGTCCTTCGACTCGAATGTACTATCGATAACTAAATACCTCAAAATATTTGAACTTTCAAATCAAAACTGTCACGCGCGATGTTGATTCAATATGAAGTCCGTCCAAAAGTTAAAAATAATACCGTTCCGAATCAAAACATTCCTTTCGAATAATCTTTATCGTGGACAAGTGCCCAAAATTAGAGATTTCAATTCTCAGGTCTTGGTTCGCCGTTCATTTATGGTTGCTGAATAAACAAAGGAAAATAGATCTTTCGTGACGGATGATTCATTGAAAAATGTGAAATATTGTTATGACGTCAAGCAACAAATCATATTTTTCAATTCTTTCTTCGATATCGTAATAACCTTCCAACCGTGTTAGATATTTTCTTATACGGAAAAACGGAGGAAAAGAAATTTGCTACCGCAGCGAATCGAGATATTATATACAGAATAGCAAATATATTTGGTAACCCAGCTAGAAATTCGTTGTCACAGTTAACTGTATTGCTGAGACAGCAACATGAATCATTAAGCATCGAATTTTGCTGGGGGAGCGAAGACTTTTTGCTGTTGCAGCTAATAAGGTTGTTGCGATGGCAAATAGTTTGTGGCATTGCAAAACACTTGCTGCTCCAGCAAAATTTGATTTCGCTGTCACAGCGAATTACCTTTTTCTTCATGTGAAAAAAGCGCATGGAGAACACCAAAGAAATATTCATTGTCATAAGAATATACTCCATCTTGAAGATTTCAATGCACGCGGAGAAAAATTTGTGTCGTATAATCAGCAATAAAGGAATTGTTGACATTTGATTGTTGAATATACAAAAATTTTTGTTTTTATAGCAACACGAAGTTGTCTTTTCACCAATAAATTGTCAATTCACCAATGTTGACTGTCATATTTCTACGATGATTATTGTGGGTTGATAATTTGGTGACAAATGGTCTAAAATTATAATTAGTACCATTCAAAATCGGAAACTTTGCGACAAACCATGAAAACGTTACCATGGAAACGATCATCGGATTGCAACTTCGTTGCTCAATTCTTATTCTACGCGCGTGATGACAGCCAATAATCAAGCCCGTGCACTTTTCCCAGTGTATAACTTGATTTTACTTGCATTTCGATGTATTTTCAAGCATGAACCTGTGGTGCGAGCTTGAAAAAAATGTTCATTAACACATCGTTGTACCGAGAAGTACAAGTATGGATGCTTACATGTTGAACTGCGCCTAGGTTTGTTCATCGAACCAAGTCGGTTGTTTCCGGTAAGACTTTGACGAGCTTTGTTTACAGCGTATAGCACGAGGTAAATGATCTCCCCGGTCATTTGGATGTACGGGAAGTGTGAAATTTATACACATTTGAATAAAATCCCCTTTTTCCGATGCACTCGATAGTTGATCTTTTCGATAAAATGATAAGGGAATGAATTTTTAAAACAAATTAGTTGAAATTATATATAAACAAAATCAACGATTGAATACATACGAACTTTCAGTGTGTAAAGAATGAAAGTAAGGAAAAATCGGGGCGTACTTATATAGTATGGCTCGTGCGAGCGTCGATGAAGCATCACTATTGCTTATGGGGCAATTTCAACTGGGCACGAGGTACATACATCACACATATCTATGCTTTATAAGTAGCCGAGCGAGCTCGCGGGTGATTCCAAGGCCGATTCCCAATTATCGTCAAAGAGTTAGTTCCGAACAAACCAACAAAGTCGTCGTCTTGGTCGTCGTCCTCGTCGTAGTCGTCGTCGTCGTCGTCGTCGTCGGCTTCGTCTTCGTCGCTGTTGGGTTGAACGACACCCGAGGGGCGTCGACCGGGGACCACTGCCGCCCCATTCCCCTCTTCCCTTCACGATTCTCCCTGTTCTCGCCCCCACTTTGTACAAAACGCTGTCTTAGTCTTCTTCCTCGGCCCACGTACTTACACACAAAGATTATGAACCATCAAGGAAATCTTAGAAAGAACAAGACATTGAACTTCTTAGGTTCAACCACTTGGGAGACGACGAACTTTAGAAAGATCTAAGATGGAATAGATTTCGTTCATTTCACCAGACACCTGTGATTTTTCCAACAGATTAAAATATCATCCCTTTTTCGACGTTGCTTACGTGTGTGTTTTTTTCTTCTCCGGTTCTCTGCCGTTTGAGTTACAAGATCTTTTCACGTGTCCGGGCCCAGGAAGTGTGCCATTATATTATCATGATACGTAGTGGTTTCGGTACAGTTTAAAACGATGACGACAAGGCACATACAACGATTCGACTCGACACAAGTTGACGGTCGACGACCGAGAGTATCCCGGTTTTTCTCTCTTTTCATCTTCCTCCTTCTTTCTCGTTTTATCTCTTCATCTTTTTCTGGAGCAACATATATATATATATACGCATGCATATATATTGGAATCATTTAAATAACCAGCTCTTTGCTTTGTAATGTGAATTTGGAAGAATCGTCGGTTTGCAATACGGTATTGAACCACGTGGATAATATATGTGTGTACGCACAGAATTTACACAAGTCTGAAGTCACGAATAATGAAAATCCGCGCAGTATCCTGCAGGGATCGGCAAAATGTCGAAATTATGTAGTGCAGTGAGCTGATATTTAACTAATCATTCTTGTCGATTGGTCATATTTTATACATCACTCTATCTTTTTATTCAACTCTGAAACGAATGGACATTGATGTTCATTAAAATTTGTCTCTCATTAACGAATAAAATTAATCATTTTAACGGACTGCAAGTATTTTTTTTTCTCAACGAATAAGAACAAAATGTGTTTTGTTTTTCACTCTAGCAAAGGACACCACAAACCTGCAATGAAAATCCGGTTTCGGATATGGTACTTCTAAGGTTCCTGATGCTCATTTTCATTCCAAGTGTGCGGTATCCTTTTCCTTTGTCTTGTCATATCTTCCTTGCTTTCATGTATCGTTTCAATACCTCGGTGAAATGCAAAAGAATGACCTTGCGTCTATACGTATAGAGTGAGGATCAGGGACGAAATTCATACTTCATATTTGAGGTGTGTGAAAACTTGAACATGAAGCCGATCTTTTGACGAGTAATTTATTGTGAAAAATTTCAATCGATAAAAATATCTCCCCATTGTCAACAAAAGTCTGATGAATTATTCGATTGAAATAATATTGATTGTCTATTAATACAAACGTGGATCAATCCACACCAATATTTGAAATCCAGATAAGCATGAATTGTTTGCTACATATAAATAGATTTGAACGTGATTGTACCTTTGATCAAATTACCACAATCCTCTCAAATATTTTCCAAAATATAATACGTCAAATGATATACTTTCTCTTTTCTCCTCTCTCTCTCTCTCTCGCCTTTAATCGTTGTTACAAAGAGATACTTTCACTCCTTTCATTTTAATATTCGTGTTACCATTATTCGAGAATGATTTTTTTTTAACCAGTAGGATACAGTGCCGTGATTCAACGCTTGTCGTCTCCCGGTGATTGGTCATTCTCATTAATAAAAGCACGCGATTGATCATTTCCGTTAAATCTAACGCTTTGATAAGAACAAGGAAGGAGAGGGATTCAGGTTTTTAATTGTTACTGAAACTAGCACACGGTTAAGGACTTTATCTCGAAGGATAGAATATATATATATATATATATGAGGGGTGTCGTAGCAAAACCAACAATCTCCATTTTTCACGGTTTTTCTTTTGATGAGTTATATTTCCCCTCCAAGAGGAGTTTTATTTGATTTTAAATGAAAATGGAATATCTTATGGGACTATATTCCCAAATATGATGCAATTACGACATGGGTGTAGAATTGTTAACAGTATGGAACAGTTTTCTGTTGATACTGGAGAGGCTTTAGGAATGGAGATTGTTAGTTTTGCTACGACACCCCTCATATAGTATTTTTCATGGCGAGAAGCAAATCGTGGGTTGTTTGCTACGAGAAAGAAGAAAAACAACAGCTAAAATGCAGTTTTTCGTTCAACAAATGGCGTGCTACTTTTCGTAATGGGAGTTAATGGATCTAAATGAACAACCATGTGAAAAATTCACAACATCGAAGTTTTACAGGGCAAAAGAGACAATAAAACACCTCCGGTCGATCTTGTTTCATCAATCTTCTCGAATGAACTTACAGGGCAAGTTTTTGATTAAAATGATTTTTAATTTTCAATTTGATACTGCGGATAGTTTTCAAATCGATTTAGAGTTTTCAATTACAAAGTTCAAAAACCTGTGTACCTCATTCATCACGGATTTTATGAGAATTTTAATGAAATGTGCTATGAAAATCATTTCAAGATGATTTTGTTCCCTGGAATTTGGTTCAAGGTCTAAGAAATGTTTGTTCATCATTGATTGTTTTCAAATTTTGCTATAAAAAATCAACATTTATGGAATTTCCAGATTATTCGGGAATCCACAAATCTCTTTTTCCACAAAAAAAAAATTCTATCAAAATTCACTGGAATTTTATGAAAATCTATGTAAGAAACATTCTTGGTAAAAAGTTAGAGAATGATTTAAATCATTATTGAACACTAATTTCGATATCAAATGTGTAAAATTCGAAGAAGCAAATCGATGTTTGACAAACTGATACTATCCAATAACACGTGAATTATTTATATACTAGTCTGTTGAGTTATTCACATACTCTTTGAAAATCACTCTGAATTTTTTCGGAGAATGAGATAATTGACACGGAATCAATTTGATTTCCTCTACACCAAAGTTCTTAATTATTATTAAATTTTCCTCTTTCTTCTGCTCTGAAGTTTCTTTTCTACGAATCGTGTTAAATAATATGTTTACAATCGTCACATATATATATATATATATATAGTGTATGTATAATTGTACGTATGGGATCATCGAAGTGTGAAATTCAAAGCAGCACACTCGTATAGCTCTTTTTTTACGTTGAGAGCAAGGGAATGACTCCAACGGGATGTGTACGTATTATACACGCATACGTGAAAAAAAATCCAAAATACGCAGCTCGTATCACGTGAAGCGTACTGAGGTTCAAGTATTGAAGTTAACATTTATTCTGAAACGAACGGTATTTTTCTCTCTTTATGAAGATTGGATGAAGGGAATATAACTATAGAAAAAATATCGGTGTTTATTCATAAGACGTAAAATTACCCAACCTTTAACCTTCCGAATGTATTCATTCTAATATAAACGGCACGATTCAGTAGAATCATTGAATCACATTGAATTTATTCGGTGAAGTAGCTTTTTCCGAATACTTATAAATTTCTTCTTATCCTGAGAGAAAAAAAGATCAAAACAGAAAAGAAAGTTGGGACAGGACTCGATAATGAATAATTAATCGAATTATTTTTGGCATATTACTAGGGCATATATGGTTATAATCGTACGGTAAAGGCGTGTATTGATTGTTCATCAATGGTTAATTACCGGGTGTTATCATGCATTCAGGAACGAGGCACGTATGAAGTTAATGATTGGCCCTGCAATGAGGCAACATGATTCCGTTTCACTGGAATTGATTATACTGTATAGAATTGATATATAAAATGTTTCGGAATCTCATTTTTTGAGCTGGTTATTTGCAAAATCGTTAGGTCTCAAGTTTTAGACGGTGATATAGTAGGAATGTACGTTCAAGCTTTGTTTAGTGGGATTTGATTTTCTCTTCATCTACACTGAAAGAATTTCGTTGTAAAAATTACCGTGAAATTCCAGTAATCGAAGGACAAGTAAAAACTTTTCAAAAAATTACTCTGCAGCCTTTAAAAATGAGTGAGCTTTTGAACAGTTGAAAGCGATTAATTTCCACTTGTTCCTCGATCACTGAAATTTCACGGTAAATTTTCGGATAGGATTCTTCCTAAAAACCCGCAAATTTACCTCGTGTCATGAAATTTTTCAAATTTTTATATTTTAATATTTTGGCGTGTTAGGATTTTCCCGTGATCGTGAATTTCCACTGGAACCTCCACCAATTTTGTAGAGAAATTCAATATTTTGTACATTATTCTTGCTGAACTGGAATAGTGAAAAAATCTGGTTTTTCAGACTTTATATCGAAAGCGACTAACCTCTCTTTTTACAATGTATATACAGTATACAATATTCGAGACAGACTCCTCGAATTTACATGAAAAACTAGTTCGTCGTGCGATTCGGTTTCTCTCGGACTTGAAAGAGCTAATACAAAATTATATATTTTTTTAATCATTTACTCCGAATTCACATGAGTCGATAAGAGGAATCTCAATTGTGTTTGTTGTCAAATGAAAGTTTCAAACTCTTCTTATTGCATCATCATCATAGCAATTCATAGCATAGATTTTTTAAACATGGTTTTGTCAATTTTAGTATCGTAAGACGTACGTGAAACAAATCTCTTCTCGTATCACCAGGTGAAAATAATATAACTATTGTTGGCTGAAACAGGGGAACAGGAGGTTTATGATGTAACGTAGATCAAGGATTGAATCATATACGGAATAGTGTAAGAATTGAATTGTCCCTCTCCCCAGATATCCGAAGAATATTCTTTCCCTTGGAGACGCGTTTCTCGACGAACATTCTCAATTTGGTCCTAGTAAGGAATTAATTTATAAACCTGAAAATGACTGTGCTTGGCACACACCATTTAAGTGGTATTATATACTCGATTCAAGGCCGATGATCTTCGTTGATGATTCGCTCCGAGTCCAGAGTTGAACGACACTTGGGGCTTTGACCCGACTTCTGGATCGTCCGTTGTGTGTTGTTCCGCACCTGGCTCGCAAAACCACGACTTGTATCTATCTATATTTGAATGTACTTGGTTACATACAAGCAAAATCAATTTATGTAATGCATACACGTATAACAATACCAATCATTTGCATAATCGTGAATCTTTTACGTTATTTTTCCACTTTCTTCTTCTTCTTATCTTGCAATTTTTAAACCGATACAGGAATCATTCCTATTCCAAACCTCTACACGCCTGAATCTAGTTTTGAGACGACTGTAACGATCAACATTGTGCGTCTTATCAATATTTATCGATGTCACACACGTTCGTTTGATACAGAACACGATGATGTAAAGTAACGTTGATTTTTCAACTGAAATTTTTGGAAAATATTCTCCAAAGGCCAAATAAATCAATCAATCAATCGCATGTGCACACGTGCGTGGATAATCATCGAAGAGGTAAAAGTCATTCATAGAATTTCATCTGTCGTTTTATTTTATCTCGACAAACACGGGAATAGAAAGATACCGTGCCAGTTACTATGGTTACGTATAAGCGAACGGTATGTAATGTGGATGAGTGCATATGAGTACACAGATTACACCACTCTCGACTTTGGCAATGTTTCAACGATAAAATAATGAAATTCATATGAAAAAAATCTTTTGTCTTTCGTTACGAAGAATTAAATCAAATAAACTAACGTTTTCTTCGGTTTCAATGACGTGTCGATGTCTGAAAATAACTAATCAATACAACTATATAACTCACGTCGCATTTTCATTTGTCACATTGTAAGTGTGAGCGTATTGTCTACGTATCAATATTGACATTGATAGGGAACAAAAAAAAAGACACTCTCGTGAACAATACGCTTTGAGTACTTGGAATAAATGATTCAAAACAGATTTTTCGTTTCGAAATTCAACTTATCTTTGAGGAGTGTGACATGGGAACGTCATGTACATGCACATCAGCTGTGAGGGAAAAATGAGTTAACGTAAATTTTATGTATTTTTAAATATATATATACATATATAATATAAATTATTGGAAAGTGTAGACACGACGACACGAGTATAGTCAAATAAATATTTGGCTCCAAGCTTTGAGTTCATTCGTTCGCCAAGGTCGTGCGCACTTACATGACGTCATAAAGAGAAGAGAAAGATCATTGACTTCTGAGGTTTCTGGGGGCTCGACCTCGTATTCTTCTTCCTTCTTTTGCCCCTTCCATTTTCTCTTTTCTACTTCTTCCTCTTCCTCTCCCCCACCTCTTAAGAGCATATCTCACGATCCTTTTTGCTTTCCATTCTTCAACTCCTTTTATCGTCACATGTTCACTTACATTTTATTCAACGATGAAAAATGTCGTTAATTCGTGTGAATTCAATATACTTTCCCATGTAATCGTGTTGAAGTATGTACGGTATAATTAGATTTGCCAACAACAATTAACCTTTATCGACATTCATTTACTTGAAATTGATACAAAAAAATTACTCATTCGTTTAAAACAGTCAATTGGAACTCGAAAGAAGTCAGAAATAGGGTAATAAGATTATCATCTAACAAAATGAATTAGCTGTGGCTCTGGATATATTTTTCCTAAGTGTTTTTCATTATGTTTCTTGATTATCGCTGTTAGATATTGTATGGAGATAAAAGGAAAGTGTGAAACAAAAGGTCACACACGATGATCTTTTCGATCATTTTTATCGCGAGCAAGATACACTTTTAAGTAATTTACATGAAAATCTTACATGTAAGGAATGAAGAATGTGTATCGCATTCAATTGAAATCAATGTTTGTGTTTATTCAAACTCAAAGATAAGGGACAAGTTAGAATCATGTATGGAGTAATCACAAATGAAACTCACCAGAACGAAAATTAATAAAAAATATTTTACGACCGTCCCTGCCCGTCCCTTATCTCTTCGCTTTCCCTCGGCATTTATGCTTCTCACAAAATAATGGAGAGAAACATGAAACATCGTAATCGGGTTTTGTTAAAACTGCAAAGTTTTATAATCCTGGTCGTTATTGCGTTCAATGAATGAACAAATGTGAAAGAGTAGAAGCAAAAAACATTATTATGTCATCCATGAGAACGCATAACAAAACACGTGTGGTAAGTCGGAAAAACCTTGTGTGAAGTGACATCAATGTCGCGATAAAAATGTGTACTTTTCATACTTATGAATAAATCCATCTGTCTCGCAAGCGCGTGTATCCCACTCTATACAGTTTGAAGAAGAGAGAGTGAGAGACAAAAAAAAAAGAGGAAAAAACAACGTTGGAATAAACATTTTATTCCAGCCAAGGAAAGCTTTTTTATAAATTTTTCATCCCTGCCAAGCGTGGTGTCGGATAGTGCCAATAATTTGGTTCATTCGAACAAATGAAATGAAATTTTTCTCATCTAACTCGATACCGCGCACGCTATTTATGTTCTCGATTCCCTTGTAGTATTTGGATTTGCAATCTCAAGGCCTCATGCATTTCATGTTCGATATTCATACACAATATAGTTGACACAGGTTTCCATTTCAATATTCCGCATTCATACACACTCAAGCGCACGTGTCATTACTTCTTTTTTTTTTGTCTTGTTGGTTTTTTTTTTCTATATTTATTCCGTCTTTTTCTCTCCTCTCGATTGACGTTACATAACAAAATGGTTTATACATTCCATATTTACGCATCCACGTGTACCGTTTTTTTTTCTCTGTGTACCAAAGAACATTATATAGTAAACAGTTTGTAAAAAAAAGGAATGTTTTTTCCTCCTCATTATTTCGATTCCATCTATTTCATTCATAGGGTGTTTGGTTGATCTCATTTGGGAAAGAGATGGAACAGTGTCTTTTATAATTGCTCCTCGATCAATCCAGCGGGAGACTTGGAGTTTTGTTTTCAATGTGTGTTCTCAAGATGTAGAACGTAACAAAATCCGTGAGTAAAATTATCCACGTAACAGCAGGAAATCGAACAACCAATAACAGAAGCTCGGTCTGTCATGTGTATACGTAATTCTCTTTGCTCACGTAAGGGAGATTTCTAAACGAGTCAGTGACGTCGTACTTTAAATTAACACAAGTCTCTCCCACACTTATGTGTTCAAATGCATAATCTCCCGAGAGACGAGGGCCGTTTGTAATAATCTTCGAGTATCGTCGATCGAAATTTTGTCTTCTTACGTTCTTCAATGAAATTTCTGTTTTGAAAAGTAGAGGATCTAGAAAGCTTTGGGTCTCGATACTCTCTCTTTGTCTTGAAATTAGTACTCGGAGAAAAGTGCAGGTCGAAAATATAGTCAATATTCTTGAAAAAGAACATGGAATTTTACAAATTCAATAACAAAATTTCGAAATTTTTCTCCGTGTACAGTTTTTGACTTCTTATTGTCAGAATTCCGGTGTTGATGTCCAAGTTCCCTCTCTCGCTGTGAAACGATCTCAGAGATGATAAGGTTCGAAAATTTGTATGAAATGGCAGTGTCTGAATTCGGGATTCTCCTCAAAGCCCAACAAATCATTACAGATTCATTACAGATTTGATTATGAAGCGTATCAACCGGATAGATTCGCATTCGAATCATACAAAACCGCCACCAGTTGACATTTCGAAGAACATAAAACATATAGCATATACCTTAAAATACACGGTATAATTAGGATTAATATAGTTTCCACTTGATGGACTCTGACGTGGTATCGCATTTGAAGGTCTTATGTGCACAGGTGAAGGTGGTTAAGTTCAGCTACATGTGGACGATAAATAACTTCAGCTTTTGCCGGGAGGAGATGGGAGAAGTCCTAAAGTCGTCTACCTTTTCGGCGGGAACCAATGACAAATTAAAATGGTGAGAAATTTATGCTTTTCCAATATCACATTTTTATTCTTTTGTTTTTTCTTTGCTATTCAAATTTTTAATGCAATCCAATTCCATTGTGAACTTGACGCTGCATTAGTCGCGCGCAAAAAAAAAGAACATTTTTGCTCGCAGCGTATCTGTGAGATACACGATCAGCTTTCTACAGTTACCTATCATTAACCCACTGGGGATACACTGGATCAAAATGACCTATCCTTCATTGCGAAAAGTTGTATATATCTGAAAAAGTACATATACATTTCTTCAGATATTGAAAAAAACTATCAACTGTAGAGCAAAGCGGGTTTCGGATTCGTATTTTGCAGACTTCTGCGATGAATTTCAAATCTTTTAGAGCCGAGATATGATCGATCAAAAAACACTTGGGTCAAACTGAGCCAGTGTATCCCATGTGCGAGGAAACTATAAGTCTATCCACAGAGGGTTAACTATTACGTTCAAATTTTGCGGTAAATGAGTACGTACAATTCAGTGAAGGATATTTATTAATTCAAACATTTCCAACTGAACTCATTTATTTATAAAAATTGATATTCAACGAGATGAAGAATTGACTTGGTAACTAGCTCGAGGAACAGACGAAAGGGGAATTAAATCCATGCACACGTGCGCCAGCTATGACGAAAATAACACATCTTGTATCTGTCAGATACCGCGCGACTAATGCACGATTAATTTATGAGCTGCAGGAACAAAATTGATTTTAAATTCGAGAAAACATTATTCTCACTTTTAGAATTGTACTATGATTCCATTAAATTTTGATAATTATTCATTTTCTGTGCCCTCAGGGAATTCTATTATCATAACCTTAAAGAGATGTCTCATTTCATGAGGCTTTTCAAGATTGTAGAATGAATTCATCGTTTGATTTTTTTCTTTCCACAGGTGCCTAAGAGTGAATCCTAAAGGTTTGGACGAGGAGAGTAAAGACTATCTGTCCCTGTATCTTCTTCTTGTTTCTTGCAACAAATCAGAAGTCAGAGCAAAGTTCAAATTTTCAATTCTTAATGCCAAAAGAGAAGAAACCAAAGCAATGGGTGAGATTTATTATTTTTTGTTTTCCTTTTTATTCGAAGGAATATTATTATCGAATTTTTCGATTGATTCGAGTATTAAGTACACTGAATGATAAAATTTGAGTTGATAAAAGGTCTTTTCGCTAATAAAAATAAATTATGAGATTGAAAAATAGCTAGATCAGCGAAAGATTAACTGCAATAGCGAATATGTACATTCAAATCGCGTATACATATCATGACCTTGTTACGGAATGTATACAAAAATAATGCAATATTTTTCTGATTTTTCGAATTTTATTCTGCAAAGAAAACCCCCATACTATGAATCATTAAAATATTTTCCGTTATTTCCTAATACTTTTTGTCACCGGCTCGGTAATTCATGGATCCTCTCGCGAAAGAATTCTTGATCTGTCGATGCAAAGAAATCGTCAACCCATTTTTGCACTTGTTTAAATGATTGAAAGCGTACACCTTGAATTGAGTTATTCATCGATCTAAAAACATGGTAATCAAAAGGCGCGAAGTTTGGAGAGTAAACCATCGAATGTCTCAAAATTTCCCAAACGAAAGACATCCAAGTTTTATGAACAGGTTTTGTGGTCAGGTTTGTTATGTGTGGTCTGGCATAATTGTGTAAAAATCTCACTGGACGTGGTTCGTGGTCAGTAAACGAGTACCTTTTATCCAATACTTCGCTCAAATTGTTTAATTCTCAACAATATAGTTCCCCGTGACTGTTCGCGTCGGTTGCAGTAGCTCACAATACGAGATTCTTTTCTAATTTCACTACACACGAAAAATTACTTTACCCGCATTCGCTCGTTTTTGTTTGCAATTTTTCTTATCGCTTTTAAGGGAATACGAGTATTATCATTAGAGCACGTTGGTTAGAAAAGGACACGCTTATTCGATGAAGAGAGAGATTCAAACAGACGCTGGAGTTCCCTTAAGGAGATACGAGCGGCTTTCAATTTTTTCGAAACATATTGAGTAAAAATATATACAATAATTCGAAATATCTCTATGTACCAGATTTCTTGAGACGCTAAAGAAGTGCTGTACACAGAGATATTTTGAACTAAGGGGATACTACGACCAAACGCTCCATTTTAATCAAAATATCGCTCTGTACAGCACTTTTCTGATTCAAGTCGAAGAGCAGTACAAAGCGATATTTCAATTAATATGAGGTGTTTGCCTTGTAGTTATAAACGATTTGGCTGCTGCCACGCCGCTAGTGTCACATTTTTTTGTAGATTGACACATCTTGAGTTCGAGTTAGGCTTTTGTCAAGCATACGGGAAAAAATAATTAGCTATCATTTGGATACCTAAAAATTAGCTACGACAGCTATTCTCCAGCTGTCACAGCTACTCATTTAGCGATAGCATCAAGAAATGTACTCGGAGAAAATCCCACAATACTGCACGAAGAAAAATGTGTATGGTAGAACTAGCAATATAAGAATTGTCAACATTTTATTGCTGGTTATGCAATAATTTGTTGTTCGGACAGCAACAGCACATTGCTTCGTTAACAAGAATTGCATTGCTGAAAATCACTTGTTAAAATGACCATATGAGTTGCCATTCCAACTCACAATAAACATTGTTGATCTGACAAAACAATATCAAGCAGCGACAACAATAAGTATCACAGAATTAACAAAAAAAAAATTGTCGTGACGAAATTCATTTATTGTCAGAACAGCTTTATATTTTGAACGTATAAAGCGGTATAATCATTCCCGTGAGAAATTAATTTTGATCCACTTCAAGAGGCAGATAAAAATGATATCCAACTGGATATACATTCTTCTACAAACCCTTCTTCGATGCAGTTTTTCTTAAATTCACCAACATAAAAATCAATCCCAATTTCTGATTGATTAACAAACCTTACATGAGTTGAACAATCAAATTTGACGAGTTTCATCCGTTTTTGAAAAAATTCCTGTGATTCAAATCCTAATTCATTTATTCGATGTGCATAATTTTATGTTTGTCTTGAATATATTTTCATCGTTAACTCTCAACAAAGTCGAGGATGACCATAAATGGCAATTTAAGTACTCAATTATCATCTTGGAGATCTGCTGACTTGATCAAAGCTTTGAGTTCCACTCGGAGGATCCGGGTTCGGATCTT
Source organism: Gonatopus flavifemur (assembly GCA_018340375.1). NCBI lineage: Eukaryota > Metazoa > Arthropoda > Insecta > Hymenoptera > Dryinidae > Gonatopus > Gonatopus flavifemur. The sequence goes on from JAFFJZ010000007.1 coordinate 24,855,243, forward strand.
GCTCAAGCCAGTTTCCAACATTTGAACTTTACAATCGCTTTTCCTTCACTTATGAATCAAACCACATCGTAATGGAATGTTTGTGATGATGAATTGTTAATGATGTTGACAATATAATATTGTTGCCAGTTTAGCAATAGTGACTGTCATATTTTTACGATATTCATCGTGGGTTGATATATAATAATATTTTATTGTCAATTCAGCAATATTATTGTTAGTTTTTTTCTCACTGTGCATAAGCACAATACGTGAAAATTTACCATGGTATCTCTGCATATTCTGTTTATGCTTATTTGTATATTCATGTCGAGGTTACATTATTAGAAATTTGACCTCCCGTAACCACTTTTTGGTGTGTATATGGATTCATCAATGTTGAAATTCTATTCCCGATTTGTGTTGATTTCACTGAGATTTGTGTATGAAGCTGAAACTAGCGGCCAAAAGCTAGCAGCCGATTGCTATAACTTTTGTTTGAACTTGATTCGAATATTTTTCATATCAAGAATCGATTGAGCGGCTTCTAATTAACCGATTTTGCTACTGAAATACTTGACAAAATGATTCTATCAAAACTTACATCAATTGGCTGTCAGCTTTTGGCCACTAGTTTCAGTTTCATGATTTGTGTTGCATTTTGTAAATCAACACCGATTTGAGTATAAGCTCTACACAATCTCGATGTGTTTATAAGTTCATCAATTCGGTGTGTTGATTTTTTTGAACAGTGTATGCTTACTCCTCAATAGCCCCACCCAACACAGTTTATTACCGTATCATAACTACAATGTAACTCAAGATCGCCCGTAATATCATCTGTTTGTTACGTGCAATGAACTGGTAACGTATAATTTTACTCATCAAAAGTTGCTACAAAGTAACCACCATATAGCATATTTCGTTTCAACAACATCATGGTTTCATCCATCTCTTGTTAGTTACATTATTGAACTCGATAACATTTTTAACCCACTTGTCAGGTTCAACACACACATATATATGCCCGTGACTTGGAATCTAAGGTCACAAAAGGTCTATAATAAATATTCTTCAAAATAGAAAGATCATAAAAATAGCTTGCAAGAACCATGTAACCAACACAAAGAATGTTATGTTATAGTGGCGTTGCCAGTCCATTGCATGTAACGAGCAGGTTATATTGTTTTCAAGTTATATTATAATTATGATACGGTGACAAACTGTGTTGGGTGGGAGCTGAGTTGTCAGCAAAAAGCGCCAACTTCTCTTTGATTGGTGATTTATTTAAGAATCGAAAATATGATCGGTCAGTTATATACAGGGTGGCTACTGTTTTTCTGAAAAAAAGGATCCCTGACTTCCCGGGTTTCCAGGTGGTTTTCGAATTGTTCCCTGACTTCATGAGAAAATATTCATTATTTGATCTGAAAAACTTCCATACTATAGTTCAATCAATAGCATAGTTCTGCAATAGAAACACCAACATATTATAGATTCTCAATCGTTTTCGGAAGAAAAGCTGTGATGAAATATAATAATTAATTTATTCCAGAGAAACACTGTTAAATTGGAAATAATATGTTTTAAATATTATATGAACATCTTTTTATTCGAATAATTATGTAACTTTATAAATATTTGGTTTAATCAAAACTTTTATAAAATGATGTAACGTATGAACATTATTCAAAACGAATCTGTATTTCAAAACAAAACCTAATCTGAACAGAGCTCAATATATGATGGATATATTAATAAAATGTATAAGAAATTGAAAAAATAAGGCATGTATTATAAGAAATCATGATTCCATTTAATATATTATTAGAATTCTATTGCCACTGTTTCATTTCTAAATCTAATTCTTCCGTTTTTTGACGAGCATTATCCAAAATTTTCAAATGTTTTGTCAAATCAACAATGTTTATTGTGAGTTGGAATGGCGAATCATATTGTCATTTCAACCAGTGATTTCCAGCAATACGATTCTTGTTAACGAAACGACCTGCGGTTGCTGTACGAGTAACAACTTATTGCATAACCAGCAATAAAATGTTGACAATTCTTATATTGCTGGTTCTACAGGGAGAGAAATTGTCTATTATAAACTACTAGATTCGCTAGTATATTGAGGATATACTTGCATTTTAAAGTTATGTACCAAACATTCTCTTCAAAAGTACCAGATTTTCTTGGAGTTAATGGTAGAATAATAACATTTTATAATAGAAAGTCTGGTACTTTTGAAGAGAACGTTTGGTATATAACCTTAAAATGCAGGTATATCCTCAATATACTAGCGAGTCTAGTAATGTACAATAGATAATTTTTCTCAGTGTATCATACACATTTTTCTCCGTGCATCTTATGCGTTTTAATACACTCTTGTAGGGTAAGTGAAAAAAGTCCATGTCGGTTCCAATGGAAAGATTTTTGATATTCTGTCGTTATTTATCATCAAAAGGGTCGCAATATTACAAACTATCACAAAAGCCTAAAAACCTTTCCGTTAGAACCGACACGAACTTTTTTTACTGACTCTTTTTCTTACTCTTTCAAAGAGATACCAGCAGACATGGCACCAGTCAAATTTTTCATTTCGAACTATTCAAAAGTGCTTCAATAAAATCAAAATATTGCCGTATGAAGTTAGAGCCACCACAGCACAAAAAAACACGGGAAAATTCAAAGTTTGATTAATAAGTCTTCAGCTCAAAGAAAAACAGTTGCATTATTTTTGTATACACCCAATGTATCATTGATTGTTTGAATTCTATCAATTCAGTCTAAAAATCATGCGAAATTCATTACCTCGCACACTTTTTGGCGGGAAAGCTCATTTAAAGGGAACTCTTATGGGTATTGCTAGTATGACACACACACACACACACACACACACCCACACATACACACATTGTCAATGCTGCCTCGTTATAACCTCGATTACAAAGCGAATAGACCACGTAATTCAAACAGATGAATTTAAATAATCTTGATTCTAATTAATTACTTCCCATATATATTAATTAACATATTGAAAACTCGTAGTTCTTTTTTTATATTTATAATCACGTTGTTGAACTAGCGTTTGAAATGAGGATAAATATTCATCAAATTATAATATCAGTTTCTCACTTTCCCAAATGAATCATTGAACAACGCAGCGATGAATTTTTCTTCGCTTGCGGATTGAATGAATTAAATAATATTATGAAATCAAATAAAATAACAATATAATATTTTCTTCTTCAGAGAGCCAACGTGCTTATAGGTTCGTCCAAGGTAAAGATTGGGGCTTCAAAAAATTTATTAGGAGAGATTTTCTTTTGGACGAGGCCAACGGACTTCTACCGGACGACAAACTCACGATATTCTGTGAGGTAGATTTCTTTTTTTTTCCTTTAGAATATTTTCGTCAAACAAGAAGAATAAAATTTTGATTCGTGTGAACAAAATTTTCTAAAATATAAATCTATTATATACATATATATATTTGTTTTCATTCCTTCAGAAATTTATTTTCCTTTTATTTATTTCTTCATTTTCTTTTAATTTCTTAGGTCAGTGTAGTGGCGGATAGTGTTAACATTTCCGGTCAAAGTAATACGATACAATTTAAAGTTCCGGAGTGTCGATTGCCAGATGATCTCGGTATGCTTTTTGAGAACCAAAAATTTAGCGACGTTACGTTGACCGTATGTGGAAGGGAATTTCAGGCGCACAAAGCAATTCTTGCGGGTAAATATATATATATATATACATGTATATGTATAATTAATTTTTAAAAACCTGTTCTTTTTCTTGCATTTAGATTCGATGATTTGCCATTTAATATCGCTACTATTTTTTATTTTTTTCAGCGCGAAGTCCTGTGTTCTCGGCGATGTTCCAACACGAAATGGAAGAAAGAAAACAAAATAGAGTGGATATTACGGACGTAGACCATGAAGTTCTCAGGGAAATGCTACGATTTATTTATACGGGCAAAGCAGCGAATTTAGAAAAAATGGCAGACGATCTTTTAGCGGCTGCCGACAAATACGCTCTCGAAAGGCTCAAAGTAATGTGCGAGGAAGCACTGTGTACAAGTTTAGCCATCGAAAATGCGGCTGATATCCTTATACTTGCCGATCTTCATAGCGCCGATCAACTCAAGGCACAAGCCATAGATTTTATTAATACGTACGTATAGTTATCCCTATTGATTTCCATATTAGAAAATTAATTTCAAATTTCTTTCACGAATCTTTAATATTCCGGATGCCTTCGATTCGCGATTTGAAATTTCAATTGAAAACGAGGATCAAACGACACTTCAGTTCTAGAAAATTTACATTCAAGGACAAAATCACGTCTTATTTCAATCTTCCGGTTTAATTAATAAATTGTAACTATTACTTAATTATAGTAAAATGAAACGAAACAACTTTTTTCCACAGACACGCGACGGATGTGATGGACACCGCAGGTTTCAAATCCATGGTGAACTCCCATCCACACCTAATAGCGGAGGCATTTCGAGCACTTGCCACCCAACAAATTCCCCCCATCGGACCGCCTAGGAAACGTGTGAAACAAAGCTGAAAACAGTCACCGTTGACTCCTGGCACGACTTCAGCGTCCCCGCCTCCTCTCTTGCATCCCTCTTGACTTTCGCTCTGTGTACAGTGAATTTACAAGAAAAGTAAAAAATCGGAAAAAAAACACATAACGATAAATAATAATAACAAAGACGAAGTAGTTCTAAATAAATGTTTCCTAAAATAGTGTGCGTGCATTAAGCTTTGGGTCCACAGACAGGAAAAGAAAAAAAAACAAGGGAAATTTTTAACTTTTACGATCATAAGTTCAGATTACACAAGTTTAACGTGAGCCATAAACAAACGATTGTCGTCATCGTATGACTAATCGCAGGGGTTCGTTGTGGTTGTTTTTTTTTTACTGTGTATGTGAAAGAGACACAAGCATCGAGTGTTGAATACTTATAAAAGTCAAGAAACATCGAAGAACAGCCTTTGAAAGAGAAAAAGAGAAACACGGAAGGGAAGGAAGACAGAGAAAAAACAGGAGTTGGTAGACAATTTTTCTTTTTCCATGGATTATATTTAGTGCGTACACACTTCGAACATGGAAGCCAGAGGACCAAGGCAAGAAGAAAGAAAGAACAAAAGAAGGGAGAGAAACACATTCACAGGAGCTCTTCGGAGTTGTGATAGACAACTGTAAAAGATTTAAAAACAAAAAATTAAAAAAAAGATGATGATGTTGAAGATGAAGTTGAGACGAAGAAAAAGAAATTTTGTTCCTTTTGTAAAATGGATCAAATGATTGTCCCTTTTTTTTCTCCCATTGTGAGAGGAATTAAAGATACTTTGTTTTAAAAGAATAAATAGTGATGTTTTTAGTTGATAGATGACATAAGATGAGATGAAAATTCTTCCAGGAAGTTGCAAAGAAAATGATATAATGATCACGAGGGTATCGATGATTCTAGTTAGTGTTTTTTATGATCTCCTTCTCTCAAAACAAAACAACAAATACATATTATGACTACTATCTATAATTAATTATTATTAAAACAACGCTGTACAATCTGTGCTCTGTATTTTTGTATATTTTTTGTCTGCAGATATGTACCCTATAAAACATATACACGATCACACACACACACACAGACACACATACATACGCATATACAAATTTCGTATCCTCTTCGGATCCAACATTTCGTTGAATTTTTCCATGACAGCCATTTTCATACGTCCAAGGACAATGTCTATTTTATTCAAGAACGGATTTTATATTCTTGTTCCAGGCTACGTAAACTGAAAATAATATATCAAAGAAGTAATATTTGCTGATAACAAGTCACAATCTCAATGCAAAATTCGTGTCACAGTTTCAATGAAATTCACGAATTACGCGACAAGAAGATTCAAATACATTCAAAGTCTTATGATGAATTATGGCGAGGAATTGGGACCTGAAGAGGATATACGCATCCCACATGTATACACACGCAATTAATTCAAATTCTATCCTCTATTCTCACTTTAATCTTTGTTTAGCGGCCTTAAGTAAAACGCAGGCACAGTTTGTTTTTAATTTTTCTTTTGTTTTATTATTATTATTATTATTATTATTATTATCATTATTATTATTATTATTATTATTATTATTATATTATCATCGTATTAGTAGAAACAAATGAAAGTGATAGATTCGAATTATTATGTATTAGTTGATTATTATTGTATTTGTATAAAAAAAAAACGTTTAGGGTTGTCCATAATTTATTGGAACTTGCTCGTTGATTTATCGATTTATTTCGTGGGCAATCGGCGAAAGTGGAACACGAAATTTTTAATGAAATTTTTACCCCCGATGAGAAAAAGAAAGGAAAAGGTTGAAATTTTCAAGCTCATTATTAAAAATTTATCAGAAAAAAAAGAGGTAAAAACTGCAAATGAATTGTGTAAAATAAACATGATAGTCAATTATGAATAATCCCTTCTCGTGATGAAATTTATGTGTGATTGTTGAAAATAACGATTATGGGCAACCGAAAAAAGAACAAGGAAACAAACGATGTGAAAAAAAACGATAATTATAACATGATTTTTAATTGTAATTGTATTACTGGCTTCCTGATCCTCCGAGAGACTTAGTTTTTATTGCAATTCTGAAATAATGTCAATTATCATTATTTACATTGACAATGACGAAGATGATTAATGCCATACATGTTCTGTGATAAGTCCATTGTGTAACTCTTTACCGCAATTATGTCACTATTTTCTCTCTCTTAATATTCTCTTTTTCTTTTCTCTTTTTTTTTCTCTCCCTCAATGACACACTTATCTTTTTTTTTGTTTCTTTTTTCAAAAACGAGTTGAAGTTACGATACAATTATATTCTCGAAGGATTCATATTTGTTGTTTATAAACATTCCCACACGTTCAACAAACATGAACCACCGAGCAAAAATAATGTTATTGTTTGATAACCCCGTTGGAACGGAAAGTTTGAAAAATAAGTGATGATCATTCTGTATCTGTTGTTTTTTTTTCTTGATTAAAGCAATCGAAATCGATCCTGGTAGCCAGTGAGAAAGAATCTATCTGTTAAGAAAAATACAAAATAATCGCACAGCCTCAAAATTGGAAAAACTCTGCAACATCTTACGTGAATGTGATTTTTCTTTTCAACTTTCTAGACGTGCTCTAGTTTTAGATATTAAATGTACATATCATTTTATAAACGCGTTACGCGATACAAAACAATGTCATGTTTGTGGTAAAGTTATTATTTTACTTTCTTTGACTGCGTCTTTTTGAGAAATTTTGATGAATGTATTGTCATCGAATTCGGAATTGAAGTTTGAATCGTATTTTAATTGAAAACAAAATTATAATGATAACCGAAGGAAGCTTTTCGATTAAGGAAGGTATTGTTAAGTAGAAGGGAGAATTGATTTTTCTTCAAATTGGCTGTGTTTTTCAATCAACGACGTTTCTTTGAATTGAAAGTCTTCGTGATGATCTTGATATTGCCTTTGGTATAAAAACGATTTAAATTTCAATCGATATGACAATTCTTTTTGGTCATTCTTGCGAGGAAGGAAAACATTTATACGGGTCTTGATTGAGACTGTGCGGTTGGAAGAATCAATAGTTGGATGTTTAAAACAAAAACTTCTTATTACAATTTAAAATAAACAAATTTTTAATCTGCAGCAAGAATATATGAACGTATGACTGGATAATTTGATAACCTAAGTACAAGTTTAAGACAAGTGTTACCTCATCATGGAAATCGGCACGTATGTGTTACACACACACCCTGACAATCATTTATTTCCACTCGTCATTATTAGATCAACTTCCATTGTACATTGCATTTAAATGTTGAGAAACTTGTTCGTTCCTTTTATTATCGTTCTTCATTATTATTTTATTTGACGTGTCAATCCCCTTTTTTCACATTCGGAAATATTATGATTGTTAATTTGTGTGTATTGCACGATAAGCGCTGTTCATCTACCATCCCAGTTCATACAGACGCGCGCGTTCTCATTTTTTCCATTTACTTTAAGTCATTGCACCACATCAAATAAAATGACATTTTCATTATAAAAATCATAGGAAATCTGCGTACGAGTTTTTATTGTGTAAACCTTTCCAAAACTGTACAAAAATTGCAATATATCTGATAACGCAAACCTTTATGGAAAAGAATCATAGAGGCCCAGGAATGAAATTCCTGGGACAGGGGCAGTCAAACTCATCTTTAAATTTCATTCATGAGGTTTCTTTAGAAGTTTCATCATATTCGACAGTATTTTCTCCCCTGTCGTTGTAAAATAAGTCAGAGCAGAGTCAATTCTGTTCATACGGTCTATTCATTCATCGTAGTCTCCAATCATTGTTGATTAAATGTAATACAATTGTAACAATTGCATTTCCATAAACTTCGCGTTTAGATGAATTCAAACAAACATCATTCATATTTTGTCTTAGCAAATGATAGTATTTGAATAAAATCAATCAATGACAGCAATGCTTAAAAGTCAACGATTCTAATGATTCTTTTCTGTGAAGGAAGTCTCGCTTCATAGCATATTTGAAATATTGAATGAGCAGAACAGCGCTATATCGTATTTTGCAATTTTCAGAATAATTTTAGAATTTTATATTGAATTGGGGTTTTTTTTTTTTTATAAAAATCTTATTTTTCAATAAATTTCGAAGTATCGACCAACGTAGGTAGACATAGTTGAAAATCTGCAGATAATTTAAACACACTGATATCAACATTCATTATTTTACATTTCGGTTTTTTTAATTTTTTTCCAAAAACAAAGTTACAAAATAGTTTTCCAATTTCTCATTTCAAATGTAATTGGATGCTATAGAAGAATGTAATACTCTTTCCGAAGGATGAGGTGTTCCTGGATATCCTGGAGGGGGTTCTAGCATTGACGCCTGTAAATTTATAAAAGATGCACTGTACATGTAATAATTCATGTTTTAGATTGAAGATTATAGAAAAATGAAAATTCATTTACCCTATTGTAGGGTGCTCCATAGAGCGGAGGGGCATCAGAAATCTCGGTGTAAGGTGGAGGCGCGTCCCTCGAATTTGACGTACTGCAATTATCATAATTCATTTCGGTTGTTCCGGGAACGAGCCTCGATCGCATCGAACTTTCAATCCTCGAACGTCTTAACAGAATAATAAATAATATACTTCTCTTTTTATTCTAGGTATCTTTGCGTGGAATGAATATTCAAATAAGGAACTCACCTGGTGGAATACGGACCAAATTTGTGACAAAATTTAATGAATAAGATTATCAATATCATGACACTGAATACAAAAAAAACAGACACGCTGACTTGGGTCATGGTAACAACTTGCCATTCTCTATCCCTGAAGATGATATTTTGATACAATTGTTATATGGAAATTTGAATAATAAAAATTTGGAATGCGATCAAATGATATTGCGTTAATGATATATATCATTACAATTGATTTCCTTACCAACAACTGTTGCATCCATAACAAGTACAACAATCTCTCCGATATTTACAGCACAAGAGACATTTTTCAGCTAAAGATAGGTGTGTGTTTATATAGATAAAACAATTTCAATATCTAAAACCTTTTTAAATTGATAGTATTTATTATAAATGAGATATACCATGTACCATAATCTAATTCCATTCATACCTGAACAGTTGGAGCAGAAGCACATAGATGTATGAATAACATCTAATGTACAATTAGGAACATATAATTCTTGAGTGTACACTTTGAAGCTAGTTTCCCACATAGATAAAATTTGTGTACTCTTATCTAGAAAGGAAGAAGAATTTCTTTTTTACACATTCATATCAACTGTGAGAACCAAAAAATCGAACGTCAACTTATCAATTGACAATAAATATCATTTATCGTTTTTCGAACATACTTGGAATTTGATACATGTGATACATATTTTATTAAAATTACACGTACCTGTTGCATTCGTGGAAAATGTTAAGAAACAAAATAAATAGAGAGATAAGTAAAATTCCATGATGATAAAGAAGAAAGCACATTTATACACATATAAAGACCAGAAAAAGTAGCTTTTAACTATCGTTACCAGATATACGCTTATCTCATTTTGTCATGAACCCTTGAATTTTCTACATAGCGATTGATATCTGTTCAATCTGTGATAACGGAATATCACAATACTTGTGTCATTGTATTTTTGAACAATCTCTGATAATATCATTCTTGCACATGCAAGTTTTTCTCTTTGATTTAATACATGACAATGACGAAACATGTACATAAATTACGACGAGTACAAGTGGTTTATAAAAACAAGATAAGAAGACTCAAAGTCGTTTGGAATAATTTTAATTTATATTAATAAATACTATTAGATTAGATTCACACGAGTTGGAAAAAACTTTATAAATTTGTTGCGTGTAATGTACAATGGAGTTACAAGAGGTATATGGGTGATCCAAGTTAAATTGATGCTGTACAATTAATTAGTTAACGTTATTAATGCCTCTACAATGTCCCCTCTGTGCTCCCTCAATGTTTGTTCCGCTAAATTTCGATTGATTTCCATTTCTTTCATCTAAAAATTAATCAGAAGATAAAGAAAATTGACGTGTTATATGAAAAGTATATGATTTGAATTCTTACTATGAGGTCAACATCTTCTTTTTTTATAGAAACTTTGAGTAGTTCTTTTTCTTTTGCTTTCTTTTCTGCAACTTCTTTGTCTCGCCGGTCACCGATTATACTAAGCGCCTGAAGAGAGAATGATAAATTACAAGTCAAGTTATAAAATCGTGTTTAGTATTTCGTGATGAGCAAAGATCGACAGTGAACACGTTTTGAGATCAAAATGCAATGTTATGATAACTTGGTTATGCGCAGGTTACGTGTTGAGATTTCCCGCAATTACATTGGAATATTGATATTAGAAAGGTGTTGAAATTTAGATGGTGCCATTGAAGGAATAAAAAGAATTCATTAGGATTCATTTATGGGATTGAATTTGTTTGGAAGGTGTACGTTGGGGACGAGGTTATGTTGGTTGTTGACTTACACACGATAATCCCTCCGAAGAAGATATTTCCCTTTCTTCCGCATAGTCTGTGACTTTCTCTAAATCTGCTGCTCCACTATCATATTTGGCTACTTTTTTCTGTGATTTTTCCTGTTGAACTTCATCGGAATCCCCATTCACGTCTTCATCCGCCATTTTTGTTTTTAAGCTCGTTCAAGCATAAAGCAGAGGGAAGTAGATAGAGGGGAAACACAAAGATCAACTCAAGCCACTCTTGCCAGTGCTTGCCAGGTTAGAGGACACTAAGGTCTCTTCATTGGCCATTCCATTCTTCAATGGGGTCAATTGATTGGTAGATTCCCTTAGAAATCTCCCTAACCTAGCGAAGCTTCATTGCAGGTACTGTACGGCGGCGCTGAAATCAGTCTGAAAATTTTTTTACCCTTTGTGTCGTGTACCGTGTGTTGGGTTTCCCACTAAAGCAACCAGTCAAAAAACAGTCACCTCTCGTACAGTGCAAGAAACCAAGTGAAAAATGTTTAATTTTGTATTATTGAATGGTGAATATTTTTCGTGCATCTGAAATTTCATCCAATTGCATTGAAGTATTCTTTGTCTTCATGGCGAACAACTTTCGATGAATGCATGAGGTAAATTCCTTAATCGAATTGAATACACTGAATCAACGTTATTGTATTTCACCATTATTGCATAATTTTATAGAGAAAAACCAAATGACTTGACAGAATTTGTATCCTTCTGTAACTATTCTTGAAATAAAAGATATACTAATACTCATTACTTTTCTCATTTCAGGTAAATATCATTCGATTGCACGGAAGCAGAATTTTCAAAGCTCGACACAATCAACTGCATGCATTCGTATTGTTTTGCAGGTATTTTATTAGTATCTTTAAAATGAAATGTAGACCACAATTCGTTCATATGAACATTCTTTCCTTTATAAATGAATCAGTATTTCTTCATTTTGTTATTTGAAGGACTTCCTGTAGGGAAATTTACTCCATTCTGAACCGAAATACTACATTTTTACTTCAATTTTTTGGAGTATTTTGGTTCAGAATGGAGTAAATTCCCCTACGGGTTCAGAATTCCAGGTATTATTCATTTATAGATTTTTATGTTTCTTTTTGTATAATCATTTCCTGTTGGTGATTTGATTACATGAAGATTATTTATTGTCAATTTCATCTAATCGCATTCAACTTTACGTGTTCAGAAATGATTAATTAATAGATTAATAGATTGAGAAATCGTTGATAAAAACCATACTCGGAAGAGTCATAATATTTTTATTAAAAAGAATCAAAGGTGAATGCAGAAATTTGTCCTGGGGAGGTTTTATTTATCTATGAGTTTTAGATGATCATGCATAGGTAACACTTATGTATCCAGTTTCAGGGAGCAGGGTTTGATATCCCAACCTCCTCTGGATATAGTCTTGAAAAAAAGATTACATCGGATTACATATACTTTCAAATAAGCATGGTACAAATCCGCATTGGTTTTGTATGGCTATATTAAAATTACAAAAATATTAGTGTGGAATTCTCATTGAAACACTACAATCATTTAATTCGTTCATCGGATTATTCTAATTTACTGTGCTAAACATATAGTGGATTTTCAAATTGCGCGATATACCATTTGCTGAAAGTATACAAAGCTGTTCCTAGCTCCTATAACTCATTGTAGATATTTGATATAAAATACTAAAATTTCCAAAATAAGAAAATCTTGAAAAACAATGAATTTTCCGCGGTCAATTGTTTAACATTACTATTGCACTTGAAAATATTATGCACCTTTATCTTTTCCTCTTCAATTGGTGAAACAATAGGAGTGTTATATTTTTCTTCGACATTCAAAATGTATGAATATCAAATCTACAAATAATATTACTCAAATGTTCAATTCAAAAGAGAATTGTCATTTTTGTTTCTCATTAGTCATGATATAAATAAAATTGTTTAAATTATAATTGAAATATCAAAATAATTTATCCAAAAACAATGTATAAATTTCATTATGATAATCAATACTAAATACCGGTTCTTGAATTCATTGTTTGTTATCGTATTACTAACGATCAGAAACAAAATTCCTCATTGTTGGATTTATATTCAAAAAACAAAAATCGAACATTTGTAAATGCAATACTAATTCATTTAAAATAAATAATATTCCGTAATTATCAGTTTCAAATTTGAATTGAGGTATTACAATGTTCTAAATTATTATGTCTAAAGATTGTATAAAATGTTTTTCAATGAGCGTTTATTATGCGATAATGTATTCTTTTTTACGAATATCATCAACTGAATATGTTCTAGAATTTTTGTACGTTTTCTTTTCGTTTTTTATCCTGCAATTTTTCTACATACTTGCTATATATTGAACTTTACCTTTTCGTTATTCAATTATTCCTTGCCTTACATTTTTCAATTATTATCGCCTAATCTGTTCATACGATGTGGAAAATTTTCTTGCAACTTCATGAAATTTTTTAAAATTCGGAACACGAACTCGCTGTAAAATTTGCTACTCAAATTAAAAAAATGTCCATTGCGTTGTTTGGAAGAGTTATAACATCATACAGCAATCAACGATGTTCCAAATTCCAACTACTACAAAACTTTTTATGCTAATCCAAAGTTTCTATTCTTTTTCAACATAATGATGTTTAATGACTCCCAAAATACAAATCATGATTTTATTCTCAACGTCTCTATGCGATATTTGCAATATTCATTTCAGACATTAAAAATCCTATTTCAATTTAGTGTTTCATAAAATGCTTCACTCTAAACATTTTGTTTATTGGCAAAATACTTTGTATAAACTATATTTTTTAATACTTCAATACTTTTTTCTATTTTTTTGTTGTTGTTTTTATTTTTATGAAACATCGAAGTCGCTATCGAACGCCGTGTTGTCTCAATCCTTCAAGACTAGTTTGCGATAAGTACGAAAAGCAATTTTTTATTTCAAAATGTGAGCTAAACTTGTGAATTTACATTCAGTAATGTTTTCGAATGATATTCAAAGTTTCGACGATCTTGCCCCTTTTCTGGGTATATCATTGTGAGGGGGCACCAACGGGAAGAGTGCCTGACTCAATTTGAATTGTGTTACATCTTTGATCTTCTTAGCTGCAACATCATTATTTGGTATTTCATTAGATTCGGCAAGTGGATTTTGTACCACCCCGGCGCCACCTTCTGCCATTGAAATCACGTGTACCGATAATTTGTGCTGAATTTTTGAATCAGTTATCTCTTTGTAGAATTCTAATATTTGATCCTTTGTTATGGTTTTAAGAAAATCTACTTCGATATTAGCTCGATCGAAATTGTACTGCTGCAATGAGATTTCGTTCCAAAATAATACAGATAGAGTGCTCAACATTTTAGGTTTCTCCAAACGTTGAGTTGCCAAGGATTCTTTGTGTTGATTGAATTCTTCTTCCGACATAGTAGCTATATGATCCTCCATGGATTTGAAAAATGTATCGATTCTTTGTTCCACGTACTGCGGATGTTTATCACTTTGCACAATGAATCGTAATCCTTGCGCGCCATTTGTTCGACGAACGCCGCTGAATACAATGTATCCAAGCTGTTCTTTCGTTCTTAAAAGATTGTAACATGGTTCCGAAACAATTTGTGCTAAAAGTTCTAGTAGCATATTCGATTTGGTTGATTGTAAACCAGTTTGATAAAATACTTCTGTACAAGAGCTTTTATGATGTTTGTTTTCAACTTCGTATAAATAGTGACAACCTGTGGACATTGAAAAAATCGAATGAGCAATGTTATTCAATTTTATTAATTTCTTTACTAGTTCTTAAAAATTTTGTTCAACTTACCATCTTCCAATTTGATTTCACGATATAAAATTAATTGTCTAGGTAACAGTGGTATCGTTTCTTGAGATTTATTTGTCAATTTATTTTCTATTAGCTTTGCTGTTTCCACCGCTTCGGACATTGTCACGTTACCGTGTATCAAACACTCTACGTGTACTTTATTCAATAATTGTGGAATAAATTCTTGTATATTTTGAACAGTCAAATCTGTAAATGTATTTCATTTCATATTAACTCTTTCAATGAAAATTTACAATTTCGAATTGAATTTATATTCATCAAGAAGCTGTGTTCAATAATATTTTGTCAGCGAATCAAAATGTCGTTTGAAACTAATTTTTTTTTTCATTTAATTTTTCATGAATGTTTGAATTATTGAAAAGTGAGGAGGGAATATTCTAGAATTTGAAAGTGGCTAAAATATACGAACTTGTGCAAAAAAATTTGTTTTCATAATAGTTTTAACTTATGATAAAGTTAAAACTAGCGGTAGATTGATTTAACTTTTGATGGAATTGTTTTTTGGAAATATTTGAGTAGAAAATCGCATGTTTGAAAGCCACCTAATCAATTTTTTATATGAAAAATATTTGAATTGAGTGCAATCGGAAGTTACATCAATCCGCCGCTAGCTTCAGCTTCATAACTTATTACTCACAATCTTGTGCTGCTAACAGTTCATCTTTACTCCAAATATGTTCTGCTAATAAAACAGCAAGATAATAAATTGCATGTTGATATGGCTGTTCTGCTTCAAAGTTTTTCAGTCCTCTTATATACTAAAACAACATGAAGTTTGAATACATGACATAATTTACCATAAAAGATTCCTAGATAATATTTTGCAGGTGAATTGCAACTGAAGTGCCCGCAAAGATGGATTCTAATGTATTTCTAAGCAGACTGTTCGTATTTGATACCTCTTTGCTTGCAATAAACTCGCAAACCTTGTTCTGGTACAAAATGTTATCTAGAATTGTGTTGGATTTTAAATTTATACATACGTTTTCTTTCAAAACTTCGAATCTTTTGGGATCAACGATGAAGTTTACCATTTTATCCATGAATTTTTCCAACAGCACCTTTTGTTTATCATCATAGCCCCCAATGGCGAGCTGCAAATATAATAAAGACATGATGAATTTTAAATTCTCATGTTTAGAAATATCGGGACAAAGTGAATACGTTTAGTGAACTAAAGAATGCTAGCTGTTCAATAGTCTTCAATAAGTGATGAGAGGGAGTTTCTAGTGGAAAAAAGTGATAGAAAAATGGGTTGCTTGAAATACATTTGTATGTATCGAATTTGTTCTTTCCAATATTAAACTCGTTTTTCAATATATTAAGATAAATCTTACGGATTCTTGAGAAGATTGGAAGATTGGAAGAATTTCTTGCACTAGGTTAAATAAACAATGGTAACTCCGATCAAAAAAACCTTAAGAGATCCCTCATAAGAATCCATGTAAGATCCCACATGGTATTCAATATGAGTTTCCCTGGGAATTTCGGACAAAAACTCTTCAGAAGAACCCATTTGGGAACCTTTATGAGTTCCCACATGAGAATTCAAAAAATCTTCAAAAGGATCCTTTAGAGCACACGACATCAGATAAGATAAATTTTCTGGAAGGAATCTCTTTGGAAACATCTGTGGAGTATAACAAGGAAATAATCTATCCGGTATGTAGAACAGTTTCTTACATGAATTTCCAAAAAAATTTTTAAATATGTAGAAACTAGGGGTGTGCGAGTAGTGATTTTTTCGAGTCGAGTCGAGTCGAGTAATTGAAGTTTCGAGTCGAGTCAAGCCGAGTATTCAAAATTTATCGAGTACTCGAAAATTTTTCGAGTACCTGGTAGATTTTCGAGTACTCGAAAAATATATAATATACGTGAATATGAATCTGATTTATATGTTTCAGTGGATAACAATTCCTTATGTTTTCTAAGAATATTCTACTCTTTACAAATGGTGATTCATGATAATCTTAAAAAACTTGTCAAATTACTCGAAGAGTTTCGAGTAGCTCGAAAATTTTGAGTAGTAAAAAATACTCGACTCGAGAATACTCGAAAATTTCGAGTACTCGCACACACCTAGTAGAAACCAAGAAATAATTTTTCAAATTTTCCAAAGCGAATCAATTAGTTTTCAATTAAATTCTATCTGGGGTACTCTGAATGAAGCTGAAATTGGCAGCCATAAAGCTAGCAGCCGATTGCCGTAACTTTTCACACAAAACATTTATCAATAATTTAAGCATCTGGAACGTTTAGTGGAATGCTATTTAATCGATTTCTAGGGTGGATGAAGCTTCAACAATGTTCAATGAAAAGTTACAACAATCGGTTGGTAGCTTTACAGCTGCTAGTTTCAGCTTCATGTGCTCTGAAGGCTTGTTTCCTTCAAAGATGTTGGAAATCCCCATGTAGAAATTTATGAAGGTACCCAGATGGGTTGTTCTCAAAAATTTTTGTCCGAGATACTCAGGGGAACCCATGTGGGTTCATACATAGATTTTTATGAGGGATTACTTGAAGTTTTTTTTTTGATCGGGACCACCTTTTGTTGGCTCTTTTGCAATACCACTTATTAATGAAATTACTATACACATTTTATTCATTCCCCTCAGTCATAAGAATATTTTATACCTGTGCTAAAACTAATGGCTGAATGACAGAAATTTTAATTAGAACTATAGCAACATGTCATAAAGTAATAATGTAAGAACGTATTTTTTAATGCATTTCGCCATGTATTCTTCAAATAGTTTGATAGTTTAATTTCTAATTTTGATTCTAATTCTTCTCCTTCGCTGTTTTGCGCACAGTTAGACTTTTTATGACTTTTCTGATATAATAACACTGGTCTGCAAAAATAAAAAAGGGATTTTCCGCTCCTTTGCAGCTAGTGATCATTTTCTGAAGTAATCCGTTTGCTGCGTAGAATCCGAATCCAAAGTCAGAATTGGGCTGTCACGTCAGGATTTCGAGATACTTGAAGTTAACCCTTTCCAACACTTGGTCCATATATGGGACGATGTTTTTTAATGCGTTTGTAACTGTAGAATACGAATTAATCATTCACAGTAGCTTTACCCCTGATAAGTTCTAGTAAATACATTAGCAAATGGGAAAAAATGGTACCAATTGAGTTGATTCACCTCTGAAGTACCGTAAAAGGTCTTAGAACACATCACCACAAATATAAGTTTGTGTCGGAAAGGGTTAAGTTCTCGAAAAATGAGTTTTGGCGACTTTTGAATTTAATATGTACTGAGTGCACAAAAGTGTTTTGATCTTCTTTTCTACCAGTATTACTCTTGCTCTTCAATATGAGCTATTAATCGGTCACCTACAATTTCTTCTTGCAGAGTTACAACCACTCCAAGTTGTAAAATATATCCCCAAGACAATAAGTAATATTCCCAGGATCTCCTGAGGGTGCCACCAGGATGTATGGGAATGGAGATTTCAATTTTTCAATATGATATTCTCACTCAGCGATTCCAAAAACTTTCAAGTACATATGTTCAAGGAAAAGTTGCCATTAAAAAAATGTATTTCTCAAAGGATTGATCATCGAATGTATTCCTTTGAGGAATACACTTTTTTAGTGACAAATTTTTCTTGAAGATGTGTACCTTGAAGTTTTTGAGGTCGCTGAGTAAGAATATCATATTAGAAAATTGAAATTTTCATTCCCGTACATCCTAGCAGTACCCTCAGGAGATCCTAGGAATATTACTTACTATTTTGGGAATATATATTTGACAACTTGGGATGGTCGTAACTCTGCAAGAAGAAATTGTAGGTGACCGAGCAATAGCTTATGTCGAAGAGTAACAGTAGTACCGAATGACACCATTAGAAAAAAAGATCGAAAAAATTTTGTGCGCTCAGTACATAAACTCGAAAAACCCATTTTTCGAGAACTTAACTTGAAGTACCTCGAAATCCTAACGTGATGGTCCAATTCTGACTTCGAATTCGGATTCTACGCAACAAATTTCTTCCGAAAATGATCATTTCATTTGGAGGAGGATTTCATTGTTGACCAGTGTAATCTTTTCCAACCGAATTGAATTTTCCAAATGGTTCATGTGAATCATAACTACAAAATAACCATAGTACTTACAGAATTAACATTCACTTACAATTGCTACATAAAACACCTGACGAAATAAAGAAGAAAATAATTGGAATTTGAACAAATTTACATACTGATCGTTGAAAAATTGAGAATTCACAAAATAAGTGGGAAAGGTGAGTCGCTAGCATAGGGTCAATACACCAGCGAATGGACGATCAAGTATTTGTCACCAGGGTTGTAAATAATGCATTAGAAAGATAATTGGATTAGCATTGAAATTAAAATTTTTTTTCATTTTCTAATCCCAAAAACTCGGGTTGAAAATAATTTTCCAATTTTTAACCCCACCATAAAGATTAAAAAATATAAAAAATGGGTAATCCCAACATTGGGATTGAAAAGTAATTTCTCAATCTTTAATCCCGACATTGGGAATAAAAAGTAATTTCTCAATTTTTATTCCCGACTTCGGGATTGAAAAATAATTTATCAATTTTTAATCCCGACTTCGGGACTGAAAAGTAATTTCTTCAATTTTCAACCCTCCGGTGGGCGCGTTGGTGGACTTTGTCCACCAGTGACGGTTTTTTTAATATTACGTGAAATGAAGCCTAGGAATAGATTATGGACCCCGATGTATTCCTACATAAGCTCCTTCCCTATCATATCCTGCACTGACGCATCTCATAGAATTTCAAAATTCAAAATGGCGGATCCAATATGGCGGACTTGAATTTGAAAATCACTCGGATTTGCTCGAAAATGGTTACTCGGGGGTTTTTGGGGTCGCTGAATCCGAATCTGGAGTCCAAATTTCAAAAGTCAAAATGGCGGATCCAATATGGCGGACGTGAATTTCAAAATCACTCGGATTTGCTCGAAAATGGTTGATCGGGGGTTTTTGGGGTCGCTGAATCAGAATGTGGAGTCCAAAATTCAAAATGGCGGATCCAATATGGCGGACGTGAATTTCAAAATCACTCGGATTTGCTCGAAGATGGTTGATCGGGGGTTTTTGGGGTCGCTGAATCCGAATCTGGAGTCCAAATTTCAAAAGTCAAAATGGCGGATCCAATATGGCGGACGTGAATTTCAAAATCACTCGGATTTGCTCGAAAATGGTTACTCGGGGGTTCTTCGGGTCGCTGAATCCGAATCTGGATTCCAAATTTCAAAATTCAAAATGGCGGATCCAATATGGCGGACGTGAATTTCAAAATCACTCGGATTTGCTCGAAAATGGTTGTCCGGGGGTTTTTTGGGTCGCTGAATCCGAATCTGAAGTCCAAATTCCAGAACTCAGAATGGTGGATCCAATATGGTGGTCGTCAATTCCAGAAACACTTGGAGTAGTCCGGAACCCATCACTCGGGAGTTTTCGGGGTCGCTGAACCTGAATCTGAAGTCAAAATCCCAAAATTTTGGATCTAAAAATTCAGCAGTTTCGACGAAATTTCCAACTCAGCTAAATCTGCTGAGGAATATTCATTGAGTAATTTCCAAGGCTGCTGAATCTATTTTTGAATTCGGAATTGAAAAGATGAGAATGGGGAATTCAAAGTGACATACCCAACGCGTCAACAATTCACTGACTGTGTACACAATAAAGAATATATGATGATGACCAGATATTTTAAACCTGCACAGATGCAGGATCATGGAACATACGTGTATCCCTTGTTTACAAAGTTCATTTGATCTGTAGTATGAACGGGTGATTGTGAATTTCTCCAGGTGTACGAAAGGACACTAGAGTATTTCGAAATCAGTGCCAAAATGGCATTTAGTACGAATGCACTCGAAAATCAGTACCATGGACCTAGTTGGAAAGTGCTTTTTTGGCAAGTCCAAAAAAAAGCACTTGTTTGGAATTTTTTTACTACGCATTGAAATAAATAATATTAAATGTTTCTCTACATGAAAGATATTATATGTATTTGAAGGTTTGCATTGTATATAAATTGTCCATCACTCCATGTTGAGAAATACTTGGGATGCAGCCAATCTGCGAGAGGTCCAAAAGAAAATCGGTGATCTCTGTAACTTGAAAATGGCTTTACCGACCAGTTTGAAATTATTCATTTATTCTGTATATGCTTGTCTTCCGGATAAACGAAAGAATTTGAAAAATGTTGATTTTTCACAAAATGACGGATGTTTGGAATTTAAAACTGTTTATTTGGCAAAAATTTAATTCACATTTTCTGCTATGAAAAAAAATAATCGTCAAAATGAAATTTCTTCGACCATCTTGAGGACAATTAGATGAAGAATCAGTAGCTTCGTTCGTTGCAACGTATTCTCAGTTACTCTAACTTACTCCAGATATTTTGAATTCGCTTTTCTAATTATAAAAATGAATTGATTTGTTTGGTGCAGATTGGGGCAACTTAGGTCACTTTGGAACAAACGAAGCTAGTGAGGATAATTCCAAACTGATCAGTAAAGCCATTCTCCAGTTACAGAGATCACCGATTTTCTTTTGGACCTCTCGCAGATTGGCTGCATCCCAAGTATTTCTCAACATGGA
Source organism: Gonatopus flavifemur (assembly GCA_018340375.1). Classification (NCBI taxonomy): domain Eukaryota; kingdom Metazoa; phylum Arthropoda; class Insecta; order Hymenoptera; family Dryinidae; genus Gonatopus; species Gonatopus flavifemur. The sequence goes on from JAFFJZ010000007.1 coordinate 24,876,823, forward strand.
GTGATGGAAAATTTATATACAATGCAAACCTTCAAATACATATAATATCTTTCATGTAGAGAAACATTTGATATTATTTATTTCGTAGTAAAAAAATTCAGTGAATTGTTGACGCGTTGGGTATCTCACTTTGAATTCCCCATTCTCATCTTTTCAATTCCGAATTCAAAAATAGATTCAGCAGCCTTGGAAATTACTTAATAAATATTCCTCAGCAGATTTAGCTGAGTTAGAAATTTCGTCGAAACTGCTGAATTTGTAGATCCAAAATTTTGGGATTTTGACTTCAGATTCAGGTTTAGCGACCCCGAAAACTCCCGAGTGATGGGTTCCGGACTACTCCAAGTGATTCTGAAATTAACGACCACCATATTGAATCCACCATTCTGAGTTCTGGAATTTGGACTTCAGATTCGGATTCAGCGACCCCAAAAACCCCCGAGTAACCATTTTCGAGCAAATCCGAGTGATTTTGAAATTCACGTCCGCCATATTGGATCCGCCATTTTGAATTTTGAAACTTTGACTCCAGATTCGGATTCAGCAACCCCTCAATACACGGGTTTAAGTCCAGTCGCGTACTTCTTCAGTGTCATTCCATTGAATAATCCTGGTGGTATATCCTAATTTCTAATATAATCTCTAATAATCCTAATTTCAAATTCACGTCCGCCATTTTGGATCCGCAATTTCGAATTTCGAAATTTGGAGTTCGGATTCGAATTCAGCGACCCCAAAAACCCCCGAGTAATCATTTTCAAGCGAATTCGAGTGATTTTCAAATTCAAGCCCGCCATATTAGATCCGCCATTTTGAATTTTGAAACTTTGACTTCAGATTCGGATTCAGCGACCTCAAAAACCCCCTAGTACGAGGGTTCAAGTCCATTCGGATACTTTTTCAGTGTCATTTCATTGAATAATCCTAATGGTGGACAAAGTCCATCTCGCGACTGCTCGTGTTACAAAAATTGACGCGCCCGCCGGAAGGTTAATCCCAACATTTGAAATAAAAATTGAAAATTCAAAATTTTTGAATTAAAAATTTCACAAGGTTCATATGAACTGAGAAAGCTTTCAACATCATAAATTTCTATAAGTATCCATGGATCTATTCTTATTTCCAAAGATATTCATGAAAATCTGTATGTAAATTTTTCCGATTTACTCGTGAATGAACAGCTTGAAAAATGCATATTGTGAAGCTTTGAAGCAATAATTCATTGTGTAACAAATATGAATATCTCTCATACCAACGTTTTATTCGGTTAAATTAGCTTCCCAGACAGCACACAAGAATCTTAAATGAATTCTGAAAAAATAACTTTTTTAGAATACAAAGTGCTCCGAAAGGCTTTCAAAAGAATTCGATTCGTTAGACATTTGCGAGTTCCGTGAAAATTCTATGAGACTTCTTTGAGAATTTTAATGGAACTCGCAAATGTCTGACGAATCGAATTCTTTTCAAACTCTTCAAGAACACTTGGTATTCTAAAAAAGTTATTTTTTCACAATTCATTTGGGATTCTTGTGTGTTATCTGGATTCAAATTATTTTTTAATACGTTTTGCGAGCTGCATTCAATCACTGATGCGCTCACCCTGCCTTTTTTGTTTTTCAATAGTATTCAGCTTACCGTAATTCCATATTTGCTGTTAGCAAGTTCCCATTTCAGTCCAGCCAGTTCAGCAGCATATGCATATTCGTTCAATGCGTCTCGAAACAGTTGCACGAACATGTAAGACAAATTAGAACAAACTGGATCCATGTATGCGAGAGGGCTAGAGTAAAAAATATTATCGAATCATCAAATTGTATTTGACTAAAAATGTTCACTATTGAATTTGAATTTCTTTCAATTTTACCTGACAAAATCAAACGTTAGATTCGCTTTAGGTACAAGAAATTCTTCATCTTGTTTGAACCACAATCTTATAAATCGAGTATCTTCCAAAATCACAGGAAATTTGTCCGCCTGGTAATTCAAAATATTCTATTATTCTCAGAATTTCCAATGTGCCGTTTAAATATGAATATTCACTTACGTTAGGTTCTGGTGATTTGATATCAAACCTTGTAGGTATAAATTCATTTTTCAGGGGTATTTTCAGATCAGGGCTGAATCCAGGATTTGCCCATTTTTCTATCAGATCAGATGGTATTTTCTCTTTTTTAAATTGAGTTCCATACCAAAATTCCTTTTCATTAGCCATACTTTCGAACATTTTCCCTATTACTTGCACTCGGAGTTTTTGAGGTGTCAAATATTCCATAATCCAATCAATTAAATCTGGCCTCCATTCTTTGAAAAGATGATCTATCGTTAAAACTTCTTCCATAGGATACTCTTGTACGTAACGTACAGTGTTATTCACGTATACGTGCGGTGAATTCTTTTCTTTGAATCGGAAATTCATTTCTGCAATATCTTTGTATTCCTAGAAATTAGAGTCATTGAGAAAAATTTGAATATTACGAATTGAATAATGAATTTAAAAACAAGGCTCTTTTGAAACATCTGTACTTTAATTTAAATGATGAATTTTAATTTAAATATTGAAAATATTGATTACGTTGTAGATCCATTCGATAGGTCCCTCTTTCTTCAACATGTTGATATACTGGAACATCAAAGTAATGATGTCATCAACATGTTGAATACCCTCTTCCGTTAAGTCAACGATGACACTGAAGAAATTGAAACCTCTAGCTCCAGGTCTTTTACCAGATACAAGAGAATTACACCATCCTTTTGCTTTCAATGCAGACAACAAAGAACCTTCTCCTTCATGACCGAGTAGATGCGAAATGTAATGGGAAGGCTGCAATGAAAAAAACAAAAATATAAAATCACAAGTTATAAACGTTCTGTCCAAATTTCCAATGAATCGTTACCAATGAATGATAATAATCCTGCAGATTGGGAATAGCAAAAGTTATGTTGAGACTTCGTACATCTTTTATCGGAACGATATACCATTTAGTTTGAAAATGCTCTTCACTGAAGGGATGTTTAGGCCACGTTGGAACCTCTATTTCTTTATTTTTAACATGGCTAAACATTTCAGCTACAATTTTTTCCAATTCGTCCAAGTTTTCTAGGACATCACATTCAAAAAATATTAATTTCATTTGTATACCAAAAACATTCCTCATTTCTAATCTATGAAACATCTTGACTAACCTTTGCCTAGTACGGACAGAGCCATAGCATTGGCGGAATAATATTTTTGATGAAATTCCAACAGTTTCTCTCTCACGTTGATATTCTTTTGTTTAGGTATGGTTTCTAACGTCTCTCTGCTCCCAGTTCCAAATTTAGAATAAGGATGTGCTTGATCGGCAGATGATTTATCCAATTGGCTCAAACGCCAAGTATCGTTCATCAGATTCTTTTCATGCTCCGAATGTACGGCATTTAATTCAAGTTCAGTTAAAGTTTCGGTAAAAAGTGGAGCTATGAAGAATTGAGAAAATCTATCCAAAGCTTCTTGTAGTTTTTCTGAGTTCACATCAAAGTAGTAAGTTGTATGATCTAAATATGTTGCCGCATTGCTTGAACCTCCATTTTGAGAGAGATACATATTGTAATCATTTTGTTGAGGGTATTTTTCTGTTCCCAAGAATAACATGTGTTCACAAAAATGAGCCAATCCTGGCAAATCATCTGGATCGCTGAAATAACCTAGAACGAGACAAGACTACATGCATATCGAGTATGACAAATGTTAAACTGATTGACAAAGAAAACTTATTTACCAATGTTAACATCGAGAGCTGCAGCACTTTTATCTGTTGTTGGATCACTGATCAGGAGAACTTTGAGTTTGTTATTGAGAATTAAACCTCTGTATTCTCTTTTGTCATTGGGAGATTTAATAATGTTATTATATCGTTTCTCAATAAAATTATTCACCGCCATGGTTGACGAAGAGATTTTACTTTCAGAGGATTTGGATCTGAAACATGAATATATGATTCCAGGACATTATTCACATGATATGTTTTAAACATGTGACTTATTTGAAGTATTCGGTATATAAAATAATTGTAATTTTGATGTGGCTAAATTCATGATTATTGATAATAAATTGAATTCTTACGTTGTACCATGAGCCTCAGGTTGTAAGACTTTTTCATTTTGATAAAGGGATGTCATTTTTTTCAATAATTTGTTATTTAGAATTTTAATGTGTAAGTAGAGCAAACTGCTATCAGAAAATTTTCGAATTAATATTGTTTTATTTATTTATTCCACGAATTTGTGTTGATAACGATAAAAACTTTGATTTTTTGTTGTTCTTTTATTCTAACGGTAAGCAAGGCTAAACGTGAATAAAAATGCTTAATGACTAAAGCAACACGACCTAGTAAACCACTGTTGTTCTTTGACGTTATGAATGTCCATAGTAGGGAAAATAAGTTAAGGTTAGGTTCATAAGTGACGGATCATGGCCTTCAAATGATCGACATCTTTCCCACTTATGCTAAAGAATATGATGAATTTTACTGGATTTGTCACGTGTTGAAATTTTAGGATAATACAAGTCGATGGAATACCCGTCTTTGTGTGATTTACACGAGAGCAGGATCGATTAACTTGATATTTCATAAATGGAAAAAAGTTTCATACAAATACCTGAAAAATAATAAGGACTGAACGGGAAAATATAGAAAGCGGCATTTGATTACGCGCGACGAGAACATCTAAAATTAATTTATACTTTTCAAAATATGTTTCAAAATCGAATGGAGGTTATGTATATTTATAGTAAAAATGAACTGAATTTCAACTGACCGAATTTGTTGTAGTAATTAGTGATTGAATCTTGAATCAAGTCAAATCAAGTTGTTTTGTCGCAAGTGGCGCTACGTTGCAGAATTTTCATTAACTTCTGTGGTTCAGTGTTGTGCAGCATTGTACAGAGTGTTGGCTTGTCAAATTGAAACACAACCTCTAAGTTCAGTGTTATTTTGTTATTTTCGGTACACAAATTTATACTTTGGAGCAAAATGTCAATTGAAATTGAATCTGCTGAGTGAGTATTTGACTGTTGTTATCAATATATAAATATATGCATGATTAATGAATTATCTTTATTACTGAATATTCTATAGTTCCCTCTATAATCAAATTTCACTTTGCAGTGTTATTCGTTTAATTCAGCAGTATCTCAAGGAATCTAATCTTGTCAAAACGTTACAGACATTGCAGGTAATTGATCGTGTGTGTATTCTGTATAGATTTACATGAAATATTTCAACTCTCATATTTTATACAGGAAGAAACTGGGGTGTCGTTGAACACCGTAGATAGCGTGGATGGTTTTGTTGCTGATATAAACAATGGACATTGGGATTCAGTTTTGAAAGCGATACAGTCGCTAAAACTACCAGATAAGAAGCTTATTGATTTATACGAACAGGTATTCATCTTGCAATGACTATTTATATATCATACAAAACATGAAGGTTTTGACTCTGCATTTCATCATAGGTTGTTTTGGAATTAATTGAATTGCGTGAATTGGGAGCAGCTCGATCTTTACTAAGACAAACAGATCCTATGATTATGATGAAACAACAAGAACCCGAGAGATATATTCATTTAGGTAAAACCAGATGGAGTCTTGTTATATATCATGAATAGTAAGTACATTCTCAACAAAGGTATCATAAATGTTTGATCTTTACAGAAAATCTTCTTGCTCGATCTTATTTTGATCCACGCGAGGCATATCCGGATGGAAGCACAAAAGAGAAAAGACGAGCCTATATAGCAACTGCTTTAGCAGGTGAAGTTTCTGTAGTACCCTCGAGTAGATTGCTAGCTCTTCTAGGTCAAGCTCTAAAATGGCAGCAACATCAAGGATTATTACCTCCTGGAACGACTATAGATTTGTTCAGAGGTAAAGCGGCGGTTCGAGATCAAGAAGATGAAAAATATCCTACACAATTATCAAAACAGATCAAATTTGGACAAAAATCTCACGTGGAATGCGCTAGATTTTCTCCAGATGGTCAGTATTTGGTTACCGGCACTGTGGATGGTTTTATCGAAGTGTGGAATTTCACTACCGGTAAAATTAGAAAAGATCTAAAATATCAAGCTCAAGATAATTTTATGATGATGGAACAAGCTGTTTTGTCCATGGCCTTCAGTCGTGACAGTGAAATGCTGGCTGGAGGAGGACAAGATGGAAAGGTTAAAGTTTTTAGAATGCAAAGTGGACAGTGTTTGAGAAGGTTCGAAAAAGCTCATTCCAAAGGTGTCACGTGTATTCAATTTAGCAGAGATAACAGTCAAATTTTATCAGCCTCTTTCGACACTACTATAAGAATACATGGACTCAAATCTGGAAAAACTCTAAAAGAATTCAGAGGCCACACCTCTTTCGTAAATGAAGTTGTATTTGCTCCAGACGGTCATAACATTGTTAGGTATTTATAACAAATGTGAAACTTGATTGTTCTTAATTATTTTTATATTTTTACGTTTTAATCCTTATTTCAGTGCTTCGTCAGATGGTACGGTTAAGGTTTGGAGTTTAAAAACAACAGAATGTATAGGAACTTATAAGTCTCTCGGAGCTGCTGATTTAACTGTGAATAGCATACATCCGTTACCAAGGAATCCAGAACATTTTGTAGTGTGTAATCGATCGAATACCGTCGTTATTATGAATATGCAAGGTCAAATAGTTAGATCATTCTCCAGTGGTAAAAGAGAGGGTGGAGATTTTGTGTGTACAGTTGTGAGCCCACGCGGTGAATTTATTTATTGCGTTGGAGAAGATCTTGTATTATATTGCTTCTCTACGTCATCAGGGAAACTAGAAAGAACGCTTAACGTAAGTAATAATACTTCATAAATGAATCAGAAACTTGACAAATCATCATGGAGTTTTTTTTTTTATTTCAGATCCACGAAAAAGATGTTATTGGTATAGCTCATCATCCTCACCAAAACTTATTATGCACTTATAGTGAAGATGGTCTTTTGAAACTCTGGAAACCATAAACATGTTTGTTGATCCAAATACAATTATTGATGAATTTTCAGTGTAATTCATCATGTCAGAATAGGTTTACTAGATTAATGATGACAATGAAATTTACTTGTGTTCATAAAATTTTGGTATAGTTAATTGAAACAAAAATAAGACATAAATAAGTGTATTGTTATTGCATGATTTTTGTATATACACATATCCATACGAAGTTTCAATATTTTGAAATGTATTAACGTATATAGAAGCATTAATTTATTCCATCAACAATTTTCTTGCATCAGATGAATTCAATCTATAATCTTTATGTTTTTCTTTTTTTCTTTTGATATCTTGAGTATATTTTCTTGAGAGGAGGAAGTAAAAGCATTGTTTTAGTAGGAGTTTTTTTGCTTTGTGAGTTCAAACTTAGTTCAGATGCACACAGCATTTCATTAAAGTGGAATAATACTAAAATTTGTTCAGTGTGCTTAAGGGGATACTAGCGACGTGACAGCAGTAAAATCGTTTATGATAAACTACGAGTAAACGTTTCAATTCCATTCAAATATCGCTCTGTACAGCACTTCTATTTGCATCAAAGAACTGCTGTACAGAGCGATATGAGTAAATTGAAGCGCTTGTTCGTAGGTTGTCATAAACGATTTGGCTACTGCCACGCCGCTAGTATCACCTTAAGTTAGGATTCTTTTTAATGTAGTTGATAAATACCATGTACTTTTATACATTGTGACAAACATTATCTGACTTTCATCATGGGATTATGTATGGAAAACTTTCAAAATGTAAGTATGAATGTTTGATCGCAAGTTTAATACGAGTTTAGAACATTATCCCAATAAAAATGGATTCATTTTCTTATTGTTCAATTATTAAAATCACTTTATGTAACAAAACTGAAAATCCATTGTTTATTTATTCTCAATCATTATCTTCATAGGTTTTAATTATTACGTAATCTATAATTAATTTTCAATTCACAGATTCATTAGATTCTATAAAAAGTCTTGCAACATTTTATTGTCTCATTTTTAGAATTCTCTAGGATCTTTGTCAATTTCTTCGAATCGCTGCTACTTCACACCCATAGAAAGGATTTTTTGTGAGATATGTGAGCTACTGGAGATAAAAGCTGGGTGTTGTACGTGAATTATACGAGAACAGCTTCCAAAATAATCAAGAGGAGAATAATTTGAGAAAAATGTGTTGTGTTGTTGGTGGAATGCTCAAAGAATGCTTTATTTCAAGCCTCGCGATACCGCTGCTCCTGTAAAAGCGGAAGTTTATGCTGTAAAATTACGAAAGCTGGCTAACGTAATCCACCAAAATTGTCCGAAACGTGGAAGAGTTTTCTTTCTATATGCTAATGCGCGTCCACGTGTCGCACAGTGGGAAATTTTCTATGTATTTATGGACAAAAATCAGTCTACAACTCAATTTTCATTCTATGTCAACTAATTTCGTTCTAAAATATTCGGAACCAGTTCTACTCCCATGTTTCACTGCAGCATTTTTGTTTGTAGCAATTCGATATTTATATAATTCAATAGAAAACTCGATGAACTTTCAATAATAAAAACATCGATACTATCAAATATCACTTGTTACTAATGAAAATTTTCAGCTCTTCAATATTGTTAGAAGTTATATGAGATTTCCACGGTTTTGTTGGGTCTTGTCTGTTATGAATAATCAATTTTGTATGCAAATCCCTTTATTTCATCCAAATTTTGAGGAAATTATTTCTATGAACAAAAATTTTGGCTCTTTAGATGGATTATGTGATTTCAGTCGGATTTTCATCTTTTCGTGCTTCTCCCTTACAAGTTTTTAGCACACTTATGTGAAGAGTAACGTAAAACAAAGGGAAAACGTGGCAAAACGTTTCTTTTCAGAAAAATAGTGATCCATTGATTCACCAAGTCCTCTATCTCAATTTTGATTGAAATTTTTCTCAGGTCAAGTTAAGGATTACAAAAGTGCCGCGGTGATACATTAAAGTGAAACTCTTTCCGAGTATTTTGAGAAGGAATTTATCAGCATCGGATGAAAATTGAGTTATAGGTAGATTTTTGTCCACAAATGTTCAAAAAATTTCCACTGTGTGTCGCGAAGAAAATTTTGAGCGAGGTTGGAGTAAGTTCTAATCACATCCTGCCAATTCTTCGGACCCAACGGACTACTATGTATTCCGGAATCTTCAAATTTCACGATCGAATTTGACTCGAAACAGAGATTATCAACTTTTTTCAACTCCCAGTCATCAGAGTATTGAACGAGGGGAATAAATGAGCTATCATGACATTATGCGGATTTTATAAATATAGTAATGGCAATTATATGACTAACTAAAACCTTAACCTAATCAATTGAAATATTGAAAAAGTCTAGGTATACGGAGAAAATATTTCATCAAATATTATTGGGTGGGTGTACACTATCGTAGCGCCATGTCATACTTCCGATATATTTTACAGGGTGAGACTGTCCGTTAGTGATGTTGATCCTGAGTGAGGATCGGATTGATCCTAGGATCAGAGCTATTTGGATGGATCAAGGGTATAGATCGATTCTATATAACTCACAAAAAAGATCGATCTTCTGGCATTTTGAGGCATCGATTTGGAAAGAATGGTCAAAGATAGCAAACTCGAATAGAAATTGACTTGAATAGTGGTTAACTCGAATGAAATTAGGCCTGGAGTATCAATATATAATTTTTTCTATTCTCAACATTTAATTCAAATAAAATGTGAATTAACATATTTATATAATGAAATTAAAATTCATTGATTATCTGAATATTTTCTCATTTTTGTTAATGTTTTACTTTCTCTCCAAAATTCCACTCTCAAATTCGAACACTGTTGGAAAATAGAGGTGGGCGAATCTTGACGAAGCGAATCTTTTGTATAAAATACTTATCGAGTTTTGATAAAATTTTTATAGAATTCGATACAAATTAAACATTTTTTTTTATACAAAAGATTCACTTCGTCAAGATTCGCCCACCTCTATTGGAAAATTCCTCAATTCAATAGAAAATTTCTTGTGAAATTCAATATTCCGATATTGAATTCAATAAAGTTTTCAAAGTAATAAAAATTTCAAAAGTTCTTTTTGGAATATATTTATTGAATTTACAAATATCGTATCAACATTCAGAAGAACATTCTTCAAATCAAGAATTATTTTTTTGAAATGATTATCATACTATGAAATCTAATAGACTGTGTTATGTGAAAAGTCTCATAACATTCTTATGAAATTTAAGGCACAGGGAGTCCATGAATTATCCCAATTGTGATGGATTGAAGAGACAAAACTTCAATAACTCCTTGGGTTTCGCTTCCCAAAATTTGTTGTATACAATTCCGTATGAGCATGAAAACAATTGTTTAAGATTTTATACAATGAAATTTCTCTCAGGTTAGTTTTAATGATTGAATTGTCTCTTAATTTTTCATGCAATATTTTCACGTTTGACCGAAGAGTTTATATTTTTATAAGTTTTTAAAATGATGTAGTGATTTTTACGAAAATTTCTTCATAATAATAGACACAATGGGGGTTGATCAATCTGTTAAATCGTTCGCACATAGATGGATCAATAGCTATCAACTACCACTTAATAGGTAAAGCGATTCGTGTAAGTCTAGGTATTCATACAAATTATATAGAAGAACAGGTTGAAAAAGATTGCAAGTGGTAATGATTTCATCTTATTTAATTGACGGCTAATGTATGTGAGGTGGAAAGAAATCTGAAACTTATAATCAAATTCGATAAATTTAAAAGCAAACTTCACATCCAACCCATTAGAACATTTCTGTTCATAAGAACAGAATATTATAGTAGACTGAATACGAATTCTATCAGAATTGTTACATATCAAGTTGTTGTGAATGCAGTATAGAGAGTTATTGTCAACCTGCAAAGACGGTGAAATGTTTTTTTAGGAATAAATTGCAATAATTATGAAATTCAAGATACTTTTAGATGGTGAAATTTTTGAGACATGTCTATTTAGATCTTCTTATCTGTATTCCATAATTTGTTGATTCTAAGAGATGGATCTGAAACAGTATATTGAATTTCATAATTATTTTAATTCGTTTTTGAAAAAAAGAAACATCACGAATGTCACCGTTTTTACAGATTGATCCAGTTAGAATTCTAATTCTCTCGATGAACTTGATTTATTTAGATGAAACATATTTATACTTCTTATTAAAGTAATTTATACTAAATACGCGACATTTTTGTTTTTTCTATTTCAAAACTGTTTCAAGTTAATTCATTGGCGATTGATTGTGTTTCGATAAAAGGAGAGGAAATCAAGTTGTTATACTACAAACGTATACTAAACGGATATGCCTTCACACGAGTGTTATGAAGATATTAAAGAGGCTCGTTTTCTGCAAATGGGCCCTACTATATACATACATAGTATGGCTTTATACGACAAAGTGCAAAAAAAGCACTAGAGTCTGGTGCTGGTTTTGGCGCTGCCTAAAACGCCTGAGCTGAGCCGGCTTGCCGCGATCGTACAAGCGAGATAACCCGGTTAACCCCAAAATCGACCCGTTATTATAATATTTGCCAAGACCCGAAATCTAGTAATTGCTTATTTGCTCGGCCCCAATTACCGCCAACCTCTAAGGGATTCACCACTCTATACGTGACGAGAAAATAGTATATGCATGTATGGAAGAATGGTTTTTAACTTCCAGATTTCAGTCAATGTTGTTATCGTTATATGGAAAGAAAGTACAGAGTACAAAAATTTATCTCACTGGAATTCTTGAGGTACTTTTTTTTTCATTTCTTTTCATCCCTGGCGGAAAAATTTTGTTAAATTTCGATGAAATTTTTATTGGAAACGATCGCGGGAATTTCAATGAGGATTCACGAGAGTAAAAATTCTTCTATTAAACACTACAAGTCTTTTCGATTCAACATAAGTTGAAAGATTTTGATGAGAATTGTTTTGTTGTTGGAAAACATTCAATGTCATTGAGAAAGAATTAGTTTCAATGGGAATTGTGGGAGTCTCGTGAAACTTTGGGATGAATTCTGTAGAAATTAATTGAAAAGTCGTGATAATAGTTTTGGGTTGAATGCTGAATTCTTCATTTATATGATTTTTGTCGAAATTAGACTAATTCCGATGAATAATTTCGATTCTATGTGCTGACTTCCGATAAATATCGCGAAATGATGTTATTATTCCAACGAAAAAATTTTGTTAACACAACACAAATTTTGTTAGGAAAACAACATTTTTTTGTTGATCATATTTCAACATAATAATTTGTTTCAGTGCGGTTGAAAATTTTCCATTTCCCGTGGATTCTGTTGGATGAAATTAATTGGAAAATTTTCGGTGAACTTTATGAAATTCCGTCAAAATATGAAGTTTTTTTTTCGTGCTTTCAGACAATAAATTTTGGTTCCAAGTGGTAACTCCCCATACCACGCAATAGTTCAGAACGGGTTTATAATGAATTCAATTAGGATTTGAAGAACTCATGATGAATTTTTAAGAATTCTTTTTGCACTTTTTATGTTGTATGGGTTTTACACGCAGAAAAGTGCCTCTTTGGAAAATAGCAGAGTTCACTATTCGATATCGCAATGAATGTTTTTAATATATTCTCAGCAGTGTAATGCCACGTAGTATTTTTGTGAATCACTATGAGGATTAGCAAGTTCTGTGATTTCCATCCCTGGATTTAAATTTTATGTGCCTAGAAATCAAAATGCGACGTGACATAATTCACTATTCCAGATATCGGGGGCAACTGTGCTACGTATGACAGCGAACTTTACTATTTTTCGAAGATCTCTTTTCTCCGTGTAATGACAATTGTAAACGGAGAAAAAAATATACTACTTTTTCTAATTCTGTTTCACTGAAAAATTCAATTTCTTAAATTCGAAGAAAATTTTTTCGCCCTCATTCTGATAAATCTTGTTTCCGATGGAAAAAAATCATTCATTTCAATGGAAAAATTTTTCATTGAATTGAAATCATATTCTTCAAATTCAAGAAAGATTCAATTTCTGTTTCAATTTGAGAATTTTCCGTTTCAATCTGATGAAAACTTTTTCCATTTGACTGATTTTTTTTTTCATTGAAAAAAAGGTTTATTAGAATGAGGGCAAAGAAAAGTTTCTTTCAGTCTAAGAAATTGGGTTCTCGGTGTTGCTAAACCACCCTGAGAAAAAAATAAAAGTGCCATTAACCACCACGCGTAGTTGAAGAATTTATGAGTGAATCAACGAATTTTTAGTTGAAATGACTTGGAAATTGTAGATTCAACTACGCCACCTTTCATTGTCTCAAACATAGAATTTGATTTTATGAACCAATGTGTGTCAACGTCAACAAATCACAGAAGAAGTTTCATTCAAAAATCTCACGTGGTTGAGTCGACCTCGCAGGCAATCAATGCTTCGTTATTTTGTGTCAAATGCATATGGATACTTGACGGAAACTATTTTTCATTGTCCCAATCATTCATGTAGTTGACTCAACAGAGTCGGCCAACCTGGGGAATGATTCAATGCAACCTCCAGAGTTGGTTGAACGTATTTAACCTCCTGGCATAGTTGAATTAAGTACGTTTTCGTTCAGTTCACTAATCCTTTTTCTCAGTGCAGAAACAGGAAGGTTTGTAAACCCAGATAGAAAAATGTCTCAATAATGCCATCATGATGGTAACATGCACGCCAAGAAATGTTCGCATCATGGTACCAAGGTGTTTCTCCGCATAAAGCATTGTTATTGGTGGCAAAACGGGGTGATGGTACCATAATGAGGACATAACCCAGATAACATGTAGGCTTGTCATAACCCTGTCTGCAAGGGTTTTGTAAGCTTGTACCCTTGTCGTGTGTCAACTAGGAGGCTTATATCAACCTTGTCACAAGCTTGCCTGACAACATTGCAGCAAGGTTCAATTGCTATCTGGGTAATGTTTACATTTTATGCATCATCGCAAGCTGAGCGGAGTTTATGATAGTACGTTTACGCCACGTTATGTTACAAAGAATTTAGAGCAAATTTTTCTATCTGGGGAAATGGATTTTCACATAAACAGACGGGAGATTACGAATGAATAATTCTAATTGAATTTCACTATACGCTTTATAAAATTTAACGTTCAGCGTTTAAAATTTCAATCCTACCCATTGCTTTTTCTACAATATTCGTAATCTTCCGTATTTTTATGTAAAAATCCATCTTATAAATCTTCCTGTTTCTAGTTTACTAAGAGAATTAACAAAAATTTTTATATTCTCGAGCGGCATTTTTCTCCGTGTAGAACTTTGTTGGGAAAAAACACTGGGCTGCAATGGAATTTGTTGACAAATCAAGTCGTGCCGTTGGTTGAAAATTCCGTATTTTCCGTGGGTACTGTTGAAATGAGATGAAGTTCGATGGAATTCGGGATAAGTAGTGATTATAATACGTATCATAGAAATGTATTTTGAATACGTCATTCAAACACACGAATTCTAAGTAGTTCCCTGTTGAAAATATCCCACAGAATCTCATTGAAAAAATGACAAACTGAACGGGTTACAATGGAATTTAATGGTATTTTATCAGAACTTTGTGTACTTTTCATAAAATTTTATGGAATATTTCCATCAGGGTTTGTACTTTGTATTTGAAGGGCGTCTTCGCGAGTATTTCAACGAAACATGAAATAGTTTCGAAAATATTGTTTGGAAATACTTGACAAATTTTCATTTAAAATCACCTTTTCCACACATTTTATTCAATTTTTTTTGTACGCGCAACTTACGTCCATCATTCGCGAGCAAAAGTTCATGTTATAGTGCGGGTATTCTTGATTCAACGGCACTCTAGTATTGTTTCCTTTGTTCTTATCCAATATAGACAGAGTTGGTAAAAACTTGAGGTTTTTGCGGATTTTATAGAGCTTCGGTGGGTTTTCTGGGTTTTATCACATTTACTTGATTCTTCATCAACTTATACGAGAACTTTCTGATGAACAAATTATTTTCAATCATTTGAAATGAGAATAACACTGGTCAATAGCAATCCTGTTGCCGAAAGTTGTGGAACTAATTCAGAGTAATTTTGAAGTACTGAATACAAAAACAACACCAGATTTGTTGGATCAGCTCAATTGTTATAATTTTTTAAGTATAAAATGTATCGATTATATAGATTATGTATAAAAATTGTGCATAAGAGATAATAAAAGTTGAGTCAATTCAAGAAATCTGATATTGGTTACGCTCATTGAGAGAGAACAGTCATTGAAGCAAGAAAATATTTCATCCAATGGTATCTATAAAATATTCCTTTGAATCAATTGAATATTATTCAAATGAATGAAATGGTTTCTGACCGCATGAAGTATTTCATCAACTGAAAATCCATTTCATCCATTAAAGTGAAATTTCATTGATCTAAAGAAAAATATTATAGATAGCTACCATTGGATGCAATATTTTTTTGTTTCAATTACTTTTTTGCATTCAACATGCCAAAACCACTCCAAATCAGTTCCCAGATCTCGGGCAATGATGAGAAGACAATTTTTTTTTTGTAAGATCTCAAAATCCCTTTATAAAAGGTGAAAATTGGTGGAGAGAATAAAAGAACGAAGGGGTTGGATTTATTATCAATGTGGCTGACGTTCACTGAAACTGAGAAACGTCGAGCGTTAATTTTATAAGACTAAATGTTGTTCGCGTTTATCTAAATAAGTATAATAGATGATCATAAGTGTGTTAACAGATTGTTACCCGTATGGAAATATTTCGCTAAGAAATTTCTGCGAAATCATGAAAAAACTCTGAGCAGATTAGGGGGATTTTTAAGGGAATCCAACAATGAATTAATCCCATTGCAATTCCTCTGCACTGAGAAAAATGTGTTTCGAAGAACTAGCAATCACAGAATTGTTGGCATTTTATTGTTGGAAATACAATAATTTTTGTTCTTATAGCAATACATGTTGTCTTGTTAACAATAGAATTGTCAATTCAGCAATGTTAACGGTCATATTTTTACGATTTTTATTGTAGGTTGACATATGACAATGCTGAATTGTCACATATCAACCAGCAATAAAATTGCTGAATTGGCAATTTCATTGTTAATACACGAATTATTGTATATTCAACAATAAAATGTCAGCAACGCTCTTATTGCTAGTTCTACGAAACACATTTTTCTCAGTATGCGAAAATCTGAAAAACTCTGACCAACTCTGAAATCTTTATGGAAAATCTAATAAATTTGGGACATTCTGTACAGACGTTTTTCAGAGTTTATAAGAGTTTTTACATTTTTCTTTCCAGAAAAATTGGAACGTAATTGGGCTCTGAGAAAACTTTGACAGAACTCTAATAAATTGTCAACATTTTTCTGGTTATTGAAAAATTTTAAAAACCTATAAATACATTCTTATGCTATATCCGAATATCATATGTGAAAAAGTGTTTGATAATTTTTTTTCAATAGTCAGACAAATATAAGAAATTCATCAGAATTTCGGCAGAATTTTTTTAGAACACAATTTCGTTCCTGTTTGTCTGAAAAAGAATTAAAAAAACCCTGAAAAACTTTGAAGAACTCTGAGAAAAGTCTGTACAGAATGTTCCAAATTTATCTGATTTTTCATCAAAATTTCAGCGATTTTAAGAGTTTGTCTGATTTTCTCAGACAAAATGTGATGTTTTTCAGAGATGATTCACGGGTTCTCAGGCATTTTTCAACGAAACGGTTTTAAACGGGTAAACATAACTCACCTTTCTTTTTTAATGAAATTCTATTTATAAGTACCCTCCATGTTGTTATTTACTGTTAGTGATGCCAATTACTGGACACACGGAGAGAAATGTTACGTTATAAATTACTATATTGCTTGCACGTACGGGACAGACTTGCTTTATGATATCATTTACTCAGAGATTTCTTAAAAGTCGACTATATTTGATAGTACAATATGGAAGAATTCTTTTATGTTTTACTATCAGATATAATGATTTTTGAGAGAGTCTGTAAGTAAATGGTATCATAAGGCAAGTCTGTTGTGTATGTAACACAAAATTGTTCACTTTGTATAGCAGTTTAGAACTTATCAAAACACATTGTTTCTACGAAATTAATAAATAATTGTATTACTTAGATTCAGCTACTTGAACATGAAGATTTATATAAAATCATTGAAAAGCAAAACTTAAAAACTTGTTGAAAGCTCCAGAAATTTACTGTCAAATGATGGTAACAGTCCCATAAACTTCAGAATTTTTGATTAAATTCACGATAAAGTTCACATACACATACCGGAAATTGATTTTTCATTTCATGATTACTGCATAATAAAAGACTCCGATTATTTTGTTTACAGTAGTTTATAATTCCGAGTGAAAAAATGGTCGAAAGTATATATAATTCTATTGAATTTGTATATAATTTTGAAAATTTTCCCACTCGGA
Organism: Gonatopus flavifemur; assembly: GCA_018340375.1. NCBI lineage: Eukaryota > Metazoa > Arthropoda > Insecta > Hymenoptera > Dryinidae > Gonatopus > Gonatopus flavifemur. The sequence continues at coordinate 24,894,320 of JAFFJZ010000007.1, forward strand.
ATGAAATTACTGACTAATCTCAGGAAAATGTTCATTTTCTCTCCTTTGTATAAAATTTAAATCTCCTTATTCAATGGTTTGTTAATTCAGAGTGTGAGCACAACTATAAGAGCTCGAAACTCTTTCCACCTCATTCATAGGAAAATCAATGGCCCGCTAATTTGTAGTCTTGGCGGTGATGTCAACAAAATTAGAAGCTAAGTTCCGGAAGCGTTGGCGACAAAACGCTTTATTCTTCACCGAAAATCATCCAGTGAAAAACACTTCGCGTGAAATCTATGCTAGTGTTCATTCGAGGTTCAGGTACATAATACCAAATGAAAACCCACCGGAAAGATCGTTTCGCTTCCTTTCTAAGTAGTACTAATGACATTTTAATACCATTATTTCCTTTAAAATTGGAATTATTACACTTTTGTTAGAGTTCTCTGTCGGTATTTTGAGTTTTTTCATCATTTCGATACGCTTCACAGTTTTTTGAAAATATGTTACATACGCTGTATCATATTTTTGACTTGTTCATATTTTGAAAAAATAAAAAAATGGTATTAATAGTATCTAGTAGACTTTCTTCTATAATTTAAAAAACATCGCAGAATCATTTCATATATATTATTAAATTTGATATCACTTCTATAAGAAATCCACATCCCGTCTTTAGAGGACTGAATGGGTGATCGTGGTCTGGTTTTAAATTGATTTTAAGAAATGTACTTGGATTCAGAACAGTAATTCTATCCTGTAACAAAATAACAGAAGGTAGCGGCGCTAGCGGTTGGGGTAATTCTATCACCATCAATTACTACTCTTAATAGCATTTGTAACTCACATAGGTTAGACTTTTTTGATCATTTTTGTTGGTCGTTCACATTAAGACTGCTAATTTCATGTATTTTATGAATTTCCAAAATAATAACATCGTCAAAAACCACTCATTGTTCACTGTAAAAAGAAAGTCTTAATCTGCTTGCATCTTAATTTTAGACAATGCTTTTTCCATTGTATCGGCGATTGTTTTTTCGGCTTAATTTGTTTGCATCATGGATTCAGCCATGAAATGAGCTGAATTTAAGACTTTCTTTTTACAGTGTTACATTCCATTTGATCAAAAAATTAATCCATAGACTGTACTCCATTCCAAAGGGTCAATTTAATTGCGTTGCTTGGAATGTCAATGATATTTTGACCTCATCGAAGAAGATTTCTCGAACACTTTTTCTCAAAGTGAAGTAAATTTGAGCGATCGAAGTTCATCGAACCGTGTGGTGAATATATAAAGGATGTAAACGATTATCAAATTAGACAGACGGTGGATGTTTTTGATAGATACTACACAAAATTAACGGTATCTGGAAATCAATCAATTATTTATTATTAAATAACTTCAAGTTATAAATGGATAGGTAATTATCTAACAATAGAAATTCCTCTCTTTCTTTTTTTTTCATACATCAAAGTATCAAAAAGAATCAATATCCGTGTCCATTCGGAAATTACATGATGTATAAAAGTACACATAGTGCGCCTAGCGGCACTTTAGCCAACACGGAAGAGAATAAGAAACTAAACAATTGGGTCTCTCGTGTTCTCTTTTTACAAAACAATTCACCGCGTATTGAAAGTGGAAACAATGGACACTTTTGTATCGTAAAACAACATCAAAAACGCAAGAGGGTGGTAAAGAAGAAGAGAAAAAAGAATAAATCTGTTGGTGGTGTGCGGTGCAATAACGTTGCCAGGCACCCTCCCGCGTGACCGAACGGTTCCGGCAATTAAAAGAAATGAAGAACAGGATCAAAAGTATTTTCCGTTATTATCATAAATATTTTTGCGAATCTCAAATATTTTTGTTTTGTTTTTTATTGTCTTATAAATCGGGGAAATGAAAAATCATTATTCAATACGAATTTCAAGTGAAATCGTATATGCGTGTGCATTGTTTTGTTACTACTACCTACAAATTTTTCGCAAAATACAGTACAAATTACACGGTGCATCACGATCGATCGAACTGAACTGGCAAATGCCCCACATTCTGACGCTCTCGAAATTTCAGAGTTCAGATTCGCCGTGAAGGAGAGAGAAAGAAAGTTAGCCCGATTATTATCCACTTAAATCGTGAAGTCAAAAGTCGCTCTGCGTTCTCTTGTCTTGAGTCATTATTGTGTGTGGGGGTGGGTGTGAGCGAGGGTTAATTCGATAATTACTTCGGTTTTATTTCAAGTTTTCGTTCCAATGTAATTACCACCTTTCCACGAGGCAAATGCAAATCCCCGGGTGGCCGGTACCGTGAAAACCAGCTAAATAAAACGGTGAATCTCGCATCGAATCCAATGAAAGTTTCGCATATTTTCCTTGTGTTCAACTTTCACGAGTTTTTAAATATCTTAATTAATAAAACATGATTTCTCATTCTTCTTATTGTCCGGAATGAATTTTATAGAAGAATATAATAAGAACAATTGTTTTTCTTTTTTTATATAATTTATCAAATTGGGAACTTTGAACTATCTCATTGAACAATAAATAGAATTTTTGAGACTTCAGTTGAATAATGAAGAAATTCAAGTCGCGTGGAGTTGTGTGGTCCTAGATTCTGTTTCCTTCATCTCCAAACTACGAACTTCTAAGAATATTATCCATGAAAAGAATCACTATGAGGTCACTCGAGTTTTATCGGGATTCTTCGTCATAATAAGATTCTCATGTATCCATCAAGATATTGTTTTTGACGTATTGAGTTATACTATTACCATATAATTCTACACTTTTTTTTTATACATAACTGTCCGTATATTATATGAATAAAAAATAAAACAATGAACCGGAAATAAGTATCATTCGGAATCGAATACCAGTTTTATCAAAATGAATCAGTAACAATACCCCGATTTAGATTTTAGAGAGCGAGGTGTTATTCTATATAATTGACACCATATGGTTATTGATTTCAATATTAAACAGATGTTTCTCATCATTAGGCAATCAAATGATTTCAGCATTTTTTATAACACTTTTTTCACTTGCATCTGTTGGATTGAAATATATAAACGACCTGATGGGATAACAATAATATCTTTCGATTGTTTATGCAAGACGAAGATTTTTCGTTGGAATGAAATTTGAAAATGAACATAGAATTCCCGAACCTGTCTCACAGAATGTATAATAACCGGAATTGTTTATAGCCACGTTTTGTATTCCTTCGACTGTCAACAACGGGCCAAAGCCGAAAGGAACGGATGAATAAATTTCGTATCATTGAACATGAAACTTTCAGTTAGATATTTTTTTTCATATGAAAAAAGGAAACCTACTTGAAGAACTGAAGATGGACAAAAAAAGAGAAAAAGGAAAGGGTCGAGCCACCACTATAGGTTGTATAGATTCGGCTTGAGGTGGGGGTGAAAGAGGGAGCAGAAGCACGCGTCCGCCACGCTCCCCGTGCACACACCTGGGACCAGTTGGCCAGCGAGAAGAGAAGAAGCAGCCCCCTTTACTAGATCCACACGTACGCACGTATACATACATGTACATAGATGCACATACAGAGCATAACCAATGTCCAATTATTAACAAATTATGAAACGCAAAATTGGGGATCTTCCGGAAATACGGAAACGATGGACGATCCGCAAGAGAAGGGAACTAGAACGATAGGATACAAAGGGATCCGCGGGAGGAGCATATTATTTACTGCGTCGTTCCAAAAGAAAAGAGCAACCTGTTGTACTTCATCAAACTCAGCAGGTATAGGTTCTTAATTCTTTACACTCGGGGAGAATACCTTCATAGAGTTTGAAAAATAATCAGAATTATTTGATTCAATAACATGTCTGGTTATTCAATTCCTGATGAAAGCAAAACAGATTTGCACGAAAAAAATTAGCACGAAGGGATTTCAAGAACTCTTATGACGACAACGACAACGATGATGCGTTTCATATAGAGAGGAAGGAAGGAAATTAATGGAGCGAATGTCCCAAGGATAATACAAGATCAATCGTTCGAAGTTCCTCATCCTTGATAAACAGGCTTCAGTTGGAATCGTCCGCTATGATCAACTATACGCTTTCCATAAGAAAATTCTAAATTAATAAATTAATACAAAAATCAATCAATCCTTTGGAAGCTCGTTAGCGCTTAATTACGTACCTACTTCCGATCCTTATAACGAGTGTGAAACATTTTTTTGCTTCATTCACACCAATTTTTCTCACAACAAATATACTGGGCGGATCTCCATACGAAATATATTGAATGATTTTTCTAAACGTTTTCCTTTTAACATGAAAGAACAATATAGAACAGAACATTTAAAAAAACTCACATCATATGTAACACGTTGAAGGATGTAATTCATAACTGTCTTTGATTTCCTCGGGAAAGTTTCGGATTGATTCAACCCCTCGAATGAAAAGAAGAAAGGTACCACCCTCCTCGTTACGATGGCCACTTCGGAAGCTTTAATCACTAAGCTACCGACATTTCTTACCACCTTAGTATTAATTTTTTTTCTCGAATTGTGATTTGAGAAAGTCTTAGTCAGCCTGGGAAAAAACGTCTTTCTCTTTTTCTTTACAAAATATCAAGCGGTAAGCGTGATATTTCAAACATCATTCTACAGATTTAAACCCAATTATTTTTTCACTATTTTTATGAACAAGTTTGAGAATGTATGTCATTCCACAGTAGTTAGTTTTCTTGGAAACTAATATGCATTTCTCTTGAATTCAGATTACTTAGATTTTTCCCGTAGAGAAAAATTACTATTTTATATTCTCAATGTATCATTCACTTGTTTCGTTTTATGGCTATTTTTTCTTTCTTTCTTTCTTTCTTCTTGCACGGGCGCCGCCTTGATCTGGCCATAGACGCCATGGGAGTCGATTGTCTTCCGTAAGACATATTACGAATCCCAAGAAAAGGTCGACCTCAGGCTATAGAAGATCTTTGAGCCATTTTCAAGCCTCTCGAGTATTTTTGAAATGGGAAATCAATTTTTCCACTTGAGCCTCAATTAACCGGATTTTTCTTAACGGTCGGAGAAACTTTTCTTTTCTTTTCAACTTGTTCTGATTGTTGCGTTTAGATTTTATCTTATTGTTATTATTATTTCAACAGTTTTGGGGATCTGATAATTCAGGAAAAAAAAAATATTTTTCATCCTCCCATAGTGTACATTATTTCTACTTTCACACCTTAATCCGTTCTTATCTATATAGTTTTAACACGTTCACGCGTAATTGAAGAAATTAAAAATTCCCAATAGCCATATTTTGCCGAATGAATCGAATTTAATTTTATTCGAAATACGCATGCGACAAGTTTACCAGCAAACCTTGGATTGTTGTGAGGCGATCTCCTCCCACACCTCTTCTTTTTCAAACTTGATGATTTAATCCTCTTATATGGATATTCATTCGATTCAAATGAGGCAAGAAACGATGGCGTTGAAGCAAGATTATCTCTGATCTTCTTCCTTCTTTCCCACCCTACCTCATTTTTACATATATTTGAGATTGAAAGAAAAAGACAGTCAAGTTTCGATTTTTTTGGCTTTGACAATGTCCTCCTAATCTTGAGAAATATATGTGCGAATAACGAGGATCTTGTTGAACCGACTTCTGATGTGTCGGATTAAAGCCCATTATGAGTTTTAGATCTAAAACTCGAACATTTAATGCCACTTTGTAATAATAATCCCTTCGATTGTTATGTGATTATTATCATCATCATCACGGATTATCGGTTCTAAAATCCAAATTACTTCAAAATTGCATTGCTTCATTCGCCACGGAAGATCTTCGAATCATAAATCCTTAAAGAAAGAATGATAGAATGCTCATTTTTCTCGTCTGTGATGAATTATAATGTTCATTTTGTATTCGAAAGATCATAAATGTTTCTATTAGACAAAGTATAAACGTCATTTATTTAACATGAGCGTCACACATCATACTATCCGTAGGGGTCCATCAAACTATCACAGTGATGTTGTCCCATCATAATCAACCGCTGTTTTATTAATTACCTCACGTGCCATTGAATGTCGTATTCAATTAAGTATTTTAGGTAGAGAAACGTGAATTTTTGAAACTTGAAAAATGATGACAGAATTCCAGAAAACATGAAGTTGAAATATATACAGCGATTAAATTCATCCATCATCGAAAGTGTCTCATCGAGGATAACTGAGTTTATAAAAATTCAAGTCCACGAGCCTGGGGCGTGAATCGAAATTGTACCAAATATCGAATTCATCGAAGGCGATAATTGTATAGAGAAGCCCAATGAGTAGACAAGTCGCGCACCAGAGGGTGTGTGGAGATACGTCGGTGTGGATCAAAATGATGATGGGTCATGATCACAGTTGAGCAATTTAGCAGGTAGCTATCTAAGAATCGATGCCTATGCTTTTCTTCCACGCGCTCGATCGTCTTCTCTCAAAGCAATGTTTTCTTTTTTTTTTGTTCATTCTTATTTCCAATCCATGTCCACGCGTATAGCATTTAAAAGCATTTAAGGTAGAACTGTTGTTCAAAGACTTGGTTCGAGTCCCTTCATTCACCCTTCTTCTTTCTCTTGGCACAATGATCCTTGCGTATTATTTGTTGGTGAAATAACATGCTGTCAGTTACGGTGGATATGCTAAATACATAGGAAGACGCGCTGGAGACGATAAACTTAAGGCCAGAAGAGAATATCGATCGAGAACCTAAATTCAAGTGTTATGTTTCGAGTCATCAGGGTACAACCTATATCATAAATTCTTCTTCTTCTTCTTTCATTTTCACTTTTGAATGATGCACCTTATTGATTCGATACAATGTTATGTTTGATGTATGCTTTCAAATGCGTGGATGAATGCACAGGCAGTTTTACAGTTAAGATGCGTTGACGTATATTTATCTTCATATTTATCTTTGATATGTGATCAACGCGCAACGGTTTATGTTCCCCCAGTTACCTCCACGTTTCATGTGTGTTACATGAGAAGAAAAAAACATATTCCGAGAAAATGAACGTGTACTTCTAGCGCCAGGAAATCCAACTTGCAACCTCTGCGAGACCATCGCAATTATCATTCAAAAATAAATCATACAACGTATTTAACGATAAATATCGTTCACTTGGAAACAATGGTTCGAGAGTGTTTTACAAACTGTATTTGGGTATTGCACTTGAATGTGGAGAGTGAAAGAGAGAGAGAGAGAGAGAGAGTGAGTTCAAGTATCATCGACATTATGCGAACATTTTGAAGTAGAGAACACTCAACGATGAGGAGGGAGAGGAAGAGAGAGAGAGAGAGAGAGAGAGAGTGATGAAAGAGAAGAATAAGGAGAAGAAGGAAGGTTGTTAATTCCTCTCGAGTTTCTGGTACTTTTATCCATATAGTCCAGGATTAAAAGCAAAAAGAGAAAGAGAAGAGTTTGAGAGCTCCCAACCTTTTCAACCTCTGCCACCCAACCTCCTCTCTTTCCAGCCACTTCTTTTTTGAATCTTCATTCTCTTCGTTTTCGATAGGTCGTTCGGATCGTCCTTCCTTCCTTCCTTCCTTCCTTCCTTTATTCCTCTCTCCATCTCATCCTCACACTCTTTAACTTCAATTCGGTTCTCACGATTCCTTTCTCGATCCTCTCTTCTCCTAAGCCAGAATTCTTAAACACGCGCTCAACTCGCACGGGTTTAATAATCGTAATTATAAGAAATGAAGCAGCAGCAGCAGCAGCAACAACAACACGGTCTTCGTATATCGAAATTTCTTCTCTTTACTTTGCTCAGTTATTGTTGTTTATTCGTCTACAAGAATGAACTGGTGAACAATTTATAATGAAATTGTATGAACAAAATTTGCGCATGATAGAAACGTACGCAAGATTAAGAATAATTGTCGTCGCATACCACGATAGTGTTTGTTTGAAATTTTCAAGGTATTTATAAGCACGGGGATACGTGTACGCGGGTATACACGAATAAGTGTAATTAACAACCTGCATAAATTTCAAACCACGACAGACGTGATAAATCACGAAGAGCGAATGCATTTACTATATTACCATTCATCGAAATAACAAGCCGCGAAAGACGTAAAACTCAGCCATAGATTTCAAATGGTTCCAAGTAACAACTCGTTCGTATGAGAAATTTTCAAAGGTTTATTTAGGCGATGGAGAGGGATCTGTTAAAAATGGATGAATCAAGTGAATTCGGAAGAGGCAATAAAAAAGAAGTGTTGTACGTATACATATATCAATTTCCTGTCGAACTGTTGGTTTAACTTAATAAAGCAATAAACTAATAACTAATAACTTAATCCCCTTTTTTTCATCGATATCGATACGAAAGCCCGTAATTGTATACCCTTTAATTATATAAATCGAACGCCCGATCGATTCATCGGCGTGTTATTTGATTACCGAATCGATCAATCATCCTACACATAAACCAACAAAGAGGAGGACCCGTTTTTATTAATGCGAATATTTCCATTCTTTTTCAGACGATTAACCTTGGATTTTGAGAATCCGAAATTTGGATTTTTTTTCAGTCGAGGAAGTTGAGAAATTGAAGTATAACAGACAAAATGGGGCCTTGAAAGAGAAAGATTCAATTGATTTATTTTCTTGAGATCGCAAAGCTTGAAAGATTCTTGGATGAGAGGAGGAATTTTTGATTTATTTGTTTGAAAAAGTAGTGTATTTGAATTGTATTGGAGACATTTTTGAGTGATAGTAGAATTCATGATGTGCGATCTGGAGAGAATCGATTCTATCAAGATCGCCCATTTCTAAGTAGAGTACAATTTGCAACAGGGATGATACAGGTTTGTTGAAAAGTTTTGAAAGCAAAAATGAAAGAATGTGTATTTTTTGATGAAATGATTTTGTTTATTCAATATAGTCTCCCTCAACTTCAATACACTTATTCCAACGATCCTCCGATAATTTTATACCATCTCTGTAATGATTTTCCGGAAGCTCCGCAAAATACTGTTCCACAGCTGCAATAGCTTCTTCATTTGACGAAAAACGCTTTCCACGATGGAATTGTTTCAAATTTATGAAGAGGTAATAGTCGGAGGGAGCCAAATCTGGTGAATACGGTGGGTGTTCAAGCAATTCGTACTTCAATTCGTTCAGTTTAGCCATTGCCAGAACACTTGTGTGAATACGTGCATTGTCTTGATGGAAAATGATGTTTTTCTTCCGTAAACCGGGTCTTTTTTCACGACTTTTTTCATCCAACTGGTCCAAAAGGTTGCAATAATATTCAAAGTTAATTGTTTTACCTTTTTCGAGATAATCAATCAACAAAACCCCTTTTGCGCCCCAAAAAACCGATGCTGAAACCTTTTTTGCCGATCGTTCTGACTTCACCCGTTTTGGAGCTGAACAACTAGCTTCAGTCCACTGTAAACGTTCTCGTTTCAGTTTAGGATCATGATGGTAGATCCAAGTCTCGTCCACAGTTACAAAACGACGCGAAAAATCGGTCTCATTCTGCTTAAAACGCTCCAAATTACGCTGAGAAATTTGTTTTCGATTCAGTTTTTGTTGAATTGTCAACGAATGCGGCACTAACTTTCCAAAGAGCTTTTTCATATGTAATTCTTCGTGTAAAATATGGAGTATTCCTTCATCCGAGATGCACATGGTATCAGCAATTTCACGCTCAGTCAAACTCGGATCTTTACAAACAATATCATAGACTTGCTCAATGATGTCTGATTTCGTTGCACTTTTTGGACGTCCACTACGTGATTGATCTTCAACGCTTGTACGACCACGTTTAAACTCTAAAACCCATCGATGTACAGTTGGAAATGAAGGAGCAGATTCCTTCAACACTTTCTTCATTTTAGTATGAATTTCTGTTGCTGATAAACCTTCCACAACAAAGAATTTTATCACTGCACGATATTCGGATTTTTCCATTTTCACAAAATACACTGACACGTCAACTTCGAATGGCTTGTAAACAAAGAATGAATTGACAGATCGGAATAAAATTGTGTGTGTGTTCAAATGATGGATGAAATATAAAAATAGCGTATGAATTTCGATTCCTGTGCTGGTCGATAGGTGTCGCTTTCAAAACTTTTCAACCAACCTGTACAAAAATTGTGTAAAATGCCAATTTGAAGAATATTTTTATAGGATTTGCATATATTTTTGGTATAAAACATATATACACGGAGAGAAATTTGTAGTTATATTTATTTGAGGATTCCTCACAAATTTACTATGTTTTCTAGTTTCGGAGGAACAGACTGTTTTTACAGTTGAATTCACTGTGGAATATAGTGAATTTAGAATCGATTGAAATAAGTTCCAAACATAGAACAAATTACAATGTTTCAAAGTAGAACAGAATAGTCAACGTATTAAATTGCATCGTGATAGTTAACGTCATTCATGACAATCTAACATAGTAAATTTTTCTGATTTATATGAAAAAAATTTTTTTAGGGGTTCAATAAAATTAGACGAGCCAAGAAGACGCCTATAAAAAAATTTTCTTTCTACAGGAAGTTTTCATTCAATTAAAATGGAACTTTGTAGGTTTATTAAAATAATATTGAAGTATATAAATAAATTTTTTTTGGTAATTTTTCATCTCAAAATTGCGGTTATAGGATAGCTCAAAGACAATCCATAAAAAAAATTTGCGGGAACTCTGGAGGTCGGAGTTTTTGTTTGAAACATGCCACCAAGAAAACTGTTGTGAAAAATATTTATAATTTGTCGTTAAACGTGAACAGAATGAACAATAGTGAAAGTCCAAAGATTGGCGGAGGTTTTTCGACAAAATTGGTGATCGAAAAAGAAATTTTCCAGTTTTCTTAGGTATACCGACCAATTGTAACTATTTTTCACAAAAGTTTTTTTGGTGGAATGTTTCAAATAACAACTCCGATCTCAAGAGTTCCCGCAGATTTTTTTGTGAGTGATCTTTGAGGGGATACAAGCCCTGACGATGCAACCCGAGCCAAATCTTTTCTGAGAAATTATTCGAAGATAAAGCAATAAGAGGCAAATATTACTGTTTACAGACCATCTTGATTGATGAAAGAAGGTCTGTACAGAGCGATATTTCCATTTCGTTTCTACGTTTTCGAGTAGTCTGTCAGAATAGTTTTTGTCGTGTCCTTTTCTAATCAATGCTTCTGGTTGCATCTGCAGAAGTTGCTGGTATCACCTTAAGCTATCCTATTTTGCGATAAAAAATTACAGAAAATATTTATTTATATATTTTGATATTATGTTAACAAAATTACAAACTTCCAGTTTAATTGAATAAGAATTTCCTGATGAAAAAAATTTTTTTAATACGTCTTTTTGACTTGTCTAATTCTAATGACCCCCTTAAATGCTTCATAGTACTATGTGTCTAATCGTTTGGGATATTTCAGAATTGTATGTATGTATAATATGAATGTATGTACAATATTCTGAACCTTCCAAGGAGTAATTCCTGAGACAAAACTAAGATTCTTTTTTCCTTTTTCAATAAAATAATTTCTGGAAACGCTCCTACGTGATTGATTGAAATCAGCTCTGAAACTAAGGATTTCGGTCAGAGGGAAAACTGTCTTTGATTTTTCTGAGAAATCACGCCTTGAAAGGTTTTGGAATTTTTTTGGCACATCTAACATACATAAACATACACATATACGATATATGATATACATATACATATACATATACGATATATGATTGTATACATTAATTAAAAAATGTTTTAATAATTACATACGCATGCATATAGGGGTGTTCCAGGACCCTTGAACATTCTTCAGCGAGCATAACCTTCAATTGATTCTGAGTAGATTTTTAATTTGGAAGATTTGAATCTAAAGTTCAATTTTCTGTGTTTTCTTCTGAACAAAACTTCATCAATGGAGATCACTTGGATTGAGAAACATGAACTTTTTCTTGAATTGTAACTCAATCTTTTACAGAATTCGCGTCAACTCAACTGCCGGCTCGCGTCGGCGCAGTACTACTGTATTCTTTTTCATATCACGGAATTTACTATGCCCTTTATGCGAATTACAATGCTCGTATCGTGAGATTTGAACGAATTTGAAATAATATTTTCAAATATTCACTTTCGCCATGAAACATAGTAATTTTATATTACAACATAGTAAAACCTTTCATGGAAATTGTGAAATCAACAAAGGTTCCATTTCCAATTTGTGACGAGTTTCCTGTGAAATTTATTTTGATATTGATTACATTGAGATGATTAAAAAATTGCTATGTGCTTGTAGTAGAAGTAACAATTTATATAGCATTGATGGAAATATAGCTTTGTGAAATTCATTAGAAAGTCAGTCTGTTCCTCGGAAACAATACTGACATAGTAAATTTGACTACAAATTTCTCTCCGTGTACATGCATCAAATTTTATATAAGAGTGATTTCCGGACAGTGACGTCAACATTTGGAACGATAGATTTCTTTTTATTAGGAATATATAGAAATCCTGTTGCTCAGTAAAACTGACCATGGATTCAACCGACTCTTTTTCAGGAATAAATACTAATCAATGATCAGAAATTGCAATTTTAAAGAAGTCCATACAGCACAAGAGTCCCTTCAAAGAGATAGTGAATATGAATTCATTATGAATACTTTGAATTCAATTTGAATCCTTGATGAACAACTCAATTTTTCAGAGAGAGTTCATCTCGTGAATTCATCAACACTGAGAAAACTGAATAGTCACCAAACTGAAAAATTTTTAGTTGTAGTGACTATTCAGTTTTCTCAGTGTACAGTGCAGAACTCATAAGTCCCATCAACTAATCCTAATTATCATGGTTTATGTTATTATATAGGGGAAGGTCGGATAAAACCGGGTACCATAACTTCAATCGGGCATAGAGAAGTTCCTATTAGCAATAGATTAACCAACCAAAACTTTTCAGTTTCCTTATTCATTCATCAACAACATACTATTCGTATATTGCTGTAAAATTGATACAATTTTTTTTATATTCGTTCTAGTCGAAAGGTACAAAAACCCGGTTCCACTCCATGGGTAGGGTAAAACCGGGTACTCGTTTAAATCAATGCAAAACATTTCTGAATTGTGAAATTTTTAGCATCAACTGTTGAATTCGATAAAAATGCCGAAAACAGACGTGAGTCATGTTTGAAAATTGATATATTTTGAACAACTAAAAAAAATTGTTCAGAGAAAGAATTTTTTTGCGCCCAACTCGGTTGAGAACAAAAGTCGCAAGCACGCGCAAAGGGATCTTCAAGAATGAACATGGTTTGATGACTATTTTAGAATAAAAACACAAATTCTGTTAAATTTTATAAATTGGAAGATACAATCTCAAGTACCCGGTTTGACCCCACAGCAACTTGTTGAGGTCAATATGGCTTGAATAGATTATGCGTTGCTCTAGGCGGATTATTGGAGAATGAAAATACGCAGGAGAACATGCTCAATTGAAGTATGCACGTGCCTCTTTCTTGAGAGAGTGGTGATGCACTTGAAACTCACTACGCAAATGCAAGAACTTTGACAATTTTTTCGCAGAAAACTTTAAACAACGTTCTAAGTGAGAAAGAGCGTTGCATCGATGCTGTTGTTCTCTTTAACTGCTCAAAATATCTACTGCTACTAGTCCAAACGTTTGCTTTCAGAAAGAAGCACTAATCAGGGAGATATTGAGGTACCCGGTGTTATCCGACTCTCCCCTACTTCCAATTACACTGAAAGAATTGTTCAGTTGTCCTGTCGAAAGACTTAATGAAATAACACAACATCGAACAAAAACTGTTTTTGTCTCGTAAAAGTATTAGTTATTCATTTAGCCAGTACCGCGCCATTTGTCAACTCTGGTTATTTCCACATGGGACAATTGTCGTCTCTCGAACATTACGAAGGATAATACCAACTCTGGTTCAATGCTGGCGCGACTTCAGCTCACCACAACAGCCAGATTGCCAAGATCGTCATTCTAACGTCAATCGACTACCGATCCCGTAGTCAGCCAGAGTCCTATCGATACTGGCACATTGTCTTCTCTTGTACCAATTGACTCGAGTAAAAAAATGTAGATCAGAAATTGATAAAAAAAAAATCTCACATTGATCACGAATCAAGTGATCATTGTGAGATACGCCAAGTGAGATTTTAGGATCCCTCCCTCATCATCGGGACGTTATCAATTCTGATCTGATGTCAAAACAGATGATCATTTTCTGATCAATGTTGCATCATTTTCGACTGATTCCCATAGCCTCGTACAATTTTCTAAAATCGTTCAAATGTGATCACAATCATATCTACGGTTGATGCGTAAAAGATCTTTGTTTGATATATATCGGGAAATTGTCATCCAATTGTCAGATGATCATTCTTTTATCGGTTCTAAATTGATAATTGATTCGAGATATACATGTCAGTGACCAACTTCAGATCTAAACTCGACCAAAAGAAATTGAAAATCGCTGCAAGATTAATTGAATATCTATTCCTGATGTGAACACACCAAGTGTAACTGTATGATCTCCACAAGATATTCTGAGAATCTTTGCGGAGTGGGAATGAGATTGGGAATCCATAAAATGAGCATCCCTGGAGACCCAAAACTTTTTTACAGGAAATTTCAGATTGCCGATCAATAAAATCATACACGGAAAAAAATATTGTTATCATAACGATGCTGGTTACCTCTTATCTCTTTCGTCAATTTTAATTTTCCTCATTTGTAGAGGTTCATTTAATGGATTTTCCTTGATATTTCCGTCCGTGTCAAGTCTTTGCGCCAAATATTCAAGATACTGTTTTTCAGCTGAAAAATATGTATGATAATGAATCAGAACCATGAAAATCAGAATCATATGAAATGAAATGAATTGTTGTTCGATTGTAAGGGATGAAACTATTTATTACAATAATTTGTACTCACAATTTTTCTCAATAAGGGTTGCAGGATACCAGGAATGTCCCCATTTCGCTTCCGTTTTCTTTCCAACTATACGAATTCCATTTTCTTTGACAATGCTCCAAGAACGAGGTTCACAATTGAGCCACAATATTAAATATAACATGTTTCACTAGATCTCAATTATCGGACAATGCTGTTTGCAATCCGTGAATTTTAATGACTTTTCAATTGTATATCACAAGAAATAAGAGCAAATAATCGAAATTTATCGATATATAAGGAGGATTTTTAAATAGATAAATGGAATATGTTACATTTATGATTGTAGCTCAATTCTAAACTTCGTTCTTGCAGCATCATTGAAAAACAAAATAAAACTAAATTCGAATTATTGGAAAGAAAATGAAAGAAAAATGCGAACCTACTTGGTATCCTGCAAATCTTATCGATAAAGATTGTGAGTACAAATTATTGTGATGAATAGTTTCGTTCTCTTGAAATCACACAATGAGACAATCCGTTGGCTATCGTTATGATTCTCATTCATTATCATCTATTTTACTTAGCTGAAAAACAACATCTTCAACACTTGGCTCAGAGACTTGGTACGGATAAAAATAATTCAGGAACTCTATGGAATGCACCTCTTCGAATGGGAAAAATTCGAATTGATAAAAGAGATAAAGAGTTGCGCAAAGAAAATGTGAATTGGAACCTCAATAAAAATATTTTATTATCTGAACACATTTTCAAGAATTCGCATGACTCGCGGTTTTATTTTTCGTAAGCACGCGCGCGGGGTGTCTCAGACACCCCAAGAAATAATTGCTTAGGAAGCGTTGAAATTCTCATAATTTTGAATAGTATAAAATTCTCCACTATACTCCAACTCATCCTCTTCATCCTCACAGATTCATCAATTGCATTTGAAAAATTTCAAATATATTGACGATGAAAAATGAAATTGTATTTTGCTCTTCCGTGAGAAAATGATACTCAACGAGAAATACTGGGGTGTCTGAGACACCCCGCGCGCGTACTTACGGGTTAAATAACCATACAATTTTGATAGAAGTTCTCAGGAATCAACGTGCATTAGGACAACAATGATATCAGAATCAACACTGCGCAAATTCTATCTCAATTCCGTGAAACTATCAAATCGATATAAATATTATTTTTGTATGTTAATAATAAGGAAGTGTTTTAGAGACTCAATGGAAATCACATTTTTGTAACAATGTTACAATTGGATGACAATTTCCCGATATATATCAAAGATCTTTTACGCATCAACCGTAGATATGATTGTGATCACATTTGAACGATTTTAGAAAATTGTACGAAGCTATGGGAATCAGTCGAAAATGATGCAACATTGATTAGAAAATGATCACTTGATTCGTGATCAATGTGAGATTTTTTTTTTATCAATTTCTGATCTACATTTTTTTACTCGGGGAATGATAACACCAACTCAGGCTCAGTATTGGCGCGACTTCGGCTCACCACAGTAGCCGAATCGCCAAGACCGTCGTTTTAATGTCAATCGACCATCGATCCCGTAGTTAGCCACAGTCCCATTCATATTGGCACATTGTCGTCTCTCGCACATATTGAATGATAGCACCAACTCTGGCTCAGTACTGGCGCGGTTCCGTTTCTCTGCGATCTGGGTATTCTACAGGCAGTATCAATTCGATACTGGCCCGAGACCGTCTGTCAACGTAAGCCAATACCGTCGGAAATCCGGCGAACATTTGGCGCCAGTTAAAAAACGGTGATGATTCTGAATAGGCATAGTTGTTTTTGACGAAGTCTGGCAAATACAACTTCGCCAGTACCGCGCCTTTGTCAACTCTGGCTATTTCCACATGGGTGGTGGCAAACGAAGGTGATGACACCATATTGAACACATCATGTTTACATTCTATGCATTATCACAAGCTGAGCGAACTCCATGATAGTATGTTTACGGCACGTTATGTTACAAAATATTCAGAGCATGTTTTCCTATCTGGGTTCTTAGTACGTGCCTGTGTTACTTAGGAAACAATCCGACGGATTTCTTATAAGGATTTGGTTAAATGTGAAGATACTGTCACACAGAGGAAAGTTTATATTTCAGGTTATTAGACAAAGTATATCGTACCCGTCGGATGTACCTGATCATAACGATAGAAGCTATAACTTTGTATTCTCTTTATTATTCCGCATATTGTATTCAAAAAGAGTTGTGATAATCTGTCGCATACTCGTGGTTTTTACCGCCACAGTACAGTTTATCCCATGGCTAGGATATAAATGTATTAAATTCACTACAAACTTTTCTTCGGGCAGGAAGTTCGACTGTGGATGCAAAAGACACTCCGTCCTTATGGGCTACCAATTCTCAAGAATCATTTCTATTCTGAAAAAAAAAGTAACTAATCCACATGGAAAAGACATTTTTTTCATAGACAAAGTATCCAGTTTTTCTGAATTTCCATAAGATGTCGATAAAAATTCAATACAATCCCTATAAAAAAGAATCAATCCTGTCAATCATCAACATCATTAAAGTACAACACTCCCTTTCACAGCCCTGTTGGATACATAAGGTGTGAGTTACAATGTAATTCTTTAATCCTCGACACCGTCATAACCTTGTTAATCATCTCGAAATATCCAACTGAATAATAAAATGAATGGTGAGGAGATCAGTTACTTATTCTCGTCTTGAGTTGTACCAAAAGTAAAGAAGAAATCATGAATCCTGCTGTTGTATTATATGCACACCCCTTACACATGCATACATATTTGATCCGGAACGGTTCCCTTTAGTAAAGAGGTAATTACTAACAACGTGGAATAAAATCACAGTCTTATTAGTCGATCGGACAAGTGAGAGCTCATACATATACAAGTTTATTTTCATACACACTTGAACATCGTCGTACGTAATTCCCATCTATGGCCAATAGTAATGATATAGCTAGTGTTTTTTTTATTCCTCGATCGAATAATTTGTAATTAAGATCCCTTTTCTTTTTGAATAAGTCACGTGCCCTATGGTATTCATACATGGTGGTTGTACGTATACCACACGACGATAGAGATGCTTTGCTCGTGCGCATATTACACGCTTGAGATACACGGTTATAGCGTGAGTGCCCGAACGCGTCGGCACGTGTATTGTGGTAATACAGCTGCAGCAAAAAGTGAAGCACAAACTTGACCTAGAATTTTTTTTTAATATGATAATTCAAGAGACTTTGAAATATGAAATGCAACCCCCTTTTGTTCATCAGGTTCACGTGAAATGATCCCCCACATCCACTTCTTATCTCAACAACACGGAGAAAAAAGAAATTCGCTGTGACAGCGAAATCCTTTTGCTGGAGCAGCAAATTTTATGCTGTCGCAGCAATATTGTTAGCTACGATAGCGATTTTTTAATGGTGGCAGTCAGCAATCTACTCGGCTTTGGCAGCAAATTTCTCTTTCCTCCGTGAAGTAATTTGAACTTGAAGTTTGGCACTCGATTCTTCAATTTTGTCTTCTCAAAATTTGTATTCAAATATCGTAAAAAGTACACGCAAAGTCCGTACAAATATCTCCCTTTTGTTGTTATTATACACGTATACGTGTATGTTATGATGCTATAAGTTAAGATGATGAGCATTAACGAGATTCGTGGGCGGAAGACTTGCCCCGACATTTCACCTTTTACTCTGACAAGATAATTTTTCTCTCTCCTCTCAATCTAATGATAATTCTTATTTATCCTTCTCCTTTATATTCATCGCGCCATCAAAACATAATGCTTGATTGCATACGTTAACTCGGTAGACGGAGAAAGAAGCAAAATCACACTTCTCCTTCACCTGAGGGAAGTTCTGCGAAAAGAATAAGGTGGGATTAACAAGGTTAATCGTACCACGGAACGAGAGCTTTACGTTTCTCAGGTGAAATCATTTTCAGATGGAAACGTTGGTTTTATTCTTTACAATGTGTTGAAAAATTTCACTATCATATTTTTTTTCAACCAAAAGTGCAGCAGCATCTGTTTCAAATGATCCGAAAATAAATATGTAGGGAAAAAACGGCAGATGCCTCCAGAATTTTGTCACGAATTGGACAGTAGCTTTATAAGGCTTCTTCCATACAATGTCTCCTTATATTCGGAAACTTGAATTTTGTTCTTTCTTAATGAAGTAGAGTCTGGTTTAATGGACCGAGTATGAAATGCATGAGAGCATTCAATTGGATAATTAGTCTTACATTACAACGAATCGCTCATGCGGAAAGCTGGTGGATTCTTTGTCAGCATGTGATGTATCGATAAAGAACTGTTTATGAATTCTCACACTTTTCTTGAAGTCTTATGCTGTTTGGGAAATATATAAAATCTCAGCAATACATTATTCACCATTAAAATATGTTTTCTTTCAAGGGAAAGTCACAGGAATCAAATGTATATACTTTGATTTATACTGATTGTGTTGATGTGAGTTTCGTGAAACTGTTCGTTTGATTTACTGAGTTTGAAGATGCATTTGGATTGTAACAATACTGTCTTGAGAGGATTTGAATCGTAAACGATTACATTGAAAACTATGCAACAAGATTCACAGTTACGGTGCATCAAGTTTGAAACATAAATTTATGTTCCACACTAATTGTGACTGGATAGTGTTATGTCTTGTTTTGAATTGTTTTCATCGTATTTGTTATCACAGCAAATTTTGCATCGATAGATATTCAATATTTTCTTTCTATATTTCCCCCCAAGGACTTCATTGAAAACCCTAAAATGGTTGACGAAAAGTAAAAGAAGGATTGAATATTTGGAAAATGAATCGTTCTGGCGTTGCAATCAATATTCTTTGAAAGTCTGGGTGATTTTAGATAATTGTAGAATATAACTCCCAATAAATTTGCCGCTAAATCAGAGAAAGAATGCGGAAGTATATTCAAAAAACAAGTCGTTCTCGTTTACAACGTATTTTGTTCTTATATTTGGTCGTTCCTGTCGTCTATAGAAACATTTTTATTGCTGTTTGTAACATTAATGTTGCAGTTAACAGTATCGCAATATAGATACGTGTATATATTAGTAATAAGTACATATTCCTTTCTCGCGGCTCGCGCTGTAAGTCAAGTGCACGTATGTGAAACGAAAGGGTGCATGTATGTGGAATATATGTACGCATTGAGCCATCAAGACAACAGGATATATTGAGGAAGAGGCGGAACGCTTATTACAGACGCACGGCTCTTTCTCAGTCACAAATCAAATAACACTTTACGGGTGACCAATAACCAGAATATGACGTTGTAAAACGGATAAAAAAGCACCTTAAAAATAAAACCGAAGGGTACTTGTTAAATGCATTCTACATATATTGTATATGATTTTTAAATTGGATCTTGAGTATTTTTTAGGAAATTTATACACTCACAAAAAACATTTTATTCCAGAGTAAAAATTCCATTCATAATAATGTCATTATTTGTTTAAAAGAAATTCCGTCGTGAGCGAAGGAAATATATTTGTCCTCCACATCCATTAACCGTAGTCAATGATCCGCTTGGCGACGAATTCAGGGTTCCTTCTGGCAATATTAGTGGGCGGCTAAGAGCTGTAGGCGGGCAACGTGGTTTTATCACTCTTTTGAAACCGACTCGAGACGAGAACAAACTCGAACAAGACCACCCCTCATTCAGTTAGATTCATCGTTTCTCGATTACACTCTTTCTTTCTATTCTCTTTCACAAAGTATCCCGATCTGTACATTATTTCTATGAAATATCTTCTGATGGATCTAAAATTATAGTACAGAACTTTTGATCTCACAAAGTCTCTCTTACAACATACAAAATTTATATCCTGTACCTTTAGAAACTAGTTGATCAATTCTGACATACTTTCAGGGTACACAATGATGCCTTGAACTCATAAATATTTGTATTTGACAGTCGGAATGACGTATTGTACCAATAGAAGACCAATAGTAGAAACAAATTTCTCATGGCTAAACGTACGATACGGTTACGGAATTTTGAATTCACGGAAGAAAGTTTTTCTGGTTAACATTGAAAATTCATCCCAATTTTTCACATCGTCGGTTCACAAGATCAGTTATCGATTAACAGTTAAGTTTTGACTCTCGCTGACCATTTTTTCCTTTCCGAAGTTGAATGAGATCCCCTTCGGGATGCGCTTTTTCTTTCGAGACTTCGAAAGATCGTTGAAAAACGATCCGAAACGGTTATAGGCAAATAAAAACAAAAGATCCATAAAATATTATTGTTGGGAAAACGAGAGATTGGTAGTTAAGAACTGATTAATATACCATTGGTCATTCGGTGACTTTTAGAAACACTGACTGCGCCTAGATCTGGATCAAGAAGATTTTTATTTCGACAGAATAGAAAAAATATGAGAGGAAAATAGAGGGTAAAGAGAAGAATTCCTCTCCCGCAAAAGAAAGAGAAGAAAAAGGGACGAGAGTTCGACAAAGTTCTCTTCCTCCGTTGTAAGACAAAAAATCAGAGAAGAAAATACCTGCCGATCCGATTGGCGCGATAAGGTCCCCGTGTTGAGATAGGTGCGAAGAAAGAACTTTGAAGAAAAAGATCGGTAAACGATCTCATCGAGTCTTTTTAACCACACGATCAGATTACGGATCAACAGGTTAGGGATTCTTTCATCGGTAGAAAAAGTCTTACGTGCACAAGCAAAGAGGAATTGACAGGTAGACTTCGTATCTGTATATACATATACTTCTGTGTAGAAACTCGAAGAAACATATGTAATTCCGTGGTGTCACCAGACTCCTATCTGTCCTTTCCGATCCGGCAGCCTCTCTTTTGTCGCCATAATGTATAGTCAATGAGCAAGGAGAAAAAACAAACGGAACAGGAGAAGGAGGTTGATTGGGGTCTTTTCCACGTTATTGTCATCTTCTCGAACCTTGATTACACCCATGAGATAGATTTATTTCTAAAACCGACGACTTAAGTGAAGATAGCTACCATGAACCAACCTCGCCCTGATCTGTATCCGAAGGAATTAGTATCCATGAATGATATATTTTCTCTGATTTTAATTTCATGGCAAGTTACGTGTTTGGAATTCTAATTCTGAATTGATTTATAGATGATCATCGTGATCGAATACAATGGCTTTTCTTCAAAGTGTGTAGGATACTTCAAGTGCGCACAGAAGGATGTAATTTCTGTCCCCGTGTGATCCTTCCTCGCGTTATACGTGAACGATTTCATCGGTGTTATTTCGTGTCCGATTTACAACGTAAGATGTGAAAGAAGGGAGACAAGCATTGTTGTGTAACAGGGTATCGTAAAGTAAAGTGGCAGTCGTTTTCGTCGATGTCTTCAAGGTAGACCGAAGATCGTGTACAGATAGACCGAATGTATCGACAAGGACCACCCATAGGGCCAGATATACCTATGTATATATGTCCTTTTATCGATGGAACTTGGAATATGATTTCATCTCCTTCTAGTAAATTCAAGCATCCGCGTAATCGAGCAAGACAAAGCTATGGAATATGTTCAATATTTAAGGGACATACGAAACCACTATACCACTATGGCAAAGAGTTTGAAGATGAAGTATCCGGTATCGTTTCAACAATGTTGACACCTGTAAAAGCAGCTGTAAGCGAAGTGTTACCTTGGTTATTTTATATGTACAGCAACAGCATCCACATTTAATTCAGTTTTCTATCCGACGACATGGAATCTATGCGACAGATCTATCGGAAATCAAATCACATCAGAGGTTCACGGGAGGTTCAAAGCGCTGCACGGAGACTTGACAAATCGTTGTCTTCGAAAAATATCAACCGTAAACCACAACCGTTGGATCAATTTGATCACCGATTGGGTGGTCGCGCGTAATAATATAATATATTATACGAAATGACCTCTACAGGACTCGAGTCGGCGGCACATTTTACGAAACAACGATTATCCTAGAGGAAATTTGGAGTCCTAATGAGAACCTGCAACCGTGCATTAATGTCCATTAGTGATAATTAAGTGTGGCAAAAGAGACACAGGTACACGTGCCTGGTTTTCGTCCATCGAATGTTGTGTTTTGTTATGGCAAACATTACAAAGAAGCCGCCAAAAATCCCGATCGAATTCAATTCCGTTCTTCCGGTTTCATGAAAATTCAACCAAAAATAGGTTTGGCGTTGGAGCTCCCAAAACAGTAATTAGATAATAACGCTTTATAAGTATTCTCATGTTACAAGCATTAATATTTTCTTTCAGAACCTAAAAACGAAATTAATCTGTCATTATTTCTGTATTCCATAAAAGTAATGGGTATTTGTGTGTATTGAAAATGTGTGGAAATAATATCATGATTAGAGATAGGAACTTCATGCTAGGAGCATAAAAGCATAAATTCAGATAATGCGATTGAAGCTTAATATTTCTATTATACTGGACTATGTAATTGAAATCATGCAGCTTGAAATTCGCAAGCATGATAGAGCATAATTTTTCACTCGAAGCGGCATAAGAGAATTTCAGCATATTTGCTGCATAATCATGGAAAAAATCGCGAATTTCGAATTTCCAACAAATTTTGCTCCCAAAACTTGATTGAAAAAAATTTTTTCCCTGAAATTTTGTTGGAAAATTTCGTTTCTTAAATTGGAAAAAAATCTTCCTTGAAATTTAGACTCTGTGCCGTGATAAATGAGTTAATCAAAATTCATTAATTCAATTCAATATCAAGACCTTTTTTTTAACTTTGATTCAAATTTTTCTGAGTACACAGACGAAAATGCAGTTCGGAAATATAGCAATCTTTAATAGAAAATTGGAGAATATTTCTTAAAATCTGTGAATATTTGTGAGAAAACTAAAAGTATTTCTTAAGTTTGTAATAAAGATAAAACGATTCAAATTTTGGTTGAATTTTATTTGAACAAGAATGAAAATTTATCAATACTTCACAAATAATAGAAAAAAATTATGAACTTTCCAAAAGTGGCGTGTGAAATTTTACAAAATGACTACAGACATGTCGAAATTTGGGCATCCACTTTTTAAAATTTCATGCGTGACTTATGCAAAGTTCATATTGTTTTCTATTGTTTATGAGGTATTGATAAATTTTCATTCTTTTTCAAATAAAATTCAACAAAAATGTGAACCGTTTTATCTTTATTACGAACTTAAGAAATACTCTCAGATTTCAATAAATATTCGCAGATTTTGAGAAATATTCTCCAATTTTCTATTAAAGATTACTACACCGAAAGAAAAGGCATGCTCTAAACGCAAGGAAGGGAGACTTTCACGCTTCCAACGCTGTTGTTATAACGTGCTTTTAACGCATGGCAGCATGCTCAGAAGGCATGGGACTCGTACTCAAAAAGCATGGGCTCATGCGTTTAACGCACGTTATATAACGAATGCGTTAGAAGCGTCAAGTGCTCCCTTGTGTTCAGAGTATGCTTTTTCCTTCGGTGTATACATCCGAACTACATTTTTCTCCGTGTAACTTCGGATGAGAATTAAGTCGAAGGTGGATTTTTGTCTAAGAATTCACTAAAATTTCCCCCTGCAAAAAAATCAATTTGTTTTTATCACTGAAAACAGTGAATCCGGAATACTTGGAGCGATTTAGGGGACCTTTCGGCGCACCCAGTGAACTTCACTATTGAATATTTTATATGATTACGACTGTATGGGATTATTTGATTTACATATATCCAATAAAAGATGAATTATCAAGTACTGAATGAGAATAAAAAGAAATAAAGATAAAAATTCTCATGTAATCTGATGTCTAATAATTATCCGTGATGAATATAGCGGTGGAGATAAGTGATAATTTATGTTTGGGTTCATTTTTTTAGTTCCCTTGAAATTGTAGAAAATTACAGCTAGCACAAACAGAGGTCATGATTCATCCATGTGAATTTAGTTTCAGAATATCAGCTTCTAAATTTACTAAAATGATGAAACTTCATATTTCAGTTATTAAATGCTGAATTACGTACGTTCGAAGACTGAAAATTCGTTTTTTATGGGTATTTTGCGTCACATTGACTCACATAGGTTATCTAAAATCAACAGGAAAAGCATTTCGATAATCAATAAGGAAATATAAATAAATAATTTGGGTGGCAAATATGAGCAGAATTTTGAAAAACAAAGAGCATAACTGGAGCATAGTTTACTGATTTTTGCGAGCATAAATCGCTCTTCAAAAAAGCAAAAAGTTCCTATCTCTAATCATGATTTCTGTTGAATATTTCAATTTTAATTGTATCATAAAGAAAATCATACAGTTTTTGGAATAGTAAAAACTGAAACATGTTATATTTATTTTCGAGGAATATCGCCAGTAGAACGATTTTTGGAAAACTTATACCTAGAGATGTTTTTTCACCTCATTTGCATGCGAGAATAAATCACGGAGAGTCCTTTCCAAGAAGTTGACACCAGAAACTTGAAAGTGTATGAAAAGCGTGATGAAAAGTCATAATTTATT
This sequence comes from Gonatopus flavifemur, assembly GCA_018340375.1. Lineage (NCBI taxonomy): Eukaryota > Metazoa > Arthropoda > Insecta > Hymenoptera > Dryinidae > Gonatopus > Gonatopus flavifemur. The sequence goes on from JAFFJZ010000007.1 coordinate 24,919,765, forward strand.
ATGCATGCACACTTGGATGATTAAAGAACTACCGAAGATAATAATCAGAAACTCGTATGTAAACGAGCCTGTTAAAATATCAAATTGACAATATCCGGTAGATTATCGTCAAGTATGTTTCTTAATCGTCTTCTTTCAATAACAAAGAAATGAATTTAACAATGAGGAATTGAATCGTATCATACAACTGAATGAATTGATATTTAGTTATTTAACAATTCATTCAGTTTAGTTCTAATGATTCAATATATCTGTTCCAAGATTATGGAGATCCGAAGCTATTGTAGTGAGTACATGAAATAATGTGAATTAGATCGATTAATTTTTTGGTGAATAATTTATAAATGAATAACAGAGCAGAGATGTCAAAAAACAATTTGAGGTTGAAAACCGATTTCCTGGGATTCTTTTTGGAGTATTTTGGGATAAAATACGTAATTACCCTGGTGAAAATGAAGCGTCCCCATTGAAAATGTCCGACAGATCCTGACAGATTCCGGTCAAAATTCTGTCTGGTTCTGTCGGAAATCATCATGCCTGGGACAAAAACCGACCAAACCACTCTTTAGAGGTTATCTATCTCTTTCCACACGACATATTCTAAAAGAGATAGCCAACCTTTGAAGCGTAATTTGGTGGATATCCACTCTTAGAGCACGCTTCATTTTCGCCAGGGTAGAGCAGGTTTTCAAATAGGAACTCTGTAACATTTTTAGAATGAAATTTCACTCTTTAGACTTCTAGAAGTGAGCTTGTCAAATTTTTGGATGAAATGTCCATTCATTCGGAGCAATAATCTAAGGTTTGAGATTAGAAACTCATAACCACTCCAATTTTACAGTGAATTTTTCACTCCAAAAAAAAGTTGTTGAGAATTTGCTGGCCGATTGCGTCGCCAAATGCGTAGCAACATCCCTAACAATAAAAGTGTCAGGCTTCAGTGTTGCTGCACCAGTTTGTCTCTTGTTGTTGGAAAATTGTTTGACATTACGTATGATAGCTTCATGTATTGAAACATCTTCGCAGTATCATGATAACAACTTTCAAATTTGTTGAATGTTACCGCACATTTGACGACGCATCCTCCCAGCAACTTCCCAATAACACTTAGTCCGTGCTGTTGGGAAATTGTTGACAATCCTTTCTAGCACATTGCTGTCTGGGATGCTCCCATACTGCAAACATCATGTACAACTGTTGCTCTCAAGTTGTTCTTGAAATTTACGCAAAGTTACTTTAAATTTGTTACGAATGTGATGAAGAGTTCCATGAATCCGAGCAATTTCCCATCAACAAGACAAAAACTGAAAACCAAAGTCGAGGTTTATACCATATTGTTGTACATCTCTGCAAATTGTTTCGAACTGTTGTTGAGGATTTTCAACAATTCGCCGGATATTTGCTTAGCATTTTGTTCTTGGAGCTTTGACGTCGAAATTGAAATCATTTTGTTCGGAAGTTGCTCGGACACCTCAAAGCCTCAATCATTTATTTATTCATCAAAGTCCCAACCACATGATGAAAATTGGACAACAACGGTTGAAGAGAAGTTGTTCAGTAAGTTTTGTTGTCTAGGGATGCAATATAGAAGCTGAAATGGAACCATTCACTAATGGTGATAATAAAGCTTCATCAAAACTGTACAATGAGAAAGAGCTCGCATCTCATATTTTTTTGGACCTTTCTTAAGAATGAACGATTCTGGGAGTCAGTAGTTTATCGTAATAACAATTGTTTTTACACTTTTGCTACTCGGAGAAAATTGATTGATGAAAGATTACTTAAAGTTGAATAAAACAGGGACAAGGTAGCATGTCAGCAAATTTTCAAATCCGGTTGACTTCATCTTACTCGACTACAGGTGAGAATTGATTCAAATATTTCCTTTTTCCTCATAATTGATGAAAACAATAAAAACATTTGAATGAATTTTCATCTTTCGTCGAGTAAGAGGAATTGAACCGGAATTCAAAATTTGTTGACACGCCACAACACTGTAAAAAATTTTCTGAAAATTCAGATCATTTCTGTAATTTTTTACAGCAGCAGATCTGAATTATCAGAAAGTTTTTCTGAATTTCCAGATTTATTCTCAAAACTCACCCATACCCTAACAGCAAAATGCTGAGCAAATGTGCAGCAAATTGTTGAAAACGTACAACAACAGTTTGAAGCAATTTGCAGGGACATTGCGTCGCCAAATGCACAACAATATGCTGTAAATCGAGGATTTTAGCTTGAGTCGTTATCGTGTTGCTAGGAAGTTGCTCGGTTTCATGCGTAGCAAATTCCCAGCAACTTTACGTCAACTTGATAAACAACGTAAGAGCAACGGTAGCACAGCAACTTTTGTTGTATGGGTATTGTTCCCAATCTTCAGAATAAATCTGAATATTCAGAAGAACTTTCTTCAAAGATACGGTTTGAATTTTCATCATCATCATCATCATGAAGTAGTCAGTCTCACGACTGGTTTGATGAAACCCTCCACCCCTGTCTATTATGCGCCAAACGTTTAATTTCTACATATCTACTACATCCCTTGTCTTCTACGATTTGATTCATATAACTTGATCTAGGTCTACCTTTACCAGTTTTACCATTCATTTTCCCTTCCAATATTGTTTTCAATAAACTCTCATGCCGTAATGTGTCCTATAAGATTGCTTCTCCTTTTCACGATGTGTTTCAAAAGATTTCTTTTTTCATTTATCTGCTCGAGTACTTCTTCATTTTTGACTTTGTCTATCCATTTTATTCTGAGCATCCTCCTATAACACCAAATTTCAAAAGCTTCAAGTCTTCGTTGATCAGTTTTCCCCATTGTCCAAGTTTCGCAACCATATAATGCTGTGCTTCAAACGTAACTTTTCAAGAATTTCTTCCTTACTTCCGAACTTATATTTTCTGAGCATAATAACTGTTTCTTCTGGTAAAAAGCCTGTTTCCCTTGTGCTATTCTTGCTCTTATATCTCTTTCGCTTTTGCCGTTTTCTGTAATTATGCTTCCTAGATATTTGAATTCTTTCACCTGTTCAATTGTCTCGGTATCTATTTTGATTTTCGTTTTTCTAGCTGTTTTCGCTGCTGTACACATCATGAATTTTGTTTTGTCTTTATTTATATCCATACAATAGTTTTCCAATAATATTGTTCTCATAGTGTTGAGAATATTTTCTAACTCGGTACTACTCGTGGCAAATATAGCTATGTCATCCGCGAATCTCAACATACTTATATTTTCTCCCTGAATCTGTAATTTCGATTGAATTTCCTCCTTCACTTCGTTCATTACTTCTTCTATATATAAACTGAAAATCAGTGGCGATAATGAGCATCCTTGTCTCATCCCTCTTCTTATTTGTGCTTCCCCTTCCTGACCCTCTATGTCTATTATTGCACTTTGATTCTTATATAATTCGTATATTATTCTTCTATCTTTATAATTTATTCCCACCTTCTTCAGGAACGCAAACATCTTCTCTCAGTCCACATTATCGAAAGCCTTTTGTATATCTACAAAACCTATGTACACAGATTTCTTCAGCGCTATCCTTTTCTCTATCACTGCCCTAAGTGCTAAAATTGCTTCTCGCGTTCCCCTATTTTTTCTAAAACCAAACTGATCTTCTGCCAATCTACTCTCTATTTTATTCTCCATCCTCCTGTATATAATTTTGGTCAGTATTTTCGAAGCATGTGAAGTCAAACTGATCGTTCTGTAGTTCTCGCATTTGTCTGCCCCTTGTTTTTTCGGGATAGCGACAATTTTATTCTTTTGGAAATCTTTGAATTTTCAGAAAATTTTTTACAGTGAATGTCGCAGTTTTACACAAATTTGACAAATTTTTTGTCAATCAATTTTCCCCGTTTAAGGTAAACGTCCCAGTAACCGAACATGCACCTATTTTCGAACAACATATAATTATAATCAATTATTCAGGATTTATTTACATTATTACCACTACTAGGGTACACGGAGAAAAATGTAGATCGGAAATATATAGTAATCTTTAATACCAAATCGGAGAGTATATCTTAAAATCTAAGAATACTTCTTAAATTTGTAATAGAGATAAAATGGTTCACACTTCTATTGAATTTTACTTGAAAAGAATGAAAAATTCTCAACAATACTCAACAAACAATAGAAAGAAGTATGAATTTTTCGAAAGTCGCGCATGTAATTTTACTAAGTGAATAACAAAATTTGAAAATGTTATTATTTACTTGGTAAAATTTCGTGCGCGACTTTTGGAAAGTTGATATTTTTTTCTATTATTTGTCAAGTATGGATAGTTTTTCGTTCTTTTCCAAGTAAAATTCAACAAAAATGTGAACCGTTTCATCTTTATTATATATTTGAGAAATATTCTCAAAATCTAGAAAATATTCTCAGATTTTGAGATATATTCTTCGATTTTCTATTAAAAATTACTATATTTCCGAATCGCATTTTTCTCCGTGTAATGGAGGGATTCTTATTTATTTGTGAGCGGTGATTATAATTTGAATAAATACTCAATAATTGAATATATCATAGATTGTTCGGAAATAGGCGCATGTTCGGTTACCTGGAATTTTACCTTAGCAGACCAATGCAACTAATGTATTAAGGTTAACGTCTCAGTAACCCAACATGTATCTATTTTTGAACAACATATAACGCTCACACTGCACACTGGGTTAGCGTAACCCAGTAAGTATTTGGAACATGCGAAATTTGAGAAAAGCGTGAGTTCCAACGTCAACATATTTGAAAAGGGAAATTAGAGTGTGCATTGTTGAATTAATATTACTCCATCAACAAGTGGAAAAACACAAGTTTATGTTAAATTTTGTGTGTAAAAATTTGGGTCAATTTTAAGTGTGCAGTCTGAGGGATAATATAATCAATTATTAAGTATTTTTTCAAATTATAACCACCACTAAAAAATAAATAACAATTCCTTCGTTATTTTAGTGGTCGTCATAATTCAAATATATACTCAATAATTGATAATAGTATATGTTGTTCGGAAATAGGTGCACATTCGGTTACTGGGACGCTTACCTCGAACACCTTTGCATTAAATCTCTGATTGTTTCCGATCGAACATCATCCACATGGAACCAATTATCAATTATTATAATAAAATATTACAGTAAAAATTAAAATTTGTTTTCAACCTGCACTGAGAACCCAATTTCTTAAACTTGAAGAAAATTCCTTCACCCTTATTCTGATAAATCACATTCTTCGAATTCAAGAAGCATTATATTTCTATTTCAATTTGAAAATTTTTCGTTTCAATCTGATGAAAACTTTTTTCATTTAACTGAATTGTTTCCATTGAAACAAAGATTTATTAGAATGAGGGCAAAGAAAAGTTTCTTCCAGTCTAAGAAATTGAGTTCTCAGTGTGAATATAACCAACCCAGCACAAATATCGCAGCAATATTACAGTAATATTACAGCAATATTGAAATATTGCATCAATATTGGAGCTTAGTTTGAGATACAGTCGGAATCAGCCCTATTTCATTTGAAAGTGAGCACCGACAAAAAAATGCCGACACAATGGAAAACACTGGATTCCAGTGAATTTTTCAAGTAAGATACAGTTACATTCGGTCGGACTTTTTATAGTGATGTGATCAAATTTTTATTGCATAATGAGTATCGAATATTCAATTTTCATAATTGATTCGCGTTTATAATTGCTGTTACCAAACAAGTCTGAGATTTTTTGATTCTCAAAACATGGTGAATTGTTCAATTCACAGTAACAAACTGTGGAATTTGATCGAAATTAAAAATTCTTCCCTCGAGTGTGTGATTTGCTTACAAATAAATAAGCCTGGAAAATATTTTGTATTCCGAATTTTTTTTTAAAATAGAAAATAGGTCAGATTATCAATTTAAATGTTAAATATAAAAACAGTATTTTCTATGTAAATAGGTATTCCAAATAGATCTATTCTGAATAATTGACATCTCTGACGGCGATTGAGCTGATATAGAATAACAATACATAGATGGAAGAAAAAATTGAGAACAAAAATCTTTTTCGATACTCGACATGAAAAATCATGAGTGTGAACGTATGTGGGAAATCGATGAATTCAGCAGTAACGTTCTCACGAAAGTCTCGGGAGAATCAAAGTGTGAGGAATAATGTGTAGAAAGAATCGAAAGAAAAAGAAATAAAGAAGAAGATAAGAGAAAACGCCAAAAATCGGAGCCGCCTACATCCGGAGTGTTCGTAAATATTGTGAAAGTGGTAGTGATGGCGGCGGCGTCAGGATGATCGCTTTCTGCAGATATATCGTCATATTATAAGGCGTTTGTTGGTTTTTAACTTGGCCTGTGTATATACTTAACTCACTTTTATCCCGTGTGATAATCGCAGAACGCCTCATATATTGCGTTGTCCTAAATTAGGCCGTACACCAACTCACAGGGATGAATCTGATGACCCATCATCCGTTCATCCGTTTATTCGTTCGTTTAGGTAATTTTTGGCGATTAAATTACAACTGTGCATACCGTTATGTTACCCAATCGAAGACCATTTACGTTATCAGATATTACGATAAACTTTCAGTCTCTCTCATACACTCATCGATGAGTAGAGTTAGCTTTACTGATCATGTCCTACAACGACACTCTGCTCACAGATTTTGACGATACGCTACGAATACCGATACTTACTCCAATTAAGATTCAGAAGAATAGTATTTAGCTGCCGCAAATGATCAGAATTGGAAATACAATGGATGTGATCAAATTTTGTGTTAGCTTATAGTTAACAGTTGCAGAAGTGAACGACTGTGAGAAGTATAATGATGTCAATTTAAATACCTACGTCCACTAATCAATTACTAAGGATGACTTGAAACAAAAATACCTTCTTTCTCCGTCTGGAACTTCCAACAATACATGACCAAGTTGAAGTAGAACCTTACCGAGTGCATAGTTAAACTCAATTTCCAATCAATGACCCCATCATTGTGGTTAAACTGAACTGTTTGACGAGGATTAGGTGACATGAATTCACACACCGTCCGATTGCGCAGCAAATTTTTCATGGTGAGCTGACCCCGATTGACGATATATACAAAATAATCATATCAATTTATACTTATTCCAGTTATTTGTAATGATGATTATTTGTGAAAAGATTTACAGCGGGTATGAAGAACAAACGAAACGTGTTGGATTTAGTAAATATCATATTCGAATTTGTTTAGTTTACCTGTTTATTGGTTTGAACAGGGTTATCTGTTTCTCTGTCAGTCTTTCTGTCGGTTTGTCGGTTGGTAGATTAAACCCTCGAAGAGAGCAGAAGCGGGTGTTATAGAGCTCCTGCTCACCGTATGCTCTCCATATGGTCGCCTCCCCCGAAAAAGCAACCCGTGCAGCGGCTCGCACTCACTCGCGCCTTTTCTTCTTCTTCTTCTTCTTCTTCCTCTTTCTTTCTTTTCCTTACCTTTCCTTTCCTTCACCCTTTCTATCATTATTAAGGTCTACCTTAATTCTCACTACCCCCTATCCGCTATGAGCGTGCACGTATAAACACCGACACCAACACCGTTTCGTTCACTACCGAAGTCACTTGGTCTATCAAAGGTTACGCAGCGCCTAGATCAAACCAGGACACGTATGCGTAGTTCTTTCTCTTTCATCTTGAATTAAATGTTGTAGGATCTGTTTGGTGTGGTTTCAATACAAATCGAGAAGAAAAGATTTGTGACACTCCGATGTGAATAGAAATGATTTCGGATTAGTTCCGCTTTCGTCGTGACTGATTCATTTCATTTAGCATGACTTTATCTTCACACTCAACATGAATATTCTCTCTGTTTTCAGACTATTCAATTTTTTGTACAACTAAGTGAAGATATGAACTTGTCACTTTCACATTTGGCTTGAAATTGAGTATATTGCTATAATAGAATGGATGCTAACGTGGAAACCGCTGTCATTTTACTTTTAATCGAAAACTGATCAGATGAGATTCAACAAAGTGTATACACATTGAGGAAAAGATTGGGAGAATCAGGTTGAGTGAGAACAGCTCATCCCATCTCACGTACAGAGGTATCTAATTCATCCAGTTTCCCACTTATTCAAGTTCAAACGACATATGTATCGCTCACAGAAGGAATCATGATATAAATCAAAATACGTAAAAAAAGTAAATTCAGTAATCAAGTGACTTTATCATGAGGGAAACGTGAAAAAATGTTTTATTAAAAGGGTTTGTGAAACGTCTTTGTTCCTCGCATATTGAATAACATCTCACAACGATGCATTGTGGGAACTAGAAATTGGTAATCTGAAAAGAATCAATTCTTTCTTTATACCATTTTTATCCAATTTCAATCGAAAGTATATATAATCTTTAGGCTTCTATTGAAATTCGATATAAATTGGAAAATGGCGGCAACGTCTTAGTGCATCTACTTGATTCGAATACATTGGGATCTCACCAATTTTCTAGTGATGCCGATTTTTGAACAGAATTGAGTTTTTTTTATAGGAAAAGTGTTTAGTTTTCATAGATATATTCTGTATCAAAAAGAATCGATCCTTTTAAGAACCAATTGGATCCATTATGTTGAAGTAGAATTCAGATCATCAGATCTTGAGTTAACCAGTCTTTGTTATAGGGAACATACTGTTTACAACACCGGGAGTAGCAGGATTCGACCTTGAATCTGACGAAATAAAGTGGGTCGTTTGCATTTTATAAAGATTGATTTCCTTCATGTGACTATGAATACTTGTAGAGAGGTGAGAGGAAAACCCTTTGTTGATGAGACGGAAGGGGAGTCATTGTCGTGATATTGTTCATGATTGAAAATCGGATCTAGAAGATTTGTAAAGAGAAACGAAGAGTTCAATCACGGCGCTCTCTCGAGTGAAAAAATTTACAAAAAATTAAATACTTCATAAAAATAGTATAATTCTATATAATTTATATATTAGCTATATTGAATTACATTTAAATTATATATAATTCTGAAAATTCTTTCACTCAGGTCCTCTGATCAATTATCAAAAATTATCGGATGACTGGGAGAAACCCTCGTTGAATGAATTGTCACTCAACATAATCGAAAGTAAAATGGAATTATATCTTAGCATCAATTATGCAACCATCATTTGTGCAACAGGTAGGGTTTCAATTCATTAGAATGTGAATGCCAGATGTTGCATGCAAAGTTGCAACTTTATTTATTGATTATTCTCGTTATTATGAATTTAACATACAATTCCTGCCAGTATTTTATAGAATACTAATAGTAGTAATAATAAATGACAAAATGAATACAATAAGAATGATAAATGATACATAAATAATATCATTGAATGATATTAATGATAATAAATAAATAAAATGAATAACACAGGCCTACAAAATTGAACTTTTTGTTTGGTGCAACAACTGTATCATATTTTTCCGAAGTATTTTGGCGCGCTGAATCCGAATCTGGCTTCAAAATTGCATTATTACGTGTGGTTTTTGAGATATTTCAACGTCAAAGTGTGAAAAACACCGTTTTTCGACATATTTGAGATTACGTGACGTCAGAATGTAATTTTTTCTCATGAAACTAGTAGATGCACCTCAAAATATAATCCATCCCCTTCCGAATGCCGTTGAGTTTGCTCGAATATCTTTTTTTTTACTGTGACACGACAATTTGAAATTTGTGTGTTCATGGATTTAGTGAATAGGTGAAATAACACAATTTTCAAACTGTCGTATCTCAGAGAAAAAAAAAGATATTTGAACAAACCTAATCGCATTTGGAAGAGAATGACTCATATTTTGAGATAATTTGAAGAATAATTTGATAAAATGTTGTTAACGTGTGGAATAATTGAATAAAACGTTTCAAAATCGTGCATTCTCATTTTATTTTACACCTGCGATTTCTTGAAAACTACACGTAGCATTAAAAAAATAAGTATATTTCCAGAGTCAGGGTATCGAATATACTCAAAATCTGCTTTAGTTTTAGCGGCACCAAAATCATTGTAGACCTGTGTAATATTTGGTAACGTACAAAAATGTAAAAATTCAGAATTAGCTGTTCTCGCTTTTCTCTTAGCAAAGGTATCAATTAACCACTTAAGTGGCAAGACGTCAAAACTGGCGTCGCACGCGTTCGTGATGAAAGTGGTAAGAAGAGCGAAAAAGGCGTCAAACTTCTTCCCCTTTTCTTGACTTGATGTAATCGATTTTTTGAACTCAAACAGTATTTTCTTATGTTTTCAAGGTTGAGAAACACGAATATGACCATAAAAAGTCTGGTTATTTGCCACCGTGACAAAAAAAAATTGAGCAGTCATTGGGAACTAATGTTTTTCTGAATAACTGCACGGAAAAAAATGAATGCTTGCAGCAGCTACCCACGTAGTCGATTTTTGACCATCTACGAAAAATAGTCACAGCAACTACTTACCCTGAAAACACGATTTGTTGCGACGTAACAAAATTTGAACGCAAAGAAACTAACGAGGTATTTGCTCAAAATACTAAGTAGTTGCCGTAACTACTTTTTGTAGATGGTTAAAAACGTGCACGGAAAAAAATAATTCATTTGGCCGAATGGACATGAGTGCTGAATAATAAAATAATAGAACCGGGTAATAAAAGCTGCAGTAAAGGCAACTTCAAATCAATAATAGCAACTCAAGTCGGAGAAATTAAAATTGAATTTGATTCAGCCAACACCCGTTTCAGTTATTCAAATATCAACTGTGTATGATTGCTGAAATTAATTTGGAGTAAGGGTAACTAACTATTTTTTTTTTGGTGTTGGTAGCTACGAATTAACTGTGGTAGGTAATTCGTGTATTTAATATTTGGATAGCCAAAATATTGCTGTAATGGCTAAATTTCACCTATTATAACAATAACTTTCGTTGCTACAGCTAAAAAATAACTGATTCCTGGAGTTTGAATTGTTTATAGAAATGAGTCAAGAGTTCAAACTCACAAAATCTAATAAATCATCGGTATTTATTGTTAATTACTTTCCAATACCCAGTTTGACCACTTGAATCCTCAATGAAGCGATTCTATCAAAAGTGACATCCATTGGCTGCCAGATTTTACCCACTGATTTCAACTTCATATATCAACAACACACGGAAAAAATAATTTAGCTGCAGCAGCGAAGTGGCTAGCACGGACATGGACAGCCATTAAATTAGGGCCTGCAGCTAAATTTTAGCTGTTACAGCAAATAAACCAGCTACAGAGGCAAATTTTTTCGCTGTCATAACTGAATATTTAGCTGCAGGAACTAATTTAATGGCTGTCCGTGTCCGCGCTAGCCCCTTCTCTGCTCCAGCTAAATTGTTTTTTCCGTGTAAGTAGTTGCTGCAAATATTCCTTTTTTCTGTGTGTGTCACAATTTATCATGCAAATATAAATGTTTTGTCCGAGATTCATTGAGATTGAGTGAGGGTAAATGAGATTGTCGTTCCAAAAATTCATAAAACTGGGCAAATCTCATTGGCAAATGATCAAATGAAGATTCTTAGTAGAAATCATTCTAGGAGTATCTTCGGCGCGAGAGTGAATCTTGGTGCTGTCTAATCTTGAAATGTCTCGCCTGCACCTTGTTTGCGCGGAGAGTACACGGAGAAAATCCTACATTAATGGTTACTAGAGCCTACACGACTGGCTCGTGTTATGCAATAGAATCATTTTGACGCTACTGGTTACTGTGATGATACGAATCAGTCCTATTTACACAGTAGAGAATAGTATAGAAAAACGACTCTACACAATGAAAAATTTTGTGTATTTTTAACACACGTGTATGTCCCAGGAGGTCCACTCGCAATTCATGTTAAATAATAATACAAAAAACGTATCAAATCAACAAAAAAATGTTGAATTTACACTGAAAGTCTGTGAATTTCAGAATTCGATATGTTGTTTTCAACACAAACTCTGAGTGGACCTCCTATGACACAAAATTTGTCGCTGTGTACTGCGGAGACACGACTGGTTCGTGTTACTATAGTAACCAGTAGTGTTGGAATGATTTTTTTTGAAAAATTTATGTGTTTAAATTTAATTTGTCAATGACTTGTCAGGGTCGTTCGACGGGTCCCTTGGGTTACCATTTTCTATCATCATCATCACAGTAAAAAGTAAAACTTACTTCCAACCTTAATATCGGCTTATTTCAAGATGCAGCCAAAACTAGCCCTATTCCAGCTGAAAGTAAGCATCGAAAACAAATGCCGACACAATGGAAAAGACTGAATTTCAGTCAAGTTTTCAAGTAAGATGCAGCCACTTTCAGTTGGACTTTTTACAGTGATTGAAGCGCAGGAAATAAACCATTATTCTACACAATATTGTTCATACTGGTGGAAAAATGAACAAGATTATTATTTATGAACTTGACATTACTTTTGCGTCAATTTTTCGTGAGAGAAAAATTAAATGAGCAAAAAACTAAATTTTTGGGATGTGTAGAAACGTGATTTGCTAGGAAAATTGATATTTTTTATGACATTGATTGCTTGCTTCGATGGATCCTTATACAAATATTCGTTTTATGACAAGTAAACCCATAATTTCCTATGAGAACTCCATAGACAATACACGGGAAAAGATACTATCTGAATAGCTAAAAATTAACAACAGCTGCCGTACCAGGCAAAAAAGTCGTTAACTCAATTTTTTTCGAAAATGAGTTTCTTATATCATTCGATTCAGGGAAGCAAGGCGCGTTTAACTGTGTCAATAGAAATTAGTTATCGCCCCTAATTTTTGCATAATAAACAGTTTTCTTATTTGAAAACAATTTGAAAATTAGACAATCATCAGAAAAAAACCGCAACTTACATCAAAATGAGAAGAACCATCGAATAAGTCACCCTTTGCCAGACGAAAAGATCGTAATTTGAGTTACGGTCTTTTCGCTCGGTAAAATCAGTGAGGAGCAAATATCTCGTACTATTTGGAAGAAAAACTCTTCAGAGTTAAGGTTTCCTTGATTTGTAAACTCCTTGAGCCCGGAGCCAATTTACCAAGGAAGAAAACCGTAAGTCCGGTCGTAGGCTTCGGCACAGTTCGGAAATGGTCGTAATAAAGATCTTAGGTGCCATCATGTATGGATTTGAACCGTTAAAGTAAACATTAAAAAAGACAGAATTACACCTGATTCCACGTGAAAGGAATATTATTTTTTGAAATATCTAATCCATAGATTTGGAATTCAATTATATGATGATTTTCATGAACGTCGCATACCGAGTTGACATGTTTCTTCACTTCAACTGTAGTTGATACAATTAAGTGATGAATCGACTATACTTTCTTGGTTGAATCAATCAAATTTCTAGTAGCTCTCATTAGGAATGTTTGATTATGCTGATGATTGGTATTGATAGGAGTTGAGATGTTTTAGTTATCGATCTTCGTTTACGTGTGTAATAAATATATAATTTTTATAGATTTCAATAAAAACTATATACTTTTTATATGAAAAAGGGACGTTCTTAGCATGTGTGGCTTTTTCAAGTGAACAGGAACTTTCCACTAACGTTACATTGAACCTACAATGAGGCTATGCCCATCTGGAGGTTTATTGAACGTTCATTGAATGTAAATTCATCTAAAATCCACCTAAAAATCCGCTTATCTGACTCGTATTGCCTTGGGGTTGTGATGAAGTATGTTTTCTATACGTATAGAAAACTTCCCAGTACTATTTGGGTTTGTATTCCAAAAAGCATATAAAATATATTTCGAAACGAATGGGAATACTATTAGAATCGGATAGTAGGTTGTCCTTTTGAGGCGATGTTACTGCATTTCCATGTTCTCCAAGATGGAATTTATGATTATACACGATTGTATTGAATAACACAAGAACTTTTCAAGAATTCCACGCCAATTTTGTGATCATGCATGAACCGTAAAGATGGGACTGTTCTAAATGAATATAAAAAATACCCTAGTAAACAAATTTTGACTTACTTTGCTGGAAAACTAGACTGAAAAAAAATGTATTTTATGTACTTTTATGAAAAAATTTGTATCAAGTTTCTATAGATATTTTATGAAAATTTATCCAAAATTCATTCAAAGGTAACGACTTTTGCCCATCTCTAGTTCATAGAACATGTTCGAAGTCTCTAAGAACATTCTTAGCATTCCTAATCTCTTGTGCCACTTGGATGCAATCTTCAACTATTTCAATGGACAACCCTCGGCTCACAAAATCTTCAACAATCCACGTTTCACTTTCAAACCTATAAAATATATTTGACTATTCAGGATGCACGGAAAACATGTGTGATACGTGTGATTTTATGTATTGATACATCAATTAGAAAATCCCGTGTATACAAGTTCCATCTGAAAAGCAAAAAGCATATAAATATCCATATAATGGACACCGGATATCTTTTTTCTGTTCGTTGCTTGTATTTTGGGACACGTGCGGATAAATGGAAGATGAAGAAACAGAGAGAAATGGAAAATTTGTTCTAGTAGAACGATCTTGTACTGTTGTCTTGTCTCTCGCTTGCCAACTGTCCCAGGTGTACTACACTGCCAACGTTGTATAAGTTTAATATGAATGTAAAGAAGGAGAAAAAACGAAAGAATGGGCAGAGGAAAAGAAAGGAGAAGGAGAAGAAGAAGAAAATAAGAAGTGGGAAAGGAAAGAGAAAAAGCATGACAGAGCATAAGCGAAAGTACGAGGTAACTAAGAGATGTAACTATCTCTTTTCCTCCCACTTTGAGGCGTGTGGCTGGCGCGTGCTGCCTTGCCTGCTTTAGTCTTCGATTCCGATTCCCCGCCCTTAAGTTGCTTCCGATCGTTTTAGGTGCTTCTTGGTTCGCCGACGTCCGCCATTGCTTCGTACTAACATCATTTCATGCTCCATAAATGAACAAAGTATCGAAATTTAGCCATTTGCAAGGTGCTCGGTTAATATTAATGAAAGAATGATTGAAGTACATTCAGAGTTGATACCAGTGTCAGAAATGATTTCTCCACGCAATTGAAATTGAACTGCCATGGAAGTCTATCGGTTATGAACGAACAATCAATTCTAATAATCAATCACCATGATTTTGATGAAACTGGAACTACGTTGAGAAAAATTCACAGTTTACAACTGACTTATTTGATCAGGCTTCTGTTGTAACGTCATAGTGAGTTCCACTGTAAGTTCAGTCTGTTCAATGGAGATAAATTTTATTTCCATTAAATAAAGAATTGTTCCGGGGGAATAAAATGTTTATTCCGCCCTATGAAATGGAATATTGATTTCAAATAAATAATACTTTTTTCTGTGTATCTGAACTTGTATCAAATAAAAGATTTTCGTTCCAAATTTAGAGATTAAACGTAACGTAAAAAACTTCACTGTTTTTAAAAGGTACACATTTTTGCAATGTTGTCAATGAAAGAGAAGATATTGATTCAACCACCTCACTGGTTTTCAACATATTTTCTCTAGCATTCACATTTTTTCGTTTCTTGCGACCACCTCATAAGCTCCTAATCAGGAGCAAACAGGATAAATCCAATTTTGTCTTCTCACATCTAAGCCATCAGTTTCAAGTTGGATAGAAGTTCAAATGAAACTGAAATGTTAGTTTGAAATTGCTGCTATCTACATATCTTGGAGTGGGAATCCATTCTTGGAGAATAAAAATGCTGCCATTTCGATGAGACTAACAATGAATCCCATTCCGTAAGAGTGAATTTTCACTCGATTGGAGTGGAATTTTAATTTGCTCAAAAGAATGAACTTCTTGAGTTTGAATAAACGTCTCAGTACCGGTGGGAATTTATTTGATAGATTCTAACGAAAAGAATTTGTCAAACAACACTCCGAATGAAAATTGACCAGTGGTTGGTTTTAGGGTGGCGCAAGTATGAAATTATAATATTATTCACGCTTTTTTTTTCAACGTAGAGCCAACACTGGCGAAACAGTGGACCAAACACGGAAGGATATGTTTGACAGAATTTACCAACGAGGGTGGTAAAATACGGCACTATTAGAACTTCTGTTAATATTTACTAGAACGGTAGTCAAATGTACGACTGTAATAGTAACTGCGACCATAATAACTTCTACTAGAACTCTTATGAATGAACTCTTATAAATATTGCGAGAAATTTTAATAGTCCCATATTTTACTGAACGCGTTGGTAAATCTTACAAAACATTTTTTTCCGTGAATCTAGGCCGAGAATGACCATAACCGTGATTAACTGATTATAACCATTTATTTGATTCAAACGAATTATTTTTGTTCCAAAGAATATTTTTTTGATTCTAATAAAGACAACACACTCTCGTAAATGGACCGCTCAGCCTCTTTCTGACGCCTTGCATTGGAGAAAGAGAAGAACAAGCCCATTTGCGAGAGTATACTGTATTTCTTTGGCACAGGACAAATGAATCGTTATTTTCCTGGAATAACATTTTTTTCAGTGTAGCTATTGTTAATGCTCAGTGCAACGCTCTATTTTGCTCAGTCTGCACTTTCGTTCTAAGCCCAAAGGCCGCAGGGGAGACCGAGGCTGTGTGTCACAATATCGATATCTCAGGAATTGACATAGATCTGTGGCTACTGTTCTGAGGAAATATTTGAATATCTATAAATGACACGTTCAACAACTTCTGCTGTTCCGCGACGCTCTGATCGTACGTTATACGTGATAATTTAACAATCAGTGAAGACTTTATTGAACCCTTCGAGTGTCTCAAAAAGTATTCCCACAATGACATTTTGATTGCAGTCAAACTGAATAATTCACAATATTATCGTTCAATATGAACTTATCGGGTGTGTGAATTATGAAATTCCAATTCCGCTGAACGTGTAAATTATAGCATGCCAAGTTTTGAAAAACGTGACAGGGCTATCTGTCATATTATTTGAAAAAAGAGAGAAAAAAGCTTCTAATGTGAAGAAACAGAATGAAGTAGTCAAAGAAATAAGGAGACTAGCCGAACTGATGGTACGTTAGATTCGAAATCGATCTGGTACCCCCAAAAGCTAAAAACAACGTAAAAATCAAGTCAACGTAGTAGGAATCTTGCCAAAAATCAAAAACAGCATTCATCTTTATTATGAATGTGATGATTAAACATTTACTTCAATATTTCATAATAATGATGGATGGAATCTTCAAAAAATATGAGAATGATTATACACAATGTGTTGTTTATCATGTGGTTACATGATACGCTGAGAGCAGAAGTGACACTCAAACTGTTGTCAAACCAAACAAGACAGGAGCTTTTGAGGGCAAGAATGGAACGTCAAAAGTTCAGAGCAAAAGTGATACACCTATAATTCAGAACAAAAGAGCGACCACAGAAATCTCCGAGCAAAAATGAAACCCTGAAAAGCTGGAGCAAAAACGAGTCAGCGCATAAGTACAGAATTGGGTTGTGCGTTGATTGGTTTTGGCTCGAGTTTTTCAGTGTTTCATTTTTGCCCGGAGATTTCTGTGGTTGCTCTTTTGTTCTGAATTATAGGTGTATCGCTTTTGCTCGGAACTTTTGACGTTTCATTTTTGCTCTCAAAAGTTCCTGTCCTGTTTTTGCTTGCACACAGGTTGAGTGTCACTTTTGTTCTTACCGTATCACATGATCATCCCATGTTCATTGGTCGTTCCTGAAGATTTGTATTCTCATGGGGAGGTGTACGTGTGAATTGCTTTCAAATTTTGTGTACGAAATTGACAAACTTCTTTCAAGAGTGTAGTTACAATTTCGGGTAACAGTGAGTTTTCAAATGACATGAATATTTTCAACTTTTTTCCTCGCGCTGTGAAAAATATGACAAATTTTCTCATCACACCGATGTTGATGGGATTCGTTTCCTGATCATGATGGAATTGTTCTTTCAAAAGAAGAGAAAGAAAACGAGGAATTCTTCCTCCAGTTCGAGAAACTGTCTTGTCTTTTCTGTATTGAATTCTTTACAACTGAAGAAAAAGTCCACCGAATTATGTTGAAGGATTTTCCATCCATGGAAGGACTTTACTGCCCCCATTTTTGGCAGAAAAATTGAGAAAATGATTGTTTTACAGTATATATAGCGTGTGGGGTTTAAGCTCCAACTACACGGAGAAGAATCCAGGTCGGAAAGATATTAATCCTCAATAAAAATTTGAGATCATTTCTCAAAATCTGAGAGTGTTTCTTAAATTCTTAAGACCACTGTAAAAAATTTCCGTAGAAAAATTTACATAAATGTTTGGCAATAATTAACACATATATACGTTAGGAATTCCTTGTTTTTTACCGGAAATTTACTGGAAAATGATAGTAAAAATCCCAAGAAGTTTGGAATTTTCAGATGAATGTATGGGAAATTTCATATATATGTACGGGAAGTTGATTTCCTATCCCATGGTAGGAATTTTTCGCGTATAGGAAAATTTCAACTATTTTTTATAGTGCAAGATGTATCAGTTCACATGTTTGTTGAATCTTATTTCAAAAACAATGAAAAATTATCAATACTTCATAAAAAATAGGATAAAATATGAACTCTCAAAAAGTTGCGCACGAAATTTTACGAAGTGAATGACAAGATTTGGAAATTTTATTATTGATTTTGTAAAATTTCATGCGCACATTGTTCTATGTTCTCCTTTATATTTGTCCATCTACTCTCTATTTCCAAGTTTTTCTCCTGTCGATCCTCCAATTTTTTGTCCAATATCACTTTGAATGCCTCCCGTGTTTGTTCTTGTTTGGGATTCTTCAAACTCCATCTTTTCTGCATTTTCCTTTTCTTCTTCAGAGCTTTGAATTTCAGAGAACATTTCATCAGCAACATATATATTGTAATCACTACCTATATCCGCGCCTGGATAAGTTTTACAGCTTTTCACTTGATTCCTAAATCTTTGTTTTACTAATATGTGATCAATTTGGTATCTTGCTGTATCTCCTGGCATTTTCCAAGTATAGATTCTTCTTGGATGATTTTTGAATAATTTGTTGGTAATAACCATTTTATGGCTTCAGCAGAATTCGATTAAACGTTGTCCTCTTTCATTTCTTTTTCCTAACGCAAAATCTCCTATTATGTTGCCCTCTTTTCCTTGCCGTACTACCGCATTCCAGTCGCCTCTGATCATTCAATTCTCTTATCCCTTTACATATTCTATCACTTCTTCTATTTCATCGTACGTTTCTCCATTTCATTGTGGAAAGTTAAT
Source organism: Gonatopus flavifemur (assembly GCA_018340375.1). Taxonomy (NCBI): domain Eukaryota; kingdom Metazoa; phylum Arthropoda; class Insecta; order Hymenoptera; family Dryinidae; genus Gonatopus; species Gonatopus flavifemur. Next base: position 24,938,998 of record JAFFJZ010000007.1, read on the forward strand.
ATTTTTTCTTATTTTCTGTTAAGTATTATTGCTAATTATCCGCGGTTTTTCAAATACAATTCAAATAAAACGTGAACTGTTTCATCTTTATCAAAAATTTGAGAAACACATTGAGAAAACGTTTTGGTTGGCTGAAATAAAATTTGTTTGGGATAAACAAAATTGAGTTCACAATAATTAAAAGTTTCTTACAGACAAATAAATTTAATTTGTGCTAAACAAATTTAATTTCAGTCAACCAAAAAGTTCCTTTCCGTTCATTTCAACCAAAATTTTGTTCTGCTGAAACAAACTGTGTTTTCAGTGTACTCTCAGATTTTAAGAAACAACCTCAAATTTTGATTACAGATTACTGTATTTTGTTTCTCCTAGCACAGTCACTTAAAAACAAGAATCAGTGTCTAGTTTAAAGTTCTAATTTCGCTCATGATTTAGTAGAAATCATTCTAGTTGCTTTTGCACCGCGAGATCTGATCAGGACAATGTGAGACCTTTCTCGCACCAAACTAGGAACCAGACAGATCCTTACCAGGATTTGAGTCAAATATTTCCTATTTATTCATCACTGAGAGAAGAGAATTTGCTGAAACAGTAAATTTCATAAATTCGGTTTGCTGATATGATAAATCTTTTTGTTGGATTAGCAAAAAGTTTGCTAATACAGCAAAAATCTTGATCTTTTAGCAAGCGTTTGCTGATCCAGCAATTCAGCATAGTAGGTATATACAAACTGCGAGCAAATTTGCTAAATTAGTAAATATTCTACTAAAACAGCAAACGTTTTACTAATTGAGTAAAGCAGATTTCCAAAAATCGTTATTTCAGCAAGAATTGTTGTCTGCGTGGATCGTTGCAAAATTACAAACGGAAATTTCAAGATAGAATACGTAAAAGCATGTGACTCACACTTCAGCAAGTATTTTTTTACAGTAATACACACCACCGGAAAAGAATCAGTCTGTCCAAATGTTGAAAATGAATGAACAAGAAACCCTCCTCACTTTTTTATTCGTTGTAAGCTTGTCAAATTAGCTACCAAGTGTTGGAAATCGCGAACCACCTGCCAACTCTGACGAATGGAAATTGAAGCAAGGATGCACGCTATCCATAATGATCGATTGAAGCATATACTTCTTTTTTTTTCATTGAATTTTTCATTATTTTACTGTGTCATAAATGTAGATTCATTTGTAGGCGTTTTATTAGCGATAATTTTCTCTCCTGAAATTTATCGTATATTAATCTCATAAACATTCAAACACGATATTATACATGATCGCGACATTAAGCTCCTCATCTTACATGACGAAGTACTCAACTCATGTCACCTTTTACCACCAAATTTGTCTACACACAAACACGCAGATAGCTTATAACGATTTCCCTGAAATCAATAAACCTTCTCTGCGGTACTCATTTCTTGTCACTTTCTCCTCATAAAAAAATGACCAACTTGTGGCAAAATATACAAAAAAAAAAGTGAGCGCCAATCTTCAACGCTTATTTGCATAATCTTCCCAAGGGAATTATCTGTGTCGTGCTCGACCTTATAATAACGGAGGAAGAAACCTCGTTCTATGTTCCATTTGATTCTCTCTAGTCTAGGCACATCTATTGCCCGAGGTCGGCACGCACACGACGTGAAAAGCGATAATCGATAATCCTGATGTGGTAGCTCGACAAACGATCCTGGCGGCCGATTAGATCTGACCGTTCTGTGTCTGCACGTGAATTTCTCGCACGAATCAACGAATGAACGTGTTGCCTCCAGATACACAGTCGTACAAATCCATTGTCTATACCGTACTAATTGTTTCAGGTTTCCATGATTGGAAGAAAATAACTTGGAAACTTGAAATTTGACCTTGACTGTGAATTTTAGATGATTATGTGTGTTACTAAATCACGATAAAGTACGTTCGAATTCAAATGCGTGGGGGATTCGACCGAGCAGAGTTCAAACAATAACATAGTTTTGCTTTCGTTCGGCAAACGATTGGAATGGAACGCGTCGAATTGTCATGTGGAATTGAATACACTCATTTCAACTGTTTCTCAATTGGTACGTATTGCTGGATAGATTTCAGAAGATATTGGTCCCCGAAGACAGACAGCCTTAGGCCAGTACTAAATCATTACTGTTTAGCAAAACCTCCATTCTTAGGATAGCGAAACTGTACCAATAAAATGCTTGCTTAGTATTCGAACAATGTTGTTGCATTAGAAGATTAGTGGTGGATTGAAGTTCAAATGAACTTCATGACAATACGGTTGTTTCAATGAGACATGGTTGTGCTACTCTGAGGTCTAATTGAGGTCGAGTTTTAAGTTTCGAATGTTGATTATACTTCGCAATACGTAAAAATACAGGACTGCGTGCAACATGAACAAGAAAGAAGAGAAAGAGACAAATAAATATATGAATGTGAAAAAAGTGAGTTTAGGGACGAATTAATCTATTTGACAATATCTGTGAACTGTGCTCATCGTCATCTACCACCTTCAGGCGTGTACTCTCCTCGAAATGTGTGCCGTGCTCCTGAGTCCGATGTCTTGGAAACCTCTCACCCGAACGTCCCTTTGCAGTTTCTTCCCCAAAGGGAACATGAAGCTCCGACAAATGTTCAGAATAGATCATGATAGATCAGACTGAAGCTCCGTTGGAGCTCAAGTTTAGATTCGTAAACGTTCGACGAAGGTCCGATGAACGTTGAAATGTCCACTTGAAAATAGTTTGAATGAACGTTCATAAAACGTTCATCGAACGTTTGCTAAAGGTTCGTTCGAGTTGCAATTTTTCGATCAAAGTTTTTTTCAAAGTATATTTTTCCACGAAAAAATGAAAGATTGAGGCATTTCTAACTATAATTGTAATTCCGTCTGAAACATAAAAAACCGAAGGTTGAATGAATCTTCGTAGAATCTTTAATAAACGTTCTATGAACCTTCATTTAAGCTATTATCAAGCGGACATTTCAACGTTCATCGGACCTTCGTCGAACGTTTCCGAATCTAAACTTGAGCTCCAACGGAGCTTCAGTCTGATCTATCATGATCCATTCTGAACGTTCGTCGGAGCTTCATGTTCCCTTCGGGTTCATATATTCCTTATCTCCAATTTCTTTTGACAAATCTTGACACTTCAGCTTTTTCTCTGCAACTTTTGCTGTCATATATTATCGTTGGACACCGCCATGTCTATACCAAAAAAAGAATTAATATCAAAATGCAGTATCTCTCTCATTTTGATGCAACTTCTGTAACATATGGTATCAAAAGTATTACTCTCCATTTGAGAGAATTAGTCTTGTTGGTGGGAGAGTTTTCATTTATTCCATATTCATTTATTCAAAATCGTAGATGGATATTCTCAATTGAAGAAGAGAACAAGAGTGGAAGTGGTTTTACCTTATTGAGAGGGATTTTCCCTCTCGGTTATAAATTACTGTTTTTTTTTTGGTGTATCATTTCTACCAGACTTCGACTCCAATATCGATCCAAACTTCGGTCTTTTCTTGTCCTAAATTCATCTAAGTCTGAAAATTTTCAACGTGGAAATTTCAAAATGCCATATCTCAGCGGATACAAAAGATATTTGAGCAAAATCAAGGGCATTGGGAAGAGCAAAGTTTTTACTTTGAAATTATGTTTATAGTTTTTTGAGTAGCAGAAAAAGTTCGATGTTACATAAGCTCAAGTATAGGCTGAAATCGCTGTTTTTGTATTTTTAGGTTAGGATATCTCGAAAATCAGAGCTAACCGAGAGATTTAGACCCCGGATTCGAATTCAGCGGACCAAAAACCTTTGGAAAAGTAAATTCCAGTCCCGAACCAATGGGGTACCCTAATTTTGTAGCCCAGTGTTATACATTGCATATGCGCTGATCTTTGCAGTGAAATCTCACTGATTGAATCAGTGAGGAGGACTTTCAACTGCATAACCAGTCAATATTCACTAATTATGTTCATTACGTATTCAGTCAATTATCAACTACAGGAATAGGGAGATCTCAATGATTCAAATTTAGAGAGTGGTAAATGATTACACCAAATAAAAATCACATATGTCTGCGACCTTTTCCTGCAAACATATACCATATACAGGGTGACCCAAGTCGGATAGATTATATTTGGGGAGCATATTCCGCAGCCAAAATGCAACAACTTTTCTATTTGGCAACATTTTTTTTTAAGCTTAGTTTTTGAGATATGAGCATTTTTAGATTTTTTTTCAAATCCAAATCACTCGAAGGCACTTACTGCTACACGCTTGAGCTTCTCTGGAAAAAAATCAAACTCTCTTATCATTGCTTGTTCCGGAGTTATAACGATTTAAATTTGCTGAATCCTGATTGGCTGAAAGCTCAAAAATTTCAAATCGCTATAACTTTAAATTGAAAAATGATAGGATAGTTCATTTTTTTCCAGAGATCCGCCATTTTCCAACTTAGCGAATGGTGTGAAGCTCAAGCGTGTAGCAGTAAGTGCCTTTGAGTGATTTGGATTTGAAAAAAAATCTAAAAATGCTCATATCTCCAAAACTAAGCCTCAAAAAAAATTTTGTCAAATAGAAAAGTTGTTGCATTTTGGCTGCAGAATACGCTCCTCAAATATAATCTCTCCGACTTGGGTCACCCTGTATGTTCTATATGTGTCAGTGATGATTTCCGCCCGCTTATATGGGCCTTATATGGTCATATATATTTTGTTGGAATTATATATAGGTCATATATGATTCATTCCCCCTAGGGTGGTGGACGCAATTTTCACAAAATTAACAGATATGGACCAAAGTGCTTGTGAAAGGGTTTTTGGAATCGGTGATTACGAATTTGAAACCATGTTTTTTCAAATTCAACATGGGAGTGAATATGGCGGACAGAATCTTCAAAATTATTTATTCTCTAAATTATCATGACACTTACAAAAATAATATATATTCTACCGTAAAAAGAGCGTTATCATATCAAAAGTTCATTTCCATAATATTGATTTTTCTTAGTGGATAAAATGAATATATTCCTCAAAAATATAATCATCTCCAATTTTCCGCCATTGAGAGATGTACGCGATAGATAAAAGATAAGGATTTTTTTCTTGAAAATCTCAAACTGTTACATGGAGTCAGTTGAAAGGGTTTTTACCAAGTAGATATCTGAATTTTATTCCTTGAAAAATTTCTGAAATCCAAAAGATATGATTAATTGTTCAATTCCGATTAATATGTTCCTTTGATTAATTAATCGTTTGATTCTAAATGATCTTGATGAACCGAAGATTGAAATAAAATTGCAGTTTCCTTTGATTACATTTTGGTAAAAATGTTGATTTCGGTGATTCGATAGTCGTTTGAGACATTTTTTGAAAGAAAAATTGATAAAAATTGAATCAGATCTCAAATTTAACTTATTTTCAGTTGTTTCGTAATAATTTTTGGTTAAAACAACTGAAAATAAGTTAAATTTGAGATCTGATTCAATTTTTATCAATTTTTCTTTCAAAAAATGTCTCAAACGACTATCGAATCACCAAAATCAACATTTTTACCAAAATGTAATCAAAGGAAACTGCAATTTTATTTCAATCTTCGGTTCATCAAGATCATTTAGAATCAAACGATTAATTTTTTTTTTTTTTTTTTTTTTTTTAAATAGAGATATACGATCTGAAAAGAATTGATTCTTTTTCATACAATTTTCATCGAATTTTAATCGAAATTATATAAAATTTTTGGGTCTTTATTGATTAGATCTTCAATCTTTATCTAAGAATATAAAAAAGATTCCAAAAACAGACTACTTCTTTTGATCAACTGTTGATGGAAGTGCACAAACGAACCGTTATTTTTCGGTTTCAAATCGATCATTATATGATAAAAACCATAAAGTCACCATTCTCTGGCCAAGTTTTCAGCTTAACAATAACCGAAAGTAAACTACGAAAATGAGTCATCTGAAATCGCCAGAACGACCATTCATTCAATCGATTGAATATGATCTTCTGAATTTATGATAAAAAAATTTCTAAAATCAACAGACAATTCTTTTTTCATTTCATCTGTGAGAAATAATAATTATTTTTGTAGTAACTAAGCATATAGCATGAGTGAGAACGCGTGTTATCGATTTGAAGAATGATTATTGTTTTCAGTGTTCCATTTAAAACGACCTTGACCGTGTCACGAAATCAATTTACTTTGCTGATCATATCCAGGTGGAATCTTCATTCAGTCACGTTAGACTCGAGACCCCATTACCTCCTTGGATGGTTCTCCATTGTCTCCGCATCCGAATGCTCTTGGTCAAAGAATCAAAGTTGAATAGAAAAGTACTGTGATCCCTGTAAATAAGCACCCGCGGATATTTTCTTTTTAGCGTAAATAACAGAAAGCGAAACGTCATGTCACGCGAGGCTTGTAATATATCCACTATTGTATTAACTTAACATGCTCCATCATCGATGGCACAAACAATTTCTTGGATTGGGTTCTATTGTGCGTCTTCGTATTTTCAAGTTTCTCAAATTACCATGGAAAGAAAGACGACGATGATGATGATGATGATGAAAAGACCAGGAGTAGAGATCGAAGCAGGGCGAGCGTGTGCCTTTCTTTTCAGCTTTTTGCAGTCAGTTTGCACGGCTCCCAAAAATGATGCCAACTATCCAATTCTAAAATTCTATGGCCTCAATCATGTAACGATTCGTTGTTGCACAATTTATTAAACTAATGACCGTTTAAGATGCTCTTTTGATGTAACCGCTCAATTCAGGTTGTATCATTCCGTTAAGAGCTAGTTAACAAAAGACGTCTCACACAATACTTGCATTGAGTACGTTGTTCTTTTTTCTTCAGACGCTATTCATCACTTCGTTTTGTGACAAAAGATCTACTTTACGTGTATTTACATTCCTCGCTGATACGGACATTTTTTTGAAATAAAGATTATTTGTTACACCGCGGTGCAAAAATTGTGGATGTTCTTATTGATTTTTTCCTTAAAGAACTATTTTAGTGTCGTTAATTTCAAATTTAGTTCAATTATGTACTTTACCCGAAACCTGAAAAACAAGAAAGGTTAGTTCCAATCGTGTTAATCTTGAAAAAACGGTTTGAGAATTTCAAGGAATTTAATTCAATGATCCGTGGTTTCATGAGATTATGTGGGTTGAAGAAACAAATCTTTTCTTTTTTTTCGTTTAATCTCATCCGAGCTCTTGTAACTCCTTTTCTTTTCACGGGTCGCATTCTTTCCCGGGATTAAAAGGATTACAGGAAAACACTTTTCCATTGTTTCCCATTTTTTTTTTCTGAAATTATTCTATCCAATTGAATACAAGAATCAAATGATTCGTGTTACGTTCCGTTCATGCTCGTTAGATAGTAATAATGAATTTTTCTCTCCAGATTTATGCTAATAGCGGTTGATTCATATGAAAAAGTATTTCTCCCTCGTGTCACGGCACGAAAAAGAATTTCACACTCATATCTTCCCTCAACTGACCGTGAATTCAGTTATGATTCGAATTTGTGGTCATTCATATATATCATGCGATGATATTTAATTAGATCTTAGATATCTTCCAGCTGAAATATGATATAACAATGTAGACGACGAAAGAATAATGATTATCTCCACTCCGATTCCAAGTTGAACTACAAAAATCATAAAAATATGATACCGTGTGGTTTGGAGTTTTGTAAAATGCTTCATCCGCGGTCCACACCGCAACGGTACACGGTTTTTCGGGGAGATCGTAAAATTCTTATTGGTATCTATCTCATAATGGAGTTGATAAACACGCGTTATAGGTGGTCACTAAAGAAAAAAGAGAACACCTCGGAAGATGTTGCTGCTTAGATGGTTTTCGGGCTCGTTTGTGGTTGACATAGAACATCGGGACTTAGAGGCTCCTTTTCTTTCTTTTTTTTCCAACTTTTCTGATTACCTCTTCGAAATGGATCTTTATTTTCATCTCAAATAACTAGGCGGCTTGAATTCGTATACCGCAGATACAAGATCAAAGGACTGATCAAAGGAGAGAAATTGAAACAATTGTTTTTCAACTTGTGAATAATGAAATTCATGTGAAAACGACATTTTTCGAATAAATAACACTGGTGAACAGTCATTTCGGTGCATTCAGAGCACTGAATACGAAAACAAGGTTAAATTTGTTGGATCAGCTCGTTTTTTATAATTTTTTGTAGATAAAAATTCATCAATTATATAGATTATATGTGAAAATTATGTATGAAAGATAATAGAAAGTGAACCAATTCAAAAAAAATGTCATATCCGTTTCGCATTTGAAACACCAAAAGCTCTCCGAATCAGTTACCAGACCTCGGGCATCAGAGAGAAAATTTTTTTTCCGTTGACCTGTGTAATCCAAGAAAATGATGATAAAATGATTCTTCAGTCACTTGATTACAGGAAAAGAGAAGAAATATTGAGCAAGACAAAACGACATATAATCACTATTATAATTAGCGGCCACCGACGAGGTTAGCCTTTTCGTCCTCTCTTTTTCTCGTTCTCCTTCTTTTCGGGACTTAATATTCGAGTTAAGCATCGTTACGGAGTTAATATATGTATTGTAATATGGTAACGATCGCAGGTCGGGTTGCTTTGGACCCTACCCAAACAAACGCCCAGCTCTAGTTGAAACTAGATTATAGGCGCAATTAACTTGGACCTAATAGAGCGTTTGAAGTTTGAATTCTTTTCGAATAGGTCTGTCGTTTATTAGCATAAATCCATGCAGAATAAAATTTCAAAGTTTCAACTGGAAAAAAATTCTTCATCATAACTCAAGGATCCAGAAAAAGGGGTAACACAATACCACGGACGACGATGGATTGATAGCTATCAAATGTTATGATTTAAATGCATTGAAATCAGTACGATTATATTTGAATGACGTATTAAAAATGGGAGATCTGTAAGAAGGAAAATTCTTTTTTCTTCATACAATTTTTATCGAATTTCAATCAAAATTATATAAAATTTTTTTCGCTCTGATTGATTTTTTTTATACAATCTTGATCAAAATTCTATATAAATTGTATAAAAAAAGAGAATCGATCCTTTTCAGATCGCCCATCTCTAGAACGTATCCAGTATATGTTTTTGTGAATAAACAAGAGAATCATTTTACCAATACAAATTAAATACTTTTTCGATAAATTGTTCTGTATTCATTCGGAATTCAAGATGATTGGGATTCACACATGATCCTCTAGCTTCTGTTTCATTCGAAGTAGCATTCAAATAGAAGAAGAAGGAGAAGGGAAAGAGAAACAAAACATGAGAGATTTCCTAAAAAATCAATGGTTCAGGTTAAAAAGATGTGCGTGCGTGTGTAACACAATCAAGATTCTCAGAATGCAATTATCGTATTATTCAGTTCCGCTTTTTGTTCCTCATTCCCTGTTTCAAAGTTTCTAACTTCATATGTTAACTAACAGCGATATGCCATTTACTTACGTAAAATCTTAAGTATTCAGGTTTTTCGTGATAAGGGTTCCCGTCGAACGAATCGCATAATAATTATCGAAAAACTGGAATTATCATGCCGCTTCGAATTGAATGTTCGTTAACAAGTTTTCCTCGAAATATCTGCAACATTCACGTTTTTGGACAAACAATTATCACTCATCGTGTTTGATAATTCCCAAAAACTCTTACAAAACTGTTTCAAAAATAATCCTTGGTTGAAAAATCCGATTGAATTGAGGAAAAAAATTCTACCAAAATAAATTAAGTTCCTACATCGGAAATTGCTGATTGTTATCGATTAGAATTTTTTCCATCGAATTGAGTATATCTCACAATACTTTTGATGAACTATGAAAACAATTATTGGAAATTATGGGTGCACTGTAAAAAATGTTCTGAAAATTCAGACCGCTTCTTTAATTTTTTACAGCAGCAAGTCTGAATTATCAGGAAGTGTTCTTCTGAATATTCAAATTTATTCTGAAAATTGAGAACAATATGGATACATTTTTTACAGTGTGCAGTGACAAAAGGACTCGTTTTCATTCGAAGAATGTCTGTTAGTAATAAGATTGGATAGGGGTTCTCATCCACGTACCATTCTGTACGAAGTAAGATGATCAATGATCATGTAGAAAAGAATGTAAGTCTTTTTCTTATTTCGCTGACTGAATCAGAAACAGGAAGATTTGTAAAATCAATTTTCACATGAAAATATGGGGGGATTACGAATTAATAACTGTATTTCACTATATACTTTGTAAAATCCAACGTTCCGCGTCTAAAATTTCAGTTTCAACTATTATTTTTTCTACAGTGCACGGAGAAAAATGCAGGTCGAAAATATAGTAATCTTTAATAAAAATTTGAAAATATTTCTTAAAATCTGAGAGTTTTTCTTAAATGTATAATGAAGATGAAACGGTCCACTTTTTTGTGGAACTGTATTCAAAAAACAATGAAAAATTATCAATACTCAATAAATAATAGAGAAACATATGAACTTTCCAAAAGTTGTGTATGAAATTTCACAAAGTGAATGATAGGATTATAGTGCTTCAAAAAACACTGTTTCTCTCAAATCGATTGTTTCCTCTGGTAAAAATTTGTCTGGTCGTCCCATTTACCACCCACGTACTAGATGGGACGCACATGGGGGGAACTGGATAACACATTTCAGTCAATTTGACTTTAGTACCCCAACATTCAGTTGGTTTATGTAGATTTTTCATGCGTCAACTGACCGTACAGTGACATTGATAGTCCATCAACGCGGTCAGAGAAATAAAAGGAAGCCCCAACGTTTCGATTTGTCGCTCAGGATTATTTTATGGAAATGAAATCAAAAGCAACGTTCTTGACTGGAGATTACATCTCAAAATACATTTTTACCTCATTTAGAAGTGTGATTTTACTAAAAAAACATAATTTCACATTTCTGATTAACAATTTGAATGGCATTCTAGCAATTCCCTGGGACATCTGGATGGGCACAGGCTAGAAAGTGCATTACAAAACTAGCTAGAAACCAACCTCACATCTGGGAAAACTAGCTCGGGCCCGTGTAATTCTCAATGATAATTTCTACTAGGTTCACTACCCAAAAAGTTTTCTGCTGCCATGAAATGAAAGTCCCCAAGAGCTAGGTTTAATGCGATTAAGTTCAGAGGCCGCGCATCCACTTCGAAGTCTCAATTTTCATGTCTCATCTATACTTTTCTATCTGGAACTCAGTGAATTATCGAAAATTGTATGGGCATGAAATGTGATGTTATTGATGTTTTTGTTCAATATTTTATCATATGCACTGTTACAAATAAAAGCGACGACATACTGTTCCCCATTTAAGGGGAGTGGCTTAACAGAAATTTTCATAATTCAGAAAAAAGGAACATACAAATTACCACTGCGAGGAATCATTATTCCCTAGTTTTTCGTTGTCCATTATAGCTACATTTCTACCTTTTCTGGTTACTCAGAATAATACAAAACATAAGGAGGCTTCAGAGCTATCTATGAACGAACGGGATGAATGCTGTTTATCCACGAATAGTTTTAAAATACCCGAATGTTTTGTATTATTCTGAATCACCAGAGAAGGTAGAAATGTGGCTATAATGGACAACAAAAAACTAGGGAATAACGATTTCTCACAGTGGTCACTTTTATGTTCTTTTTTTCTAAAATATGAGAAGTCCTGTGCAGCCATTCCCCTAAAATGGGCAACAGTATGTCATCGCTTTCATTTGCAACAGTGTATATGATTAAAATATTGAACGAAAACATCAATAACATCACATTTTTTGCTCATACAATTTTCAATAATCCACCGAGTTCCAGATAGAGAAGTATAGATGACACATGAAAATTGAGACTTCGAAGTGGATGCGCGACCTTAAAACTTTATTGCATTTGACTCAGCTTTTGGAGACTTTCATTTCATGCCAGCAAAAAACTTTTTTTTTGGGGGGGGGGGGTGAGACAATCGATTTGAGAAAAAAAATTTTTCGTAAAATTTCTCGCGTAACTTTTGGAAACTTTTTATGTTTCTCTATTTTTTATTAAGTGTTGATAATTCTTCATTGTTTTTCGAATACAATTCCACAAAAATGTGAACCGTTTTATCTTCATGAAGCGTTTCAGAAATACTCATAGATTTTGAGGAATATTCTTCAATTGTTATTGAAGATATTACAATATTTTCGACCTGCATTTTTCTCCGTGTGTTCGTGCTACCTAAAATACTTTTCCAATAGATAGGCACGTGGCTTCTTCGACTGGCTTGACTGAATTACAAAACAATGCTAATTTCGAAGAAAATATTTTTCTCGCTAATATTTCACCTTCCCATCGATCCTACTGAAACTCATATGGAACCATTATAGGGCCATCATTTAAGCATGATACCAGTTTCATCATAATTGGTTAATGAGAAAATGAGATATCCGTGTTCACATGGTCATATGTTTTTTGTTCTCCATTCAGTATTCAATGCTTCTGAATGAATCAAACTAAAAATGATATGAGAACAACTAGTGATGGCCGATCTTGAAAATATCGATTCTTTTCTAAACACAATTTATCAAGTTTTTATCGAATTTTTATAATTCAGATCAAAATTATATAAAAATTCTATGAGAAAGAATCGATTCTTTCAAGATCACTAAGAACAGCATCACTTCGGTTTACTATTGTGCCAAAAATTTTACCTGATCCCAATGAAAGTGATTCGCTTAACAGTAACGTTTAAGAAATCCTAAAATTTCCTCCCGAAGGTTAAATCGTTACCCTGTCCATTCCTCTACTTGCACTAGCGCGAAATTAATCTGAGTCATCGTCTCATAAATTAAATGTGCAAAGACCTTCAGATCATTTGGATCATTCGAACACAAAGAAAGCTTGCTTTAAGAGATACCCAAGCGTGTATTACCTATAATGACAATGGGCCCCAGGCTGGGTCCATCCTCTTTAACCCAGTATTGGGGAATGAAACTGGCGCCCATGTTGGCTCAATCTTGGCCCTGTTGTGCTTTCCCATACAATTATGGTTGGTACAAAATGGAAATAACGACTTGGCCCCAATTTTGACCAGCGTGAGGCCAAGATTGGGGTGGATTTATATCCCGAGCATGTGTGTACAATTCTTAGCGTGTATGAATTTTGGTCCCACTTTGGTCCAGTCTTGGGCCCATATAGGCACGATGGGACTCAACATTAGGCCCAAGACTTGGCCAAAGTGGGGCTGGAATTCATGCTCGCTGGGGTAGAATTCAAAGCAATTTTACAATTTCAAAAAAAAAGGAAGGGGCAGTATTGATTGCCTACACAGAGAAAAGTTTATATTAAAGATTACCATATTTTTATGGTACTCGTGAGATATACTTTATTATGAGGCTCTGAATCATATTTATTTCAAATGATAACAGATTTATTCTTGTCCTCGCGAGAGAGTATAGCAAACGCTCGAATACTTGTGGTTCAGAACGCCATAATCAAGTATATCCCGAAGATACAATATAATTATGGTAATCTCTAATATAAACTTTTCACAGTGTAGTCTGGGTTCATGCTGAGCCCATGGTGTTACCGATCCTCGGGCAAACAATACAGCCGAACTGGAAACGATGTTATCATCTCATGGTTAGCCCTATTTGTTGGCCCAGCTTGGCCCCACGTTGGGCAGCATGGGCACCCACCCCGGGCTTAGATTGGGCCCGCCGTTAATACACACTTGGGTACTGAGAATTGTTCCCACTCTACGTTTGGCCTCTCAACTGATTTGAATGAAACTCATATCGGACTATTACGGTAATAGTATTACTACAACAAGAGAAATGTCCTTTAATTAAAAAATTCCCTCTTATGCAGTGCAAACTCACTCTTTAGGAGTAGATTTTCTCTCAAAAAAATTAAAAAGAAACTTCATTTAATTGAAAATAATTAACCTACGCGAAGAAGAATGCGATTCGAAAATTGAATAATAATTTTTATAAGAATCTAAAGAATACTGGTTGGTTTTTGAGTAATGACAAAACGGTTCGCATTCTTGTGAAATTCTCCTCAACAGAACAAAAATATCAGGAGAAATTGATGAATTTTAGAAAGTAAAGAACAAAACTGCATGCGTCACTTTCGAAAAGTTCATATTTTTTCCTAACCTCTGTTTTATATGAGTGAAATTCACCAACAATCTGAAGCGTTTTATGTTTACTCACCCATATTGACTATGAGCAATGGCTTAGGCCAGACGTGACAGCCAAGCGTAGGGGATTTGTATCGAGCCCATGTTGATTGACAAAGATGAAAAGTGTTAAATCAGTGTTGTGGCGCAAGTTTGTGCCAGCATCAATTCAGGATTGAACTAACATTGATTTTATAGCAAAATTTTTGTATCGAACAATCAAGCTGACGCCAACTTTGGCGACCTTTCACCACCATCAAAATTGAGATTCGTTAATTGCTGAAACGATGTTGTAATTTCAGTCCCCAGTCAGGCTCTCTCCCAAGGCTCCGCCAATACTCGTCAGGCCTAGGTCAGCTATATGCCAGTGGTAGATTTTTATTCTTGAAAAGATGACAAAGGACAGAACATCTTGCCTCAATCGGGGCTCTATTGTGCAGCATAAAACGAATATATATCCAGGTTCAAGCGGGGGTAATATAGGAATCAGTCACCGGTATTCTGTCCGGAATGATTAGGGTTGATGATACCATATATTAGAGGAGAAATTGCATCAAAATGAGGGGGATAATTTTATTTTAAGATTAATTTTTTGTGGGTAATTAACTCTTGTAAACATGACAAGAAATTTGAATAGTCCCACACTTCATTGAACTCGTTAATAAATCTCAAGAAACATGTTTTATCGCGCGGAAACAAATTTTATATTCTAAATTACTATTTTACTAGCATGTACGAGATTGACTTGCTTACATCACTGTAAAAAGTCTGACTTAAAGTGGCTGGATCTTATATACTTGAAAACTTGACTGAAATATGTTTCTGAAACTTGAATCGTTTATGAAGACAAAACGAAAAGTTGAACTCACAAAATCCAGTGAAACATTGTTAGTTATCTTCTCGAATTATCTCCTGGGAACTGGAAAATCCGTTTGAAGAAAGTGTTGCAAGATTGGGAATCTTTAACGGCTGAGTATTTTGTTATTTGATTACTAATTAGTTTCAATAAACGTTCCGAACTTCAGCAACATACTGAAATTCAGTCTTTTCCATTGTGTCGGCATTTGTTTTGGGTGCTTACTTTCAGCTACATCTTAAAATAAGCCGATATTAAGATTGGAAGTAAGTTTTACTTTTTACTGTGATGATATCATTCAAGAAGTGTCTGACTAAATGATATAATATAGGTAAGTCTGTCTCACACGTACTAGCAAGATAGTAATTTATAATATAACTTTTCTCTCCGTGTGAGTGATTTTCATTTCGCATGGTGTTTAGTGTCTTTGAAAATGTGTATTACAGTAACTGCATTCAAATTTGAATTGAAGAAGGGCAAAAAAAATATCTTCGGTCATGAAAACTTTTGTCGCAAAATTAATTTTTTTCGATCAAACGTGTTACTTATACATGATTTCAAGGATTTGTTTCAATAATCGATTCAAACTTCAACGCATGTCTTTCCAACTTATACAGATATATGAAACAAATTCTTTCTAATCGTAGGTCATCATCTTTCAACATTGATAATAAATCTAATTTTACCTCTTCAGTCTTAAAATGAATATGATAATCTTCCGACATATAACTTATATTTTCAAAGTCAATGCTAATGAGTATTAAATGACTTACCGCTCCACTATAACGGTTGTCATTCAATAGGAATTTTCTCTAATACAAGAAAATTGGATCTATAAGACACAAATTATGTTACATTATGTAGAATCGTAAGAAAGATATTCTCTCTTGAAGCGACGAGAATGAATGAGAAAAGATGGAAAAGCAGTTTGAATAATTTGATCATTGATGTTCCGGTTTAGATGATGAGTTTTCTCAAACTTCACCATCGTTTCATAATATCGGTGAATTTAATATTTCCTGTTTTTTTGAAAAACGAAAACCCTTTCAATATGATGTCATTCTAATAAATTCGTTCCAAATGATATGTCATTATATCATGAACTGGCACGGTATACACATGACTTTCGTAACGATCACAATAATTTTCATAATATACATGGTGTATCAAAGAGAATCGCTGGAATAATGATATTTATGAAAGGAAATGAAAACTAGAAGTATCATATTTTCTTCTCGCTTCTTTCATCTTTGAGCGACATGAATTCCTCATTAAATAAATTTCAAATTTTTTTTCTCTTCACCGCGTTGTTTTTCTCCTTTGCAGAACTTTTATAAATTCAAATGCTTGTTGTGTTATTTCAAAATAATATGCATTAGAAATCACGCGCGCGATTTATTTCATATATGCATATAACATCAATGCTTCAAATATGTTTGAAGTAATGAATCAAGTATGTCTCAAGCACATGTTCTTGAAGTTTGAATCGTTTATAGAAGTGAAACGAAAATTCGAATTGCCAAAATTTGATGAATCATCGGTATTTATCTTATCGAATCAACTCATTGGAACTCGGAAGATCGTTTCTGGTCTCTGACAGCTGAATATCGTGTTATTCGGGTACTAATTCGTTTCAATAAAGGATTCTTATTTCAGTAACATCTCAAGTACCTACATTTTAGCATGGTAATAGTTAGATTCCACTTCTCTCCGTGCAGAACATTGAAAGATTTCTGAAGACATGTATGTAACAAGCGGAACAAGTAACAAGTTAGCAGCGCGTAACAAGTGTGGAATTAGAATATCAATAAAAACGTTTCCAACAAATCCAAAGGTCGAATGAATCATTATTATTATTTGCTATCAGAATATTCTCATCCCCCGTGACTGAATGTTTATTTAAATCCAAATCAGCTAATCTTGGATGTTTCGCTTTTATTTTGGCTTGTTATTAAATCTATATTGAAAATCATACAGAATGAAGAGTGTACCCGTTAAAAGAAGGAAAAATAAGGAACATGAGGTTGCCTTTCAAGTAGAGCGGATTATCATTTCGCTACTTAGGAAGAATTTTGGTGGTACCAAGTTGGGACCATTTCTCTTGCATTCTCTCGAAATTCAAGACGGCTGCGTCCGAGTGGAATGACAGAGATCGGGTTGCTTGTTGCAGGACCACCGTCGCGCTTACCGCAAAACTTTATCCTACCTGTTTTCGTTAATTGAGCGAGTAAAGATGTAACTGGACCTTACGCCCCAAAGGTATTTGCACCCTTTCTGCCTAAGATACGATCCTCTCATTTTCTTCATTTTTTTTCGGTCTTTCAATTTTTCAAAATGCAATCGTGCAGCCTGAGACCCAATTTTTCGACTTGAAAACAATTGAATCGGTACTGGTCTTTTTATTCGTTCATTCATTTCCAATCCATAATCATAGCAACACTGTCAACCTTCTGGCATTCTTCTCATTAGGCGTTCTTCGCGAATCATTCACTCTCTGAATTTCTTGGAGTGGAAATGCCGCAGTGAATTTTTATTTCAGAGAATTCATTCGATTTCAAAATTGCCAATACTTCGTCTTTGTAACTAGTGTTTCGCTTGTTTATCATGTACCACATAATATTTGAATGAGATTGAAGTATAGCATTTGATCAATTACAGCCCCTTGCCTTATTCACGGAATGAAAGTTGAAATAAGAAACTTTTCCCAAACTCCTAATAGAGAGGGAAGATTGAAAGGAAATTGTACACAATCATCATCAAATTTTCTCTTCTTTTCCTTTTTCCATAAAAATGAAATATTATATTGGGTCAACTGAGAGAGGAGAGGGAAAGTAAAATTCCTTTCATCAAAGAAAATAAAAGATGGTTTGTAACAGAACGAAGGTTATATATAGATCTATCTGCTGTCCATTTGAGGTAGACGGAAAACAAAAGTCGAGGTGGGCCCCCATGGTGGTCATGGGTGGATACAATTTGGGCGTGATTCGAGTAATTAAATACAAAGTGAACTCATTTGTGAAGCTCAGTGGCAAATAACATGTTACCCAATATAAAACCAAGGATAATTTATGAAGCGGTATGAGATGGTGAACCAACCCCCTGAAACCCAAGAATATGAATTTAAATGAACATATATATGTGTATAAATCCATAAATACGTATGGACATGTGATCTAAATGTCCCTTCGCATGAATATGGATTTCTAAATAGAGACGTCGTAAACTTTTGCGTATCCAAGTGGGTGGGAAAATTTGGAAAATTAACATTTCTTTTTCCTCTTGACGGTTCCCATAAAATTATGTTGCATCTACGGCCTTATCAATAATTCATTGCCACACATGACGGAAAAGTATTTATAGTATATATTGTATGCAATCAATCATCTTTAAAAATTACAAAATTAATTGATCATCCTATTGACTATGTTTTTTGAGTGTCGAAAGAACTCAATTTACGCAATTTGAGCACTAATTTTGAAATAAAATATTCACAAAAAGCGTAACATATTTTTCATTTTTACAATATAGTTTTTGATCCCCAGTTGTTTGACCTCAACTCAATTCTCTTCAAATTGTAATCTCTTAGAAATTGATTGCTTTCATCTATTACTTCTCGTTCGAGAATGGGATCGTTCAGGACCCAATAATTAAGGACTACGAGTTCAGTCTAGTATGCGTAAATCTGACCTGCAGTTTTTATACGATATAAAACTTTCACCATGCTTTATTACTTTGATACCTATTTTGAAATATAAAATTGTAGTAAATTATTGTGACAAAAATGTGAATTTGAAGTTCGATTTGAGTTCATTATTCATCCCTGTTTCGATATCTTTCAGAAAAATTTATAGTGAATTTTCTTAATTAAGTGATCAAATTGTTAGCGAAAAATAATATGATTTTTTGGACTTGATCCTTGGATTTATTCCAAACGACTTAAACAGATATATTCCTTCCGGAAACAAATACGAAATTACTGTAATTCGAAACTGCAGCTGGATAAAACGCCAGAATCGAACTTGGATTGTATAATATGTCTTAAAGCCGGGAGCCCGGTAATCCGTTTTACACGTGTATGCACACAAATATACTAACGCGATTGCACTTTTGTCAGAAGTTTATTAATTTTTATTATCGATAAACAATCATAACGACGTGGAATATGGCGAGACCTGAAAATAATATAATTGTAACCAATATTAAATTGCATAATTAGAATATTTTTTTATATTTAAGCTCTTGAAACTTGATCTCTAAATTGACATACAAATATAAATTATCAATCAAATTTACTAGGGGTTTATAAACAATCGTATAATTTGCATGTTTGTGGTTGGTTCACGTTGAAACAACTTTGAGAGATGATCCGTTCTAGTGTGTGTATATGTGTGTAATTCAATGTCCCGCAATGTAAAACCCACATGGAAGAGTGGTAAAACGTATGCATTCAATACGTAATGAGTAGAATAAAATAAACATAGTCAGCCATATTGATGAATTTGAATTCATATTCAACCAAATCGCTGAAGAAGAAGAATATTTTTAAGAATTGATAAGTTGATAGTTGAATTCTATTCTCGTATCTACCAATTTTATCAAATTTCAGGTCAAAATTTTCGGTTCCCAGGATCAGAGGGATGCTGCACTACACGCGTTCGAGAATTATTCGGAAGCAACCAAGAGGAACAGATTTATACTTACTCAACTTGATTTCAGGCATCTTCAAACACATCTGAGAAACAAAGAAGAACAATGAAACACCTCCTCGTTAATCTCGAGTGTAAAGGGTGCAGCATATCGTTTAGAAATGAGGTCCAATTACATATTCACACACTCCATTAGTGAAAATATTCGGAAAAAATGAAAAAAAAAATGAAATTCCTTTACACGAATTGGGAATCATCTCAACATTTTATCACGAAAGGATGTAGGTGGCAAATTTATTTGTCAAGAGGAATTTCCAATTATTTTCTTCATTTCATTTCGATGAGATCAATTGTATCAATTGCGAGTGGTACTTGATTTACGGAAAATTTTGTTTAATGCTCACTGAAGTTTGTTTGAAGATTCCTAATGAATATGAAAATTGTTCAGAATCTTCAATTAACGTGTTTTTACGTGTCATTTTTGAAATATTATGCACACTATGGGAACTATTGGCCAAGTATTCATTCGTTCATCAAAGATGGTAATCGACTCCAAAGCTTCTAAAATTCATCCGGTTCAGTTCATTCCTCCTAACGAAAAATAGGGATGCTCGATGGTTACAGTATCGATGCTTTTGTATGAATTTAGTCTACAAGAATTTTTAGGAAATTTCGATTCGAGTTTGATACATATTTTATACAAAAGATATAAAAATATCAAACATCCCTAATGAAAAGTACGGAATTTGTGAATGAATCAAAGAGTCGAATGCTAGAAATCGATTTTTGTTCAATTTCGAAAATTAACTTTCAAAATTAAAAATTTATTGAAATAATATTGATTTCTGTTGAATTTCGTTCAAAGGAAAATTTGCACCATTGTATGTAATTTATATATAATTATATATAAATTATATGAAAACTATGTTGAATTAACATAAATTAGGTATAATCTGGAAAATTTTTCCACTCGGGTAGTTTTGGCACCCCACTTCACGAAAAATGACAAAAAACAATAATTATCACTTCAGTTCGGCAGATGATTGCGAGAAATTACCGTGAATTTTGATCATCATTGCTGAAATCTCCTAAAAATTTCTATTGAAAATAATGAGTTGAGTGTGTTGAGGGGAGGTTCTCATCTAGCGACCCCAAAATAAATTGATTTTCTCGAATTTTTTTTTCATGGAAGGAAGGAAATGAAGAACTCGGGGGTTTTCCACACTTGTTGATTGAGTCTTTAAGTACATGAAAAAATCTTGTCAGTAACAAATAATGCCATGGGAATTGTTGATAAGTGTTGAAACATAACCACCTGAAAAAAATCAATTGGGCGCCACTTACAAAAATGATCAGAAATCAAAAATCCCAAAATTTTTATGAAATATATTATATTTATTGGGGGTTATGTCAGTAAAACCAATGAAAAGTCCAAAATTAAAAAAATGACAGACATGCAAACTTTTGGTAGCGTTTTTTAACCTTTTTTTCACTCTTTAAAGTGCTATAAAAAGAAAAAAATGGCAAATGTCATTTCCATTTAGATTCATCCTCCAATGAATTCAATCAGCTTCAAAATAGAAAAAGAACGATCCGTTCAGTAGTTTTTGAGATCTCGTGGAGCCAAACTTGAAAAAGATGGTTTCGAGAAAAACGCCTTTAAATTTGCGGCATACCAATCTTTTGACTTGAGAAAATTTTCTTCATGCACTCCAAGACCCATTTAATGAGTTTCAAAAAACTCGAGTTCTTAATTTACTCCCTTCTTAAGAAAAAAAATTCGAGAAAATCACCTCATTTCGGAATTCGCTTGATGAGAACCTCCCCTTAAATTTTTTAGACTTCTAGCAGAATTTTTGTTGGAAAATTATCGAAAATTATTATTATCAACGCAAATCGTCAAGATGAATGATTAAATATCAACATTATTCATTGAAGGGATACTAGCGGCGTGGCAGCAGCTAAATTGTTTATGACAAACTACAGGAAACCTTTCAATTTAATTAAAAGATTGTTTTGTACGGCATTCCTCTGATTCAAGTAGAAGTGCTGTACGAAGCGATATTTCGATTAAATTGAAGCGTTCGCCCGTTGTTTGTTATAAACGATGCAGGCGCTTCCACGCCGCTAGTACCACCTCAAAAGGTTGCGATGAATTCTGTTCAATTTTACTGCCGATCGCTAAAATTTCCTGAAACTTTTTGTTGAACATAATGTTAATTTTCATTGAATTCCGTCCACTTTTGGCACAAGGTTTCACGAAAAATGATAAAAAATCTATTTGTTGTTATATTCAATCTATTGGAATATATTGCAACGAATTATATTGAATTCGCATGACGTTTGCCGACACTTCCTGAAACTTTTTGTTGAATATAATTTAATATCATATGATATTCATTTTCGTTGAATTTTTTTCATTCCTTTTAAAGTAATGTTTGCCGAAAAATCATCAAAATTTAGGGTGGTATGCAGAGTCAGATTTGAGACTGGACCTAGTTCCACCCCATAAGCTCATATGTACTTTGCGTAGAACCGGTCCTAGTCTCAGACCTGACTCTGCATACCGCCCTTAAGAGGATACGAACTTACCGACCAAGCACGGTTTTTCTTGACCAAATTACTCGAAACTGAATTTACGAAATGATCATCGAATCATCCCTGGAAATTTCAGATTATTTCATGAATTCTGTTTCGCGTAATTTGGCCAAAGAAAACCGTGCTCCGATAGTAAGCTCGTATCCACTTAATGATTACCAACATGAACTGTAAAAAGATTGCAGCGACTTCTGATAAATTTTGATCAGGGCCGAATTGAGGGGGGGCTTCAGGGGTTTCAGCCCCGAGGGCTCCACACGCAGAGAAAAATTCTCGCTGAAGAAGGGATTCCGAGAAATCTGCCTTGCTAAATTAGCAAACCGATTGCTGTTACAGCAAATATATTGCTATTTTAGCAAGATCTTTGTTAATTCAGAAAAATTTTCTAGCCGTCTGTATATCTACAATTCCGGATTGCTGAATGACAAGAGCTTGTTAAAAGAGCAAGATTTTTACTGTGATAGCAAATTTTCTGTCGATTCAGCAACATGTTTTGCCATATCAGCAGAGCAAATTTTCGAGGTTTGCTGTTTCAGCAACTTTTTTTCTCTGAGTGCACATAATAGGGACCCCCACAATATGAAATTTCGTAATTTTTCAATATAGTTTGGATTCGATACAAGTTATGTATGATACTGAGAAAGTTGATTCAACAGTAAATTTCGATTCACCGTGGATAATCACTCCCCACAACTCTTAGCCTCGGAGCCTCCACAACTGTAAATTCGGCCCTGATTTTGATGATAATACTAATTTTGAACATAATGTTCATTTTTATTCAATTCTGTCCATTTTTAGCGTAACTTTTGATCAGTAGCGTGTTAATAACATTTCTGTTCTCTTTCAACTCGAATTGAAACGAAGATAAGAGGCGGGAAAACCACTTATCCTTTATTTCGCATCAGTTGCAGGAAGACAGAGAAGGTCTCACCCCACTATTTCAATTTTTCAGAGAACAAAAACATTATTCATTGGATCTAATCATATTGAATTTTATGGATTTTGAATAAAAATTTTCAAGGTTTTATGGAGAATTCTATGGAATGTGTTGGTAACCCTATTCAATTTGATTGGAAGTTGAGAGCTTCTCTTGTGGGTTGAATAATTAAATCCGTCTTTGCAAACAAAAAATTGATATCGATTTTTATCGTTTCTACTCTGAAAAAAATTATTTTACTTCAATGTGATCAGCAAAAGAATTTTGTTACAATAACAAAGAATATTGTTAGCCCAACGAAATAATTTTGTTTACACAAGAAAAGTTTTATTGATATAACAAATTTCTTTTGTTGATCACCGATTATTACCTTCTGAAAATTGTATCTGCTATATTGAGTCCTTCATGTTGAATAATTCCAATCTGATCTCAGATTAGTAAGCAGCAACCCTAAAAACCTCTTTTTTCTTAGATTTTGTCAAAATTTATTGTTTTTTGGAAATTGCGTCCGTCATATTGAGCCCGACATGCTGAACTTTGAGAATCTGACTTGAAATTCGTAACCAATAGCCTTAAAAACCCTCACAGTCGCAATTATTAATGATATAAGAACTATAGAAAAATGTGCCCCTGAAAGGATTAAAACTTCATTTACACGCATTCGAAAATTTTCCTTCAACCTTAAGAAAAATGCCAATGCAGGCCCACATAAATTGTCAATGCGGGTAGTATTGTAATTTCAGTACTGGGCTTCAAGTCAAACATTGTCATTATTACGACCCTGGGTTAATACGATCAAAACAACTGACCTTGTGATGGTTGTTCGAATTTGCCCGCATTGGTCATTCTACACCAGTATGAAACTGAATTTCAATTTTCACATGGGCACATAACAAATGTCTATACATGTACATATACAGGGTGTTTCATAATTCACTGAAAATACTCCAGAGGCGTTATTCTGCAGCTAAAATGCAAGAATTTCCCGTTTTGAAAAAATTTTTTGGAGGATAAGTTTTTGAGTTTTTGAGCTATGAGCTTTTTTAGGTTCTTTTTCAAATCCAAATGACTCAGAAGTATTATGTTCTACATTCTTGGGCTTAACACCATTCTCTAAGTTGGAAAGCGCCGAATCTCTGGGGAAAAAGTCAACCATCTTATCATTATTTGTTTCGGAGCTATAGTAATTTACAGTTGCTGAACTATGAAGAAAAACGTAAATTGAAAGAAAAATTGACAATATTACAATCCTCCTGGCCTTATCGTCGAATTTGAATCATTTTTTAAACCACACTCAATTTATTAGAGTCGCTTATACATATTTTTTTCCTCTTCTCAAACCCTTTCCTTCATTTCTACAAAAATCGCTATAAAATGAAATTGAATTGAATCATCTAAAAATAATTTGGAAGCCAGCAGTTAGATACAGAGATCTAATTCTTTATTTAGGTTTTCAACTCCTTGAAATTTCTGTTCATTTGAGTGCAATGAGAACGTATGATCGATCAATTTCGTTGGATCTCAAGAATCGTTGGACACCTTGTTATTTGAATTTCATTCCCAATACAATCCTTTTCACTGAGATATCATAATTGTTTTAAAATTTCTACACAGCACAAGCACACGTCCTAAATGAACTTCCTTTATGTCAGTTCCGAAAGAATTCGTAATGAATTCTTGAACTTTTGGAAAATTCGCGATATGTATTTTGACAATTGAGACCTTGCAAAAAAAAAATATTGTGGGAAAAATTTGCATTCGAAAATTGAAAGTAGATAAATATTGGAATAAATTTCAAATTTGTTAGAAATGAATTCCTCGATAAAAATTACAAACATTTTTGGATGATCAATCGAATGAATATTCATGTATCAAACTATTTCGCAAAAAAAAAGAAACTCAAAGCTCCAACTACTGGCTTTCAAATGTTGTTTTAGAATTTCATTGTATAATGATTTTTCAGGAAATTGTAAGGATTTGAGGAATGAATGAAAAATTATGCAAACACTACTACAATAAATCAACTGTAATCTAAAAATGAATTTAGATATAATGATGAACCCAGCAGAATTGCGAAGTCAACAATTTTTCCTTCGATTTGTTCTTTTTTTCCTCATTGCTCTATGATCAATACATGAAAAAAATGAAGGTTGAAAACATAGTAATCTTTAATAAAAATTTGAGAATATTTCTTAAAATCTAAGAGTTTTTCTTAAATGCACACGGAAAAAATTGGTGATCCAAATTTTCGTTGACTAGTATGTCACTTTTGGACGAAGCACAAATTCGAGAAGGATTCATACACTGGATTTTAATAATTCGTTGACTGTTCCCATGATTTCACCGATGGAATTCACTTTTCATTTTGATTGTCGAAATAATGGAAAGATTCAACGAATTATTAAAATCCAGTGTACGAGTTCTTCTGGAATTTCTGCTCCGTCCCAAAGTGACATACTAGTCAACGAAAATTTGGATCACTAATTTTTTCCGTGCATAAAACAGACAAAACGGTCCACTTTTTTGTGGAATTTCATTCGAAAAACAATGTAAAATTATCGGTACTTGATAAAGAATAGAGGAGCATATGAACTTTCCAAATGTCGCGCGTGAAATTTTACAAAAATAGTAACAAACTTTCAATATCTTACTATTCACTGTGTGAAATTTCGTATGGGACTTTTGGAAAGTTCATATATTTCTCTATTCTTTATTATCTATTAATGATTCTTCATTATTTTTCGAATACAATTCCACAAAAAAGTGGATCGTTTTATCTTTATTATGCATTTAAGAAAAATTCTCAGATTTTAAGAAATATTCTCAAATTCTCATTAAAGATCACTTTATTTCCGACCTGCATTTTTCTCCGTGTACTTTTTTTGTTTTCCCTTTACTCTCTGAATTTGGATTCCAAAGGGGATGATTTTGATTTTTGAGGAGTATAAGGAACGTGAATTAAATATGGTGGGCTATCGATAGTTGAAGTTGATGAATATTTTGAATGAGTGTTCTGATACCCGAGTGAAAATAATTATTATTATATACAAATAGTTTTGAGAATTTAGTTTTTATGGATTTATATAAAATATTGCTATAAATTTGACATAATTTCTATAAAAAACAAAAGAATCGTTTTTTTCAAGAATTTCCATCACAAGGAGTTATTTATCTGCTTCAAAATCAAAACATCTTCCTGGAAACTAATGAAAACTCATCACCGACTTTTCCGTACGCGCGATTTAATGAAATCAGATATTTTCTTATAGCGGTTATCATAAATTTAATCTGAGGAGTACATGAAAAGTATGAAATTCGATGAACTGCTTATCGTGATTTTCTGACCAGCGTTAAACGTTGATAAAATCTCATAAATATTTTCACTCTGGATAGACATCATAGGATTCGATAGGTTCCGTATCGAATTCCAAGGAGGGTGCATTCGCCCTTTCGAACAGAATTGTTTCAAAAATCATCCACATGCTGTAACAAATTTTTGTACGTGTCGCGCACATTCCAACATTGAATATAATGCACATCGATACTTTGAATTACGGAATTTCGTATCAAAGCAACGTTATTAATTGAATTGCAATTGAATGTTCTATGTGTTTTTTCTCTTATTAGAGATGATATGAAGACAATTCATCACAATTATTGAGGACTAATTTTTTCGATTCTTGATTCTCAATGCTTATTTATCCACCCTCAACTTCTGAAAAATGAAATCCACATCGATTTCAACCAGTTCTGTAATTTTTGCGAACCAATCAGAAGTATCGCTCTGCAAAATTGGAAATTTTCATCGGCCACTGTTGTGGAATAAAAGATTTTGGAAAGAGATTATATACATGTACGATGGTATATACTTATAGGCATGTATATATCATTTCATGGTGATGCTGAGGCGCCGACGTTGGACCACCTGTTGCCTGGCTCGGCTGCTGGTACTCCCAACCCAATTCTTCTTCACGGTTCGCACGGTGGTTCGTAGCTGGTTTCCTCGGCTGCTGCAAGGACTTTCCTATGGTTAAAGTGGGGATATTATTCTCTCTTACGATTGGTCGACCGGCACGTGCTGCACGAGGGTGCCTCGCTCCACTCGAATTTATAAATCCCCTTGCTTCGTTGCAACGGACTTCAGAATCACCCCGTGACTCGGATTGCGTAGATCCACCTCATCTCTTCTCAGTCGGTGTATCGTAGTTTACATTTTCGTAAAAAAAAAAAGACTGCAGTGTGACTTGAGAATTTTTCTTTGAAAGAAGTGACTTTGAAGTGACTGAGTGTCATCGTATTTGAAAAAGGAGTTTCTCTTCGAGGAAAAATGGAACTCCAAGAGATGTTCCGTTACGGTTATATGTTTCCAACATCTACGACTCGTGACGATAACGAAATCATCGAAGTAGTTCCGTGCACTTACCTCGATCTCGTACCAAGTTACGCGTACGCTTCCAAAATGTCGATGAACATCAATAAAATGAACAGTCAAAGCCCTGGATTGCCTTCGGTCAGTACGATATCTTTACCACATTGTGCTCCATCTTCGTCCTCGATCATCTACGAGAATAATAGCAGCTGTGACGGTTGGCATACTCCAAGTCCAACGGCGAGTTTGAGATCCGTCAGTCCAGCGACGACACTTTCGATATCCTCGGAACCAGAAATCGCCACTTCAACGTACCGCAATCTTCTTGGAAAACGAAGTTATTCCATGAAATCTAATCAAAAGGAAATCAATCGTCAGACCAATGAGGACGTGAAAAAAAGCCGCAGTAAACATCATCATATTCATTCAGACAACAATAACAGTGATAACAACAATGTCGAAGAGAAATTCGAGAAAACGCAGAGTTTATTCAATTCCACGAATAATTACTCGTCCGAAAGAATGGAAGAGGATGTGGTTAGTGAAGAAGACGAAGGCGAGACCGCTTTGAGTGACGGCAGTGGATCCGTTGACCATCATCACTTCGAAGACATCGATGCCGAGAATAATGGAAGTGCAAGAAGACGTGGAAAGTACGTAAGTTCCACTGTAGTTAGAAAACGCCGTTTGGCTGCAAACGCCAGAGAAAGAAGACGTATGCAGAATCTCAATAAAGCTTTCGATCGACTTAGAACGTATCTACCTTCTCTCGGTAACGATAGACAATTGTCCAAATACGAGACCCTACAAATGGCTCAATCTTACATCACAGCGCTTTACGATTTATTACAATGAAATTTTGTCATATCCCTTCCAAGTTATGTATACGTACACCTTAAGTGCCTCACTTGTACTTATCGTACTTGTAATTCGATTCACTTGTTTTTTTGCACTGTACAAAAAAATGAAAAAAAAAACGAACCATTTGTAAATATAAAATCTTGTTAATAAAATTGTAAATTTTGTATGATAGTCTATAATTTATAATATGTAGATATACATGTTTTTTATAATGAACAAATCAATTTATCCTTCTTCGAGACTGAATGAAGCAGAATAATTAAATCTGTATATATATATGTTTTCATATTGTATAAACAATAAACATTGTCTAATTCATTGATATAGAGGATTGATTTCTTTCATTTCCAAAACCTAAAATAAGTTTGAAAACACTTTTCAGCTACACACGTGTGAATATTTGAATCGAATTTGGGTATGTGGATTTGTTTTTAAAGCTTTTTGGGTTAGGTGGATACGATTGACCTTAGGCGAAGGAACAAGGTAAAGTCCTGTCCCATCATCGGTGGTCCCAGGTCGTCATACGAAACCTGCGCGACGTTCAGGTGCTTGGTTTCATTGCAATTTGAGACCTTCAACAGCCTTTCTTTTCTTCGACCATGACTCTTCTTTCATTCAGTTGTTTCTTTTCCTTCAAGTATTTTTCTCACTCTCTCTGTTCCCTTTTTCCCTCATCCATCAAAATTTCACACACTTCGGGTGCGTCGATGGTCAAATGATATTCGAAACTCGATTGTTCTTGAATATTTAATTGTTCTTCTCTTTGTTGAAATTGGAAAGTCAGTTGGAATTTTTACCATCCTTGATACGAATTCGAATCATCTCTTCTCAAAGTTTTATCTACACTGAAAACTGCGTACACACATACGTTTTGTAAAGAGTGATCAACACTTCGTGGAATTGTGGTAAAAGTCTCATGGAGTTTGCAATTCTCACTTCCCATCTGCTGATCAGAATTTTTCGGAAAATTTCGATTATTTTTTCTCAAGGTGCATTTTGGTGCTGAAATATTCACAATTGTGTTCGAATGTGAGCAACGAAATTTCATTCGCTCGCTACGAAAAGTGCTGGAAGAGTAAAAATTTATTTATTATTTGTAACATAATGATTTGATCAAATACATTCGAATGGAAGAAAATTTGGAAAAGTATACTCAAGTTTATAATACTCGAAGTTGAACAACAATTCTCATTCATAGAAAGATCAAAGGAAATCCCTTGTTATAAAGGGGTAATAAAATACGGGTAGTTCACAAGAATGATGATCAAAAAAGAAGAGGAGAAGAAGAAGAAGAAGAAGAAGATGATGAAGAAATAAAAGACGAAGAGTAAAGAGAAAAAAAAATACAAGTTCCAGTAATGCATCCTTGCACATTTAACGTTCCCTTCGTCCTGAACTGAGAGTAAACTTCCGCTGTATGACTAAAGCTTCTTCTTTATTTTACTCCTAAGGAGCGTGAACTCCATGGTGTTAAAGTCAATAAAATATCCTACATACCATTCATTTAACCTCAAGTGGAAGATTTGTTTCTTTTTTCTTCATAGATATCGAGAAATGTACATAATTCTTATGTGTTAATATATTTTCTTTTTTCATCATTTGAAACTTGAAGAATTATTTTTCACAATTGTTTCGCTGAAACATTAAGATAGGTGCTATATTTTTTATGATATACCCTGCCAAGGGTAGAAAATGAAGGAATAAATATTGATGCCAAAGGCACATTGATTATAAAGAACTTTGTTTCAACCAGTAGCTGCTAGAGATAGGAACTTTCTGCGTTTTTGAAGAGCGATTTATGCTTGC
This sequence comes from Gonatopus flavifemur, assembly GCA_018340375.1. NCBI lineage: Eukaryota > Metazoa > Arthropoda > Insecta > Hymenoptera > Dryinidae > Gonatopus > Gonatopus flavifemur. The sequence continues at coordinate 24,969,252 of JAFFJZ010000007.1, forward strand.
AAAATTCAGCAATTTATGCTTCAATTATGCTATTTGTTTTCCGGAATTCTGCTCATATTTGCTACAAAACTTTTTTATTTATATTTCCTTATTCATTATCAAAACATTTTTCCTGTTAATTTTAGATTGCTTATGTGAGTCAATGTGATGCAACCCAAGCAGCAAAAGAGGTTAGAAATGCTAAGAGCGTGTTTGGAAAATCCTACGAATATGCGTAGAACCTCCAAATGAGACTGTTTCGAATAATTATGTGCTATGTACCTCCATAGAATATCTTAACGAATTTATCCAAAATAGTCTCATTCGCACATCCCTTCCACATTCATAGAGCCACCATAGCATATTTGAAAAGTTCTTGTGCTACTTGGGAAAATACCCATGAACAATGGATTAATCTTTGAACATGCGTAATTCAGAATTGAATGACTGAAATATGAAGTTTCATCATTTTAGTAAATTTGGAAGCTGATGTTCTGAAATCAAAATTCACATGAATGGATCATGACTCCTGTTTGTGCTAGCTACACTTTTCTACAATGTCAAAGGAACTAGGAGGATGAAACAACCCTCATATAAATTATCACTTATTTCCATCACTATATGCGAATTTTTATTTTCATTCTTTTTTATTCTCATTCAACACTTGATAATTCAGCTTTCATTGAAAATATGTATATTAACACATGGGCTGAAAAGTCCCGGGCCTGACACATAGATGGCGCGAATTTTACTGCATTCAATTGTTTTTCAGTTAGTACTAACCTTCAAAAGATAGCTGTCAAAATTTCATGATATTCTATTCATTAGTTTGTGAGTTATTGTACTAAGAGTGACGCCACTTTTGTTATTTTTAAAACAATGGATCAAAAATAATTTCGTGTTTTAATTTCACACTGCTTCTTGATGGGAAAAAATACCGTTCAAGCAAAGCAATGGCTTGAAAAGTGTTATGGGAGCTCCGCTGCATCAGAAACCACAATAAAACGTTGGTTTGCTGACTTCAAACGTGGCCGTAGAGACACCGATGATGCAGAACGCAGTGGACGTCCAAATGAGGCGGTAACACCAGAAAGCAAAAAAAATCTACAAAATCGTTTTGAATGATCGAAAAGTGAAGTTGCGTGAGTTAGCTGACATCGTAAAAATATTAAAAGAACGTGTTGGCTTTATATTGCATGAGAATTGAACTATGAGAAAGCTCTGTTCAAAGTGGGTGCCGCGTTTGCTCACTGTTAACCAAAAACAAGAACGCGTTGATGCTTCTGAGCAGTGTTTGGCCATGTTTAAACGTAACAAGCCGGAATTTTTGCGTCGATATGTTACAATGGATGAAACATGGATCCATCACTTCACTCCGGAATTAAAACGATCGTCATCTGAGTGCACGGAAAAAAATTTTTAGCTTATCAGCCGAATTTTAGCTATTACAGCTAAATATTTTAGCACCCACAGGACAGCTAATTTCTTAGCAACATTAGCTAAAATTTAGCTGATGGAGCTGAAAATTTTGCTGCAGCAGCTAAAATTTGGCTACAGGAGCTAAAAAAATGGCTGTCCATCTAGCAGCTAATTACTTTTTTCCGTGTGGACAGCCACCGGTGAACCCCGCCCAAAGCGCCCGAAAGCACAACAATCGGCTGGAAAGGTTATGGCCTCGGTATTTTGGGATGTGCGTGGTTTAATATTCATCGACTGTCTTGAGAAGGGAAATACCATCAACAGTGAATATTATATCACATTATTGGAGCGTTTGAAGGCCGAAATTGCAAAGAAATATGGCGAAGAAAAAAATTTTATTTCATCAAGACAACGCACCATGTCACAAATCAATCAAAAAAGTGACAAAACTACATGAATTGAACTTCGAATTGCTTCCACGTCCACCGTATTCGCCAGATTTGGCTCCCTGCGACTACTGGCTGTTCGCAGACCTAAAAAAATGCTCGCTGATAAGAAATTTCGCTCGAATGAAGAGGTTATCGCTGAAACTGAGGCCTATTTTGAGGCAAAAGATGAATCGTTCTACAAAAGTGGTATTGAAATGTTACTCTGGTAAAAAAACCGGATGGGAACCCGGCTCAAACCCGGATGGGAACCCGACTCACACCTGGATGAAATTTCCGGGATTCCATCCGGGTGTATCCGGGCGCGTATACGGTTTTTGCGGTGATTCTTTATCTGGTTTCATCCGGACCCTGTCCGGATTTTAATACTGAATATTTTTCGGATTCTCTGTTTTCAGTGATGAAAACAAATCGATTGTTTTGCAGTGGGCAATTTGGGTGAATTCATAGAGAAAAATCCGCCTTTGACTTAATTCTCTCATGAGATGAATTTTTAATAATGCATTTATCACAGTACAGAGTCCAAATTTCGAGGAAGATTCTTTGAGAATTTTAGAAACGAAATTTCAGGGAGGAAATTGTTTCCAATAAAGTTTTGGGAAAAAAATTTGTTAGAAATTTTAAATTTCGTGATTTTTTCAAATGATTATGCAGCAAATATGCTGAAACTCTCTTATGCTGCTCCGAGTGGAAAATTATGCTTTATTATGCTTACGAATTTCGGGCTAAATTCAATTACATAGTCCAGTACAATAGAAATCTTAAGCTTAAATCGCATCATCTCAATTTATGCTTTTATTCTCTTAGCATGAAGTTCCTATCTCTACCAATAGCGCAACAGAGCTCCACAACGTTTTTGTATGAAATAGTGATGTCAATTATTTTTCTTGTATAGATTTCGATAAAAAGCAATAAATATTTCATATGTTCTGTTTAAAAAAGGGTGACGTCATTGGTATGAAATCCATTCCAATCACAATTTCAATTCTCTAAAGCACTTTGGGCGTTTGACTTTTGTAAACAATGAAAAATTACACATCACTTTCAAAATTTTATGAATCATTCTATCAAGTATCTTCATTTCTTGTTAGTTTTCAGGGTAGTTACAGATGCATTTTGCATTTCAACATTGGAAACAACGTTACTTTTTCCTCCGGCGGTGTAATTTTTCATTTTTTATAAACGTAAACCGAGTAAAGCATCTTTAAATGGTCTTTTGAATGTCAGGAAACTGACTTCAACTCTCCATCCATTGAACAAATAGAACGACACATCGAAGAATTGAAATTGTAAAATTTCTTGACGTTTGGAGGTTGAAATTTTACGATTCCATTCCTTTGCCTTCAGAAATCATGGAAAATCATGGAAATGCAAAATTTCACTTCGCCCCTCCCTACCCTCTCATGTTCGAGTCCCTCTAATCTTGTCCGAGCAAAACAATGTATTCCAATACACAGTACTCTCTAAATTCTTTGGAGTGAATATTCACTCTTCAAAGAGTCAAAATACTGCAACTCTAGAACGGAGTGGGAGCTCAACTCTTGAAGAGTGAAATTTCACTCTTTAAGAGTCAATATTCACTCTTTTTCCTGAGAGTGAGTTTTTCACTCCAAACACCAGAGTTGATTTCCACTCTTATAGAGTGAAAATTCACTCTTTAAGAGTGGAATTTTTCACTCTGTCGGAGTTGCAGTATTTTCACTCGGCAAGAGTGAATTTTCACTCCAAGGAATTTAGAGAGTAAGAAAACTATCAAAATCTATTGGAATTCATTAGCAATTCACAGGACAAGCGAATTCCCATGGGTTTTTATGTGGAGTTGCGAATAAAGAGAACGTTTTATTGGGACTTATCAAGATAAGCTAACCACCGTTATATTTGGGATATACTGATCTATTTCAATAGGTTAGCATAATAAAAAAGAAAATAGAGCTCCCTACGCTGAGAGGAATAACCGATACAACACGAGAGTTCAAAAAGAATTCTTAAGAATTCCTAATGAATTCTTCAAATCTCAATTGACCTCTTCATGAACTCTTCCTGAACTGACAAATATTTTATCCAATAGTATTTATGAAATAATTTCTTTGAATCAATGAAATTTCATTCCAATGAATGAACTGGTGTTTGACTCGATAGAATACTTCATGCGATCCAACACCATTCCGTTTATTGTAATGAAATGTCATACATTCGAAGGGATAACCCATAAATACCATTGGATAAAATATACTTTTGTCACAATAACTTTTTTCCTCAGTGTGTGAGAATTGATCTATAAATTCTACGTATGAAATACCAGTTGAAACATGAATTTTCATTTTGCTGCGATGAATTAGATCCTAGGATTCTAAATTCGTATGAAAAAGCATATACTGAAGACATTTTTCTATCAATAATCACAATTTGATTCCGATCATTTCCAAAAGACAATCCTGAATATGTATTGTTATGTTTCATAAAATGGTGTTCAAAAAGTATGTGCCGTTCTATCGGCGATTTTCCAACTGAGAATTAATTTTAATTATATGAAAAATCCATTTATTTCCATCACGAATAATGTGAAACACCTCTGAATGATATGGAACAACCTGAAATTCATTTTGTTCATCAGAATGATGGCTGAAGCCATTACTCGGGAAAGCCATTTCGTCCTCCGTGTTCTGTCCCTCGTTAAAGAAACCCATTCATTCCCATTCAAATGTGCAGACTTCCGATTCAAACCCATTGAATTTGAATTGAAAATCAGCACGTTTAATGGGAATGAATGGGTTCTTTTGACCGGGGGTAGGACAACACTGATCGATTAAGAAATGAGTAACAAATTTTGTCAAATTCATGCTTTATAATCCCAGATTGCAGTGGTGGATTTAGAACTTTGCCACTCCCAAGAAGTGTGATTTTTGCCGCCCCCATTCTCAAAATGAATAGAACGGTAAGACAATTTCCTGAAGTTCCTAACCCTTTTCAAATAGTCGCAGACTTTACCACTTTCGAGTAAATAGCCTTTCGGACACTTGTTAACTTACCGAATAGAGCATTTGGAAAACTAATTTAGCTATTCATACTTTCAGTAACCTAAAAATTTATTCCCTAAATAATCGTCTTCTCAAATTCTCAAATTTTCCTTAAAATAGGAAAGATGTTGAGAAAAAAAACAAATAATTGAATAATGTGAAAATATGATTCATTCCAGAACAACAGAAGTTTTTCAAATCAACACGGTTGAGTTGACACTGTAAATCTATCAATTCGATAAATTTTGTGTTGATTTTCAACACGAATCTTGTACGGAGAAAAAAAAACATGGAATGATCACTACACGGAGAGAATATTTTGACCAAAGATTACACGAAGGTGAGTAAAACGGGGACTTAGTGGCATTCCCGCGAAGTTTGAAATCCGGTTGATTTCATTTGACTCGACTACAGATGAAGATTCATTCAGAAGTTTTTCACCGGTATTCAACTCGCGGGAATAATGAAAACATTTGAATTTATTCTCATCTTTAGTCGAGTCGAATGAAGTCAATCAGATTTTAAACCTCGCGGGAATGCCACTATGTCCTCGTTTTACTCCACTTTGGGTCATTTTTCGCCAATAAATTTTCTCCGTGTAGAAAAGATAGTAAACTGGTGACGACTACAAATTTCTGTACACAGTCGCTAACAGAGACGAGTAATGGTTCCTATTTTGGTATACTGAAATACAATATAGTATACCAAAATAGGAACCATTACTCGTCTCCGTTAGCAACTGTGTACAGAAATTTGTAATTGTCACCAGTTTACTATCTTTTCTAGTGATCATTCCATGATCTTTGTTCTCCGTGTGGATACATCGTTCTTAACCCATTAACGTCTGCAGGACGAAAATTTGGCATGAAGAATCATTGCTCATGTTTTCATGGGTGCTCTTCCTAATTGTATAGTGAAAAGCCCCTCCCCTCCTTGTCCCGAACAAGTGTATCCATGACAAAATCGAAAATAAGCAAAAAATCTTGATTTTTCGGTTGAACTTCTTTTTACTTGAAGATTTTCCTTGTCAGTTATATCCCCAAGAGAACATGAACGTTCAACAAACGTTCGATAAATTTGAAATGAAGCTATGGACATTTGAAGATTCATTGAACGTTCGTGGGATTTCAATTTAGCTAAAATCAACCTAAAGTCAATTAATGGGACCCGTGTTTTCTTGGGGATGTTCTCATATGCCTAAACCCCGTCTAGATCGTGTCCTCCAAGATGTCAAAATCTCGACCTGTTGCCGTTTATGGGTCAAAACGTTTTTTTATCGATGTACAATGATTGGACAGGATTAGGGGAGAACGGGGTTAAAAGTGTCGCGGAGGAGTTATTTCGATGATTCAAATTTCTGAAATGAAAATACCCACACAGCAACACAGTTCCAGAAGAATTCTTAAACAATTCATAGAAAACACAACCAGTTCAATGAGAATTCTTCATGAGTTCTTCTGGGACTGTGTTGCTATGTGGATAAGTACCCTGGTAAAATCGCGGATAGATTCGAATAAAAATTTGCCGATATAGATACAAAAATAGGATCCGTTTCAATCCTATTTTTGTATCCATCTGCAAATTTTTATCCGAATCTATCCGCGTTTTTACCAAGATAGGCGTATGCCTTGAATGTGAAAACTGAGAGAAATATTTCTTGAGTTTACAAATTCAGAACATATTCCTATTTTTGAAAATCGAATTATCAAATCAAATGTACGTACTTATTCTCGTACTGGTAATCCGGTCTACAGTTGTGAAATGAAACTAAACTGGTCCGATTGAAACGGGAAAAAATATTGATTCAGTGTATAATCTGGTATTAAATAACCCACGCGGCATTTCATGTCTAAAAGATATCTCAAAACAAACTCAAAGAGTCTCACGCAACACGAAAAGACATCTTCAAGATATTCAAAACAGTTTTCACCTCTCAAAGATTTCTATAAGATATCATCCTGAAAGACAAATTTGAGATCTCTTCTAAAAGATATCTTTTAGACGTCTTTTACAAGTAAGAACTGTTTTGAACATCTTGAAAATATCTTTTAAAAGAATATAAATTTTCGCAATATATACACTGAAAAAAAAATTTCTTCCCACCAACCCTAACAAGTTCGTGATACCTCAATGATACGTAAATGTTACGTTGCAAAATGTTCAATTTGAGACCTTAATGATACCTAGAAGATACGCTTACAGTATCATTGCTACTAAAAACAAATATATAGATTGGAACTGTCTGCTTTTTTGAAAGGTGATTGATGCTTTTAAAATTATGATCATACTTACTCTGAAATGTTCGGAATCCTTGCTTCATTTACTCTTCATTTATGGTAAAAATTCTTCTGGTATTGAAGAAAATTAAAATCAACATGAATTATCCCCTGCTTCTATGATGTTAGAGCGATGATGTGATTTTCAGTTATACCAATATACTGATTATCACGACATATTTAATTTGCCCACATGTTTACTTTGTATGAAATTTCCAAGCTATAAGGCTGATATCAGTTTGATATGAAATTGATATCTACCTGGGTGAAGAAATTCTCTCCAAAATTTCTTTGAATTTCTTCATGATTTGGGATATTTTTCTGATTCATACAAAAATTTAGAATAATGTAGAGTAATTCAGAGAAAGTTAGAGACTGAGTTAGAGATTAAGAATGCTTCACTACCTTGTCTGTCAGTGAAGTATTCTTAATCTCTCTAAATCTGCTGGAATTTTTCTGATTGTGATTTTGAAATTCGTGGGGTTCTCCGAAATCTTTCTAAATCTTCCTAAATCTTTCAGAATTTTTCATTTAGATTCCAAAGTTTTCTCTGAACTTCTGAAGTCCTTTGAATTTCTTCCCTGTTAAAAATGCGGATGGTTCCGGATAAAAATTTGGCAATGGATACAAAAATAGGATCGAAACGTATAGAAATGCAATCCGAATTTAATCCATTTCGATCCTATTTTTGTATCCATCGTCAAATTTCTATCTGAATCAGTCCGCGTTTTCAACAGGTTTCGAATCCTTTTTAATTTTTTTGAATTCATCTGAATCTCTCAGAATGTCATTTATTCAGATTCTGAGGCTTTCTCTAAATTTGTTTGAGTCTCTTCGAAGCCTTCTGGATTCCTCTGAAGCTCTTCAAATCTGAACGAATAATCCTTCAAAATTTCATTCATTTTGACTTCAGAGCCTTCTCCACATTCACTGTAAGAAAATCCCTTCTGAGAATTCAGAAAATGTGACTGTAATTTTTACAGCTACTTTTTTCTGAATTTTTAGAAAAATTTTGCCGAACTTAAGAAATTTGACTGAATTTTCAGAACATGCTATGAAATTTAGTGAAAGTTTCTTGGAATTCCGTAAAATTTATCTGAAAATTTAAAAAAAACTGACTGTACAAAATTACAGGCATGTTTTCTGAATTTTCAGAAGAAATTTCTCTGAATCATTCAAACTAAGATTCCAAAATGAAGAAAAAAAACACTCTTCCTGGCCCTTTCTGAATTTCTCTGGAATTTTTCTGAACTTTCCCATGTTCTGGGACATTTTTCTGAGAGATTTAGAAAGATTTCTTGGAAGTAATTTTTCTCACATCGGATTTCATATAGTTGAGAGCAACGTTACATTCGCGTACCATGTACCCATACATTACGTTTCATTATAGTATCATTTGGGTATCATTTTTGACAATATGCAACGTATCATCGAGGTTGCAATTGAGTATAAATACCTCAAATATACTTCTATGATACTTCAAAAATACGCAACCTCATTGATACATAAACTATACCTGAAAGATACGTATCACGAACTTGCTAGGGAAATAAATAGTGTATTTGTCCTCTCTCCATAAAATATTTCTTAGGATTAGTGAAATATTTAATCGAATCAAATAATGGAATGTTTGCCCCAAATAAATTGGTCTTCGAAATAAATCATTTATTCGACACAAATGATCAGTTTTTGCATTCAATTGAATATTTAATTTCTACAAATAAATATTTTTTCCAGTGTAATATAAACGCAAATATTTCGCATTGCATAAGATTTCTTAAACTTTTCTAAATAGTTTCTCAAGGTATCTTGAAAATTAAAAGTGCTGTGTGGGAATGCTCTTGAAAATTATACTACTTTGAAATTTTGTTACTCGAAAAATTTTGCCGCCCCAAGCAGGTGCTGCTTGCTTTGCTTGTGCGTAAATCCGCCACTGGCCTGATTGGTTTATTTCACACCGGTGCGAAATGCATGATACGACGAGCACTCTGGTGGACAAATGCGTGAGGAAGATTATCAAATTGAGGGAGAAGATGAAACACACAAACTTTGGAAGAAGGAATAAAATCATAAAATGATTATTAACTCGTTAACCGAAGAACAGTATTATATAGATATCCAGAGAGCACAAAAGATCTAAAAGAGCTTATAATAAATACAATGTGTTCATGATAAACTCTTTTAAAACTCTTGTGTTATCTGGGTACGATCTCCAGCTTCAGTGAAGCTTAAAAACGACATTTAGGTTTTTCAAAGAATTTGTATAAAGACAAAATGTAGTTAGCATTTGCAAATAGCACATAGCAATTAAATTCAATGCAATTCTATTGAGCATTCTTTGAACCTTCATGTTCTCTTGGGATATTGGTTCTTGCGGATAGGGAACACTTCCAAGCAATTGACTTTAAATCCTGTTCACGCCATTTTTCGTTGAGAACGGATAGAACAGGGTAGCTCTTTGTCATTTCATCCTTACGTTTACCTAAAAACACAAGAAATAAATATTTATTATCATTCATACTCCTTAAATCATGGATCTTTATTCTTGGTTTTATTTTTCTCTATCATTGCATATAAAAGTATTATACTTGAACGGAAGTTGGCGACTGATTTATATCCAGCCGTTGTTTTATTTATCCTTCTATCATTCTTCAAAATGTAATTCCAATGGGGTGGTCCGGTATAAGTAGACACGCGCGCTCCTTTCTTTTTCATTCTCTTCTCTATATTTGCAAGGATACTTACAATTTCTTTCTCTTCCCTTATTCACGCAGATGTATTTAAAAGGACGAGGTCAGAATATAACTGAGAAGGAAAGAGGCCGAAAAATGAGAAAATACACACACACATATACAGACATACACACAGGTGCCTGTTGGTCACCGTTCCTCTTCTCGACAAATTTCAACCGTAACCGATTATTGTCGCTTGATCCCGACTAGGAGATTACATTATTCTGCTCCTTAATACACTGCACAGAATCCTCCCTCTTTCCATTCCGTTTTGTCTCCTTCTCGAGTTTTGGCTTCCGAAATATTTACCGCCGACGCGTTAAACTTACTCAAATAAACTTATCTCCGAGATCGGGTACTGTTGAATTCTGGTTTTTATTCGATTGTGTGCGTATAGACAGTTCCCAAGCAACTCGAAAAATTGAGACAGCGAGGGGTTGGGCGAGAGATATATTAGCGGCAGAATTGATTCATTTGTGTGGCACCAATTTGAAATTTTTTAATCAATGTGTAAAAACGTTGAAGATCAGATTGAAAATCAACCTAATCTCCAACTTATTGTCTTATCTATTAAGGGGGCGTATCAATTAAAGGGGCAGAATTTTATTAATTCTTTTGAAACTTTCCAAATTTAGTATTAAAACATTCAAGTTGATGAAACAAATTTATTTTTTTCAAAATAGCAAACCTACAGGGCGATCTTTCAGACCATTTTTGAAGTTCGCATAAAAAATGACGGCCGCAATTCTTAGAATTAACATTATTTCTCTCGACATGAACCTCAATCTAATTGAAATTATGTATTTTTTTTTTGTTCAATAAATGATGAAAACTTGAAAAATACTATTTTTTCAATTCTCTTGTGCAATGAGCAAATATTTTTTTATTGCGGTCTTCAAAATCGATGAGTTCATATTCTTCCGTATGATATTGGAAAGTTATGTGCAAAATTTGAGCGAATTTGAATCGGAAGCACGTTGAAAGTTTGCACTACGAACAAAAACGAATAAATTTGATTAACTCTTTGAAATAAAAAAACCTACAACTTCCTCGTAAAGCTGGTTTTCATTACACTGAGAACCTAATTTCGTAGACTGAAGGAAACTTTTCTGTGCCCTCATTTTAATAAATGTTTTTTTCAATGGAAAAAGTTTTCATCAGATTGAAACAGAAATATAATCCTTCTTGAATTCGAAGAATGTGATTTCAATTCAATGAAAAATTTTTCCATTGAAATGAATGATTTTTTCCATCGGAAACAAGATTTATCAGAATGAAGGCAAAGAAATTTTCTTCAAGTTTAAGAAATTGAGTTATCAGTGTACAAATTTCCTCTTTTCGTGTTCGTCGAACTTTTTTTGATGCAACATGCGAACGACGGTTTTGACACTTTACGCACATACAATATTAAAATGAGCACTGAAAAGAGTTCGAATTTCGCTTTGGAACTTTGTCAGGGATATTTTCGAGATATTTTTTCATCACTTTATGAAAAACAATCCGACTTTTTTGACAATTCTAATTGGGATGCTCCTCTTAATGTATAATAAATTATTATGATTAAATATCGTTACTTTGGTATGAAATATGTAAAATTTCGATTGAAACTCAATACATAAATATCGGGTAACCCTAGCTCGATATACAGCTACATAACATTCAACAATACTTGTATAAATTACAATGATTTTATTATAGCGTACATCTATTTTTGAATAGGGTGAGCTTTGTGTTATAATTGTTTTCATTCGTTAAGGTGTTCGAAACACGTGCTGAAATATTTTCGATAGGAAAGAAGGATAAATTTAATCTGAAACTTACTTCCATAGTTTTCATCTTTTGACAAAAAAAACTTGGAGCGATACCGTTGAAATTTCGTAACAGCGATTATCCTCGACCCCCTTTGGAACGAGGTCTGACAATAAATTCAGGGTGGTCCGTAGACGGAAGTCTATTGAGAGAATTATATTAGAAAATGACAAAGGAAAGTATCGAAGAGTCGCACAATCGAAGCAGTCAAAATATCAATAACGCCAAATCTTTAATATTCTGAATCGAACGATCTTGAAGATTCGTGATTTTACGAATACTTCCGGATTATAAGTCAGGTATATAAATGCACATATAGGTATACGTGTATCTTATACAGAACGCTAGTCTGTTCGTCGTCAGATATATATCCAGGCGAACACGACCAGAAACACGACCGCCCATTGTGCCTTCTCGTGGTTTTGATGATGATCCAGTCTTCTCGAGCTCGTAAATCGACTCAAGGGATCGTCAAGATCCTTTCTCTGTACCTGTGATGATGTTGCATCCCATCATCTAACTCTGAAAAATTCAGAAGATTTAGTTGGGTTGTAATTTTTCAGAGTCTTTATCCATGCAATATATAATTTTATAGATTTCAAATATTTTGATAAACTTTAGGGTATAACTTGAATTTTCTCTTGAGAATGATGAATAACAATTCCCAAAAGATTTTTATAATCGAAAATTAAAAAATTTGTTCCCATAGTAGCAAGACGTACCAGATCTATACACGAGAGACCAAAGAAACAACAATTCTGAACGTACCTATACGCTCGACTGATTTGTTTGCACGTTCGTCCGGGACTCAATGAAATCCGCTTAATATGATCGACGGAGGGACGAGGCAAAAAGAGAAAAGGAGCACAAAAAGAGTGAGGTAGCCAGATAGTTTACCACACGTAAGTTCTTTTATTTATTCCGTCATTGTGAAGGAGAGGAAAAGAGAGGAAAATGAACGTAGGCTCGAACGGGGTATCGAACGAAGGGTTGTTTAGTTTTGCGTACCTTCATTTGGGTGAGAAGTGAAGGAAGGGATGGTGAAGGGTCGAGTTACATTTGAGGAACACGACACGCGTTCACCACTTGAAAAATACCCCAGGGACATTAATTCCATTTAATCAAACGCTACTCCCAAAAGAAAGAACCAGCCTCCCACGCTATTATATTATACCACTCATCATTTAAGTGGTGTTGACAGATATACGCATACGTTCTTTCAACTCAATTCGATATAATTATTGTTTTTATTACAGATAAGTTATTTACAAATACAATTGAATCTTTATACATTAGCAATAACTGCATGTGAATTATCATCGTCTTCGTCTTCGTCCTCGTCCTTTTTCGTTTCCTCTGTTGTGGATTTCTTCTCTTCAGGCAGATAATGCTCGAGATCTAGTTTGAGATTTTCGGTGGATGGAGGACTTCTCAGAGCCAGCCTAATAAAAAAATCAAATTATATTGATAATCCATGAATTAAGGGGATACTAGCTTGGGTATCGGATCTCTTTGTCTATTTAATGATTCCGTCTCTTTTTAATCAATGGTGAGAATTAACATGCTAGTATCTCCTTAGCCTGGGGATTATACTTAGTCAGGATTTTTTTCAATTCCATTTTCAATCAAGTATACATATTCAATCAAGTATACACACAAAAAATTTCAAGTCAATCCGATAAATATTTTCGAAATTATACGGACGTTTGAAAAGATGTTCTACTATGTGTAATGGGTTTTTTAAATTTTGAATGCATTTTCGTGTTGAAATTGTGTTTTCAAAGTCGGGGAGCACGATTTCTCAAACACGGCTCAACCGATTGGTCTGAAATTCTAACACAATCTTCTCAGATATATTCTTCAGAGGTTGATCGAAGGAACAAGATTTCCGATAATTGCTTCTATTTTTTTCTAACAATTGTGGTCGAAAATCGGAATTTTTTCATTTTGGAGCCGCCATTTTGTGAATAATCCAATTTTCGAGTATTCCTTCGATCAGTCCCCGGATTTATCTATCCATCAAGCGAATCTTTTGGATTTTTTGATTTTGAATGATTAAGCCAGATATATCGTGCTCACCGCCAGACACCTTTTGTTGGAGGTCTTCCAGGAGACTGTCCACGGAAACAGTGTAACTCGATATTAAAAAAAAAAAAAAATTAAAACTACGTGTATTGATACTTCTTGTATTCGTTGAATAAAATCCCTTTTCAGGAAAAAATTCGTAAAAAAACGCCTGTTTTCGGCATTACAACTGAGTACAACCCCTTGAAAATGAAAATGGAATATTACTTTTTCAAAATATTCTAACCTTGTGATAAATGGACCTTCGCGTTTAGGTCTCACTTCGTTAACACTTTTCAGAACATCGATGAAATTTTCTTCGAGTTTTTCAATCTCCATATCCAGCTGCAATACGGAAGATGAACAAATTTTATATATAATCTGCAATCATGTATTTACTGAAAGCTCACCGTTCCAAATGGTGTATTAATTATTCCATAATCTTTCTTCAAATCGTGTGGTTTGGCGGTATATGTAACACCTTTAACGAAATTTTCAACCACTTCGCCTATATTTGGACCCATAGTACCTAAAATAAATCAAATATTGAAGATAATCCCTCGCAAAGCAATTATTCAAATATAAAGAATGATGATAAGTTTTAAAATTTACCTGCTTGTGCATTGGGAAACCTTTTTCTCATAAGTCCTCTTATAGGTAATAAATCTGGCAAAATATCAATACTTGCGACTAGGTATTCATATTCTTTGAGCAACAATTCTCCCGATTGAATAGCTTTTATCAGATCAGCCCCTCCAACTTCCGCAGCTCCAGCCTCCTTAGCCAACTGTTGTTCTTCAGTAGTTTTACAGAATGCTAATATTTTTCTGCTTATACCATGATCAAAACCATGTTTTATAAGAGCTATTCGTGAGAATTCCTCAATTAGTTTCGTTTTTTTTTCACCCTAAATATTGCAGAAAAAAAATTAATGAGAAACACGGGTAATAAAAAAATATTATCTTGTCAAAATGAAATTGTGGTAATAATACTCACAGTTAAATCTAATTCTATATACGCATTGATGAATGCATTTGGTGAATTGAGTATGGTTGGATGATGTATTTGTCTGTGGGCTTTCACAGCTTCTTCAAAAGTATAAATCCTCCATTTATAAAACTTGGTGAAGAAAACATTATCGTGCGGCTCTGTTAAATGATCGTCCGACGGTCGAACGATTTGTGCTTTCCCTCTCAATTTATCTAATCTATTAAAAAATTAATTGATTAATATAAAATATTCTTGAAACCATTGGTACAATTCGATTGACGTACCTGGCCAATTTCCTCAAATGCGACGGAACGTAACCAACTTTTTCTATTACTTTTTCTACTTTTCTCTTGGCTTTTGCTTTTCTCGCCTTTTCTCTTGTGCCTTTTCTGGCAGCATAATTCCGTATTTGCATGAAGGGATCGAGAGCAACTGTACAGCTGACAGCATGTTTGTATATGGAATTACAGCCATTGAAGATTCTTCCTAGAGATTCATTCAAATTGATTACATTAGTTGAATTTATAATTACATATTCACTTTATTGAAGTATGTATATCAGTGAAAGGAAGAGAAATATTGAGTAATTGGTCTTCTTAATTCTTCTTAATTGACGATCACAAATACAAACATGAAAATTGAATATGAAAAAATCAATTGTCTGGAATGAAATATAGCGATGAAATTTGTTATTTCGAAGTGTAGACATTTCGGTATTTTTGCATGCAATTACAGATTCATTTCGATAAATGATTCAAATTCCAATGACATGAATACCAGGGATCTTATACAGATATTTTTTGGTTCAAGACCGTCAGTGTTTGTAGCTTATGTAAGAATTCAAAACACTGTGTTGCTTAGTTGTATTTCTAAGCCTCTTGGAAAAATTGTGATTTCTACAAGGTCTTTCAAAATTTTGTAGATCGTTCAAGCAAGTTCTTCCAATTTGTAGTATAAGATGTTTTATGATTTAGTTTGTGAGATATTTGAAACTGTGCTGAAAATATACTATGTATTGCCATAATATGTATTGAATCTAACTCTGAATATCTCAGAAACTAGATGGTAAAATGTTTTATACTGTGAATCAAATTGGAAATACTTTATACAAAACAATTTATAAAGATTTGCAGAACTTTGTAAGAAATTTTCATAACTTTTTCATAAGAGAGCTAACAATGTAATGTAACTGTCTCAATATTGGCAAGTTATTGCAACAATAGAAAATTACCATTTTATTTGCAAAGATGTTGAGGTAAATGATGCAATTTTTCATACTAAAAACAGACCTCTGTGCTAATATGCAACAAACTATGGAAAAACTTTTGGAATATTACCACGCTGAGCATAGGAACGAAAATTACCTATGCTCAGCGAGGGATTTTTACAGCGAAATTGTCATTTTACCACTTTCTGTGATTTTATCAGGCTCAGCATAGGAAACTTGATTACCTACACTGAGCGTGACATTTTAACAACTCCATGTAAAATTCCTATGCCGAGCATATAATAAATACAATTTGGAAATGATATGTACAAATTTTGTCCAAGTTTCACCAACATAGTACAATTTCACACCCTTGAAACTGTGATTCCACAATGCTTCGCATAGTAATATTACAAAAATTTCCTCTTTAATAATACAATCAAAATTTGTAAAGTTCGTTTCATTTTTCACAATGTACGAAATTACCAAAAGGTGTGAAAACAAGTGATTTAATTTTTCGTAGTGTTAAAATTTTGGGAAGAATTGAATTTATTGATCATTTGAATAATACATGAATCTGTGTAAAAATCTTGTATCGGGGATTAGGAATATAAAAAAAATTTGTCTCAATTCAATAACCTCCATATAGAAAATGTTAAATTTGAGATTAGAAAATATCAAAGCTTTCTTGTCATGTGATTGAAGAAGAGGAACAAAGATGTTTATTTCGAACAATTTAATTGAATCTATTACCTGTGAACGCAATAGCCATGTTCAATGATTTTTAATTGAAAATCTTGCGGCTATCAGCATGTATCAACAGTAGCCATTACATAAAGATCTGTTTATATAATACTACACATGAATCTGTAAGCCTGAACGTAAGTGGTAAGTTGTATACGCACTACAGTGGGTGGGTGAATTTAATCCCTTGGTAACAGTACCCAGATAACACACGAAGAATTCATTTTCATGAACAAGAATAGAATTCTTCAAGAAGTCTTTTCGAAATAATGAATTCATATAGAGCTCTGGAGGAGTTCAATGGTTGGGACATTAACGAGTTCTTTGAGAATGCTGAAAGTATTGTTTGAGTACTCTCAACGAACTCGTTGATATCCCAAACATTAAACTCCTCCCGAGTTCTTTATGAATTCATTAGTTCGCAAAGAGTTATAGAAGAATTCTATTCTTGTTTTTGAAGAAGAATTGAAAAATCCAAAATTTGTGAATTATGGCATCCCACACAGAGCACATCAATTTAGAAAGAGTTCATGATGAATTGGCTTGGAACTATATGAACTTAAAAAAAACACATTGAAAACTCTTTTTAAATTGTAGTGCTGTGTGGGATAGTTTTCCACAACTCATTAAAAGTAGCAGGAAACGGATTAAACCCATACAGCACAAGAGTTCCTGCAAAGAGCTCCCATTATGCTAATCAATATGTATTCATTATGAATATTTTGAATTCAAAATGAACTCTTAATGAACAACTTGATGTTCAGAAAGAATTCATGTCGAGATTTTATAACGAATTCTGCGGGCATTCGATAGGTTCTCATTTTGAATTCATTGAATCCCCATCCCGGATAGCATCGGGAGATTTTCAGGGACATACAAATGTTCCGTAATGTTCTATTTATCTTCACCAAGCGTCTTTTGGGGATGTGTTCAATAAAGGTGTCAATGACGTTCTGCGATACTACACATATGTTTGTAAAGGTTAGTTTCCATGAAAGTACGTTTGGGAAACATACTAAGGACGTTCCGTGTGAGATGAAAAGAACGTACCGGGAGCGTATTCGAGTGCACTAAAAATGGAGGTTTTCTGAACATATCAAAACCTACTCCCCGGACATCGAGCCGCGCAGAACGTAGGTTATGTTGCTAAAACGTTCAGAAGACTTCTGATGTTATCTGGGATTGAATTCATTATTGGTTGCGTAATGAGGACTATTCAAGAAGTATTTGGAAAGTTTTTATATATTCAAATTGATCTTTGTGCTGGCTGGGAATCCACCCACTGTACAATGTCCTGAGGTACGTTCTCTTGGTAGAGTATCATAATACCGAATGTCCATATTCCCGAATGCTCATAGTACCGAATGCTCATAAGACCGAATGTGCATAGTTCCGAATAAAAAAATATGAATTTCAAAATAAATAAAAAAATGGACCATTTCTGTCATAAAACACTAGTCGTTCCCACATGATATGCGTAAACGAATCATTTTTTATGACGGAAGTGGCGGATTTTTGGATTCATTTCAAAATTTATATTTTTTTACTCGAGACTATGCACATTCGGTCTTATGAACATTTGGTACTATGAGCATTCCGGAATATGAACATTCGGTACTATGACACATTCGGTATTATGATACTCTACCCGTTCTCTTATCTTTACTCGGGTAATGTCATTGAGCTCTATACAGGGTGTCCCAGAACAAAGTATCAACATTTCACCAGCGTATTCCTGAGAGAAAACTGAACAACTTTTCCATTCGACATTTTTCGATCCGAAGCTTGATTTTTGAGTTATAAACAAAATAAGTTTACCATTCACGTGGCAAGTACATCGGCTAGTCAAATGATCGAAGAGTATACTTATGTAGTATCCACTTGATTCGTTGGAATCAACTCTGAAACTAAGCCTCGGATCAAAAAATGGTAAATGGAGAAGTTGTTCAGTTTTCTCTCAGGAACACGCTGATGAAAGGTCGATACTTTGTTCTAGGACCCCCTGTATACATAATGGAGTGAGCGCATCAATAGCTAAGTTCGTTTAGTGGTCTCTCAAGTTATCCCAACTCGCTCCAAGTATTTTGGATTCACTATTTCGGGTTATAGAAACGAAATGATTGGTTTGGTACGAGCGGAGCAACTCAAAACACGTAGAAAGAACCTATTGTACGACCTTGAAACGTAGAAAAGGATGTTGCGATGTGGAATAAAACAAGACAGAATCTCCATCGCTTGATTTTCTGTCTTCTGTTTCGCGTTGAATAAACAAAGATGAAATCTCCACCGTTCAAATCTCTCTCTCTCTCTCTCTCTCGTCAGCAGTTTTGAGAATCGTGCGTTCACTCCAGTATGTATAATAGAGCCAGAGATAAGTTGGAGAGATTGCTAACGATATATGAAAACTATGGTCCATTTTCTGATTGATGGTATCACGTTTTACGTCTATCCTTCCATGCTGATTGACCTAGAACAAAAATTCAACCAATCACATAATATTCTTCAAAAGAAAAAAACGTGATACGGACCATGATTTTAACATTGCGTTAGCAATCTCTCCAATTCATCT
The DNA here is from genome assembly GCA_018340375.1 of Gonatopus flavifemur. Classification (NCBI taxonomy): domain Eukaryota; kingdom Metazoa; phylum Arthropoda; class Insecta; order Hymenoptera; family Dryinidae; genus Gonatopus; species Gonatopus flavifemur. The sequence goes on from JAFFJZ010000007.1 coordinate 24,988,504, forward strand.
CTGATAGAGCTCAATGCTGTGCATAACCCCGAGAGTTCATAGTCCCAAAAAAAATGATAGAATTTAATATAAATCAAGTATTTAGCCACTTTCATCATAAAGAATGTTTTGTTCCCACATAATACCCATCAACTTGATTTATATTTAATTTTTATAATTTTTTTTTGGCACTATGAACTTTCGGGATCATGACACTTTGGGACTACTCAGAGAGCACAAGAAGTTCCATAACAATTCGAAAGAAATTAGGGATTCTCGAAGAAAATTCTTCAAGGATATCGAAAGTAATCGAATGAATACTCGCAGAGTACTTAGAGAGCTCGCAAATGTCTGAAGTATATGACTCTTTTGGAATGATTTTTCCGATCAAATGTAATACTTTTGAAAGCCATCGCAGAATTGTTGAAGTTCCCCCAATACCATAAGAAGAGCTTAAAATATACAATCGGAATTCTTATCCTAAGCAGCCGAAAAGTTCAAAGAGAGTTCAAGAAATGACCCATAATGAATTTTGAAAAATCGATGAAATGAATAAAATAGAATTTCAGTTATATTCAAATTATGAAGAAAAAATTACATAAAAACGTAAGCCTATGTTATGTAGAAATGATTTAATTGCTCACTCAAAAAAGATGCTACAGTACATTTTTTCAGTTTGTCACAAAAAGGTTACAACTTGGAAATCTTTCAAACTTCGTATTGAATTTCCAACATTCTATTTTTTTCAATAACCCAGATAACACTCGAAGACCTTTTTCCGAAAACAAGAATAGAATTCTTCAAGAAATCTTTTCGAAGTAATGAATTCATATAGAGCTCTGAAGAAGTTCAATGTTTGGGACATTAACGAGTTCTTTGAGAATGCTGAAGGTATTGTTTCAGTACTCTCAAAGAACTCGTTAATGCCCCAAACATTGAGCTCCTCCAGAGCTCTATATGAATTCATTACTTCGAAAAGATTTCTTGAAGAATTCTATTCTTGTTTTCGGAAAAATAATTCTCCGTGTGTTATCACGGAAGATGATAGTGGACAAAAATCTTCAGCGTTAAGTGATAGTATTGAGGATATTCAAGCATCAAAAGAAACAATCCAAGCGTTGATTTTTAATGCATAATAATGAAACCCCCAATTAGGGTTAAACAGTCTTTTATTGATTCCTGGTGAGTATAAAAGAATTTCAAAAAATCATAACCTCCGAATGTCCAAAATTCTTCATCGGTCTTTTCCCGATAATGACAAACCATAAGGAAACCGAATTTCATATTTAGAGTCTAATCTCAAGTATACACTGAATTATTATCTATTTTCAATTTGAATTTATCCAGTAATTTATGAAAAAAGTCGGTGCAAATTTTACCTGCTTGGAGCTTTCCGAAGTGTTTGACCCGGGGCGTCTGGGACGTGAACTACGGATTCCTATTAGCTAAGTTCGTTTACCGATGTCCCAAGTTACCCCAACTCGCTCCAAGTATTTTGGATTCGCTACTTCCAGTTTAAGCAACGAAATGATTGGTTTGGTACAAGTTGGAGCAACTCAGGGCACGTAGAACGAACGAACCTATTGATTCATTTCACGCCCCTGACGCCCCGGGTCACACACTTCGGAAAGCGATTTTTATATATCGATTTTATATAAAGCGGTCTTTAAATAAAACGGAAAATTAATCGAAATCAAAGCGTAATTGACCTTCAATCTATACATCTTTACAGTAAAAAGTTGAATAAGCTTTGATTTCGATTAATTTTCCATTTTATTTGGTTATATTTTTATAACTAGTCGGGTCAACTTTCATTCGGGTTATAATCCGGTCGGGCTTAAGTGCCATTCGGGCTTATTACCAGTCGGGCTTATCGCATACTATCCTATGTGTTCGTAAAAAAGTTGAAAAGAATTCGAAAAAAATGGTTTATTCAGAATACTTTTTAAGAACACTTTTCGATCTGTTTTCGAACATATGTGCTGTGTGGGTATATGTCACTCACGGGATCAGAGCTGCCAAATGGGAATTGCCGTTGAGGGAAACAGTACCCCCACCATCGTCCATATACACTCACACAGCACCACAGTCCCCAAAGAATTTATAAAGAATTCTTACTGAACTGATTGTGTGCTTTATAATTTCTTTGAGAGGTTTTCTGGGACTGTGGTGCTGTGAAGGCATACTTTCACCTCCATACAAAACCTATACACGAATGTAACTCATATACATGGGACTATAATGGGGGGTACACTTCCCCTCAACGGCAATGCCCATTTGGGGTGTTTACGGCAAATGATCGGTTCAGGTTCATCCCTCGACAGTGGTACTCAATTACGAAAATTTCTAGAATTGATCGGATCAGTGATCCTGTCCTGTCTTACAAGGCGGTGTGAACGTATCTTCATGAAATAAAGCGGGAAACTGGAAGTGAAAGATAATTAGGTGGCATTAATTAATATTTATAAAATTTGAAGGTACAAATTATTATCTTCGTGCTAAAAAGTAATTTCAAATTGTTTTGTTAAGCCAATATTGATGAAAATACTTGATTATTCATTAAGAAAGGAGTTCTAACCTTAAATTCACAAAATAAATTAAGATAATTTTTATGTATTGCTTTTGTGACAATAAAGTGAATTACTACTAAATATATAAGATCAATGTTTCAAAGTGACGAATTATTTCAAATATTATTTTATTAATGTTCACAAAGCTTGAGAAAATCAAATTTTCATCCGTAGAATGCCATTGAACACGTTCACGTTATACCCAGCAATACCCAGCAATGACTTGTAAGATAGGACGGATCACTGATCCGATCAATTCTAGAAATTTTCGTAATTGAGTACCACTGTCTAGGGATAAACCTGAACCGATCATTTGCCGTAAAAACCCTTGGTGGTTCTGGTCAGGATTATGAACTTTCGGTATTATGATACTCTACTTTTTGGAACAATACGTCACATTATGTCAGAATATGCCCCCAGACAACACACAAAAAATTCTTTCTCGAGAACAAGAATAGAATTCTTTAAAAACTCTTTTCTAACTAATGAATTCATAAAGACCTCTATAGGAGTTCAATGTTTGGGACATTGACAAGTTCTTTGAGAATACCGAAAATGTTGCTTAAGCACTCTGAAAGAACTCTTCGATATCCCAAATATTGAACTCCTCTAGAGACTTTATGAATTCATTAGTTTCAAAAGAGTTCTTAAAGAATTCTATTCTTGTTCTCAAACACGTGTTCTTTGAGTGCGATATGGAGTTATTTTTGTCCAAAATTTGAATTGATGATAATTTTCTTTTCCTGAAATTTCATTGCAATCAGACAGTCGTAAGAAATCATGAAAAATCATAATTTTTATATAGAAATCGGATAATGTTCAATCAAGCCATGAAAATAATTACCCCGCAAAATTTTTTTCATTCATTTCTTTTTTTATATTAGTTGTTATTATTTTGATTAATCCGATGTTTCACGCACGATGAAAACTTTTTTTATCGCCATCCTAATTAGTGCGGAAACTGATTTATGTGTGAATTGAATCGCTGAATAACATTAAGAATGACCTTAAAATTTGTGTTCTTCGTATGATGCAGCATTTTACGTGATACAATATGGCTAACGGAAATCAAAATTATGAAATTGAAATTTATATTATATTAATTATCGTCTGATTAAATCCTAAAATTTACTCTCAGTTCCTGCAACATCCTCATATTGAGAACCCAATTCAATTTTCATATAATAATTCATGCTGTTTTATCAACCTCACTAAAAAAATATTCGAATCGAATGAAGAAGTGTTGAAATTTTAAATTCAGCGCTTTTAGATCGAAACAAGATGAATGACGGAAGTAGACGTCACCAGTGCCAACTGCACCAGCCAACTCCTTGAATACATATAGCACGTATAAAAATTTTTTTCTGTGGAAAGAAAACTACTTTCCTCGCGTATCCCGCAGTCCTCTTCACACATTTTTTTTCACACTGTGGATACGTCAAGAGTTGAGTGCCAATCTAACAGGTTTTACACAATTAAAGAAGATGCAAATCAATCTTTGACCTGTCAGTACAAGCTTGTACAATATTTTGTGTGTGTTGATGCAATAGTGAGACAAATTTATAATAGTTAACTATTTTTATTATCGTCAAAGTGTGTGAGAAAAAAAAGAAATCTGGTGAGTCTCGGACGATTTATTCGTACTCCTTGATCATGTGATAACGGTTATTTTGATTCACGTTTTGCCAATAAAAATAATCTTTCTAGTCTGTTATGGTTAACGTTCGGTCGTTGGTCACCGAATGAGTTTTCATTTTCCAAGTTTTTGTTCAATTCCAATGTTCACCGATATTCTCAATTCAAAGGTTATTATGCACATTTGACGAGAATCGCTTCTTATTGTATTATTTCAACACGTATGCAAACAATGATCCATCACTTCGTCGTTTTTGTTGCAGAGTCATTCGTGAACTAACCCACAGTGCATATCTCAAAACGTACTCGTAATCGCAAATATGTTTATTTTTGACTGGTTTGCTGGAATTTTAAATTATCTAGGTAAGTTTGGAATCATTTTAGCAGTTGTTTGAGATTATATCCTCAATTCGTGTGGACTTGGGGACAATTTAAATGAGTCATTCTCTTTGTGTACCAGGTCTATGGAAAAAAAGTGGAAAACTTTTATTCCTTGGCTTGGATAATGCAGGTAAAACTACGTTACTCCACATGCTGAAGGATGATCGTCTAGCACAACATGTGCCTACGTTACATCCAAGTAATTAACCTTTTTTTTTTATTAACTTATACCATATAAATTAGACCCGACAAAAAAATTTGAATTACTTACATCTCTTATTATTATAGCATCCGAAGAATTATCTATCGGTAACATGAGGTTTACCACATTTGATTTGGGAGGTCACACTCAAGGTGAGAAATTTGGTTGGAATCGATGTAACGGATGTATCGAATTCATACCCTTGATCGTTATATACTATTACAGCTCGTAGAGTGTGGAGAGATTACTTTCCGGCGGTAGATGCTATAGTATTTTTGGTTGATGCCACTGATAAAGGAAGATTACCAGAATCGAGAGCCGAATTAGATGCCTTGTTAACCGACGAGCAACTTAGTACATGTCCAGTCCTTGTACTTGGTAACAAAATTGACAGACCGGAGGCAGCATCCGAAGATGAGCTTAGAAACTTTTTCAATCTCTTCGGTCAGACAACTGGGAAGGTAAAAACAGAATTGGGCTTTTGTTTCATTCATTCGATATACAAATAAAATTGACGGAGCTAACATGTATTAAATTTCCAGGGTAAAATACCCCGCAGTGAGATCCCTGGCCGTCCATTGGAACTATTTATGTGTTCAGTTTTAAAAAGACAAGGTTATGGCGAGGGCTTCCGCTGGCTCGCTCAATACATTGACTGAACAATGATAATTATATTTTCAGCATTTTGATTTAAAAAACAAAAACGAATCATTCATTTATCATTTCCTCCTGATTCTTATCCCAATGGATGGTGTGTTTTTGCTACCAAAGGGGTATGTTTTGTCCTCAGTGTTCTTTCGAACAATAGAAAAGGAATGTTTTCATGAATTATCAAAGAGGAACTAAAACGCTTCACAGCAATAGATCGCGACATAGTCAAAGGAGAAGTGAAACATTAAAAATCAGTTTTTATGTGAATTTCTTATATACATTCTTGAAATAATTGTTATTCTCTGCAAACTTTTCATGTTTCTGGGAATGAAGATCAGCGTTTTGATAAATCAAAGTTAATAAATTAATTTAAAAATCTTCTATTGGTTTTTTTTCAAACAGTTATTTTAGAGTGTTTTACGATGAAAATTCTAGGACTATAATTGAAAAATGGTGAATAGTTGAATACAAGATATTCACTTTTATTTGATAATTAATTTAAATGAGTTGATGATTTAAATGGGTTTTTTTAAATGGAAATATTATGTGTGTATATATATATATATACACAACGTTATAATTTGTCATTCTAAGAGAAAAACCAAACGAAATTGATCGAAGATTATTTTTTCCAATGTTTTCTCTTTTTTATTTTCATGACGAATGTAACACAAATCTTGTATAAAGTTTACAGATAGAAACTTCAATATTATTAAAGATGTTTAATGATTTTGATAAATAAAAAGATAAAACATTTTTTTACGTCGTCACTTTTGATTACTTGAACGAAAATTGAATTTTTTCTCACACGAACGCTTCCATAGTTAACATTTGGATTAAGAAATAAAAGTATAAAAGTATTTTTCAATCTCGACACTGTAGGTATAAGCGCTTCAAATGTTTTTTGTTTATTTATCTTGAATAAAACACGTTTTATATTTGAAAAAGGTATATATATTTTTCTCTTATCTGATTGTAACAATTTCGTATAAACTTGAGTATAAAATTATTAACAAATTATTTAAAATTCAGTAAATAAAAATTGAGTTTTTCATAAATGGGATTGCCGTTGATCATCTAACTCCAATTCTTGTATGTTTGTTAATGGGGCGAATAATTGATCTAAGTACCCCTCTGTTACTTCCTCAAGTGCTTTTGGATTCCATTTTGGTTGATTGTCTTTATCGACAAGAAGTGCTCTAACTCCTGAAAGGAAATCCAATGAGTGATGGATGTAAGATAGAATTATTCATTTACGATCTCACCTTCTACAAAATCACTATTTTTGTCTAGAGCTCTACAACTTAATCTGAAGTCAACTTTCAAGCATTGTGCCAAGCTCCAATCCCGACCCATGGTTACAGCTCTGTGTGTAATCTTCAAAGAAGTTGGTGACATTTTTGATAATGTTTGAACTGTCTTTTGGGCCCATTCGGAATTACTAGATTTCATTCTTGAAAAGAGAAACTTGAATTGAAAAAAACTCAATTTAGGCTGTTGTTCAAAGTATTTTACCTTTCGATTATCTCTTCGACGGAGGGTGCAGAGAAGTAATCTTCGATTTCTTGAATGTGAGGTTCCAAACTGAATTTTTGATCTTGAGGCCTCTGATGATATTTATTTAAAATTTCATCCACTTGTGGGTTTTCCGTTGTTAGTAACTCTTTTTTTAGATCTGCTAATTTTTCGGATGGAACGTAATGCGTTGCGATACCAGCAAAGAATACATCTATGCCTACGCATGATTATACTTACATTACAAGACTGATACAGATATAAATTTATATATCTCACCTTTTAATCTATGGCCAGTCAAACCTAAAAAGAAACCTAAATTTTTATTTAATCTTGACAAAAAGTATGCTCCTCCCACGTCAGGATGTAATCCAATGGCAGTTTCAGGCATGGCGAATACAGTTTTTTCTGTGGCGACTCTATATTTGCCGTGTACAGATAAACCAACGCCACCGCCCATAGTAATACCATTGATCAAAGCTACATATGGTTTTTTGTATGTTCCAATCAAGTAATCGGTACTGTAATGGAGAATCCAATGTTATATTGTTTCATAAATACAAAGAAAAAGTTTTCATACCTGTATTCCATTCTAAAAAATTGTTGACCCCGTTGCATCCTATCAGGTTCATCCACAGGGGAAGTCAAACTCTTGACATCGCCACCTGCGCAGTATGCTTTGTCACCAGCACCTTCTGTTATCACCAAGCATTTAGAGGTCTCCCAATTTTGCAATATCGGATACATTTTACTCACCATCGGTAAGTTTAATGCGTTTAGTAGTTTTGGTCTATTCAATACTATAACACCTTTGTTGCCAACCTGTTTTTTTTATAGATTAACCGATTAACAATGCATTGAACGAGACAATTACGTTAGAATATAGTACATACATCCTGAAATAGAACATCGTCTGCTGGTTCCATTTCCTTAGATTGTTGTAACAGTGCTGGAGAATAAATGCGAATGATTAATTTTCATACTTTTGATGAGAATTCTGAAAGATTGTTATTATATTTACCAGAATTACTATGCACGAGGCGTGCATTGAAAACAAACCATTTGGAACGTCTATTGATGCTATAGTCATTCAATTTTTTGACAATATTTTTCATCTGTAAAGAAGAAGCAATAATTACCCTCATGTATTTATGAATATTTCAAAATAAAAGAATACTTGCCATTTTTGCATCGATTAGTAAAACTTTATTCTTTTAAATGAGTGCCACGTATTACTAACTAATTATTAGTTCAATGAAATTCACTTTGGTTTCAATATTCTTTAAAAGAATATTCATGAATATTGACAGTAAACAATGGTTTGAGTAATTGAATAGTCATTTGTTGAGTTAAACGGATTTACCACTCAATGGTTTGAATATACCTACATCAAGGTTATGTCCGTTATATTATGATTATTCGAAACATTTGCTGTTTCATTAGCTTAAAACTTTCATAATATGTTTGTAATATAGAGAAGTATTGCATAATCCGTTCATAAATATGAAATATACTTCTTCGGCAAGTGATGAGATAGAAGAAAATAAATATTTGAAATATCAAGACGTTAATACCCACACAGCACTACAATGCCTGAAGAATTCTCAAAGAACTCCTTATGAAGACTCGATTAGGAATTCTTTCTTGGGAGTTCTGAGAGAATTCAAAAAGAATACAATCAGTTCTTCAAGGAAGTGCTCTGGTCAATTTTTCCACTAGAAAACTACCAGATTGTTTCAACCGTTTTTCGTCATCCGCAATATTCAAATACATCAAACTTTCCATAGTGAAAATGGGAGCGTAAGAAGGGTATGAAGCGACGCGGAAGAGTAAACGGAACAGTATCCAAGCGCGAAAAAAGCAGAAATTGAAACATTTTCCGCTTTATTTGTTTCAATCTTCGACTGGAAATTTTCATCAGGGTTGGATCAAAACATCCAGAATCAATCAAACAATCTGGGTCTGGTGTGTTTGTTGTTTAATTAAATCATTATAATTGATTACAACGAAATTTCGTTATCAGCCAATTAGAAACCTACATTTAGTTTTTTTTTTGTATTATAACAAATATAACTCGTGTACAATTATTTTGAGATCAAAACCCGCTTCTCTCATTTATTCTGAATTTTTTCATCTAAAGATCATTGTAATTGATTGAATATTAATGATGTAAAACGGTTGAAACGATCTAGTAGTTTTCTGGGGGGGGGGGGGGGGGATCGACCAGAGGACACCCTTAAGAATTCTTCGAGATCTCACACAAGCGTTCACAAAGTATTCTTAATGAGTTTCAAAAATATTCTCAAAGAACCTCCCTGATATGAGTTCAGAATAAATGCCTACTCAAATAGCACCCAAGAATCCCTGATGAATTTCGAAAAAAAGAATTCTTTAAAAACTCTTTTTGAATACAGAGTTCTTAGTGAGTTTCAAAAAGAATTCGATAAGTCAGATATTTGCGAGTTCCGTGAAAATTTTCAAAGAAGCTTCATAGAATTTTACCATGGTTAAAATATCTAAATAAACCTAAATATTTTTGAAGTAGATGTTTTCAAATCACTTGGGATATCTTCCGGGTACTTCCCGAAGAGAACATGAAGCTTTAGCGAACGTTCAAATTAGATCTGCATAGATCGGGTTGAAGGTTCATGAGAGCTAATTTTTAAATTCATAAACGTTCAACAAAGGTTCTACGAACGTTGAAATGTCCGCCTCGAAATGCCTTCAGGAAACGGAGATGGAACGTTCGTTGAAGGTTCATCGAAGGTTTGATAAAGCTTCACAAAAATATCTATACTTAGATTAATTTCTAATAATTCACATGAATAATCAATTGAATAATGAACATAAGTTAATGAGAATTCATATAAGTGTAGATATTTTTGTGAAGCTTCATTAAACCTTCGATGAACCTTCAATGAACGTTCCATCTACGTTGCCTGAAAGTATTTCGAGCCGGACATTTCCACGTTCGTAGAACCTTTGTCAAAAGTTTGTGAATCTAAAAATGAGCGTTCATGAACCTTCCCTGGTTTAAAAAAACCATTGATTCTCGCCAAATCTCACTAAATTACAGTTGAACTTGGACAATGTTCTGGCCGAATCTCATCCAGCAAATGTCAATGAGATTTGGTCAGAAAGAACAGTCGATTCTCGCCAAATCTCACTGAATCTGGCCAAATCTCATTGATTCTCAGATAATGTTCTGGCCAAATCTCATTTAATTTCATTTGTCAGAAGTAATGGATTCTTTTAACCAGGGTTCTGCCCGATCTATACAAATCTAATTGGAACGTTCGCTGAAGCTTCATGTTCTCTTCGGGAAGTGATCCTTTGAACAAGGTTGTATAGTATGTTTATAGTACAAGTTGTATAGTATGTTTATTACATACTATACAAATACTATACTATTACATAGTATACAAATAAATATAAGATAAGTTGATTGTGCTTAAAACTTGAACAGTTTAAAGAATTTGGTGAAATACAGTAGACTCTCCGAATGTGTCCACCGACCTCTCTTTTCAACATTCCACTCTCTAAATTCTTTGGAGTGAATATTCACTCTTCAAAGAGTCAAAATACTGCAACTCTAGAACGGAGTGGGAGCTCAACTCTTGAAGAGTGAAATTTCACTCTTTTTCCTAAGAGTGAGTTTTTCACTCCAAACACCAGAGTTGATTTCCACTCTTATAGAGTGAAAATTCACTCTTTAAGAGTGAAATTTTTCACTCTTTCGGGGTTGCAGTATTTTCACTCGGCAAGAGTGAATTTTCACTCCAAGGAATTTAGAGAGCACATGACGGAAAGTTAAAAAGAGAGGTCGGCCCTGGTGGAAATGAAGCGTATACACAAAGCGAGAAGGGAACGTATATGAAGCGAAAAACGTTTCAACTCCCTCTTTCTGGAGCGTATGATACCCGCTTGCTGGAAAGTCATCAAATCATGCGTTCGGTATACGTTTCATAAACTTCCGATCCCGTTTCGCATATGCTTCATGTAACGTAATAGAAGGTTATATGGAGCGTATGCGAGTCATACCTATTCTGACTTCGAATAACATCTTTTAGCAGTCGGTGTCAATGACGATGCATGGCTCAGTGGATAAGATCCCACCATAGTGAAAGTCACCGGTTCGATTCTCACCACAGGGTTCAATTTTTTTGTCTAGATTTCTTGAATTTTTCTCGCTTTCTTTGTTTCAATTCCCGTTTCACATACTCTTTGTATCCTTTCCATTCGAGCTTCGTATACTTTCCTTTAACGTTTCTGTTACCCTTCAGCATACGCTTTGTTTACTCTTTATTCTCGCTCCCATTTTCACCAGGGGGAGGACACATTCAGAGAGTCTACTGTATATTGAAGTACATGATCCAGTGATCCCGTACAGCACCGGACATTTCTACGTTGCCTCTACGTTGCCTCCGCGTGGAATCTCCGTTCATCCACGTTCTATCCACGTCCACCATTTATCCACGTGGAGTCCACGGGGATGCGACGTGGAAGTCGGTGGATGTGCTGTTAGGGCGTTAGTGTCTGATGAATATCATAGACACCTTTAAAT